>OY292416.1:2303548-4703548 GCA_958496275.1 Zele albiditarsus
AAAAAAAATACGAAAAAAAATCAAAATTTATTTTCATGTTTTTTTTTTTTAGTTTAAAACCAAAATATTGTTTTTTTCAAAACTTGGACCATGTTGATTTTTTTGAAAAAATTCATCACTTTTTAAAAGACATTTTTACAAGTGTTAAAAGATTGATAGCATGTGATATTCATGAAATGTATTTTTTTTACATTTTTGAATTTATTTGTAATACTTGAAGAAGTTGGGCTTGGTCGCACCGTAAAAAGAATGGCAGCTCGACCCTGCTTGCAATTATCTCCTGATGAACAAATAATTAATGCAAAAGAGCTGTATAAATGGGCTTCAGAAAATTTGCCAAAGAACAAAAAGAGCATTATGAGACAATGAAGCTTGAGTTGACAAACCGTTTTAACAATGCTAAGCCTAAGCCTATTCCAGTAATACGAAAAATTCATTGCGTCATCGTTCAAAATAATGGCAGTATAGAAGTAAAACAGTACTCCAGTGTAAATGATTCACAGATCCACAAAGTGTACAAAAAAAATTGAAGCTTGAAATCAGCACAACAATATGCACCGGAAACAAATACGATACTACTCCAATATTCACGCAAAAATGTAAATGTGTACAAACCACTTCAATAAAATGAAAAACAATAATTTGGTATCAAATCACTCTACATGCGTTATTAATTCAAGGAGGAAACATGACCCTTAGTTCACACGAAGTAAAAAATGTATAAAAAAATACAAGTTATGAATATCACAAGCTATCAATTTTTTAACACTTGTAAAAATGTCTTTTAAAAAGTGATGAATTTTTTCAAAAAAATCAGTGGTCCGAATTTTGAGAAAAAAAAATATTTTGAGTTTGAAACTGAAAAAAAAACATGAAAATAAATTTCGATTTTTTTTCGTATTTTTTTTATACAACTCCAACTCGAAACGAAAAAAAAGGTCTTGTACTTTATTTCGATATCTTCGTTTTTGAAAAAGCTGCGAGGATTTGAAAAAAAAATGTGTAGAATATTGAAAAATTTTTTGTGCTTGGACGGGTTGTGACAAAAATCTAAAAAAATTTCGAAAGATAGCTTTCAGTAGGTACAAAAAAGTAAAAAAATTCTCAACAAAATAAAAAATGGTCCGGGTCACGGGTTGGTTGGTTTCGCATGGAATGCCCCATATATATATTTCAACCCTCTGAAAAATAATCTATTATCGAAAATTGAAAACCACTCGTGGGTTTGGTCTGAACAATAATTTCTTATGAAAATTAAAAAAGAATTTTTTCTTCATATTATCACAAAAACAAGGTGAGAAAATGATTATCTAATTTTTTTTCAAATAATCATTGTTCGAACGAAAACTAAAGGTAATTTCTGAATTTTCTGTAACAGATTCCTATTCAGGGGGTAAAAATACATGAAAATCATTTCACTTTTTCTCTTGGCATTAATATCCACACGGCTCGTGTGGCCAACTCCCGAACTATTTACCATATTCTTTTTTTGTCTATCAATCAAGAGAAACAGTAGCGTCACGGGCCAAGTTTATACCCATTCAACACCGTCACAGAATCTATCTAAATATATAATTTATCATAAGCCGTGGTTTGGCCTTGGACAAAACATAGGCCACAATCGCTGTAGGCGATTTTATGAACTTTAGATCAGAAGTTATGATAATAATAATATTCAAAGGGACCCTGACAGGTGCATCATAGTATAAATACCCCATTTTCCTACAATGCTCATCCGAAATCTGTGCTAGGGACCTTTCAGTTCATTGATGGATGTTATGTAATGCCGTATCCATAAGAATCGCGTTAAAGCGATATTTCATGCGTAGCGTGTTGCGCATGAGCAATGGGGCTGGAGTCACATTAGACGTGACGGCGACGGCACATGTCATAAAGCAATGGAACAGCTGATTTGGACTGACCGCGAAGAAACAAATGAACTATCGACTCGTGTGATAAATTGTGTGAGAATAGAACCAAAAATTAAGTATTTAGACACTATAATCGAATAACAGTAAAACCAACAGTAAAATATATAAGCATTGATAATTAATAATAAACTATAGTATTATTTATATTTATAGTGACGAGTGATTATAAGTTATTCCAAAATGGAGCAACATATGATAAGTTTTATGTCTTCATAAGTTTTATTATCATTAAAACACTAAGGCTAGTTATATCTGCATCATTAAACTCGATCATTAATCGGTTATTGATTGAAGTGGTATCAATTTTGTGTGTTTATATTTACGTCCAGCCAATAAAATGTGGTTATTGCAGTGGAATTCTATTACTTGAGATGGAAAAACTGAGGCACCACTCTAGTTTTGACGGCGCCGCTTCTGAACAAAATTTCATACTGGATGATTATGATGTCTTAACAATGAATACGTTGATTTTGTATGATGAAACAATTAAATTTGAGTTATAAATTATTTTTTTCTCAATTTGTATTCACAAAATACCAGGTTGAGCGGTATTCATCGTAGCCTTTCGGTGATGAGATTAATGAGCAGTTTATTCTTCTCGTCCAACACAGATCATCACTGTGGAACTATACTTTACCAACTAACCAACGAACATCTGTAAATGTTTCAGCATTGTGAACTGAAGTGATTAATAATCTATTGGGTATTTATAAAGGCTATACCATTATACATCGTATGAAAATTATCTACACCGTCTTAATTTACGTTAGTTTTCTAGTAGGATTACAATATTTTTCAACATGACAGTTCCAGGTATCAATCAGTTGAAACATTTAAAAGAAATTATTCTTGCAAGCACAGGATCACCATCTTTCGCTGTACTACTTTCAAATGTTAATAATGATTATCGAACTTCCTACGTCTAATAGTAGAATGATTCTTATCTCACAGGTGTACGTTGCAGTGAATAGTGACATCCTGCCTTATGATTTCTACTTACTGTTTATCTCATTCAAGCAATGTTGAGTACACAAACTTAACTTTCATTTTTTTTCTATATAATTATGAGCAAAAATTCATTTCCTCATTCTGACTACTGTAAATAAGTAGTGGAACCGGAGGGAAGAAGAAGTGTCCTAGTGTTTATATTTAAGAAAATGTAAAATACGTATTTCAAAAATAAACATTTATTTTTTTATGTTGAATGATCAAGAATGACATTCTAAGAAAAACATCCATTTGTCAATCTCGAAATCATCAATCCTAGAGTAATAATACAGACAAAATCATTGACAGAATAATCCTTCATCACATATCAATTTTGATGAAAAAAAATTACATGATACTCATTGTCACTCCAAAATATATATGTGTCAATCGATCATAAAAAAAATGAAAGTTTTTCGTTCGTATTAAATGAACCATTTATTATCAATAAATTTAAAGCATCTTTCATAAATTTTGGTGCTTGTTATACGTGATTTTCTTGAATTTGCTTGTCTAATAAGAAAACTTATTTATGAGTAAAATAAATTCATTGATTTTAGAAATCGCAATTATAACGGAATAAGTCCTCGCTTTCACGAAATGGCATACGTCACCTACATAAATTAAGGGGTTTTCTTTTCATCTTGTTCATGAAAAAGAAATGGAGAATTTCTAATATCCAGAGCTCTACACCTTATTGGAATCACATCATGTTTTGCAACGGCACAGTTATTTTAATATTATTGTTATGATCCATCAATTCATGAGAATGGGGTATTCCATAATACAGATACTTCGAGTTTTGTTTATCGAAGTTAACATTATTAGAAAATCTTATCAGATTTTGAAAATTAGCATTACAATATATATACAAAATCAAGTTTCATTTTTATAATGAGCAGCTCTATTCTGTTATCTCATGTTATTTCAATAGATTTATGTGATGTTTCTTTCCCGAGTCATTCATTTCCCGAATGATGAATTTAATAAATACAATTTCGTCTTTAGTCCTTCTTTATCCAATAATTGATAATGTTATTTCCCACGTGTCATAACTAGCTGAACGGAAAACTGCAATAATCTTTTTTGTCAATTACTGCATCTATTTTACACGATTACTAAAGTTTTCATTCCGACTGTTGCTTCGAGAGCTATTCGTCAACAACTTGATTAACATTCTCCAAATTGTTTCAATGGAATATTATTATGACTATAGAATTTAGGTATCAGAATAAGATTTCAGTAAAAATAAATTTTTTTCGAACAACGAATATGTGATGTTTTGGCCCGAACTCCCTCATTTGTCTTGAGCAACATGTATGGACGTAATATGTCACCAATATCCGATATAATTCATGGAGAAAAAAAATTACCCTGTAAACTTTTTCATTGAATTTTTATCTTATTTCATGCTATTCTCCGTTATGGAAAGTAGTCAATTCAATACTTCAACTATCCTGGAGGTTTGTGATTAAAAACAGAGTGAAGAAATTCAAATATTGGTGAATGTTCGATATAAATGAATGTACGAAAAATTCCAAAATTAAAAGAATATTTTTCATTTTGGAATTCTCAAATATTGCCATTGTTGAAAATTTCCTTTCTGAATCTAATTTACTCTACTCAAACAAAAGTGGTACTACTCTATACAAAACCACATAAGAAGTGTATAACGTAAGTTGAGTGCAATTTGTTGAAAACATATTTGAAACAAAAATAAAATAATAAACAATAACAACATGAAATTCATATTGCGAAAAAGTCATTGGTAAAGCTAAGTGATTCCAGTATCCATAAAATACGTATACGGTACGTAAACAAAAGATAAATTCCGTTGCTGATACCTCATTTTTTTTTCATTGGTGATCTACTTTTTCGAGCTTCATTTTCCGCTACAGTAGTTACTCTGTAATACCAATCGGTTCAGAAACTCGAAACTAGCGGAGCCAATCTGCCATAGCGATAGTACGGCTACGTAGTTCGGGAGAAAAAAGTAGAAACCTCCGGCGGCACTGAGTGCGGAACCAACAGTATGGTAGATTGCTATGTTACCCCCAGTACGTCGCCGCTGTTGCTGTTAGATAAGACCAATGGCGCGTTCATTTGAATTCAATTTCGTAGATACCCTCGAGAACATCGAGAAAAATCAAGTTGGGAAACGACTAGTTCTCTTTTCATATGAATTTGGAACTGATATCAAATTCGACATGAAACCAAAATAAACCCATGAATCCCCCATACGTATTGATACCGATACCGATTACACTGAAAAGAACGTTTATTGGTATGGTCAATATTCGGAATATACAGTTGTGTTTTGAAATTTCTTTTCACCTGAGACATAATCATATGGATTCGGAAAAATTTTGATCTCCCTGGGGTGAATGATGTATAATCGTGATACTTCACATTTGTATTTTCCGACTATGCGTTTCTACGGGCAGGATACTTGTGCAGTGATAAATATATCTTATTAATAATTGTCATGACGAGTGCGAAAATATTCATAATCAGAAAAAAATACGACAAAAAACACGATATTTTCTTAGATGTTAATACATTATGTAAATGCAGATATGCAATTTTGAATGAAACGAACATTAGTTACAAATGCCCTAAATTTCATTCACTTTTCTATGTAATCGATCAGTGAGTCTTGGCAGTTGAGTAAACAGAATGGAATTCAATCAAACGGAAATTAGAAAAAATAAATCGATACTCTTTGTTGAGTGTGGTAGGAAGATGTTTGTTTTTTTAATTACAAAAAAAATTATTTACTGACATCATAGTGATACATCTCTTACAACATACATGGCTTCATTGTCACAACCACACACTAGAGTCGATCTATCAACGTCAATACTGTTTATCGGTTTATGAATAGGTGTGCATAATTCTGAAATGTCAATCTTTGCGTTGGTTCCCCTCGTTGCCAACCAATGGCTATCAGTTGTATCTGAAATGGCAGCAAAATTGAAATGCAATAACTTAATGACATAAAATTGATAATTCGAAATGATAAAGTGGAATGTTAGAGTTAATTCACCTGACGTGAGCTTGGAGCCTTGTGCATTGTTCCAATGCCACAATTCACCGTTCAATGAACATGTGAATAAATTATCAGGTCTGTCCGGATGAAACATAACTTCACTTACAGCATGTGAATGAGCTAGTAATTGAGATCTTGGAAAGGTGCTTTGTCGCAGATCCCACACTGATAAACTACCGTCACCACCACCCGCGGCGACAATGTGCCTTTGAGTTGGATGATGAGCAATATCTGTTGCCTCTGTCTTTAATAATTACAAGAACAGCAACAACAATAATAATAATGATAATAATAATAATAATTATGATGATGATGATGATGAATGTGATGATGATGATATCAAAGAAACCAAAATGGGAAGATTCCGCGATAAAATTTTGAGAAACAATTAAAATATGCTAACCATGTAGTAATTAATATTAGATTAAGTGAAAGCTATAAGACTTTGCAATATTTGTTTCAATCATTTTCGTATGCGGCATTCTATAAAAATTCGCTATAGCATTTTTGAGAAATTGATTTTGGCCTTTGACGCACGTTGATACAATTTGATGGAAACACGTCGCAGTCGCTATATAACCAAGTCATGAGAAAATCCGCTCATTTATTATTATAATTTACACCGTGGTACCAAAACTGTTCAAAGAGCCTGGTCGAAACCCCCCCATAAGTTCGATAATTTTCAATATATTCTTTTTTTGCCAAATTTCTCCGTCTTAACATAACATTAAAATAGATTCAATCTGGGAAGAAATATCAAATTATGTACCTTTAATTGATCAGGAAGCATAAAAGTTGTCGCTGGCGTGTCTTGATTACTTCTCAGATCCCACAATTTCATATGACCTCTAGTGTTGCTTGTGAGTATTTCATTATGTCTAAGAAAGTCAATGCATATTAAAGAACAACTATCTGCATTGCCAATTATTCGTACTGGCTTTTTTTGCTGTGCAGTGAGAAGATTTATCCTTCCGTCCTCACCAACAGTCGCAATATCTTGTTTAAAAGTTGCTAAAGCAGTACATGACGCTTGCTCCATTGTTCTAGAATATTAAACTAACATGAGCATTGTGATAATTAATAATTCAATAGTGTGCAATATATCGATGAATGAATGTACACATATTGAACGATATGCACACATACTTAAAATGATGAATATTTTCCCAAATAATAAGCTCTTTGAACGGTGAGTAAGGATTATTATCAATTTGTAGCAGTTTTACTGATCCATTCGATGATGAAGCAACGAAACAATCATTGTTAATAAATTGTATCTCAGTAACGTCGCCATTAAATGAATATGACGATATAATAACTGGATATGTTTCGTCATCATCGTTCGTTTGAAATGTCCAATGTGTGATATGATTAACCTGTCAAGAAAAAAAAAATTCATTATTTTCAATAGTGCAGCACAATATAAAATATTTGGAGGTTAAGAACGCACCGGGTTATCCCAACTACCAGTAAGAAATGATTTAGCCTCAGTAAAGTCCTCGCGTTTCCAACGTATTTTTGATATTTTCTCTGAAGTAAATGTTCCTTGGATATTTTCTCCCATCTTCACGAATTATTTTAGTAATGGATGGATATTGAGATTATTGATATTTTACCGCGAGCAATAAAAATAATCCAGACAGCACCAGTTCTGCATACTCCTTTGCACGCTACATATGATCGACATTTTCCCGCGTTCTTCAAATCGGGAAACACGCGCACATCATGTCATACGAATAACCGACTTGAATGTGGAATTTACTTCTCATTACGAATTATGCGTATAAGATTCTGAATGTAAACATTGTATGTGATAAAATTGAAGTAAATATATATTATGGACTGGAAAAAGTATGTTTAAGTTTTTTCTTTCTGTCGATTATATATTGACTATTAGTATCCCTATTCATTTTCTAAATTGAGATCAATTTGAATTCAATGGGCTTTTTATAGATAGCGTTCTGTTGGACGGATTCATATTTAGCAATTTTCGTGGATATCCATCATTCGGAAGAAAAAATACAATTAAATTGCTACCACAACAATATATAGTAAATTTTATTAAACAATGACAAAATATTATTGTCCTAGCCTATTTGAATGTACTCACCGATCCTATTCTCCAACACATTTGATTAATTGTACATCTTATGGGAATCAAAAAGTCAATTCAAATATTTTAATATCTTGAATAAATCGACGAATGATTATTTCGTTGGATTTTTGCATTTTTGTTTATTGAATGATGGGAAACGAAATGGTAGAAAAGTCATAGAAAACAATAATAGTAAATGTACATTTTTCATGGTAATAATTATGTGTGATTTCTTTTCAACAAAAATATAAATTTTTCATTTTACGAAACTTCTGCTATTCTTGTCGTATATTTTCCATGTCACACTCTTAATTCGTCCCACCGCGACACATATATGATACAGCAGAATTGGGGTTCAATCTATTTTTGCAACTGCTAAATAAGAAACATCTTTAACCATGCGATTTTCAAGTGTGAAAATTCATATGTGTAGCTCACAATTGTTCAAATATGTTCTTTATACTCTACATATTATTACCATTAACTATGATTTACTACGCGGATGGGAAAATTATCCAATCACCGAAATTTGCCATTGGTAAGCATAATATATAGAAGAAGTGAATGACAATGAATGAATATGAATAGCTGGTGAATAATATCAATAAATTATTAGTTAGTGCATCGTCAAATGTAGTCAGTGACAATGTTATGGAGACTCAGCACACGAATTGCAGAATTTCGTCCGCTCAACTGATAGCTGACGCCCAAGCTACTGTTACAAGAGTCCTGACTGGTGGATGTAACGCCAGTAAGTAAAAACAAATATCTTTAATCAATCAACTTTTATATTTTATATATTTCTTACAGAGACAATAGATGAGCGATTCGCAAAGTTGGAACAAATTTTTATCACTCAAATTGAGGAGATTAAAGAAATTATTCAAACAATGCTTAATCATCACGATCAGATAAACATTAGTCGACCGAAAAATAACGACAAATTGTATCCAACTTCACCGAGACAATGTGAAATTGAGAAATATAATCTCACCCTTCATGAAACATTTGAGTTCAATGGTTTGTTTACGTAACTAAACGCATCTTCTATTTATATAACAGCGTTCATAAAAATGTTCCAACAATCATAAGAATATTTTATTTTATTTCTATCAGGTTCACGAAAACTATTTACATATTATTGGCGCATTGAGGACGTGAAGAATAAGTTATTCAAATGGAAAACTGGCCACTCGGAGCGAAGCAATGCATTCTATATAAATGAAGCTGATTACGCAATGTTTATGAAATTTACACCAAAATATTTTCCCGATGGTACAACTTTTGTTTCAGTGAGTTTGACCAAAGGTCGACATGATGAACAATTAACGTGGCCATTCTCACTCCATTTACGCATCGAGGTGAATTGATTCATCAAAAAATTACTCGTTTCTATAAAAAAATGAATAAATAAACAAAGTAATAATTTTCATTCAGATTTTGGATCACTCGCCGGATCATTTACGAGTTGACCGACGCTCAATGATATGGAATCCATCGACCATGTGTCCACCTTATTTTTGGGGACGTCCTGGCATCAATCGTAACAGCATCGACAATCCAGAGTGTGTTGGTTTAAGTATCCAAAGACATATTCTTCTATCAAGCAATAGATATTTGTGGAGCGACAATCTATTCATAAAATTGACCATTTATATTTGAATGCAACTGAAATTATAGGGTAAACCCACCAGTGAATGGATGAATAACGAAACTATATGATATTCCGATTGTACGTAAAATAAGAATATTATCTACATAATTCTCCAAATTGGTTTGTGTGAAACGAGACAACACACTGATGGTAGAAATTTTTTTTCGAGAATTTACCTGAGTGGCCAAATTACTGAAACAACTGTGAATGGACTGTATATGAAAGTGATGTCGTCCATTTACTGGTGGGTTTATCCCCCGCTCATATTGAAATAAAATCATACTGTCAGATGTTATTTACATCCAATATTGTATATATATTTCTAAATACATTTTATAATCATTGATACATGTGTATGTTTTTATATAACATTTGAAATAAACACATTGATGTAATATCACGATGAATAACAGATCATTATTATATTCCACTAAATCATGAAATAATTGTGTAATATAAAAATAGGGGATGGGTGAAACATGATACGACGTTGAATCAATTCTGATGATAATATTTCATATAGCACCATCATTTACATAATGAAGTATTTTTCAACAAAAATTTTGTGGTCCACTTTTTTGTAATCGATGTGCTTATAAGTTAGCGTAACGGTCATACATGTATCTGTCATTCATTGTATATATGTTGTGATAATGGAGGGATATAGCCGTGAAGAAATATTCCAGAATTATTTGAATTATTTTTTGCCTTCGGAGTTAACTATCATATCGTTTGCGAATTGGCAATTTTTGCATTGATGAAAATGAAGAATAATCTTGGTCCATCATCCTGTCAGTCGATGGTGAATTCTCAATAGTTGATGTTCGTTCAATTGCGTCACGTATTTCACGTGTGGCTACGCGAATCAACGCACGATAAAGAAAACTCGGCAATCGAATTGTTACCCATTCACTATTGTCCTGACGTTCCACCGAGTTGTCATAGAAACTTCGCTTCTTACCACATCCTGCATATCATTTATGAAATCATATAATCGCGTATTAATTAATCAATAAATTAATTAATTTATTGAAATAGCTAGTACGAATCTTACCGGTGAAAGCATTGCAAAATGGCCTTTTTGACTTTAAACTGTTATCACTTGTTAAAGAGTCCAATAGTTGTTCATCCTAAATTAAAAATTTCCCATCATGAAAAATCCCTTACATATATTTGGTATTCCTGAATTATCATATGTATATATTCACTTTATCTTGAGCACCAACTCCATTCAAAACGAATATAATAAGTAATCCCGTTAAAGTCCAGCTGATACATCCATTAATCTGTGAAACATTAATTCAATCTAGATAGAGGACGATAATCATAGGAAAATTAATTGCAATTGTCAATCAATCGATTTCAGTATCGAATAGTTCAGCTGAACGAACGAGTATTATTTTCCAAGAATTTCACGAAAAATGTGAAAATTGAGTTGCCCAGCGAAATTTGTAAAATCACTATCCGAAAAAGATGGTCCTTTCTGTACTACTGAAATCGCAGAATCTCGATAAAATACGACGCAATTTTTTCGAATCACGCATATAGATGAGGAAAAACATACCAGTGACGATGCGATTGCCAAAGTGACGTCAACAAATTAAATTTCTTAGGAAAAAACATAGCCACGTTGAACGAACGTGGAAAATTTCATACACGAATTACCTCAATCCGATTATTCAGTCCTGAATAATCATTAACGCCATCTGACGAAACATAGTTCACGGAATACGCATTCAACGTTTTCGACTATTGCTGAGACAAAGGCCATGTCCGAAATACATAAGTTTACCTTCATCAATTGTTCCAAACGTGGAATGAGATAGAAACATCATATTTTCAGAAAAACCAAGAATGATCCTTCTATAATTTAGATAAACCGAGAAATCCCATTGGGTCATTCCGAAATGAACGAATTGGTAACTTTTGTTTTTTTTATTGTTCCAAGTTTTTTAGATATAAACCATTAGAGAGACAAATACAAAATTTCAACAAAGTCTTTATTGATGTACATTCCATTGATAACCAATGATATTGCATAATCATTAATGAGCCGAATGAATAGACAATGCGTCGTTGTGAAAATTAATTAATGCTCATTCCGAACATAAAAAGAGAATATAATACAAATAGTTTTGAAATTCTATCTTATACGTTTAATTGATATCCATCTTCATTGATGAACGGAACATCAATGAAGATGGATGTCAAATGTTTCGCATCTTCGCAATATAAATAAAATCAGTTACTCACGTTCATGTTGAATGTGGAGGGTTATCCTCTTGGGAATAAAGTATCAGTATACTTGTTAAAGTATACAAATACAATATAGTGTATATGGTACGTTATAAGCGACAATTGTTGGCACACGTGCAGTAGCAATGAAGGGTTGTATTTGAAGTAGAAATGCTGCGCTCAGTCTTCAAATACATCCCCCACCATCATATAGTGTTGAACACACTAGGGGGTGATATTAAAATACATGCGCCAAAGGATTGCGTAGATGGTTTGTGCCATAAAAGCGCTGTAATAAACGCATTTTCTATGCAACTAAGACATTAGTGGTTTCGCTAAATTCCAACTAGAGCCAACACATCAGTCAACAAACATACATGGTCTGATCTTAAATTCCCAAATGCCGCCACCAACTGTATAATCATCGCATCTATATGGACTATATCCGAGGAATATTGACCAACCATGGGATCTTGAATTACCTCCTCAACAGTATATTTATATTCATATATAATACATATTTATGTAAATTATGGATAATGCGAATAATTTTCATTTAACATACGCATTATTAAAGCGAATATGGAAATACAAATCAGAATTGAGTTATGGACTCGAACAAGTCACATAAGCGAGAGTAAAATTCGATAATATTGGCCATAAATATTGCGATATAAATCACCGAGAAGAAAAACATAAAAAAATGGTTGGAGCTGAGTACTTACAGCATTCACGCATCAGTTCCCACTGTGTTACGGTGGAGTCATTCACCCTTACGCATTTCGTCCGTATTCCAATAATGTTTATTAATATTTTTTTTCTAGGTTTTCCATACGTTAATCGTTCTCCGCCAAGATGGAAATTATCAGATAAATGAATAAATATACATGTGAGTTTATAGATATGACTGCTACATATGTGCGTGCTCACACGTATTCACCTCATGAATTCTGGGTTATGGGGGTATTATAGAGTATTTTTGTTTCTTCACGGAATTTATTGAAATTGTCATAAAAATTTGAGCATATGTATTTATATATGTCATTTTCTAATTTCGAAGTACAATTTGAATTGATTGTATTATTTGGAGAAGCTGGGAAAATGAATAAGAGTTGCCCCACATTGTGTGACGCTTCCGCCATTTGAAGTGAAAAGTATAAAATTTACAAAATAATTATAAGCGGCAATCGTTGGTGACACAGTGATCATTTAAAAAGAATGTCCAAATCCTTAATCCATACAATAGCGTAATGTTCGTTATAATTCTTGACTTAGTTAAAGAAGTTAATAAAAACAGGGAATTCTGAAAATCTCGTGACTATGCCAGTACGGAAACCTTGGGATAAAGTTAAAAAATTAAGTTCTCAGAACGATGCATTCGAGGTCTAGCAAACATCCCTCGTTGATGCCGAGTAATTTTAATTTTCATCAATATTATATGATAAATTGGGAGCGAAGCAAAAATGACGATTTCTCTCTACTGTATTGACACAAATCAGCCATCATTTTTATATGGTTGAGGATTTTTATAGTATATTGTTGAGGCGTCGAGTTTTGTGAGGTTGATCTTGTCGAATTTGTAGTCGAGATTTGGGCGTTCGAAATAGTTGTTGGAGAATCTTCCAAGTTTTATCCACCTTGTCGGTTCATAATGCTCCTCGTGATATGAAATAATTTAGAAGATTGACATTGTGGGGGGGAACGATAAAGTCCCGATAACGCTAATTCTTCAAAATTGGCACAGCCAATTTTAGGTCAACCGTTTTATATCGACATTTTTATCCCGAATTCGGATTCCGCAATCGACAACACAGCATTAAAAATGGAGAAAAAAAAGTCGACCATGCTAATTTGGAATGTGTTACATACATATTATTCTTGTTGTATATTGAGAGGTAAACGCCCTGTATTCGGAGTTATTTTTCCACTTCTTAGTCGCCACTATTGCTCTCTCATTATCTGTCCAAAATGAATATAACTGTAAAGCGTACATATTATCGTGGTTATTTTTTGGTTTGAATTGTGGTTGTATTATGATTGAAAAAACTCCCATGCTGACCGTCCGATTTCAAATGAATTTCAAAACAAAAGTGATCCTAAATATCGTGATCCATAAGAATTATTATAGTGATTAATTTTAATGACCGTGCTCATAGTAATTAACTAGGCCACTGTAGACGAGGTTTGACATTCACTCACACACACTCGTTATGCAAGAACACGTGAACAAAATTGTCGGAATAGTAAAGTCCTGCACACGTGATCGCGTTTATTAATTCAGATGGGAACGTTATAGCTTTGCTATCCATACCTCTTTGAAATGATAAACCAGTTGGATATTCGCACGAATAGCATTGTCGATGTGTCAATTGATTATATGTACATATATATATATACCTACATTTATGTCTTACAAGTGGGTGGACTTTTAGATGTGAGCACAGAATTGGAATAAAAACTCAAGTCTTAAACTTCGATAAAATAAATTTGAATTTTAAATCGAACTTACTTAACATCATATAATGTCTATCGTCCCGGGTATAATAAAACATATTATTCGAAAGACCAAGGTTTATCACCTTCGGAACAGTGGAGGAATTCGTGTGATTCAGAATTATATGACGATTTCTCTAACATAAATAAAACATTTATGGTATTTCATTACATATTATATATACGTATATATTTAACAATTCTTCATTATATCGCGAGACTAAACTCGAGGAGGCATCCAAATCCAAATCCATCTTACACATTTCCATGTTTACAAATGACAAAGATGGGTTTTCATACGCTCTTCCATAATTCTTTATAAGTATATGAATGGATTCCATATTATAATTACGAATAATTATGAATGTATATGACATTCACTGCATCGTATTGGTTGCATCCAATTCAGTTCCCGTACAATAAGTCGAAATTCTGGACGAGCACTTGAAACTCCGCGTGGGCATATTCAAAAATTAAAATTATGTGGGAAAAAAGGCATATGAATGTATTCGTTATATGAATGTATTCGTCACATTCACCCTTTCCGGCATACATATCCCATGCAAAAAAAAAAAAAAACAAATAGCTATTCATTAACACATAACAACCGTAGCATTGATGCCCAAGTAACTTTCACTCTTTAGGACCTTCTCTATTCGAAATAAATGAATGTACATACTGATTTGAAAATTATTTGTAATTCGGACGCACATGATTCAGTTTCATAAACATACGATTTAATATAGTTGAGACGTATCTCGCAATCATTTGATTCATCCAAACGACATCCAGCTATTATACTAGATGATAAAGTTATTGAGGGCTGCGTTTACATTTATATTGTGTGTACAGCGCAAGCTGTTGTATATAAATTGAGACTCTTGCAAGTTCCCTATTAGACTCGGGCCCGGTTTTATAAAGGATAATCATGATTAGCTAATTCAAACAAGCAATGACGGCTGAAATTGAGTTCCCCCACCGAAGTCTGAAACTCTAGCGCCGCGCAGTGGCGTTCTTCACCACTACAGTTTGAAGCCTCTTCGAGTGCAGCGAGTTTATCCTAACCTCAAATATGTTAATTCCCATTATTGAGTATTATAAACAGAAGTACCCAAAATCGTCCAACGCGCAGCTAGGGGCACCAGGGGCGATAGGAGAAGGGACTCAAGGTGTGAGAACTTAATTTCAGCCGCCATTGCTTGTTAAAGTTAGCTAATCGTGATTATCCTTTATAAAACCGGGCCTCGGTTTTTCATTATCGGATTACCGTAATCCGAGAGTTAAATTAACACTCGGGCCCGGTTTTATGAAGGATAATCCAGATTGGCTAATCCCGACTAACAATGGCGGCTGAGATTAAGTTCTCCCACCTTGAGTCCCTTCTCCTATCGCCCCTGGTGCCCCTAGCTGCGCATTGGACGATTTTGGGTACTTCTGTTTATAATACTCAATAATGGGAATTAACATATTTGAGGTTAGGATAAACTCGCTGCACTCGAAGAGGCTTCAAACTGTAGTGGCGAAGAACGCCACTGCGCGGCGCTTCAGTTTCAGACTTCGGTGGGGGAACTTAATCTGAGCCGCCATTGCTTGTCGGGATTAACTAATCTGGATTATCCTTCATAAAACTGGACATCGGATTACGTTAATCCGAGAATGAAAAACCGAGCCTTGTATTCTCAGTTTTTGGTATATTACATATTTAAAATGTTCATGTGTACATGCTTTCATATCAATGATCATCGCTAAATTATTGAAATGCCGAAGATAACTGACAAATGACAGGTTTCTCCTTTACCTATAATTATTATATAATCGTTCCTCCACAACTACATGATAAAAATCTTACTTTGTACGCCAACAGATGGCGCCATTTTCCTGATTTTTAAATAGGGCTTAAAGAAATTGCATCAACAAGGCCCGGATAGCTCAGTCGGTAGAGCATCAGACTTTTAATCTGAGGGTCCAGGGTTCAAGTCCCTGTTCGGGCGAATTATTTTTGCCATTATTTGTCAATAAATAATAATTACTGGCTGGATGATTAAATTTTGTTCACTGCCGTCAAATGAAAGACTCAACTACCCAACAAATCTTGAATCACTTTAATTACCAAAAATCGAATGAACTGAACCATTGCACATGAAAACCCAGCTGCTCTATCAAATATGAAATAAATGGGTAATACCAGTACAGTGGCCATTAAATTATTCAATATGTAATGTTTACCGACAGATTTCCATAGATTTATTCACCATGATACAGGGTTTGTTCAACGCAATGAAATGCTATTAAAATATAGATTCATTAGATCTATGGAAAACGCACAAAAGAAAATATTTGAATCTTGCGCGAAAAATGCATAAAACTGGAAATTAAAAGGGAATAGTTTGACGGTTTCATTCATAACTTGGTTGAGTAGATGAAGACACCGGAAATAATATTTCTCTTTGTATAAAAATATAACCACCTCTCTTTGAGGAATAGATAGTACGGATGAAGTTTCAAATACATTTATGTCACCGGCATAAAGTCTGGAAATAAAAATTCTCCCCGATATTGTACCACACAATAACGTTATACGATCAGAGACTGCTCTTTCACGGTACCGTCGGCCATACCAAAATAAGCTTTACTTGCCATTTTCACAAATAAACCCGTCTCAACAACACCAGGAATATATTTTAATTCTGCGCTAATTTTATCCCACGATTTGTCTGTATCAAAAGGGAAATGCCAATCCAAGATGAAGTTTCCATTATCAGTCACGACTGGACCCTAGAATTAGACAAACAACGAAAATAATAACAATAACAACAACAATAATAATAATAATAATAATAATAATAAAAGTGACTCACTGCTTTTGCTACAGCCATTCTCATTTTTGCAACACCACCATAATCATTTTCAATTTTATTTCTGATTGGCACATATGCCATTGGAATAACTTCAATTGGAATGCCTTTTTTATACTGCTGTCCTAATCTCTCAGAGTTTTTTGTATAGTCAGCGATGATGATGAATTGATCGGTACATGATGCTATTATTTTTTCTTGCAGCAAACAACCTCCACCACCTTTGATCAATGTCAAATCGGCGTCAACCTCATCGGCACCATCAATCACCACATCCAGTTGTGGCGATGTGTCGAGATTGCCCAGTGCCAAACGATGGTTTACAATTAGTTGTCGGGCTTGGAAGGATGTTGGTACACAGATGACATTGATATTTTCATCCTTAATCCGCTCCGCTAAAGAAACGTATGTTCATAAATTCATTTGGAAAGAAATATTGTTCAAGTAACAATAGTCTCATTGTATCTCAATACCTATTCTATGCACAGCGTAAATAACAGTTGATCCACTGCCAATCCCAACAACACTGTTGTGCTTCAAAAACATATTATGATATCAATTGGAGGTAATGTAATAATACACACAATTACCATAAACATGAAAAGAATTCATCTGATTTTCATACGGAGCCTTTTGGCGGTTTGTTTCATTTGAAAGTATCGTAGCTAAGAAAACAATTCTTCAAGTAATGCTATTTCTATTCCCATCAATACTAAACAAAAGTGGTAATGGAATAATATCCCATCGATTCTCATTTGTGGTATATGCCACAAGAAATTCCTGCGAAGTGCAACTTAACTCACACTTTGTGGCCGATCTATCCATCTCAAATGATCATAGTTGTCGTAAAAGCAGCCTTCACAGGTGCTTGAATTCTCTCAATATTTTTAAAACTTTCATTTTTTTTTGTAATGAAAGCTAGCCAAAGTTAATTATAATCTCAGCACCACTCCATGATTGGTATTCCCGAAAAATTTTTATCATCTATTATTTGGGCACAACTGGCATCCATGGTAGTTATGGAAGAGACAAAAATCAATATCAAATGGATAGAGCCATTGCAAAATGTGGGAACACCTTTGACAAAACTCTGGACAGAGGCGAACTCCGTAACTTCGACAATTAATGAAATTCATCGGATTCAATGCATTTTATAGGTATTTTTTTTCAATTTTTTCAATGAATACCGGTTCCAAACAGAAACAAATCCACTTCGCTTTTGAGAAATAACAAAGAATTCATCATATGTATATTAAGATTCGCACCGGAAATAAAACAGAAAAAAAGGAAGCTCGATAAGCCCTGACGAAATATTTTAATCAGGATACATACTTCGAATATTAGAAAGGTATGATCGACAAAAATTCATGAGAATGTTGTAATATTCACATTCTTAAATACTCTGATGAAAATGAATGAAAGCTAAAGGTCCAAGTACATTCATATAACAATCACCGATTATAAAATATGAAGAAAAAAATTGCGCAAAACCCTTTCTCAGAACATATAAATATATGTATAGATTTTCCATTCATTACTTACGAAAAATACAACTATAATTGTAAATATTTTTCGGAAGAATGATACGATATATCATTGAGCATTAGCAGACAAAGGAAGATTCATGTAACGCGACCTCCACATGGGCATCAACATAACCTTTAATAATTCAACCGAACAAAGCAATGAAAAAATTTGATGAAAATATTTGTTTACCTTTACATATTCATTAACAGCTTTACACGCTGCGACTTTTTTTGCGCTTTCGAGTGGTCCCATTATTTGGTTACAATTATGAATACCGTATAATTCCTCGAATTTGCAATGATTAGACAAATGTGTTCCCGCGGTCTTCAGTATTCGTTTCAAAATCATATCATCAAAGAGGAAGGGGATCGAGGGGATAATTGCCCCCAAACCACCCGACTTCTATTAAAAAAGTGATGAATCGATTCGCAATGTATCGCAATATCGTAACCAGACGCGGAAATGATTTACATTCAACTCGAATCGAATGCTCAAAAGAGTCGAAACCATCCGCAAATAACATCGTAACATATTAACGATTAAATGGTTTATTGATTTCATGATAATTTTTTCTTTGGTGAAAAAGATTTGAACGATGTGGAGGTTGTAACAAGCAGTAGCAACTTAGTAGAAAAGATGTTTATATATAAATGAAATATTTATCCACAAAACACGAACCTCCAGATACGACACTGTTCATTCGTCGTGTTCTTACCCCCTCTGCCATTTTCGTTATATTGCGCGCGTATCACATTTGAATTCCAAGTTTGCACAGACAAAATGGAGAGAAAAAATTCACAATATCTTGATTGATTTTCATTATATTCAGCATCAAAGGCGTAACACAAAATACAACCAAACACAATGTACATATTTTTGTTTATCAATAGTTAATTATGTATAAGATTTCAATTTTTGTTATTTCCTATTAATAATAATGTCCTTACGCCAGCCTTAGTATTTTCATTTTTTGTTTATTTTTCTCGTTGGCATATCATTTAATTAACAACTCTCACTGCCACTATACCATGTATCCCGCATTTACTCGAACTTTCCAATACAATTACAAAATCTCCATATTTCAATACATAAATATCATATTCACTGTTCGACACAACTCACTGGTTATATTATTTATTTATTCATTTTTTTCATCTCTTACTCACGACTATTTCATTTCATTCTCCTCCCCGTTATTAAGGAATCCACACGAAAAACCTCCTTGAATACCAATCGATTGAAGATACTGTTTCTCTATTCTATTATACAAGTGCAATGCAACTAACTGCGATTTTTACTTTTGTTTTCTCACTGTTACTTTTTTTTTCGGTTTGTAATTTTATCGCAGGAACTACATTTAAGATGGTGCGCAAATAATTTCATATTTCCTTTATCTGTTTACGATAATCATATATACGTTGTTGTTGAAACTCGAAAAAATTTCCTAATAGAAAATTGAAAGGAACATAATTAACTGATAAGAATGATTGTTGACAGTAATAATAATAATGAGAAGAACAACATTAATAATTAATAAAACATATTACCCCCTATCTCGTTTCATGATTTTATTAATTCCTCTACACCGTTTTTAATTATATATATTACAAAAAGACGCCGGTTGTGTGGTAATTCTTCTCTTTTTGTTTTCGAGCGTGGGTCATTATATAGTTTACAAGCCTTACAATGTTACGAATTATTAGGAGTAATTATAATGAAGTGACGCAAAAAATTTGTCTCGACGAGAATAAGGGTATTGTTAATAAAATACGGAAAATCCCTTACAGTATATAATCAATCTCGCTTCTCTTCACTTTTTCTTCGTCAGCTATTTGTTACTCTCGGACCCACTCATTTCAATAGCTGCACTGTCGTTTTTGTTTCGTGATATCATTTATATCACCACTGGATTGACTTATTACATGCAATTATGTATTATTATATACGTATAGTGAGATAACAATATAAATATAAAATACAGTACATACAAATTGTGTGTATGGGTGATAATTCATATTCTCAAATGGGTAAAAGACTCTGGCTGAACATTTTGCTTTGTTTTCTCACTTTTTTCACTTTTACTTTTGCATTTCTAATAGACAATCATTTCAATGAGGAGGTAAGTTTTTCGTACAAATCCTTTGTATCATTTATACAAAAGTATAGTACTTTCATGAAACATTATATCCAATATCATACGTCGGTGAATTACTCATTTCAATCGGCAATGGTGGTGCAAATATAATTTTGTTTCCATATTCCGCACAAATACATTTTCTCGTTTTTCCTTTATACAATCTTTTAATCCATTTTTAGATATTTTTGATTAAATAAGGCTTTCAACATAGCACGTTTATCTACAGATTATTCCTCACATACTTACATGGCCGGGGAGGAGACGAAAATTAAAACAAAAGAAAGAAAAAAGTTATTATATTGATGAAAAACTTCAACTTACCCACACATAATTTCAAAACATGTTGATTGCTCAAATTCGTTCTGTTCGTATATATAAATTTCTCCAATCACAACAGTACGTTCTCCATTTTTTTCGTTTTTTTTTTTACAAATTTACTTTAATCGAATAGTACGGCAAAGGCAAAACCGAAAAATGAGATGGGGTTTAATCTGGGAACCAAAAGAATTTCGAGAAACTAAACAGCGTGTACAGACGAATCCATTTGGTTACTTCTCTTTTTCAATATTCCAATTTCAAAACTGGGTCAATTGTGTCGCAGATAAACATTCATAATTTACGATCTAAGACACATCTGCGGCATAATTAATGTTAGTCCGATGACTTGAATTTCCATATAAGAAGGTGAATGAAAATTTTACACGTACAGAAACAAATAAACGGCAAAATGAACAAAAATGTAACATTCCAAGTCCCGCGTTTTATCTTAATCCTCTTCTCATTCATTCACACGACAATTTCACGATGAAAATAATTTACAAATAATCTTGTGTTGCTTCAACGTTGCATATTTACATTCGAATCGACAATAGAGAAAAAAAAACTTGATATCGAAATGATTACACGAAGCATTACAGATTTATAGGTAAAGTTTTTAATATGCATCACACTAGCGCAATTCTTCAATTGGACCAGCATTTTTTTCCCTCTATCATGCAAATGCAAATGTTAATGATAAGTTCTATGACAAAAAAAAATTTTACAAAAGATCACTAAAACTGTCGTTGAATAGAATATTTTTTCATGATGGAGAGATAAAGACTTGGATGACAAGGGAAAAGGAGTGGCCACAACAATTAATTAATTGATTTGATTGAAATATCATCAGTCGTCGTGAGCCATATTTGCATACGTCTGTTTCACAAGGAAATAATATTGAAATATAATGAGATTTAATGGAATCAGAAAGACAGTATTTGCTATATTTTATACTCAATTTCTCGGTTCTATATTTTTCGTTTTGTTTCCAAAAACTCGAATATTTTCATTTTCAAACTCAGCAGTACACAAGAGCTCCCGAGAGTTATATATTTACGTGAGAGCAGGTTAAAAGGGAGGATGGTATTTGTTTGTTTGTTTTTGTTTTCTTTTTTTTTGAAATAATTAATAATATATATTATAATAATAACAACAATGATGAGATGTTCTAAACAGTGCTAGGACTAGTGCTAGTGGGATCAAGGAGGGTCATTTGTAGTATGGGAAGGCCCAACGAAGGAAACTGAAGAGGAAAAAGAAATAAAGAAAAAGGAAGAAAGAAACACGGGATTCAGGGGAGAGGAATCAAGCAATGAGAAACTAGTAACAGAGGTTAGTGTGGTGGTGGTGGCTCTGACGATTGATTTCTACCATCGACGGACCTTACGGGTTTCCTGCGTGACGCGCCTGTTACTCCGACTGGACCTACACCACCTCTCAGGTACGCTGGTGCTGGTGCACCAATTGGCTCTCTAATTGTTCCAGTACCAGTATTCCTGATTGGTGGCGGCGGCAGTGGTTGTTGTAATACCTTAAATCACGGCACAGTCACTATTTCAGTTTAATCGTATCAATTCCAATTTTGATTCAATAGAATAACATTGATAATTGTTTAAGAGAAAACACCAGGATGAAATTGTGCTAAAAAAATGATCCCTCCCCACATTATTTGAAAGTATTAACAATAAGAATATGCAGTTGGAATATAATATTGAAACTCAACAAATTTGATGATTGCTGAATTTCAATATACGAATTTGCTGGGGAATGGAAATCTAGTATCTTATACGTTCTTCTTTCTACCAATATTGTTTTTTTCCTCTCAGCTGACTCTCACCTATGAATTTTCATAGTTAACAATAGCGCTGAGGTAGCTAAAGTTTAGCGAGTGAAGAAAGTTTGAATATATATTGAAGGGAATTCGTGATCAACCATTGATCTCAATAGTTTTTCCCTCACCTTGATTTCTTGCGTCACAATTTTGTCAATGAAATAAATAGGAATAAAAGTTTCGAAAAACTGCTACAGCAATTACATTCTTGTTATTCGCGGAGGTGAGTTCGCAAAATTAATGGATCCGGAATTGGTATAACATCTTTATTGATGTGACTTATCGAGAATTCACTGTGCAAACAACTGCTGGATGCATTATTTCAGGTCAACTGTCTATACGTTATAAAAAAAAAATCCTCAAAATTGTGTCTTCACGAAGTGTGGATACATGGAGACTGTGACATTCTAACAAGAATGCCGTTAACGCTCTCATAAAGTATTTGAGCTATTATGCTGAGGTCATCCAGTGCCTTCATCTCCACGCCTTTAATGAGCTTCTACGTTCGTTATTCTTTTGTTTACATAAATAATATAGACAAGTGGTGCGAAATTTTTCATACGGCAATGATTCATTCATGTCAATTACGATGGCTCATAACTTCGAGATAATTTTGAACAAATTAGTTTGGCGGAACAACCACCCGAAGAAACCGATCAACGACCAAGAAGAAGAAATTAAATTCGATAACTTCTTGAATTATATGATATAGATTGGCGAAATAATCTATGGTATTCTATCATATTATACTAAGTAGGGCTTCATACTTTCCATTCAAGAGTTATTACGTTCATTCAGACATGTGAATGGTTTGAAATTTTCCACTTCAGTTTGTATTCCATTTTCTGAAAGGTATGGAGGCCAATTCTTTTCGAAAACCTACGTTTGTGGCTGCATAATCTTGATAATTTGGAATACTCCCAAATGAAATTTTGTCCGAATAATACCAAGGAATGATGGAACTATTTAATCTCCATTAATTTCACTAGTCCGTATCATCACAGATAAATATTTCCGAACAAAAAAAATACATAAATATCTTTTGGGCATCACCCTGGTGTTTCCTCATAATTAAAATGTGAATAAATAAACTTACCAATGGTTGTGGTAAAACATTGTGCATTAACGTCTGAACAATCGGATTTGTGGGTAAACCGTGACTTTGTAATGGAACGCTAACACTGCCAGTGGCTGCTGTTGGTTGAATATTATGTTGTTGTTGTTGGTGTTGTTGTTGCTGTTGTTGACCAGTCATCTGAGATGTCGACTTGGTTATTTCTCTTTTGCCCTCCTGCAACGTCGTTGAAGGTGTGGATTTTTTTGCTATTACATTTGCGCACGCATTTGGCGTTTCTGGACTTGTGGTCGCCGTTGTCGTCGTACTTGACGCGGGTGTTTGCACCGCTGATGACTGTTGTTGTTGCTGCTGCTGTTGCTGTTGCTGTTGTTGTTGCTGTTGTAGCGTCAATTCTGGCAGCGTTTGCGACAGTGTGCTAATTACAAGCTCACGCGCAAACAAACTCTTGTTCGCATTGTCACGCTCAATGCTCTGCAACTGGGCGTCCGTTAGTGTTGTTGCGATACATCTGCGTATACGTGGAGGTGCAATCATTATTTTAGTATCAAATATATGACTGTTAGACATTTTGTCACCTTCCCAATGAATTGATGAAGCAACAGTCATAATATGAAATTTTTGTGTCGACAATGAATGTTAAAGATACAACACAGCAAAAAATTGCGAATAACTGAATGATTCAATAATTTTATCGGCAATCGAACATTGTGTCAACGCAAACATTTGTGTCGTGTGATACAATTAAAACTAAAAGCAGATGGCGCTTGAACAAGGTTTTTTGGCAACCGATGCCACTGACCATGACATGCAACTGTGTGTTTATATATGGAGCCAAGCTAAAAAAAAAATAAGACACTCAGGCCTTTATTCTCTTTTTTTTTCAAGAACGCAAGTGAATTTCCATTAACACCAGCGATTTTAAACTTCAACATTCGAACGTCATGAAGTGGTTTCGCAGTGTGGATTTTCTTGACTGTTTACGTCGAATACTACGAACGGTTGGCAAATGAAAAATATGAAGAGATTTTATTTATGTACATATATACCTAGGCAACAAGAACATTGAGTTCTGGGAATTGGCTGATGAACCATTGGACGTATTCGCGGCATTAGTTGAATTATTGTTGCTTCCAGAATTATTACCAACGACGCCAGCCATACCAGTGGAATGACCGGAGCTGGACATACCACTTCCACCGGCTGCGCCGCTTCCAGTGCTACCACCGCCACTTGCTGACCCGATTGCCTGCGGCTGTCTCCTTGGCATCCGCTCCAGTTGATGTCTCGATGTAGCCTGGATTGAATGGTTTCGAAAACAATTTTGAAAAGAAAAGGAGAAACAAAATAAATAAATGATGAAATATTCCGATATAATTTGAAATTCATAGTCATTTTTCCTTCTCATTACTATATTGGAAATATTTACCCTAACTTGTTGACGTTCCAGTTGCAACTGCATTTGCAATTGTTGTAGCTGAGAACTTTGGCCGGTACCACCGCCAGTTCGACGTACGCCCGACAACTGAGATAATAATTCCGCAATAGGATCTATACCGTCTCGACTGCTTGGACTTAATCCCCCTGACGAGCTGAAAAGCATATTGGACCTGCAGGTCCTATTGTCATTGCAGTGAACGATATCTTTGGGATTTTTTTTTCAACACCTCAAAATGGGAAGAAATTAATGTTTTCCGGGTTGGGTATATTTGTGTGTGTGAACTTGTGTGTGTGTGTCTCTATCTCTCTGTCTCGTTATATGCATGTAATCATGTATGCATGTATGTATGTATGCATGTGTGTGGTTAATTGGAGTAATTGTGTTACGGTGGACAAATAACAAATTCATTCGATAAATCATACCGTCGTGGACGTTGTCCACCCACGCCCCTTGATAGTGCCGGTATCCGTCGTGGTCCATGTCGACTTGATGTCGGTTCATCTAAAAACGATATTAAATCTCGTGGTCCACTTCGATGGTCTACCGTTAAATGATTCGCAAAATCATCGGTTACGTGATTTGGATCACCTCCCGGCAACGAGGCACACACGGGACAAACCTGTCAAAATTTTGAGAGCAAATGATGTAAAAGACTTTAATCACTATCCATGCATAATTTGTGCAAGATCAGCTGATATGCAGAGATGACGCACGAATATATATCAACAGTAATTTCGGTCATATAATGCTGATAAATTCAATATTATCTATCGGAAGAAGCATGTATTGTTGAAGACCAAAACAACTTAGAAATACGAATTCATTATAATTGATTAATATTCGAACTTCTGTTGAATTTCGAGGAGTTCAATTGCTCTTCAACAAAAGTTAAGAGTTAATTGACCACTTCTAATATTATCCAATTCAATTAAAATTGGGCATGTATTCCGATGATCTAAAATTCTTGGGGAATGAAGGGCAGGGAAAAACATTAAAAAAAGAAAGAAAGTTCCTTTTTCACCACTGCTATATATGTACATGGAGCATGTGATTAGCCTACCACTTCGAATGTGGCATCCGGATGATCTGCAGCAACGTGTTCTTGTAAGGTAGCTTCTGTGAATCCCATTCTCGTGCAATAAGGACATGTCAATGACTGTGGTTGTTCAACACTGACGCCTTCACCGCCATAATAAAGTTCTATACAAATAAAAATGATTATTTCTGCATTATTGTTGTAACACTCTTCTTGTACTTAATTTCGAGCTTATGTATGTATGTATCTATGTATGTATCTATGTATGTATCTATGTATGTATCTATGTATGTATCTATGTATCTATGTATGTATATATCTATATCTATATATATATATATATATATACCAAAATCCGTTCTGGTGAGTATACATTGCATAGGATGATCGGTGAGATGACGTGTTGTTGTGGCACCTGCTTCATAGCAGCTGGCACACAAGTCATAATCATAGCAAACCAGGCACTTGTATCTGCGACCCCGAAAGTTACCCTTCAGGCAGGAGTCACAGCTCACTCCTGAAACATGGAAAAAGTGTTTAGGACGTTTGATCAATAAGTATTTATAAAAGTATTCGTCTTATCATCATCATCATCATCATCATCATCCTGAACGATGATGAATATAAAATTAGATATTTGAAATAGATATGTATCAGTGCTTTCCCTAGTTTTCAGGGTAAATTCCCAAACTCAATCGATCTATTTATATACATAAGACGCTCTCATGTAGCTAATGTGACAGTCGAGAAAATTCAATATAAAATACGAATGTTGTTCATAAATTGTGCAAGACTTAATAAATGGTAGTACATTCGATTGTGCAACAACAAAATAACTGTTACTTCCAATCTACTAAATATGTTTTAATAATATTCATACACGTATGTATATGCATATGTTATTTTTTAATATCAATCGCAATATTTTATATTTGTCAGTGTGTGAATCTAAGATTGTCGAAGGTCAAAGTGACACACATGAGCCATTTATATCAACCACAACTATTGGGTCAAAGGTTAATGAATTTGGAATGAACCAATACTTCGTCTAACAATTCATTATGTTTTTATCAACATCAACCCATACCCTTGTTCTAACTTCAATTGAGTATATAATTTTTGAAAAGAGCAAGTGAAAAGTATCAGTGAATTTGTAGACTCGACAGTAATTTGAATAAAATTTAATTAAACTGTCCCGTACAAAACTATTCGATTATGGCGAAATAAATTTGAAAAATACTAAGAATTCTCATGTGCGTATGCATATGTTTGTGTGTGTACAACAATAGCAAACGATATCACCAGCTATAGTTAAGAAGCCTACAATATGCTTTTAGACAAAATAGAGAATGAGAAATAATTGTGTAATAATAGTGTTAGGTGGTAAGAAATGGTAGGTTAGCGTCAAACAATTGTTCACATGATAATAAATACAGACAAATTTCTCTTTACGATATTGACGCATGATGAATATATAAAATATATTGCCCGAACATTATTCACAATGTTGGGGCAGATACAAAAATAATGTTAATTCTTCTTTTCATATAAAAAGATGAGGCTAATTTTTCAAGTGGTGCTGCCACCTAGAACTATGACATTAGTCCTCTGAACACATAATTTTTCGTACCGTTTTTTTTTTTTTTTTTTTTTTCGTTCGTTGGAAAATGCAAATGGATAATAATAAATCATCAATTCATATTACGATTATGCTCAAATTTATGAAAGCATTCATATATAAAATATTAGAGTAGTTTAAATAAAATCATTTTATTCTTAGATGTTCGAAGTTTTGTGACAAATAAGAATGTCGTGGGCCATGATAAGATATGTTGCTGATGATTAGTACACGACACATTTTGTACGTACCTTCATGTCGACTCATTTTTCGTTTATATTATCATATACAAGCGCAATAAGGGGCTTCTTGATGATTCAACGTAGCTTCACAAATTGTATTTTACGGTTGTCACACTATTGTCAACCACCTTGTGTTGGTAAATGCGACAATTATACAGGCAAAAACATTTAAGTCCGAGGAACAAAAAATTTTTTCGTTAAGAATCTCCAGCAGTAAAACCTAACCCAACTAGGCTAACTCGACGTCATATTATGTCTACGTTCACGGAAAACATTTCCGGGCAGGGCCTGTAACCGCGCGCGCGCGTTCTCAACGACTTTCAAATGTATAACCCGCCAATCTTCGAAATTTGTCTTTGTTTTCGATAATTTAATTATAATTTTAAACGCACAATTCTATTTGTGACTGATGAATATATAAAATGAATGCAATAACAAATAAAAACCGAGCAGAGTTTTCTTTGTTCCCATTCACTCAATTTTTTTTTTCCAATTGGCTGCCAAAATTCATTTACGTCATTACGAATATATTTTCATGATTTGCCCAATGAATGTGAGCAGGAATGTGACTACTACATGTAAAAGTAATAATGAATTTGAAATTGTTTCTACTAAAGACAATTTAGATAATATGAAAGTTGTATTTATGGATAAAACTGATGTTGAATGCTGTGATTATCTGTTACTTGGGATTCGTAAATTAACGCAAAATTCCTGTCATACGGTGTTACCATAATTTAATAGTGGATGACTCTTTTAATTGTTGAATGAAAATACAAAACATGTCATGGAATTTCCTCGCGTGAGGACATAATTAAATTCTATTATGTTTTTAATTTGGAAAGAAGATATATATATATATATATATATATATATACTTTTATTCTCGTTCACAATGGATAATCTGCTATATCGACGATATGACCTGTGTGAAAATTAGTTTGGACCTAATAGTATGCAAAAAATTAAATACTTTTGACGTTAAAAATTGGTATATAGTGAAATCAAAGTAACCATTCAATTTGCAATAATCTTTTAGATACACTTATCTAATAACAGGTAAATTTCCCATCATGAACAGTGTAAAGTTCGTAATGAAAGTTGTACATACGAGATATGCGCATTATTCATAAAATCCACGATGATTTTGATATTTTAGGGCTTTTGCCCGACGACCAAAAGTTTACAGATTATTTTGGATACGAATATAGTAAGGTATAGAAGTTATGATATCCATCCGGATAATTTCAGTCGTATTTTCTTTTTAATTGATTATTAACTGTGGTAACTAAAGTACCTTTGTGTATTTCCAGCGAAAAAATATTTTTATCACCTGCATGGTGTGACATGTCTACGATCACGTCAAAATGGCGGCGCGATCTGGAATGCAATGGTATGCATTGGTATGTAACTATGTACAGGAAAATCTCTTTCTCTCTCAACAACTAAAAATGTATCAGTATTGTGAAAGCAAAAACCGAAAACGACCGAAGTTCTGAATCGGAACGATTCGGTATACACATTGTGAGATCGTGCCGTCAATCTGGTCGCGAGTAGTCGTGGTTGATGAAGTCCCACTCATTCATTGTCGCTTACAGAGTTCGCGGCAGCAGCATCTACAGAACGTACAATGGCTAATGTTCTTGGACGTGTTTTCATTTATGGAGGAAAAGGGGCCTTGGGTTCCGCCTGTGTTGCACAATTTAAATCTAAGAACTGGGTATGTTAATTTCATCATGAGATACATATAAAAGTGAATCTGATGATTGCTTTTGTTCGGATATTAGTGGGTGGGATGCATTGATATGAAACCAAATGATGCTGCAGACGCAAATATTATTGTCAACGGTGAGGACAGCTGGAAGGAACAAGAAGTTAATATTCTAGCTCAAGTCAAGGACATCTTGAAGGAAGAAAAAGTTGATGGAATCATTTGTGTTGCTGGTGGTTGGGCAGGAGGTAATGCAGCAAATCAAGATTTTCTAGCAAACACTGAATTAATGTGGCGGCAGAGTGTATGGAGTTCGATAATTGCTGCTAGTGTTGCTGCGCAGCATTTGAAAGCAGGTGGTTTCCTATCATTAACGGGTGCTAAACCAGCATTGGAAGGAACACCAGGTTTGTTAACGAAATATTTTCAAGATTGGAATGAATTTTATTCGTGAAAAGAAAGTTCTAATTTCTATACAAATCAGTGTGTTCTCACAAACTACCATATGTTTCTAATGAGGACAAAAAAAATGGTCATTTGATGTTCGTCTCTCATACTCACCTCTCTCGTTTCTCTTCAAATCTATGAGTAGATATCACACGTGAAATTCTATTCATCCCCAGCTTGTTCTGCATATCCTGATGATTTTCGGATGTTGGTTTTGTACCATTGGGATGGAGTACAAATTCTAAATTACTAATATGTTGCTGCGTGAACGCGGATATTAATTTCAAAGTTAACTGTATGTTTCGACGAGTTTAGAGCAAAATTCATAAGTTCCCATTTTTATTTTTTAGTTTCAACCAATAGTATATTTGATCAGTAGTTTTATCAAATAATATACCCGCAGAACTATGAAGTGGAATCCGAAATATTTTTTGAGTTACAACTCTGAGAAATTATGAAAATCGTAGGGGAAAATCAATGTATATTAAACTTCAACCGCGATTTTCTTCACATTATTCTTTTCAAAATTGGCGAGCAAGATAAAAAAAAACATTATCCAACCCATTCACTGCGTTCTAACGAAAGTACAACTTTCTTAGACCGTTACGGTAGCAGATTATCAGTGAGTGTATTGCCCTCGATTTGGGGATTATTTCTAAGCGAAAGTGGCCTGGGCGGACAGGGAACTCATTTTCCTATATTTTTGTAGTTTCGGAATCTTATAACGAGGTATTCGATATCTACAAAATTTTTTTTCCGAAGTTTCTTAATATCGTTACTTTGAGTTATGCATGGAAGGGTAACTGTTTTTCAATGACCGATGCAAAGGGGACTAGTTTCAATCAATTTTCTTTTTTCTTTCCCTGCGTTTTCTTGGATATTTATGTCCAAAAATACTCAGTTGAATTTCTATCCCAAACTTCGAAGAATTTACGGAGTCGCGCCAATATTTCAATGTGAAAATAAGATCAATATTGACAAATTTTTTCCGCCAATAAAAATTTCCATATATATTCACGGCATTTTAGTCACACATGGATGGAGAAACCAATTGGGCCATAGATTCATTCGCTTACAACGGTTTTTCGATTCATAAATTGTATGATTGCTATTATGGACTCTCTCTTGAGAAAAGTGCTGCAGCGCAGTGATATATCTGAATCACATCCACCAAAAGGTCCACTATGAAGTTCTTAGATTGAACAGAAACCTATTGTATTTGGACCTGAAACAGTTTTTATGTAGAAAAAAAAATATCGCAAACTAATTAATGTTCATTAAACAATAGAAACAATTACCAACGAAAATACTCTTTTCTCATCAACATCGTGTTGTACGAGAAGGAATAGCTGAAGACCAGCCTATAGTTTTTCGTAAATAAACTTTTTTATCAATCGAAAAATTTGAAAAAAACTGAGAAAAGCAGCGTAAACCTTACTTCGGGCTGAAAAATTCAGGATTCTCGGAAAAAAAATTTTAGTATTCCAAAATTGTTCATAATCCTCTTGTATTCCTAACCATTTTGTACTGATTCTTCTTTTGAAAAACATTAAAACCTCAAAGCTGCCACATTGGTTTGGAAGCGAGTGAACGATTTAAGTGTTTGTACCCCTTAGGGAATTTATAACAGCACCAATGTATTTCAACGAAATTTTTATTTTGTTTATGAACTTATTTAGTTCTTGGTACTTTTGAAACTGCCAGAATAATTTTTTGAGAATCTCATTGGTCGTTGATATTGAACGCAGTCCAGTTTGGTTCTATCTTGATTCTCGTTGTAGCAATTTCTAGAATTTTCGGATAATTTATGTTTTGGCATCCCAACCTTTGGCACCTCAACTAAACAAAACCGTTATAGTGTATATATCGTTTGGAAACATTAGGGCAGGACTGTTCTGCTAGAACATAACGGTGGTGACTTCAAGAATTCCATTTTTTTCTGTAATTTTGAGTGCGAAACAGATAGGGAATTATCGCCGATCTGATGCCAATTGCAACTCAATGTTGGCTGATCCACAAACAATGAAGAAAGAGCGGAAGGTGGAAAATTGCATGAACCAATTAAGAAATTGAGCAGATTGTACTTTGACAAAAAACAACCAGAGATCTTGACATAAATATCACTATACTAATTTATATCAAATGAAACGTGTGGCATATCGAAAATTTGTTGTATATTTATGTGACATAGGAATGATTGGTTACGGAATGGCGAAAGCTGCTGTTCATCATTTGACAAAATCCCTTGCAGCTAAAGACAGTGGTCTTCCTTCCGGGTCTTTAGTAGTATCAATTTTGCCTGTGACTCTTGATACGCCAATGAATCGAAAATGGATGCCTAAAGCTGATACAAGCTCATGGACCCCACTCACTTTCATTTCAGAGTACGTATGCTATTGTATTGGATTTTTATTTTTTTCATTCACGTGAACATTGGTCTAACCTATTTCTTGGTATATAGTTTGTTCTGGAAGTGGTCACAGAATCAAGATCGACCAGAAAACGGTAGTCTTCTCCAACTGATTACGAAGGACAATAATACTGTCGTAACTCCGACCTAAAAAATCATATCATCAGATTACAATTGCACAACCACATATGATTTGGAAGCGAAGTTGAAAGGTTACCAAAAGTTCAGCGATTATAAAAAGTTCCACAACGATATCATGACGCGAAATTAAAGAATTCCAAACACTGACAATATACATATGAAGATTGGTATGTACATTCCCCTGTAACATAATGTGAAAAATACATGAAAAAACTTATCATGCGATACACACAATCCAAAGGAAATCGGTCTTGATGATATGAATTATGCTTCAGTCTCATGTCGCATCGACTCAGATTCATTCCAACTTTTCTCCCATCCAATACTTCGCTCTATTGGTGAATCACATTACAAACTAATCTGAATGTTACCAAAGATGAAGTTTTTTATAAAAAACGTTTCATATTTATGTTATTTGAAGGTGTTGGAGGTATATTGTTTCGAATACGGTAGGTGATTCATTCATTATTAGATGATAAGAAAAGCATAGATAATGAGCTGAGACTTAAATTAGGTAGTCATTATAATATATCAATAATTGAATGAGCCAATTAGTTGAAAAAGTATTGAGGATCAAAAAATTCGAAAATTAAGTCGCCCAAATAGGGATTTGAATCTTCAGATTGAAAGTCTGACACTCTACTATTTTTTTTCAGTTTATGCTTCATTGTATCGTGAACAAATTAACAGTGGTTACAAAGGTGTGAATTACCTACAGGTAGATAATGGCGAATCGAATCAACCCTTCACGTAACCCGTTTTTTCCACTGTTTCCGCAGGATACCCGCGAGTCATCTGTGTCCGCCCTTTTTTTTTTTTACAAGTTATGAGGTACCAAAAAATCTAGAAAAATTCATGAGTATTCCCCATGGTCTTTACTGCACGCCCCAATAGTTTTCAAAATTCAATGTTCCCAAATTTTCACGAGAGAAATTTTTAGGCTTTATGCTAATTATTTTAAACACAAGTCTGATGGAGGAGGAGGTGAGTATGTCAGTTAGGTTCCATCCACCTATTCTGGTATAAGACATCTACCACTTTCCCGTAGTTCCTATATGAAGCTGCCTTTCATATACTTGTTGAGAGTTGATAAATATAACCATTTAAATAGTTCTTCATTTGAAGTTCACATGCAAAAAGTTTCTTTTATCAACTAATTGCATCAAACGTCAACAAAATATTTTTATGAAGTAATTGTTAACTAGAAAATGAAATTAAAAAAATAGAAAAAAATAAATACATCGCTCCGACCGGGGTTCTAACCGGCACTACGTGCGTCAGAAAGACGCAGATGAATAGTGCGATGTGCGCCGGTAGGTGGCGAATGCCCGTGGATTCTCTCGCACCGCCGGTGGGCGTTGAAAAGCTTATCTGTAGTCTGCAGATTACCGTTTTATCATTTAACAACAACAATCTTGACTTACTAAATACGATGTTACTGTTGACAATATGATTTACGATTTCATGTTGTGTTCATGTTGATTGTGAATATTTGTTCAATTATTTATATTACTTAATAGTTAAATTATAGAGTCGTTTGTTTATATTTTTGTTTTTTGATTTTTTTCTTATTCCCTCAATGTGTTTGGAATTATCATTTAGCCACCAGCGATGTTTGAATATTCTGAGTGTATTAGAACAGTCCTTGAATGAGATGGTTTTAGAGTAAACTGTTTTTTCGGTGAGTTCTTTATCATTTAGACGTAACGATTTAGTGGATCTACTTCTTGGGTAGTGATATATGATTGGGATATTCTTGCTGTCTTGGATCATTCCTATATGGTCTAAGTATATAAATGTTCGTGGTGAAACATATCCAGATTTTAGATCCTTTATGGTTTCAATTTTATTTATGTGTGATAGTGGTTTAAGATCTTCATTATAACATTATATTATGTGATTATTTATGCGGCTGATATCTGCTGCATTGTAGAGACTCTTATTAGTGTACATTTTATGATAGTCAGAATTTGTAAATCTATACAGGGATAGACAAGCTCTTAAGCATTTTCTTTCAAATTTTCGTATTATTTCTATCTGAGAGGCACTGACATTCCATAGTAGTGGGGCTGCGTATGTTATAATTGGCCTGATCAATAGTAAATAACAAATGGATTTGGATCTTTTATTCAAATGATTATTTTAAAAAATCAGAGAATTTGCTTTAAAGGCATCATGAGCTTTTTTTAATTGGTAGTCCCAATGATTGTTTAATCTCAGAAGATAGTCCATGTTAACTCCTAGGTATTTCACTGATTTTTTGTGTGGTATGGTTATAATTGTATGGGAATCCGGTTTAGTTGTTTGTATTTGGAAATTGTTTTTTCCTTCTTTATTTGTTGTTTCACTTTTATCTGGGTTGATTCTCAGATGCCAGATTTGATAATGATTGTTGATATCGTTGGTTAATGATTGTAATTTGTTTTGGATTATTTTTGGGCTTCTATCGGTTACATAGATTATTAGATCATCTGCGAACGCTATTGAATGCGTATTATTACCTGAGTTGAGTTGGAACAGGTTTAATATATCGCTATTATATATGTTGAAGAGCATTGGTAAGTTTACTGCCGTTTGTTGTAAACCCTCTTCAATTGAAAATTGTGATGTAAATAAATTATCACCATCCCATGTGACGAATTTTAATCTGTAATCATGTTCCATATAAGTGATGTGAGGTGTTTCGGAAATTTTTTTAGGATGAGTTTAAATAAGAGACCATCGAGCCAGACTGAATCGAATGCTTTTTCAATGTCAATTAGCACCGCACTTACCAGATAGTTACGTTTAATGTCTCTATTTATATCATTCATTAATTTGAGTATCGCATGGCATGTTGTCATGTTGTTTTGGAATCCATATTGGTTATCGGGTATAATATTGTGTTTGTTACAATGTTTGGCAATTAATTTGTTGATGATTATTTCGTAGACTTTACTTATTGATGTAGTTAGACTAATTGGTCTGTAGCTGGCCGGGGAGTACTGGCTTTTATTGGGTTTGATTATGGGGAGAGTTTTTGCACATTTGCACGCTTTCGGAACGTAATAATTATTCAGCGCATTATTGAAAATGATTGTATATGCGTTTATGTATTTATTAGGGTGACTCAAAAAAAAACTTTTTTCTTTTTTATCCTCCCACCGGCTCAAACTCAAGTTTGAGACCTCCAAATACACCATGAATTTTTGTAGAACCGTAGAAAAATTCTTGGAGGTCGCGCAATTGCATTTTCGATTTCCCATTTAAATAACATGGAAAGCAGCCTGTTCGTTCTGTCTGTATGTTATAAGCTACGAATCGGCGGTGGCTAGGAAGAATAGAATTCGTCCTTGACAAAAAATGAAGAGCAAAAACAATACATTCTTCAAGTTGTCGGGCATCATCGTAATCTTTATCCAACCACTAAAAATAGACCACAGTAATTATTTATGAAAAAGGAATGATCAAACTCGTACACTCTCAAATAACAGAAACAAAGAAAAAAAATAAGAATACCTAAAGAAATTTTTTAATTATTTAAACAAATACATAATTTTATATAAAATAACATGTTCTATAAAAGAAGTCCCGTGACATTTGCGATAAGTCTGATAGTTTTGCCAGAAAAGTGAAAAGTATTGAAATTTACTCCGAGTTCAACTTTGACCTTGAATAATTTTTGAACGAAGAGTTTCATCACAAAATGACAAGAGACCTTTTATGTAGAGCATTCAATTTCCTATCAGAACATGTATTGGTCATTATTAAAAGATTCGGGATTCGTGACTTGTAAAATTCAGACAGAACGAACAGCCTGCTTCCCATGTTATTTGAATGGGAAATCGAATGTGCAATTGCGCGACCTCCAAGAATTTTTTTATGGTTCTACAAAAATTCATGGTGTATTTGGAGGTTTCAAACTTGAGCTTCGGCCGGTGGGAGAGTAAAAAATTTTAAACAAAAGTTTTTTTTTCGAGTCACCCTAATAGACATCCTTTATAATTCACCGGGTGTCCCGAATTTTTACAATTTGCACACTTAAGATCTTTTTTACTTGACGAAGTATTAATAATGCATTTGCCAATGTCGTGGCTGAGACTACATTTTACGCATCTGTAGTTCATTTCACAATTAACACTGAAATGATTGAATCTTTGGCATTTGCAACATTGAATAGGTCCTTTTTTGATGATATTGTGCCATCAAATAGATTGATATGCGATACGTTTAATGTTAAGTAATTGATCCGGATTTGAATCATTTGTGATTTGTACTATGAAATAATATTTGTTTGGGTTATCGTGATTATAAATTATCTTATTTACTTGAGTTAATTGTATATTTGGAAGTTTGAATGCCTGGATCTCTTCTTCAATGTCTTTGTAGTTATAATTGCCTTTAATGCCTATGAGAATAAATGATTTATATTTATTGATTGTTGGAGTAAATGTATAGAATTGGATATTATCGAGTTTAAATAACGACTTTATTATCTCGAATACTTCAAGGTCATGAGCGTGGATGATGACGCCTTCTAATTTATCAGCCGCTACATGGCATTGAGATTTAGCGATTTTAGCATTGCAAAGTGTATTGATTATGAAGTTAATGTCTTTGTCAAATACATGAATTGCTAGTATTTTGTGTGAAATTTTTTTACTTGCGGTTTGGTTTTAGTTTGGATTTGAGGCTTCGCCGCGTGGCATGTTAGGTATTTCGCTGGTGGTTTCCATGTCGTTATCATTTTCTTGTATTATCTTGTTGATCGGTTTGCAGTGTATTATTACCGTTGGGACTGACCGTTGGTGAACGTTTTCTTTTTTGAATTAGCTTTGGCTGTATGTCTTTCTTCGTTGAATGCACGTTTTCTTTAAATATTTTTTCAAGCAATGCTGGATCATTTAATGCGTTGCGAGATGAGTTGTTAATTATATTATCAAGTTTATTTTTATCAATATGTAATGATGGATTGATTTGAATTTTATTATCCATCTTAATTGTCGAGAGAAGCGTATGCCCTGTCTCGTGTTCAAACGACGTTTTCTCTTGACCTAGTAGCTGGAATCTTGGGTGAGAATATTGTCATTGTTTCACTTGTGGTCTCATGTTCAGTGAATTCCTCTTGGAAATTTTCTATAGTCATATTGGGTGTTGTTTGTATCACATCGGTAAGTTTTAGTGGCCTCGGTGAGTTTATTCTTTCATAGTAGACTCTCATTATATTCAAGGTCCCAATTTGTTTGTTGTGCATGTATTCATTGCTCTTGATAGTCAGATTATTCGTTTTTACTCTACTATTGTTTATTATAGGGATGTATTATTGATATCGTATTTCAATGTGTTAATGGCAATCAGATGTCTTATTCACATCTATTATTGATCTTATAGGGAATAATCCTTCTCGATTTTTGTGGTTGAGGTTTTCAATTTGGTATTCCCAATATTTGGATGTGGCTTTTGTGAACGTATTTTGAAGTATTAACTTTATAGTCTATCTCATGCATTTAATTCTGATCGTCTCTAGGTTATTGCTCTAAAGTACTTTTTGTGGTTCGAATTGAGTTGTGAAATTAATGATGATTCAATTTTATGTAGATTTTTAATAATGGCATTTAAATAATTGATTACACTGTCTTATGACTGACAAATTGGAACACTTTCCTCGATGGTTTTCGGAATCGCTTCATTGAGTTGTATTAAATGGGAGTTAATTCCATCATTGGAGAGGTTTTTGCCATTTTGAAAGCTACGTGATGGCCGTTTATTCCGTAGTTTCTTTTGAAAGTGTTACCAATTTGTAATTTTGTATAGACGAATATTTTCCGCTCAGTTCATATAATGAAGAGATAATTGGTTATGGGTGAGATTTATTTTTGGAAAAGATAGCTTTATGTCCACTACCATAGTCACTTTTCAAAATATTATCATTTTTTTGGCTTAATCTATTTCTTGCATTATTATTGGATGTATATCTCTTGCGTTAAGATCGCCTGTCAACTTGGAAAAATTATCATTCATATTCGCAACTTTGGTTTAGAATTATAAATCAAAAAAAGGCCAAATGAAAAACGCCTGAACAGGGACTTGAACCCTGGACCCTCAGATTAAAAGTCTGATGCTCCACTTTTCAAATGTCCTTCATTTATCAAAATTTGACAACATACAATTTTGATATAGGTAATAAAGACCTATGACTAATATTTCTTATAAATTCAGTTGATAAATACTGGTTTTGGTCATGGCAAACTATATCTCGTATTTTTTTTAGTTGTAGAACTAATGTTACATAATGTTATGTTATTAATCTAGGTTAATTTTATGTTAAATATGTGACTTAATGCGATCTCTTGGTTGAAATCTTTGAAAAAAGGTATATCATGGAGATATCTAAAGAAAATGTATGGATTTTATATTTTTCGCTAATTGCATTATTTTGGGAGGGGAGAAGTGGGGTTATGTACAAGGGGGTGGGGGATACAGTTCAAGTTTTACTATTGTTTTACTATTGTTTTACTATTGTGTCTATTAGTGACGTGTTGCACGACATAATGTAAATTATTTAAATAATAAATTATAGACCCTTTTGAGAGAATTTTTGTTTTTATTTTTGTTTCTTTTTCTTATTTCCTCTATGTGTATTGAGCTCTTACTTAGCCACCAACAGTATTTAGGTGTTCGATGGGTGTCAGCGAAGTCCTTGAATGGAATAGCTTTGAAATAAACAGATTTATCATTAAGAATAATGTTATTATGCGGTAAAGATTTGTTTGCTTTATTTCTAGGATAGTGGAATATGATTGGAATATTTAATTTATTTTGGATCATGCCCATATGGTCGAGGTACAGGAATGATTGCCGTGGAATATATCCTGTTGATAGGTCTTTTAGTAGCTCGGACTTTTTCGTGACCAATAGCTTTTTAAGATCTAAGTTATTAATATTTTTGATCCTAGAATAGAAACCTCTGCAGAGTGAAATTATGTGGTTGTCTATTCGGTTAATTTTAGCAGTATTGTAGAGTTCAATATTGCTACGCATTTTATGGTGATCAGTATGCAATATTCTGTACATGGATAAACATGCTCTTAGGCATTTCCTTTCAAAGATTCTTATGTGTTCCATCATTGATACGCTAGTGTTCCATAGAAGAGGAGCAGCATATGTGATGATGGGTCTGATCAACAGAAGATAACATATTATTTTTGATCTTTTATTTAGATGCTTGTTGAAAAATATTGTTGAATTTACTTTGAAAGCGTTGTGAGCTCTGTTGAGTTGGGATTCCCAGTGTTTATTTAGTCTTGAAGGATAGTCGATGTAAACTCCTAAATATTTTACTGTTTTTTTGTGAGGTATTGTGATAATTATATCAGTGTTTGGTTTCATAGTTTGAATTTTGAATGTATTTTTCCCTACTTTGTTGCTTTTTGATGAGAAGTCAACCGGCTTACTGAATAAAAACGTTTCACTTTGGTCTGGGTTGATTCTCAAGTTCCACATTTGGTAATGTTTATTGATGTCGTTAGTTAGAGATTGGAGTTTATCTTGTATAATTTTAGGACTTCTGTCCGCAACATTTATTATTAAATCGTCCGCAAAAGCTATGGAGTGTGTGTTGTTTCCTGAGTTAAGTTGAGATAAATTCAGAATGTCACTATTATAAATATTAAATAGTATGGGAGAGTTAGCAGTTCCCTGTTGTAATCCTTCAATAATATTAAATTGAGTCGTTGATATGTTATTTCCGTCCCATGTGACGAATGATTTATTTGTTATCATATCCCATATTATTGAGATGAGATGTTTCGGGAATTTTTTTATTATTGGCTTAAATAGAAGGCCGTCCAGCCAGACCGAATCCAACGCTTTTTCGATGTCGATTAGAACCGCTCCAACTACAATTCTCACAAAAATTAAGGGAGCAAGAAGAAAATCCAAATTTTTGGGGAGTTTCCAACAGGCTGTAACTTAAAGAAAAATGGTCGTACAGCAAATCGAAAAAAGCAAATTGTAGCTCCAAGTGTCTAGTTTTTGGACCTGAGTTCCAAAATTTTTTTTGAAATTTTATTTCGAGTAATCTCAAGAAAACCATCGAGAAAAAAATTTTCTAAATTTTTTTGGTTTTTCTTTTTAGTCTCCGGACTTGGAAAAATTTTCTTTTAATTAACCTCTATATAGACTGGATAACTTGTTTATTCAGCTCCAATTTGTTTTTTTAAAGACTTATATACGAGCATTTCTCGCTGAGATATCGGTGTTTGAATGGAAAAGGATCATTTTGTCTTTGATTATCAATATCTCAGCAACCCATCGCACAGGAAAATGAAGGTGGGTTTCAAAACTTGAATAAACTCTCTACAAAGATTGGCCATTGATTTTTTGAAAAAAAAAATTTTTTCATTCATTACATGAATTTGAAAAAGCAACCAAAAAAGGGCTTTTCGTAGTTTTCTTGAAAATGAAGCGCCTAATCAAAAATATCGCGGAAACCACTAATGTTAAGTGTGCCTTTTACAGTTCAATATACCCACAAAAACTCTACAAAGTTTCAATTTAATCCAGCCAACAGATCATAAGATGTGATTAATGTAGCGCGTAGCGTTTAGATTTTGGTGGACGATTACCGAAGGAGTTCGTGTAAATCGTGGAACTCCTCCCCAAACCATCACCGACCCTCTGTTATAAGCAGCTATACACCGAGTGAAGTTACGTGAAAAACGCTCTCCCTGACGGCGCCAAACTCGGAGTCTTCGGTCATTACTAAATAGGCATATCCGAGACTCATCAGAAAACAAAACATTGTTCCATTGCCTCATGGTCCAATGAACATGTTGACGAGCATAAGCCAGACGGGCTCGGCGATGTGCGGTTGATAACATCGGTTCTCGGGCGGCACTTCTGGATTGCACTCCAGTCTCACGGAGACGATTTCGAACTGTTTGAACTGAAATGTTCCGCGGTTGTCGTCGTCGTCGTCGTCGTCGTCGTCGACGGTTCGGAAAATTTCGGGCGACAACGTTCGCGGGAACGAAAGGTTCTTGACGAACGCGCCGAACGATGGCTCGATCATCGCGAGTCGTTGCGCGATGCCGACCTTGTACAACTCGTCGTTCATAACCAGCAATTTCCAAATACTGATTATATGCGCGAGATACGATAGATGAACTAACGCCCAGGCGATCCCCGACTTGTCGATAAGTGTGCCCTTCTTCCACCAGAGTCACTAACTGGGCGACTTGTGGTGCGGAGAAAAGCCGTCTAGGCATTATAAAAAATTTAAACAAAAATGAAGTTTGCAAAAACTCTCAGTTAATTTGTTTTACTAAAGATTCAAAAATACGGTAGTTTTGAGAAAAACTGCTGTTTAGTTCTTTTTCCAAGAAAGCAGGTTAGTTTTGAGAAAAACTGTTTTTTTTACACACTGTTTAGCTTCGCACAAAAAATTATTGCTCCAATATTCGTAAAACGAATATTCGATTTGCCTTGGGGGTATCAACTTTTAATTTATTCAATAAGTTTGCGATTATGAAAATTAAAGTGCGGGAGAGGAAAATTGCTTAGAAAATGAGTCGCTACATTTTTTTAATTTTTAGTCAATTGAAAAAAATTGTTTTTGAAAAAAAAATTTTTTTTCAAAAATTTTCGAATTTGTTTGTTTTTTTTTCAAATTTACGGAGTCACTGATGCAGAATTGAAAGAGAAATGAAAACCAAAATTTGGAACTCAAGTCCAAAAACTAGACCCTTGGAGCTACAATTTGCTTGTTTTTCATTTGCTGTACGACCATTTTTCTTCAAGTTACAGATTGTTGAAAATCCCCCAGAAATTTGGATTTTTTTCTTGCTCCCTTGATTTTTGTGAGAAGTGTAGATAATTGTGTTTGATATTATTAGACATGTCGATTAATAATTTCAGTATAGCATGGCTAGTGGATAGATTATTTTGAAGTCCATATTGATTATCCGGAATAATGTTATGTTTTTTGTTATGGCTACTTATTAGCTTATTTATAATTATTTCGAATATTTTGCTTATGGACGTGGTCAGGCTAATGGGTCGATAGCTTGCTGGTAGATGTGATGATTTTTTCGGTTCAATGATGGGAAGAACTTTAGCACATTTCTAGTGCCTTGGGAAGTAGCAATTATTTAAGGCATTGTTGAATATGATGGTGTATGCTTTTATATATTTATATGTTATGTGCTTAAGTATTATTCGTGGGATGTTATCCAGTCCGGTTGATGTTTTATTCGGCTGTTTATGTAGAATTGATTTGACTTGTTTAATGTTGCAAAACCAGTTTCTTTGATCCTCACTTTCTGATGGAAGATATGCTGGGTTTGCGCTGTTAAATTGTATGATTGAGGTGTTATTTGTGATGCGTTTATTAAGCTCCTTTTTAAAATGAGATGTAGCTGTATCCACTGTATTTTTAATGATGCTATTCAATAACGTGGATGTTGGTGAATTGATTGATTCATAGTAAGCCCCCATTACATTGAGTTTATCTTTACTATTTGTTATTACTATGGTGTCGTCCTCAACTGTTTGATTATTTATATCGATCTTGCTGTTTGCGATAAGTGTGTCGTTGACATTTAATTTAAGATTTTGGATAGCGATATCATTTTTTGTTCGTGGGATTTTATTTATTTTCGGAAAAAATGTTTCATGCTTTTTAAAATTTATACTTTTTATTTGTTTTTTCCAAAAGCTATTGTTTGCTTCTTTAAATTTGTTGTGTAGTATGGCTTTCACAGTTTTTATCATACAGTTAGTTTTAATAATTTGTTTTTAATGGTTGGTGTTATTCTTTTTTAAATAGTTGAGATATGTTATTAGTTTGGATTTAACTTTGTGTAGTTTTAATATTTTGGGGTTGGTATATTTTGAGACACTATCTTGGGGTTTACACTGCGGAGTTACGTTATTAATAGAGTTTAAAATATTTTCGTTTAATTTCATGAGATAATTATCAATTTCTTGATTGGATAGGTTCCTGTTGTGTGGGATTTCAACAAGAATGTTGTTGTCAAGACGCTTCTGGAATTTATTCCAATTTGTTGCTTTATATAGAAAAATGTTTATTGTTTGTTTGTGTGTGTCAATTATTAGATTCTTACTGTTTATTATTATGTTGAATATTATGGCCTTGTGGTCGCTATCGTAATTTGCTGTGTTAATTGTATGGTTGTCATTATTATTTATAATTAATCTGCTATCGATGATGCAAAGGTCTAGGAACGAGCCTGACCTTGGATACGTTGCTTCGTTGGGTGGAAATAGTTCAGCTTTATAAAATGTTGCTTGTGATAATTCCCAATTTCTTAGGTACAAGCCTCTTTGATTATTGTTGGTGTCTCCCCATCTGATATTTCTCGCATTTAAGTCGCCAGCGAGAATAAAATAATGGTTTGATTTGTGTAATTTAAGTGTGTTGAAGAGTGTATTTAACTCTTCGATGAATTGGCCTTTATTGCTGTTTGTGGCGTGTGCACTTATTATATAAAGTTTATTGGTTTTATTTAATTTAATTGCAATAATCGTGTACTCAAGCAATGTATTTTTTGTTGAATTCGGGTGATTAATGTGTTCATAATTAAATGATCTATGGATGAGGATGGCTGTTCCACCGCCTTGCTTTGAGTTCGGTCTGTCCGTTCTAATTACTTCATAGTGTTTGAATGATAATATGTGTTTGTGAGAGAGTTTGGTTTCGCTGAGTAACAATAATTCCGGTTGCTTGTTTCTATTGATGAAGTCTGATAATTCAAACCTTCGTTGGTTTGTGATGATGGAGTTTACGTTTATGGATGCAATCGTAAATTTATTTACATTATTTATATTGTTATTTTGATTAATTGGGTTCATTATAGGTTTAAGTGTTGCATGATTGAATTAATTTTATTTGAGTTGTCATTAATTTGAGCTACCATAGATGTGTTGAGTTGGGTGATTGTATTTAGTAGAGATTGGTTCGCGTGATCCCATTTATTGTTTAATTGGTCAATTTTTTCATCTATTTTATTCATGAAATCGTTGAGATTATCGGTTAGGCTCCTTTCTGTTCTTGCAGTTGATGTCCTTGGTGGTGTTACATTCATGTTGGTATTTGTTTGGGTTTGAAGAATGGGTAAATGGTGTTGGTGATGTTTGGTTGCGTTAGAGTAAGATAGAGATTTGTGGACGGTGCTGAATGTTTTCTCAATTTTTTCCTGTGTAATTGCAAGTATTGATTGTTTTTTCTGTTTTGTGATTATTTCGGCGAGGTTGTAGTAAGGGCAACCTTTATAATTAGCTGGGTGGCCTGACCCTCTACAGTTGGCGCATTTTAATTCATTTTTATTTGAGTGTGGGGTGATGTGACATTTACCTATATCATGGTTGAGACCGCATTTGACACATCGGTATTGCATTTCGCAGTTGACGCTCACGTGATTAAATCTCTGACATTTCTTGCATTGGATAGGGCCTGGTCTTATGATATTGTTGCCAAGTAATATTTTGGTAAGCCAATCTATTTATTTTCAGCAAAAGTGCTGGATTGGAGTCGCTCGATATTTGTATTAGAAAGTGAAATTCATTCGGATTATCTTTGTTATAATTGATTTTGTTAACTTCTATTATTTGAGTATTAAGTAGATTAAATTCCGATAGCTCTTCTTCAATGTCCTTAGCACTATAATTTCCTTTAATTCCTTTAAGAATGTAGGATTTGTGTTTGGTCGCTAACGGTGTATACGTATAATATTGAGTATTATTTAGTTTTAAAATTGATTTGATAATTTCGAATATTTCGAAGTCATGCGCGTAAATTATGACTTCTTCTAGCTTGTCGGTAGTCACATGGCATTGCGTTTTTGTTATTTTAGCATCGCTAATTATTTTTATAATATAGTTGATATCATTATCACTTACATGTATAGGTGGTATTTTGTTAGATTTAGGTTTTGTTGTGGCCTGGCTAGAGTTTGTGTTATGTGCTGTGTCTGGCTGTGTACAATTATTCTCAGGTAAATTATCGAATTCATCATCGTTATCATCCTGGTCCAAGAGGATGTCGAAGGAGTTGTTTTCTGATGTTGGGTTGGTTTTATCATTTATTGCCGATTTACTTCTTCGTGTTTTTATAGATTTTTTTGGTTTTTCCATAAGTTACCGGTATCATCATTGTGGTCAGCCTTGGTGCCGTTAGGGCTAACGGTTTCTGGTCTTTTTCTTTTTTGAACGAGATTAGGTTGCACTTCACTTTTAGTTATTTCAACACTTTCTTTGAAAAGTCTATCTAGTAATGTTGGGTTATTTAGAACACTTGTTGATGAATTGTTTATGATATTGTTTAATTTTTTTTTGTCTATATGGTGTGTTGGATTAATTTGAATTTTCAAATAATCCATTCTTAGCGTCGAGAGAGACGTGTAGTCGATAACGCGTCCAAACAACGACTCCGTAGTCACTTTTCGAAATATTATCGTTTTTTTGGCTTGATCTATTTTTTGCGCTATGATTGGACGTACATCTGTTGCATTAAGATCGCCTGTCAACTTGGAAAACTTATGATTCATATTCGCAACTTTGGTTTAGAATTATAAATTAAAAAAAGGCCAAAAGAAAACCGCCCGAACAGGGACTTGACCCCTGGACCCTCAGATTAAAAGTCTGATGCTCTACTTTTTTTTTTTTAAATTCCTTTATTTATCAGAAAACAAGCAGTATTTGAATTTTGACTTAAGTATAAAGACTTTATACATGTTAATATCTTATATATATAAGGTGTTAAATACTTGTTTTGCTAATAGCAAACTTTATCACGTATTTTGATTATTCTTAGTGCTAGGTGTGTACATGATGCATTGCGCTTATATATTGAATGATACTATGTATTACATATGTTATTTGTCACATTGGACTTATGTGAAACACTGAAAAAAAAATATATATGCTTATATATGTTATGTTTCCTTATTTTTCTTTGAATTATATTATGGGATGGGATTGGGTAGGGCTATTTACATAGGGCTGTGTGTTGTAATTGGATATTATATACAGATAATTAGCTTGTAGTATTTTGAAAAGTTTATATACTATTTATATTGCGAATTCAATTTATGATTTATCATAGATAGTTGTTACTTTAATTGCCTTATATGAAGATTAAATTATAATGCGCTTTAGTTTTGTTTTGGTTTTTGTTCTTTTTCTTATTTCCTCTATATGTATTGAATTATTATTGAGCCACCAGCAATGTTTGGATAATCTGTGTACATTAATGAAATCTTTGAATGGGTTCCATCACGAAATCTCCCCGGACAAAATTTCCCCACGACAAAATCTCCCGACGACAAAATCTCCCCACGACAAAATCTCCCTTAAATAATTAGAACTATTTATTGTAACTAAAATATTTTATAATGATTTTATTTCTACTTGTCATGAAAATTAAAATACAAAAATTTTAATGTTAATCCAATGTTAGATAATTATCAATAAACTTATATTGCATAAAAATTCCATTTTCGTATTCGGATCATAATTCAATACAATTGTTTTCAATCTGTTGTTATAATCACGGTATGTTACGCGAGTTTTATGATTCACATCCAATCCGGTTTTCATTTGTGTCATTAGTACATGTAAACACTTGATTTACATAAAATCACTCACGTCAGTTATGTATGTAGCGGATGGGTTGGAATGTGTGTGCTGAATTCTGTCACAGTCGTCGCAGACGGCAGTCACAAACAATACTGACTGACTTTATATTAGGGAAGTATAATGTATTTATTGTATTGATACGCGTAGCGGCAAGGCGCTAGCGCGTTAAGGAATGTGGCTATCACGTGATGTGATGCCAAACGTAAATATTGTATTTGAGGAAAATGCGGCGAGTGCTGCATCAATGTAATAACAAATTAAATTTTGTCGTGTCACCCTTTGAATGGGATTACTTTAGAATATAATGAATTACTTTTGAGATCAGTTTCATTCAACGGTATTTTCTCATTTGCTTTGTTTCGTGGGTAATGATAAATGGTGGGTATGTTATAACTGTCTTGGATCATGCCAATGTGATCAAGATATGTAAATGTTTGTGGAGTGATGTAACCGGATTTCAGGTCCATGATGGTTTCAATCTTATTTATATTAAGATATGGTTTAATATCATTATTATTTATATTTTTAATTTTGGTGTAAAATCCCCTGCATAGTGAAATTATGTGATTGTCGATACGGTTTATGTTTGCAGCATTATAGAGTTTTTTGTTATTGTATATCTTAGTGTAATTTGTGTGAGGTGATCTATACATGTATAGGCATGCACGTAAACATTTTCTTTCAAATATTCTTATGGCTTCCATTTGTGTAGCGCTAATATTCCATATGATGGGAGCTGCGTATGTAATAATTGAACGAATTAGTAGCAGATAGCATATTATTTTAGATTGTTTATTTAAATTTTTATTGAAAAATATTCGTGCATTAGCCATAAATGCATTGTGGGCTTTTTTAATTTGTGTATCCCAATGTTGATTCATTCGTAGTAAGTAGTCTATTTTAATCCCAAGGTATTTTACGCTTTTGTTGTGTGGTATTGTTATGATAGTATTTGTATCAGGTTTGGACGTTTGAATTTGGAAATTATTCTTTCCTTCTTTATTTGTTTTTGATAAATTGTCGACTGGTTTACTGAAGAGTATAGTTTCACTCTTGTCTAGATTAATCCTTAAATTCAAAATTTGGTAATGTGTGTTTATGTCATTGGTTAACGCTTGTAACCTGTTTTGAATAATTATTGGGCTTCTATCTGCAACGTATATTATTAAGTCGTCAGCGGATGCTATTGAGTGAGAGTTATTATTCGAATTTAATTGAAAAAGGTTTAAAATATCACTATTGTAAATGTTGAATAAAATTGGGGAGTTAACAGTTCCTTGTTGTAGACTATTTATAATTATAAATTGTATCGTTGATGTTGTATTTCCGTCCCATGTTACGAATGATTTATTGTTGATCATATTCCATATTAGGGATGTAATATGTTTTGGGAATTTTTTAATTATCAATTTGAACAGTAGGCCATCTAGCCAAACTGAATCAAATGCTTTTTCTATGTCAATGAGTACTGCTCCCACAAGATAGTTACGTTTTATTTCTTTATTAATATCATTAATAAGCTTAAATGCAGCATGGCAAGTAGATAAGTTATTTTGGAAACCGTATTGATTTTCTGGAATAATTTTATGTTTTTTACAGTGTTTAGCGATTCTCTTATTGATGATTATTTCATATACCTTACTAATGGATACGGTTAAGCTAATTGGTCTATAGCTAGCCGGTGATTGTGGTATTTTATTGGGTTTTAGAATAGGTAATGTTTTGGCACACTTCTATGCATTTGGAAAGTAGCAGTTATTAAGAGCGTTATTGAATAGTATAGTGTATGCGATAATGTATTCATACGTTAGGTGTTTTAGTATAATTGATGGGATATTGTCCAAGCCTGTTGATGTTTTGTTTGGTAGTTTCGTTAATATTTTTCTGAAAGATTTTTTTGGTATTTTCCATAAGTTACCGGTATCATCGTTGTGGTCAGCCTTGGTGCCGTTGGGGCTAACGGTTTCTGGTCTTTTTCTTTTTTGAACGAGATTAGGTTGCACTTCACTTTTAGTTATTTCAACACTTTCCTCGAAAAGTCTATCTAGTAATGTTGGGTTATTTAGAACACTTGTTGATGAATTGTTTATGATATTGTTTAATTTTTTTTTTGTCTATATGGTGTGTTGGATTAATTTAAATTTTGAAATTATCCATTCTTAGCGTCCAGAGAGACATGTAGTCAATAACGCGTCCAAACAACGACTCCATAGTCACTTTTCAAAATATTATCGTTTTTTTGGCTTGATCTATTTTTTGCGCTATGATTGGACGTACATCTGTTGCGTTAAGATCGCCTGTCAACTTGGAAAACTTATGATTCATATTCGCAACTTTGGTTTAGAATTATAAATTTAAAAAAGGCCAAAAGAAAACCGCCCGAACAGGGACTTGAACCCTGGACCCTCAGATTAAAAGTCTGATGCTCTACCGACTGAGCTATCCGGGCCTTAAAATGTAGAAATGCTCATTCGCTATTGAAAGTAAACAAAAAAGTGCCATCTATCGCTAAACTTAGCAACCTTCACGGCGCTGCGAGAGACCATACCGTAAGCTATTTTTCTCCGAACCATTCCAAAACAGTATTCCGAAATACGTTTCGTGGCGCCAACTAATGGACGATTGTCGCGGCTATTTAAAAATTACCGAATCTAGCACGAATAGAACTGGCGGAGTTTTGTGCGGAATCAAATTAGGATTTCCAAGAAAAGTCAACAAATGACCAATGTGCAGTTGTACGTCTAAAACTTCTATTTTTTCAGAAGATCTTTCAGAAGTTTTGCTACAGCGATTTTCTCATATAAAATGGGCACATGTTTGCTCTGATATTTTCGGCTGGGTTTCTCATTCTCGGATTAACGTAATCCAAGAGTTAAGTTAACACTCGGATCAATTTAACCTCAGAATTGAACAGTTCGCGCCACCTACCGGACTCGTTTCTTTATGGAAAGTTTCGAAGAAATTCTTTCGTTTAATTGTTACGGATTAACAAACAAAAACAAAAAATGCCAATAAACAAAAGAATTTCTTCGAAACTTCCCGTAAAGAAAACGAGATCGAGACAACGAATAAAATTTTCCCTTGACCGGTAGGTGGCGCAAGGTGTTAAATCCCGAGGCTAAATTAATCCGAGTGTTAACTTAACTCTCGGACCCGGTTTAATGAAGGATAATCCCGATTAGCTAATCCCGACAAGCAATGGCGGCTGAGATTAAGTTCTCCACCTTGAGTCCCTTCTTCCATCGCCCCTGGTGCCCCTAGCTGCGCGTTGGACGATTTTGGGTACTTCTGTTTATAATACTCAATAATGGGAATTAACCTATTTGAGGTTAGGATAAACTCGCTGCACTTGAAGAGGCTTCAAACTGTAGTGGCGAAGAACGCCACTGCGCGGCGCTTCAGTTTCAGACTTCAATGGGGGAACTTAATCTCAGCCGTCATTGCTTGTCAGGATTAACTAATCGGGATTATCCTTCGCAAAACTGGGTCTCGGATTACGTTAATTCGAGAATGAAAAAAACGAGCCTGATGCTGGGTTTTTCATTCGAGGACTATAAGTTAATCCGCGGATTAGCTACGCCACGATTACATGGATTTCGACCGCCTGCGCCGTCTGTCGGTCAGGGGTAGAATACAAATAACACAGCAAAATAGCGTAGTTAATCAGTGGATTAACTTAGTCCTCGAATGGAAAACCCAACCTTAATAATAAAAGGGGAACGGACATACCTTCCAATCTATTCGACGCGATGCCCATATCCAAAAATATTGTTATGACGACAAAATTACTATCAGATTAAACCGAAATCTATTAAATACTCTTTACTGTACCTCAATAGCATATTTTCCGGATAAGCAGCATTTTTTCATGTGGCAGACTTTCGTGTCTGTCTGTCTGCGGCTTTGTGTCTTTTTAACGTATGATCAGATTTATGCGCTTTTTTTTTAGTTAAAGGAAATTTTGCCGAAATGGTTCTTACGTAAATATCATGGTGAGCGCCGATCAGAGGGCTGTAATACAGAACTTTATGTAAACTACTACACGTACAGGAATTTCTGGAGATATCCGGTGATTTTGAATCGGGATGCTCGGAATAATTTTCAACTCCGCTTTAATCTCATACACCACTTTTACTACAACGAATGAAGGATGAGTTTACTGACGCATTAAAAAATGGTTCATCTTCAGATTCCACAGAAAATCACTTGAACAGTGATACAAGACAATTACCGGGATGTAGAATTACGGAAAATAAGGACTAATCGAATGGGGCAAATATCACAGTCCAGGACATATGGGGAATAGAAATTATTGAATATCAATAGAGTATCAGTAGAGTAAGGATACTCAGTGAGAAATGTATATATATAACTTTGTGATACACTATCATGAACTACGAATGAAGTCATATCCAATGACGGAACAGTAATGCATTAGACTTTCAATCTGAAGTTGCAGGGTTCAAGTTTCTGTTTTGGTCGATTATTTTTGAAATTATCCATTCAACTTTTTAATATTCCCAGCTGACTAGTGAAATTTCATTCTCGAATGATTCCCGTATACAAGTAGTTGAAAAGCATGATTTTACCCAAATCTGCCCTTATCATTCACTCATTGCAAATGAAATAGAAACCACATTGTTGTACACTTATACTGTTATATTTTATAGATTTGAAGAACTTATATCAATAGAACTATAATGCATGATGCAAAAGTTCTGAATGAACAAGTTTATACATTAATAATTTTATTTATTCACGGAGACGTGTGTACTAGATAAAGTATATAACCACGCATCGTTCATTTCAGCATTGCTTCCAGCGACGCAATTTCAGCTGCAAGAATGAATTAAAATTTTATCAGGAAATAATTCTTGATGTCTACGTATAAAGTATGTATGAATAGTGAGAGATTTATACCTTCGGCAGCGATCTTCCTCTCAATTGCTAGTTGTTTATCACGGATCACCTTACGTTTTGTTTCGATTTCACGTATTATCGCCTCCTTTTTGCTCAGCCTGTTTTGATGAAATATTCCGTAGACAATACCTGCCGATAGCATACCCCATCGTCCAAACTATGGATAAAAAAAATGAGCTGTAATTTTATCAGTTTGGTAGTAATAGACATTATCTGAAATTGAGGTTAGGTGGATTTACAATTAAATTTCTGTCATCATTGTTTGAACGTCACTCACAAATGAGAAATTCGAATTCTATAGACGAGGAAAATTGTTTTATTAGACAGAATATTTGGTTCTGTATATTATATTATTAGTGGCAAATCAAAGCGTTTCATTTTTTTTCAAGTAAAAAAATTATGTAATGTAAAGTCAGTATAGAGATGGTAATATAGGATTTGTGGTTACAGCACAGTTTAACAATTCAACGTGATAATTGAAGAAGTTAATATTATAACAGGTGGGTTCGTTGAAGAAATTACCTTAATTAATGGGGAAACCCTTACGGGTCTGGGATTCAGCTCTATGCTCGACATTTTACACTTGTAATTCGTATATACAACGGGAGCTAAGCTGCAAAACCGTTCCCAAAAACTGAGAGGGAACAGAAATGGCAAGAGTTGGAAACAGCCTCAAACTATATATCAGCGCCATCTGTAGCTTCATATTTTAAATCAAAACACTTGAAAAAATAATTCCGTTTATCGATCGTCGGTAATCTCATAAATCTTTCTCAAAGTAACTGTTATTTTACCGGAATTTTCTGCTTCAGACTGTCAGAGCCTTTGTCTCAGAAGTATGTGAGGTTATGTTTGTCATAAATGTGTAAGCTAACCACTAAAAAAAGTTAACAAAATTTATTTTTCAAATCAATAATTAGATAAATTGTATAAAAAATATGGCAAGCGCTGTGCCATCGGGCAAAAGTTGGAAGGAACACAATCGTCTTCACAAAGAGCAGCGGAAAAAGTGGCGCGAAGAGAGATTGATAAAAAAAGTGCGAAAAGAAGAAACAGAGCACGTGAAGGAAAACAAGAAGGCAATTGAGAAATCGCATAACGATAAATTAAATGTATCAACATTGAGTATTGCGATACCGGGTTCCATTTTAGACAATAGTCAATCGCCAGAATTACGAACTTATTTGGCTGGACAAGTTGCACGTGCAGCGTGTATATATAAAGTTGATGAAATAATTGTATTCGATGATCAAGGTGAGGTAACTGAAAATGAGAAAAAGAAGTTGAAGAAGGATGAACAATTAGGTGAAGGGAGAGCAGCATGCCTACATCTCGCAAGAATTCTTCAATATTTAGAATGTCCACAGTATTTGAGGAAATATTTCTTCCCATTGCATAAAACTCTACAGTATGCTGGTGTTTTGAATCCTCTTGATGCGCCACATCATTTAAGACAACAAGATTCATCATTATTTCGCGAAGGAGTTGTCACTAATAAACCAATAAAACCGGGGAAAGGATCTCAAGTTAATGCCGGTCTCCTCAATGATGTACATATTGATAAAGTATTGACTCCGGGATTACGTGTCACTGTGAAAATTCCACTCGATCAACATAATTCCAAAAAATTGTCGGGTACTGTTGTTTCACCTGATGTACCTCGCAAAGAAACCGGCATATATTGGGGATATGTTGTTCGATTGGCGTCGAATTTGACTGAAATTTTTACGAAGTGTCCTTATGAAAGTGGTTATAATCTAACCATTGGTACTTCGGATAGAGGAACACCAATTGACGATGTGCCAACGAAAAGTTTGGAGTACAATCATGGATTAATCGTGTTTGGTGGATTAGCAGGCTTGGAAGCAGCGCTCGATGGTGATCCTCATTTAAAAGTTGACGATCCAGCATTAGTATTTGATAAATATTTGAATACATGTCCGGAACAAGGCTCCAGAATAATTAGAACCGAGGAAGCTATTTTGGTGTCACTTTCCGAACTGCGGACAAAATTGGCTGCTAGTAATCCAGCCAAACCCAATGGACAATTTAATTATTCAATAAATACCGTAAATAATTCCGAAATGAATGAGAGTCGTGATGAAGCCGATGATAGACATTTTAGTACTTCAGATGATGATGATGATGATCAATGAATAAATTTTATATTTTATGTTGAAAATAATGCAAACGTTATTTTTTTATTTTTAACACTTATTTCCTGTATTATAAATTTTTCGTTATCGCAGTATTTACCACATTTTTCAAAGCTGATATGACTTCAGCAGGATTGTCAGATCCAGTTACAGCTGTGCCAGAAACAATCATGTTGGCCCCTGCCTGTGAATTTATATTTTTTATATTTTGCTTTTATCTATTTTTTTCTCCCGTTGACAACTGAACAATTGCAACATTTGATAATAAATAGTGAGATAGGGGAGCTTTTGACATACCTGAGCACATGCGTGAATGGTACTTGGACCAACTCCACCATCAACTTCAATGTCGAGCGATGGATAATTATTTCGGAGCCATGCCACTTTTTCCATCATCGGTTCGATAAATTTTTGCCCACCAAATCCTGGCTCCACAGTCATTATTAGTACCATGTCTGTTAAGTCGACATAATCGGCAACCACTTCCACTTTCGTTCCAGGCTTCAATGCTACACCAACTTTCATTCCAGCTTCTCGCACTTTTCTACAAATTGATGGAACGTCATCCACTGGTTCAATATGGAATGTATATTGATCAACACCAGCATCAGCCATATTTTCAATCCACTGAAATTATATACGAATATATGTTAGCTGAAATTTATATTTAGACGTTTTGTTGTAAATAAGTATAGCAAAATTTAATTGAGCAATAAGGATGAATTTCAAATACATTGAACGAAAATAACAAAGCTTATTTATGTCAGTGATGTCATACGCATTTTATAGCGAATAGTTCGCTTTAATAATTGAATATATAGATGACAAATTAGAATTTAAGATATGAATGCAATCAGAGAACTCATGTACAAATTTACAAGCTGGACTTTAGTTTGTTGATATACTTACTTGTTCAGGTTTCGACACCATCATATGAGTTTCAAAAAATGCATCTTTAATTTTATTCCGCAAACATTTAACTATTGGATGGCCAAAAGTTAAATTTGGTACAAAATGACCGTCCATGACATCTAAATGTAAATAATCAGCACCACTGTCCAATAGTTTTTGTGACTCTGCGTAAAGCTGTGCTAAATCGGAATTTAGTATCGATGGTCCAATTTTGGCAGTCAATTTGTTCGTCATTTTTAATCTGTTCACAAATATTGCATCGATAAATGTAATTGATAACTATATTCTCAATTCTTGAATGGAAATGCATGTATTAACTTGTGATTTTAATTAGCTATTGGTGAATAACAATATGAACATTAAAGAATTGCGCGATTCAATTAGTGATAGTTTGTTACGAGGATGGTTTGATGTAAAGAACATTATATATGTTTTAGACAATTTAATAACAAATGAGTATTGGAGTATGGTTGCGTATTTTCATCGTGAATCATCTATTTCAACATTGATAGTGTATCGTTTAAGTTTTAATAATAAAATTTATTTTCAGTCCAGAACAGACATTCATAGCATTAGTCCCTTGTTCAAGATAAAAGTGTAATCATGCTGTACGCATTCCCTCAGTCACGTAATAGTATAGTTTCATTACAGAAATTGACGACGACACTGATATACGTGAGTGTAATTTCAAAATTCTCTGGGCAACGGAATTAATTTTCGGCCGATATTTGTATAGAATCCTCAAGGAAAAAAGGGAAACGTAGATTTAGGATATGAACTAAAAACTGATAGAATGGTTGTATCATAATTTTGGTGGGAAAAAAATCGTCTGATGTGAATTGATTCAATGAGATCTTTTTTAAAACTGAGCCGTTATTACCGGGAATTTGAGATGGCGATTTTGATTTTACCATGAGGTGGCGCCTTGATTATACAAAGGCTTTAACTCATATCGAACAACGATTCATTGTGTCAGATTAGTCCTGACCTTATGATATTAAATTCAATAAAGTCATTCATATTCTAACATTCATTTTATTCAGATCTGGTAGGACTTCATCAAAAAATATCCATTCAGGGCTCTATGTGCCCAAACATTTTCGATAACAAATGTAATAAGTGCCCTAGCCAAATCCAATTCCCCTCAAAATTGCTATCTCATGACATCCGATTCGATCTTTATTGGATCAACGGTGATCTAGTAATTTTATTTGCGATAAGTCAATGACTTTTGATAACGAGAAACATTGAAATTTATATAAATCTATTTGCCGAATAAAATACAATTTTCTTATATCATAAGGACACCCGATAGAAAAACTTCAAAATAAAATATTTTACCTTTTGTAATAGATGGCACGTTTTGTGACACGTATATATACAAATGAATAGATGTGACCGATATTTTTGAGATGAAATCACATCAGGTCCGCCACGTGCTTATGCAATAAAATATTGAATATGTTAAACACGTGGTTGACATATACATATATATATGTACATGAATACGAGTAATTGAAGCGACTCCGAATTCCGCCATTATGTTGCTGAAATCCATTTTCCATTTTACAAATATGATTATCTACTCTACAGTAATATTGAATACAAATAATTATAAAAAAATTAGTGCTTTGGAAATTTTTTCTTCAACGGTGAAAATTAATTATTTTCGTTCCGTATTGTCATGGCATTGCAACGTCATTTTATTAAATATATATATATATATTTCCGGCACATAGAATCGATATGTTTTTCAAGGTCAACGATACGATGACGTATATTGAGAATTGACCAATCATGAGTGATGGCGGTTGAGGGAAATTTCGGTTCCCGGCATCGCCACCGATGGCCACTGACACTAACCCCACCATGCCACATATGTAAAATCAAGTCTACTTGGTCCTGCTTCGTCCCAGTCTGTCAAGAGACTGGCGCAAGGTAGCACGTTTTAGTTTGTATTTTAGTCCGGATAAACTAGAATTTGAGAGAAGGAATAAGTGGAATTTATCAATCAATTGATGACTATATTTTTATAGCACATTTTCATAAGTAAATAAAATTTGAAAAAAACAAGGAGAAAATATGAAATATATATTGGTGACTGGTGGTGTCATTAGCGGCGTAGGAAAAGGTGTAATTGCCAGTTCCTTCGGTACAATACTGAAGAATTGTGGAATTCATGTGACATCTATTAAAATCGATCCGTATATAAATATAGATGCTGGTACATTTTCACCATATGAACACGGTATGATTATTTTAAATACTTAGTTTTTTATTATGTAAAGAAAATTACTTCTATTATGATTGTGTTTTTCATTTATTTTCATTTTTCCTTTTATAACTGTAAGTTGCAGAATATCTGTTGTATACCGACCACGCGGTTAGTGTGGCCATTTTGTGCAACTTGCGCACGCATAGCGTTTTCCTATTGTCACGTGATCGAACATTCCTAGCAGATGTGCGCGAAAAATTGATTTGAACTTATATCCATATTAGTAACTCATGAAGAGTTGAAGATTTGTTGTTTTATGGCAAGAAAAACGATATATAGTTTCAGATAGTTTAGTGACGATGAAAATTATGGAAGTGTTGAATTACACATAATGAGCAGTTTATAAATTTCTGTTCATGACTTCATATTTTGGAATTACTTTGAAATATTTGAAATAATTGCTCGTTTTGTTTGTTTGATATGGACAGGTGAAGTTTATGTGCTTGATGATGGCGGGGAAGTTGATCTTGATTTAGGAAATTACGAACGCTTCTTGGATATTACACTCCACAAGGAAAATAACATAACTACTGGGAAAGTATATCAACATGTCATTAATAAAGAAAGACGTGGGGATTACCTAGGCAAAACAGTTCAAGGTATTTTGAATGATAAAACACGCTCTTCTCAGGAATATGTGTATTCTTATCATAAATATGTTCTCTTAATTTGTTTTTTCAAGTGGTGCCACATATTACTGATGCAATTCAAGAATGGGTCGAAAAAGTTGCGGCTCAACCGGTCACTGAGGATGGCGACAAACCGATGGTAATAATTAAATGAAACTACTAAGAATGTACATTTGGCGTTTGTTACGTGTAGCCATTTTTTCGTTGAATTTTCGTCGTATTCGTGATAAGAAAAGAAGGAATATGATGATAACTTATCATTTCGAACGGATGGATACTATGCGCAAAAAAACAAAATTATTACTTCTTAACGCGAATGAATGGTGTTGGTTCGAAAACTTTTTGGCCTTTTCAACACTGACTTTTACACAAATTAGTTTCAAAACATGATTTCCATCACAGAGTTTTCGTCAATATGTAATGCCAAAAACTGACAATATCCACTTTGAATTGTTACTGGTGTTCTGGCCATTCTGCGTTACAGTCATCCGGAACATTTTATTATGTCTTAATTTTGATATTTTGCTAATTTTTTTTTAATATCATCTGTATAGTTATATTTCGGGGTTTATGATTTATTACAGAAATAAAAAATCTTGGGGGTTGGAAATTCTTGAGGTATAAATAAAAAAATGAAGAAAGTTTTCGAAATTCAACAGTGAGATTTAATCAGTGTGGAAAGTTCTAAAAAACTTCGAAATCATTAATTCGGAATGCTTATTGAAAAATAAATGCACTTGATCCATATTCAATTTTTGGTACACGCACTGGTTTTTTCGAATATAAATGTTGAACTGATACCAAAAAGGTGTATTTTATGTCACTGCTCACAGAATGAAAGATAAAGAATACACAAATGAAAATAAAAGTGGAAATACATAGCTTTTCTTCACTATATACAATACGACAAATACGACCAGGGCCGAATATAAACTCCTGGTTCATTTTCTCAAACTTGAGAGGTTTCTTTCTCATAGAAATTCCACTCACAACCTTTATTTTTCAATTAAAGGTTTGCGTTATTGAACTTGGTGGAACAATTGGTGACATTGAGGGTATGCCATTTGTCGAGGCATTCAGACAGTTTCAATTTCGAGTGAAGAAAGAAAACTTTTGTGTGGCACATGTTTCACTCGTCCCCCAGGTCTGTATAATAATACCAAATAATAATGATGAAGAACAATTTCTGAATGCATAATGTAATCATTCCCTGTTTACAATTATTGTTTTTAGCCACGTTCAACCGGAGAACCGAAAACAAAACCGACCCAAGCAAGTGTACGAGAGCTGAGAGGGCTTGGTTTATCACCGGATTTAGTTGTAACACGTTCTGAACAACCAATTGGTGATTCAGTTAAAGAGAAAATTTCGAATTTTTGCCATGTTGCACCTGAACAAGTGCTCACCATTCATGATCTAACATCAATCTATCGTGTCCCATTATTGATGGAAAGTCAAGGTGTTATCGAATTTTTGAATGAAAGATTGCAATTGAATATAAGTTCACCGCGTCCGCGTCATTTTATGCGACAATGGCGTGATTTAGCTGAACATATTGATCATTTACGTAAAAGTGTTAATATTGCATTGGTGGGTAAATATACAAAACTGGAGGATGCATATGCATCAGTTCGAAAAGCGTTGCAGCATGCATCAATTAAAGTTGGATATAGATTAAATCTAATTTATATTGAGGCAGCTAATTTAGAAAAACAAACAATGCAAGATAATCCAGTACTTTATCATGAGGCTTGGCAACAATTATGTAAAAGCGACGGTGTAATTGTACCTGGTGGATTTGGGAAACGTGGAATTGAGGGTAAAATGGAGGCGTGCAAATGGTGCAGAATGAATGATAAACCAATGCTTGGTATTTGTTTGGGATTACAAGTGGCGGTCATTGAATTTGCGCGCAATGTATTGGGACATGCCAATGCTAATAGTACAGAAATTGATCCGGACACTAGTTATCAAGCTGTTATTGATATGCCAGAGCATACCCAGGGAGAAAAAGGTGGTACAATGAGATTAGGCAAAAGATATACACGTTTCACAACGGAGAATTCGATAATTAAACGGCTTTATGGTAATGTTGATGGTGTTGAGGAACGTCATCGTCATCGTTATGAGGTTAATCCCGAATATGTGCCAGATTTCGAGGCGGCGGGATTGAAATTTGTTGGCAATGATAGTGAGGGACAGCGTATGGAAATAATCGAGTTGGAGGGTCACAGTTATTATGTAGGAACTCAATATCATCCAGAATATTTGTCACGTCCGTTGAAACCGTCGCCGCCATTTTTGGGACTAATTTTGGCCAGTGTTGATAAACTGAAATCATATCTGGCACGTGGATGTCGATTGTCACCGCGTAATCTCAGTGACAACGATTCGGACGGTGATTATACCGATGATAGAATAACTGTTCAACAAATGAAATCGAAATGCACGCTCTCTCAAGCTACGAATATTGTTACAAAAACTGATCTATAATGTTGAAGGCTGTAATATCATTTATTAACTTAAGATAAAAAAAATTTTGTACAAAATTCCACTGTTTGGTTTGTTTCCACGAAAAAACGCACAGCATATGTATATTTTCGTTTCTTTCGGGATTCATTGTGAGAAAAGTAGTATCGCAATCATTTGCCATTCAGTCATTCATTATAATTATTGTGAATTTTCTTCCACCACTATTTGATAATACAATGGCGCAGTAGTTGAACGATAAAATCCGTTTGGCAATGATACACAGGACTGTGCTACAATTCCGTGCATCATGATGGACAACTTTTTCATGTTCCATATAGTTAGAATTGCAATGAATGGAATAGTTTCATAATTTTTATGAATCAAGGTATTGACGTTGATAACACAAAGCAACTTGAAAGCATGTTCAAACCTATATATATATGAATACAGATGTATTAATGTCCTATATTTGTTTGTTGTGTACATCACGATTGTTACCGAATAATGTTCATGAAACTTATATTTAGAAAATATAATTAACTCTGGAGTAAATTGTTTTCTTTTGCCTGAAAACAATTATATATTAAATGTTTTCAAATAATAAAAAAATCAACAGGATGGAATGTATCAGAATTCTGTACATATTTATTGAATCAAATATTCAAGGAACACAATAATCACCCAAATATTACATGAATTGATTTGAGTGATACTCAGTAGTATAAAATTATCGGGTTATCAATTTTTCATTAAAAAATGGCCTATATACAGTTTACATTCATTAAGACTATCGATATTTCAATCCAAAATTGTTTTTTTGTTCATTTGATGAATAGTGTAGAGATTCAAAAAAGAAACTAAAAAAAATCAAATAAAAAATAATCAATGAGAAAACTCAAAATTGTTATTTGGACGGTAAAAATTACGACTAATACTGAGTGGAATTATACAAACAAAAAGGAAAAAAAAAAATAATTGGAGCTATTACAACAAAACAAAAATCTCTCTAAAATATCTATATGAGGACTTATCTTTGTTCAGGAATTCATAGCATTCCTCATCGGTTACGACGAATTTTCTTTTTGTTTTTCCAACTACTTGTTATATTATAAAAGGATGAGAGTGACTCAAATGTTGCACAAAATAACATGGCGAATTTGAATATAATCTTCTTTTACCTACAAGATTATATTGATATTAAAATGTTAAAAAAAATTTTTTTTGTCTTGAAATTAACTGTACGCATATATAAGAAACATCAAACACAGATAATGAAGATAAAGCCTAAAAATGACAATTAAGTTGACTTGTAAGTGTTATGTTGAATGTCTTCCATATCGGGTAGGAACGGGCAAAAGAGAAAGACAATTTAGATGAACCATTCCTTTTTCTTCTGTACTTGATGACCAGTGGCAGAATGAACGACTGCTGAATCTGGATCTAGCGCTAATTCAGCACCTTTGTCTTCTTGCGTTAAATATTCTCCTTTATGTCGTGACATATATCTACCAATTAGTATCGCCATTATAATAAGTGCGATGACAATAACTGCTAATACACTGCCCAAAATAGCTGTGTCAGTTTCGTTATAGGCAGCACGAACTTTTTCCTCATTAACTTGAGGTGGCGGACGTGTTTCAATAATATTGGGCGGGTGCGTGATGGGCTCAAGGCCACAATATTCTTCTGTCGTTGGACTTCCCAACGAATGAATATTTCCTGGCCCCGCTTGTTGGAATAAAAGTTTCAATGGATATATATCATCGAATTGAACACGCGAAATGCAACCAACAAATCCCTCAGACATGGATTCATTTTTACCGATATACATATATTGTATATTATTAAATTGTGCATCAGCTGATTGACTAACATCAAAATGAAATTCTTTCGGTTCATTATTATCAACCTCCAACACTAATGTTGCACCACTATTTTTACGTCGCAATTGTATATTGTGATGTTGTCCTAATCCAAAATGTTTATCCGGATAGATGACTTCGCGTCGTTCAAATCCAAAATCAAATATAATACGCAAGTATCCATTGTTTGAAACCATTATTGTCATATATTCGCCGGTTATATTTGAAAATAGTCCGAGCAAAAATCCTTTCGGATTTGTTGTTGTAAAACCAATACGTATATTTTCAGAAATTGTTGATCGATAACTGCCAATAAAATCGTATCTGATCATTGAAGTTTGTTGCATATTGACGCCAATCTCATCGGCACATATTGGACCTTTGAATGCTGTCCATCTGCAATCACACTTGTAGCCATCGTATTGCTCGAGACACGTTCCATTATTCAAACATGGACTGCTTTCACATTTGCCAACACAACCCTCAGTCACACCATACAAACCGCGTTGAGCGTGTTGTCTTAAATCTTGCAATATACCGTTCAACAATAGTGATCTTATGCAACCAACGTACCCATCACGATATTTGGTTGTCGCACCAACAACAAATTCAGATGTGAGATGTAGTGCACGCACCGGTCCTGATGGTTCAGCGATTTCACTCTTCAAAGCACCATCCAGAACCATTTTCGCTTCTTTACGATTTCTCTCAACGGATACTGAATGCCATTTGTTATCCGCCAAACTTGATGACGTTTGAATTGCAACTTTGAGAGGTTTGTCGCCGGCTTGATATTGGAATTGTAATACGTTACCTCCATGTATTGAAATTTTTATGTAATCTGTTGGTCCAGTGCTATGAATTATGACAGCATTTTCTGCTGTGGTTTTGAATTCAAAATAAATGTCACCATTGTGGCCCATATCGAACTTTGGCAAATTTATTGTGGCATCGGTGATGCGGAATGTCACGACATTTTTGAATAAATCTGTAAGAATAGGACAAAATAACGAATCATTATTCTCGTTGCGTGTTTATCTGATTCAATGACAATTCAACTTAGTACCAACTTAACAACAGACAAATACACTCATTGAAATGACATTTCAAATTATAGGATGGGAATATTTTCAGGCTTTCATATATTTTTGGCACTACGATAGTAGTTGTGGAATTGAATCCAAGCCGCGACGGATATATCCATCTGGTATCGATTCGTTAATTTTTGCAAAATTGTTGTAATATCTTGAAAATTTGTTTCTTAGTTTCTAATAAAAGCTGAGCAGAAATAGCGGTTAATATTCTAGGTTCAATACAATCAGCGATTATTTTACGCTGAGCTCTCGATCAATTTCCGTATCATTGTTGAGGAATAAATTTTTAAAGTTGCCTGTTACACTCGGGATATATTGACAGTAGACGTTTAAACATTGAGCCGTGTCATTATTCAAGGCGGCAATGAAATACCATATTCAAACACTTCACTATGTGTATATTCGCGTGTGTAGCAGGCAATAAAAATTGATTCCTTAACAATGGTATGCTCAATTGGTCTGAAATTTTTGTTACAGTAAGATTAGGAAAACAAAAGGAGCGTTATGAAGTGCGGGTCAACTTTCGGAGGAATTTCGAACCGAAGAGTTCATTGTATCTACAATACTGAAAATTTTTCAATTCAATCCCACAACTTTTTTAAACTGCTGAAAATATATGAAAACAAATGTTGGAACTTTTATAAAGTGAGTGAACCTTCATTAATGGAAATAATTGTTCAAAAATGGCCTCCTAAATAAATATAATACCTTCATTTTCAACTTTCGACATATCAACAACTCTACAAATACTACAGCTCAGTTAATAGAGGGGATTGTTTGAATTCTATTAAGCTATCGATTTCCAATCATATCCAACAATAATGATAAATTATGATTAATAATTTCTGTGTTTTTTGATATCCATAGTTTTGTTCTCGTGAAATAATATCTTAGAATATTTATGGGATTTTGCATACACGAAATATTATTGAATTAAATATTCTGTTTATTTTCTTGTGAGTCGAAATTGTAGGATGCCTTTTCAATCGACAAATATTAATGATACTGGAAAGCAAAGAAGCAAATGGAAAAATGATTTTATAACAAAGAAGCCTCTACAGTTTTTTTACAGTTGTAGAAACTTTTGTGAAATCAAACCTAAATTATTTGGAGTTGGTGGAATGTTTGAGTGCGCTATATTATTATCTTGATGTACCCAAGATAATTCACCTCCTCATCAATAACAAACAAATTGAGAAAATGAAATAGTAATCAAACATTCTATATAAGATTCACCATTTATCTCTTAATTAATAAGCCCATTTTGATCACTAATGGACGATGATATACTTTTCAACTTGATGTATAGATTGCATACCAATTTACGAAGTGGCTAATGAATGTCGACATGGAATAGTACATGTAAAATGTAGAGTATATAATTATAACATCGTCAACTCATCGGAGAGGCTTGATTATTATGAGATATTTTATGAATTGTATACAATTGAATCAATGACTAAAAAAACAACTAATTTTATATTGGAGCGGTCCGAAAAATGAACATTTGTTTTTCAGTTTTACCCTCTCGAACAATAAGAAATGATGGAAAAATATGTGTATCAAATTCGTGTATGATCAGATAATGCTCAAAAGTAGCGCATGGAATTTTCACTTAGTCAAATTATAATGACACTTTACGATTTCACAGATATTCTAATATCCATTATTTGTGAGAAAATCAAGATATTTGAAAGTTTTGTTGTTTTCTATAAATACATAATTGTCTCTATATATGATGGTACATTGAGACGTGTTATAACTGTATTGGAATGGAAAAATATGTTATTGATGGCAAAATTTGAAAACCCAGACATAATACTCATTTAAGTATTGTATTTTTCTTATCTTTTTTGTCAAATATTGACTGTCAACCGAAGATGCCTAGTAACTCATTCAGAAGAATGGGAATTTAATATCAATTCTCAAAATGTTCATTAGTCCCTATAGAATTCGTGCTCTGTGAATAATGATGGTGAGAAAGACGACGATTTGACTGAAATGGATCAAAATTACAATACTTTAACCGAAGTTTTGGACCAGAGAGGATATGCACACCTTTGCTATTAATAATATATTTCCTAGATTTTATGCATCTATAATGACGATAAACTTCCAATATGAACTTACTAGTGATGATGATCATCTGAATTCATGTAGTTTATGGAGCTAATGATAATTTGTGAAACGAGAGTTAATTTCACGCATTTTTTTTTCATAATCCTCGACAGATAGAGGGATTCAGGGTCGAATAAATGTTGATTTTTCGACAACGCTATTCTGTGTAATATTTAAATTAACATAAAAAACTTACCATCGCCTTCACAAATGAGAGGACCAAGTGTATATCGTCCCTCTTTTTCATCCAATGCTGTACCAGTATCACCAAAACGCAATTGCCGTACAGGCAAGTACTGTTTTTCAGTGATATCACCACCATCTTCCAACCAACCTTCAAGGTTCGCGTCGCAATTACACCATTTAGTTGTGTCTGCGCAGTTTCCGAGAATACCACACTCACATTTTCGCGATCCCGGCAATGCACCGCCCCAATAATCCATTTTTTGATTATCCCTACTCACCCACCATGAATTTGGTTCGAAAACATCTCCTTGATGGACTGGAAAAGCCGAAAACAATATATTCGTAAAATTTACTGATAAAAATCGTTCGTTGTTTATCATAATAGATTTTGCACCTACCAGGTGAGTTAAAGAGCCGAGAATGTTTGCATGCGTAATTAATACTCTGTTGGCATATCGTGGAGCGATTTAAAAGTGCTTCAATTTGATCGAAAGTAGCATCATAGGTGATATCTTGAATAAAACTGCCAGACTCGTCGAACCCATCAACTGGCGTTGAAAGTTCATTTGTGTGTCGTACAACAGTTCTAACACGACCGTCAGGGAAAAATTCGCAAGTAACTGGGAAAGGATCGAGCGGTCCACTACCATCAACATCTATTTTAATATCAGCGCGTTGATCAACTGTATTGATATTTTTATATGCTTCGCATGAGAGATGATTCAACGGCGTATGACAAACAGCGCCACCATAATCATCATTACATTTGCATTCGAAAGTAAGTGATGTTTGTTCGCAAGCTCCATCGTGTTTGCATGGATTTGGATTGCATCTATCCAACATTTGGCAAGCGTCAAATACAATCTCATTTTCACAACAATATTCATCTTTAGTCCAATCAGTTGGTAATTTATAATTGCCATCGATACTTATCATTCTCATACAACCAACAAAACCAATATTGGTTCCTTGCCCCAATAAACCACCGCCAATCAAATAAACCGGTCCCGTTGTCATTTCCAACTGACGTATCGTATGCATTGCCTGTCCATCCACATTCAGTATGATACTATTTTTACCAATTGTTAATATAACAGAATGCCACTTTCCATCATTGAAATGGTCATCAAAATTATCTAAAATTGCTCGTGGATTTCGGTTGGTTTGAATATCGATTTTAAGTGTACCATTCTGTAAGAATAATTTCACAGAGCCTGGCGAAGTGAATTGATGGAATAGAATTAAACCGTCCTTTTCATATGTACGGAATGCAAATGAAACGTTCAATGATGAAACACCCTCATATCCTTTAACACGAGCGAAACTCGATTTGGTAAGAAATGTTACTGGGATAATTGGCGGCTCTGGGCATGAAAAAGTTGCATGGACACGATAATATCGAAGATTTTCATCAATTACTTCATCCAAATCTTTCAAATCACGAATTACATTTGTCTTATTCAAATAAAAATTCTCAATGCATCCAGTAAAATTTTGCGTTACATTCAATCCTTCCTGTCTGTTAGGCACACCACCAATATATAACTGAAAAAGGCAAGAAATGAACATAAGATATTTTATTTATCCAACCTTTTCATTGCCGACGGATGTAATTTTACAATCGCCATTTTATTGACGATAATAAAACTGTTTTTCGTGCTATTGCCGACAGAACTTTCTTTATATTTCACGAAATAATATGGACATGTCTTGATATACGACTTTATCATCATATGTTTTCGGGATATGTTCACAAATATCGACCATTTAAAATAAGTAAAGTAATAAAAAATCGTACCGCTCTGTTCAAGTCCAATCGATGAAATTCACCTACGATTCTTCCTCTTACCACGACACGATCAACAGAGAACTCAATATCCTTTCTATTTCTGGATATAAGTACATCGTGCCACATGTTATCGTCCAGTAGACTACCAACCGATAGACTTGTAGGTTGTCCTGAACCCAGATCAGTATTCAATAACATTTTATTGTCACGCAATTGTACAGCGATAAAATCGCCTTGTGTTCCACGTGAATACATTATAATACCGTCAGCGTTATTGGTTTTGAACCGAAAACGAATGGAATGCCGATCGGTTTGAATTGGCTCGCGGACCAAATTCATTCGTACAAGTGACGTTCCATTGAATGACATTACATCTGAAGCTGCAAATTCAATAATATTGTTTATTTTTATCTGCATATTTTTATTGAGTTACTCAATGGTTTTCATGAATTTTACCATAATCACATCCATAAAGTTCAATTCTCATAGATATTCGATCTTGCCATCGTGTTGGATTTATTCGGATCCATTGTGCAATAATAGGCACATTGAATTTATTTAATTTTATCGATTCTGCGTTTGTATTTCCTTTGAACATCTATATACGTAAAAAAAAACGTTATATCATCCAAATTTATGAAACGTGAATTAGTGGCCGTTGTTCATGCATCCTTTTGGTTTATCAAGACTATTAGTGTGTGCATATGAATAATTTATTGTTAATTGATATAGACTGTTAGTACCGAAATTAATTTGCATATGAGGGTCAGAGAGAAATTTGAGGGTGTACACTAGTTAGAGAAAAACGAAATTGGAGTGGTTTTTGTTCTTCCACGAATTATCGCATCGATTTTGTCATAAATAAATTTCATGTGTTCCGTAACAATGGTTGACGGAATGAACGAGCTGCGTGAGAAGATTCAATTTTACAATTTATACCTCTTCCACACCATCCTGGCTTTCATAACTTGTCCATGCTTGACCATCATCGGAATATTCGACAATATATTCCGTGACAAATTCTCTCGTATTAGCACGGCCACGTGTTGCAATGCTTCGAATTTCACATCGGTCGCCCAAGTCCACAGTGAGATGTTGATTATAAGAATTATCATGGGGAGTCCACGCACTTGTGCCTGCAAAGCCCAACCCCAAATATCCCGTGTATGTGAGCGAAGAGAGAAAGTGAAAGCAATAGGGAAGCGGGATATAAAGTTAGGTATTCAATTGTGCTATGAGTTCATTCAATGGAAATGGTAAAATATGTTATGCAGTTTTGTTTCGTACTTACTAAATTGTAATGACAAATCAAAAACTAATCAATTATCAATATTGTTACGTATAGTGTTAGTTTAACTATTTGCGTACGTGCATTATCTACAGAGGTCTCAATTTCAGTGTACAGCGAAGAGAAGACATTGCCTGTACGAAACGAAAAGATCGTATGAAGAATAATCCTTCACTTTGAAGACTTAATAGGCGTGCTTTACAAATTCATTACGTCACCGCTCCTTCGACTTGAACTTGTTTTCATTTTGAAATTGTACGGGACTCATGAGTTTTTAGGGCCGCATAATCCACTTCTGAAGACAGATTTCGGAAATTACAAATGGCTGACCCTAAATGGCGGTCCGAAGTTCGACAAAACGGCATTTGATAAACTCTATCAATGATATAACGAGGTAGAGGTTTTTTCAAAATGGTTGCCACAAAACGTCAAGCATAAAATAGAAGAAACATGTAATACTTTTATATCATGTGCTTTGTGTCGACCCTATTCGGGAGCACTCCAAGTTCGATGAATCTTCTCGGTTTAAAATGCTTTCCGTGATATTTAAAAATTCTGAACATAGGCATTTTAGGAGAAACTTTTAGGTTCTGAAGTTTCATCAAAAATCACGGTTAAAATCTGATCATCGTGATCAAGATGTCATGAATTTTAAATGCTGTGAAATCGTCATCTTGTTGATAGAGTGTGAAATAAAAACCGTTTCTTCAACATTTGAATAGCTAACGTTACAAGAGTTTTGCATTTCCGAATCGCGACTTTGAATTTAGTATTAACATCTTATATCATCATATCAGTACAAATAATAGAGTGTTGTCTTTTTCGAAATTTTGACCACCATTTTGAGTCAGCCATTTAAAATTTTCAATTTTTAATTTGGCAGCCGCGAAAACCCTTGAAGTACACAGTGTCGATGGATTGTACGCGAATTATTTTATGTCATTTCGGGCACTCTCAGCTCGATCCTGCTTGCCAACGAAGGGGTTGAATACGAACAAATAAATGAAAAACCGAAAGTCCACGAACTCAAAGGCGTATACGTTTAGGTTGATGCGCCCGTCTGAAATTTTTATTTCCGATTCGAAAGAAATTCTGTATATAGAAAATTGTAAAAAATTATCTTTTTTCGAGAGATCTGGACCTGAAACCTTTCTCAAATCTGAAGAAGCAATTTGTGGGCCTTCGGCATTCGTTTCTTTAGTAGTTATAAGCGTATTCCACATGTTCTCAGATTGCAGTGAAGCATCGCATACAATCTTTTCGTGTTGGTTACATGATATCTATCGATTTAATATTATGCATGCACGTGGCGTGTTGTAAGAAGCATTCGTGAACCCATCAGTGGATTGTTAATTGAGGAGGCCATTGTGGTTATTGTGGATCCGACTCACCACCAATGCGAGTTACTCTCCCCGAAAAAAAAAGAAAAAAAAAACACCAATTGGTGTGTACGATGGGTTTTACCTTGTTGTTGCCTTCTTCTTCTTTATAGTCCATATAGTCAAGATTATTGGTGCCATAGCTGATACCGTATTCCAGAACAAATTCGCCATAGCTTTCACGACCCTGGGTCTCAATTGCCGTGACGTTCATTACTTGACCCAGGTCAACAATCAGGTATTGACTATTGTCAGAACTGCTAGCTGTCCATGCCTTTTCGCCTATGCCATAATAACACGATACTCATGCATGCAACTCAAAGTAAACTTCAAAACAACTGATGGCTTCAATGCAAATTGGGAGAATAAAACCGTTTTTTTTTTCCGATCCAAAACTTCTACTAAGGAATTAATATAACGATCACCTGTTTTCTCTGAATCACGTTGGAGAATAAATTTTAGGGAGATTTATTCTTTGTATTTTCATATCAATAGACGAATACATCTCTCGCGCCCCAAATGGAGAATCAAAAAGGAAAATAAATGAAGCTAAAGCACATCATACACAGATCACAATACATAAAAGCATGGTGTGAATACATGTAGGAACATTTAATCCAAACTCAACGCGACAAAAGAATGTAGGTTAATACTAGCGACGAGATTAATTTGTAGAGAGTATTCATAGGGCATCTATTCACTGTATTCCAAAGATTTTATACAATGTATCAAAATAATTATTTCTTTTGCGATATTTATATTGATTTATTTACCCACTGACCAATAATTATTGCATACAATCTTTTACATAACTTTGGAAACAAAAATGAAAATTACAGAATAGAGGTGATCCAACAATAATGACTATGGCTTTTCGGGTTTCGAAAAGTAATTTCGACTGTAATCGTCGTCCTCGGGATGAAGAGCAATGGAATTTTTCATAAGCTCGGTAAAATTCAATTTTTCATATTTCATTTGATCTAATGCTGGCGTTGCCTCTGTTGCTGGTGTAGCAACAGCTACACAATGATGAGAATCGATAAGAGCTTCTTCAAAGGTCCAACTACGTTTGACGCCGTCTTCATAAAGTACAGTACTGTTGACAATTTTGTCTTCTTGCAAAGGTGAAGTGGTTTGAAAACTTAATTTTTGTAAATTCGTTGTGAGACCTATTCCTAGCGCTTTAACATAACTTTCTTTTAGTGCCCAATGTCGACAAAACATTTTTATTTGTTCGGATTCAGTTGGCCTCTCTTTGATTTCATTCCACTCATGTAATGAGAAATTGCGATTCATTATGCGAAAAAATTCCGCTAATGTTTTACCACCGGAATATTCGAATTTCATTACGTCTACGCCAATTTTGAGATCACGTAATTCACCAGCTAAAACAGTGTATTCACCCTGATGCGAAACATTGAAATTAATAGGAATTGGTGGATTTTTCACTATTGGTCGATTATTCGTATCGCGTGTCAATTCTATATTATTATAAGCAATATTGGAATAATCATTTACGAATTTTCTGATCAATAAACGACCGACGAGCGACGCTCTGACATCTTTACGAAATACAAATTTATTCAATCTCTCTTTTTCATCAAGTTGCAAACACGAAATGGCATGTTTAAAATCTTTTTCTGTTGGATTCCATTCGGACCAATTAAATGTCCATCTGACACTGGTATTAGTCATTGTCAAGAAAACTCTCCTCTTTATCATGAATTCTGTCTTTTTTATTTTTTTGAATTGCGCAAACTCTTGTTTCACTAGCAGTCACCTGAAGCAAAGTATTTTACCTTCCTTATTTTCCATTAATTAATTTTAGATGGTAAATACAAAAAAAAAAAAAAGATTGATATGCTATGTCAGTGGGTCATGTCAATTTTCATTTGAATTGCATGTGGGCGTTTGCCTGAATTGAGTGTTCCTACACTAGACTCACAAAACAACGAACACATGAAAGACGACTATGCAAGTACTTGATACAGAAATGATGTGGCAAAAATATAAACGATTCAACAATGGAAATATATTGCTCAAAAGTCACCATGTAACACAATTGCTACTCTCTGCAATTACAATTCCGTATTCTTTCGAATTCAATTGGCTGATTCAAACTGTTAGTCAGTGAATTTCAGCAGCAGAGCATCAGATAATTGAATAGTAACAAAAAAATTTCCACTCATATTATATAAATAAAAATTTATATTGGGTGAAGCCATAAATCGTACATTCTGTATTATTATTTTTTTTTTTTTTGCAAAACATTTGTTCCAAAGTAGACAGGGTGACCTTTAGAAAATTCCACACCGAAAAATACTATGGTATTCAATAGTTCACATTTCGATGTTACTAATGAGGCTAAAAATTGTGAATCATTGGCTGTCGACGATCAATATTTCTCTATTAAATGTCTGCTAAGTTAATGTGGAGATAGTAACCGTACAGTGAATGTATAATAAATGAAATACATATCTCTATTCGATGAATGTGTTTTTTTTTCTGAAGCAGATATTACTATTGATCGTCAACAGAGCAACTATTGAAATCCAACCATAACACAATCATTAACATTAAAGAATCTAAAAGTTGTTCCATTCATTGAGTTATTCCGGACAAAAATACCATAATTACTACTACTCTTAGAGAATATGATGGCAAACTAATTAACCTGTGCACCCTTCCTTGGATTTCATTGAACACAATATTTTCAGCAATCTTTTTCGATGTGAAATATACATGAATACAGTAAAACACTAAGCATTCCAATTATGAATAACTAGCTGTATTTATTTTTGGGAAGAAAACGTCGAAACGTATTCGAAATGAGTCGAAAAATTGTGTAAAAGAAAATGATTTTTTACCATAAAGTTTTGCGTCTTTGGGTTCTCGATCTTTCATAAACGATGTTGACGACAAATGAGCTTTATACAGAAGTGGTAAATTACATTCATAGTCATCTGTAAAGAAAGGAGAAGAGACAAAAAAAATTAGTAGTGTAAATTGTATTTTTGTTGTGTTGGGAGTTACCCCGCCATGTTGATGAGTATGGGCTTGGTCGAGTGGCGAGTCACCGTTCAAATATGTGCGTGTATGTGTATATGCCTGACGTTATACAAATAATGATTTATAAATGAAAACTTTTTGTATATATACTTACATGCGGTTGTGTTGGTCACGGCTAATGCCGTGAAAATAAACGCGAGAAACAATAGTGTATTCATCGTGACATTTTTTTTCTTTGTATTCTTAGTTAAAATAAAGAACAACCACCAAAGATGAATTCAGTGAAACACAAACGCTTCACATGCAAACACTAATAGCTGCTTACTCTCGCTTGCTCTCACTATCGCAGCTATATACTGGCACGTATATATAGTATACCGTAGTATACTGGCAGCCGACAGTGGTCGACAGATTAATCATCAATGGTGCGGGCTGCCGCAACATACGATGCATACGACGAACTATACAAGTTGCGGACGATGGTGGAACAAGAACTTGGGATTTAGGTTTACCGATAAAGTAGGCATCCATTTTATGGATTCAGGAAAAACATATACATAACATACATAACTTTGTGCTTACAATCAATTTTTATCGCGTCTAATTGGGTGGAGTCATCCAACCGCGTGTAATTATGTTTAATAGAGTATGTAACTCTATCATTCAATAAGAAATTCGTACAGTTTGATTATTGATATGTAGAATGTTATATCGTGTTCCTGGAATTCATTGCAATGTCATGTATAAAGTTATATTTTTTGAATTACTAAGGTGGGATTACAGATGTCTAAACAAAAGCACAATAAAGCTTGATGTGACTCTAGAATCACTATGAAAAAGTCGACGCTCAAGAACTGCGATATTTTCTCTGAAAACTTGTTAGTACGATATCAAATAAGGCGCGAAAAAATAGAGGAATTTTCGGGATTATTCGGTGATAAATGATATGAGAACAGTTTGCATTTTTTTATTGAGATGAAATTTTTTTCGAAACTTGTGAATACAGAAAAATGAAAATTCAATGTATGTTATCAGGACCGGTTGATAAGTCAGATAGTTGGTTTATTGATGGTATGTTTTTACCGACAGAAATGCTTGTAACCGATTAATGGTAAGTCTTACAAAATATGCAATTATACTGCACTTGGACGATTAGGACTTTAGAATATGATGCAAGAGAGGACGACATTGTGATGATATCGTACAAAGAAATAAAGGGGTTGTATGCGACACTGCGGGGGAAAACTTACTTGCATTAATTCCCAAGCACGCGAAAACTATAGCTTTTCAACAATGCTTTAATCTTGACGTGAAAACTTTATTTATAGGAGTTCGATAGGAGTTTGGCTGTAAGCTTGGAGTTATTAAAGGACTATTTATGAGAAGCACCAGTTGGATCGTATATACCTACTATATATTTTCATCAAATGATCTTATGATTTTTCGCTTATAACTCAAATCCTGTGAACGAGAATAAAAAGAAATTCTTTTTCTATTTCTTTTATAAACACATTGAATTTCAATTTTTCAGTAGAAAAAATGATGGCACTCGTGATATATTTTATTTTGTTTCCTCATAAGGCAATTTTATAAATGATGAAACTATAGAACAGAGAATGCGTTCGAGTTGAATTGATTTTACTTTGAGCATATCCGGTATGAAGGAAAAAACGGAATCTATGGAAATTGAAGGTAGATAATGGTGTAGTAAGGTTTCCCGGACAATCACAATTGAGGAATGGGTGATTATTTGACTTCTCGTTTCATACACCAACACTGCCACAACTCAATTGTGATAAAAATGAATATTTATTGTAATTATTTAACACTTGAGTGACTATTTTCGGAATATCAATTCCTATTACCAATCAGATGTAAAACACTTACTCGATTTTACCAACTAATTTTCAATCCAAATAGAAATAATCCCCATAATTTTTCGTGTATCCTGCGTGAAAATCTAAACTAACAAATTCGTGGGGTGCGAATTCGCAACATTGTGTAATTGAATGGAGGTTAATAAATATCCTATTTGGTCACAAGTGAAATTCAACTGAGAAATATTTGCTCGCAAATAAAAGTAATTCAACTCCTAATATTCGGACGGAAATTTGTAAAATACAGAAATAATAGAATCACTCAAGACTTCGTACTACATTCATAACATAGTGTGGAACTTAATTTGTTTAAAACATATTTTCGACTGTTAATTGAACATAATGTTTTGTTCATTATGAAGATGCACAAATTCTGTGTTGGTGAAGTACGCATTGTTTTGAATGAAAGTCATGGACAAAAAGTGTAATCAAACAAATTCATTTATTTCGGGATGAAATTTTATGGATCCTTATTTAAAAAAAATTCTCAGGAATGATTCATCAAAAGTGATCACTGGCTGTTTCACAAAGTAATTGTTAATTGCCATACAATAGTTCTCCTTCCAGATCGTGATATCCTGGCAAGATGATTATGAAACTTCAGCAATTCCATAAGCTCTTCTAAATTCATGGCACTTGAATTATGACGCCACTTTACAAACTTGGTAACTGTGCGAAGCAGGGAAAATGGAACAAATAACATCAGTGTATGAAAAATATTACCAAGGATGATAAATGCTCATTCTAAAAACAGTGATTAATTTTTTCCTATAACTAAAAAATCCGACATGAAAATAATCAAAAGATTTGTATAAATATTCGTGCGATTGCTGGATTATGTTTCAAATGAATCATATTGATGTTTAACAATATAAATAAAATACGGAGTTGAATAAATATACCACAAAGTCCAATAACATATCATTCAAATGTCGTGAGAGATGTGTTTTTTTTTCCTTCAACATCAACTGATTGAGTTTTCTTATTTTTCCCATTCAAAAGACCAATGAAATTACAATAGAATGTTTTACCTTGGTTTCTTTTAATACTTGCATTGCATCGTAGAATTGAATATAGGAATGGTGAGAACTATCACCACAAATTGATGTGCTTTTGGTTATCTTCAAAATTCATTAATGTTCTTTGTACTTGTTAGTTGTGGATACTACCAGTTAGTTTCAGGTCGCTTCCCTTCGTCAAATTGAAAATTCATTCCACATGACAATTTTATTTAAAGAGTGTCAGTAATATGCTAAATTGAAAACCTCTTGACTCTAGCTAGTACCTTGGAACTACTTGGAATGAAGAATGAGTGTGATGTTCACAGCCATATGGTCTGGCGTATGCCGTTGATGAGATAATATAGAAAATAATTGTGACATTGAGGCTGCTGCATGAATAAACGGCGATTTTTTCCCCTTTTTTGTCTACGTGACGTGACATCCCCCAACCAAATAACCTCGAAGAAACGATCGTTGTATATACAAATTTCACAACATTGGTATCCCCCACAACGTATTTATCGTATAAATTTTTATTTACAGCTTATAACCATGAGTTTTTACATATACAAAATACATATACAATCATCACTTTTTTAATTTATATTACAACATTATGCGCTTTTCTTCTTGACTTCTTATAAATTCCGATACCATCTCGCTCGACAATTCTCATGAATTTACCCACAATCTGTGACTGATTATTGAGGAACCAATATTCTCCTTCTATTTATATACCCCGACTTATTGACACGGCGAATTATCCCTCTCCAGTTGCAATATAAGAACGTACAGACAATTACATGAATGCTAGGTGCTATTTTTATACGGAGATCCTTCAGGGCGGGGATATTTTGCCTGCGCTATTTTCCCAAAGATCTTTCATTCGGGGATCTTAGGAAGTGCTGTCCTTCTTCTGGATTCCTTCTTATCCTTTTCGGAATGCCAAACTTTAACCTGCATTCTCGAATAATATTTTAGATCCTTTTTTCTTCATAGTTTCTTCCGTTAAGTGGACATGATTTAGAATATACACTTTTGTCGAGAAATGAATTCATTTTGTGGACTCAGTTCGGTCAAAATTTCATTAGATTATAAACAACAAAAATGTAGGATCTCGAATTGAGCTGCGTACGCAGGAGTGAGTTATCTGTTCATTGAATGACTATACAGAATGTCTACACTGAATAGAAATTTTATTTTTGTAAATGTCAAAATGTGTATATAAAGTGAGCACTACATCAGCGCGAAATATTTGACACGCAAGTTCCGGCGCGCCTCACTCCATATTCTGAATATGATCAGTATGGGATCCGGCAGCATTTTCCGAATAATTAAGCGTACAATAGCGGCACGTATACATCGATTGAATTTGATACCTATACGGATACGGGAACAAGTTAATATCATTGTTAACATTCGTAGTCCATGCATGCTTTTACCTCAAGATATAATTTGGAAACATAACATGAAATTTCAAGTATTATGCAAGTCATTAGTATGTCTACTGACCCAAGATCATTGTCGAATCAGATAGCATCCTAAATGGTATTCGTCCATACTCTGGCAGGTCTTTTGAAGAAAGTCGAAACAGGTTAGTAATGTTTTTGGGAGTAAACTTTCTCTAGAACAGATGAATTACTGGTTGAAACAATGGAGCACCAAAACGTACTCTGGGATGCGAAAAAATATATTTTACATTGGTCGGCTGCTATAAAATGTTTACTTGCGATTATTCGCAAAATTGATCAATAAAAATCGATTTTTATATGGATGAGATTCGTAACGGATATAGATTAATTAATACAAGTAAATTCATATACGCGCCCTGTTCCTCTTTCTCCCAATTGCTGCAATCTGTAATTTGGTATATTTAAGAATGTCCACATTCTGTTCGATATATATATATATATATATACATATATATATACAAAATTTGAAGTCTCTGGCACTAAATGCTTGTAAACACACGTTGGAAAAATACAAAATAAAAATTAATGCCGTGCGGGTACAGTCGGTTTTTTGTAGTCTGGGCTTCAACTGTCAAGTCCTCTTTTACATGGGCAGAGTTAATCGTTTCCATTCCAAAATAATTCTTCTACAGCCCCAGCTTACGTGGGCTATATGATATGCGCGAGAATTAAGAGAGATGTGACTGAGATCCATACAAAAACATATCCAGTGCCTTCCTATCGTTTGGTAGGTGAGAAACTGCTGTGATTTAGTTTTTCGAAATCCACGATAGAAGTGGGTTTAGAATCTAGATTACAGCAATCTTACTGTGCTCTGAATACATATTTGTCATCATAGTATACCTTTTGTTCATTTTATCGTTCTATATCATGTGAGTAATAATATTGATAGCGATAAATCCGCGATTCATTCCTTGAGGATTGACGCAAGTAGACATACCATATAGAAACGAAGTCGAATACCTTGGTGTTCACTCAGATTCACTATTGACATTCAATTCCTCGTTGGAATCCAACTGCGCGCGGCGAAGAAAGCTTACAAGTCCAACTTCTTTCATAATAACAATGTCGAAAAGAGTAGCTTTCTTGAAAGTCCAATCTTAACTTACGTTTCACCAATTGTTTGAAACATGAATGAAAAATGCTTCAATGATGAGAGTATGAGTAGTTGTTCAATGCCGGTTCTAGACCAGTACTGTTTTACCGACCAAGCATGACGGTAAGTGGTTCTGATTTAATCTACTTCATCGACAGTTGGAGATGATCTGTTTTATCGAACCATAGTATGGTGAATTACCGACAGATGAGGGTAGATTGTTGAACTACGGTATGATTGCTTAGCGATAGTTGGTTTGAAGTTTTTTATCGAACTATGGTATGATGATTTCTTACCGACGGTTAGGGGTTAGCTTCATTATCACCTAGTTGCACTATAGAACGTCAATTTTTCAAACTTCAACAAAATCATTAGCAATGGGATTCTTTGTGAACATGCAAACATATCACGCGTTGACTGCTCCATCACAAAAATTAACATACATTTTTCAGCACAATTATCTCCATGAATTAACAAAAGGAAAAACGATCAGCTCGTACCTTATGAAATGTTTCAGTACTAGCTAGGATATTTCTCGAGCTTTTGTGTCAGATCAAAACGTGCTAAGTTGAACGCCTTCGTCCCCTTTTGTCAACGTGAAGCCCGACGAAATCGAACTAATTACAAATTACTAATTTGAGTTCCACATTTGGTTATATAAGAAATCAAATTGTTCATATATATATATATATTATATACATGAGATATTATTGTCACCTCCTTGAATTCCAAAAGAAATTTGTTATTCTCAAACATTTTTTTTTTAATCGGAACAGTCTGTACGTACTAACATTTGTGATGTGCGCTTCGTAACGTAGTTCGAAGTAATTTTGTTTCGAAAAAATGAAAAAACAGAAATTATCATGTATTTCTCGATAGATATCCAATGACCTGTGAAAATTCTGCAGAATTCGTGTTAAGTTGCGGCGTGAATACTCTCGAAAATCATCGTTCCCCATAGGGTTCTACATCCTTGTAGAAACTTAGAATACGTCACGGCTCATATGTGGACACCTCAAGAACGCCGTTAGTTTGAGTTTCATTGTATCATATATGATATTGGTCGGCGTAGAAATAAATCATAAGCGCTTTAAAGTCCGTCCGCGAAGTAGGGCTCATGAGATATCATGATATATATTGTATGTACGGAAAACGGAGCCAACGATGCACGACAGACAGTGACAAACAGGGGATTCCCGGTGTAACGTCCAATATTTTTGTTCCAGTTTTGATCTTGCATCTTTTATTCGAATTGTAGACCATGTAGTGTCACACAATAAGACAAAGAAGGGAACAAGAAAAGAAAAAAAGTATGTGTCAGGTTTTTTTCATTCCACACAACGATCGTTTGTCGATGTATATACATTTCATTTTTTCATGCATCACTAGGGAATTAAAAATATTCCTCTCATATTGCGATGAGATATGTGAAGATCGCACCTCAGGGCAAGAAGTTTAAAATAAAGTTGCGCATGATTTATTGGCACGTCATGTTCCTCCATCCTTTACTCCAGCACTACCCAACTTTATACTGAATTTTTTTTCATGATGATTACCATGTATCGATTCCAATGTTGACAAGTAGAATAAATTTCATAGAACAACAATGTGAGATAGGTTCTTTTTTGATAACACCGCGGTACATAAATTTTGGAGAATACTAATTGGATTCCATATAGATAACTTTTCTATTATATCATTGTTCGTTGGATCGATAATGAACCCATACCGTTATTAAAACTAATTCAGAAGTTCTCCCTTGAATTAGTTAAAAATAATTTTATTTCTTCATAATATGTAGACAATGCTACGAATGGTAGGTGGGAAGAGTTGGAAGACGATTCAATTTAAATTCAACTTGCACTGGCGATTTTTATTGTCGATATTAATGACGAAAATAAGTGGTTGAGGCCACCTTTTCTTTCATTCACCAAAACAATTTCACGTTTCGCAAGATTTCACTTATTCAACACGTAAAGGAAGCGAATTGATTATGAATCATTATACCATGATACAAAATGTGATGAAGTCCAATAACATTACTTTATTGTATACAAATTCTATTTGTTAATTTTGTATATGTATTGAGTGTTTGTGAAAAAAAAAAATAAACTTTAAGTTATTTACTTGGTAATCGTTATCATGTATTCCTGTGGACTACCAAATTTCGAATCCATTCATCAAGACCCTTTCTAGATTATTCGATTAGAAAGTAAGATAATCATAAACAGCCCTGTTCCGAAAATTATTATTTTGCATGCAATGCCTACATTGTAAAAATTCACGACACATTTTATGAGACTTGTTAATTACATGAATTTATTCCACAAGTGCGAAGAAGAATATCGACCCCACGCAGGATTTGAAGCGATAATCTGCTTAAAATTAGTTCAGGTGCTGGCTACCACTAAGCTTTCTGGTTACATGCTTCCTGGTTTGTATATTTGCAGGCATTGAAGAGAAGCGCGAATAATTATGTGATGAACACACCACAAAGTCGCGTTAGTTGATCGACACCGTCCATGTTCTGAGATTTTTAAGAAACTTATATTTCGAAAATTCGTTACTCAAGTGTTGAATAATTACAATAAACATTCATTTCCCTCGCTATTGATATGCCACAGCGTGGGTATGTGAGATGAATGGCCAACTCATCGTCTGATTTGTAGTTGGAAATTTGCGAAAAAATAATGTTTATGATTTATCGAAAGTTCAAATGTGAACGTCTCAAATGTCTCAACGTTGAAAATGTGATATGCTGCAATATTCGCAATCCAGCTGTTCTTAAAATAACACTTTCTTCTTATTAAAACGACCAAAAGTAAGGAATGACGAATATTAATAAATAGGATGCGACGGGCTTTCTATGTACAGTCGCGGATTGAATAAAGAGAAAGGTACGAAATATGCTTGGCTGAAAATTTTAAGTAAAGTTATACGATCATTTTTAGCGATGGACGATCACGATATTGAGCATGAAAAAGACGAAGAGGGCAAAATCAATTGGCTTGTCTCTTACATCGAGAGCATGTTCTCGATATTAAATTTCCCGAGAAGTGCGCGCCACGTGTGCATTTTATAAATCATTCGTGGTGAAAAATATTTTCGGCACGACGCATATTTTCTTTTCTTTACTTGAGAATTATCGTTTTTCAATTGATTTCAAATAAAAAGTATTAGCACTTTTATGATTCATCCAATGCTTTTAATACCCAATCCTCTTCATGAGGAACATTATCGATATTGAAAGTTGTATTTTTAAATAAATATTTTGTACCTATGTCAAATACTGTGTTTAACTGAAAACGCATAGTAATTGTATCAATGAAATACATTTTGGCAAGTTGCCAACCTGGTACTTCTTATAACATTCATTACTTCCATACGTTGAGAAATCTTCTCGTTCTATTTTAAATCATATGAATTTTCTTGAATGTGTGTAATATGAACCAGTTGAAACAGAATTTGAACTGAATCGAGTATTTATTATATGAAGCAGTTTTGGAATTTTTTTGCAATCATAAAAAATTTGAATGTATTCCAACAAATAATGCCTACTGTTTGTGGTCGACGTGTTGGTGGAGATAGGAGTTAAATTTGCGCACTCCTTCAGTAAATATGAAGCTGGAACACTCGTATGAAAATGCTTGTATTTTCGGGTTTGTGAACAACCTGTCGCCATTACCATTTGTATTTTTGTGGAGACCGGGGGGGTAGAGTTCGAGATCTGCGACAATTTTGTGAATCTAGGTATCTGAAATGAGGACAAACGAAGTTCCATATTTTTGCTTAGTGTTGTTTTATCAGCTACTGTCAATAACAGTAAGTTCTACGAATGAAATGACATACGATTTTCAATAATGAAAGGTAACAATATTTTCGGCAAAAAGATATATACGCTTGAATATATGTTCAATACACATTTACAAAATATATAATTGAACTATATCCTGACATACATACATTATATATTCCAATATATATTATTTTACTATATATATTCCTCATAGCATATATTTTTTGATATGCTGGAAGCGTCAAAAATTCAGATATATAAACATATGTATACATGTTCAATATAATTCATGATATATTCTTCACGTATGGTTTTATTTTTTGTGCGGGTATAAAAGCGCTCATGTGAATACCAAAATTGTTATTTTCCTCTGTTTCTATATATTTTCTTCATTCGACGAAATCATTTACGGTAAAACCGGCAGTCACATTTAAACGTTACACGACTATTTCGAAACTTCATGGTTCCATATATGTAATCATAACTGATTTCAGTTATTGTCATGAAGCTATTTCTACTATTGCAATCGGTCTCGGTTAAGCCGACAGTAAGATATCGATTGATATGAGTAAACATATGAACAACAGGTTCTCATATAAAAAGATATAAATTCAACTTCTATCCATATACAAAAGCTAATATCGAAAGTAAATTGACACTCGACATAGATAGTCAAGTTAATAGTAATTTGGAACTTACATAATGAGTAATTTCGACTGGGATTTTTGTCTAAAATATATACTCAAATTCATGACTTTTTTTTTCCCCCAAGTATCTATTCATTCGTCTAATCACTTCTTCCTCGAGATTCCGGATCGGTATACATATATATGTATACATATACAACACTGGTACGTTGAACAATGAACAGCGGTTGTCGAAAAGCGTCAGACATAGTCACCAGATAACATGAAGGAAGAATGAGAAAAGCTCCGCATGTATTCATGAATCCTCTTTCTCTCGTTTCCGTTTGTTCGGGCTTTTGTGTTACAACGTCCCAGTTTCTGATACATAGAGTGTCAGTAAAATCCGGCAGTTTTCATGATGAATTCGAGATTAAACGATACTGAAAAATGTTCACACAGATAAATGTTCACAGTGAATACTCATACGTACAATTAACAATTCGGCATTTTTATTTCTATATTACTATTGGCGTTATGGAGAGAACACTGTTCACTGAACAGCTATAATTAGATTTCTCGATTAAACAGTATATGGAACACAAAAGCTTTTCGCTATATAGAGTACTCAAGCAATCAGTTATGGCCGTCGATAGCAGCGGGTCAAATATATATTTCATATATATCGTGTGCGCTGGGTACTCTATTGTCCAGAAACACTCCAGTCTGTCCATTATCGCTGACTCTACTGTTCCTCTTAGTCGGTACTTTCTCATCTTCTCTCTCACCCTTTTCCATACACTGTCCTTTTCTATTCATCCCGGACTCCCTTACTACTCATATGCTCTCGATAAAATGATTTGTCCTTCGTGCTCAATCTAGCGGATATATATCAACCACTATTAAAGTCTTCATTGCCATGAACAAATGAAAAATCGTTCATGCCATTAATTGTACGGTATTTGATATGAATATTACATCACAGTGTGCATCTCGTGTAATTAATTTCACTGAAGTCTTTCGAGAAAATTGCACAGTGAGAATTATCACTAAATTAGAATAAGAAATGGCGGTATGAAAATTGGCTCGAGGAGTGTGGTGGATTTTGGAGCACCATATTTTTCCACTTTGTGAATGATGAAGTTCTACTCTGAGAGAAGAGTTTAGTATGGGTCAAATAAACATGCAAATAAATATTTATTAGCTCGAATCTAAACTTTAAATTCATTTGTCACAAATAAACATATTATTTGCTACAAATAAACTCTCCTATCTCTCGATAGAAAATGTTGTGAACCAGATACTCGACGGATAACGTAAATTGAAATAAGGTTATCGGATTTTCTCTTCTATTTATATTGATAAAATATGCCAAAATATGTCGAATAAATTTCTGAATAATTCCACTGTCGGGAACGTCAAAATTAAAGAAAATGTATGGGTTATACAATCAATTTTTGATTTCAGATACTAATTTCGTTCTAGAAATCCGATGGGTATCGAACTATTCCGTCACCACGTCATTCAGTAATTGATAAAAATGTAATTGCAAAAATACTTCCATTGCACAAGTATATAACTATTTTTACTCACTTGAACAGTTATATTTGGATTCTTCTTACCTTTTTCATTATTCTTTCATTTTTATAAATTTGCTTCTGCTCAAGAATATTTTCGATATCATTTATGTATGAAATTTAGAGCAATCATGAATAATTTGAAACCAGACATATGTATTTGATTCATATTTGCAAAATTATTATTAGTATAGTAAGACGAGAATGTTCAATTGAACACCAGGAACATTGCAATCATAATATATTTATGTACGTGGATTATTTCTTCGATTCCACATCAGTATTCTTCCTTAGCCTATCCACATCATCAATACTTCGTCACTGTATACTTAATATTACAATTCGTGACATATTTTAATACAATTGACATGTTATTCGCAGAATTGGAAACGGAAGACATCGAGATACCTATCAATATTGTTGGATTGGTGGTAGAAATCGTGCGTCTTTATTGAATAATTATTTCTGACAACATTAGTATTTCCTATCAACTCATTTTCAGGAACATAAAGTGTTTCCTTGCCGTCTCCAGCAATGTGAACGGTCAGATAGTCAAAGAGTTTTTCAAATTCATAACGGTTATATTCCCATATTCAGTTATTCAAAATATATTCAAAAATATAAAGACATATTCGTTGAAGATTCGTTTGATTTCTTTTTCATTTCGATAACGTAAATATCCGTAAAGTCGATTGATATATATGAAGAACATAGATATCTGAAGTGTATTTCGCTATTTAAATATCAGAATTAATGATTTTTAGTGACGATCAATAATGCGAAAAGATAATGAGACGATTTTTGTTCTGATATATACTTCAAAATGTTGTATTGGCAATGATTTATATATGTGTCAAATCTTTGAAACATATGGAAGAAATTTTATCTGCTCGATACACAAGTAAATCAAGCCCATTGTTTCACATTTACAGACAGAAAATGCACAAAAGATTCGATAATAACTTGTTAGGGTAGGTGGTACAAGTAAAAGAGGCTTACAGTGATTATATCATTGTAACTCATCAGATTGCTCATTTGTATATGTGTCAGTTTAGTAGGTCCAATGTACTGCGTCCATTATTCTGTTAATTCAATATTTTGTACTTTCAATATATTGAATGAATGTTGAACCTGATCTGACAAGTGAAAGATTGGCTGTTGATTACCAACAATGTTATGCGATGATGCAAAACTGCAAAACTCATTGTCAAAATTGTTGAAATTGATCCCAGCGAAGTCAAAATTAACTAAGAGCAAATGTCCGGTATTTTATACAAGGGTTTTTGTGAATACCATCAATCAGATTGTAATCGAATCTTGTTCCATTGTATTAATACAGGTCTAAACTATCCTCGATCACTTTTGTTAATTTTTCTCCGAAGTGTTCATCATCATCAAAAACATTGAGATAATTTGTTAAAAATGGGATATATTTATAGAATTGTTGGCGAAAGAAGTGTGTGGAAATTGGTCAATCCAGCGATAGTTTCAAGTAACGGTGATTCGAAATATTCATAAACATGGACGTGGATGTTTTGTTATTGTTTCTAATTATGATTGGAATCGTTGTTATTGTTTCCATAAAATTTTGTGTATATTGAAACCAGTTAAGAATAATTAAATATGAACAATTGATTGTGTACAATTCCCGGCCTTGTGTTAAGATTTCTGTGGAAGAGTTGATTTGTCCAAGATAACTCCAAAAATATTAAGCGCAATACAACTAACCAGAAATCAATTCGAATAAGACTCATAAATAAGTAATAATATCTGTAGAGACACGCAACCACGTCAGAATGATACAATATTAACAATTGATGGTAATGATAGAATGTATAATTGATTCGTGGGATAAGGGAAATATGCATACAGTATAATGGGATATAAATTCAATCAATAATATATTGTCGATAAAATATCCCTATGGATATCCATTCATTATTTGCCTTTCGAAATTCACATATCATCGAGTCGCGCGCGGAAAATAGAATAAATTCATTTGTGTGTAGCATTGTTGTAAAAGAATAGCCGAAATATAAGTCCGCAAGAGGGACACTCGACAGTAAGTTGAGTTTGAGCGAGAAGTGACATACATACTGATACAATAATGACAGTGAACGACAAAAGTAAGAATGTCTGAAAAAACAAAGCGAGCCTTGCCCCATACCACACGTTCGTACACCATGCATAGATACAAAAAAAAAATTCTTTCAACGAACTACAGTAGCACATAATTAATATCCAATAATAATTATCTCAATCTTATTCAATAGATGTTCAAAAGAATAGGTGGTTTCATAACATACCATAACGTTGGAAAATCATCAGAAGCTGTATACTTCACGAACTTCAATTGTTTTGAAAGTGATGAACGTTATTCTTCAACGATCGACTGAAAAAAATGTACTGAGGATTATTTACATTTGCGGTATGGCATTGTTGATACGAAATTTTATGTCGATCGACTGTCTATAAATTTCTCTGAATCAGATATATGTTATGAAGTAGAAGGAGATTATATAATCGCCGGTGAGACGAATGGGGATAATAGACATGTTCATGATAGTCGGGACAGTTGGCTTTCCAACATATTTACTGGTGACAAAGTAAAATATATAAATTCTCTAATCGATTAGATGGGAGCAGAGTTCTATTCCGGACCGTCTTCACGACCGTTACCACAAAATCAGTCTGGTTACGATATACGTTCTACTTCAACTCAAGGCAGATCATTTGATGAATACTAAACAGTTTATTAGAATAGAAAGTAGCATATGGTGATGCAAATCACATATTTCTTGAAGAATATTTTTGATATTTGTTATCCCGAAATTCTTGTCTTCATTACTAATGACGTATACAGGAAATTACCTGATACTATACATGTCGATATTTTTAGGGAGCCATACGTAGAAGATGGTAGTGGGGTGCTCGTGTTGTGTTATATATCATGTTTCAATGCAGTTGATAGGCTTTTCGCATCAACATTGTCGGATTGGTCATAGAAACAGTGTGTATTATGTACAAATGATTTTTCATAAAATTATCTCATTTCATATTACTCATTTTTAGGAATGCTGTATTTTCTCACAGTCTTTGTCAATTTTTTGAACTAAATCTCGAGATTATATTCTATTGTCATCATGATTATAGAATTTTGCAAAATTATCCAAAGTATATGAAAAACCAAATAAAGATATATTTGTTGAAGATTCATTTGATTCATTCTTCACATCCACAAGGTAACTATTCTCAATTAATTGATAAATAAACGAAAGTAAGGCTTTGTAGGGTATTCAGTAAACGGAATATTATAATTTATGATTTTCAGAAATACTGCAATTGAATTGATCGATTCTACTTTACTTTTGTATAGGTGAATCGACACAGTTGGTTGATATCTATGCGCGAGAGGTGCTGCGTGGACTCGCTGAGAATTTCTTTGAATTGGTGGTTCATCAAGAAGACGCTAATGACGATTATATCATTGCAACTCGCGAATTTTCGCGATTGTAAGTAAATTGTGCATTTCAATTATAATAGATAAGTTTCCATTGATATCATTTCCAACCACACAGACACACGCGCGTGTGCGCACACACAAAAGTATCTCATGACAAATTTGCAATAATCGATCGTGTATTATAAACTATTAATGCACTGGTTGATTAGATTCAAAATGGGTCTTTCTAACTGCACTAGAGGGATTTTGTTTGTGTAATATTGAATATCGAAAACCTCGATAACAGTAGAAATAAATGAAATATGTATACACAGTGTTGGCATCACCTCGAAAAATGCGGAATGACACCTTGCTCCACAGCAAATTCAGGCGATCTTCTATTTCACGAAAGCCACGGTTTCGACACCGTGCCTCTCCCAACCTCACACATAATCAAAGGAGGTAAGAACAATCACTATCAGCGGGAATTCGACATCAATTAAGATCCTTCACTACAGTTACTAGTGTCGCGCGAATGTCCCTTTCATGCTTTCTTATTCTTCAAGGTACCTGGATGAGGTGACTCGTTAACGGATTGAGAAGACGCGTAGATTTTGTCTTTTGGTTATGACGGACTACCGCCAATGGAGATGTATCTCGTGGGGGCATTTATTTTCCCAGAGCCCTTGGGCCCTCTTGCGACACCTTTTATTTATTAACGGGAAGATGAGGGAAAGAGAAAAGGAGGAAAAGAAAGAGAAAAGAAGAAGTATTACCATTCTCCTCAGGCGTAATCTGATGGGATTTCGGGAGAGTAAAAGTTAGTTACGAATAAAAGAAGTGTCCTCAAACGTACAATACACAAGTGCTGTACATTTCTTCGATTCTTGAAGCGCCAATTACTGTCAACCACTTCGAATTATACAATTATAACCAGAAATTTGGAATCGGGGAACTGAGGAACCCAGAAATACCGGATGGAAGAAAGAGAGTAGGAACTTTCGCTCATGAATTCGAGATTCTTATGGCTAGAAAAAATGGGGAGCAGATTATAACTTCACCTTCACGATATACGCCACGTTGAAAACGCAAGGACGTACATTTTTTTGATGTCCATTCTATGAAGGAAATGTGTGTCCAATTCTATGTTGGAATTCGAAAAACTGTAGAAGTTGGCATTGTGTAGGAATGGCACTTCGTATTAAACAGGTGAAGCTACAACGTATTTTATGTTGAAACATTAACGACATTTTTTCATTTTTTGGGAGTGATTAACATGATACCACGGTATCGATTATTCGAACGGAATGTAGTACCCCGTGGCTATTTGATATATAATATCAAACTATAATTAGAATTTGATGAAGATTGAGATAATTTTGTGGGGAGCGACGAATACCTAGATTTAATGTCAAAGTGGCATATCTATACTCTCTGGACATATTTGCGGTGGAAATATTAACGAGGTCAGCACATTATTCGACCTACATGAGTATTTTTCCCCGAAATTCTTGACATCTGTCAAGGCCGTGAATTCTTGATACTCTATGGTCTGATATACGTTGACTCAATGAAAAGGTTGTACAATTCCAGTCATACAATGTGGTGGACGTTTATGATATGCTAATTGTGTATTGCCTCCTATCACACGATTACACAATAAGCACTCTTCTTCCTTCTACACAAGTAATATGGAGAAGAAAATTTATCATACTAAAAATCGAGTGCTCCGTTGAAATAATTGTTATCAAAATGAAGAAGGTTCTGATTTTACCATTCCTATAGTACATATGGCTTGAAAATCTCTGCGAATATATTATTGCGGAAGGTATAGATACAGCGAAATATTATATTGGGAACACAGACACGACGAATAACTGGCTTTACTCACGATACTTTACTTATGTGATAAAATACTGTAATCAACTATAATTTGTGATAGTACATGAAAAAAATCGATTCCCTGAGCCTTAAACTATTGTAGACGTGTTGTATAAATATAGGCGCAAGTGAGTTTCCAAGACCATTTAGTTGTGACACTTGAACAGAAATTGCGGTGATAATCGATATAATAATGATACACATCGACAAAATAAATTGTATTATAGTAGTCTTAGTGCACCTAAGCATACTGACCGTCACAAAGGGTAAGCATGAAACAATACAGACGCTTTATTTTACTAGCGTATATAGAAAGAAGAATATATTGTTCGTTAAATAGTTCAAAAAAGAGTGATTATAAGTTGGGTTTAGTTGAAATTGATATTTTTTCGCAGCTCATCACGAAACAGTGAATGTGAAAATAAAAAATGGGAATGAAATAATTGCGCTGAATTGGAAGCGTACAGGACAATATCTGGCTAATAAAAATTTGCCTGTATGGTCTGCTAAGAGAAATGAGGAACCACGTATCATACCACATGTTTGTACATAAATCATGCTCATATATACATATAAAGCTCAGTCACTTGTACTGAAAGCGTTCGAAAATTATTTGCTACACTAAAATATTTAATAATGATTTTTATAATTATATTCAATAGATGTTTGAACAGGTGGGGGATTTCATAACATATCATGATGTTGCAAAATCATCCGCAGTTGTATACCTGACGAAATTCAACTGTTTTGTAAGTTAGGCACGATATTCTTTCATGAATGAACAATAAAAGTACATTGTGTATTTGTATCTACAGTTTGGCACCATCGACACGAGATTTTACATTGCACGACTTCCGTTGTCGGACCTTGAATCAGATATGTATTATGAAGTAGGAGGGGGGTATGTATTTGCTCATGAAGATAATGAGAATGCAAGACATTTTCATCATAGTCCTGACGTTTGGCTGAACAACATGTTTACTGACGATCAAATACAATATGTGAATTCTGTAATCGATTCCGCTACTGCAGAGCCTCCGCCCGGAGCATTGTTGCAACACTTAGATCAAGATCAGCGCGATCATGACAAACCGTCTACCTCTGCTGAGGGTACACCAAGCGGTTTCCATCAAGCTGTACATTCGAACAGTGAGTTACACATGATTATACGAATTTTATTTCTTCGAACAATATTTGCATTAAGAATATTTTTATAGTTGTTCAAGAGCGCCTGCCAGAATTGCAAATTCTTTATCCTGAAATTCTAGTTTTCATCACTCATGATGTATACAAGACATTCGAGTAATTATCAAATGGTTATCATTTTTCATGTCGAAAACTAACATGAATTAATTACAATCCATAAATATTTATATTTCTAGGAAAACAGCCAGACAAAAAAGTTTTTCTTCTCTCGTGTTATATTATATATCATATTTCAATGCAATGGATATGCTATTTGCAAAATTAGCAACAGATGAGATTGCAATACGCATCAATATTGCTGGATTCGTGATAGAAACTGTATGTATTTCAAGGACCAATGAGCTTTGCCCAAAGTTGTGTTCTGTATTATTTTTGTTTTCAGGAACACAGAGTATCTCCTCGTCGTTTTTGGCAATGCCACCAGCCAAATCTCAAGAGAATTATTTATTGTCGTAATGCTCGGACAATGTTACACAGTTATGCGAAGTATATAAATACATATAGAGATGTATTCGCTGAAGATTCATTCGATTTCTTCTTCATATCCACCGGGTAATTTACTTCCATAATATTTATTAATATGTGGACAAGTACAAAGTGTTAGTGCGGTTAATGATTGAAATATTATATAATTCCCAGTAATCCAGTACGCTCGGGTGATGATATAATGTATGGTATGGAATTTTTCGATAAGAAAGCAACAAATAAAATGACTCACTTATTTGCACAAACTCCGAAATGAAGCTGTAGAAAATTAAATTTTTCATTTTATTAGGTAAATCAACATCATTGACTAATATTTATAAACGAAGAACGTCAAACCATCTTCATGAAAATTTGCTAGGGTCTGTAGTTCAACGAGAACAAGCTCACGGTGATTTGGTCACAGGAACTCGGGAAATAGCTCGATTGTAAGTGAATTCAGAATTTAAATTATACCAACGATGAATATTGATAATTCAATTTCTAACTGCAGAATGGGTATAAAAACTGATCTAACGTCGAGGGAATGTCCTGATGACGAGCTATGCTATGCGATAATGCAGAATAGAAGGACTCATTGTCCGAATTGTTTGGTCTGGTCTGATCAAAGCCGAAATGATTTGAAATCATATGTCAGGTATTCTATCGATATGTTCCAATAAATACGATCAATCAGAATTGAGAGAGGATCATATTTTGATGTATTATTATAGGTCTAATTTGAACCATTGTTTTCTTCTGAATTATCCGCGATCACTCTTTCCACATGGCCAGCCCGTATTTTCTTTGAGTCCAGAAGGTCAATGTATGTGCTACGGATACCCTGTTGCTTCTATGGTTTGTTGTTCATTTATTTTTTGATGATTCACACATTCATATGAAAATAATGTTCTAATACAAAAATCTATATTAATAGGATCCATTTTATATTATGAGTGTACCTGCTGGCAGCTGTGATAAACCTATGCAATGTACGTATGATCAGAATGATTTACGACCTTTTCCGTTACCGATCGATGGTACACCATGTGGCGGTCCTAGTCAGGTATGATATAATTTTCCACCGGATTAATTATTGCCTTTTTTTCCAACAATTATTTGGTTGTTCATAATGCATGCGACTCATTTTTAGGTCTGTTGGGGAAAGAAATGTGTGGAGCTTGGCCCATTCAGTCACCGTCGCAAGTGAAAGTACTTATGGAAGTCAAGGAAATTTTCAATCGAAGAGAGTCCGATTCACTAGTATGAAAATCAGTGCCAGATGTGTCTATAGTCTCTATTAGAAAGTTTCATATTTGAAAACCTTGTTTTTCTCATTTTGAGTATAGTGTAACGCCGTAGTTTCATATAGAAGTATAATAGTGCGCTGTGATGACACTCGTCAATTTGTGTTTTCAAATCAAATATCTGTTTGAGAAGATTTGTTTGTATGTTTACAATGAATAGTGTCATTTTCACTTTCAGCTATTTATTCATTAAACCAATCAAAGAACATAAAAATGTGATGATAATACAATTTCAAACATGATAACCCAATACTCTGTAATGTAAACATGTCCAATTCCAAAGTCCTATTAGCTACAGTAATATACGAAAGTGGGAACAATGGGGCGTAGCATGAATATAAATGGAAAAATAGAATTTTCGCAGCGATTAGACTGATGTTTTTTCAATTGTTTGTGTTTCATCGAAAAATTATCTTCACCTAAAATTCCAAATGATTAGAGCTCCAGCTATTTTTTCAGGAACTATTTTTTCCCTCTATCGATATGAATAAATAAGATCTGGAGGTAGAAATAGGTGTTGAGGATCCTCATTGAAATCACTCAGTCACACAATTTTATGCAAGGAAAAATTGAACACCTTTTCCGCGGCTAAAAAATTATATAAAATTTGAAATCCTGTCTTTTGTACAGGGTGTGTAGACTTTGTGCGCACAATGCGAACCAAAAAATGAGAGAAATTAATTGCACACTTTCAGGATATGGATCGTTGATTATTGGACGATAAACCTTACTGAATATACGCTACATACAACCTTCTCTTATATTGAGGTAATTGCTATTCCGCGCATATGTGATGACATAAGCAAGAAAAAACATAGACTCAACAGCGCAAATATTTCTTGTAATCCTAAGGGGATACAGACATCGACAATTTATTGGTAGATTCGTCGAAGTTATTCATTTCCGCCGTTTCACAAATGTTATATATCAAGAAAGATATATTCAGTTCAGTTCCATTAGGTCATTTTGGAATGGTGGATGCCCTTTTTTACTCTTGTTTTGTAGTGTCGCCGTCTTTCCTTGGAAATCCACGATAATCTATTACATGTTTTCAGAACTCCGTGCTTTCAGGAATGTAAACAGCCGAAATATTGAAACATCACATCATTGGTGTCGGTTTCAATGATAAATCTCATTATGAATATAATCTAAATAATTATATGATCCAATTTCGAGTCCACGTTTGGATTCAATTTCTAATTCAGTTGAATGTGGGATTCATTAACTTTTTAAAAATATGTAAATGAAATAACTACGCTCAGTGACTTCTTCGCCTCCCCCTGACACTCTTTACGACTGGACGTCATATTATATTTTGAAAAAATGTTTCTATTGTTGACTCTGCATGATGTGGAAGCTTCATAGAGTATGCTAATTACTTCAAGCCTTTTCCACTTGAATAAACATCGAACCCTCTTTTTTTACTAGAGTGATAATAAATACTCGTATCGTTGAATCCGATCAAACCAATATAAATACGACCATATTTATTGTACAGTTGGCGTGATCTGCATTAGTTTACATTCTTAATTCATGCGATGGCGAAAAAAATTATCTATGTATAATTTATTCGAGAAACCCTCGGTGAACGTTCCATTGTATAGTTCCATATATAATACGTAAGCGCTGATCACTATAAGTAATCATACGGCTAGGAGATTTTTCGCACACTGAAAACGTTTACACTGACTAGCAACTATCAGAAAGCAGTAGTATAAATAAAGATTCGGGTAAGTCTTCGGTACTACGGGTTGTGAGTCTTGGCTGAACGCGAATTGCGGTGATCATTGATAAAATAATGGTGCGGACAAACAAAATTAATTGCATCATATTTTTGTTGATGCAGATATGTTTCTTAGCCGTTACGAAAGGTAGGGGGTATCATGAGCTAACATTACTTTAGTGCTTTATTGAAGTATGAATAAGACACGTTGGAGTATTAATTGAAACATTTAAGCAGACGTAATTTGTTCTGCTCTGAATTAAGTTTCAAACTTGTAAAGTGTTCGCATGAACATCTGTTCGCAGCTCATTACGAAAACGTAAATGTGAAAATACAGAACGGCAATGAACTAATTGAACTTAATTGGCAACGTGCTGGACAATATTTGGCTAATGAAAACTTACCTATATGGTATGCTGGAAAGAACGAGAAACCTTACCGCGTACCACATGTCTGTATAAAAAGAGTAGAACCAATAAAATCGCGAAAAATTACCGTAGCATGGTTTTTGGCAATTATTATCATAATTATATTCAACAGGTATTTGAAGAAATCGGTGAGTTCATAACATACCATGATGTTGCAAGATCATCCGCTGTTGTATATATCACGAAATGTAATTGTTTCGTAAGTATACTGCACAACATTGCTCCACGAACATATGATAGGAAAAAATTTATTGTATATCTGTTTTTGCAGTATGGCATCATCGATACAAGATTTTACATCGCCCGACTTCCATTATCGAACCTTGAATCAGATATGTATTATGAAGTTGGGGGGGACTATGTAACTTCTCGTGAAGGCAAAGAAAATGCAAGGCGTTTCCATCATAGTCCAGATGATTGGTTGAACAACATATTTACTGATGATCAAATACAATACGTAAATTCTGTTATCGATTCTGCCAATACGGGGCCTCTACCCGGAACATTGTTGCAACACTTAGATCATGATCAGCGTGACAATAACAAACCTTCTACCTCTGGTCAGGATCAATCAATTGCTGAACACCCGCTAGGTATACATGAGAACGGTGAGTCATATATGATTACATGAATACATATCGGCTGACAATATTTCATGGAAAATATTTTTGCAGTTGTTGCAGCGCCGATCTCCCCAGCGAAAATTCTTTATCCCGAAATTCTTGTCTTCATCACTAATGACGTATACAACAATTTCATGTAATTATCAAAAACTGTCATTTATCATATTGATGAGAAACGAGAAATACTTTATTGAATATTAATATTTACAGGAATGTATACGCAGGAAACGGAATCCATTGGCTCGCGTTACATTATATAATATATTTCAATGCAATTGACATGTTATTTGCAAAATTAACAACGGATGAGATTGCAATACACATAAATGTTGCTGGGTTGGTCATAGAAACTGTGCGTGTTTCATATACTGAGCTCTTCGCCGATCATCAATTTTTTATACAACATTTATTTTTAGGAACACAGAGCATTTCCACATCGTCTTTGGCAATGTCATGACCCAGGTCTCAGGAGAATTTTCTATTGTCATGGTGGTGATACAATTTTTCAAAATCACCCAAAGTATATACATAAATATAAGAATATATTTGTACAAGATTCGTACGATTTTTTCTTTATATCAACAAGGTGATTATTCGTAACATTTATCAATGTGTATACAAAAAGGGAACTTTGGGGTATATTGAGCATTTTAAATGTTATAATTTTGTTTTTCAGTCATGCGATAGAGTCAAATGGTGCGATGCTGCATGGTATGAAATATATATTGAAATAGATGGAATAAATTGACGTATTTTTTTATACAAATTTCGAAAAGTCACCGAAAATTTTCATTCTCTGTTTATTTAGGGAAATCCACACCAATGGTTGATATTTTCACACGTAGAACGATTCACAATATCGAGAGAAATTTACTAGGGGCGATAGTTCAACAAGAAGACGCTTACGGTGATTATGTCACGGCGACTCATCAGATTGCTAATTTGTAAGTACTTTTTTCACTTTAATTAAACCATGGATAAATATTGTTAAACCAATATTTTGTACATTGAATGCATAGAATGGGAATAACATCTCATCTCACAAGTGGAGGATCGTATCATAGTGATATACAATGTTATGCGATAATGCAAGCGAGTAAAACACATTGTCAAAATTGTTTAAATTGGTCGGGACAAAGTCGGAACGAACTGAAAACATATGTCAGGTATTTTATACAGGGGTTTAAGTAAATACCATCGTTCAATATGTAATCGAGTCTTATTTTGCTGTATCGTCACAGGTCTAATCGCAACCATTGTTTCCTTCGGAACTATCCTCGATCACTTTATCCATATGGTCAACCAACATTATCTTTGAGCCCAGAAGATCAGTGTATGTGCTATAATTACCCAATTGACACTTTGGTTTGTTATTTTCGTATTTTTCGTTTTTCAACGATGCCCACATTCATGAGGACTAAATGTATAAATATATCTCTTTATGATAATAGAATCCATTCTACATTGGAAGTATTCCTGACAATGGTTGTAACAGACCCATACAGTGCTCATACGATCAGAATGCTCTAACGCTCATACCGTTGCCAATTGATGGTACACCATGTCATGGCTTTAATCATGTATGGGATAATTTTTTACCACTGTATTGTGCATTATCCTCCGTAACTATGTGTACATTCATTAACAATGGGATGTATTTAGGTCTGTTGGCGAGAAAAATGTGTGAATCTTGGCCAATCGAGTGGCAATCAAAAATGAGAGAAATGTCTATAGGATGATGATGGTTGAGAACTGCCTTGACGTCCATTCAACAAAGGAATATAGTTCTTCGCATAATGTGAATCCGGTGGAAGAACTGATTCTGTCATCCCGGATGGATCGCAGCACCAGAAATATATATAGAAGATGATATTGAAAAATACGATTCATCATAAATTGATGAATAATCATTTCACACAATAGAAAAATCTATGTAAACACAAGTAGAAATAAGTCTAAGCATGCATAATAAATCTGTAATACCATGTCGACATACTCACCGGCGAGTCTAACACATTTTACTGCCACGATATCAAATAATATGAAGGAAAATCCGAATAATATTCCATGATTGTCATATATTTCGATCGTTTCAATAAGAATCATGTTCAAACTTTTTATTTGGAACGCAATGGCATGAGGAGACATATCCCAAATTTATTGTTTCTGTTGGTTGATGATTGATCGAAGCATGGTAAACATTCAGATTGAAATGTTGTTAAGTGTAAAATTCCTCACTGACTATTTATTCGAAACTACCAGAAGTATGATTATTGTACATTTTATGTGATTATTAATCAGTTATACGCGGTACGGCTTTTTCTCAGATATGAAAACATTCGGCAGAAGCAGAGGGGAATTCTATACAGTTAAGTCAGATTATAATTTCCCCATATGGAAATAAACAAAATGAATTGAAAATCAATCGAATGGTTTCGAGTCATATTTTAATGCGAGTCACTGGTGCAAGTCACTTATTTATTCCTCTATAATTTCAAAAAATGTACCTTTCATTAGATTAAAATTCTTCTGGGAATCCTCTTTTTATTCTTATGATCAATCCCGTGTAGATTATCACATATCATCATTTTAGACAATTTCATAATATCAAAAGTAATTCATCTTTGCAGAATGTAATAAAATTCATTCCAGAATGTTGAATTGAACAAGGCGATGAGAGGTATTGGCCAAGTGATGTAACGAAGTTTTAGTTGGATAATTAAATTCCAGAAAAGAAAAATTCGCGTACAGCTAACACGTATTCTGGGGTTATCTCGCCATTGAACGTTATTTATAAATTATCAATAAGTAAAAGTGAAATGGCAGGACAGCGCCAATTTATCTCAGATGGAAAGTATATTATTTTTGTTCTGAGACTATTAGATTATGATTTTCAAACTTTTTCATTTTCATAACAATCATGTACATAGACAGAATAATTTATCGATGAATATGATGACTGAGAACATTATCATTTCTAATACCAGGGTACTGGTTCGAGTGTTTTTCAATATGTACATTAGTAAAAATAAATTAGATAAGTTTTTCGATTGTTATTTTTCTTTTGTTGAGGAGTAGCTGTTCGCCATATGTGCCCCGGTTGGATGATGAGTTTTTATCTCTCATATGGTTACAGTAACATATGTCTTTGAAGACTTTGTATAATTTGGCTATCATATAATATTCTAAATACTTGAAGCATTATTACTTATCTAATTAATGCGGTATTTTCCAATTTTTAACAGCAGATATAAGTGACCATGATCATATTGTTGGCACGATTATCGGTAAAGTTGGACATTAAATAATGTACGGAGCTTCTTCCAGGTCTGGTTCGATTCAACTCGGTTTGGAATTTTCTATTGCATGATAAAAAGTAATGGATTCATATAAATTATCCACCTGCGAATTGTATAGGTAAACATTATATTGTAGACACAGACATGACAAATAAGTGACGATGTTTTCGTGTAATTATACAGCTAATGAGTTTACTTACGTGATAAGATATGGTGAACATCTATGACTGTTGGCAATGTATGATGATGAACAAAAAAGTTTACGAGTATATAAAAGTATCATAGAGAAGTAATATAAATACAAGCGCAACCAAGTTCTCATTCAGTTGTGAATGGAGCTTGAACAAATATTTCGGTAATTACAGAAACGATAATGATACACCTCAACAAAATCAATTGTATCATATTCATGTTGGGGCAGCTGAGTTTTCTGGCCATGACGGAGGGTAAGCATCATGACTCAATACAAATTCATTGTCAGTACTCAATTGAAGTAGTGCAGGAGATGGAATCGTTCATTGATGATATAAACAAAAATAAACAAAATAATTCGGACAAGCTCAATTACTCACTAGTCTTAATGTAAGCTCAGGGATTAGTTCTAATTCTGAATAGTATCAAAGTTGATTCTCCTTTCCAGCATTTTACGAAACAGTGAATGTAAAAATAAAGAATGGGGATGAGATAATTGAACTCAATTGGAAGCGAACAGAACAATATCTGGCCAATAAAAATTTGCCTATATGGTATGCCGAAAAGAATGAAGAGCCTTACCTCATGCCAGAAGTTTGTATATAAATTATAGATCTTGCGAAAATACAGTCATTACAGAATTTAATAAAACAATCATCATTTTACTTAACAGATAATGGAGGGAATGACTGATTTCATTACATACCATGATGTTGAAAAATCATCTGCAGCCGTCTACGCAACGCGATGCAATTGTTTTGTAAGTGGTTACGATATTTAATGGCGAATGAATAATAATACAACAATGAATTTGTGTGTGCAGTATGGCATCATTGATACAAGATTTTATGTCTTTGAACTTCCGTTGAACTGCCTCGAACCAAATATTCGCTATGAAGTAGGAGACAAATATGTAATTGCCCGCAAGCAGGATGGCAATGGGAGACGTTTTCATGATGGTCACAACGAATGGCTCCAGCATTTTTTTACTGACGACCAAATAAAGTATGTAAATAGTCTAATCGATTCTGAAGGGTCGGTGCCCCATCCTGGACCACCTCCCTTGTCGTTATGTCCAGCGCAACGTGATTATAACATAGATCGTGCTGTCACTGAAGGTAGGGATACATACATGGCTCGTTGAATCGTCCATAATAGCTATTTGCACTGTGAATTGTGAATAATTATATTGATAACGCGAGTTTTATTGTTTCTACTAAGATTTCTTTTCAAATATGTTTACAGTTGTTGGAGTGCGATCACCGCCATCAAAAATTCTGTATCCTGAAATTCTAGTCTTCATCACTCATGATATCTATACGATGTTCATGTACTTACAGCATAATTTCTATTTGTCACTGTTCAATAACCACAAAAATACCCCATCTAATATTTTCTAATATTTTAGGAAACCAGTCGCTGGAAACATGATGAATTTACTCGTGCTATATTATATAACGTATTTCAATGCTATTGATATGTTATTTGCAAAATTAGCATCAGATGATATTGCCGTACGCATCAACATCGCTGGATTGGTGATAGAAACGGTAGGTGTTCATGTGATGAAAATTGTGATTTACAAAACTCATCTATAATTGACAGCTGTATCTATTTGCAGGAGCATAGAGTCTTCCCTTACTGCTTTCGTCAATGTACGCTACCCAATCACCGAAGAATTTTTTATTGCTGTAAGGGTTCTTCTTCCATTCTCAACTATCCAAAGTATATAAATAAGTATAGTAATATATTCGTTGAAGATTCGTTTGATTTCTTCTTCATAGCAACAAGGTAATTTGCTACATCTATTTGTGTGTGAAAAAACATGAATCTTTGAGATGTGTATTTCGTAATTAAAATATTAAAATTTATAATCCATAGTCACCAATTACGAGAGGATGATAAAGTCATCTACGGTATGAAATATCTTTCAAAATAATTTGAAAAGAATTATCCATCTATTTGTATTATTTTTAGAATGTTTGGACAAAATTTCATTTTTTTACTCCCCCAGGTGAATCAACACCTTTGATAGACGTTTACGGACAGAGAGCGTTAGACCGTTCCGATAAAAATATGTTAGGGTCGATAGTTCAACAAGAAGGGAGTCAAGGTGATTATGTCATCGCATCTCATCAGATCGCTCGCCTGTAAGTAGATTCTACATTTCAATTGTATCGTGTGAAAGCGTTAGTGATCCAATATGTTGTAATTTCCATACATAGAATGAATATCAAACCTGATGAAACAAGTAAAGGATGGGTCTATGGCGATAAGCAATGCCAATCAATAATGCAAAGCGGTGTAACCCATTGTCGGAATTGTTTGAAATGGACGCAGGCAAACCGAAATGAACTGAGTACATATGCCAGGTATTTGATTGACGTGTTTTGATAAATGTCGCCAGTCAGGGGTGGATACATTATCCCTTCTTTTATCATTACAGGTTTAACTTGAACCGCTGTTTTCTCTTGAACTCCCCACGATCACTTCATCCGTATGGTCAGCCAGTATTGTCGATAAATCCAGAAGATCAGTGTATGTGTTACACCTATCCCCGTGATACCTTGGTATGTTATGTTCATAATTTTCTTATTTCGGGTTGTACATATTTATATTTAACACATGTGATAATATATTCTCTCACATTAATAGAATCCATTCTATATCATGAGTGTTCCTGCTGATAGTTGTGATAAACAGATGCAATGTTCATATCGTAAAATTTATCGAGCGCTGCCGTTGCCGATTGATGGTACCCCGTGTGGTGGAGCCGATAAGGTAAGAGATAATCCTCTACGGAAAATTCCATCCTCAACAAGGACTTTGATTATTAATAATAAAAGTGATATTTTTAGGTTTGTTGGCGAAAAAAATGCGTGAAACGAAGCTCATCGAGTGAGAGTCGCAAGTGCATGGAATAGATGAAAGTGACACAAATACATAAAAGAAATAGTGAAAAAATTAGAAATTAGAAAAAATTTATATGGATGACTAGGGTAGATTAGTTATAAAAAAGAATTCGGAATTGTCAGTCCATTTATTTCTTGCAGTTTCCAATAGCATTTGAAGTCTTCCCAATGGTTTATAGGAGTATTGAACATGGTGATTATCAAAGAATGATTAAGGAAACACGATTCACCAAATAAATTGACTACAGAACCTATAATAGGAAACCACTATTACATATTAACAATTGTTGTTTCAAATATTTCACGATTAAAGCCACATTTATGCAGATTGTAATGTCATCCTTCGTCATGCTAAACCCCCAGTGCTGTAATGTGAATTCTGCGGAAGAATTGATTCTGTCAACTTGGATCATGCGTAGTTCCAGAAAATAATATTGAAAAATGCAATTCACTATCAATTGACATGAGAAAACTGATAGATGAATAAAATTATTTCATAACAGAAATCTATCGTAAACACATCTTCATGAGTCGTTTGGATTAGAATTACTCATGGCAATGTAATTCAAATAATAGATAATAATCATTGCAAGAATGATAAATGTATAATACCATGCCAACATACGCATCGTTCATCAATGAGATATTGTTCCATCGTTACATTTGTTAATTATTACCTTAGGAATTCGTGTCGCCCCCAATCATAACTAAGCCCTTGAGAAAAATATTGATCGAAAGGAGATGCGTAGCATTCGTCATCGAGTCCAACCAATTAACCCTGATGCGGGTGCCAAAGTAAGCAAAACAATGACCATAATTTCTAATAATTTCATTACCAGCATAGGCGGGACACTTCTAATTCGACAGACAATGTCCAGCTTAAACAACGGACGAATTAGTTATCGCAGTTGAAAAAGCAATAATCGTAATTTCTTCAATATCAATGCCACCACCAACCTTGGTGAGATCTGTCGAATATTACATTTTTCGTACGTCATAACATCCCTCTCGTCTTCACGGGGATCCGTCTGCGGAACACCTCAAAATAAAACCGTGGTGTCGGAAAAATAGTCCATCCTCATCCAGGGTACGTGTGACTCCCCACCTTTTGGAGTCCACTATCTTCATTTCTTACCCCGACAAAGGGTTATTTCGCAGATGATAAATACCACCGCATCTTGAGACCGCGGTCATTCTTGTCACACTTTTTTCCTCTATTTGTCATTCCGTCAATCTTTTCCTCTTCAACACTTTGGCTGCTATACTACTTCTCATTCCCGAACGTGTAGGCAATCGGCCATTTCGTTGACCAGTTCGACATTTTGTCTTCTCGAGCATAGTTTTCGTCCATATACTATTTGAACAAATGCCGTTTTACAAGTTATGAAAACCAAACGTAGAATCTTAACTTCATAAATCCAGTATCAATCAAAGATCCACTCGTCAGCGCTCTCGCCACCACTTAGCAACAGGTCGACTTGAAATAATAAACACCTGATTCAACCAACAACCTGCAAACCTAGGAATCGCTCGACCAAAAAAAAAAAGAATTAGCGAGCTGTAAATAGATATTTTCATTCCACTTGCCTGCTATCTTTGGTCTCCAATTCTTCTCCACCTTCTTGTACTGTACAAGTTTGTTTCGGGATTCATGCTAGGTTATTTTTGTACAAAGATATTTAAGTGTAAGGTAATTTTGGGCCAAGTTTCTTTTTTGTATAGGTTATATTTGCCTAGGTATTTACGACTGCAACCGATTGGTGATATCGATACTATTCGCTTCTTAATTCAACTCCCGCAATTGATAATTCGCGACCACGAATTTGCGGTGTGCATAGTTCCGAACTGTCCGTTAATAATATTTAACCTTGAACTTATATTGCGCAAGTTTTGGAACAGTGAAATCATCTAATAATTATGAGACTATTAGATTGTTCGGGGCATCAGGCATCTTGAGTCTATATTCACCTACCAATATGTCATCTAACTAACATTTTCTAAAATCACATTTGTAAATATAATCTACAACCAGTCACAGTGAGACTACCACTAAATGAATTAACCAAAATTACCATTTCTCGCCGGAATATCAATGTCTAATATAATCGCAAGAAGTCAACCATCCCATTTCATGTAAATTCGACTACCCCAAACCGTAATATTTCTGTGGGACCCATCGACATTCCCACGTTTGCCGTCACTAAACTATATAACTTGGTCCTGCATCGAACATATATACTTCGTATTGATCCTCATTCTTCAAGTGTTATCGTACCAAAGAACAATTAGAAGCACTGATAGGAGATCATTCATCCGCACCAGTTATCGGAAATATCGTGAATTACGTCGTATATAGTTTGGGCATAATCAAATGATATATTGCTTTTTATCAACTTTTACAATATATAACGATCTTCTATATGTAGATCTGACATCTATTGTCTTTGAAAAATATGTTTGTGTATGCAAGTAGTACATAAGGAAAGATGATCCACAATCTATATGAGATTATATTCAATTTTTAATTTGAGTCCATATAATTATACAAATGCAACGAATGAGTAAAAAAAAAATGCTCGAAAGAATATTTGGACGTCCTATGCTACGAACATCGCGTTGGTGCTCTGTTACTTCGTCAGTGAGCATATCATTAATTGTAAAATGGAAACATATATTTGAATCATGGGCGCATTTGTATAACATGCATCAGTTTATTGCTTGCATACAGATCATTGTTTACCTACGACACGGTTATACATTTATTCATCTAAGTTAATTTCGTACTAATCTTGTTTTTTGCGCGGCTTCAGCAATTATTCACCAATCTCATTGAGATGAGGGTCTACCTATCAAGTTACTAGATTTATACATGACATTTTTCTACATAATTTTCTCTTCGATAAATGAGTATTGCTCAAATTTTTTTGGCTCAAACAAAGATCTAATTTTTCTCGATCATGAAAGATTTGTGCGATAATTATTCTTTGAAACGAAAGTTGTGCAGAAAGGTTCTATGTGTGAATGTAGTTATTTGATAGGTAGACCCCAACCTTAATATGCGTCTCCCTATTCGACTGTCCAGTTCGAAAATTTTTTGTTCCCGATCGGGATGCAATCGGGCCACGATTGGTTTTTGGGGCAACCCTACTCCGACCTACGATCGGTTCATTGTCAAGTGCGTTCCGCCTGGGATAAATGTCATACAATTATCGAAACTTCTTTTAATGAAAGACCATATCACCATATACATATTGATTTTATAGTCAACCGCAGCTGACAGGTGTTCTGATCTTTTTTTCTTCATTGTACGCTTATTTACTGCCTTAACCTGAATCAGTAGACATTCAGTTATTCATAGTAAATATAATTACTCAGAGTAAGAGTGAAATGTCACTCTTCGAATGAGTCAAATAGACGTTGTCTACTAATCTTATTTGAGGAAGGTTGACCATTTAACCTCACAATGGGGTGAATGCAGTAAAAAAATCTATTGAATTCGATACTCACGATTGTAGGAATTCTCAAATTTGAATTTGAACGACAGCAAAACTTTCGTACAAACTAGCCTTAATATAACCTCAATTGTCGTAAGTCAATGGACAACAAAATATTTTTCGATGTACTTTTGAAAATGAAGAATTGTTGTTTTGCATGCTACACATTGAATTTCATGATGAGTCATTTTTCAATCACAAAACTATAGTGTGAACTTGACTCGGAACGTTAATATCCATAGTGACGGAAAAGTGGCAACAATTACCGTCTCACTCTTCATTCTTGACTGGAAAGAGGATCGGGATATATGCGCTCACTAGATTATTGAAAAGATACTTGAATATTGGTCTCTACTGTATCATTGAATCCGTAATCACTCGTGCCGTCATCATGAATATTTCTATGCCATATTCAATAAAAAATTCTATAATGTTCCTCCCAATGATAAACATTCATGATAACTCATAATAAATATTGATTTCAATGTGGTAATTACACTGGCAAGAGTCAGAATCGAAACTCATCATATGTTAAAATAAACAATTCCCTTATAAGTGAGAAACGTAACATTTGTTGAAATAACCAGAAATTTTCTCGATTTTTATAAGAAAATTGTTATTTCTAATTCAAGACTGATGGTACCAGTGTTTTCCAATATGTATATTAGTGAGAATAAATTAGGTTAATTTCTCAATTGTTATTTCTCTTTCGTTGAGGAGTAACTGTTTGCCATATGTTCCCTGGTTGGATGAAGAGTTTTTATCTTCCATTTGGTTACGGTAACACATGTCTTCAATAATTTCGTATAATTTGGCTATCATATAATGTATTTCAGATTCTTTATTATGCATTTTAATTTAACTGATCATTGCCATATTCTTTCATTTTTAACTGGAGACAAAAGTAACCATAATCTTACTGTTGGCACAATTAAAGGGGAAATAAAAAAATGAATAATGTACGAAGCTTCTTCTCGGTTTGGTTTGCATAGAACTAATGGATTCCTATGAATTATCCACCTCCAGATTGTATAGGTAAACATTGTATTGTAGATACAGACATGGTAAATAAGTGATGATGTATTCAAGTAATTATACAGCTATCTAGTTTACTTACGTGTTGAAATCTGGTAAACATCTATGATTGTTGGCAATATATAAGGGAAAAAGAGAAGTTCACTCAAATGTGGAACTATTATAGAGGAGCACCATAAGTATAGGCGAAACCAAGTTTCCATTCAGTCGTGAATTGAGCTTGAATAAATATTTCGATAATGATCCATTTCAACAAAATCAGTTGTATCATATTCATGTTGGTGCATCTGAGTTTTTTGGCCGTCATTGAAGGTAAGCGTTATAAGTCAATATAAACTCAATACTTAATTCAAATAGTGCAGGAGATGAAATCCTCCATTGCTGACATAAACGTGAATGAACACAACAATTCGGATAGGCTTAATTACTTACAGATTCCAATGTAAGTTTCGGGACTAGTTTAATTCTGAATAGTGTCAAAGTAGATTTTCTCTCGCAGGTTTTTACGAAAATGTGCATGTCACAATAAAGAATGGAGATGAGATAATTGAACTCAATTGGAAGCGAACAGAACAATATCTGGCCAATAAAAATTTGCCTATATGGTTTGCCGAGAAGAATAAAGAGCCTCGCCTCATGCCACAAGTTTGTATATAAAATATAGACCTTGCGAAGATTTACTCATTTTAGAATTAGAAAAAACTATCATAATTTCATTTAACAGATAATGGAGGGAATGACTGATTTCATTACATATCATGATGTTGGAAAATCATCTGCAGTCGTCTACGTAACGCGATGCAATTGTTTTGTAAGTGATGCACTATATTTAATGGCGAATGGAAGATAATAATTAATAACAAATTTGTATGTGCAGTATGGCATCATTGACACAAGATTTTATATCTTTGAACTTCCGTTGAACTGCCTCGAACCAAATATTCGTTATGAAGTAGGAGACAAATATGTAATTTCCCGCGAGCAGTATGGCAATGGGGGACGTTTTCATGATAATCACGACGAATGGCTCCAACATTTTTTCACTGACGACCAAATAAAGTATGTAAATGGTCTAATCGATTCTGAAGGTTCGGTGCCCCATCCTGGACCACCTCTGTTGTCATTATGTCCAGCTCAACGTGATTATAACATAGATCGTGCTGTCACTGAAGGTAGGGATACATCCATGGATCGTTGAATCCTCCATAATGGCCATTTACACTGTGAATCGTGAATGATCATATTGATTACGCGAGTTTTATGTTCCATGCTAAGATTTCCTTTGACATATGTTCACAGTTGTTGGAGCCCGCCCACCATCAAAAGTTCTTTACCCTGAAATTCTGGTCTTCATCACTCATGATATCTATATGCCGTTCTTGTACTTACTGCATAATCTCCATTTACCACCGTTCAATAACCATAGAAATAATCCATCTAATATCTGCTAATATTTCAGGAAATCAGTCACTGAAAACATGATGAACTTACTCGTGTTATATTACATAACATATTTCAATGCTATTGATATGTTATTTGCGAAATTAGCATCAGATGATATTGCCATTCGCATCAATATCGCTGGATTGGTGATAGAAACGGTAGGTGTTCATGTGATGACAATTGTGGATTACGAAACTCAGCTATAATTGACTTGTGTATTTATTTGCAGGAGCATAGGGCCTTCCCTCACCGCTTTCGTCAATGTACGCTACCCAATCATCGAAGAATTTTTTATTGTGATAGCAGTCATACTCCCATTTACGACTATCCGAAGTACATAACTAGGTATAGTAATATATTCGTTGAAGATTCGTTTGATTTCTTCTTCATATCAACAAGGTAATTGGCAACAACATCTATTTGTGTGTAGAAAAATATAAATCATCAAAATGTACATTTAGTAATTGTAATATCAAAATTTATAATATATATAGTTACGCATTACGGGTGGAAGATGGAATGGTTCATGGTAAGAAATACGTTCCGAAATAATTGGAAGAAAATGATCTCTTTATTCGTATAGATTTCAGAATATTCAGACAAAATTCTGTTTTTTTACTCGCCCAGGTAAATCATCACCTTTAATCGATGTTTGGGGACAGAGAACTTTTAACGGTGTGGATAAAAATATGTTAGGGTCAATAGTTCAACATGAAGGAGCTCAAGGTGATTATGTCATTGCAGCTCGTCAAATCGCTCTGTTGTAAGTAGCTCTTACATTTCAATTGTTCTGTGCACTGAGAAAGAAAAAGTATTTTTGCTCCCGGAATCCAAAGTATGACCGAGCTAGTTTTAATTTAGTGAGAATACGTATTTACACTGGAGGAATACTGGTATAACTCCAGCAAGAGTACCGAGTTTACTTATATATAATGTTAAAACTTTAACTCATGTGACTACAGCATACGTTTTGATGTCGTCATAACTCTCATTCTCGTACTATGGCAAATCGGAAATTTTCCCGCGTGTTTTACTGTGTGTATTACCCAGTCATATATATATAGATGTATATATATATATATACATCTAAATGAATGAAGTGAAGTTATGCGGTGTTTTTATTTGAATGTTGGTATTCTTACTACAGGAATACAAAATTTCGTTCTGGTAAAGAGAAAATAAGAAAAATTTGATATTCGGACTATAGGAATACCAGTATTACTACAAGAGCATGAAGAAATCTGGGAAGAAAAATACTGTTTTTTCAGAGCGAAAAATCTAGTGATTCATATTTTGCAATTTTCATGAATAGAATGAATATTAAACCTGTTGAACCGAGTGAAGAAGGGGTTGTTGGCGATAAACGATGTCATACGATAATGCAACGCAGCGGAACCCATTGTCGCAATTGTTTGAAGTGGACGCAGGCAAACCAAAATGAACTGAGAACATATGCCAGGTATTTTGATGACGTGTTTCTATAAATGTCATCAGTCTAAGATGGGTACATCATTCTTTCTCCTACCATTACAGGGTTAACCTGAACCATTGTTTTCTTCTGAACTATCCACGATCACTTCATCCATATGGTCAACCAGTATTCTCTTTAAACCCAGAAGATCAATGCATGTGTTACAAGTACCCACGTGATACTTTGGTATGTTATTTTCATAATTTTTTGAATTCGAATCGCACGCATTCACATAGAACAAATGTGATAATATATCTCCGCGTGTCGATAGAATCCATTCTACATCATGAGTGTTCCTGCTGATAGTTGTAATAGACGGATGCAATGTTCATATCGCGAATATTCTCGAGCTCTGCCGTTGCCGATTGATGGTACCCCGTGTGGTGGAGCTGATAAGGTAATGTATAATCTTTCACGAAGAATTGCATCGTCAATAAGAACTTTGATAATTCATTATAAATGCGATGTTTTAAGGTTTGTTGGCGAAGGAAATGCGTGAAACGAATCTAATTGAGTGAGAGTCGTAGGTGCGTGGAATTGGACAGTTGGGCAAATAGATAAAAGAAGCAGCGGCTTCCAGTTTATATGATTCATCAGAGTGTTGAATTGTGCTGTACAAGTTTGGTTCTGAACGAGAATTCGAAATTTTTAGCCAATCTATTTCTTGTTGTTTTTAATAGTATTTGAAGACTCTCCAATAGTTTGAGGGAGTGTAGAAAATGGTGATTAACAAAGAATGATGAAAGGAACATGTTTCACCAAATAAATTGACTATAGACCATATGATAAGGAACAATTATTACATGTTAGAAATTATTGTATCAAATATTCCACGATTAAAACCACCTTCATGCCGATCGCCATTCATGACGCTCACCTCTTCTCCACGCGCCTTTCTAGGGGCAAAAAAGGGTGGTCACTCAAGGGATGTCACCCTAGCTTTCGTGCTTCCTAGTCCACCTGAAAATAAATATCCGAGGGACCATAAGTGAGTGCCTGGGTCCTCAGCAGTACACAATTATCCGTGAAATAAATAATACTCAATTCTCCTTCGATTCTGAATAATAATTGAAATAATTATCTGTTTATTGAAAATAACTCCAATATAATGATTATGGAATTCGATAAATAAATGCACAATCATATTCGGGTTGTGAATGGAAAAGATATAAAATTATATGAGTTCAGCTGATTGCTTCGGCAATCATCAATCCGGAATATGATTGAGAAATTATGAAAACAAGAAAATAATTAACAATTGAAAATGATTATTCAATTTGACGATTTGAATCTTTGTCTTGGGTAAACAATGTATGGCATAAGCAGACATAATTACAAAATATCAATGTCCTCGATTAGCTGTTGATCAGCTAATCCCCCCCTCGTGGTATTACATAGTGACTTTATAAGAAAGCGTGCATCATTAAAATTCATCAGGAACTATTATGAGGGAGCGGTATAAATATGAGCGCATGTGTTTTTACAAATCCATTCAGCAGTGTTATTTTCTTTGGCAATTATTGACGCGATCGACGAAACAAAAAAAAAGGAACTTCGTCTCATTTCGCATGTTCGCATATATGAAGCGTACACTGTAAACAAAAAGTACTCTTGCTCCCGGAGTAATTCTGCATATCCTTATGACAAGAATCTGGTATAACGCCCTCATGAATACCGAGTTTACTTATAATTCTGAAACTTCAACTCACATGACTATATCATGCGTCCTGATGCCCTCATGGCTTACATTCTCATACTATAGCAAATCGTAAGTTCTCCCGCGTATTTCACTGTGTCTATTACTCAGATATATACACAAAAAATAAAAAAACTGCATAAATAAAGTGAGGTTGTGCGGTGTTTTTATTTCAATGTTATCAACATTCTTACTACAGCAATACCGAGTTTTGCTGTGGTAAATATATGTATCCCTCTTTCAAGAAAACTTTGGCATTCGTACTATGGGAATATCAGTATTGCTACAGCACCAAGAAATATTCCGGGAAACAAAATACTCTTTTTTTTTGTGCATAGACCTTCAATTATATTAATTCAAGTTTTAGCATCAAAATATTAACCAATCATTGCCATAATCATCTTCACCAGATACTGGCGGAGATGACAGATTTCGTAACTTACCACCATGTTGAAAAATCTTCTGCATTTGTTTACTCTCGGAACTTCGACTATTTTGTAGGTGATACCTAATATTTTTTCACGGACAAATGTAACAAGTAATATGTCCATTTGTATGTGGAGTGTGGAATCATTGATATGAGATTTTACGTAGTCCGACTACCATTGAAGTATTCCGAGACAGATATGTATTCTGAAGTGGGTAGAGGTTATGTAATTGCCTGTGAGAGCAATGCGGATGAAAAATACTTTCATGATAGTCAAGACAGTTGGCTTTCAAACTTCTTTTCTGATAATCAAATGAAATATGTAAATTCTGTCATACATTTCGCTGAATTGGGATTCCTCTCCGGATCATCTTCACTACCATTGTATCCGAATCAGCATGATCGTAACATGCTGTCCAGTTCCCTTCGCAGTTCAATCACTTGGTAAACCTCAAGCTGTTCATGAAAAATGTAGGTCACAGATTGTCTTTAAATATTGTATCTCCTGACAATATGTCATAAAGAATATTCCATAGTTGCAGGAGCGACGCCACCACATTTGAAGACTTTTTATGTGGAAATTCTAGTCTTCATCACCAATGACACATTTGGGATGCCCGCGTAATTATCCAGCGACTTTTATTCATCATCAGGTTATGATAAAGCAGTATAAATTTCCATAGTTGAATCAATTTCCTCGCCATAACTTCCATTGAACGTGCCTGTATAAGACTGAAGCTAATACCTCACTTGTTGTCCACGCGAAAATTTGTCCAATTGAGGTCTTGCAAAGCTATAATGTTTCATTCCACTTAAATTCCAGTTTCTGTGGTAGAAAGGTCAACGGAGTGGACGTGGTTGAATATATGACCCATACAGTTCATAACCGAAAGTTATTCAACTGACACACGGATGAAACCTTGTGGCTCACAAAGTTATTAAATTCAACGTCCCGCACACCCCACCGACATGTGAAAATTGCCAAATATGACAAATATTATATTTGGAAAAAAAAGTATGACCTATTTATTTAAGAGAGAATATTCATTTTGTTCTGTGCCTCCGCCATCCATTATACAGCAAAAAAATTTGAAATTAATATTATTCATCCAAAAAAGTATTTCATGGTTGTGGAGTACCAATCACATAATTAATACAGCTACCTACATACTCATTATCTGTTTAAATGTTGTGAATGAAATGACCCTTTTCTTGTAGCAAATTCGAATGTCTGCTAAAGATTCTACTTCATAGTTGTGCAGCTAAGTCAATATCGTCGATCAATGTTTATACGCCGAGAGCGCTTTGAGTTACCCATCCAGATGTATCAGGATTAGTAGTTCACTTCATTGCAGGTCTTGGTGATTATGTCATTGCCAGTCGTGAAATTGTTTATTTGTGATTACATTTTGCGTTCGAATTATACAATGGAGAATTGTTGCCGAGAAACTATTCTGGCCCCATTTTCATTTATAGAATGGATATTACATTTGATATGACGCGTGAAGAATCGTGTGGGGAGAGCATGCATTATTATGCAATAATGCAAAGCAGTAGAAACTATTGCCAATTGGGTTTAAAATGGACCGACAAGAATCGGGAAGAATTGGAAACATATGTCAGGTATGATATGAGAAATGCCAATGAACATTGTTATTAAAATTTGAAGGTTTTATGGATTGATGTACTTTTATAGGTCAAATTCGAATTGTTGTTTCCTTCTCAACTACCCATGATCACTTTATCCATATAGTCAGCCAGTATTATCCTTCTGATGCTTTTGTTTGTTGTTTTTATAATTCTTTTTTTTTTCCATATTTTATTGAATTGTACTCTTAAATTGGATCAAAATGTGATCACACATTCATACCTAATAACAGGATCCATTCTATATCATAAGCATTCCCGCTTATACTTACCATGAATCAATTAAATGGTGATATAGTCAAGTTGCGCCAAGGTTCACTCAATTGCTGTTGGATGGTACACCATGCGGTAGAACGACAAAGGTATTGTACAATTTTCAATCAGAAAATATTTGTCAATACGAATATTTGTATAGTAATTCATTAAAAATCGAATGTATTTAGGTTTGCTGGCAGAAGGAATGCATGGAAATTAGCGAATTGCTTGCCATTGATCCCAATCGAACGGATGAAGTGATGATTCCTGACTGGCTGGAAATAGAATTTATGCATATTCGATAGGATTCGTTCAATTGAGTGATGTGATCAAAAGTGCCAGATAAGTCTAACAATCAATAAAATCTTCAAATAGGATACAATGTTTCTATAAAATCAGTGATTTGAATACATGGTTTCTTTTTGAACCACGTTTTATGTATCGGAATCTATAAAAAATCATTCAGTACAAAAACAAAAAAGGAAACTTGGACGTCTCATTTATGCTAAGAATTTCGCAAACATGAATCCAAATTGTGCAAATGTTCAATTTTCACGGCGCTGTGTTGAATGAATCAAATTCCATCCTTCATAACGATGTTTTTTGCAATACTTTGCCAGTAACTGTTGTTTTCAAGTTTTTAATGATGCAATGGGAAATAATTGGCTTCGACGTAGTATACACATTCGATCGAAAGGACTGTGACGCGTTGTATTGCGTATACCTATTCTATGTATATATCTCTTTGCTACCATACACTGTTGAGCGCGCTCAAGAGAGCAATTACTTCCTGCAATCATGCTGTACAAACTCGAAGACATTAATCGTTAACGAAAATTGACGAGGCATCATTTTTGTGTGGTGTTATATTTTCAAGCGATTGCATGTACAATCATTCTCTCTAGACGAACAAGAATTATTTGGACAAAGGAACGGAATGATTGCAGCTGCTCTGATCAATTTTTAGTGATTCTTCGTCGTTAAAAAAAAAAAGTTACAAATTTACAACTTTTCATATTAAATGGGAAGTGATCATTATATGACATTGCGAGGCTACTTCCAAATTGTGACCAGAATTATACATTTTGATTGGATCACACCGTAGAAGTAATTGGAAATTACTGATTTCCCATAAATGAAGAGTTGAGGTATGTTAATCTTTATATAACGGAAATGAAAGTTGTTGATCAGTGGTAGATGGAAATGACGGGTTCTGTATATAGAGACAGTGAGAATTGCTAAGCTTTTAAATGGGAAGCTGGTTTCAAATCTTCGGCATCAGAAATAGTTTGTCGGAATAATGTTGTGAAATATGAATTAAACTCTACAATTTACTAGACGTTTCAGGAAAAATAAGAGGAATTTCTTATTTTTAAATACGCTCACAAATCGGCATCGTAGATTTAGCATTCAAATTCTAGAAGTATTTCTGTTGGATCTGTAATGAAATAAACGTGTAGAAACGTACGTCCGATGGTGAAGCACATCTTGGTATTTCTGTTGTAATGCCAATACCTGCAGCTCCGATTTAGTACCGAATGATTTGGATCCCCTGAAGAACATAAGCCATTGTGTTCAAACTAATAAATCAATCTACATGGTTGAAAAATTGAAATAAACTGATTCAATTGTAAAAAATTATCAGTTTTTCAGTCAACACTTTAGGTCCCAGGATCCAGAGTCTACGCGTTATTGAAAATGATATATTCTCGTGTGATAATCCACAAGATTGTCAGTTGTCAATCGGAAGACTTGTTCTTCAAATATGAAAAGTTAAAATCCCGGTGATTTTAATTTATAACCGTGCGGACCGCGGATTTGTCTTATTACTTTCTTTACTTTTCAATAACTTTCCTAAATATAACACCTATTTGATAAAACAAGTGGGAAAACTTCCACATGCAGGGTTGCCAAGACCAGGGCAAAGAAAACAAAAATGGAAATGTTAAGGTAACGTTAGCCAAGATTTTCAAGATCGCTAACTGGCATTGCGTAGTACCCATACCCGCACTGTTTGTGATTCAATCGCAATAAAATTGAATAATTATTGTAGTTATTCATATCCATTGTAGTTATTCATGTGAGCGAATTATTTTCGAATTATTAATATTTTTGAGTGCCGTAAGATGGACGGTGGTGGTGAATTGAATCAGCAGTGTGGTGGATTGGGATGTGATTACACGTTATTCCATACAAGATCTAGGAATTTCCAAGCCCTGAGATAATTACCTGGATAGCTTAGTGAGTAATGCGCTTTGACGGGTTTTATGATGGACATCGCTGGTTGAAAGCTAGCCCGGGGTCACTATTTTCCTTCAGGTTTGCGTAACTATTTCAGAATTTGCTATCAACAATGAGATTTATCGCAAATTATAATCAAAAACAAAAGTTTCGACCAAAATATAAATTTTCGATAAAAAGTCTCCCTCAATATTTCAAAATTATCATTCCAAGTTGACCTCTCGGGAGATACAGGTTGGAATTTGGCGCAGGACTGGCGGCCGAGACACGAAGATATTCTGTTCGGATATGCTCAAATCATGAATTCACCACATTCACGAATATCAAGAACATTTCTGTTTTCAATGTTAAGTATAGATTTTTCATCATAATCATATATTGTTTACTGACATATTTTGATGAATTAGATTTCTATGGTTTCATAGGAAATACATGTGAACTAATTTAACTGACAGTATTCCATTCCACAAATTGCGTCAGCTGAATATACATTTTAAAACATTCAGAATACTTGAAGTATACAGATTTCCATAATGAAGAAGGGATCGAGAGTTTCATATTTCCGATGCATAATAAAATATCCAACAGTGCTACATTTTGGTCAACATAATATCGTATGTTTTTTTTTTTTTCATTCGCAAAAGTATATACTCCCATAAACTCAAAATTAGGCAGTTTGAGATGTTTGTAATGTTAAAACTTTTGTTATGATACCCAACGAACATAACGTGAGAGTTAAAGTCTGCTTACATTAGCGTGTGATGGTTAATGTAATGTCTGCGAATATGTACACTCATACATAAATGATTTGTCTGAAGATAATTAATGTGACGGGTAGGTAATGTTTCACAAAAATAATGACGCGTCCCACGATGTTATACGACGCTCATCCTTACGTTGTTTTCTCTCCCTCAAACTTTCACGTCAGAATTGAGTTGTTAGCATGGTCGTTTGTTAAATTTTATGGCAACCTGATCTTTAAACAAGTAGTCCTGGAAAACTCAACTTATACTCAAATCTTTCATTCACTAGAATGTGAATGGGAAAAAAAATAAATTCAATATAATATCTGGACTTTTGTCTCTATGGGATTCATGTATGTGTAAGTATGGGTAATCAGCGACAGTAACCTTAAATCGCTTAAGGTATACCCGTTGACTCCTCAACACTACCCACACCCCCTACGCACCGCATATATACTCTGGTTTATCCTTCTTTATTGTAATCATTGCTTTTGATTTTCTATTTTGAATTACTACATTTATTAATTCATCATCACCAATATACAGATAATTTTGATCGGTTATTCGCACTTCTCACTGTAATAGATGACATATTATTATGCAGAATTTCACATTTCATTGTTACATTTAACAGTGACAATTGAAATGATATATTATGCAACAGCATTCAAGTATTCTATCGCATTCATCTCATCATGCGGGTTCCAACTAGGTACGAGATCTTGAGGTGTACACAGCGGAGTTAGTATCGAACTGAAACAATTCTAGTGCGAAACCGCTGAAACATTTGCTCAAATTCCATTATGTGATGAAGGGATTTCATCAGCACCTATATACCAATATATCAGCACCGACAGTAGCAGTGATGGTAAAATCCCTTGCGGATACTACTTCCGCAATTTTTATGAAGTGATGGTGATAAAATGGGGTGGAAAGCGCGAGGGTTGAAGTTATATCCGACTATCTTGGCAGTTTGCGGGTGACCAAGAATAATGAGAAAAAAATCCGTATAAAATTTGTGAGGCCATCAATGACAGCGACGAGAAAATCGATGGTCCCCGTCAACATTTGGGATTATACATTTTGGATGCGTTGAGAATGACAGAGGAATGAGTATGGAGTGAATGAGAGAGAAGAAGAGAGGAATCAATTGATGTGCAGTCAATCGTCCTTCCGGCCAGTCTGCGAACGGCGTGGGGATGACGCCGGGTGCGGCTTCACGGCTCGCGAACCCTTCCAACTCAACCCAACTCAATTTCCGGGCACGCACACTCACATTAACTTGTTTTTGTTCTTTTTTTTTTTTATTTCACTAAATTCCTCACAACCGAGCTCAATTCATTGCGGAAGCTCAAGTCAACGTTGACAAATCGAGTCGATCATTGTGAGCGGTATTTTAAATATATGAGATATAGAAATATGATTGAGAGTTACTAGAAGTGGACGCTAATGTTGTAAATACTTCATGAATATGATGAAACAATTGTAAACAGTAACGGAATATTATTAAAGCCTTGACAGTGCTTAATACATATATGTGCAGAAATTTCAGTAACCACCACCAGTGGGGGGGGGGGCACCCATGCGTTTTATCATAAAAAATACGATATATTCACCAGAAATATGAAAAAAAGTCCGACTGAAATAAAATTGTTTTTTACATCACATCATAAGTTTTTGGGGCCATTTAATTCCATATCAACATCAAACTCATCAAATTAATAACGGCAGATTCAATATGGCTGCCATCAATTTTCAAAATCTTTGATTGATAATTTTCTTCCACATCAGTTTCGCTCCTATTAATTTTTTTTTTCATATTTCTGCAATTTTATCATCAGATTCAAATTCAGCGATCACGAAAAACACCAAGGAATATTTTTTATGAAAATTGAGAAACACATTAACGTCAGAGAAATTTCTATTTTTTATATATTATGAAGGGGTTAAAATAGACTTGATATGAGCTCATCAGATACAAATTGATGTGAATTATTTTGCCCGTATGTCATGAAATGGAACCGAATTCGAGCATATCATTTGATGCCATCAGATCTATTTGGATATCTCGAAGTGTGACGATATATAATCTGATATGGTTGTAAATTCTACATGAGAAACAAAAAAAATAGTGTACATGTTCCATGATTTATAATAGAATTATTATCCACCTCTGTTTGTTATTGCGAATGAACCTGGTATATACGCATTGGTGAAATTGTAGGATATGCGGTCGGATTTGGAGAGGACAAACTTGTCGGCAACCTTCCATCACGCCAGAAAATTATACCACTCGTCTAAATAATTGGTAAAATGTTATTCTTTTTCAGTAAATCCGCTGGATGGAATAGAACGGAAATTGAAATTCGTGAATTACGATTTTCAACATGAATGTTCATCAATTGTACAACAAATAACAACGATGTTTCTGGTGAGACCGAAAGTTTGCCTATAACAGACGACAATTTGTCATGCGTGGTGGCAGATCTGAGTACGTATCGAGTTCCAAACTCTACGCATCAGCTGTTTTAACTATAACTCGATTAAAATGTCGCAAAAGTTGAAAAAAAAAAAAAAAAGAATCTTAGTCCAACCGGAAGTTAGGAGGTAATAAATGACTGAAATTTTTTAATATTCGTAACCAATCCTTGGTAACAGATCTGAAAACGTATCGGGTTTCAAACTTTTGTTAGTTCTGGTTGAACGGGAAGTTCACGTTGGCCACCAATTTTGAATGAGTCATTGCGTTCGCAATATTTTACTGTTCACTAGAGTGGTGGAAATTAATAACTATCAAAGTATGGGTAATGGTATAGATCGAAAATTTCGAATAGCTGACCGACCGATAAGATTCTTTCATCACATAATTCAGAAAATTAAACAAATAACTACTCTTGGCGTAACCCGAAGCCAACGAGCGAGGACGTGAGTGGTTGTCAGACTTCATAAATGATTGAATAAACAGAAAGTTCAATTAATCAGCGCACAGGTGACCAATGCGTTTGTGAAAATTTACTAATTACCTATGAAGAATTATAAACCACCAAAGTCATTGTCCATGTCAACAAGGCGTGAAGATTACCGATAAAACTAATCATTACACTGATTGAAATCAATTCCCCAGCCTACCACATCCATCTTATGGCATGAAAATAAATTCACAATGCAAAAAATTAATCAATTTCTTACAGTTACAATACACTCATAAGGAGCCACTATAACCCTGTGTACTGTGTAATACTGTTGATGTGAGTCTACAAAAAGCAAAGGGAGTGCGTCACGAGTGACTAGTTCTTGACTGGAATGAATTAGGACCATGATGTGCACTATGATTATGATATATAACTCATAAGCGAATTCCAAGTGCACGGTGAAGGAGTGTCAATTAGTAACTCCCCATCGAACCTGCGACCGCAAACTACCGAATTCCTAGGTCGTGATTTATACGATGAAGACATCCTGAGAGTAGAAAGAAAAACAGTTACGAAAATAATTGCGATTCACACAATTACCAAAAATATGAAAGTCCAATTAGAGATATCAGATTTTTTAATACAGAAATTCAATCAAATATACAGTGGACATTCATAACATTCCCTGGTACAGAAGTGAATTCACTGCGAATCCAAACGTTTACAAAGAGTGTAATTTCCTGCCTTGAAGCATTAAACCTTTTCAACATACTTAAGTGTGTTTCTCTGTAATATAAAATCTAAACTCTGCAGTTCTTTCAAATACATTCAAGTGTTTATTCGGTGTAACTATACAAATGATGTGATCATAACACTGAAGAGCCAAACACAGAGGTTGCAATGATAACAAAAATACAAACAAAAATGTGAGTTTTGAAAATGATCGAGTAGTTTTCATCCCCACTGTTCAAATATAATAGCGAAAAAATTAATTCCCTCCTTCATTCTCCATATATGTGTTTTATATCACCCCGACTCTTGACACTGTCGATGTTCAGCCGGGGAAACACGCGCGCTCTTAAGCATCATATGTTTTTGACATGGTCCATCCAACACGTTAACGTGTAGACAGAATAGGGTGTATATTTAGCACCATCATATCATGCGTAATTATGAAGATATTCCGTTTCTCTGAAAATTTAAATAATATATTGTTCAAATAAATGCAATATATCGTGAAAATAAACCAGATGTTTCAGAAAGTGCAATATGCAAGCGATGAATCGAGCACTGCTGAAACATTTTCGATCAATGAACAATGAATGTAATAAGGAAATAATTGTTGTACTTGCAAATTTTCTCTTATGTGCGCGATCCCCCTTGCTAAAGAGGTTGGTGTACCCCTGATGACCAATAAACAAATAAAAAAAAAAATAATAATAATAATAATAATTTGTCCATCAAAAATTCATTTTTACCTCAGGCAGAAAACTTTCATAACTCTTCCATCGTTATCATTCTAATTTTATGATTTTTCGAGAGAATGGCATTCGCCACTCGGGTATCGCTCTGTTCGTTATCAGTTTTTTTTTTTTTTTCAGATTACGTTTGCCCTGTCATTTGTCAATTTCTCACAATTTTTTTCCCTTCACTGTTCTGCCAAATCAAATTCCACAGAGGGGGGTCGAGGCAGGGAATTCTCCATTTTTTCTCAGACTATAACCCTCTACCTTCAATCGAAAGCCTCGATGACATACTTGAGTATCGAGTCACTCAAGATGACGTTCCATCGTATGATTATTCGTTCATATATGAAATATCACCGATAATCCAATTTCAAACCCATACCCTTTATTTGAAAGATCGTACTATTGTCTCACGTGGAATCATGAATCACGTGGACGAATATTAATATATGTTAACAATGTGTCATATAATGAGATGTAAACTAGATATGGTCATATCTTTATATGGATATATAAAGTTATGGTTATGATAACGATACGATAATTTCCAATTATTTTCAATAATTAACGAATTCCCTCGGTGTAATTTCCATGGGATATGCATACATAACACCAAATAATGCAGTATCCGAGTACACAAGAGACACAATAAAGTTGAGACGATAACTATGACGGAATATTAATTTCCCAAACTCTTCCGTATTTCAATATCATATTTGGGTTTTTCCATGTTCAAATTGGACCAGTAATTGACTTCACGTTGCATCTGTACGCACCTATGTCACTCAAGAGCAATAAGGAAATGAAATAATTATTCCAATTGTTGATCCAACACTTGAGTGAACATTTCGGAATATTAATTTTTTTAACGAGAAACTTATTGGTCTTGAACCTGTGTGTGGTCAGCTTTCCGATTCCTAACTGTTTTTTCGGAAAATAATCCATACGCCCATACCGGGTACAATATATTTTGACAGGTAAATAATTCAAATTCATTCTCATATGATAGTGATGATGAGCAAACATGCACAAACACATGTATATATACATATTATATAGATGTCTATACAGTAGAGTACACACAAATGAGCAAACGGTTGGCGTGCTCATTATCGTCGGCCCAACTACTCCGATGATCTGATCGCGCCAACCCATTTACATACGTTTACATTATCGTATACGGGTTGGTTTGAAAGTTTCGTGCGAGGGACCGCGTGACATATCGGGCATCCCCGAGGCAAAGTGTACTCTCGCGATCGCAGAAACACAGACACACATAATACGCATGTATGGTTATATCCATAGCAATCATTTATGGATTGAATCAGCCGGTGTGTTCATTATACATACATATATTCATATACATGTATGAAAGCACTCACGTGATGGAAAAGCTTAAAATATCATAATCGAATTGTAAGCTCACACTGGGAATTATTAGCGAAATGAATATTATTAATAATACATGTGTTGTATGTCTGTGTGTGGATTTATGGAATTGATTGCATTCACCATGACATTTTGACCGTGTGCCATATTAGTAATGAAAATTCTGGAAATAGTGAAATGATTTGTGATGATGTCATTATTTTGAAGTATGCTGTCAATGTCATAGGAAGATTGAAAAATTAATGTTTGGTTGGGATTTTTCATTGATGAACCCTGTTGAGTAATAAATTGCAGAGATTAATCATAAAACACGGCCGTTTAGAGAATCGCAAGTTTCAAATTGAATTGTAGTCTAAATGATATTTGATGAAGAGACATTAATTACCGAACAGTTTCCAGTTTATTGTAGAAAAGGTTTCAAGAATATGGGGAATTGAAGTGATTTGAACTGACTCATGCATCCCATAGTAGGTGAATTGATGGAACTTTGTACATAAAACTTTTTGCTATCTCTAATTTGTGTCATCTAAATTGCGAATTTATTTCTTCAAAACTTACGTGTCTTCCGGTCATGACTTTGATGTTCAATTTTAAGAATTCAAACTAAATCACAAAATAAGATGCAAATAATGAACCAGAATTTCAAATTGGTAAAATATTGGATTTAATTAATACAATTTTTAATTATTAATCATCAATTATATACATTAAGGGAGTAAGTATAATGATTGGTGAAACAGTTGGAGAGTATTCGCGTTCCGCAGGACAGATGCGGGATTCATCTCAAGGTCTGGGGAACAGATTTTTCCCTAGATTCAACCTTCGACTTTCATACTACAGGAAACCAGAAAAGAGCGCGCCTCTAGCTTAGTCTATAATGGAAGGAGGAAATGAACGGATTATTATGGTAAGAATTTATGGTTGGTTATGAACTTCGATGATGAGAATTAGGATGAACTTTTGTGCTATACCCGAGATCAAACCCTCAATACCTGGGTGTAAAGTTAGTCCGGTACATAACACACTAGATAGAAGTATACGCCTTAATCTATTTCACCAATATACTCGTTTCCTTATCTGATGTGAAGTAGCTGCACTACAATATTTGGAAACAAAAAGGGTATATGTTCTCCTCTTTTTATGTTGTTCTTCCAGTTGGCAGTAAGTGAAAATTCCAAGAAAACATATAACATCCTCCTGTCGTAATTTGTCTGGGTCTTAAGGTAGTTGGAGCGTCTCTCGAAGTTCATGTCACAAATATGAAATTAATAGCATATAGAATTCATTTGTCACCGCGACTGTTGGAAAAATTTCGAAACAATTTACCATATGAATTACAAGAAAATTGTTCATTGAAATCGATGAACTCAACATGAAGAGTATAAAGCGAAATGTAGGTAAAAATCCCACCAACAAAAATCCAAAAGATAGATGTATTGTGAAAGATTAATCTTTATCCATTATTTTTTAATCAATTCGTGACACGCACTTGCGTAATAGGAATACTTCGAGATATGCTAAATTTTTCAGCAACTGAGGATATATTATTTTTTATATGACCAAACACCATATTTCTATCATAAATAATTGTATTAATATTATTAAATTGTATAATGTTTGTACACGAAACCTTCATTATCGATAAAATGATATGAATTGCAAACCAATAATGGAGGGAAATTACAATGTAAATTAAGAATTAACTATTCAATTATACAATATAGCGAAGTTATTTGTAATCGGATTATTATTCATTTCACGTATAGATTACTGCATATAGGGAGAAAAAACTTTTTTTTTAATCAATAAATGCATTTGATATATATTGGTGATTATGAAGAATTTGTTTCATTATGATATTGAAAGTTGAAACGAAACGTTTCCTTTATTTGATAAATCTTATTCGTTTTTCATTCGTGAATTGTTGTTGACGCTGACACTGTTGGAATTAATGAACGTTTATCGTTCTTCCATCTCGCGCTTGTATCGTACATTCGCTTTGAGCGAAACAAAAAGTTTTTTTTTTCTCATTTCCAACGCTTAGGAAAATTGATTACGTGTACTATATAGAAGTCAATATCAATCGTGTGTTGTAACCAGGTAATCCACTCTGAGTGCCGAAACTCTGCAAAATTGGAACGAATACTGTATAAAATCCATTTTCGTTCCAGTCGCTGCTAAATCACACGTTGACATTCGCCAAATATCTCTTGTTGTACCTACAGCTAGTTAGTTTTGTATGCTTTGAGCACTATTCCCAATTGATATAGTGACTCGCTATGTACTTTAATCCACTGTCAAAAAGAGATAAATATCAGCATACATTTATTTATTTAATACACATATATTTTGTTACGTAATATTGGCGGACGAGAATGAATGGGGAAAAAATGAATTAATAAATATGCTAGATGAATTTGGCGCAGAAAATATGTATTTCATCCCACATTGTTCAAGTTAATCTGAGGTTTTATCATTATTGAACTGATTTCTAGGAAGAGTTTTGTTTTTATAATTTCCATCGGGAAGATGGATATTAAAAATGGACTCATTTGGGCTTAGCGGATCAACACTATCCATTAACAACCTCGGCAACGGCGCTGGTTCCTTCTTTGCCATGACAACATGGATTATCCTATGATTTTTTAATATTATTCGGTAGATTAAATCTGATGCATGAATTTCTAACAGATGTAGTTGGGTTTTTCCTTTCCATAATTTAATGTATTATATACAGGAAGCTTCAACGACTGCATACAGCGAGCCAGAGTGATTTACTGAACCTGAAATCTCTTTTTTGAACCATTGTAGTCCCTTTTCATATGTTCGCAAGTATATAGCGATTTCTACATATAGATAATTTTACTTAATCTAGAGACAGCGATGATTCCAAGTTTTGAGTTAAGATATTCGAACATGTACTTTGTCAAAATAATTTTGATTAATCGAAATTGTGCAAGAAATGTTCCGCTTATAATATTGTGATATTATAACAATTGATGACAGCATAAAACAGATTTCACATCAGATCTAGACACAACCAAGAAATCTATTGAGATACATAGTGCTACCTCTCTATAAAAACCCCTTCAATTTGTGTTACCCATGATTTTTGAACACAATGATCATGGAGGTTATGTTCGGCATGAGTACATGGCGTGATCAAGAGAGAAGGAGGTAGGAGAAAAGGGAGTACGAGAAGTTCCGATGTGCGATCTCTGCTTTCTTGAGAATACAAGTGTCCCTATTAATTGAGAAACTTGTGCTGCTGCTCGTGCACAGTGAGGACGGTGTGATGTACAATGTGACTAAACGCGAAACGTATAAGTTGTGTACAATTAACGTGAATGATGTCGTGAAAAGCTCTGAACCGACCATACTTGACGTAGAAATATTCAGTTGAATGTCATGCCATAGTATCCCCAATCATTACTTCAATATTTATCTTCGTTGTTTCAACTTCACTTTTAGCTGGATTTTGCAATTAAAAATAGTCCGTTCTAGTGTCCGATTAATGGGAAGTGTTCGCTGTTTCATATGTGTGCTAGTTTTGACTACAAACCCAAACTTGTTATTAAACGTGGAAACTCATTCTATACTGGAAAAACAGTATTTCTCCTCTCGGAATATTTCTTGCTCTCATAGCAATGCTGCTATTCCTACAATATGAATACCAAAGTTTTCTTAATACAGATTCGTACATTTGACACAGTAAAACTTGGCATTGCTGAAGTAAGAATACCAACATTGAAATAAAAACACCGCCTAACCTCATTTCATTCATGTAGGTATATATTGGGGTAATACACAGGAAAACACCCGGAAACATTTAGGATTTGCTATAGTATGAGAATGAAAGATATGACGATATCATAACGTATGTTATAGTCAAATGAGTTGAAGTTTTAGCATTATAAGTACACTGAGTATTCTTACCAGAGTTATACCAGTATTCTTGCAATAAGGATATGTATTATTACTGGCTCGGTAATAATTTGAATTCTGGGAGCTAAGATTCTTTTTTTTTCAGTGAATCTCAAACATTGGAGACATTCCCAACAAATCCCTGAACGTGCTACTGCTATTTAGATAGGGAACCGCACGTTTCGTATCACACTTAGGTTTGTGGTTCGTCCAAGCCTTGTCCAATTTTGTAGAATTTAGTGAACGGTATAGTTCCAAGCGAAGCTGCATAAGAACTACAAGATTTTATCGGGAATATTCGGGTACGTGTTAATCTCGGAATGAGGAATCGATTGGTCAGGAAAAACTAGCAATGAGTGTCAGTCTTGATGCAGGTTTGGATAGATTTTTATACCGGGGTGCAGCTATTTTCACATATTCCTTGGAATACAATAGGAACGATTGGTGGACGTCTGTGCTGTTTTTGTTAGGTCAGATGTGGCCCAATGGTCTATGTGCCTGGCACTTTCTAATTGGAAAATGTCGTCATTCTTCGAGTTCTGATTTGTTCTCATTTCTATAAAAAGTACCATGGTCACACTTATATACTAAATGACAGCTCTTGGACTTTCTGTAATCCAGACAATAATTCACGAAATTATCGTACTCATCCTGAAAACTAACATTGACCTTTACAGAAATAGGAGACGGCACTGTTGGCGACTTTCTACGATTCCGATAGGCTGTTGATATTACTTTTGAGATGAAACGTTTTTTAGGTGTACGAGGTGCATGAAAATAATATACATCATGTACCTGAAATTTCGAATGCTGAATACATCAATGCTCCAGTTTGTAGTTTTGTGTGGATATTGAATGTGGCGTCAAGTCGCCGAACAGATTTTATCATAAATATAAATAACACACATTAATTGGGACCTGGTTTACCTTGTTGACTTGTAATGCGGAGGGATGATTGCTGGTGATGTGAGTGAAGAATCATTATACAGAGACGTATTATTTATGAAAACTAATACCGTAATCATAAGGTGGGTGTGTATGTGTATGAATACCATATTTTATGCTGCAATTTTTTTTTTATCATGATATTTTTCCGAGTAATTTTTTTTTCTATCAGATATTTTCGTGTTATATTTTGTCGTGCGTCATTATATATTGTTTCAGTTACGCTTCATGAAGCATGCCATGGAAAAATAATTAAATAATAAAAAATCCTAAAAAAAAACTCCTTTATTTCCTAAATATTTCCAAAAGACTGACCTCGGAAGTTGAGGAATGCCTCGTGCCATCTCTCACACGAACTATATCTTCATCCAGCGAGTATTGATGTTTCCAATTCAGCACATTTGTGAGTTCTATTTACGACTTTCGGTTGAATATACATTTTCATTTTCACTTTCTGGAAACGGATTCATATACTGTATGTTAAAATGGAAAAACGTGTTGAAAATATATATATTCACAGAAGTTTCGCACGACACGTGATACTCAACTATGGATTTTCTCACTCGGTTACGTGTATTTGGTTATCGTCAATTTTGGATGTCGTAGGAAAGACCATTTTTTTACTGCTGCATAAGTTTATGACAATGGATTTTATGTGGCGTACTATTTTATGAACGAAGAACAGAGATGGAAAAAACTGGAAAAAAATGTTGAGTAAAGCAGCATCACTAATATATGTATGAGATTGAAAATACATTTATAATTCGCTCAAAAGCAGGGTCATAAAATAGAAATGGAATCAACGATGGTTAGTGAGGACAAGAAATTGTTTGCTTTGTAAAATAGTGTATGGAAATTCTCTGAATTGTGAGCGTATCATAGATACTACATCATACAATTGCTCATTGGACATGTGCATCCAAATGCTGCTATCATAGAAATATGGGCAAACACTTTCATCCATACTTGGAGTGTTATTTCCTGTTGCATGAATGAAAACGTTTTTACGCAGAAAATTCGATCCCATACGATAAATATTGGATAAAGATTAACGGATAACAGGCTTTTCCATTATACACGCTAGTTACATGTGTTCGTCTGTGTATACACATAAATATATAGCCAGTGAGGTGAACGCGGTATAAAAATAATTGATTTTACACGGAGTAATAGGATTGCATTTTTCGCATCGTGAATTCACATAACTGGTAAAAAAAACACTAGGTGAAGTTGAATGTGTATGTACAAAAATAAGAAAGTATGGAAAAAAAAGTATTTTATAAGTTTTTCGAGAAACGTTCAAAGTATCGGATACACGGAACGTCAAAGTGTCGCTCGCGGGCAAAACAGAGGAATGATATGGTGTGAGTGAGATAAATGAAAAAAGCAAGGTAAAAAGTTTCAAAGTGAAAAACATTTTCCGATACTTATAGTTATATGGTACATACATACATATTGCGACGGAGTATTTTAGCCTGGTTCTGCTCATGTTTGAAGGCTATATAGGATTGTATTTAGCCATATAGGGGAGCAGTGCGTTTGAATGCTTAGTAGCTAAAACTTCTTATTTATTTTTCTTCTAAATCGTGGATGTATGAATAAAAAAAAATGAATGATGAAATATTAAAAGCGGAATGTTCAATCAAAAATGTTATCTAGAAGGGTACATTCTATTTAATGAGGCTATTTTTGGAGTGATTCGTATAGTGAGCTTATTCAAAGAATTTGATGAACGCATTTTATATAGTAAACATGTTTTTATGTTGTTCTAGCAGTCTAAACAAGTTTCAGCTACTAGCCAGTTCCTGCCGCGGTTTCCATCGTGTTTATCAATCTCATAGAGAGGGCCACATACATTTGCGCATGTTACTTTCTGCTGAATCGACAGACAAGTTCAAACATTACACGAAAATTCATGCAGTTTCACTTTCTATACGTGAATCCAGTAATTTACAATAATTTTCATGAAGCGTTTCTCCTAAATAAAGAAGGAAGCTACAACAGCAATTCTTCATTGCCATCACCAACAGTAGAAATGTATGAATGGAAAACGTATATCAACATATGTTTTTAAGATTGTAACGCGAAATGTAACACACAAAATGACAGACAGACAAGCCCCACATCAACATCCTGCTTTCAGTTCCAAGAGGTTTCAAAATATGAAGGGATGCGAACATAAGGCTGGACGAATTTTCAACCTGATGTAATTCTTTTCTTACCATTATGCAAGGGAGATTGGAAAATGGTGTGCCAAATGCCACGCCGACAGCTGATCGTTAGCTGTAGAATTCATCCAGTTCTTTGTTGATGAAATATAAAGCAATTCGTTCCGAATTTTATGACGTTTCTGTTTGTTCATGAAATATTTATCCTTCTTTTCATCAGAACTTATCATTATTTTCGAATGATAAGAAATTGAAATAAGTGATTTTCAATGGGTGCGTGTGAAGCTAATTGATACAAATTATAACACGAAATATTTGAAATATTTTCTTTAAATGAAGGAGCATTTCTGGGAGAAGGCACTTGTCCGAAATTTATTTGAATTCCTCATTAGGTCTTGATATATCTGTGCCAAGTAGTGAGAAGAACGTAACATTTTGAAAATAATATTCCAGAAATATAACGCTAAATGTATTTTCCAACTTTTTTCGTCACTTTTAACGTTTAAAAAATATATTTCAAGGATGAAAAAATATATAGAACATACGTATACAGAGAATTTTTTGAGAAATACTCCCATTAGGGAATGTAGGTTGAGATGCAACAAAAAGAAAAGTGAATATATGTTCATTGTGGACGTGGCGGTGAACTTTATCAATTACAAATGAATATATATATATGGATAATGAAACAAGCGCAAGAAAGTTATTTCCTCATACAAGGCAACGATTATTTTCTTGTCCAATTACTTCGAAAATAATTTTTCACCGGGCGAACTCAAGCCATCGATATATACAGTTTGGATGTGACAAAGATCAATAGGTTTATCATTACCCACACTAGACAAAACACTTCGTGTGATCAACTTCTGATGTTCGAGGACCTGTGATTAATTAATTATACATACCGAGCAGCTTAGCCGTAACGAATTGGTAGAGTATAAAGTCGGTGGATCCACTTGGAAACTATTCGCTGCCCCCATAATTCACCAGGGATATTTTCTATCTCTTCTCCAACTTCAGAATAAAAAAGTAGAAGAGGAACAAAAAATCTCGAAAGAAATTGGATAGCAAGCGGAGTTTACTTTGGTAGGTTTTTATTTATTGAAATTCTAGAATTTTGTCCGTATATATATATGTATATTGAGCTATTTACAATAATAATTGATAATATTATCATTACTGTGTAAATATGTCCAGCGGTACGTAAACAGTGACATTGAGCTATTTGAAATACAATTTTTTTTGTTTATTTATTTTTGGCAGGAATAACACTTTACGTCACAAATGCTGGACCAACTGAATCATGTTTACATGGATAATAGAGTTTTATTGCTCAATGCGGTACGACGAGCCACAATAATAATTATCGCTGTTTTTCATATTTTATATTTTTTATAATTTTAATGATATTTACAAAATATCGTTATTTTTTTATATATATATTACACCAACGATTTTTTTTTTTTGAACTACAAATTGATTTAGCCTAGAAAATAAAAATACGGGGATCAATAAAAAATCAGTCTTAAACGCGAGAGATACGAGTATCTGCGAGCGTTTATCGCACAATATCGTTGTTTGAATTTTTTTTTTTTTCATGCTCATCGAGCGGCATTATTATTATAAATAATACACTTATTTAAATTTATTCAATTTTATTTTTTTCTTATTCTTTGGCACCAGAGCACGCACTCATGCGCACGTTGACAAATCGTCATTGTGAATTCACGATTTATAATATTGAGTGAGGTTTATCCGACATACTTAGTAAGTAAATTTATTACATAGTTGAAAATTTTGTGTGATTTCGCCATACAAGATTTGACTCTAACATGGAGAATATGTTGGATTGCAGTAATAAATAATAATGAAATAGGTCAACATATCATATTCGTTGATTCAATTGAAAGTTTTTTTGTATTTTATGAATATATCAAGAGACATATATATATATATATACGAATTAAACAACATCTGGCGCAACTGAAGAATTATCATGAAGGTTAAAAATTATTTGATCATTCGTTTAACTCGTGAATTTTCACACGAAAAATTTTGACCCGAATTATCGCGAAAGCATTTCTCCGGAATTTCACTATGACGGGATTCCATTTTAGGTTGTTATTTAAGAGCAGAACGAACGTTCCGTACATTTTTCAGCCATGTTGACAATGGGCCATTGAAGACAGAGTAATGTTCACTTGTAATTCCCAATGTTTATTGGTTTGTCGCGATTCTAAATTCCAAACGAAATTCGGATGGATCATGTGTGTCATATGAAATGTTTAGGTTCTCACACAAAATTTCCAGGGGCATGAACCTTCAGATTATTCAAATATTTGAATATGTTACAAAATTTACATTCGAAATATTTCAATTCGCATTATTTTTATTCGCGTAAATATGTTCTGTACTTCTCTAAGTAGAATCAAGATTTCATTTTGGTTAAGAAACGAATAAATTATATATCTATGTAACAGTGACGTTATCCTAATAAATATTCATGAATTAGTCGAAAAGTTTGGATATTTAATTTGAAAAAGAACTTAATTGAACCCAAGAAAAGAAAATCTAAATCATTAGTGGAAAAATTGATTTTTTTCTCTCACTCAATCAGTAGTAATTCAATTTGAAACATTTTTTATTTTGAATTCAGCACGAATATTGAGTAATTCATAAAATATTATTACCAAACAAAATCTCCGACTGTGAATTCGATAAAAGTGTCTATAATTTATTGAAATTTCGTTTCTATTCAGTGATAACTACTAGTCTTAATATTCATTATTTCAATATTCCAGAATTACGCACGAATTTTGAGGATAAACCTTCACTAAATATTAATTAACGATATTTTTGTCTTCTTCCGTGTATGATTGCAGTTTATTGCAAATTGTCACAACTGCTGATATAATTGTGACTTTTTTTATTCATTATATGAAGTTCAACGGAATATACTACTACAAGTATCAGAAATATTTTTCATTTCAATATCGTGTTCAATTTTTACCTGATGAGGCGTGCTCGATTTGTGCTACGAATTAAGTGCAGTAGTGCCAATATTAGTGATAAAACTTGGACACGGATTTTCCAATCGATCGCCACTTTGTAATGAAAAATGACGATAAGACATATATTCAGGTGGATTAGGTGCGACTGGCTGTTCACGTTTCATTGCCGCACGTTGTTTCTTCATTTTCATGTAACCAAGCACTGATACCAACACAATAAATACAACAAAGCCCATACAACTGCCAACAATGAGACCCAATCTTCGTGTTAGAATACTTGTTAATCCACCATGATCAGTTGGTGTACCATCACCAATAACCGAATCAGGTGCGTCCAACGTGCTAACCTCGGTGCATTTACTCATTGCTGAATTGATCATCACTGGTGGCATCACAGAACTCTCGTTTATGTCATCGTGAGTGGCATTCCATTGCCAAGTGTTGATGTCTTCGGGAATTGGTGTGCCCCAGCTGCCAAGACCGAGGACACAAATGAGGTATTGGGTGTCGGAAGCGAGCTTGGTCAATCTCACCGAGCGTGCTTTTGGGTCGAGCAATTTCCCACGCACCTGCCAACAAAAAATTCTCATCATGTTATATATCTGCTTGAATATAGTGTAACATCAAGTGGGTGTTGCCGCGCCGTTCATTACATGAGTTTTCTTCTGAAGATAAATTATATACATAGGGTGTGCGAAATGTGAGCCGGAGAGAAAATGTAAACTGAGAAATAAAAAAACGATGTTGAGTGAAGTTACAATTTTAGTTGAATAAATATTATGTTTTGCAGTAATTTAATCGTAATATGGAATTTCTCGCAAGGTAGGATTCTAAATATTCTCCACATAGATAAATATATTATTTGAAAATGTAAACAAGATTGTATTACCAATATATATTCGGCTATGTATCGCAAATATTCAATACTGTCCTTCTTTTTCTTCCATTTGATCAAGATATGTATTATTTTTTATATTGTATATGGTCGTAGTCATTAATACCTAGTAAAAAATAACCCATGCAAAAAAAACTTGGCCCGAAACTCCCGTGTACTTTAATATTTATATACAAAAACCATCGAACAAAAATTTCTGCACAAATTCCTATAAGAAAAAGAATTATTTTTGCCATCAAGTTTTTTCGGTCATGAGATGTTTCAGTACTAGAAAATCTTTTTAAATAATTTTGAGCGGACATCTTGTAGATATGTCATACTGATCTTATGAATAGTATGTAAACAGTTGTATTGAATGTATGTGTGTGCTTTGGGAATTCTATTTAAATATATTTCCTAAATGAGATACAAATGATATATATATATATCAGGCAGTTATAATTCAGTATTATGTACGTTCGACCGTTATTCAAATATCCATTTATATTAACATTGCGCCTAATTTCATATCATAATATACGAATATGCTGGGAATATACCTATGATATGATGGTGGTTATAAACAACGAGTTTTCGAAGATTCTCAACTAGAAATTGGTCTATTTGTTGAGGCAATAGCAATAGAAATGAACATTCATTTAAATTATGAAATCTAAGCTACAAATTTTAAAAATATTAGTTTATTAATATGTCCTTACATGGACAGTAGCGACAAATCAATTCAACAGTATAGTGTTTTTGTGACGTGATGAAACATCATTCTTTTCGATATCTTTAAATATACAAGCGATAGGACGAGTACCCTGATAGCCCAGTGGGTGAAGTGCTTTGAGGGATTTTAAAGTAGTTATCGTTGGTTCAAATCGAGGGTCAATACTTTCTTTCGGGTATGTGCAATAAATTCATGAATTTGACAATCCCAATGAAATATGTCGTCAATTTAAATACATACATAGGTATTTTGAGTAAAATGATGATTTCCGAAAATTATATAATTTAATTATCTGAAAATGCCAGCCGAAAATACAGTCATCTATTCCCACTTGAATAATAGAATGTTCCATATTTCATTGAATATGCATTCTAGTAATCTGAAATGATATACATGAAATGATATAAACAAAAATGATATATATTCAGTGCATTCAGATTGGGATATATGGTTTATATTCGGGATATATTACCTTAATTTTATCTGTGGCTCTGGGCAAACCGTCAAACTTGGTTACGACTTTATCATATAATATATGAAAATATATGTTTTTTTTTTTTTTTCTCATTTAATCATATGAACACGTGACTTTTGTTTGTTGACATTCACATAGAATAATAGAATAATTATAACCAGGTTGTGATTGAAATAGTTGCATTTGATAAACGAGTAATTACGCGTAAGATATAATATATAATACTCATGAGAAAAAAATTCATTCAATTTTCAATAAGAATCACGAAATAATTATTCCAACAATTTGGGTACATTTAAACATGAATTTTTACCCGTCGAATTTTAAAGACAACACGGAACACCATCTATTTAGCCAGAATAGAATGATTATAACTCCCGAATGACAAAAAAAATTCCATCCTTTGTAAGGACCTTTCGTAAACAACACTAACCAGAGAAATTGCCGAATCTTCTCTTGATGAATATCATGTGACTGTCTGTCATTTAATGAATCTAAAATCAGGATTGATGTGCCCGAAAAAATGTCACAAACAATGTTTTCACAATTTTCAATCGTAACTGAAAGTCGAACATTGTCGTATATTTACTGACATATTCATCAATATTTCTAATAGAATCATACGAATGATAACACATTGTTGTCATCACTGTATCATGATTGTTTATGCGAGTGTCAACAAGTGTGGTGTGAATTCAACAACTCGAGTTACTCCAGGGAATATGTATTATCGTTATTTATTTTTTTATTAGTGAGTGTAATTTGGAGACATGGCTAGTTTGAATATTTAACCATAATAAATTTTTCAACAATTCAATATTGATTTGCGACGTAATTTACTTTTTAAATTGTGGAAAAAGTGTTTTCATGAATTGATATGAAAGAGTGAGTTCAAACGGTACGACATACACCGTTCACCGTCGGAAAACGCATTTGTATGATCCTCGATATGTCTGAAACAATTATCGATATTATACATAAACATTTATGTCAATATCTTATATAAATGTAGAATCTGTAATTTATTTGAATCAACTTTTACGAATTAATTGCAATTGAAAAATTCTCATAACTACCTTTTTTATTCTCAAGTTGAAAATACCGAACTTTGTATGAAAGAGTAGGATTTGAATGATGAAAAACTTCAATACATAAATCAACTTGATTTAAAGGGAAACATATATAAATCTTCTTATTCGATTTTCATTTATTCTATTCCAGTGGAGTTGGAAACAGACACGAGAAAGTAATAAAGAATCATGCCTGGGAAATTCACAGACTAATCACAAAACGTTTTCGTAATTAAAAAATAATCACCTCATTAACATTGTCCATAGCGTGGTAAGCAACTTGGTAGCCATGAATTCCCGAGTGATTGCGACTCTGCCATGATACGAGCACTGAAAAGGGTTGAATATCCTGAATAGCCACTTTAAGCACGAGTTCTGCATTGCAAAAGGTGTGTGGATCCAGATCGAGAAAAACAAGACCACGTAGCTCAGGTGGTTGCTCACATCTCAGTAGACCGCCCTCAACGTCACTTACGCCACCAACTCCGCTGCTACTTCGACTTCGATCGACACCGCCGACAACCTTTTGATGATCTCGCAGCCACTCCCACAACTCTTGCGATTCACAGCCGCAGTGCAGGGGATTCTCTGCAAATGGAAATATATTTTTTTTTTCTCGCGCTGTAACAGCAGTATTACACGTTTTAGATTTCTATCTTCATAGTATATAGAGCCTCGTTTTGCCACTGAAAGCCGATATTGATTTTGAATGAGAACATTTTTCGTCGACCGTGTGATGAAATTCGATTTGGACCGCGCACGAAGCCAACTATTGGCGGCATCTATTCGATAGATTCTTATGGATATAGATATATCCAATGTGTGTGTGTGTGCTGAGATTTCATCGATAGACGAGTACAAAAATGCCAGTCACAGAGAAAAGTGAATGGATATGTTGTAAAAAATTGGTGTATTTCGTCCATACAAATTTGTGTAAGAATTTCAGTGCTCAAAAATACCATGAGAATTGTGTTGTTTTTCTTGATGAATACAAATAATGCGTATTAAATTTCCGTTAGAAAATGTAGATAACAAAAACTTAACTTCGAATTATATTATGAATTAGAAAAAAATGGTTTATTGATATTATTGTCGGAATTTGCTAATGAGTTGTCCATTGACTCTAACACAGAGTTTTATTCTTTTTCAATCAATACAATTCATAAATTTTCATTCAAAGTTCTCGAATATGTAAGTGGAGAGATAAAAGACACGTGAAATGGTGATTCTTACCTTCAGCGCGAAGACTTCGTATTTGCGTTTCCAATGGTCGAAATGCGTTGAGTGGAAGATTTTCCAAATAATTTCTACTCAAATCCAATGAGCGAAGTTTTTTCAATGGACGAAATGCTTCACTTGATATTGCATTTATCCAGTTGCCATATAAATTGAGTTCCACTAAACTCACAAGATTTTTGAACGTTACTTTTCCCACCATACCAATTTGATTATATGAAAGATCAAGTATTTGCAATGATTTTAAATCAGCGGGAAATTCTTCGAGTTCCTTTAACCGATTATGCGTCAAGTTCAATATTCTCAGGTGTTCCATACCCTGAAGTCGTTCCTTTGGCAATATCTCCAAGCTATTTATACCAAGATGAAGAGTTAGCAAATTCGGCAAATTTCTGAATGCACCTGGTGATATACGTTGGATGCAATTTTGGGCTAAATAAAGATGCAACAATGCAGGAAATGCCTCAAATTCTTGAGACGTTACGATACTCAAATTCGTTCCGGATATGTGCATTTCTTGAAGCAATGGATAGGTTGACTCAGCAGGCAATTCATGAATACGATGCAACGGATTACGGGTCAAGTTGAGCCACGTTAAACCCGGTAGATTTGGTCCAGACAATGCCACCGATGGTATTTGACCAAATCTATTTACTGATAGATCAACTCGTCGTAACAATGGCGATTGAGCGAAGAAATTGGCTGGTAAAGCACTCAAATGATTGTGACTGAGATCAACTGACAGAAGACGTGACAGATTGGCCATTGCGAAACCCGACATTGATTCAATACGATTGCTACTCAAATCAAGTTCCCGTAAATATTTTAGACTATTCATACGTGCAATATCTACTGTTAATATAACATTATTCGATAGTGAGAGTATTTCTAAATTAATTGTATGATTGAGTGCGGAATAAGGGATATTCTCGAAGCGATTATTATCCAATTGTAGTTCACGTAGCGTTGATAATCCTTGGAATATATCTGGCGGTAAATTACGCAAATGATTATGATTTAAATGTAAACGTGTTAAATTTACATTGCGTATAAATATCAGCTCATTCAATTGTACTAGTTGGACTTTATCTAAAATGAGTTCTTGCAATGCCGTCAATCCACTCAGACTTTGCTCATTCAATTGACTGAAGTTATTGCCTGACGCAATGAGAATTCGTAGACTTGGAATAACAAGAGTTTGTAATGCCATTGTAGTCAATTGATTACCCTCAATATTCATATCCTGAAGATTATTTAAGCCGCGAAATGTATTCTCATCAATTGTGACAATTGAACAGTTCTTCAAGTTTAAAATCTTGATAGGGAGTTGTTGTTGAAACATATTTTCACGTAATATCGTCAAATTATTATTGGCTAAATCGAGTACACGAAGTTTCTTCAAGGCAGTAAGTGCATATGGTTCAAGATGCCTCAGGCCATTGTCTTGAAGATAAAGTTCTTCGAGTTCATGTAACTCGGAGAATGTACGTGTGTTTATATAAGTAAGTCTATTCATACTTAGTTCAAGAAACTTGAGTGCTTGCATCGGTTGAAATGCTGCATCCTCGATACGCGATATGGAATTATTGGTGAGATAAAGACGTTCAACAAGCAAGAGATCTCGAAAAAGTGGTGCTTGAAGATGGGTCAATTTATTGTGACCCAACCACATAATTCGCACTGATGCTTGACCACGCAATGAATCATTGTGAAGATTCGCCAGACCATTGCTATCCAATTGAATGGAAACCAGTGAACTCGTAGCGCTTGAAGATTCTGATGAGGATAATTGAAAAACATCACCCAACATTGTCAATTGATTGCCTTGAAGATTAACATGCTGAAGTGAATTTAATGTCCTCAATGCACCCGTATCCATGCACGTGATGGCATTGTTTTGCAAATGCAATTCAAGTAATTCGGGTAATTGAGAAAATACACCTCTGTTAACTTGGGTTATTCGATTATTCTGCAGTCTCAATTCGCGTAATTGATTAACTTTTGAAAATGTACCAGCGCCAAGTTCATAAATTTTATTACCATCCAGTGACAATGACGATAAATTAGCACAATATTCAAGAAATTCCATTGGTACAGTTTCAATATAATTGTTGCTCAAATGAAGTTGGGTTAATTGATTGAGACTCGCTAATCCACGTCCATCTATTCTTCTTATTGCATTCTGTTGTAAATAAATTACGGCAAGGTTGATACTGCCAGCAAATGCATCAGCTGGTATTTCAAGTATATTATTTTCGGCTAAGTAAAGCTCTCGTAGTTCACCGAGTCTTGCAAATACACCGCCAATATAATGTATGTGATTATGACTTAATTCAATTGTACGTAATCGTTCATTTGACTTGAATGTCGTTACGTCGAGAAATACAATTTTATTGTGACTGAGATCAATTGACTCGAGATCTTTCAATGATATAAATGCATCTTTATGTACGGTCTCGATGGAATTATAATAGAGCGATAATGTATGGAGAATGGGACATGGTTTGAAGCAATCCTCAGTCAATTCATTGAAATTATTGCTACTCAAATCGAATATGAGCAATCCACCAAGAGTTGAATAGCCATCGTTTGGTAATTCGGATATTTCATTCCATGCAAGTCTCAATGATGCCAAACTTTCCAAACGTCTTAATGCTGTCATTGGAAATATTTTTATCTTATTCTCAGCTAAATCGAGATCACTTAAACTACTCTCCAATCCCGCAAATGTATGCTCCGATATTTTCGATATCTGATTCCCTTTAAGACTTAATTTCATGAGTTTCAATCCGTAGAAGCAGTAGGACGGCAAATCTTCAATGAGATTTGTTTCTAGGTCGAGTGCCGCTAACTTGTGGAGTTCAGCGAGAGATTTTTGTGGTACTTGTGTGAGACGACTCGACACGAGTGCCAGCGACTCAAGACTCTCTTTAAGATTCAAAAAGGCATTTTCGCTGACGTCACGTAAATATGAATGTGATATTTGCAAGTGTCGTATTTGTGAACCAGGTGGAAAGCATCCATCCATTAGCACTTCAATGGCTTTGTCGAGTTCGTAAATACTTAATGATTGAACGATCGTTGAACTCCCTGCAAAATCATAAAACATATATTATGAACAATTGGAATGATGAAGTATTTCATGAAGTTTATGTGAGGGCGGGAGAGATATTACTGCTTACTTTTTAGCACAACTGTGTAAATAATTATGAGAAATGAAAGCATGCAAAAAAATTAGCTTATCCCACAAATCTTTCGGGGATGTGTCTCACGTTGACACCGCTATTTTCGAATTGGAATAAGGAGCATGTTGGTAAATTAATATAGAATCAGGGTGTGTTCGAACGGTGCAGAAGCATTTACTTGCTGATTTCACTCAGTGTATTAATGTTTGAAAAAATCATGTTCTCATTATTCTATACATCACGCTATTAATTCTGTTTCAACTTTGGTAAAAATGTCCATTTTTTTTCAATATTTCCTCGTTATTTCTATATAGACAAGAATCAATATATGTATTGTGTGGTCATTTGATCACCCAATTTCGGTTGACAATGGTGCGAACGAATGGTGTCATCCAAACAGCTGTGTCTCCAGAACAAGTGATATGAATATAACACGAATATAGAGTGGGCTCAATTTATTGGATTCCGAACGAGGATTGTAGGAAAATTTTTTTGCAATTTTTCCAATCAACTCGAAATTGATTTTCGTACTGTTGAATGATGAAATCATGATTCGGAGTAGAAAAAATGGTTGTTCGGTTTTCTCGTGGGCATAATAATTCTTATGTTGCCGAATAACTGGCTTTATAAGTGGAAAAAATAATGAAAAATCAATAAAAGTACAGTGAACCACAAGATTTGGATAACTATTTACAAAAATGAATCATCATATTTTTCATATTCACACTCGTTTTTTACATGCAACAATCTGAATGATACCATTATCATGATTATTCTTATTTTTCGCAATTAAATGACAGAATGGGGAAATAATAAAATTTCTGGCTGTTATTTTTTTTTTTTTACATAGAATCCAGTGAGAAATAGAAGAAAGAAATATTATCCTACTCAAAAATCGCTGCAACTAGAAAATTTAATTCTATTGAAAGTGATCGGAATGTATGTGCCATGGCACTATTTTAAAGTTTCAACTCTCTACTCTCTGAAAATGTTCACAAATTGGAGATTGAGATTTTTCTCACAGACCTACATCACCTCAAAGTTCAATTCGGTGAAATCAATATCCTCCAACTAACTTTGAAAGTGTGCACTGGATGTATTTCATTCTTTCAAGAATCCCCTGAAAAGCCTTCCAGAAGGTGAAACTCAACTCTTTGATTTGAGCATACGGCGAGTGCTGTGCGATGTTTTTCTCGCGAGTTATCGGCCATTAAAGTGAAAAAGGGTCTCTAACTTTTTAATCGGGTATAACAAGCGCACAAATAAAGATACGATGTTTGTGTGAAGTGGAAAAGAAAAGCATAAATATGTTTACGGTACAATCAGCAAGTGATAAGAATGATATAATAACAATTAAACATTTGGTCATGTTTAAGGAGAGAAATTTTCGAATTTTCAATATAGACAGCGTTATTATTTTACATTACTCTCCACCTATTTACTAATTGATTACACATATTTACGATTAATTATACAAGTCCATAGAAGAATGTTGGCCCCGGCTAGGTTTGAATCAGCCTCCATTAAAATCCGTTTTTGTGCTTTAACCACTAAATTATTCGGGTACTTGTTTTGGGACTTGGAAATTAACGGATATATTATGTAGAATGATATATAATCGCGTCCAAAACGCACCGCCTCGTTGATTTTGATTCGCTGACGCCGTCCATTAAACAGCATTCAAAGAAATTAATATTTTCAAAAATGTCACTGAAGTGTTAGCTAAACAATTGAGATAATTATTGTTGTATTAGTTAATTGAACCCTACTATATCTACCGTCAATAACATTTAGTTTTATAAATACAACACTACTTTTGTCTATGTTACTTCTCGTTCGAACCTCTCGTAATAAAACTACGTACAACTTATCAAAGTATATTTTCATTAATTACATCAATTATTCTATTTAATATTGCTTTCGAGTTACAGCAATGCGTGTGGTTGCAATGCGACGTCAATTGCTGGTTAAATTTTGGCATAGAAAAATCCAAATCTAATGTTGAAAATACGTGAGAGTTTGGAAATTTATTGTCCACCATTGTTGTCACCGGAAACTGTACTGAGTCACTCCACATACTCAAATATAACATAATCTAGTGTCGTCCAGGTTTATTCAATGGAATAACCGTGGGGAAATTTATTTCATTATTGTTATCGATCCTTCACCATGACCAAACATTTCATTGTTCGTAGTTGAAAAAAAAAAATTCCAATTTTGATTCAAACAAAGTTCTTTGATGAATATGCTACTTTTCATTTCCAATTTTTACTCCGTGAAACCCTTTTAATTATGGTGTGAAAAATACATGAATAAGCAAGATTGAAAAACTATCCACCCTCTCCCCTAGTTTAAATGATGTATTCAAAATAATCCATTCTCACAACTGCCCTTTGTTTGTTCATATGCCTTACCTCCTTCATTCAACACACTCTGCATAGTTCTGTTTAATGTGTCCACGGTAGCTCCAGCACACTCGAGAAATAGTCCATCTTCAAAGTTATAACATGGACAACCAGGTATTGTTTCACTTGGTGGACAATCCGATGTTTGTCCGTGCATTTGTGATATATTTAAGCACACGATGCAAACAATGAGAATAAATGTAGTTGTGTTGTTCCATGTATGCCAGCTACCACCACACACCCGTAATATCCTCTGTTGCGAGTCCAACATCATCGTTACGTCACATCCGATTATTTTGCTTCAATCTACGACAAATAATCTTCTCGAGATCGTCTGTAACAGCGAACAAATAATTTCTTCAGTTAATATGGAGTCTTTGGATGTCATGCATACACATTTTATTCTTTATTTTCATATCATCGAACTGATACAAGTAACCGAAGTATTAACTAGCGAGTTTTCCTATGATGAGTATACGTATTCTTTCTGCAAGAATACCAGTACAACTCCATCAAGAATACCGCGTTTCTTTACAATGCTGAAACTTTAATTTATGTGCCTATGCCATACGTTCTGATGTTGAGTATTCGTACTATAGAAATACCACTATTGCTTCAAGAATAAGAAATATTCCAGGTGGATGAACAACGTTTTCAGTGTAAGTCGAATTATTGATATTCATCATAATGTAAGACACAAGTGAACGAAAATCATTAATTCATATAATTGAAACGTGATAGTCTCGCTTGTCATAACTTTCACAATTATAATGATTATATTTCCACAAAATCAGAAATTTCATATGAGAAAGACAAAAAAATAATGGGAATTATATATTTTCAGCGAGTTCAAAAGCAAGAACTTCCATTCACCCATCTCCAAAGTGTACCATATGTCAAAGTACAACACACTGTGCCACACAGTTGCATTTGCAGAGTATGCACGATGTCTACATTGGACAAAGAGCATATAGCATTGGGCGTTGGCATTCGCTCTCTGGTCCAGACACATTTCCAATGCTATGTCAATGGGTGCTCTTAACAGCTGACTTTTACACTACTGCCTATACAAACTTGTATGCACGCTGTATAATACTACATAGAGAAGAGCGTCGACCCGCAGAGCTAGTCAAGTTGGAATTCGCACACTGAAACGATTGGTATATTGGGTGAGGGAGCGGCTTCTTGGAAATCCCATTAACGCGAACGTGTTGACGTACCAAAGGCGTTTCTGATCGTCTAAGGATAGAAGAACGTAGTAAATCGATCACACGCCACCGAGAATGCTTGATATGGTTTTCCATCTTCACAGTCTTATCAAAATTATATCATCACGATTCGTGTATATATGATGAAAAATATGGGAGAAATGTGTCGATATTCATGTTGCAGAAATGATTATGTCCCCTATTTTCATTTATTTGATATTCACGTATATGCGCGTATACATAATGTGCTTCAGCATTCAGGTGGTGTCATTCAATTTGTATAAGAATTTCTTGCATCGACATGGAATTTTTTTCAACGTAATATATAATATTTGGTTGTGTCATGTCTCTTACCGAACGTTATGAAGAGAATCGTCTATGTAAATTCAATAGTGAAGAATTTATATTTTATTTGCAACATCAATGGACTCTCTATGAAGATATAATGTTGAGTGTGGAAGTAAATGCGAGAAAACGCATCTCTGAAAGCAAAAACATTTTATTAATCCACAAATGTCATACACGAGTTATGACACTCGGGAAGATGAACAGATTACCATTTCTACAATTAACAATAATATGACAATATATTTACTGAATTCATGTATAATTTGGCTTTGGAAATCCAGTTTAAAGTGCTATTTGTTATCATTGAAAGAGCATTGTTGTCAAATCTGTTTTTAGAATGACCTAAATGTTACACTGAAAAAACAGTCTACTTCCTCCCAGAATATTTCCGGTTGTTGTGATAATACTGGTATTTCTATAGTACAAATACCAAAGTTTTCGTAAAACACGCAGGGAAAGTTACGATTTACTGTAGTATGAGAATGTAAGCTATGATTACATCAGAACGTATGTTATAGTCACATAGGTTGAAGTTTTAGCATTATAAGTAAACTTGGTATTCTTGCTAGAGTTACATCAGACTGCTTACCATAAAAAAACTGGTTCGATAATACTTTGGATTCCAGGAGCAAAAATACTTTGTTCTCAGTGTATCGGTTATTTTTATCGAAACCATTTTCAGCAATCATGGAATATTTTTCGCGAACATAAAGATTTTTGTCTCTTGGGAATATTGTCTAAAATCTACTCAATATTCATCCCATAATTTTTATATTCCTAAAACATATATCATCTGGCGAATTCATTTAATATACAATTCGTAAAAATAAATTTAGAATATTTAGAGTTTCCACACGATGCAATTTCCACAAAAATTAGAAAAATATAAAACATCGTTTGGTAATACTGTTTTGTAAACTTTTGATATTTTATTTCTGAACTATCTCTATTGATGTAAATATTGGGTTCTTGATGTTACCGAGTTTCTATGAATACATTTGCCCTGAATCATTACAATGAATGAGCAAAAACAATACTCTATGCCGAGCCTATATAATAATAGTGTTTGAATGCTGGGATATGTGAGCAATAAGCGGCCTAACAACATGACATGTTGGCTGGAATATTCGCACATCCGTGAATGTCAATCGAAAATAGACGTTCCCATTAAAAAATTGAATTTGTAATGATCGTTCAGTGGCGCTTCATGTGTTCGATCATTGGGATGAACAAAACATGTTATTTTTTTTTTTATTTTCGAAATAATTATCGTGTTCGTTATCGTGTAAATTCAAAATTTCTAGACATCATTTCATAGATCCAAAATTGCACTCTTTCGAACAATTGGAGATGAGTAGTAAGTAATGATTGATGAAAATTGTGACACTGGAAAGTTATTATGGGCGTAAAAATAGAGTATGAAAACAGAAATAATATTATACCACATAAAATACAATACTGTTTATAATCAATGGACGCTATTTGTGTAGCGATATTTTTCCAATATACCATCCATCTTTGCGGCTCATGTCACATCTAGTTCATCATTAATTATCAAATTTAACATGAACTTTTACACTGAAGTAGACTCTCATATTTTCATCGCTCAAATGAGTACAATAGTTAAAGGGAAAAAGAAGAAGAATATGATAAAAACGGAGAGAATGAGTAGGCCACTGAAATACGGGTCAATTATATCCTTCATAAGAAAAACCTCAATACATTGCTAGTCATTGAATGGAACTGTCTGTATTCGAGAGTCATGATCAACAAAAAGTTAGTAAATATAACTAGATTGATCGAAGTAAGTTCAATTAATCTTGGAAAAGCTCTACACTTTGTCGGAACCAAATCTCTAATATATTTTCAAATTTAATATATAGAATGTTCGATTGTAGCTCCAATAATAATACACAACAGAAGAGTTTGCACATTGTTATTAAAATAAGACGCATTGAATTGTCCCATCTATTTTCATCACCACATTACTGGCTTAAGCTCATGACGCAAGTGAAATATAAAATCTATACGTAATATATGTATCGTGAGTATATATTGTTGAAGTACTGTGTGGAGGCGTGACACGTTGAGTCAAGCGCGCATGCCAACATGCACGAGATACACGACGAGGGAGACATAGTGGGGCATGCAAAGTGGAAAGTGTTCTTCCGGGACGTGGCACGATCTTAACGGGGTGAAAAGCATCTCAAGTCAAGACTGTCTACATTTTGAGATACGGATGCGCCTCTCATCCTGCCAGAAGAGTTTTGCATTTGTCTTGAACAATATCTATACATTTACAAGTATAAAGCAATGCCGCGCACGCTTTTGTTGTCATATACCCATTCAAACTTTTTTCTTGCAACCTTCCAACCTATAGTATTATATCAGTCTGTTATACTTATATCACTCACACACACACAGACACAGATGCACACACATACTCCAGTATGTTTGTATTTAGTCATAGTGGCTAATTAAAATGTATTCATCCGTTGAAGTCACCTTGTATCATTCTAAATTGCCACATGTTGCAATTTCTATACAGGTGGTAATTCACCAGAAATTTACATATGGTTTTCATCAAATTGTCTGATTTTTCAAAGTGATTTCTGTGAACAGGGGAAAAAACGTGTATTACGACGAAATAACAAAGATGAAGTAACCTACGTATCAATAACAGCAAATATACACATACGTGAATTTGAATTGTCCAGGTTATTTCGTCCCATTTATTTAGCTATGTAACGTTATTTTAACACACATAAGAGTGTTATTCCGTATTTTTACTGTTGTAGTCACTTTTGGCACACTTATTAATATGTTTATGTCAATACTGATTGTAGAACTGGTGAATAGTTGGAAGAGTAAAATATGACTGCTATGAAAGAGGTATTCCATTTTGTCTTCTTCAATTTTACGTCATTTTGGACAAGCCTAAAATATACATCACTTATAATTGAAATCATTCGGTTTAGTAGATTATGCTCGGTTTAGAAATTTGCAATAAAATAAATAAGAAAAATTATTATTAATTTGATCATTCTATTGAGTGTTATTTTTAAAGGCATTTTGATGTTGTTGATTGAACTTCTTCATGCTCACTGTAGCTGGGATTTTTTTTATACATCAGTGGGTTGGAAACTGTTAAGAAGGAAAGCGAGAATTGTTATGAAATTAAAATATTCATATGCAATATATTCAAATGTATTACATTAATTTTTTTATTCTTTCAGATTATTTTCTGAATTCCCGATGTTATTTCAAATTAATTTGAATGAAAGAGTTTCTGCATTATCTCTGAGGCACTTTTGATTTTTGGAAATTTCATTTTTTTTAATTGAAATATTCATATATTTTTTTCTACAAAATTGCAATATTCATATTCAAATGTATTCCATTCACACACATACGTATTATGCATGCAGAACCAAATAATGTAAACACTCAATTGCCAACCAATATTCGCCAAACAAACTAAACGATCTATGATAATTAATGCGGATCAAAAGGTCGTATGAACCATTACATCGCTTTGAGATTCAAATACGTTTCGTTGTGATCCAAAAAATGTGGAAAAATCAGTATTAAACTGTAGAGAAACGTGGATTGGAAATAAAAATGCGAGAACAAAAAAAACGGAAATGATGTCATGAGGGCGTATAAATTACACTCCCGAGAAATAATTGCTCAAGGAAGAATATATGGAATAATCTAAGTAAATATATCATATTGTATAATACGTTTCCTCAGGGAATGTATTTCCTAAAAATATTGTTAAAGTTCTGTTTTTTATGAAAAAACGTATAGAACCTTCTGTGAGATTGGTGAAGCTGTATGCGAACACTGATTTCTCATGCATTTATGATCAAAAGAATTTTTTATCATAAATAACATCAATTGAAAATTGAAGTAATACTTTATTGGAAAGTTACTGCGCTTTTTTATCCCCGGACAAAATATCCACAACAAAATATCTTTATAAATTACTTTACATAATTTAATTTTATTATTCTACCCACACAAATTGATTGAAAAAAGAGCAAAATATATTCAAATTTCAATTGTGGTGGATATTTTATTTGGGGTTCAAAACGCGCGGGACCATCAGAAACATCAACTTTGAAAGAATGTACCAACCTCAGCTTGGTAGTCTTTCACTATTCGACAGTATATGGTTAACAATTTTTTGTTTGTTTTCACTTTTCAAACTTTATATCAAAATTTTGAATACCCTAAATATTGTCAATGGTGGTTCTTAAATAGAAGCATTGAGAAATGTTTTACTTAGTTTTTCAAATGAATGATTTGTTCGTTGTGCAGAGTGATACAACTTGTGCTGTTCTTTTAAATACCAGTACTTTTATGTTCGAAATTATTTAGAAACATTTTTTATGAAAAATTGACTAAAAAGTTGAACGAAAAAAAATTCGATGTACTGTTCTCTTTTTCTCCTTTGCCAAAACAAACTCTGCGAGTAATGAGCCACAAAATTTCTAACCAATTTTATAGATGAACATGCGAATATGGGATTTCTGAGAATCTGCTACAATTGAATCGACAATAATATCAGAATTGTGCAGAAGCGAGGCCCTGTTTTAATTGAACATTACTGTTATGATCTAGCGATTCTAATGACTGATAACAAAAGCAAAATGTTTGGTGAATTCTACAATATCAAATAAGTACTGCATCAATTAGTGTTTCATCTCTGTCTGTATTTATGAACCGCTATATATAGGTCAGTGTACTGTTATGTATAGAAAAACAATACTCAATTGATGTTATTGGCTCTTTGGTAGAATTGACGTCACTTTTTTCGAATTATGTTCAATGATATGATTTTCTACAGGAGTTATTGTAGTTCATAGACTCGTATGCAGTTGTTAAAGGCACAATTACGGACTAGAAACCCCGACAATTTATCGATACCAGCACTGCAAGTTCAAGTGTAATTATTTTGTAAATGTTTTATGTAAATTGGAAGTGTGACTGCTAATATTCTATTTCTCATATTCAGAAAATTGTCATAGAGACAACAATTTTGTACAGGATATATTTTGCCCGAAAAATATCCAAAAGCAAAATTTTAAGTTTCGATATTCATGAAAATAGCGTGTCGACTTCATACCTATTCCTACGAAATCACTTCACGCAGAAATGCATTTACCCTTTCCTAAATCCAACTGACGCATGCGCCAGCTTAGCTGCGCATGACATAGGACACTTGGAGATTTTATTTATTTGCACATGACCACTTCATGGAGAGAGAAATTCATGCATTGCCTCCTGGGCTTGCTGATATGCGCGCCTACTGGACATGACGTATTTCCGTTTCCAATACCGATGGAATTCTGGAATTTCTACAGAGTAAAGAATTTCTTTTCATCATTATTGTACGATACAAAGTGAAGTAGAATTATCTACACGAGGTTGCAAATCCAACCTTCCAGTCTTTTTATATTTAGAAAATAATAATAATTATGAAGATGAGGAATATTTCAATTAATAGCGCTTTCTTTTTCGTTTATAGTATCTCTATCGTACGTAACGATTCAGAAATTTGGCAGTAGTTGCTCGAAGGTGTGGTGGAACGTCACTAAATGACATCCCTTTCTCCTGTAGCAATTATTCGTCTATGAATTTTACCTGTGCGCTGATTAAACGAACATTCAGTTTATTCAATCATTCATGAAGCCAGATAACTGGGAGTGGTTTTGTATTAATTTTTTGAACAAATTGATGAAGGAATTTTTTAAATCGAGTAACTCTAAGAAATTTTTTGACAGATCCGCAATGTGATTTTTCGATGATTTCATTGAGTGATCTCACTTGTGAATCAACACTATCAATAATTTTTTCTTAAACTCAAATTGGTTTCGAGAATAGTTTGAAGTTAATTGGATTGTCACGACCAAATCAATTCTATCGATAGTCTAACTGTGATGTTCCTCAGTGGATCCAATTTACTCGACTTTACACATAGTAAATTAGTACTGTTACAGGCTAATAGATGAAATTCTATATAAGCAAAACATTCGCGTAGAAATATATACATAGACTATACAAATCACTGACAACTGACGTGTGGTATTTTGATATACATAAGAGAGTTATTTCCTATCTTGACTATTGTATAGCCACACTGGACACACTTATGAATGTGTTCGAAGTGACTACAATGGTGAAGATCCTGAAAAACATATTTATGTGTGTCTAAATAGCACACTTAAGGGGTAACGCCTATGTAAATTTGTCAAAAAATTGTGTTTTTTCTTTCAAAATACAGTATAAAGTCTTGAACATCAAATACCATTGATACAATACTAAAAAAATGGTTCTTTTTCCAATTTTTTAGACTTCCGCGTTAATCATCTCTAGAAAATCCAAAAAAAATTCCGTTTTTTCAGTTATTTATATAGATGTTGCCCCTTGAGTGTTTAGTGATTTGCAGTTTACAATCTTTCATTACAATTATGTATGTTTATTTATAAATATTATCTTATTTACATTATATGTTTGCATTCCACCGAAACATATATAAAATCGTTGATTCAAAATAGAAATACGGAACATACATGGCAATATACAAAATAGAATTGTCCAATAAACAGCGATATAGCGAAGCGAAATGTTGCGGGCGTATTGCAATATTATAGGGTTTCTTGTGTTCATATAGTCTGCACGCCACCAGCTCTCACTTTGATTCTCATCACTCATCCTGACATAGATATAGGTATATATGTACAATGCATGTATTCATATAAATATCTATACAAGTTTCATATATGTATAATAAGTCTCAACCACACTGAGATGAGAAGCTCACGGATAAACCGAAACGAAATAGCGATTCACGATGAAATCTGAGTGAAATTCTAACGCATTGCTGCGCCAGTTGTGCTCCAATGATTTCTCTCCTTCACCGTGTCCTGTGAAATATTGGATTGTCGAATGCCAGTTTGCATGCCTGGAGCTAACATTGTATATGTATATCAAATAAGAATAGCTTTGTTGCCAAAGTGGCGTCAGGTATACGCCGATCACAGTTCCATAAATAGAAATAAAAATTATACGATACATGATTTTCATGAAAAACAAGTTGAAATCATCAATGAATACCAAAAGTACAAATGTGTGATGGGAAAAAAAATTTATTTGACGCGCCGACTTAGTTTGTATATGAATTCAGAAACCTCTGATAAAAATCAAACACACGCATAATATTTTTGACGAATTTTTTCAAATTCAATCATGATAGTTTCAAAAATTTCGTTATTTTTGATATGAGAGTTGGTTCTATAAGTTGGTTGAATTAATTGCGTTCTTGAATATAGGTGACTGCAGGTTATTCTCGAGAAATCGAAAAATATTTGAACAATAATGATATACATGCGAACATTGATGTTAAAATGATGGGGGATGTAGACATGGTATACATACAATATAAAGTTTTTTGAGCATTCCAGATTTCAGGTGAAGTCTTTTTATTTTTTAATAGCTATTTTAATCAGCTTTTCAAATGTTGACACAATATTTTATTCTATAAGTTTCTTTTTGATTTTAGGTTTGCCTGTGAACTAAAATGGACTAGAATCGATTGGAGAGATATATGGGAAGTGAATGTCCAAAGAAATACATATATCAAATTGTGAAAACAGATTAAAATAGAAAGAAATACGACAATTAATAAAGATATTGGTAGGCACAATAAATATTTTGGACGGAATGTGTGTTGACAATAGTTTCGCGACAGTTATTTAAAGATGTGATTTAGAAATGTGAAATCGACGTGTTGAATCGATTTTCGACTGAATTATTAAATTAGAGCTATCGTCTGCACTATGATTATGGTATTTGGTAAAAATAGATTTGGAAAAATAGAATGCGGAAAAAAAAGACGTCTAAAAAATTGCAAGCACCCCACAATTCTATGAATGGTCGGCAATGCTCTTTCTTTCCAAGTCTATTTTTTCCAAGATTCTATTATCATATGTTTTGATTACTGTTCATTCACTAAACACAACAAGTGTTTACTTATTTTTGAAAATTTACGGATAATTATAGAAAGGTCATGGATCCGTCATGAAAAAATAATATTCGAAAAAAGTTTCCTTTAACGACTGGATATTTATATTTGCACTTTGATGTTAAGTATTTTATTTTATATAAGAATATACCCAAAACAAAAACCAGAATATTCATTTTCGATTGAAGAAACCGTAGTTCAATAATATCATTTCATTTTGTATTTGAGAATATTTTATTGCAAGGTAGCCATTTTTTTCGGCTATATAATTTATATAAGTTTCTCGTGCTCTAAAAGCTTATGGTCTGGCCTTTATAAATGTGATTTATGTCTAACACTCCACAATGATATCATATTTTGTGGCAGCAATATCACCTGAAATACAATGGTACTTGTTTATCTTCACCTCATATATATAACGTTGATTCCGAGTTTTCTTTGCTGCATATCGTTTGCATTAAAAATGATAACGGTACAACAACTATCTAACACGTTTATATATCCTTCACAATAAGCTTCGCAATTGTGCATTATATTGTCTACATATAAATGTGTGAATACATTTATATACAATAGAAATGTGGTGTACGCCATTCATCACATTGAAGGATATTTGCATTATGCATCATATTATACAAAAGAATGCATCTTCTATATTTCTAAAAAAATTTCTATTACATTTTGCATTTTATCTTTGTCACTCAACCAGCACACCTGCCCACACTCCTGTTTCTTATGAGTGATCTGATTTCAATCGAGAATACACGTTTTATTTTCTCTCGCAATCTTTCTTATATTCGTTCAACATTCCGACATATATATATGTATAAATACAAGATAAAAGAGAGAAATGGGATACGGAGTCGCTTACACGTGCCCTCCATATCTGTTTGAGCTACTGCCTCTCGTGACACTGTGTGCATGGGGTGTGACATCGATTTGTCTCCTTTAACGTGGCAAAGACAGGATAAAATAGATTTAGAGGAAATAATAAGCTAGATTTATATGGATATGTTTGGCACGAAAATTTGTATAATTCTAATTTTTTGTTATTGCATTCGAGTGCGTAAAATCATTTTTATATTAATCTAATTTATTGATAGAGAATTTCCGTCCTGTATGATAAATATTTTATGTCAACTGAACATTTGTGATCTCATGAATAAACAAATATGATTTTTCTGGTTTAATTTATTATCCAATATGAGTCGAGATGTTATCATTCGTGGAATAAATTGAGCGCCAATATATTTGACAATAGGTATATGATTATTTCATGAAAATTTGTGGTCGAGCACGGGACCCACTGGATAGAAAAAATAGCTGTTGTTCTGGTATTTCAATACCATTTATATCAATACAATGATCAGACAGTGCCAAAACAGACAATATAGAGCAGTGTTTTTTTGCTTATTTAGCTCAATGGTCAATTGCGAAATCCTCTTATAGTTTGAGTGAACACAATAATAACACAGTATTTCGAAACCTATACGATTATAAAATTGGTTCTCTATGACAGTTATTGACAATACAAGTGCCGAAAGTGGGTAATTTCTTAAGAGAAAATAATTGTGAAATTCGGGCATTTCCACTCACTGACGTGACTGTGCTAGAATGGGCCACTTTCACGATATCACTATTGTGATATCGTGAAAGTCAATTCACTATTTTCAAGATGGCGAAAAATTCATTTGGATCCGGACGAGAAAAAAAAACATATATGTGAAAAATCTATCCTATAATATATCGAACATAAACAAAAGTGAATAGGTGAACAAATATTGGGACAATCACTTCTTTACATATATACCGCCATCGACACATTCAATTATTTGATTTCGAATTGGTTGTAAACACATTTCTGAATAGTGAATTCAACAATTAGTTTTTCAAAGATAATGGGAAATATTGATTTCAGTATAACTAAAAGCACGACAATATCTAAATGAATTGGAATTATTGACATCAGTTTTGCATTCCATGTGATTGGAACTCCGATGATATAGATAATTAGAGGAAATATCCAGATGTCAAGAGAAAAATGGCAATGGGAACCATTATTTCAACCAAATTTCAAATATTAGAAATTTCGTTTGATTCACAAACATCAATAATACTTCCAATTTTTTTGCTAAAATAATTAATTTATATATAACTATTCATACGATATTCTTGGATTCCGCATGATAATTTCATCAGTTCAACATTGTCTCTGGTGCCATAATGAATAATTACGATATTACACCCACAAAGGTATAATTTAAGTGTTTTTAGGTCGGTTATATTGAGAATTTAGTGAGATAAAAAAAAGTGTGTGTACGTGTTGGGACCCGTTGAATTGGTGTACAAAAGGGGTGACCTAAAGTGTGGCTCAGCGCTTTGAAAGAAATATATGGTGCGGTTGGCGCCAAGAATTGCGGTATAGCGAGTGAGGTGACTAGCACACACGAGACCCAACCATATACGTATTTATACGTATTACATAAATATATGTGGTAAACACGAGAAAAAGGTGGTTGGCCTTAGAACTCTGTATAACTGTATATCTCGAGGGTTTGCCGCAGAGAGGCCAGACACGCGGGATGCAAGTAAAAGGTCCTGGGTTCACTGGGGGATATCGATTTCAATGGACTTATATACAGAGACACGGTTTGCACTTTGCCAACTCTCGGACGGCAATCGCGATATGCATACGCTTCACGGCTTCGTCAAAGTTCCGTGTAAATTGACATTCATCATATATCTCATATAGTTCAATATATCGGCGCACACAAGGAACGGGTAATTCTATTGTACGGTTGATCATACTGTTTACTCAAAGACTATCGAAAGGATCATTTTCAAAAGAACTTGTTAGTTGAATACAAAAATAACTTTCCAATGATTGTTTATTTATTGTTTTATATATTTTGGTCGTGGATGTATACATCTCAGATTTTCGACTCGAAATTCACATTTATTTTGAAAAAGAATGGTGCACGATTGCACAATAACAATCATCAAGGATAAACTATTTTTGATAAGTGAAACAAAAAGTGCTAGACAAAATGTCGATACAAATTGAGAAATAAATGATTTGGACATCAAGATTATTGACAATGAATTCGAACATGGGGATATTATTTCGTGATATGACGCATCAGGACTTTGGACTACAGAGATATATGATCAGTGTTTTTTAATATTAGTAGTTTTTTTTTTTTTTATTTCTGATACCTTGAGTCGTGTGTGAGGAATTGGTGCATTCTACACGGGAAAAGAAGTATTTTTGCCTCCACAATCCACGGTATTACCGACCCAGGTTTCCTATGGTAAGAATACGTATCTTAACGGCAAGAATACTGATATAACTCCAGCAAAGAATACTGAGTTTACTTATAATGTTAGAACTTCAACTTATGTGACTATATGACACATGTGATAAATATACGTATCCCTCTATGAAGAAAACTTTGGTATTCGTACTATAAGAATACGAGTGTTGATTATAAAGCAAGAAATATTCCGAGAGGAAAAATGTGTTTTTTTCCATATATATATGCGTGTGAAACCATTTCAAATAATCAAAGTATGTAGCAGCCCATGTACCGATAAACAACACAATTGATTTAGTTTTTAGAAAATCAACACTCTTTTATTGATGAAAAGTCTTTCATCTTTCTGCTGTTGTTGTTTTTTCCTTCCTCTTTCAGCGGCTATGTGTTGATTAGTTCGTCCATGGTAGGGATTTCAAATGGGATCATGTGCACCGGTAATTGTGATGAAAAAAACTGGTAAAGACAGATAATCTTTCAGAGACATGAGTGATGTGGGAAGTATAGATAGTACAGGCTTTGAAATCAGCTGAATGAATTTGTTTTGACAACCATTAGCCAAATTAGTTATATATTCATTTCGGACAATTTTTTTTGATTGATAGTTGACGAAAAAACAAATTGAATGACAATCACTGCTATTTTTCAAAGTAGTCATTGATAGTCAATTGACAATCTGAATGACGAGTTGGGGATGTTTGCATGTATAAAAATAAAAAATCAATTTGTTTACATATATTTAATTAGACTGCTGTAAAATATTCTGTACCAATGGAGAAGAGGATGCTACTCGAGAATTTTCCTAAGTATCTGTTAGCGCTTTGGACAATTTTTCCGATCGAAAAGTTTAGCGATTCATGTATATTAAAAAATTTATTTTCGATTTATTCGATTCTGGAAAAAAAAACTGTGCGATGCCTGTGTTTGTTTCAAACTAATTTTCCTATCAACCACAAATTTTGTGCTGTATTTTATAAAATATCAATTGATTTACAATCGGAAAAATTGTCAATTTTAAAGGTTGAATTGATCTCATATGAAACTCTAAATGGTATACAAAATATAACATAGAACGCTGAAGAATAAATTGCATTCTGCAATAAATACATTGAATTTTTTTTTTTTTTTTTTTTTCAAGGAACAAATATCGAGGGAAGGTTTCTTTCTGGGTGAATTCGATTTGTATTGAAACATAAATGTAGGAAATTTTCATCGAAAAATGACAACACTTGTTCAGGATATCCGGGCCGGAAGTAGGAAATCCGAAATTTTCATAGGTCCAAAGTCCTCACGATAACTGTCGTTGTAATTGTCTGAAGAAAAATAAAGGCATTTTCATTATAAAGTCGTCATTCTGGTATGGTCCAGAATGAAAGGAACATGACGATGTAAGAAAAAAATTACAATCTTGTTAGAAAAAAAATTCGTGTTTTTAAATTTTGTTTCCACTCCGCAGAGTATGAAAAAATAGAAAAATCGTCTGATTTCGACAGTTGTGTCGATAATATCATTATCGACACTCGATAATGATATTAGTTACAAAGGAATGGGCGGTCATTCACCAAAATCGAATATCTTTTTGAGTTTTCGTGGGTATTGTCGTGAAAACCTCTGTATCTTACACGAATCTGAGAATTTTGACAAAAATCTTGCGCAGACTTTTGTTCAGAGAAGAGTTATTAGAGGGGAGTTATTAGAAAAATAAAAAAAAATCATTTATTTCTTCAGAGTATGAGAATACTGCTTAAGTTTAGTGGCAGTATTCTTAGGACAAAATGAGCGCAAATAAATTCATATGCACCAATTATGAGGGATGTGTATTCATATATCAATGAATATGGATAATTACAAGAGCGACATGACGATATACAATCGAAAAGATGAGGCACATTAATTAAGTAAACATTCAAAGAAAAATATTTGTTTCACGTGCGGCCCAAGACCTCTAATCGTTCTAGGTCCAGTTCAACCCTCCACAATTGAGCTAACAAACACAATGTCACATTTCAATTATTATCAACATCTTTTTATAAATTCCATATCATAAAACAACATATGGTTCAAAAGTCACTTCCAAATTCATCTCGATTCTCAATACTTTCTCCATTCCCACGTGACAAATAGTACAATAAATTACAAGTAAATAAATATAGTTAGCACAATATTGTTGATTACTTCAACCGTGTGCAATCGTTTTTTGAATTCTTGTGAATCAATTGAATTATTACAATTGTTAATCATTATACTGTTTGTTTTTTTACTAAAGTTGAGAACTGACATCAAATACATTTATGTGATACGTCTGTAAACTAATTCCCAGTCTTTTAATAAACTAAAATTGTTCTGGAGTAGTAAACAACAATCCCTATACTTTTTTCCAATGGTAAATATCGAATTTTTAGATAAAACAATTTATTGAATGTTGAGTTCGAGTAGGCAATCAGCAATCATCGATACCACAATCACACTAAGCCAATAATATGAATAACACTCTAATTTCCCGCGTATCATCACACGAATTCGTAAATTATTTTTATTACCAATTTATTTCTGTTGAATTAACAATATCCTATATATCCATGATACATGAGCGTATTACGTAAATCAAGTTACAAATCAATTACACATGTACATCCATGACTAGCTATATTTATTTTTGATAACAATATTAGTAGGTGCATGCGTGTGTATGTGTATGTGTGCACTGATATTCACCCTGAACTTCCGACATAAATTGATATTGTGTGGTTTGTAGTACACCCAAGTACCACACGCTGGTCAATATAACGTCGTTAATGTAAATAAATTGATAGAATATGAAACATATATAAGTGGTTCGAGGGGCACTGTGAACTCAACACATCAATAAATTTCCAAGGGTATGCATGTTTTGGTGCATCAGAGTGCGATGCTGTGTATTGGGTTTCATTTTCTTTTCATAATACATGTGTTTGTCAAGAGGAAAAAAAAATAAATGAAAATAGGCAGAAAATCCGTGTCTACATCGCAGTCATATATTGATTACGAATTTTCCGGTCCGATTCAGATTTTGTGTAGTAAAATTCTTCAATCCCATTATTCCCTCCAATAGGAGTTTCATTCAACATATTCGGTTTCCACTCCTACCATTATTGTGTAGCGGATTTTCCAATATTTAAGCCGCGAAATCTTTATTGATAGTCACATTCTTTTTCATCTTTGTTCATCTTCACAATTCAATTAAAGGTTTTAGTGATAGTAAGTATAATTTTTTAGGTTCATGGTAAAGGAGAGAAATTTTCGAATTTTAACATTGAAACCATTATACATTTACATTACCATTCACATATAAATTAATAATTATGCATATTTACGATTAATTACTCAAGTCCAAAGAAGAATACTGGTCCTATACTGCATTTGAACCAGTGATAACCTCCATTAAAATCTGTCCAGGCGCTTTATCCACTGAGCTAATCGTGTACTTTGGACTCGAAAATTAACGAATATATTGTGTATACTGACATGGGCTTATATCATAAATTTCTCCACAAAGTTGAATTTGTCGACAACCGCCTCTGTTCATCGTACAACCTTTACACAATTTAATATTTCGAAAATTTACTCAAGTATTGACTGGAAAATAGCAAATACATATTCCATTTATTATTGCTCTCCGGATACAACTATGAGAGTGTATGTAAAGTACTCAGTTAATGGTCAAATTATAACATGACAAGATTTGACTCAAATGATAGCCGAATTGTGGTAGAAATTATGAAAAATTGAATAATTTTCATCAACTATGTGATCTATATTGATAACGAAATTCGTAGTGCCTGGTATAATTTTTATCGTATGCATGCATCTCGTTTTTTTTTTCACACCAACGTTCACATAAACTTCATTATGGTTCGAATATTCCTACATTTCTCAAGTACATTGTGCAATAGTGCCAGGAAAAACACTTATACCATCATTATTTCCATCGATAACACAGTCGTTGAACGTATGAATTTTTTATTTCTACCATCGTCACCTAACGATTTATTTATGTACATGGATATGAAAAAATGAACAAATACATAAAAAAGATTTCAATGTTCCCTCATTGCACTTTGTGTAAAAAAAGAAAAAAAATTCCACTAATTAATTTCTGGTTCGTAATAAATTGAATTTGGTCTACGAATTCTCAAATCAATATTCACGCGAACGGAGTCGTCAACAGAAAATAGTTTCAAATGAATTAACATTTACGAACATTCTAATAATAAAAAAAAAAAGTATAAAGATTATACATGTAGAAATTGAAATTTATTAAGTAACAGAATTAGTTTGGAATACAAATGATCGACTTCGTTAATATTGAATTTGAGTGAATTCGAATAAATCTGAATGTTCTTCAAAACTGGTGTCCTTGGCTTCTTGGTCGAATGAGGTGGTAGATGCTGTCGGTCTTCCTTGACTCAGCTAGTCCTTCGTAGTATGGTGTTCTCTGCTTGGTTGCTGACTGCTGAGTGCTGGTTCCGATAGAGTTTGGAAAAACATCTGACGTCAATGGAAAGGCCCATGACGTCAATGGAAAAACCCAGTTAATGGCTTTTGGTGCCGGATTGTCGCACCTCAACCCTTCTGGAAATTTCTAGGTTCCTTCATTCGGCCGTCCTGACAGTTCATCTGACCCCAGATGATGTTGGTATCATTCCTCATTGTTTCCATAGTCATCTCCCATCAGTTTGTCATTTTGGTTGGCATCGTCTACAGCATTGTTCTCCTCATCGTCCTCAGTGGAATGACCCTCAGAGATATCATCTTCAGCAGTGTTTATCCATGACTTCATGCTATCAGCTGCGGTTGATGTCTCGTACGGACCCTCATGCTCACCAACTTTCCTCACTTGATAGCGGCCATGTCGATTTACCTTCGTGATTTCGTATGGCCCCAGGAACTTGTGATGGACCTTCAATCCTGGACCAAATTGTGTTCTTCGAATGCCAACTAAATCTCCAAGCTGGTAGTGGCTTCCTTCTTTCCTCTTTTTATTACTGGTTCGCCTATTTTCCTCCTGGACCTTGGCGATGGAGTCTTTGGCGGATTGGCGAAGTTCTTCCCGCTCTTCCTCGAATTGTTCGATCCACTCATCAGTTATAATTTCTTTCATTCTTGGATCCTCTTTGGTTCTCATTCGTACCCCAGTTAATAGTTGGAATGGCGTTCTTTTCGTACTTCTAGAAACAGAATTGTTAATATAGATTTGGACCTTATCTACATACTTGTACCAATTTTTTGGTTCTGGTGCCGTCAGCTTTGTAAGGATTGGAATGAGTGTTCGATTTACTCGTTCCACTTGTCCATTCCCTCGTGGAACTCCTGTGGTAATGAGTAGGTGTTGAATCTGTTCCTCTTTGCAATAATCCTTAAATGCATTTGATGTAAAGGCCGCTCCTCTATCTGTAACTATTCGCCATGGGTTTCCAAATATTGCGGCTTGCTTTCGGATCCTATCAATGGCTTCTGCAGCATTTGTAGTCCGAGTAGGATAAAGCCATGTGAATTTTGTAAATGCGTCGACAACAACTAGCAAATATTGATATTTCTTCTGCGTGAGTGTCATCTGGCCCACGTGATCAATATGGTATGTGTGTAACGGCTTGTCTCCCTTATCAATCATTTGAAGAAGTCCTTCTGGTTTCCCTTGCTTCCTCTCCGCTAGTATACAACTAACACAATTTTTAATAATGTCTTCAATCTTCTGTCGCATTCCGCTGAACCAATAATCCTCCAGGATAAGAGCTTCAGTTTTCGCGACTGCATAATGGCCTCTTTCATGTGCTTGCCTGATGATTTGTGCCTGCATCTTCCTTGGTACCACTATTAATGGCTCATCATGAACTTCTCTGTGCAGCAAATCATTTCTTATGATGAAATTGTTATCTTTTCCTGAAATTACATCTGCGAATTTCTTTTCGATTTCTTCGTCCTCCTTCTGAGCTTGTTTCAGTCGAGCGATCACACTTTCTTCGCATTCTTTCACCAATAATACTGTTGGTAAAGGATTCCGGCTTAGTGCGTCCACGTGTTGCATGTTTCGTCCTGGTCTATGGCAAACTTCGTACTGGAACTCTTGCAGCTGCAATGCCCATCTTGCCACCCTTGGACATAGGTCCTTCTTCCTCATTGTCATTGCGAATGCTTGACAGTCAGTGATAATTTTAAATGGTATCCCAATCAAGTAAATGCGAAATTTTTTCACGCCCTTGACTACTGCTAACACTTCCAATTCATAGCTTGAATACTTCGACTCTGCTGGGGTAGTCTTTCCACTGGCATAGTAAATGGGATGCATTTTTCCATCGTCTTTCCCTTTTTTGCATTAGGATGATTCCGTATCCATGAGATGATGCATCAGTATGTAACTCTGTCTCCGCTCCTAGACGGTACATCTGTAAGACAGGTTCACTGATAATTTCTTCTTTGTATTTTGCAACAGCTTCCAATTCTCGATCTCCCAGATGAAATTTGGCGTCTTTCTTCAGAAGATCCGTTAGTGGTTTGGCTATCTGCGAGTATCCTGCAATATACTTTCTAAGGTATCCAGTCAAACCTAGAAAACTCTGCAATGTCTTCACATTCGTTGGTGTTTTGAATTTCTTTACTGCTCTTATTTTTCCTTCCGCAATTCTCACCGTATCCTTGCAAATAACATGGTCCAAATATTCAATCTCATTCTGCAGAAACTGGCTTTTCTTCCAATTTATCTCGAGTCCATGTTGTTGTGCGACCAGTATTACTTCTTTCAAACGGTCCATTGCCTCTCGGTGGTCTTGAGCAATTATTATCAAGTCGTCCATGTAAGCGAGAACTATCTTCCTTGAAATAAGATCTCTAAACACCGCATTGAAGTATTTTTGAAACACTGCTGGAGCAATACTCAGTCCAAACGGGGTTTTCAAAAATTCATATTGGTTTGTTGGAGTCACAAACGCAGTATACTTCCTGCTACTTTCTGCCACTGGTACATGAAAATATCAATTTTTCAAGTCAAGTGTTGAAAACACTCGTGCTCCTTGAAGTGCACCTATCTGGTCCTCAATGATTGGTAATGGGTAGTGCAATATCTCCATCTTCCTGTTTACTGCTCGATAATCTACACAGACTCTCGTACTGCCATCCTTCTTCTTGACCAAAACAATTGGGCTGGCGTATTCCGATGTAGATGGCTGTATGATTCCTTGTTGGAGCCATTCCTCCATAATGTCATCCACAATCACCCTCTCATGTGCCGACAGTCGCCTCGGTCCGGATACTATTGGTATGTCGTCTTTCAAAATTATTTTTGTAGTGATTCCCACATCCTGAGTCTTCTGTGGTTTGTATTCGATGATGGTCTTCCGGATTTCCTCTCTGTATTGTTCGTCTGTAACACTACTAAGGTTTATTTCTTCACACTCACCAGCGATATCAACATGGTATATGTGAGGTTCTTCTTCCTCCTTTCGCTTAATGGAAATAGTTCCATCTCGTATTATCAGTTCCGTTTTCGTCAGGAAATCAGCTCCTAGTAGAACTGGGTACTTCAAGATGTTGCCAGTTACCACATGGAACTTGGTGGAAAAACATTCGTCATCGATAAGCATGTCTGCCGTAAATTCTCCTAAAGTCCTATTGTTCCTTGAACCTAGTCCCACGAACTTGATTCTGTTTGTTTCCATTGGGGGTGATCCTATCCTGGCATACTCGTCTGCTCTCATGAATGTCAGGTCACTTCCAGTATCAACTAGAACCTCGAACTTGTGTCCCTCAACCTCCACGTATTTTGTATTGATCCACAGTTTCCTTTGTTGGTTTACAGCGTTGGAAACTTTCACTGCTTTCGGGCATTTCGTCGCTATATGTCCATGATCTCCACACCTGAAACATTTCACGCCTTTCTCTTTGCTCGGACAGTCCTTACCTAGATGATCTGGTTCCCCACAGTTATAGCACGTTCGGCCACGTCCTGATTTATTGGTGTTGTTGTGGTATGCCTTGCGTTTTTCCTCTACTCCTCTTGCCTTCGGTGTTGTTCGCTGTTTCATTTGTTGATATTGAAGGAGCCTCTGTTTTAGTTGCGCGATTGTCCGTGTTCCATACAGCATTATTTTATTTGTTGCCTCGTCTTGAATACCTTCTATAATATACTTGATCGTTGCAGTTGTCTCCACATCTGCTCCGGCTGCTATCTCCAGCATCCTGTATACGTACTCATGGTACGACTCGTCGTGTCGTTTCTTTTCCTTTGTTAATCTCTGATGAATTTGGAAACTATCGACTTGTTCCCCAAATTCGTGAGTTAAAGACGTCTTCAAGTTTGACCATGATTTGGCACACTTCTCATATGTGACAAATCGTTTTGCCGATCCCTTCAGCAATCGCCTTGCATACGTTACTTTATGCACGTCGGTCCAGTTGCTCGTCTCAGCAACTTCTTCAAATTCTTCGATCCACTTCCTGACTGATAGAGCGTCATCACCACTGAATCTCTCCATCGATTCTTCAACATCTCGGAACGTCAAGAGCACCGGCTATACTCTTTCTCTCCGACGTACCACTGGTGTTGAGCTGGTGTCTCCATCGTCGTCGTCATCGTCGCTGATAACTGCCTCGTCACCCGCTTCCTTTGCTCGATCGTTTTGGGGAAGTAGTGCCGCCTTGAGCCGTGCCACTAATTCTTTTTTGATCCCGTGTATGGTAGCGTTCGTCGTTGCAACTCTTCCTTTAGCTGCTGAACTTTCATTCTGTCTACATCTTCGTTGGTCAGCACCACCTCTACGTCTTGATTGTTATCAACCATTGTTGCGAAGTATTTTTTCTTTGATCCTTACTATTTCTGTACTTTTGCGAGATCTTGGCTGTGCGATCTTGGCGATCCCGGTTGAGCCCCCAAATGTAGAAATTGAAATTTATTAAGTAACAGAATTAGTTTGGAATACAAATGATCGACTTCGTTAATATTGAATTTGAGTGAATTCGAATAAATCTGAATGTTCTTCAAAACTGGTGTCCTTGGCTTCTTGGTCGAATGAGGTGGTAGATGCTGTCGGTCTTCCTTGACTCAGCTAGTCCTTCGTAGTATGGTGTTCTCTGCTTGGTTGCTGACTGCTGAGTGCTGGTTCCGATAGAGTTTGGAAAAACCTCTGACGTCAATGGAAAGGCCCATGACGTCAATGGAAAAACCCAGTTAATGGCTTTTGGTGCCGGATTGTCGCACCTCAACCCTTCTGGAAATTTCTAGGTTCCTTCATACATTCTTGATCGAATTTTTGAGTTTTTAATTCGAAGACGGAAGGTAGATGTCAGGAATTGATCGCAAATAATTGATCGTGCTACAATAGGTGGTACGTATACTCATCCTTTATCAGTTTATCAATGTTAATCACCACTGAATTACGTTTTTTCTCATTCAACATATGACTTTTACTTCCAACTATAATCAATACACAAATGATATCTTTATATTTTTCACATCTGTCTCCATCGAGAATTGCAGTTTTTCGCAAAAGACATCATATTTCATTGCTATAATCCCTACAAGATCAGAATTGTATATTGCAAGACTGCATCCAGGAGTTTCAATACATTTCCCGTCAGTGAGATTCCAATCAAGTTATTTGGTGAAATTAATTCCAAGGATATTATCTTATTACAATCAAATTACGTTCGCATTTTTGTCGATCGGATTTTCCTTGAAATTAGCGTGATACTCAGCCATAGTAACTTTTTGAGTGGAAAGTACATGGAATTCAGTAGAATATTTCGACAATATAACGATTGAAGTTTTTATCGAATTTCAATTGAACGATTGATTCGTGAATTTCCTGTTAATATCGAATGATTAAGCGTCATATCGTGGATTATTGTGGACTGCTCCATTTTCACGTAATATCGGCTCATAAATTCTTCAACCTGGACATCAATACTGAATCCCAGACAGAAAATCCTGAGACTATGGGTGAAACTTGACTCAGGGCTGGTTTCAACCAATTTATGAGCGGAATTTCAGCCAATAGTTTCTGTCCGTTTCACTCAGAGAAATATCTAATATTGAACCATGCTTGCTGCGGGTTAGATCAACACTGGCGCAAGGTCGGGCCAATACATTTTCTCTATCGGCGATGCAATGAGGTCACCTTTGACACTATCGAATGAAAAAAAAAATAAAAAAATCAGGAGTTGGTTAAAAATTGTAAATTGCTGAAGGTTAGAGTAAATCTACATTGACTTTTGTACGTGAGGACTTTACTCAAAACATTTTCTACACCTGTACACATGAAAAAAAATACATGCGTATGCGATTTCACAATCCTATATTTGTCGTTCGCAAATACCATATAATATTGCGAATGGTAGTAAAATAAATAGGATGAAGAAAAACGAATCAGCTCCAGTGTGGAGAGTATTGCCAAAGGCATGCGAGTGTTGACTTTTCTGATGAATAACAACGTCACCTTATTTATATTATTCCGATAGAAAAGGGAATAAAAATCATTACAGCGCTGGAAATCGAGGTGTTTCATTGTATGTTTTCCCCCATCCGGAAACACTCTGCTTCAAAATTGTTATTACATTTGTTCAAATCAAGAGACTTCTCACACACCAAATTTTTTATTTAATTCCATCCATGCACAACTGCAAAGCAAAACGCGCTCAAACTGCATATTGACGAGGTGAAATCTCGGATTTTATACTTCATACTCATGTGAAATTTTCGAGACATTTCCAATACACTGATTCTCTATTCATTTGGCAATCCAATTCTCATTTCAACTTAGTTCAATATTTGACCAAGGAATTTTCATCTCTTTATTTGTCATGTAATCGTCTTCATCATCTGAATGGTATCGATTTTATCAATTTTTTCAGAATTTATTCAGTGCAGTTCAATATTCCGTGCAGTTTTTTTAGGCACAAGGAAAAGGCATGAAGAACATGAATGAGGCAGGTTAGCCAAAGACCATGTTAGTGTGGCGTGAATAAAAACTGTAGATTGCTCTGAACCTTGTGGTATATAGAGGGTTTTTGGGCTGGGTACTACCATTTGTGATCTGAAGGAGGAGTTGCAGAATACAATTAATCAATTTTATTTATTCCGTAATAAAGAAATGGTAATATTGCTGTCAACTAGTCATATATACTTGGTATATTTATTGGATCGATTGTACTTTCATGAATGTTTGCTTTGTTCAATGATTACTGTAACGCTGTTGCCGAAGATGGAAGAAAAATAATCAACAGCCGGAAATAACTATGACTTGGTGAAGTATCGTTTTCATAATTTTTTGTTTATCGATGAAGCACTTATGAAGTAAAAATAATAAAAGAATTATTAGACATTATTATTTAAAAATATTTTATTTGTAGTTTTCACATAAAGCTGAAAGAACTTTTTCCACATGGCAACTCGGCTAAGGCTTTCCTCAAATGTTTCATGAAATAATTATTCAAAATAGGTCACTAAAATTCAAACGCAGTGTCGCAGTGCGATTAAACGGTCGAAGCAACAACAATAGCTTTCAGCTTCTCGAGTGGTAACGACGATAGTGATGGATTAATCTACTCATCATTAATGAATGGTGCAAAAGGTATAAAGAGGTGTTCGCATATAACAAATTAATATATACATTAAATAATTTTTATAAGTTTAATAATTTATACTTGAAAAAAAAAAGTTGCACAAAAACAATAGTAAAAAAGAAATCTCATACTAATAAAATGTTTTTTTTTTTTTCGGCAAAATTATATTTATATCTTAGTATGAATATATTTCCATATATCAGCATAAACATACTCGTGAAGACAAGGAGAATTTGAATATGCAAAAAAAAAAAAAAAAATAAATGGAAAAGCAAAGAGAGCCCCCCCTATTCTTCTAAATGTATTTAATGCATTGTCTTACACTTCTGAATATTTTGGAGTCACTCCAAATGGATTTGTCTTTATATATAGAGACGTTTCTGTAGACCGATAGTATAATCGTGATAATAATTCGTAGTTAAGGTGGAGAATGTATGTTATACTAAATTTTAGATACTGCCACGTGAATATGAGTAAAATGTTCATGTACATATATTTGTTGGATTTTTGCCAGTGTTATTGCAGCGACGCATGTCCATGTAAACTCGGCTGATGATTGAATTAAAAGGAGCGAAAAAGTGTGCATGGCTGGAAATAATAGAACAAAAATGGTGACGCAACCATGTGAACATAAACTACGTGTAATTGTTTTCGGCCGCAATAATCAATTGTCCATCATGGGAGTGGTGGCATACGATTCAAATACTTTACGATTGACTTATTTGGATAAAATGATAACAGGAAAAATTTTTTTTCACAGCATCCTGCAATGAAGAAAGAGTATTTTTGCTCCTGGGATTCAAAGTATCACGGAGCGAGTTTTCCTATGGTAATAATGCATATCCTCACTGCGAGAATACTGGTATGGCTCCAGCAAGAATACCGAGTTCCCTTATTACAATAAAACTTTAATTTATGTGGTTGTAGCATATGTTCTAATATCGCCGTAGCTTGCATTATCATACTTTTCTGGCGTGCTTTACTGTGTGTATTACCCAAATATATATATATATATATATATATATATATATCTACATAATTGAGATGAGGTTATTCGGTGTTTCATAACAATGTTGGTATTCTTACTACAGCAATACCAACTTTTGCCATGGTAAATAAACATATCCCTCTATTAAGAAAACTTTGGTATTCATACTATTGGAATACCAGTATTGCTACAAGAGTAAGAAATATTCCGGGAGGGAGAATACTGTTTTCTCGGTGTGCTAATGTTTAGTCGCTCATGGTATTCATGAAATCATTCGACGAAATTGTTGCAGAAAAGTGGAATGATGAATTGGATTTTGATGATATTTTTTTGTCGGGGACTTAGGAGGAACAGCCGGGTGTTGAATTAGAAGATTCATTGAAGTTCTTTACAGTTTTCGATTGTTAAATGGCAATGCACGAAGACGATAAATAGAGATTGAGCAATTTTATCTACCGCGGGAAAAAGAGTGGTACGAAATTCAATCTGAAAGTATTCAAAATTGCCAATTATGAGAGACGGAATTAAAGTCCTTGCAGAAAATCTTACTTCATTATTCACGGATTTTCATTTCACAGAAATGTGATTATAAAAATCACTTAATATCATTCCTGCTATGCACTGAAGGAATGAAATCACATGCAACCGAAACTGAACTTGTACCAAGCTGTTACTCTATCCAACTATTATCCGAACTCAATGCTGCTACACTTTAATGTTCAAATGTTGCCCCAATGTTCCATCGTCCTGCGGGTCTTATATGCATTCCACATTAGCCGACAAACCAAATCGATACGTGTTTCACCGTCCAAACGAGAATATTTTCTGAGACGATTATTTTATTCAGTAAAACTCGTCGAGGATATCGCGATTGTGAACTATTCTCACAAACTACCAAATTAATTATTATAAATCGAGTCCACGACTATTTTTTTACTGCTAATGATATATAAAAATATAATTCAGAACTTGAATGATATATAATCAAACAAAAAGTGAAGAAAAAAATGATTCTAGCTGCTTCTAAACAAGAATGGAATTTCAAACTAAAATACCTTCGTAAATTTTCAATGAATACATCCAATTGGCTTGGAAGTACTGCAACAACCTCTATCATAAAAATGAACAATGATCGGAAAAAAAGAAAAGTGGAGAAGACCAAAACGTCCATATAGAGCCATTGTATAGACGCATTGGAAGAAGAAAATCCGCGCATGCACCCTTTATTGCATACTCAAGATAGCGTGGAGTGTGCGCTTCGTGTTTCGGGTTAGGAAGAGATACTGCATATGAGCATATTGAATATTTGATGCTCAACAAAGCGTGAAAGCAGTACGGGGCTTTTCAAAGTAAAATATTGCTAAAGCACCATCACATTATGTATCTATGTTTGATATATGTATAGCTATATCCATTATATATACAAAAGCCAGGCAAAATGTTTGATGAAAGGTATATTTATGTATGTATACGAGAATACGGTTTTCGTTATTTAGTTAAGCCATGCACAAAATGCATTGCCTACTCGAATTCAATTGCAACTTCAGAAGTGAATATATTCCTATGTATTGACACCTTTAGCAGTATACACCCACGTTTATGTGAATACATATATATATACATATAAGAGTGCGTATATGTATAAGTCGGCTTCTTGCTGAATAAACTTTCTTGTACGTAACTTTACCATGAAGTTTTCTCTACAATCGTTTATATCTATATAAAATTCAATAAACTTCGATAACATTTATACAAAGGTATATACATAAGTTTTGTAAATAATACGAGTTATATAGTTGTGTACTTTGTTGTAAATGTATAAACAACACAAATGTTGTTATACAAATTTCATATCTTATCGCCAACATATTTGTGACGAAATTTATTCGCTTATTGAATAAAGAGAGATGTTATCAAAACTGTTGAATTTCATTCTATATCTGTAGTTTTTATACGGATATGTATGTATGCATAGAGGTAGACGAGGAATTTCAAATATTTTTCTTGGAATGTGAGTGAAGGATCTCGACATTTGTCCAACGAGTATATTTATAGGTGTGAGTAAATAATAAAATAGAATACGAAGAAAAAACTAAAATTTCAAAGAATTTAAAATGAATATATATATATATATATGTTGATAATTCTATATCAAAATTTTTGACAAATATACGGATGAATTTTTGCACAAATTTCGAATTCATCATTTCAGTAATTTTCAGTCTGAATTATTGTCTCTGAATCATGTAATTCAATTATACGTATTTTTTTCCAATAAGAGAATAATCCTCGTCAAATGGATAATATTTGAATGACATTTTTTCGATTAATTTGTGCGGTTGCTTGCTATCATTTTTACGTCATCGTATTAATTTCAGTCACAATGTCGATATTGACTGCCACTAATATGTATGTAATATAAATAAAAGTTTTGAATGTAAAAATATATTCGTGTATAACGCTGAAAATAATTGATAGCTCTGATTTAAGAATATACCCACGCTCAAGCATTGTTATTAGTAATACAGATGATTGTACAGATGGCAACAAGTCGAAAAGAAATATGTGCTTGTCTGTTGTTAGTTTCTCTCGACGCCAGTCAATCACGTAACCCACCGCATGCAACATTTCGACTTCACTCACGCCATATATTTGATATGTATCATTAGTATCATTACAGTATCGCTGTGTCTTAATCCATATAATATTTTTTAGAATACGCAGATGGACACTATAGTTTGAACACATATATGCATAAAATATACACTTTGAGTGCGATATATCTACATAATTCAGTAGTAGAGCTATGGCGTGTGCCATTCACCGGTGCTAATGAAATTGTGCATTGCACCGTTACGTCAAGTGACGTATATACGTATGTATACCAGTTCGCTCTGTGTAATGACGTCCTCGGGCGGCTCTTTGTAGTTTATATATATATATATATATAACGACGGCGGCAGCCGTTAAACGAGTGTATGCAATAGTACCGGAGCTCTGCACTCTTTCTATAATTTTTTTTTTTCGTCCACCCGCTCCGTCTTTTTTTTTTTTTTTTTTCGTACTCGCGGTTAGCTTCTAGGCCATGCAAAGTGCTAGGGGGTATAAACCCATGTTAAACAATTCAACGTAAATATATATACATATAAATTGCTCTAGTGTATATAACAAAAAAAATTAATAAAAGCACGGAACATTTAATTACACTCGTATTCGAAAACGCCTTTTTTTTTTGTTCACATTTTTATTTTATTTTCATATCTGTATGCTGCAATAAAGCTTTGGTCGTTGCACCAGCACTATATATCCACGTTCAAATATCTGAAAATTGAATACTCGGTTATTCCCCAGAGTCGCAATTACCGGATGCTCCAATTTCCATATAGATACATATATATGTGTATAAGCATTCAGGGGCATATGTATGTGCATGCATGTTTCTACATATATATATATATATATATATACCACGAGGGTGACGGACGATGAGTAAACAGAGACGCAAAATGCCTGTGGGTTGCGCATCTCATATATTGTTCTATAGGTGAATATATATGCAGATATATATTTATAAATATAAATATATAACTATATTCATGGCTCATAGTCTCTAACGATTTCCCGGAGGCTCTTCAGAAAAGACATTCTCGTTGAATAAAGCTGTAGCATTTGTTCAAATAAACGTATATCATTTACATCAATCAACTCTTGATTCATCTGAATTGATGATGTGGATGGGCGCACCGCTTATCTACCGGTTTTCATCGACATATATACATTGAATTGCCACAATCTATTGCAAGACACGCGGGGGATGAACAAGACATCTCATCGTGGAGATACAATTCGTGACGTTGGCAGAGAGTGCGCATCAGTGTATTCATGTGGTGGTGTATATGTGCGATATGTCGAGTCTATCTCTTCTGTCCTGTATGTGTATTCGTTGGTGTGTGTCTCAGTTTGCAATCACACCTCTACTCTAATTAATTCCGTAGACTTGGACACACTCAAGCCATTGGACCAATCGATACCTCGATTGTCGGTAGGCAAGTGCCCCGGACACATTGTCGACATAGGTTATTATTGATCAACATGTCATGATGTATTTATATATATTTGGAACAGAAATTTGAATATTCTGGGTGTGTTTGGTATTTTTCGTTAGATCCGATTATTAATTAAAATTCAGGTGGTATATTTCACAATGTGGAAATATGGAATATTAATTACAGCCGTGCAGTGTATCATTTTATGCACGGATGAGATGGATTAGGTACTTGAAAACCCTACAATTCGATATAATTATTGATTGTGCACGAGGATTTTAACGCAAAATCGTTCATGTTGCACTGGAAAAACAGTATTTTTCCTCATGGAATATTTCTTGCTCTTATAGCAATACTGGTATTCCCATAGTACCCATACCAAATCCTCTTCAAAGAGGGATACGTGGATTGATCACAGGAAAACTTGGTATTACAGTACTGAGAATGCCAAAAGTAAATATTGGAAAAAACTAATTGTGAGACAAAATAATTTTTACAGAAACGATAGTTTGGGAAACCTCTATATTTCATCAGATCAGGCATGTATGGAATAAAATTGTCAATTCGCCACCTGTCAATGACCCTTGACCTCGGAGACAATATATGTATTCGTCATTGAATTTTTCATTTTTCAGACCTAATTTGAGTTCAGCAACGTGACGAATGCAATATTTATTCGCTGTTACGGTGGATTGTTCATCACTTGCTTGTGTTGCATCGCTCCCACATTTGAATATATGTATAAATTTCGTTATGAATACATATTTGATATGAAGCTTTTACGTTTCTGTTTATGTATGATATACATGTCATCTTCACAAGGATGTCAATCATAATAGAACACGATTTTTGGCGACTTTTTTTTCGACCTAGCACATACAATAACTCTCCAACTCACATAACAGTTGATAGCAAGTAGCATTGTGTTGTCGGTGAACGATGTTAGAGTAGTGAGTTAATCACACTCTGAATTTGCTGTCAGGCAAGGTGTCATTTTGCCTCCTTCATGGCGAAGTCGAGACAGTGAGTTAATCATACACTCGCTATTATAATACTGCGCACTGCTTATATGAAAACTTCTCCTCAATAATTTTATGAAAATGATTTTTCTTCAATGAAAAATAATTTTCAATGTAATTGAATAATTCACCCACACATGTTCTCGTATTTCAACTATTGAATATGTTGTGCACTGAACTTTAAAATGAATATGAACTGGAACAATAATAATGGTGCCCGAAATAAAAAAAAATGAGCACGAAAAGATTTTAACTTATGTTGGTAGCCAATTTGAGAATTTCGAAGCGACGCGAAGTTTATCATCAAATCCAAATGTTTGTTCGAGTAATTCAATTTGAGAAGAAAATTTGCATTCGTAAAAATATAATTAAAAAATATAGTGAGATATTGTCTTGTCGTATACTGATGTTGTTTCACGGAATGTCATCCAGTACAGATTTTGTCAAAGATTATGAAATAAAATGAATAATTCCTGTTTGAAACATTGAACTGTTAATTGCGCACGCCTCTGACTTACGTTTAATTGCTCACAGACATGAATCATACAACGCGCGACTGTCAGAATATAATTCTAATTGGCCTCGAATAAATTTATAAATATAAAAGAATAAAAAAACTTTCTTATTTAAATGATTGCCATTTTGTTCGTAATTTATCCTTTCTGAGATTCCAATTAGACATTGAAGACCATTAATAATTGTAGATGTAGTTAAGTTATTATTGTTGCTGAATTGATAATCCGGCGCATACTGATGTGTCATAATTGTAAAGATGCGAAAATTTGATGAACAATATTATCGAGAATCTCGTCTATACGAAGAGGTAAATAGTGTTATGACTTGAGCGACCTCTTCGCTCTATTCGTTCATCATTACCGACATTACCAACGTAAATATTTTTTCATCAATCATCACCGCACATGTTGACGCGCCAAATGCAGTCATCAAATTCTTTCTTTCACGATGACCGCGCACTTATCATCGCCGCGAATATTCAATTCGATTCCTCTCCGTTACGCTGCGTCGCGAAATATGACCATTTGAATAAATCAAGTCAATATTAAGAAAGATTTATAAACTTCAAAAATAACCTGAGTTTACACCCAGGTCGTAACAATAGTTTCATTCAAAAATTCATTATTGGGTGATGAAAAATCGGGATCTCGATGAAATAATACTCAAATATTCAGGTTAGAAAAACACTGGACATTTGTGGCAAAGTTGAACTAACATGATGAGGAGCTAGCAATAATTGTCAAGCGTACACAAAAAATTCACAAAGCGTTTAGTAAAGCTTCACCGTTCCTCACTGTCTCTAGATTATACAAAAACTACGAACCCGTTGGTATGTTTTTGTGACCTCTACTGAATTCTGTCGGTTCATATGATAAATTCATTTTTACTAACGTTAATAATTACAAGGACGTCTACAATGGGAAGAGACGTAATTATTAATTCATTTCAATGTTTTTCTTTGTTTTTGCGTTGTTTGTCCATTTATAAATTAATTTGTAGTGAAAACAAATGTTTTCATAAATTAAATATTCATTCATGAAGATTTTATGTATATATGAATATTTAAATACATGAATATCATAAACATTCATATAAAATGGGCGGTAGCTTCAGTTCAATGTTCAGACAGGGCAGTTCTTGATATCGATATCTCCAAGAGCGATAAAATTCATTTGTTTGTACTTCAGAAAGTTATGACAAGCAACCTGACTGAGATTTATTTTCCGCGCCAAGTCGAGGTGAATAAGTATAAAGCGTCTTTATATATTCCATGAAAAAATTGGTAAAAGCCACATAGATATTTGATGGAGACAATATGTACAATTTATAAATTTGCAACTCTAGTGTCGAGGGAGAACTTCATTGATATTCTGTATCCTTGAATGATTATAGGGTGAAACGTATTGAGCCAGTACTGGCAAAAGTTTCACGACGCATTGGAACAACTTTGACACAATGTGGCACGAACTGTTTTGTTCTCCTCTTATTCTCGACTTTCTCACGTGAAAAGTATTATCAACGTCAACAACTCAGTGAGTTAAGACTTTCAAGGACGTGTCACGCGCTCGATAACTGACAAAATAGTTCAATATATATACCTATGTATATAATGTATAACATTTATACTGAATAGAACAAAGCTGGGGGTAGATATCATGGTAGGCATTTGTTGACAATTTGAAATGGTCCGTGAAATGTTAGTCACTAATCGAAGGTCTCCACTGTATATCAATCTGGTGACAGATGATTTTCTTATTCAAAATCAACTTTATAGCAAAAAAAAAAAAATTCATGGCGCACCACTATGTATTTTTAAATTACAATGATAACTATCGATAGTGGAATCCACTTCTACGAATTTCTACATTGGTTGCAGAAGCCATAAAATTTTGCACGGCTTTTGAGAAAGTTGTTTGTTCCACTTGAGACAGCATTGCAGTGTGACAATTTCAAATTTTCCACTTTTTGTTTCTCATATTTCGGAAGAAAGATATATTTTGAGTTCTAGAATGTTTATACCGGAATTCGTAATATTTGCGAAGTCACATAGAAGAAAATGCGGCGTGTTAGCGCGCCGCTCGACCTACAGCAATGGCAACGACCTTCCCTGATCTATTGTTCTCTCGGTCCCCTTATATCAGCCTCAATTATTTATATTAAACAAAAGGGCAGCAAGAGTAGAGAAAAATTATGTCTATAAAGAAGCTAAGGTTGACTGTATGGAAAGGGCATTGCTGATTATTGTAAGTTAATATTTTTTATAACAAATCTCATACTAAAATTTCAATAATGGATTATAAACAGTCTGAAATAATTGTATTTTTTCAGTTATTCAAAATAATTCCTAAGATATGCTTAAAACTTTACTACTTTAAATATTCGGGAAAACAGTTGTTTAAATAACTAACTTCTCGAGTGATGTGTTATTTTTAATAGGGACCGGATGTGAAGTAAACTCTCGTAATTTTCTGATAATTTCACCCTGACGATACCGTCAGATACACAAAATATATAGGCGACGGGATAATATTGGTCCAGTAACTCATGAAAGGAGTGTTGGACAAGTTGGGAGAGTAAGATTAGAAAAGAAGACTATTCAGGAGAGATGAAAATATTGATGAAATGTTATATGTTATTCGCATGGTATTTCCTATGATGGAATTTGAAATCAATGACTTGACGAATTCTGATTCTTTCAACTCGCAATTGAATGCGCATTCTATTTTTCTCTCCAAAAATAATCAAATCCCATTCCCGAAATATTTACACTTCTGTAATGTTGGAATTTTCATGATGATGTGTTCTCATCATAAACTTTTTTTTTCACCCTTCATTTCTCCGCAGCGTTGAAGAACGTGCCGTGATAAATCAACATTTAACTGAGTCCACAGCACTTCTCGCCCCGTCTTTCCATTCTTCATTCTTTCTCTCATTAGCTCATTCACAAGTTTTCCAGGTTTGTTTTTGAATCCTCACACAAGTAATTTTAATACGAGAAAAGGTTTTTTCACCCTCGAATTCGAGATTCTTATAATTTCCCCCGTATCCAACCATAGCAGTCTTGTTCGCGTTGAAATAATTGTGATTCACAAACTTTAATGTTCTTATTCAAAAGAACACTGATGATTGCACAAATTGGTTAAAATTTTCATTATTTATTCATGGTTTTATCATGGAAAAAAAGATAGCTGAGGTAAAAACCGTGGTGTTGGGAATTTCCAGGGACCGTAATAGTGGGACAGATTATAAATAGGAAATCATCTGGTAAAAATTGTAAATGAGAAAGAGGACGAGGGAGACATATACGTAATTATTGTAATGAATTGAAGGATTAGGTAAAATATTATTAAATAGAAATGGACAAAATGACGAAAAGTTCACAATTTTGAAATAATTTAACTAGTCCGGATATCGCATCTCACTGTGCTGGATTCAAATGATGAACCTTGCATTATACTTGTGATTCAGGTGTATGTATATAGTCGTTCATCAATTTCGTTGAGATGCCACAATGTATCTGGATACCCAGTTATTCCCATATAATAATTAAGGTCATTCATTGATCTAGATGTTGTTATGATGCATATTATTTGATAAGTCAATCGAAATGAATAAAAATAAATTAGACATGATATTGATCAATTCGTTTGTAATCGACGATTGACGAATGGATGAAGAAACATTGACGAGAATTTCATATGTCTAAATATACGAAATTCTGTTTAATATGGGAGAGGAAGGAACATAGATGGGAGGGGTGACTGATGATGAGCGAGAAATTACAACGCTACTCGCCTTTTATACCACTAATAAAAATATATAACAACAGCGCATCTTTTGATCACAATTTCAATCATGCTGTCGGTGAGCTAGGTCTCACTTTAGACTTCGGTGTTCATCTATATTTGAGATTATACGAATGCAGAATGTAGTCACGATCAAACTCTTCAGTATCGGAATTCACGATCAACATTTTACAACACATCAAAACGGAGATCTTGCAATCATGCTCTCGTACACAGATTCACACTTAATTTCTCGTTCTATAAAAACAATTTTCCAATTGCTGTTTGTGTCTTGTATCTCCCAATGTTCATAGAATCAGGTATGATAAATGAAATGATAGGTAGTAGAACTGTAGTAGAAAATATACTTATATGCAAATTACAATGTGTGGAACCATTCAACAGTATACGTTGTTATATTGACATTAGGAAATGCTGGCGCAAAATGGACTCACGCGTTACACATGTTGCGTGCGCATAGTCATAAGTCATAACAATGTCGTACTGCGGCTGGGGGTGACAGCAAAATATTCCAGCTCTTTATTTGAATAGTTAAAAGAGTTTTCTACAAGAAATTTGTAGAAAAAAAGAATGAAGATTGTCAAGATAACTACCTGGCAGTGATACTTTAATAATACGTATCATTATTCTGTCCATCAGTTCCTACCAATGCATTGGATTGTCATGGCAATGGAATCTTCCGGACAAAATTCCTTTCAACTTGAGGCAAACGCATTGAAATCTCATGGTACATTGCAGAGATACAAAGCGACATGCTAACGCTATTCCTTAATTATTTATTCCTTGTTCCTCTTTATTGTGCCTAGCGCTTGCGATTTGAATGTCTGATTAGTTTTCATGTTCAACGATGCTCTTTCTGGATGAAAATTTGTTTTGAGTACTGTATCATCATGGTACATATTTCATCCGTCCTTGCCCCATGCAAGCCGGTGAAGTTTAACTGATTAAATTTCCTTTGTTCGAATTTTTCATGTGGGCTTTTCATTATACTTTCAAGAATCGAGATGAATCGAATTGTGATTGTCCATGTTGTTCTGAAAAATAATCCATAACTTCAATATAACTCACTCAAGTTTATGTATATTAATTGTCATAAAGCAGTGATTTGTTAACTATCAATAAATACTTATTAAACCCAAAGTCTTCGGTCGAAGTTTACTCTCACAAAGACCTTATAACATCTCAATAAAGTTCATTATCTATCAATGAACATTTAATTAATATAGTCACTATCCACTAGAACGAACAATTTATTAAATGCTGACATACATTTATCAAATATAAATAAACGGTTACTACAGCTGTGGTTGAAATAATAATTTAATACATTTTGATATATGTAGTATTGAATGAGCTTTTCTGTCAGTGCATTTATTTTTTGGCAGTGAAGGGTTCCAGTTTGAAAAAAGTGTTTCGGTAAAGTCCATAGAACAATTATTGACAGAGTATCAGTAAATCCATTAACAATTGCGTACTATCTGTTCAAACTTTTTTGACGTTCGAGCTATTCTGTTTATACAGATGTCGATATGGAATTCTTCTGGACTTAATGGTAATGAGAACAGACACAGATCAGTATACATATATAACACTTATGGATAGTATAGAATCGCTGATAGTCACACTCAATTTGCAAATGTTCAGACAGGTAAGAAACAAAATGTTATCAACGTTAGACATGATAAATACATGTGTTATGAATATTCATATGTAAGCAGAGCATACCAAGTTGCTTAAGTCGGAAATTTCGTATTTTTAATCTTCGTGGTCTCTTGCAATAAGTGTATAAATATGACTGGATATCGAAAAATGTGCCATACTAGAAGTTAAAATAATTGATTGCGTTTAAGGTGAATTCTGTCATGATGAATTCACTTCAATTGAGCTTATTGTGGTACTTGGTTTGGATCGCTGTTTATGTGGCTGGAAATCTGGTTGGTGTTCATCCAGGCAATGAAGGTATGATTCCAGAATTAAGAACTGCATTTTTGTATTCAACATTTTGAAAAACTTGATCATTTACGTTTGAATTTTGGCTATCTCATGGCTACAGTGACATTCCGACTGATCCAAGAAGAGCAGGCGGATCTAGAGGTTACTTTGCAAAAAACATATTCATTCTTGGCAAACGAGAATCTACCAATATGGACATACGGAAGCAACCCCGAGGAGTTGATTCTGGATAAAGAGGTGCCTATATTAAAATGTATCTATAATATGTGATGTGTGCATAAGTGTGTGTGATTTATATAACCTATATATTACGAATAGTCTGGTGATATCCCAAAAAGAATGTAATTTTATCGAACTTCAAATTTTCACGCAGATGACTGAGCTTCTACATAACGAAACAAATCGCGTTGTTACTGTTTGCAAAAAGATATTTTCAACGGTTGAATATTCCGGGAACCATAGTGGATAAATCATAGAAGTAATTGTGGCGATAGTTGAATAAATTATCGGGAACAAAAGGTTTGTTTCAGTTCCACACCACCAATAGATCAGTTCTAAGGAATTCTCGAATCAGATGAATTCCAATGGCGTGATACAGCGGGTTCGGTCGTTATCAATCCATGAAATTCATTCCTTCCATTGCGCCCCATCTAACAGTATTTCGAACGTGGCAATAGAAAAGGAGAAGAAGGAGAAAGTAAACGCTACTATAATGTAGGCAGATGAACATGAGCGTGAATATTTAAATTGGTTCCACCAAACTGTGCATTTGGAACAAATCTGGAAGTGAATTTCTATGAAAAGGGCTGAGGTTTGGTTGCCTTATACAGGAAGAATTGATAATTAAATCGTACTAGAGATTACACCATTCGAGTTCCATGTGTGTCATGTTACATATCAGATGAATCCCACGTCTTGTCCACCGGTGGAATAATAACCTCTTTCTCGCAATCGGATTTGAATTTGTTCATATGGTTATCATGAAGTATATGCGATAGTCGGGATCCAACTAGAGATCTGGTCGCACGACACAACAAAAATTAAATCTCATATCAATTACTGTTTGCGATGTCATTGGCAATAGCTCAGCAGTTTCTTCGAAAACAATATCTGAATTATAATTGAATCTTTCAATTTTGGTTAATTTATTAATTAGGAAAATTATTCATCGAGTTCATGGTATCACCTTTTATATTTGCCAATCTTCTCTTTTGTGTATTTGACACAACAATATTTGCCGGAAACTCTGACTTCATTATTAATATCCATACCAGGTGTATTGATAGGTGAATGATTATGTGTGTGATGATTGTCATCATTGCTGTTGCAGAAATAAAACTCGGGATCTTTACCACGGTTGTTGGAGAAAAATCGATGCTTCTACAGAATTTATTTTATATATCATTTCTAGATTTCAACTTTTCGTCAGCTGATGATACTAACAGTATCAGTATTATTTGAAACTTGACCTTGGATGAACTTGATATATCGACGCGACTGACCGATAAGGAATATAAAGGAAATCTAATTATTGACTAAAATGTTTGTATTATTTCAATTAGATGATGAGGTCGCTTGGATCGTTCAGCATGTATCATAACGGGGATCTTTCTTCAGCAGCTATATACTTCCACGACCGGCAAGAATTCGTAATTATAATGATTCATTCATATTGAAACACGATTTTTAATTCAAAACTATCGGTAGAATAATAATTCTACACTGAAGAAAAAAGTATTTCTGCTTCTAGAATCCAAAGTTTTTCCGTGCCAGTTTCCGTATGGTAAGAATACTGGTATAACTTCAGCAAGAATACCGAGGTTACTTATAATGCTGAGACTTCATCTTATGTATACATTCTCATACTATAACAAATCGCGACTTTACCCGCGTGTTTTACCGTGTGTATTACCCAGATTTATATATCCACACAAATGAAGTGAGGTGTTTTCATTTCAATGTTGGTATCCTTATCACAACCATACCAACTTTTGCTGTGGTAAATATAGGTATCCCTCTATTAAGAAAACTTTGGTATTCGTATTATAGGAATACCAGTATTGCTACAAGAGGAAAATTATCGAGGAATTATTTCAGGAGGAAAAATACTACTTTTTCAGTGTAATAAAAACATGTGATTAATATTGTGATTAATTTTGCAGTATGGAAACATTGACAGTCGTTTCGTCATCAACGCTCTTCGTATTGAGTATATAACAAAGCGATTGGAAGTGCAGCACGAGACAAAAGAACAGGTAAAGGTTATGGCTCCAACTCACAAAATGAACCTTGGCCACTGAATCAGAATCATTTTCCATATCTAAGATGGTTCCGTTTGCCTCTTATATGGATCAGTAGAGCCGTTGCTATCACTCCCATTCATACAATAAATATCATGAATTATCGACAAGCTGTAACTTTGAATTCGATTCATCATCTAGTTGTACACCGTAGTCCCGAACGATCTTCTTCCGGGCATTGTGATGCGGGTCTGGGCTGCGCACACATATCGTGTCGGAAGATCGGCAGAACTCGGAAATCTAACAGCCTCCATTCATCAGGCTGAAACAATTGGTAAGTTAACAGGAATATGCAATGAATTCGAATGACACTGCACAATGTTGAAACGGATACAGGTATCTTATATACATGACTCCTGGATGAAGATTGGACTGTGAAAAGTTCAATGATAAATAATCCAATGGATGTTGTGATTTGGTTGAAAATATGTTCCGATTTCTATTGTCAATGACTAGTGCTCTTCTTCAAAAAATCTCCGCGGTAATGTTTTATGCGATCATCCAAAATATTTGACAGATTAATCCGAAATACAGTACTTACACTGCAAAATCAAGTGTTTAACAAGTTTTGAGGTTAAAATGGCTAACCGTTACATTCTCTATTTTTACTATTATGCTTATTTTTTGCAGACTCTCAACCATTATAAATGTGACTACAATGTTTACAATAGTAAAGATAGAAAATGGAATCTTCCGACGTTTCAACTTAGAGCACTTGATTTCGCAGTGTATAGTATCAAGATACATGCACATTAACATCGGATGAAAACCATTCAAATGGGAAGATCAGCGCTGAAAATACGTCTGTGATTTTTTTCACAATTCTTAATTGTGTTCATATTATGCATAGTTTTTAGAGGAGAAAATTGAATTCACTCATTATTTGCAAGTACATATGCACGAAAATTCGTTGAGTAATATTACGGTATTCGGAGATTCTCAATTGGTATTAATTAGATTATGTTGTCGAATAAGTTTCCGTTAATGTCACAATTCGTCTTGGTAATAATTTCCGCTTACAATTCTTCTTTTGTGATATTGTATCAGATTACATTATTGCCAATTCACTACGTCCTACTGGGCGTCAATTTCTACAGCGAAATTGTTCGTGTTTGGTTGATGAAAGTATATAACTGATTTGTGACCATATTTTCACCCCTTTTGAATTAGGATTATTTGATAATGATATTTACTTTTCTCCACAGAAGAAAGATTGACAAACCAAAGTCAAAGTCAATCAAAAGTCAGATCACGTCGAAATCTTCCGGATGTTGTTTACGTGAAATTATTAGTTGTCATCAATTATGATCTAGCAGAAAGAATGTGAGTAAAAAAAAACTAAACCAACTAGTGCTCTTTACGAGCTCATTTATGTACGAGATGTCATTACTCATTTGATTATTCATGTCAAGTAGCTCAGAAATGGTAACAAACGAATAACAGGGAATTCGCACTATTTCTTCGAATTTGATATTGGAAGGCAAGTCATATAACATGTGTTGGTACGTTGCATTTGTGTGATGTTATTCCACTTCGGGTTGGTGAACTACACTATTGTGATAAACATTGCATCGGAAAATGTTTGAATCTTAGTTGCATTTTGCACTCTGACAGATTAGGACAATTCAATCTTGCTAATTTCTCCTCAATGACATTAGTTTTATTCTAGACGAAGGAGAAGAAAAAGGAAAAGAAAAAGGAATTTTCGTTCAGAAAGATGTATTAGATTTTGACCCCAATTGCCATCCTTCTTATTCGGACTACGGTCCCTATAACTGCAAAAGGCAGCGTATTTCCTGAGGGATGTAACCAAAGGCGTTACGCAATGTATCTCCATATATTATAATGGAAATTTTTTTCTTCACAGAAAGAACCATGAGAAAATGGGAATTGTTCTTTATGTGCTGAATATGTTCAACGCTATTGACATGTTATATTCAAAAGTGGATGAGCCAAAAATCAAAATCAATCTCGCAGGAATAATTATTGGAACGGTAAGTATTTGAATATCAGCATCACAAGTAACTGATGAGCTGTGGTGTTGATAAGCATAGTCATCAACATGGGAGTATTAATGAGGGTATTAAATTCTCTCGTTCACATATAATGTCGTCAAAAGCACCGTTTGTTCCGTGGTTGTCTCCATGACGTGAAAATAATCTTCAGATATGGGGGAACTGAGGAATACTACACTGCTCCGTCATTAATACCGCTAACCCATGATCCTCGTAAACAGTGATTGAAAAAGTTGAACAAACAATATCGCGAACAAGTTACTCATCGAGCAACCTAATTTAAAAATATGTATAATGTTCTGTCAATCATAACAATGAGCCACCCGAAACTAAGATGTGGCCGTATTTCTTTCGAGAATTGGAATGTTCCGAGTAATATTTTCTATTGATTAACTGTCATTAATATTGAGTTGGAATCAAATTTACGGATCGCTCATCCAATCCTATGTATTTGAAAGTCAATTCGAATTCTCTCGTACATGAGGCTCAATTGGTGCATACCACCCATCTCACTCACTAGTTTGGGTATCTATATCTAGTAAACGTCAAACATTTACATTTCTGTTCAGACACGTCATGTATGATTGTTCAAAAAATTGTTTTCCAACAATTCCTCATATCCAATATCATAGGATCGAGAAGAATTGCTGTCAACATTGCAGAAATACATACCCGTATGGTGAACGCGGTTAACGGCATTAGTAGCAAGTACATGTGACACAGTCAATATACACTCCTTTATTATTAGTTCATGGAAAAGCCTTCAATTCCGTTAAAAGCTACAGTTTCGTCACCAATCGATGACAAAAACTCAAATATTCGTAATACTTCTTGATTTTTATCAAATCCCACTTATTTCTGTTAATCCATCGCAAAAGCTGCGGTTAGTGGTGATACTCCTTGCGCCCTTATTGATCGTCATGGATCAGTGAAAGCATGGGAGTAGCATATAATATATAAGTAGTGGATGAAGAAATATCTGAATATTGGTTTCATTCAAGATTTTGGAAATTTTTATAATTGCTTTGAAAGGTTGAATACCTCCACCTGAACGAAGTCAACTTTCAAAGTTGTTTTCAATTATATACATCTCCAGTATTCGAATTCAAAGAACTCCAGTAACAAATCGATTTAGGTCAGAATTTAATTTCACATAGAGTAGGACATATTCTTTTCTTCCAAAACTAACGTCAATGCTTGGTGATTATATGAAATTATGCTGCGATTATAGGCAATTACCTTTCCGCAAACATTTTACATCATTTCTATATATGAAAACATTAATTTTTCGAGTAACTCCCGCATTCCATTGGAGTATCCCGAATATCATTGTCATGATATACTTCACATTGCGCATAACTACATAATCCTGCATAAAATAATTTTTTTTACCAGAAAGACGATCCATTCTTTTCAATGGATAGTTGTTATGAACTAGACACCACTTTCAATCTAAGGACAATGAATGTAGACTGCATCGCGCCGCATATCGAGCGTTATCTTCATAAGCATTCGAAAGTGATATCACCCGATTCTTATAACATTCCCATTCTTCTGACAAGGTTTGGATGCACTATGATACATTTTTTTAATTACAAACGGAAAGTGTGAAATGGTAATCATTACGAAAATGCATGGTAAATGTGTGGCAGCTTCGATTACTCCAGTTTGAATATCCTGAAGGATATTCACGTCTCGGTCATGAATGGAAATAGTTCCACTCGCATAATGAAATCGTGAGGTTGTCACTTCTTTCCCATATTTTCGAGCAATGATATCACACATACATGGGGGGTTCTCTCTCCTCTTTGATCTGTTTATTGAATCGAATCAAAACAAAATCTTATGATTCATCACTACATATTTCGATTATGATGCTTCACCTACAGTTACATCTTACGCAGAAAATATTTATTGACAAGTGGAATCCCTGCAGGTGAGGATGTGATCAGAATGAACCAATAGGAATCGATAATTTCACGTTGATGTGATTTTTTGTTTAATTTCTTTACGTTCTTATCGTAGGAGTGACTTATATCAGAGACGATCTTTACGAAATCAAGAGACGCGGTTCGATAAAAAAACTTCTCATCCTTCTCCGAGACAGGCCATATTTCAGAAATTTCGCCTCCGGTGCTCATGAAATAGCACATGCGTAAGACGCCTGCATTATTCAGATGGCATAATCAACAATTCATACAAACTTTTTTACATACGTATGTTTCTTTCAGGCTCCGGGTTGGACACGACAAAGGGCCTTGCATGGATAAAGATAAAAATTGCCTTCGACATCTAATGTCACCTCAAGAGGATTTTTGTGTCGATTGTTTGTCATGGAGCCTCGTTAGCAGAATGAATATGAAAGAATTTTTCAGGTAGGCTTCCGCATTATCTATAAAATTAGCCAATCCAAATAGTGAATGGGACAGTAAAAATTCACATCATCATTGTCTAATTGCAGTTCACGTGACCATTGTTTTTTCGTCAAGAAACCACAATCACTGGAAAGACCAGGACCACGAGAAATCTGGACAGTAGACGAACAATGTCGATGCTACGGATATGAGTCTGCAACAATATCTGAGACAGTTGGTTTTTTTATCGTTATTATGAAGTTTGAAATATTGACTACTGGTTCATGTATGAACTTAACAGATTCGCCGATTTTTGTGAAAGCAATACAAGCCACTTGGCGGAACATATATTTTATCCAAGCACACTGGACTTTCGTTTTTTCGTACAAATGATTATTCAGAAAACGGTATAACCCATGAGACAGTTTTTTTCTGGCAAAATGGATACACATCCATTCAGGGTGCCAGATGGTGACTGCGACAAACCCGGTGTTGATATTACCATCAGCTGAACATTGATTTATTGTTGTGTCAGACTCCATCTGACTAATCGTCATGACATACATGAACGTGCCATCAGATTTGTTTTCATACTTGAAATAAATTAATTCCTATAGATCTTAGCCTGTAATCATTTTGTTGTCGCGATCATTTCCGTAATGTAGGTCGGGTTGGCTACGTCATTTTCTGTATCAACGTCTTCATTTGAAGACAAAGCCTTAGTACACTCCAAGACGTTTTTGTACTAATCATCGCATTTCAATTAATTATATATGTGTTTTCAGCGAGTGATTGGCGTAAACTCGTAAAAACGTGTATATGTCCGAGCTTCGGAGATATAACTATTAATTTACATTTGAAGACAGACGTAGAAGAAATGATATCCTAATCACTCCTATTTCAGACATGGCTGAATAAATTATGTCGAGTGCCTGTCAGAGAAAAGTGTGCCACAAATTTGAAATGTAACGGTCGCTACAATGTGTTTCATTATGATGCTCCTATTCCTTTCGATGGCACACTATGTGGTGAAAATGCGGATGGCGTGAGAAAGGTAACATAAAAATTCATACTATATATTCATTATTGATTTGCACAAATTCATGATGATCATCAGCCTAATCTGACTGCATTGAATTATTATTTTTTCAAAGGTTTGCTGGCACCAGGAATGTAAACCAGTTCAAACACATGAGGGTGGGGAATGATGGAATGCCCATAAACTTGGTAATTGAGAGGTAACGAAACATGCTCTCACGATCTCAATTGTTCAGTTTCATTGATATGCTGTAATTTTTCGCATCCGCATAATTTTGTATCCTAATTATTGATTGTATATGAAAGCACCCGGGTATAATCCCAGTTGGAGATGCTCAATCGCAATCGTTGAGTGTCTAAATGTATACAATATACATTGAGTACCATATTTGTATAATGCAAGCATATCTATTGGTTTTTACCGCCGATATACTTACCTACATATGAATATATTTTAGGATATATGGTCAACATATATTTTTTTTTATCCCTGTGGGTAGTAATAGCTTGGGCATACATCTGTTGAAATTTCGTCCAATACTATGGTGATATTTTTTTCAGAGCATGCAATGAAAACCCCACACGATTTATGAACATGAATGTCGTGTGAACTATCTTTGTGTATATGATTCATACATTCCCACGATTAATTAAAAAACATAATAACCATATATTCAATATATTTCATATATTCTGGCGTATATACATAATATGATCATTGGAGTACAGTAACATTGAGCCGGATTAATTGTTGAACGGATTCCTATTAAGGGTACTATATATGCAAATAAATTAGTTTTTGACAACGTAGAATATGATTATATTTCTTTCACTATACCAAACTTTGGCTAATCACTAAGTTTTGATACGTACTAAAGCTTTCATATTTGTATAAATCAATTTATAATATTGAAACTGACCAGATGAACTCAAAGAAGATGAATATTAATTATTCATAGACAAATCGGTGAATAGAAAACACATAAAATAAAAGCATTCCAGATGCGTCATGGATATACACCAATTTCGATAACATATTACAGTATAAAATATTAAAATAACGTAAATAAATTGTGGGTATAAAGATAAAACGTATATTCAATTCGAACTGTACTTCGAATATCGAAAGTATCTTTTACGAGTTATAAATCCCCGGGTTGGAAAATGATAACATTTGGCTAAATCGCTTTAGTTTTTCTACAACGATCTCCACCCAGCAACGGGTATATCCATCCGGTTCAAAGCCCACAATTGCAAGATAATATAAATATATCTATACATATGTCCGCATTGGATTCGAACTCGGGGAAAGTTTTTTAATCCACAAGAATGAAATGCAAAAAAAGTGAAAAATATAAGAGTAAAAAACGATGTCTGAAGTATTCTTATATAGAATTATGTGACTGTTGCTCATAAACTACGTGTCAAGCTCTAGTACGACGTATTAATAATTACCATGGGTGTGATATATAAATATAAATGTGTTTTTTTGATGCGTTTTACCAAGTGTGCATGCTCTCTCACAAAGTTGTGTTGTTTGTAGCTGTAATGGCTGACAGTTTTTGTCGAATGTTTGTAGCAATGGCTCGCCGAGTTCATAACTAGCATAAAAACTTCTTCGTCAATGAAAGCTTATGTCTTTTAATCATCAAAGGCTATATATTCGTTAATGGAGGTCGGACGATATCTGATCAAGTGTTGTTAACTACTTTTGCTCAAGTGGTGCAAGCGATCATGGACCTCTTGGAAACTATGGCGATGAAACCATCGGAGGAACGATTGTCCATTCCATTCTTTTTATTTTCACTGTTTTCCGTTTTTTTTTTTTTTTTATCTTTTCGGAACAGCTGACTGATGTTATTCTGTTGAATTTACGTTATGGCGCAAACGTTTGATTCATTCAACGTGGTATTGCACGATTGAAATCAAAAGATTGCACGCTTCACTTGTTGCCCTTTTGACATCGGAAACAGCCAAAAGTTTTGTGAATTGTTTTTCTTTTTTTTGCTGTAATCCATAAAAACACATTCAAATAGTTTGGAATAACTGAAACTCTACACATTGGTGACATTCGATATGCTCGACAGTGCAAAATGAAATGGTTTGTGCTGTACTAAACAAATGAAAACCCATTTTTCTATTGTAATAATCGTCAAAAAATTCGCTTAGTTCCATTTATAGACACTGGATATAAATTGCAGTCTAATATATCGGCTCTTCACTAATAACTTCGATATATAAGGTGGAGCATTCTATCAAAAATGTACTTGGCTCTGGCTGGCTCGCCCGATTTTTTTTTATTTCTACATCGTAATTTACGTTAAAAAAATAAATATACGTACTTTCTCGTTTGATTAATCCATCTTCCACATTGCGTTTAGTGCTGCCAGGAATCAATGTAGTTATGATGATGATGATGATGTCATTCAAAGAATTGTATTCTGGAAAAAAAAAATGCTTGTCACAAAAATTCAGATAAGAATAAATTTAGTATAACTCTAAGTAACAAAGACATTTAAACTCTTCCGAAATTTTTCCACGGTCTTCTACATTCATTTTAATTTCCACAGAATAACAAAATATGTGTTTTATCGAAGATAAGAATCTGTCAATTTTTCGCTGAAGAAATAAGGTAAAATCAAAAGAGGAGAAAAAATCGATGTACCCGCCACGGAAATGTTTTATAAATGAATGTAAAGAAAATATATATTTCCTTTATATGTCAATTATACGCAGTACTATCGCTTCACATATATTCCATATAAATGTGGGATATCGAATAGAATATCAAATAGAATTAAATGGCATAACTTTCTATGGAAGATTAATGGTTCATTTGTTTTTTGTAGAAATTTACCTATCTTATATCGACGCAGCGATTCATCAAATGACACTATAGCCAATATTTTCATTTCGAATAGCTCCATATGAAATACAAAGCAAATATATCTCCAGTATATTCTCCATGTATAGAATTATTATTATATACTGAATACATCTCACGATGTGCATGGTTTGATATATTTCACATATATTCTAAATATATTTCTACATATAAACTAATTATATTTCCAAATAGTCTTGGTTCGATATGTTTTAAATATATATATTGAGTATATTCCACATATATATATAGAATATACGTATAATTATTTGGAGAAAAAATATTTTGTGATATTAAGTAGATTATATTAAGATTATATTAAGTATCACAAATCAACATAATTTTTGGAGTTAAATTTCGTACCATTGCGAAGCCCGTAATTTCCAACTATCTACACATATATAAATTTTAGAGTGCAATAGTTACATATAGTATCATACATGAAACAATAGTAGTATAGAATGCTGTACATTTGATGGCAACAAGCGATAATGGCCAACACCCGGTAACACGTTTATCGAGCAAAGTGGTCATGCATTAAGGGGCTTCTCCCCTTCACAGTCGCTTCTTCTTATACCAACTATATCAATAAAGAGCTTTGAACTGCCATCGACCGGTACACCCAGACACAAATGTTATTGTTACATTACGAGTATGTAGCGAGCATATAACGATGAGTGCTACACGCGTCATATATCGTTAATATCCAAAGTGATGGAATGACCGTGGGTGTTGCGCCTTCATATCTATACAGCAAGTCATAAATTTCCAAGTCTCCCATGTATACGTTTATTCATTAGGCTCAATAATGTATATTCATTTAGATAAAAAAAAAAGAAAAAAAAGAAAGGAGAATTCAACGTATAACCACCATCAATGCAATATTTTTGCATGATGCAAATATAGTCTACATGTGCGCGCAGTAGTTTCAATTTACTTGCGGCTTGGCATTCATCCTCATATTCTACTCTTTTCATGCAGCACCTCTTGATGATGGTTCTTATTATTGTATCTCTCCCCCGCTTTTCTCTCCCTCACTCTCGTCGTCTCTTGCCGCGTTTGCTTTATAGAAAAATGCAAGGGGAGGAAAGGATATATGGTGAGTTATTAAATTCTCTATATTTACCATTTTCTTCCGTTCATATATGCATGCATATGATGTTGGAATAAAACCGTCGCTCTGCCTCGTTTTGTTTTTAAATTTCAAATGCATGAGCAATAGATTGTTGCAGATGGAGGTTTCGGCCCTGAAGCACCGTAGTCAATAATGACTGTATTTCTCATTTTATTCATTTTTTATTGTATATTCTTGTACATATTGAGAACAGCTTTTATTTTTCTTTTCTTTTTTCCAGGATTATTGACCTAACTATTTTCAACTTATAAATAGTTTTAGAGACATTTCATCCTATGGAATTACGATGCGCAGTGTTCTAATGTCAAATGAGATATTTTTTAAAAACTGGTGTTTATTATTTCACTTGAATTAAAATTAAGAACCGCATTAAAGAATGGAAAAAAAAATTGAGAAGTTAATTTTTGCTTTGATTTTTTTTTTTTTTTACTGGAATATGAAGCAAATATGTTTTTTTGTTAATTTACCTTCACCGTCTTCCATCGAAACAAGAAAACACGGAATTGTATATATTAAATATAAAGCTATTTTTCGTAATGATGTAGTGAGAAATAACACAAGTGATAATAGACTTGGATAAACAGCGATATTGTGATAAATTTCTGAATACTCGAAAACAGTTACACAATAATTGCTTATTGGGAAATGAGAATTTTTCGAATTTCCGAAAATTCGAAATATGAATAGAACAATGAATCTACGTATGATAAAACATGGGTTGGAATTCGTCTAATTAATAGTTACTTTCTGTAGTAGATTTGATGAAAAAAAAATTTTAATTAGTAAATCAAAATGGAGAAAACTTTTCTTCTTATTTTCAAGTAAAAATGAAGAAACAAAAATGTCCGTAAATAAAATAATTTAATACCTCGAATAATGGAATATTTTTGATTTGAAAAACGTTTCAAGACCAATCAAATGGAACAACAATTTTTCGATTATTCCATTGATTTTCGGTATGCACTGAAAAAAAAGGAGATTATTAGAGTGTTCGAAATCTCATGAATCGTGACAGTTTGAGAGAGAATTATGAAAATTAATAGTTACAGCTATTTTGTTATCAATAATTGTATACCTAATGCAGTATAATACAATACTCCACATACATACAATGAAAGAACAGTATTTTTTCTCCTGGAATGTTTCTTGTTTCAGTAGCAATACTGGTTTCGGTATTACTTTAGATTCCGGAAGCGAAAATACATTTTTTTCCAGTATATTTATTGTATAGCGAATTTGTATGTATGAGGTCAGAAATAATTAGTAAGAATACTCAAGGGAATGAGAAAAAAATGATAGGGAAATATGAGCTGACGGTGAATAGCTATATATAATAAAGTAATATGTATATAAAATGAATAATGACTGGATGAGGAATTTATGAGTGGGCCGCCGTACTGTGAGAAATTGCAGAGTCAGAGAAAATAAATGGATGCGGCTTGCGTATTTGATCGAAAGTGAAGAAGATGGGCGAATTTTATATGAAGAAAATAGTAACCAGAGAATAGAACAAGAAAAAAAATTACGTTTCGTCAGAGGGAGCTCTCGTATTTGTTGGCTCCTCTTTTGTGAGAGTCCGTAAGGAGAATTAGTGATGCAGAGAAGAGGGTTTGAATGGAGATATAAAGCTCATTGAGTATGGGTCATTCTGTATATATATTGCACTCTTAGAGCGCCATCATGAGCAAGCCGTTCTTCCTAAACCCAATTCCAATTTCGCGCTTGCCGCGTCTCTCTATTCCTAATTTGCGTTCTTTTTTCTTTAATACTTTCTATCATATCTTTTTCTTTTTTCCTCCCACCAACCTCGAACCCGTTATCATTCTAATTAGCATAGACAGCGTGTGTGTGTGTGTGCGGTGTCTTTGTGTTTCACATATTATATATATATATATACATGCTATTTCACGCACGTGTCTCCACATGCATGATGGGACTCAATTTTTATGAATATTAATTGTTCTAGGGAATAATTTTTCTTCCATGTTTTTACATGCATGCATATTTATAAAATACAATCTGGCTTCGTACGGAAAGTATTTGAGTGTGTATAAAATGTGCACATTTAAACAGCTGATATGCGTGTGTGAATGTGCGATTGCGTGAGTTGAATCAGCGATACTTGGAACTGCGCAGCGAAATTCTGATTCGAAAGATATTGTCAGGTCAATGATTCGTTGTTGGTTTACAGTGGGAATACAACATATACTATACGTAGATTGAGAGAAGAATTTATTTGTACCCGTCAACACAATATGTTTGCGACAAGTGAAGCTAAAAAAATAAACATTATCCGCGTGAGAATGCGAACCAAGTACACTTTCAATTAGCTGCTGGATAGAAAGAGAAATAAAAAATGAATGATAAGCCATTCACTGATGACCAAATACAATATTTGAAATTATTAAACCAAGAGTCTATTTGCACCCCCCGGTTATCACGTTTTGGCACATTATCCAGTGAGAAAATAAAATTTTCAGGTCAATGAAGACAACAACGAATGGGATAAAACGATTATGCAAACTTATTTTCCAATTATATTAGGCGAATATACTTCGCTGTATAAGCTGTGTATGAAATTTATACGATTAATGAGTTGTGGTGGAAATTAATATTGTGTGTATTCAAATCGAATAGTTACTTCAAACTATTTTACTGTATACCAAACTGCTTTTAGAGTTTATAGAAACGTATATTAAGATGCTAAAAATTGGTCTACCCATTCAGAAGAAACTACGCAATATTCAATTTCGAATAGTTTAGTAATCCAGAGATGTAAATCTTCTGGCGACATACTCGTGCAGTTCGCTACCCCTATACTTTACTAGCAAAGAAGGAGGATAGAATATTATGCTGGTCCTCCAGATCTCGGTAACTATCCCGAATTTAATCAAACTATGTAGACATACTCCATATTAATCACAAACTTCCTGTTGATTGGCTCTTCAAAAGCGAATGAACTTGTGTAGTAATTGTGAATAGATGAAATCTTTGAAAAATAATATTTCTGGATGAAAACATCTATAACTTATTTACTGGTCATTCAAATGTTTTTTATTACATATTAAAAACTTCTGCTACGTTGCTAGAACTACCTTATACTCAATTGATATACGAGCGCAACTTCACAAAACGTTTTATCATAACAATGTTTATATGGAAGATTGACAAAAATGTGCAAGAAAACATGTCGTGAATTAGGAGAGCTAAAACTATGTTGATGATGACAGCAGACTAGTTAATGCATTTGTTGATAATATGACAATGGCAATATAGTTAAATGTTTATGTTGCATTTTCGACACTGTTATTTCGTAGTGTATTCAGTATTTTTTTCAATGTATCACTCATAGCAGTTCGATCATGAGTGGAGGCGACAAAAAATTATATATAAAAACAAGGGAAAAGTATAAAAGAAATAAACCATAAAAGAAAATATTATCAGTTTGTTGAGAGAATAAATCAATTATATTATCCAAATGTGCAAATGTTATTATTGCCGTTCAGAAAATTATTGTCTCGTGATGTTATTACGCTGAGGCCATTTGTCGAGAGATATTTCGTCGGAATTATTTTGTCAGGGAGATATTGTACCATAAGTTCTGTTGTTACGCAACAGATATAACAATGTATTCATTCAGTATTGTTTATTCTGTATCAATATAATCCACGTTTTAATTTACATATGTCAATGGTCCCGCTATTCACTGCTATATCTATACAACTTTGTTCATCATCAATATCTGTCACATTCACTGCGTTCAGTTTGCATAAACAAGGAATATCCCGAAAATCCGATGCGAACAGACTCAACCCATATTTAATGCATAAATTTGACGAATTTTTGGCAAATTTGTTTGTGTATTCCATGTGTTTTTTTTTTCGGAAAATAATACATACATATTTTTTCATCAGGGAACGAAAATTTGAATAACCAATTAATAAATTTGTGCACTACATTGATATTGAAGTTTATGATGCTGGCGAATCTAAATGAAAATCCCAATGGAAAAAATTCCAAAAGATATTTTAAATGCTAAGTCTTTATTCATTATTTTTTATTGTTATTATGTCACAAAAATGTAAATAGTATAGAGTGATCATTATTCACTGACGGTGTAGTGCGCAAAATAATAGTTCTTTTTTTCCAAAAATATGTGGTGCTCTTCAAAATTGTGGGATTTTTCCGGCGGGATTTCCACTGACCGCCGATGCTGACGAGAGTAATTTTTTTTTACATTACCTGTGATAAATAAATTCACATCACGTACGATGATTCCATCAGTGGATTCTGGAGAAAACATTAAACTTTCAACCGGTTTTTTATTTTTTTCCATCCCAACCTGCATCGCAAATTTAACATTGTTTCTTGTGCGATGTTATTATTCTTTCATCCCGCAACGTATGCCGTCGTTAACACATAGTTATACAGAGTAACGTGAGCGATGAAAAGAATTGGTGGTAGAAACGTGTTTTAAATTTTTGGCATCAGCGACTGGACTAATACGGTATAAATGTATATATACAGGGTGCAGTGCCCTCAATGGAACTCTCTTCATGTCGTCTCATCCGCAGAGATATACATAGAAGTGTGTTACTTCAAGGAACGGCCGTAGCTATTTGTGTGTTTCCCCATATAAACTTGTCCGCGTCTGTACAGAACGACGACAGCGCGCGAGTTTGTATATAGAGGAAACATCGAATTTATTTTTATCTCAGACAGGGTGTATTACATACAAAAGAAAATTTCTTTTATTTATTGCAAGTGCACGGTGTTAACGATGAAATCTCTCTGATATGAGGGAGTATATAAACTTGGACTAGATTCACTTCACGTTATCTATATATATATATATATATATATACGCATTGTGTCTGAACAGTTAACCTCAAAGTTTGTGCAGGTATATATATATATATATATATATATTTTACTATAAAAGCTTATCCTCGCTGATGCACTTCCTAACCCAATTTATTTTACGCGTTTGGGGTTACAATTATGGTACACGCGAGGCAAAGTATATTAGGTAGGTAATTTGTGGAAATTTCCGCATCCAAAACAATATAAGGGATGGAATTAAAATCACAAGTTTTTTAGTGCACCCATGCATGTCAAGTACTTAATAGGATGATGATGTCAATCTATATAATATTCATACATACATAAAGTACAAACTATTGAGAAACACTTTGTAGATATTATATTATAACTGTACGTGCACTACATTAACTTTGATTGAGTGCTTGAGCGTCTTGAGCACACCGAGATACTTTTCTTTCTCATTGCAAATTAAATAACTACTCACTGTGAACTTTACACTCTCAAACAACGGAGAATTTAGATGGAATTACAGTTGGTTGCGTTAATAAAATGTCAAGAATGAATATGACATTTCCGGCAATCTAGAGTACTGGTGAAATTCTTCTGATAATTGTCGATGCTTATAAAAATATCTATGTATAACCTTCAATTTCATTAACTAAAATATAGAGCAATCATGTTATTGATAGATTTTTCTATATCTATCTGAATATAACACAGCTATGAGAACACTTGAAATTCTTATGTATTGATACATGTTCGTGATATCTAAGAGTGAAAATTTTTTGGTATACAATGAAAATGGTTTTTGTGTAAACTCTGCTGTGTGATAGAAAAATTATGTGGAGTAATCCACATAAGTGATATCCATTATCACTAATATGTTTTTTATAGACTGCCAAATCAAGTTTTTTAATTTAAAATGTTAAAACGTTTTATTCCCTATCTTCACAACACTGCCGTCACTCCTGAAACGTTTATGTGTTTTAAAAATGACTACAATGGGTACAATGGTGAAGTTAGGGAATAAAATGTTTCAACGTTTTAAATTGAAACCTTTGATTTGGCAGGGATTTGCAGTGTCATGTGGAAATTATCCATTGAATTCAAGAAGGGAACGAGATGCTGATAATATGTTTCAAATTCCACATTGGGTATATACCAACTTATTTGTCTTTCTCAAATGTGATGCGAATGTTTCAATGGTTATTGAAACCACACATCAATTGTTGTTAGCATATGATGACAATCCGATCTGTTATAAATTAGGTTTTATAATTTTATATCATACATCAACTTTTGTTTATGTGTGAATATCTTCTTATGATAAAAATTGAACCCCACAGTACTACTATACAGATTCGAAAGCGTGAGGTAGGTGCAAATGAATGGTGAGATTTATAGGATATATCTAAAAAATATAGATTCATATTGACCGCTAATACACTGAAAATCTCCGCAGAATTAAGTGTTTTAATTTAAAACGTTGAAACGTTTTATTCCCTATCATCAACATCGTTTTTAAATGTTTCAAAACTGACAACAATATCTACGATGATGGCACTTGATTTTGCAGTGTAGATAATTTTTCTTTACGGGAAAAACTATCAGCATATGAATTCCATTCAATTATATTTACCATATAAATTAATGCTGAAAAATAATAAACATTATCGTACAAATCGAATTTATGTTGCTGATACAAAATTCAAGATGAAATTAACAAGTGAACCATCCTCAAGTTAGCCGACTCAGGACTCTAGGGAAACGTAAAGAGGGATACGTATCCCACCAGAGGGCGAAGACGAGTAAGAGAGAGTGAGAGAGAAGGAGAACGAGAGAGAACAAATGATGCTACGTCTTCCGCGTTTGTTCGAGAGGATGAGACAAAGATGGTAACATTAAAAAGGTTTCAGTTGCATTTATATAATATATAAAGTTTGCTTGAGAAATTCAAAATTAGTTAACAATGAATCTAGTTAATAATTACAAGATAACCGTCGCTCCTTTGTGATCGTTTCTATCCGTGACGGGGAATATATATGAACATAAAGTACTTTTGTCTTACGTGGTTTTAATTACAAATATTCCATCGCATGCAACGCAATTTTAACAAACAATATTTATGCATCTGTTACTCGTCCAAAGGACGATAAATTTTAAATATCAGTTACTTCAATTACAAAGCATATGAATATTACTGCCATTTTTAATACAATAAGCGAGTGTCATGTAATAGAAATGTGATCGATAGGAGACTGATTGCTATGGAATATTGTAAAGGTAAATTCATAACGGATTGTTATACAATGTAATATATATTTACCTTTATCAAAATTCATATAGTTCTACGTGACAATTGTCTATTGAGTTCAATAACTGTATGTAATAATTGAAATATAAAATTTCCATGAACGCTTATGGCATTTAATACGGAATACAGAAGAGCGGGTATATTTTTTTTATGTGAAATAGCTTGACATTTCTGTATATGATAGTAGTGGAAAAACAACGAGACTTTCTCAGTATTTATATACGTGTATATATGTGAGCAGCGGAAAAAAAAAATACGAGACAAAAGCATTCAATTAACTTTTTATTGACTAATTAATTTTATCGGTACAGAAGTGGGCGTGCGGGTCAATTGTCGAATGGATTCCCAGAGTTTTTTTTTTTTTCTTTCTGTGGCAACGAGGCATACACTACCCACATTGAAAGCTAGTAACGAAAAAGAATACTGGGGAGTCCCTTATATTCGCGTTTTATTGCCATATGAGAGAGGGGAACTGTATAAACGTTAAATGCACCAAATGTTGGGTGAAAATACCGCGGCTAGACATAGTTGGAGGACTTGAAACCAATTTCCGTCGTGGCTCTATTAACGACAACGTGTGCGCACGATTCAGCGGGCGTCGTAACGGCTAACAGCTTTTCGCCCCTTCTGGGAAAATTTTTCTCGGGACTATACGGCAATTCATTACTAACAAAAAAAAAAGAACCTTCACATACTTAGCCAGAAATTCACTCTTAAGGTAGTTCTATGATGCCGGAATGTAATGTATTTCGTGAAGGTATGAGAAGAACATGATGAAATTATTGAAAGAAAATATTTTATCACTTATAATTTAATAATATAATAATGAATCTGAAAGTATAAAACATTTCTCGAATTATTATCCCGTTAATTCAATAACGATAATGGTGTGAAAACTAAATGGCGGCATTAATCTTTTGAGTTGCGAATTAAGTTTAGCCGATTAAAACTATATTTCATATCATTCCCGTTCTTTCAAGGGGAAATACCACGCTGAGCACTCGATGGAACACGAATTTCTGCGAATGAATAGATAAAAAATTTCAAATATTATTCTAATTTTTCTTTGTTTTTATTGATTCTAGCGGGCATTGATTTGTCTGACGTTGACGGCGCCAATTGTATCCTCCACACACTCACTCGAAATCCAATAGATGAAGAAGATTCGTAAACAATATGGATCATCGTTATTTTAATTCTTTTGTTCTTTTGTTTTAGTTTAATTTACTTTAATTCTTAGAGATTTCCGGATACTTGATTTTTCCACAAATTGCCATGGTCATTGAAAAACAGAAATCAATTTTTATTTGTCGTTAACGTTGATAAATTGAGACTCCAGTTGCAGTCATTTTATTGAAAAATCGAATGTAGAAAAAAAAATTATCCTCTCAAGGACCGTTACATTCATGACATTAAAGAATTTCCACGATTTTTCGATTTCATATCACTGTAAAAAAAGTTCTTATTGCTATTACTGGAGGACAAACAAAGTCGATCGGGTATTATTTTTATTCTTTTTCCCAATCTTAATACCATGAGCGGGAGGACAATTGTGATTGAAGTGGTTGTTTTTTCCAATTAAATGAGAGGAGAAGCACTTTTTTCCAAGCGCTTGGAAGTGCGCACATATCTCTGTCGTCATTCCACAATGCTTTCTATGTTTATTCCATTATTCTTCAATTCATACAAAAATTCTATACAGTGATCTGAACGTTCAACCCCATTAAATAGAAAACTATAGTAATAAAATATGAAAATTCATAAAGAAAAGGACATAAATGAATATAATTTGTTGCGAGTAGGAGGAAAACACCACATAAAGTATCGTTATATATCGTGAAACAAAGAATCTGAACGTCAATATTATTAACAAGCACTTTCCATGTCCAACTATTTCTTCATAATATCTCTCCATTTCAACTATTGATTTTAAAGATACGTTGTTATCATTTTTTTTTTTTTTGCATAAAATTCAATTGTCAACAGAGAAAGAGGCTTTCTCGTACGGTATTTCCCGTGTGCCGCCTGAGGGTTCACGCGAAGTTGCTTTTATGAATTCTTCATTCCTAGTCATTTCCTTGTAATGGCCTCACATCTAGACGTCTTGATATAGAACTAGTGAGTAATTTCATTCCTAAACGCTAAAGCAAATTAACTTGAAAATGTTCAACTCAATCGAAATATCGTTGCGTGTTTGCACACGAATGTACTGAAATATTAAATTCTGGTACTATTATTTTAATTACCATTAATTGAATAAATTACTGACAATTATAACTGACACATTTGGAAAACAGATCCACAATAACGAAAAAAAAAAAGTCCTAAATATGCAAGAACAACCTTCAAACCATTTTTTCTTTGTTTCGTCCATTGCTAGCTAAGTCTTTTCAATATTTAATTTTTCTCATTCCTTCCGGTATTGCACTCTATGAACTCAATCCTTTTATCCAATATTTTTAATTTATAACGTCCCAAAGTAACATTAGCTAAAATGTTGAACTTTAATTCTATTATTCAAGACTATATCATCTTACCCGAAAAACAAAAACTTCCTTCTGAGAAATATTTGAACAATCCCATCTCCATCTTACCCATTCATCACTGTCTAAAATCAATAGGTTATTCTTAGAGACTCACTTCGAAATTTGTTGGAGACATTAGCACACGAGCACTCAAACCGTCAACCTGTATACATATAAATACAATACACTAATATCGTTACCTACATCCCACAAACATATACTGTCCACTTATACAACAATATTTATGATATAAATAAAATCAATATGCCCTCTCTATTATGGCAGTGGTGAATGCAAAAGATACACTTGGTTTTGCAACAGATCGCACCGTATCATAAGTATAATTATACTTCAATCTCGAAGGATAATAAGTGAAAAATAAAACACAAAAATTTAACCTCGATATATACATTTGAAATCACGAAATTCTATTTTTTTTTTTTTTTTTTTTCATAGAATTCAATTGGGGATGACGCGAACAGACCACTTCATTATTCAATATTAAACTTTTAACTCACTTCGGAATTATGTCAGGCAATGTTAGATGAAGATATATGAAAGATAAAGATAAATAAAAAAGATTATGATCTATAAAAGTATCTCTGCCTTTTATCGGAGTCAATATTGTTAGTTTTAATTCTGTAAATTTACTCCTATCTTCTTTCTACAGATAAATATGATATTCGTTGCACGCAATATAAAGTGTCAAAAATTTCGTTCAATCTTCTGTTTAATGATGAAACTGTTTTCATGACGTTGGTCGTTGAAATACCCATATCATAATTGAATGTTTTATGCTTTGAATGATGTATTTATTCAGTAAAATACATTTATATGCATTTTTGTTTATTTTTATTCAATTTAATCGCACAAAGTTCTGAATGATTGTAAATAACGCAAATGGTAAATTAATTAGTCTCGCATTGAGCTGTCACTTGATAGTTCACGTGCGCGCAACTTTTTTATCGACACGATATAGGTGTACTGATGCAGTAATTCGCAAGCTCTGATGGCTCATGGGGCGTCGAGTTTTTGCAAAACTCTGCCTATAAATTCGAGTACGTTTGGTTCAGAGGTGGAAAAGCTGTGCCACGTTGGTACTGTATGTGCATTCACGAACGCTCTTTGCTCACTTATTCGCTTCTCTGCTCTACCTCAACCCTCGCGCCGTTTGTCTACCTCGGCCTTTACGTTTTATTTCAATATATATGTATATTTATCCTAACCAATACACTCCCTTTATACCCTAGCACCAAACACTTCTCGCTCTCTCGACGTCACATTCAATCACCAAGCCGTAAATCCGTGCAAACGAAATTTATTGCCGTAGCCAATATTTACAAGCTCCTGGAATTGTTGTATTTATCTGACTTGATTACAGGCTTCGGGCGGCAACCAAAAATTTGTGCGCCACTGCTGCTGGATAAAAATTATAAACCCCGTTCGTCGTTGTTGGATGTTACAAATAAATACACATTTATATGCAAATTTAGTGTTTATATACGTTGTTTTTCTCATCACGATTTTGTTTTCCGAGATAAAATAGCTGGATATAATGATATTGAATTTCATATATCCATCCGCCTTAATAGTAAAAACATCCTATGGTGGTGATACTCACAACGTCGAGATCTCACAAACTTTAACGTAAAAACAAAAAAGAAACAGCAAAGGTCGCACGTGGCGCGGCGTTTGTGGGACGTCGGCAACAAAAATTATATAAAAACACGAACAAAAACATGTGTGACGCGTGTGTATTAACCTCGCCCATCACGTGGAAGCATCATATATAACACGCAGCATCATTGTATATGAAAAGAAATGTGGCATGTGAAGTAAATTTCATAGTGGCGAATGAATATTTTATTCTGAGAATGTTAAGAATGAACAAAAGTCAAATTTGATTCTCAACAATCAATAATGGATGGAGAAACCAGACAATTCATTGTAATTCAATGTTTATGCCGAGAAAATTAATTAAAAAAGTTATTAGAAATCTGTCAAATGCATTGGAGAATATATGGCATTATTTTTATTTGACTATTTTGCATTTTTTTATAAATGAAGAAATATGAAAATATTTCATTTTCATCACTTTCTTTGATTAATATATTATTTTTTATTCAATATTTTTATTTGTCATTCAGTGGAACCATGGGTGGGCGTAACGGGCGACTGAGTGGTGTAACTTCCCATTCTCTCAGTACAAGTGATGACCTACATAGCTCGAAAGGATGAAGCCACGATTCATTATCAGTGAATATAGCAATAGGTACGTCATGTGCATTCAAGTCAGGACTTCTGTTTTTAACGACTTGCTACACGCGCCCCTTGGCATGTTGTTGCACATGTGACTGAACAATTTAATATTTATATGTATGGAGGTCGAGTATAGTTAAGATTATAATTACTTTAGAAATAATCCAAATGGTTGAGTGAAAGATACAATCTGAATATAATTTTGCTTAAAAAAAAGTGAAGAATGTATTTTTCATGAGAGCAGTATTTAGAATGTGTGAGTGTGTGTATGAGGATATAATTCTATGAAGATCATGATTTTTTTTACTTGTTCAGTAAGTTAAGGTGATCCAATTGTTGGTTATTTTCTTATGGTGTACAATATAAGGGATGAAAATAACAAAGAGGCCGATGAAAAATATAATAAGGATTTCTAGATGTATTATATATTTTGAAAAACTTCCATAGACATTCGACGATATCATTATTATCCAGTATAATCATTCCGCAGAATTTATATAAAACAGGAATGATAACAATTTATTAATTGCTTCGTAATTTTCGCCGTCCGCTATCTAGTGAATATTGATATGTAAGTATTATTGCATTCTTGTTTCAACGCATAATACGAATCAGTATTTTTCAGTGGCATTGTTAGGTATTATTTGTGATACACTGAGATCTTTGTTTAAATTATGTAGAATTTCACTTTGCTGTTACAACAAATCAAGCAATACGAATTATATATTCCAAAAATAAGAAAATTAAAGTACACTATTCGAGCGACAACATTCAATGAAACGTATTCGTATTTTTGACAGATTGTTTCGAAAATGACCTCAAGGATGAGTGATTTGATTTGAACAACGATTGGGGATCGGAGTTTTTTTTTTTGGTGCCCCTGTTTATATAGTTCATCGTTTCAAGCAACGAACTGAGAATTCAGATAAAAAATTTAGCTGTCGTCAAAATTCAATATGAAATCTAATTTATTTATATGCATGTGCATATCAAATTTCTTAAAATGAACTTTGTATATTCCTAAATATTATTCACTGTGATATCCGTATTTAATTTTTATATGAGCAGTCATATCTTACTATTATTTTACAAAGATTTTTATTATTCCATTTTCCTCAACTCGTTTTTCTTCCTTTCTTTATTGCATCGTAACGAGAATGGGGTCTTGATGATATCCGCATACGGTCGAGCAACTTTTTGTCACGTCGATGTGGATCAACATTCCCATAATTCGATGTGGCGCCCAGTAAGTTTGCTAATAAAAGTTAAGGCCGTAAATTCCACCGAATTTTCATGTCATTCATGTGACAAATTGTGCGTGAATTCCGAAAAGAGCTTTTCGTTCTGATATATAATGTTTGTATGGATAATATTGGGGATCAAATAAGGTGAAAAGTATAATGAAAGTCAATAATATTCTGCGGGAATTGTGTCTTATAATTTAGTCAATTTCAAACACAACAATATTGAACGATTGAAGTTTATCTGGACTAAAGATTCCAGTCTGAAGCTCTGGGTGTAAAAATCACTAATTTTCTTGATTTATCCGTTAAACATCGCATCATAATTGATGATTAAAAAATGATTAGGGAAAAGCGGGACTAAAAGCCCCGGAACTTTTAGTAAGTTGATTCGATGACTTTATTTCCAAAACAAAAAAAAGATAGAAATACGTTTGAAGTGCTTTGTGTTTACCATTCCAGTCATTTTGACATCAATGGGATTGTATAGTTGTAACCCAGGATCTAGTTTTGTATGAAATAAGTAAATATTTCTCGATTGATATTGTTTGGTGTATTTTTATCACTTACAGTTATAATCATAAACTGTTGGGTTTTTATATATCTTATGATACTTATGAAAAATATATAATATCATTTATTAGTTTATTTCCCAGTATAAACTAATAATAAGAATAAGTAACTCTATCTGTCGATTGGGATATGTTGTTTCTTGACATAATATGCTGGTTTAAATGCTAAGTAGAAAAATAAATCCATAAACAATTATTGTATGTGTTAGACGTATTAATACGTTTTATTAATGATGTACAACCTAATATTACGTCGAAACACGTTACAATGCATCAGATTTTTAACAATCCACATGCATCTTTCGTTTATCTTACCAAATAATAAAACATTGCTATGCGTACTGGATAATTTAATAAACAACATTTGTAATGAAGTTCCGGCATTTTATTCATATTAATTATAATAATATGAATATTATAAAATAATCTACGTAAGAAACAAGTTGTTGAATTTCAATGATGACCTCAAAACCATAAAATAGGACAAATATGACATTCCAATTCATTATTCATCAAACGAATAATTATGTTATTCTCGGAAATATTTGTTATCTTCTTGAAATCGGAACTTTCAGCTCCGGTCTCCCCTAAATAGGAAATGTATAGAAAAGGGGAGCGCATTTCATTATTAATTGACTTAGAAGGGGACATTCCTCGACATAATATGAATTGATGAAATAACTATTGTATTCGTTTTGATTGCTATCGAAATAATGTCAGCTATCACTTAATTTGCAATATTAATTGATTATTAATTCTCCATCATCAAGTTTGTTAACAGTTGATGAATATTCCTTGGCGCACGACAAACAAATCCATTAATTTGATTCAATCAGACGTTCACTTTAGTGTATGGTATAAAGTTCCACCCGCTATTGCGATACTGGCTACCACAATATTCTAATGAATTAGGAGATATATACCTAGTAGATCTTTCAACATAAATAGAATTAATTAATGTTATAGTTAAAGTATACAATAACTATGTAGTCACAGTGACAACAGTTACCGTTTCAAATTCAACCCCAAATACATTACACGATTTATTCCTTCGAAATATGTCCAAAGAATTTCATGAAGACAATTTTCAATATTGTTCTAAATTAGCCTTCGATAAAAAATGGAATATTTCCAGTTAGAATAATAAGGATAATCAAGAAGATTATCATTACGGTCCAGATAGTTTCGAAATTCATCAAGAGGAAGAATTATTAATAAATTCCAGTGAGAAAAAAGAAGAAATTGTACGGCAACTTTGGCATTTTTCTTAGAATAGTGGGAGCGATAATAACTCAAAAGCAATTGTTCGATTCAAATAATTCTCATTTGTGTAAATGGTTCGATGTAGAACAACATTGTACCGGCCTAGCGGTACATCGTGAAACGCTCCACATTTTTAAATTAATTTTCGGAAGGGTGAGGTGAATAATAGTGAAGCGTTCACTAATCTCCTTAACACACTTGTAGTCACATATTTTTTTCAGAAGAAAAAAATAGGATTCCACTAGAATTGAACACTAGTCGGAACAGCTGAACACCCAACCAAATAATACATACTATATTGAACTCTGCTCTGCTCTACTGATCGTTCCGTCTTCAGGAGTCTGCGCCCGGCTCGAGTTTTGAATATATATAAATAGTTATTCTATTTGAATACGGTGAAAGAAATATCAATCAATTAGTCAGTTTGACCCAAAACATACTTCTGTATATAATCAATTATTTATATGAAAATGTGACTGTATTGTATTGATTACTTTACTTTGCTCACCAGAGATATTTCTGACTAACATTCACAATGTGTTGTTTTATCGTGTGTTATTCTATGTGATGTGTTTATTTACAAAGTATTTTAACAGCTGTCTAGTGTTTCGCTTTCAGTCGCTCAAGTCATGCTACAACTTGATGCGCTAATTATCAACAAACTTTAAGTGCGCTATGACGTTGGCACAGACGAATTGAATTAGTTCCGCTTATGAAAAATATGATATGTATTCATTTCACACATTGAAATCCATTCACGTATTTTTCAAATGTATCATGCTTACGCATAACATACACTTCAGATCTATTACAGTGCACTTCATGTTTCAAGCTTACAGAGTAGCTACAACACAGTGATAGAAGAAAACATGCAAAAATGTGAGCTCGACAAGAGTGTGGAGGTTTTGTATTCAAGTCAAGTGGATATGATGAATATGCATCAAATATAATTCGTAGAAACATTGCTCTATTCACTTTTTCGTGCATTCTCAGATACATATTGTTCGGTTGCCATTCAATGTGAAAGTACACGTGGGAGAACTATTTTTCATTATACATCGCGACGAGCAATATGATTTTTCAGAATTTTATTGAAACATTTTATTGAAATCGATAGACAAATCATGAAATGAATGTATATACTGAAAAAACAGTATTTATTTCCTTCTCTCGTAGCAATACTGATATTCTTATAGTACGAATACCAAAGTTTTCTTGAATACCAACATTGAAACACTTTTTTCCGACGTTAACTATTGTAGTCATTGAAGTGATTCAATAACTATGGAAGAATGTTGCGATTTCTTATCTTTTATTTGTAATTCATATCATTTTGTTTTGTATTTGTATTGTATCTGTTTTGTATTTGTATGTGTGCTATTTGTTACAATTGAACATTGTTATGTTGATGCTGTGGATTTTGCGGTTGTATTAGAAAAAACAATCTCTGTTATGAATATTGGTGTTGGCGTATAAGTAAATTGTTGACAGATGGATACAATGTTGATGTTTTTGAACTCCTGCATCTGTCTATCTATTCTTCAAGGTAATTATCATTGACTTATTCAAATTGAAATTGATTCGGTTTAGTTGGGTTCTACTACGGTGTATTGAGCAGCGCGATACTAAGTGTTCATAATATAACGATCGATATCTGCCATTGCTATGTCTTCTTGTTCGCCTTTGTTGGTGTATCTATTTCATTTCTTATTTATTTCGCTTTATTTCAAAGATTGTTAAGTGCATCAAGTTAGCAAAAGAGATTTTATTTTATCATCTATTGGAAATAACACGAATACTTCGAGTTCAATAAATATCGACAGTGTATATGACGTGCTATCTATCAAAGCAATCATAAGTCTCGTTCCAGAATTGCTTTTGAATCAACAGTCATTGATTGATAATACATCTATATTTACCACTTTTTAACAGTACTTGCACGTAGGAGAAGAATATGTTAAATATATGTCCTGAAATATATTAATATGCAGGTAAATATATGTGCAATACAAAATAAATATGCCTTGAATATGTGTCCAACATGTGTATCAGTATACTCATTAATAAAGATTGGATATATGGTCTATTGGGCAAATCGAATGACATTTTGTTTTCTTACTCAAAAGTATATATCCATATGCATACATTATATATTCCATAAATATATTCAACTATATGTTCAATATATTTTAGGACATATTTCCACATATATGTTTTTTGTGTAAATCAGTATTTATTCTGCAATCACCTCATTCTCTATCTGAATACTGTTAATATTTTAGAGTCATTTCACACACATATTCATTCAAATATAAAGAGTCAGATTGAATGAAAACGGGGATGCAACAGTTTTTTTTTTTTTCCTCAATCAAAAACAATTGAGAGGATTGTCATTGTGAGTTTCATGAACTATAGAATATTCATAAATGGTTCATTTTGTCAAAAAAATTAAAAATAGGTGGGCTTCATTATCATTTTTCTATCTATATTGAGGAACTGTGTATAAAATTATGGCTAGAAAAATCAATGTTTTAACTGCTACAGTCTGGCAACTGTGGCCAGATAGAACATTTCAGGCGTCACGGTTGACATGACTCCACCCCTGTGTATTAAACCGAAATGAAAATTTTTGGCAAGAAGTAGACTCACCCTGTACTTTTCATTATGTTAGTGAACCATATGCATAAGATTCAGAAAACTTATATACGTTATTTCTGGCCAAACTGTATCAGTTCCAAATGTAACATGAAAATTTGCAATCCAACTTTCTATGACTCACTCGAGAGTGAATAGCAGCAGTGGAATCGGACAATAAATCCAAGGATCACATGGACACTTTTGAATATTAGATTCGGACCAGCGTTTATATATCAATATTTCATTTTTCTCAATGAAACTGTAAAACAAATAATTATTTTTTACGCTGCCTCCGGAAGTTAGATTTGAACTTCAAATTCAAGCTTTGGATGTCCTGGATCTCATCTGGAAATTCACCAATAGCTATATTTCTGTACAGCGTCGTTCACCCGATTACTGTCACTTCCGATGGAATTGGAATTCCGATTCAAACGCTATATACCGACTTTTAAATCTGTGCTTTGAATGTGGGAACTCACCCATTCTCAACTACTTCTGTGAAGCTGATCCGCACAGGTAACTGGATTAAAACATGTGAAAATGTACGTAAATATTATTTTTCACTCAACTGAATGTTGAACTCAAATGCTATATAGTAATTCTCATACTCCTTATTTATATTAGAAATGAATACCAAATTTCAAGTTCCTAGGTTTGATAGTTCTTGACATGGTTTGACGAGAATGTATAGCACGAAATAACTGACAGATAATATAAACCAGGCGCACTTTGAAGACAAATCCTAAAAATATTCAAGATGAGCAAAAAATATACAGATCTGAAAAATTGATGCAGATATACCATCTATTGGTCATTCGTCCCAAACAAAAGTGCTGGGAGATTGCCGGAAATTTTTTTATAAAAATAGTTGAATACCAGGTTTTTCACATTAATACACCTCCAGAATCGAAAATTAAACCAGATAGGACAAAATTTCACATAACTTGTTTTGTAGAGCATGAAATTTTCTTCAAAAAGTTTACAACGACCTCATGGTAAAATCAATAGATGGAACGTGGATGGTGTTCGAACGTAGGCGTCAAACCAATGCAATTTTTAGCGCCGCGTGCGAGTGGCGGCTGTGTCGCACTCGACTAACAATTGAAAAAAAAAACTGTCAATGTAATGGAAAAAATTCGGAAAAAATTAATGTATAAACTTGACAGTACGAACAAACATTCACTGCCATTTTTTGGGCATTTGCGAAAGTTTTTGAATTTTGTATACCTATACATAATAAATTTTAGTTTTCATTTAAGACACAATCGAATCTATTATATCACGAGGATCCAGAAGAAAAGAAAAAAAGCGGTGGCTCAGCAAACGACAATATCAACTATCCAATAATTTCACAAATTTATTTAATTTAAAGTGTGATCACGGTTAATCTTGATTCAAACCATGAAGAATCCAAAAATGAAGTGAATGCGACTTGTATAAATTCCATTGATCTATTAGTATTCAAGGGGTGACATCAACTAGTTCAAAAAATCTAGTTTTGAGGCAGACGCATTCCAACCTTGCATTTATCGACCTGTTTAGTGTTTGCTAAAGACTTCCATAACTCCTAGGATCCCAAATTTTTTACCATATTTCTTCTTCGATACCAGAAAAGAAAAACATATATATCTAAAAACTGCAAAAACTAAAAATATGCATTCAACTGAAAATGGTATATTGGTACAGTACATAAAATACAATCAACATTTGTTGATTGTAATATTGAGTAAGAAAGAGTTCTTTCAATAACACGTGTATACATATAAATATATATCGTATATACGTGTGCTGCCTTCCCGATTTTACCCAACTATGTCGTCTTTAGAATTGCACACAGGTACCGAATTTGCACCACGCGATTTTGCCGAGTCTACAATCCTGTTGAGAATAGAGCTGATTTTACGTTTTCACCCTCATATTTGGAAGAAAAAAGATTTGAAATTTCATGGCGCAAATTTCAATTTCACAAAAATATGGTAAGGGTGGACGAAAACTCATTGGAACACAATCCTCTCTTGCGAAAACCACTTATTTTTTTAAATAGCCATCAATTTGTTAGTAATCATTCAACTTGAAAAGCTATACTAATGCGTTCTGGGGTGAAGAAATTGTAATTGAATATATAATAATTCGTTTCCTTGAATCTCATGACTACTTATTTCCCGCTCCAATTTAAAAGTGCGACATTTTGAGAGATATGAAAAATTTACATATCCAGAAAGTTTTGTCACAAATTTCAATTTTATTCATTGAACAATCGGACATTTATACTCTCGCATAAAGTAAAATTACAGACACACGACAAAGCAGTGATTGAAGCAAATGTAGGTTTTTTTTTCCCTTTTTCTTTCAATTTGAACACATTCATGTTTGTTTACGAATACGTGACAGTACGGTAGAATAAGTTTGGAAACTATTTCCGCAGCTTCGAATAAAGTACCGTTTCAAAATTGCACCTGCATCCAATTGAAGGGTTCAAATAGAACACTCAAATTTACAGCAGAGTGAAATAAATTGAGCAAAAATTCGAAATTTTCTGAAAATTAATATAAAAAATTGTTACCGTGTTTTCTCTGCATACGAGATAGATATTCTGTTCCGTGGTGCATCCTCTGACGTCAACCTCTCGAATCTCTACAATGTTGAATCGATAATTTACGGAGTATAGTGGTGTCGTCATCTTTGAAGGAAAATGTCCATTGGGGATCGCCCTCCTTCACTGACATCTCGTTTTACCGTTACTATTGGACTAAAGAAATTCGCGAAATTAAAGTTTATCGACGCGAACTAATTGAAATGAGCACGGATCCTCGATCGAGATCACGAGAAAGTCGAGAGCCAACTAATAGTTTATACGATTTGACATGTATATATATATATATATAAATATATATAAGTACAAAGACGAATGCCCACGAAAACGGCTGGCGTAAAAGGGAAATAAAAAAAAGTAGGAATAAGATTGAGAAGAAGACCCTTTTATACTTTACCGAAGAGACGTATCGGGACCAAGCTCGAGGTCAGGCAAAGTTCATGGATTCGGGCGAATGTCTTGGCGTTGCGCCAACGTTACTTCGAGCCAATCGACTTTCATAGAGATAGTAGTCTAGCGGAAAACACACGCTATGCTATATGTACCATGGCATGGCCAAAGTCTCGTGATAACTGAGCCAGAGAAAATTTTCAGAAAAATTCACTGTCATCCTGTGCACAGTAGCGACAGATACCATTCATCAGGATCACTCGAAACAGGGAGATAAATAAAACGAGAGGAGGGCAAACAAAGAGCTATTTTGTTGAGGGGGTGTGGGAGATTTTATTGCTTCCTTAAACAGAATCGCGCGAATAATTAAAACATGGGAAATTGGTGAAAAACAAATTGATCCAACACTATATTTCACGTATTTACGAGTGATTGATGATAATGTCAATTGTTTTGTGTCGAGGGGCGGTCTTTATTACGTCTATCTAGACAAAGAGTTATAAAAAAATTTATTTTGAGTTATCTAAAATCTCGTACGAAAATGCAAAAAACACGAAATAAAAAAAAATTCAAATTTCAAGGATCTGTAGAGAGTAAAATATTGAAGATAGAAATTTGACTCAATGGAATTTTTTGTTCAAAATTTAATGCTGAATAAGGTTTTTTCATTCTTTTTATAGAAAAATAATTTCTTCATAGTTTTGCAGGAATAAATAATGTCGAGAAAAAATTCTTTTTCTGTGTTATTTCGATGAGAAGACTTTAGGTTCGATGATGGACCTCTTAAAATTGGAAATTATGAGCTCCGCTTTGGACCGAATGTTTGTTTGGACATGTTCTACGATATTTCGAGCAGAGGGTGAGAAAAAAAACAAATTTCGATCTTTTTTGACACACCCTAAGGTATATCGATAAATATACTTCCAGGTTAAAGAAGAACGCACCTCGACTCACTCAATGCAACATATATCCAAGATATATTAATGAGTTTCCTCATACATATACGTCAAGATATAGTTGAATTTTATATTTTGAAAATACATATTGGACATATATACAAACATATTAATTTTTTCGTCGCACATATATTCACCTACATATGAATAAATTCTAGCATACATGTTCAGCATATATTTTTTCTCCATGCGTGTGTATTGAACATATATTTGGAATTATGGGAAAATAATTTTTCGTTCTAAATTGTTATGAAATAGCACTGGGGTTATCTGTTCAAGTCTTCATCTGAAACATGAAAAAAAAAGAACTGAATATAATTTACAGAGGAACAGAATTGTTTGAGAGTTTTTAGTGTGGGCGGTTCATCGTCACAAAAATATTGTATTATTCAGAATTATTTTTTTATTATCTACGACGAAATGAAAATCGTATCTGCACTTGAGGTGAGAGGTTGTATGTGTGTATGCATGTGTGTTTTTTAGTTACTATTCTCGCTTGAACCAATTTTAAAGCAGTTGTTTACAAATGCTTCCTGACATTTTGGAGCATGTTTTAGAATATATTTCATTGTCTGAACCCACCCAGGGAGAATGGGCTGGATACATATACCTTTTTTTTAGAGAGGAGAATACCAAAGTTTTTTTCATTGGCTTTTTGTTCTAAGTTTTCAATTTTGTTTACTCAAAATGTAAAAATAATTCCGAAGTTTTACATTAAGAAAAGAGTTTATCTATATTCGATAAAGTTATATTGGTGGCAAATCAATCCAATACTTGGTTACAGTCTGTATGTTTGAGCAATTTATTTGTGTTAGTTATTTAATAGGTTAACAGTTAACATTTTGTATTTGTGTTAAATTTCTGTGGGGTTAAACATCTAACATAATTACATACTGGATTTACGAAATTACATAACTTATGTTGAACATTAGGGATCAATAATTGGCACTTCTAGCGGGAAAAAAAAATTGCAATATGGTTATGGTATTGAGACTGTGAGGTAGTTCAGTGACACCCTCATATACGCATTTATACAACCTAAGTACATATCGAAACCTAAGCTTCACAAATATCGAATCTCTATAACGTTTCAACCTAAATTTGAAATATTTTACTTCTAATTTCTATATCGTCTCCTGAACAATTTTCTAAATGTGGAATATACTTTGCAGTCAACTCTGTGTTAAAAAGATCTGTCACACATAGATATTTATTTTGTCCAACTAAATTTCTCTCTCAGTCTATAGATTGACATCAAAGAAATGTAAGTAATATATATGAAATTACATCTCCTGTTTGTTCTGTAAAATGAGCTCTTGGCACGAATTTTTTCCTCAAGTTGACTCGAAATTCTTTTTAAATAAAAAGTATTTTCATCAATTAATTAAACAAAAGTGTTGTACAATGTTCCACACAGTTGTTGGTGATAAAGATCATCAGATTTATGATACCGCTCACCATCTTTGGAATGTTGCCTGCTATTCACTATTTTATAGGATATGATGCTGCATCGAAAAGAACTATAAAGAAACTGGGTTTTTATTGTCCTCCATATCTTCAGGACGTTTATATGTACATGGTCCATATCGAATCTATCTATATTTATAATAAAGAAAGAATACATATTTAAATATCCGAGCTATACGATCAATACGAAAGATTAGTGGTGTAATAGTAAATTACATATTTCATTGTCCCATTTAGAAAAAAGTGTCCTTATAAAACATGAATTCATTTCGTATTAACGATTTACATCTAAAGAAGAAGTTCTTAACTTTATATTTATCAAATACTCCTTTTGTCATACTCAAGTTTTGTACAAATTGAAGTGTCTTATTCTGAAATACGTATATGTTATTTCCCATCTTAAAATATTGTAATAATTTCTAATACATTTAAAAGTATGTTAATTTTCCAAACATAAGCGTAATGCTGCACCGACAAGAAAGTATTTTTTCTCCCGGAATCCGAAGTATAACCGAGCCAATTTTCTTATAGTAAGGATCCTTACTGCAAGAATACCAAGTTTACTCATAATGCTGAAACATCAACTTATGTGACTATATCATACGTTCTGATGTCGTTATAGTTTACATTCTCATACTACAGTAAATCGTTATTTGTCTCGCGTGTTTCACTGTGTCTATAACCCAGAAATATACATAACTAAATATATATATATATACCTACATAAATAAAGTGAGATTATGCGGCGTTTTTATTTCAATGTTGGTATACTCTTACCACAGCGATTCCAACCTTGGCTGTGGTAAATATACGTATCCCTCTATCAAGTAAACTATAACAATACCAACATGATACTTGAATATTTGGTACTTGTAATTCGAATTGATAATTTTTGGTGTCCTTATTAAAATCTTAAAATGGATGTGGCATTCTATTACTCTGAACATGAAATGTGAGGCTGCATACTTTTCACCAGCATGTTTATACATACAGTGAAATTTCATAAATTGAATAAACAAAATGAAAGATTACACAATTCTCTAGAAATATTTATATATATATATTAATTTACATGTATGTATACAAATATTTTCGCACCGATTTGAAAGTTATTATTGTCCGCATACAGTAATTCCGCTGGCAATATTGGAACGGTGGAGCGTGCCATGTAGTGACATGAGAACCTACACCTCATGTACATATTACACGAGAAAGCGAAATTTAATACGGTATAGTGTGTGATGGCCACGTTAGTCCCCTAGGACTGACACGACGGTAAGCAGAGTTACGTGGGGATGCGAAAGCACATGCTGAACGGACTCTCTGGACTTAGGGTGTCACGTGCAGTATGTCAAAACCACGTCCACCACACTGTCGGTTAGTGTGTGAATCAAACGTGAAAGATTGTATATATATATATATATAATTTTACCCTCGAAGATTTGTGTTTCAGATATTGTCATGATGCACCAATAGATAAGCGGCTGTATAGAATTGAATCAATCGATTGCAGTGCACAATGGTTTCGATTAAAGGATACATTATATTGTCAAAGGGACCCCATTGTGGCATGAAATAGTTACAAAAATATATCTTCCCGACGATAATTTACGCATTCTAGCAGTTGTGGACGGTGCATCAATTACTGTAATGTGGGTTAGGTATGTGTGCGTTTATGTGTCTGCGCGTGCATCGATTAATGTTTGTGTGGACCGATTTATTCGTATATTTTATTTTGGATGCGTTGAGAAAATTTTTCATTATTAGATAAAAAAAAAACGTTTATGTCTACCACCTTTCGGAGCTCACATTTTTTTTTTTATCAGGAGCGGTTGATAACGAATATGAGATCGAAATTTTTAATTTAATATAAAAAAAAATAGACTGGTTGAAAATGTACAACGACGAGAGAGCCATTAGGTTCATATTTATTAGCTTTGTAATATATCATTAATATATTATTCAGGACAAGAGCTGAAGAGTGGAGATAACAAAGGAAAGTTTGTTCATAGTGATAAATGGAAGAGAAATGAAAAACAAAAATTTTTTAAATAATAAAAACGATTTTCCGAGATAACCTATAGTGTTTATAATTGGTAATTTGGATAATCCTTGACTTTGCATTCATCAGTTGAATATAGTAAAACCTCGTTAATTCAACAGACTCGGTGCTCTAGGACAAGTTATGGAGGTACATCATTCTTCTACGAAAGGGTGAAGATGAAAGAGAAAAAAAGAGGGGATGGGAGAAAACATACGCTGCTCTCTTTAGTAACGGTAAAAGAGGTTTTACTGTGAGCATATTTTATATTTTTAGCAGCTTCTTTTCAGTTACACAATGCCATATTGGATTTGTAATTTTTTTCTACTATTTCAATTTTGTATACATTTTGAGTAACCAAAAGAACACCTGTGTACTTTTCGACCTACATATATTATCCATAATTACATTTGTCTCGTATAAACACAGTTTTTTTTTTCAGTTATTAACCTTTCTGCTGAAAACCGGATAACATCGTGGATATTTTCGTCGCTAATTATATAACTTCCTGAAAAGTATGTTATGGTTTTGCAGCGCTCTCATTGTTTAGTGATTTCAGAAATGACTCAAACTTCAACTTGTGTACCTATTTGAAATTTTTCCTTTGAATGCATGAAATTGAATGAACATTTCATCAAATTTTATCATTTTAATTAACAAAAAAAAAAACGAACGAATACCTCGAGTTATTATTTAATTTTAAGTATGTTATTAATGATATACAAAAACATCTGAACTGGTAAGTTTATGTAAAAATTCCCAGGGTGTGATGATGGTCGCTGGAACGCAATTAATAATGAATGGGACAAACAAGAAAATTTTTTTGCGGTCTGAAGAGCAGATTTTGAAACAGTGGAGAAACTTTTTTGTGATTATCTTTCCGTTGGTAGACGTCCAGATTCTACCGTTATACCAGGATATCCACCGGGAATTCCTGGAACTTTGTGCATGAAATAAAATTAAGTGTTATTTTCATTTAACTTCAGATTTCGATTAGGATTTTAGTTTTCGTGAAAAATAAAGACGGCAAAAAAGGAGATACTCGAAAAAATTGAGATAAAATGAAGTTATTGATCATATACATGGCAGGGGAGTGTCGAAGAACTCTCATTCATATTTCGAGGATAGATAGTATTTGAATAAAAAACATATCCATTAGTCACACAGGGATATTTATTTATGATTGATGAATATGATTATCTTCAAGAATATAAATATGCTTAACCCCTTAACTGTGTATAGAAAAAAATGTTGTTGTAACATAAGTCTGTTGACAGAAAAGTTTTTCAATCTCAATAAAAAATTTTTCTCAAGAGTTTTTGGGCTCGCCGAATTCCGATCTAAAGATAAAATTACAGAATACTTAATGTCTGATTCAATAGGGCTGCCAAAAATCCAAAAAATTCACATTTTCTGAATGTTTCTTCACAGTTCATTCCAAAAAAAAAAAAACAAAAACAATCAAATAATTGGGTCAAGTTGACGGTTTCAATTTGTTACATCACCGTATCTTTTCTCCTTCGTTTCTTTCCTGATCTTTTCGTAATCTTCTCGACAATCATCACGAGAATGAATTGTTACTGTATTAATCATGGATGTCATTATGAATGTCATTACATATCACTCGGCTAAAATTAAATGACGAATGCGCTACATCAGCTTTTTTCAACATTGAAAAGAACAAAGAGGTAAAAATTGTCTTTCTCGCAAACCACAAACATATTAGCATTATGTACAAAAAGTGATGAAACACTACAAGTGGAAAATGAAAAGAAAAATGCGGATAGATGAAATCCGATACGCCTGTATGGCAGTAAACCCTATTTTCATATTCCGGAGATTGATATGAGCACGTATTGACTGCATCTTAAGGGAATAAATTGGATGTTAATCAAGTGTCTGGCACGATATCGATCTATTCAACAATCGCGTGTTCTGCGTATTAGGGTGTACACTGATAAGTCTATTATAGAGCGGATACGCACGTATGAGATGAGTCAATGTTACTCCATTGAAATTAAACGTACAAAAGGCATACCGACTCGAATGTATATATACCTTTTCATATTCAAACTTCCTGCTCTCCATTTCCTGTCTATATATTTGTGCTTGAAGGCGAAATTGAATAGATGGGGTGGAATAAAAAAAACTTTATATCTTTCTCACTAGACTACTGAAGATACCTGAATGTTTACGTTGATTGGAACTATCAAATATAAAATAAAATATTGTCAAGATATCTCAGCCAAAAAAATCATATTTTTGAAAAATATATCATGAGGAATACATTGTAAAATATATAATGGATTATATAATATATGTCTATAATGCAACATATATCCAAATTGATATCAATGAATACACAATAAAGTTAAATTCTACATTTTGTGAATGAAACAAAAGTATATTGGACATAAATTCAAGCATATCTATTTTTTACATTATTTTTGGATCATTCCCCTGAATTGGTGTGAGTTTAACTCAATAAATATTGATATGGTTCGCTACTGAAATACGAAGCAGCACTCATCTACAGTGAAATCATTTGACGATCCATTCCATAGAATGAAATATTTCTACAAAATTTAATTATCTTTCATCTTCATTTCGTATCACACGTATCCTTGGTTATTTCACAGATCAGATTACATCCACAAATATTATTTCTACAGTAATATCCACCAAGTTTCATAATCAAATGTATATAAATGTATTTTCCTATACGTATCGGTGTTGCTGCACTGTGATCATACTCCGTTGTAATTAGGAACCGCCAGCCCTGTTCAACTTTGCCATTCAACCTACATATACGTAATGCAGCCCTTCGAAGCTTAGCTTCTACAGTATAAACTCGTCGACACAATGCCGATCGTAATTACCGCACTGTAGCGGATACATATAACTACATCTGGTTTGCAACTGACCGTTGGATTCCGAATTCATTAACGGCTGAAACCGCTGATCATTTAATTATCATACGCATCGCACACTAATTCGACTACGATCGTCGAATTCGATGTTTCATACACTGAAAAAAAAATGGTAATAGTTATGGTAACAGATATCCAATATATATATATATATATCAAGACAAAGAGAACTATATGTTTCACTATGAAATTAATTATGGAGAAATTTTTGTGACTGTGACAAACCATGTATAGTTACTTCTCCAAATTAAACTGCGTATTGGAGATCAAAGTGACCATAACAGTAAAGTTACGATTATTCGTACTTTGATACATGAACGTGCGGTGTACCAATCTATGGAACAATTATAAATGATAACTATGATTAAAGTAGAGTGAAGTTGAGTTTGATTTCAATAAAGGAAAATTTGGGGTGGCGACGAGAAGTTTACAATTAACACAGCACCGTATTCTACATTGTATCTTGAAAGTCCTATTTGCTAGTTCTCTTGTTAGGAAACTGTTTGAACTATATTCCATAGGGAGTATAATCATTAAAATTACTGATATCAACGTTGAATGGCTATGGAAATACGGAAGAAGTTTCATAAAAACAAACATCTTCATTGAGGACGTGGAAGAGTTCGAACCAGCAGTTTTTGAATTTAACCTCTTATTCGACAGCAATCGACTCAAACAAATTTTGGAATTGGTACCTCAGTTTTTTATTCTAACCAGACATTTTTCCAACAACGTTGTTATACTTGGATGACTTTCTCATCTTGCTTAATTCGCTCGAAATTTAATACAGGAAGAAATCCATCGTGTTGTTATCGATTTGCAAATCTTTATATTGATATTTGTGCACAGTTCACTCGACGATTCGAATTTCACTACTTATCCATATATCGATTGTTTATCATCAATTTATATCTTATGATGAATCAGTATAAGAAAAATATTAGTCACACTTGATTGTAAAAAGTATAGAGTCGTACAATAACAGTTTATGTAACATATTATTGATGCGATTTCAACAAATTTGATGAATGAAATTTGCTAATTGAGTAGAATTAATCGTGATGATTACAACTTCGAGGACAGAAAATATATGATATTATATAAAAATCATAAACTTACCTGAACGGAAATGTTTTGAGGTGTTGTAGCGACTGTGATGGGGCCGAATTTTCACACTTACACCTTCAGTAATGCCACAGATTGACCAGTGTAATACGTACATACGCAATTGATATATTTTATTGGCATCTTTGGAATAAATTGAAGACACAGTGACGCATCCAATCTTAATTTTTCACCATCGTCCATCTTTTTTCGTATTTTCTCAATGTTTATTTTCAAAACTACTTTGATCCAAGATAATATTCGATGTAGGTTATATGTGACAGTGTGCAGGATTAACAGGAGTGAACTGGTGTTTGCACTCGACGTGCCACTCCTGTCAGCAATCGATTCGACCTCCCGTTCAGTTTGGAATATGCGCCTATCATTGATCGATGCCACTCTATGATTAGCCTCAAGTGCAATAATGTCGATGATATGACTGTATGGAAATTATATTCATTGATGAAGCTATGATCAATTTTTGTTTCGGTTCTGCTTTATTTAAATATATTGCTGTATAATTGTCATTTCCATCATATACATGTTTTATTACAATTCATTTGTGTTTTCTTTCTGTAGACATAACTACATGTGTCATAACACGGCATAAACGTTCGACTGATTAAATGGCTATTCCTCTCATTGATGAACCTGCAAACAAATGTTTTATTTGAATTTTATTCAACGAAAATTGTAATGGTAAACTGAAAATAGTTAGTTGAATATTTTCGGCATTCTGTCCATACAATGAAGAGTTCCATAAAGGGTTCAACGTTGAAAACCAAAAAAACATGGAATGACAGAGAGTTTTGAATATCATCATTGTTCCGACATTTATGTAATCGTGAATAATACACATGAGACCATATCAGGTAGACAGAACAAAGGAAAAAGTATTAGGAGAATACACAAGTGCATAAATAATTGGAAAAAATCCATTTATATGGATATAGATAAATTGATTTCATATTTGAGCAAACATCAATGGATTAACAAAAAAAGGAATGACAAAGAAAAATTCCCATCGCGACCATGTAAACATTATTCCAATATTCATTCCAGCGTGACGTGAAAGGAAATTTCTAGCAGTAATTATATAAATATTTGTCCGATATTTTCATTCAGCGAAACATTGATATCAAATTTGAAAAGCTTCGGATCAATAGATTGAAAATTAAACCACGTAAAATGAAACTAAAAATGATGAAATCTGAACACAGTTATACGAGGCTTTGTCTCGTATTCATATGCCAACTGTCGTGTCAGTATACAGAGGTCCAAATACTGTTAACTGTATTTTTTTTCATGTCTTATTTCACTGATATCTCAAAAAATTATAACAAAACAGAATTTATAAAATTTGAGCAAGATCGGATAATATCTAAGAGTGGTGCATGGATTTTTAATTGAATTCTAAACTGTATTCTTAACGGGAATTCTCGTCACGATGGTTCATGAATAAGTATTGTTTAGAAATCTCGCCTTCCGGTCCACAAACAATTTGTAGTCACAGACTTGCCTTTGCATTATTTCAACATCCATAAAGTTCACTGAATCATAATGAGACTGAATCATATTTCTATGTTAAGGATTGATGCAGCATTATACGTATCAAATTTGATTACGGGAATTCACTATGTACAACTAATAATTTTCCTTGATAAAAATTATTGACTTGCAATTTGCATTTATAATTTTGTCAAGGACGTTAGTGAATGAGAAGAAGAATAATATGTGTGAGCTTTAAGTTGATCAGTCGCTAAAGTAATTTATTTACATGTCGGTACAAAATAAGATAGAGGAAAACATGTTTGGAGTAAACAAAAGTGTATTGTTGTTCATTTGTCTCTTGGAGAAGTTGTAGTAGTCGAAATATTTCGAATTTCATGCTCAGGAATTGATAGTGTATGTCTTTACTGTGCATACGTTTGAAGAATATTGGAAAAAAAAAACCATTTTCAGAAATGACTCGACCGAAATACCCTTCCACAATTTTATTTACAAAAAATTTTATCTAAATAATAAATTATAACTCTGTGTTTCGATATCGTCTTTGTTTCAAATTATAAATGAAAATTTCAATTACATCTTATATATTCTCATTACCAAAAGAGTGAATACAAAATATGAATGTAATTCAAATTATTGATTAATTCATATAAGAGTGGATGACAATATGAATTTTAATGAGAATGTTTGAGAATCTGTTCTGCAATTTTAGAATTGGAAAAATAAAGATTGTACCCAAATCCATAAAATTATGAATGACAAAGTCGGATAATATTTCTTCAACCTTAAATATAACATAATATATAAATATCATTAGTATTATCTAATCATTCGTCAGTGTTTAACACTGAAATATTCCAAATTTTTCTTTTAAAGGGCCGAATTCATTATTATGATATACTAAAAAATTTTTAACTAACTGTCATTACTTCATTTAATATGTTCGATCGAAAATAACGAGCATCATTATTTCACAAAATCATTAATGAAGCATCATTAATCTACAAACAAATAATTTAATTGGAAACGAATGATTCTAAATTATGACTATAATGAATGGTGCATCAGATAACAAGCGGCTTGTCAACGTGAATAATCCTAATAATTTACGCTATCAATTATATCATGAATTGGAATATACCAAACACTGATAAATACAACGTTTCCGTAGCATACAGTGGAACATTTAACCGCATTGTAAATGTATTGCATGAAAAACATATAATATAATGATGAGAGAGATTGAATAATCACTTTCAGTGCGGAATAGATTGTCCAACATTTCTTTTTTTTCCTCCTCAAATATCAATCACAATTTTCTTCTAATTTATCTAGAACAAATGAAATTGGATATCTGATATCATAGTTGCCTTCTTTCTATAAAGAACATTAAAGTCGTGAACAATAACGCCGAGAGTGGCGCTGCTGCTTCTATTCAAAATTGCGCTAACATTCTCTGACTTATGTTGTGAAACGACTTGAGGACATTTTACAAGTCAAACAATTCCGTTGGAATCCATATACAAATTAAAATGAGAAACACTATTGTGAAAGTAATAAAGGCGTAAAGTATATAATGTGAAATGTGACGACAAGTCCAATCTTTGTTATCAATGATGCACTACTTCAATTCACAAACTAACAATGTGGATAAATGCATATTCTATTTGAGAATCAATATGTATTCACTTCGTTATATGTGAAGATTGAAGAAAGCGGGTGGTATAATATTTCTTTTGTACCACTATAATTATAATCCATCTGCAAAGTTTCAGATTTGCAAAATAAATATTTCCAAAAAGAGAACTAAAAGGAAAGATAAACTGGATGAAACAGAGTATGAATGTGGAACACCAAAAAATAATTCACGTTTCTCCATATGACTATATAAAATGCAAGGGTGAAGGAGGAAAAGTAATTGAAGAAATGAAGGAGAGATGAAACGTGATAACAAAGACCATGTACACCGATTAAAACGGGATTAAAGTAGAAACGTAACAATAAATTGTTCAATCCATCTCCGAGACAATTCGCAATTTCCTGTACTCATTTACATGCACCAATTACATTTATAATAAAGATATAATATAATGAACACAAATCTCTCTGAACAAATTGAAATCCGTCGCGACGACATGCTTCACTAAAGCTTGACGTAAACTAACAAAAGACCGCAAGTATACTACAGTCGCTAAACACTCCTCTCCGCATTGTACGTCGGAAATTATTTACCTCCTTTGGCACGTCAACGTGTACACAGTGTATCTTGCCGCCCCTTAAGTACCACAATTCTGTTTGTATGTATGCGTGTGTGTGTGTGTGTGCATGTGCAATGTTTCAAAAGCGATTAGTCACATAAACTCTTCGTATAATTTTGATACATTCAAATGCTTGCGACATTTATTTGAATAACTCACATATCAATCACTGCACCCACAGTCGCACTCACATGTACAATACATCACAGTCACACATCAAAGCACTCACGTAAAGTCCGTGCGTAAATAATAATTGGATATATCCGCGTGCTACAGCACGTTCTCACGTTTTGTCCAATATAGTATACACGATGACGTGACGTGAAAATAACGCGGAGTGTAAACGTCGTTCCCATTCAAGAGTCGCCGGCGGACTGGCGCGCTCGTGCGCGGTGGCGCAGAGATGTTGGGAGCGTCCAGAACTCTGTTCGTGGACGAAAGAGATGCGACGAGGGTGGCATCATCCCTCTCACTCTCTCACTCGTGCGCCTTCTCTACCGCCTGTTCTGTTTCAGCCTTCGTCTGTACGTACACACACACACATACATGCATGGACGCACACATTTATCCACCGCTGCCGCCGCCCCTCAGTCTCTCTGGAATCGTCGCTTGCTTCTCCGCGCTTTCCACATCGCCGCAACGTGAAGCTTTGGTCTATCCACCATACTCTTGCCCATATCTATTTATCCGTTTTAGAACCGAGGGGTTCTATGTATTCTATATAGTTAGCTATTTTCTCACTCACTGTATATATATTTATATGTATATATATATATATATTACTATACAGTTGGACTTTCTTTGCTTCGCAACAATTTGTTGAGTGGCTTCTTGCTATATTTTCAAACTTTATTATTAAGTAGGTGTATAATGACGATGAATTGGGAAATTTAATTTCAAGTTTATTGCAATCGTTGGCTTTCAAATGTTTTATTTTTTATTTTTAAATGCGACAAATATTTAGTTCTATCATAAATGGAAAGAGTATCTAGTTGAGTTTATACGTTGAATAATTTTGTTTGTTTGTGGAAATTAGGATACGTTGTTCAGATTCGTGGTTTGAGAAATGATCGACAGTACAAAATAGTTAAGATTGTTCGTTACAATGAGAAGTTGAGAGTATATGCACCTTGTGTAGTTAAAAAGTTTTGATGTTATTATGGAAAGAGGAGTTGTGTCTTAATTACGATAGAAATTCACATAATAAACATCCCCGTTAAATTTATAAAAAATATATGTGTTATGGTACTATTATTTAAAAACGTCTCACTTGTATTATTATTTGAAGTTGATTGACATTCACCATTCATATTTTATGAATTTGCATTCAGAAAGTTCCAATATTAAATTAACTCTGATGGTATTGATATACAATTTGTAAAATTTTATTTTCATCAGTAAGTAATACAATCATAAATCTCAATCTACGTTTGTTTTGTTATTATTGTGAAATATATGTCGAATTACATAAATAATTTTCATATTAAATTATAATTTGTCCATATATATAAAACCCTAAACTGAAGAACTTCTAGAATGTATTTATTGGACCTTTTAGATCAAGACCCTGTTTGAATTTCCAAGTGATGACAATACCCATGATTCCATTTGCTGTATAGAAAATATGTATACAGACTGAATGAGCTCCGTCTAAATTCAATCAGCATATAAGTTTTTAAGATACCCGCTAGATATCCGATGGATAAAAATGGATTTGAGAAGAATGAACTTAAAATTTTCGTCAGGAATTTCCGGTTTCTACGCTCTAGATGGTAGACTGTCATAAAATGAATATTTTTCCAAGTTTCGCGGCGAAGTTCTATCAAGCTTTCCCTTGAATTACGATGGAAAAGTAGAATGAGAATGAAAACCTATTTTTTTTTTTTTTTTTTTTCTCTAATATTGCGAAGACCTTTCTAACAGTTTATTTCTTTTTTTCAAATCCAACACAAATATTTATTTACTCTCGTTCACGATCCATCAAATTTTAAAATCCATTTCATCACATGAAGTGAACTAATTTTAATCAATTTTTCAAAATTCAGTGACAAAAAAAGTGAACTTTTCTCACACTCTAATTTCAATTATCTTTATGGGATAGTGCTAGTTATTATTAAAAATTGTGAAATGCTAATCAACTGCCTGCATCGGTAATTCGAGATTGCTTATTTTATTGGTACACAATCAATATAATCATCATTATTTTTAGACCTTAACATATAATAGACTCAATCTGGACAGAGGCCAGTATAAGGCGTAAGAGAAGAGAAATATATCCGAGTGTTGGTTGCATAATAGCAAATCAATATTTCATTCATTATTGATTTTGAGATACAACAGTGAGAGTGCATATGTAATGTGAAGTAAGTCAGATAGTGAAATCCGAAATGAATGAAATAAGTTCCTGTCTTGGATCAGCTCGTCACACATATAAACATTTATTATTTACGTTACGATTTACCTCTAAATTTTTTAATTAATTACACATATCTCGGAATAATTACACAAGCTCAAAGTAAAATATTGGTTCCAGCTATTTTTCTAATTTCATACTAATATATTTATATATATCAGGTTGTTAATCATCTAGGAATCCATATAAATCTTCCCAAAGGAATAATATATTCCAATGAGAACGCCGAATTGAATGGTCTTTGGCATCTGTTCGACATCGCCCATCTGGCCAATTATTCGGATCCACAGTCACCACTCTCATTCCCACTCTATCTCTCATTCTCTCACCCTCTTGAGATCTCGTCCGGTTGTCGTATACCGTAGTTCATGAATATTCGGTCACATCTCTAGAACAAAAATTTCATTGACAAGTATACAAAATTTATCTCAATGTGTAAACCGTGAATACATATAGTCACTCATGATGAGGCTTGCGCCAAAACAATCAGGAGTGTCACATGTGTTATACACACGGGTATATACATGTGCATGCATATAACATGAATGTGTTTCCGTTTGGCAGCGGTCTCGTTCGCTCATGCGTAAGTAGGTACGTGTGTGCAGGTCAAATGCTTACGCGTTCTTTGATAGAGGGAACGAGTGGTTTTATCTTTTCCCCGAAATGAAATAATGAAATTAGAAAAAAAAAAAAAGAAAAAAGTAATGATCGTATATTCACACGTGAATGCTGTGCAATAATTTCCAGAAGTTGCTGTCCACAACGAATTTTTATGATAACTGTTATACGAATATATGCGAAAAGTGCAATACAATTTCTATGGTGTAACATTTCGGATTGTGGCAAGCGTTATCATGTCAGGCCCGTTTTCCATCCCATTACTCGGATTTCGAAGTTTAAGGTTGCTTTATATATACATACTCTGAGCGTACATGTATTGAAATTCGAAAATGTTGATAAAATAAAATGGAATAATGTTTCAGGATATCCTGATATTGTTGTATAATAAATTCAGTTATTCGCACACATTATCGAGAAAGTTTTTCTCCATAAAATTCTGTATTATTATCGAAATATTGTTATTGAAATGACATTGTACGTATTGATTGACTCGTATATATACACATTGAATACTAGTTCAGATACGTATTAAATTTGAATGACAGAAAAACTAGAATCCAACTGCTGATCTTATGGATCTCTTCAAATCTTTACAGTATGATAAAATATTTTTTTTCCAGTTTATATTGCTTGTAATTATGATACCTCGAGTATTGGAGATGACTTGAAGTGATTAAAATCAAAATATACAGTAATTAAATTTGAACGCGTAATTATATAGTGATGCATTCGGGTTTCCTGAATGCTGACAATTCCGTTGAATATATTGCGATCGTTCCATTTTATGCTAACGCAGATACTTTCTGAATTTTTTCACGTCACGTTTTCATTAATAATCATTTCAGACGGTAGCTATTACCCCAAAATTCCATCGAGAGATTGAAAGAAATAATGTGCTGTGAAAAAAAAAGGCATTAGAGACGGAATGATAGCAAAGGTTCGCATGAGATCAATATGACTTGGTATGTCAGTGAATATGGTGGTAAAAAAAATTGTGCCACTGTAAAATTCATAATTGAACGGATGATTGCACTGTATACATTCAAATCACGTTTCGCGCAGCATTTTTCGTTTCCCTCCTTATTGTATAACAAATGAATATTTCGTATATAGTAAATGTTGCATTGTCAATTGATTCTCATTCTGATATTTTGATTTCTGTTTAGTAGATACTATGAATCCACCACTAGCGTTAGAACAGGGAAATCTTTAAATCGAGCTGATTGCGGGTATTCCGATCAGTTCCCACTATCAATTTCCACTAAAAGTTTAGTGAAAATTATCATTTTAGTGGAAATATCTGGAGGATTAAAGAAGGAATGGCGGAACAATGGAAGTCCTAACGGGGAACTGGATATTATATTAGATATGGACACGCAAAAAATATATTATGAAAAATATTGAACATACATAAATAAATTAAATATATATGTTAACGTATCTAAATTTTTGTCATTTTCAGTATATCGAAAAATATATGATGAGGAATATATAGTAAAATATATAATGCAATATGTAATGTATATTGATATATACTTTGACGTTAAAGAGAAAAGGAACTTGATTATAAACAGTCGACTGCACTGAATTGACACCCTTATGTATTTCCAAGTTCTTGAAAATCATAGAAATACAGATTCCACGAGAACTGAATATTACAATCTATAAATTTTGATGTACAGCTTCAACTCAACACAATTTCCTCTCCCAATTTCCAATATGTATTGATACAATGTTCAACCTTAGAAGGAATGGGAAGGAACTGCTGATCGGGTACTGAGGTTACTGTTTCTGTTTCAAACCTAACCAGGATCGAACTAGCACGAAAAAGCGTTTTCTTGCTGAAATTGAATTTACAATCAGTGTGCACGGGCAATCCCTTAATTTTTTCATCCATAATTCTAAATAGCATTATGAATTGTCACATTGATGGATATTTGTTGTAGAGAATATCTTTATCTGATGCAATGAAAATATATTTCATGCTATACTACAGCTGAATCTGTAGGGAGCAGTCACCCGTTGAGCGAGACTACAAAAATGTATCAATGTATATAACATATAGTATTCGCAGAACTATTGTCTGAAATATATGATGGTCATTGGCGCTGAGTCAATGTTGAACCCGAACAATAGCACTCTCTCTCGACACCACCATCCACCACTCAATGCATCATTTGCAATGCAATTCACATCATATATATTTACGTTATTTAACGGATAGTGCGTGTGGGACGAAAGTTCAAATGCAATTTCTGTATATATGTAGAGACTATTTTTTTATTCTGGAGTCGATAAAGCGCTTGGTATATGCGAGTATCGTTAATTATTCTACTGCACTTTCAGTTGAAAGCTTCTCTGCTAAATAGACGTATATGTAGGAGAGAGTTGTCCAGCTCAGATCACCAGGTACGAGATGGACGTATTCACATCCATCGATGAGAACAAAACAAAATAACATGATTTCGTCAAATTGTCAAGATTCATTTTAATATGCGTTTACATTCCTTTTTCATACGCACTAACATTCAATTAGTATCGTTTACTATTATGATAATAGTGGATGATATACTGGTTGAATATCATCATGGTAATGTACGAAACAGCGCTCTAGACACTATGATTATCGATCTGTGGTATCAAAGCGTCACAGAATACGACGCGATACACATTCACTGACAATCAGGAGTTGAGTGACATTGGATACTCGGTTGCAGCATAATGGCAAAACAAATTCATGCGATGAGGGCTCTCCTAATCCACAATAATAGTCGGAGCTCTAGCACGAACCTATGACAGGTATGTTTAACTAGATCCTTGTCTAATAGTTTTTATTATCTTGGTTGAACTAATCGATATTGAATTCGAAATTGAAATGTAATACTTGTATCATCTTTCGCATTCATCACCATATTTCCTGCTAGTGTAGCAATACTGGTATTCCTATAGTACGAATACCAAAGTTTTCTTAATAGAGGGACAGGTATCTTCACTTCATTTGCGTAGATAAGTATATTTATATCCGGGTAATACACAATAAAACACGCGGGAAGAGTTACAATTTGCTATAGTTTGAGGAAAAGTAATACAAATGTGATCGATATTATATGACTTTAGGCGTCGCTATTGTTTGGATCATTTTTGTTCTGTTTAATTCCACTAATACTGTAATGCATCACAGATATAGTTGCGTCAATTGAGATGAATTCTGTTCGCGAAAATTGTACCTTGGAAAATTACATTCAGAACAGTGTTGTTTGACCAAATTTCACTTACGGAAATTTCATACACGAGAATAGACGCCAGCGATCATCATAATGACATTGTAAAGTGTTGATTATTGGAAATTTATATTCGGTTCAATCGCATAAGTATGCAATATTCAACGTGCCTATACATTCACGCCTTAATCCCCATAAAGATCTCAATTCCGTTATCCTACAGCTCAAGGCCTTACGTACGCGATTTCGTTAATTTTTTAAGATATATTTACAAAAGCGGTGGAAAAAATGTGATGCATATATTGTTAAATTTTTTGAATCTAATATTTATTTAATCCCTTAATTGTATAACGAAAAAAGAAAATTACCGAAATTAGGGAATTAGATGTCCTTTTTGTATGAACCAACAAAAATATTAAGAAAAAAAAATGTAAAGATGATATTGCTTAAACTTTTTGACTCAATTTTCTTGTAATAAATTATTTATTGAAGAAAGATTGGGTTATCAATTTCGTCTTATTCCAGGTTCACACGTTGAGTATTGATAAACAGAATATGCTGTGAAAATTTGAAAGCGATCGGAACCTCGGTTCGTGAATTATAACTTCCGCGAGGTCAAAAAAAGCGATTTACTTAACGGATTATAAATCCGCCGTTTTTTTATTATTTCTGTAATTTTATTTCTTTGTTATTCTGTTAAGAGATTGAATAAACATTGCATACAAGAAAATTGGGCAATATATGCGTCACTTTTTTTTCACCACTTCTGTAAATGTATATCTTCAAGAATCGACAAAATCGCGTACGTCTATAAGGCCTTAAACTCATTATTGTAACTATGTATTCTCTTGAATAGTGTAATAGAAATTCTGCGGTTGCGAGTGACCCGAGAATTTAATTACTGAACCTCATTCTAATCACATTGCCAATTCGAGTATGTTGCCAAGTGTCTTGTTCCTAATCTACAGCATCGTAGACATTTTTTAGATCATTTCAAGTGTTTGATTTTACAACATAAACATCATATTGTTTTGAATTCAAGCGCTTGGAAGTGAGTCAAAAAGGACTACAATGTTGTAGATATGAGATAGCACATTCGATAACAAACTTGGATTGGTCATGCAGAAGTACATATTTGAAAAAATACTGAAATCAACATAACAGTTCTCGCAAAGTTCAGCTAGTCTGGAGTTTTCGAATTTTATCCACTTTTTTAGAAACGCAATGAAAAAATAAATACTAAAAATACTTCCTGTTTTTTTTTAATTAGTCCTGAAAAAGGCTCAAGTTTACTCCTCTAGACTAGAATAAAAAAGCTGGATGAAAACATCCAATAATTTATGCAATGTTTCATTTTAAATTTCGTGAAAACAATGATATTATGTGAGATGACTTGTAAATACTCAACTTGCTTACAGGGCCCGTCTTTCCTGACTTACTCCTATGCATAGAAATATAGATGCATATGTTTGTGTCACTCGACAGACTGTATCTTCTTGGAGTTTATATAGTGTCGTCCGTTTTTGCGGTAACTCTCTAGCGTCAACTACAATTAGTGGTTAGCATGGTGGACGAAGCTGCAGTATGCTCAGCACGTCCTCGAATGCTTCATAAAGTGTTTCACTTTCGCGACTCTGGTCATAAGAGACCACATGGAGCACTTTAAAATATTACTCTCCGTGCGTGGATGTGGGTTGTTTTCTCTCTATACTTGTAGTTACATATACACGTATAAGGGTAAGTATATGTGATCGTAACTCAATATATTGAGGTACCTGCGACGTCTTTTACTGACGGGATAATAATAAAATCGCTTTATGGTTGAGTTGTGGTAGTTGAGGAAAAAACAAAAAAAAATTCAACGTATTTTTATTTACACAGATGCAGTTAAAAATGTGATATAAAAATCTTACAGACTTTATGTGTTAAGAATGATCTAACTAAATTTCGTATTTGAGTTTAACACACAGATTTGTGATAAGGATAAAATAAAATGTTTGTGTTGAATGTAGTTTAACAATGTGATGATGAAAATTACTATTTGAATTTAAAAATTTTTATATTTTTCTAATAACTCGTAACAGTTCATTATTATGCACGTTTATATAATTTAATATAACTCTGCATACTTTTAGATAACATAATGAGCTTGTATGTGAACTTGAAGTTGTTTGAAAATTATTGAAAGAAATTATTTTTTCATTCACAAATACCGTAGAAAATGTCATAAAAAATATACTTTTTTTTTTTCAAACACTTGTCATTTATCGAATTTTATTTTTTTATTGTTTAGATTCACATGAAGCGTGTGGGTTTTGTGGATCTGAAACTTTCGCGGTTTGATGTTTCACATCAATGCATCAGACCTTATAGGTTAGGAAACAACTCTGGCGGTGACTGTCTCCAAAGCAAGTGACGTACAGCCGCGATTTTGGAATATTACAAAAAAGAAACATTATTTTTTGTGAATTGAACATGATGTAATAGTACGTACCTCAAAGTTCAATAATGTAGGATAAATAGTTTCGGCATAAAAAAATCGGGAAAAGTCGCTATATTTCGGCTGTCTAAAGGTGTCTTTTCCATTAAAACAGAGAATAGCACACCTACATGTGTTAAAATAACATATTTCCATTTGCAGTGTATGAACTGTCTAATATATAACATAAATTATGGTTGGATAATGTTCTTTGAGCATGTAGAACTTGCTGTGAGTAACTCTTGTTGTATCCACTCTTAAAAAAGAGAACCAATTTCAATTGTCGACAATTTTACGTTTTTTTGATTGGCTTTGTCAATGTTTTCAGTTTCACTAAGTAACATGTCAATGATTGCTTGGATGAAAATTTATGTTTGTTTCTCTAAATAATAGGATATATAAACGGTAGGCGGTGTGAATCTACGTTTTGTTTGGAGAAAAGGATTCCGGAAAAAATATCCATCATTTTCGCACTTCACCACTGATGAATAATGTTCACCCCAGTATTTATTTTTTTGTAACATCACTTCCTCTTCACTTAAGACATATGAAAATATGAAATATTTGTGGTCCATTTTATCACCTTGGTTCACGTTACGTCTCACTAATATTCATTATTTTAACTATTTAATTATAATGAAATAGTTTCGATTATTACGATAACGTTTGAATAATTAAAACAGGTCAGGGAAATAGTTGAGAAATAATTAAATAATGATTAAATATTAATTTGCCGTTCTGCTGCTCGAAATTGACAAAACTTGTTTAATCAACTTTTCTGAGTTATATTGGGCACATAATTTTAATTGCATGTTTTTAATCATCAAACGTGGTTAATTATTTCGAAAAGAGTCGTCAGTACAGAACATCGTTTGCCCTATCAAATATAATTGATTATTGCCCAATCAATTAATTTAAATATTTCATTTATAATTCAGGGCGGATAATTTTCACAATAATAATAACATATAGTAAAATTCTCAATTTTCCTATTTATGCAACAAAAATAAAATCTCGTTCCAACTAAAATATCACAGAAAATATTTGCGCTATTGCAAATGCATTGCATTGAGGTTTCTCTATAGCGAATTCACAACATATCCAGATGATTGATTAATTGTAGAGATACGTTGTTAGTAGATACTCATTTCAAAACATAGAATCAAACGACATTATTCCCGAGATGATTAGCCGACTGTAAATTCAACAACAAATATTTTTCTCGTGGAAATAAACACATCATTTTCTTTTCGCGAGTTGAACTCATTATTTCTGTTGACGACATACAGAATGAATATTATTTTAGATTGACACAATTCTCATACGGTAAATTTCATAGAAGGTATGCAGGTGGATACAGACAGCCTAACAACAAAAAAATAACAATAAATGGAGAATAATTATGTTCAACATTAGAAATATTTCATTAGTAGAATGTATGACAACTATGAATGACAAACGATATTCATTGGATTCTAAAAAAAAAACTATTGACTGAAGTGAAATAAATGTTTTTTAATATTCAATTATATTACTCTTTTGAAGGATCAGTGTCGTCAATACATCTCGATGCTGTCACTTATTGATGCCGCCAACTTCGACTGGATTTCAACATTGATCAGCGCTATTTTGAAATATGATTATTCAATTTTTCAATTTTAGAAACAATAACAAAATATGAATACATAACACATCTCAACTGCCGATAGCGATAAAGGTATTGATGAAATATAATGAAAATAATAAAAAGAAGCGGATCAATATATCAGCCGGAATTATAGTCAATACTTTTCGCTGAAATTTATTCGCGCAGTTCACTTAGAAATCATGCCAAATATTCATGCGATGATTGAATTAACATTAATGTTCGCGCATGTACTGTGATGTACGTGGATATACATGAAATATAATTGAAATAGCCCCTAACCGAATGTCGATTCGAAATGTACAATTCATATACATACTGTATTGTACGTTTATTTGTTATTTTTTCATTCATTCGATTGAAATCGACACGGGTGTATCTGGATATAAAATTTGATGAAATTATACGAGCTCTGATGTGGATATGGTTATGTGATAGAACACGCCAATGCACATGTATCCATGAACATGTATCTATATAAAAGTGTATGATTATGATTCTAATAGAAAAGAAAAAAAAGAAAAAAACCAACAATTGAAAAATGATTTGCTTGGAATAATATTGATCAGTTTATTCAAATATTAATATTTTCAAATAAATTGTACTGAATTTTGTTGTTAAGCGAATACCGGTAAAATATAAGTTGGAGGAATGAGAGTAAAAAAAAAATATTATTGAAATAATATCACTTGAAATATGGTATGAACGAGTTTGTCATCGAAAATTCGCATTTCCAGAATTTTTAGATAAACCGATCGATACATGTCAGAGATGCGAACGACAGTTTTAGATCTTAATATTAGAGCCCAATGATGGCATCAGAAGAATGTGAATGATTTAGCATTTAAGAGTGAAACCATTTTTTTTTCAATAAGGCAATAATCGTTTTACCAATGAGGCATTTCCAAATATTATTAATTAATTGTCGTTTATACGTTATGCAACAGATCGCGAAATTCCAAGCACATACTCAATGATTGATGAGAGGGTGAGGGAAAAAAAATATATATATATATATAAAGAATCCCTTTATGAATCTTATAAAGAATATGTAAATTGGAAACAGATTGAAGAAAGTTACTATACAAGTTTTTTGCTAACATTACACTGTCGGTTCAATATTCCACGTTGAAAAAAGAAATAGAACAGAAAAAAGAAAACGTCGAACTAAAATAGTTTCTCCACTGAATCCTTCTCACTTATTTATTACTCAATTTTTGACAGCGAAGGATTTGAATAAAACAGGAACCTACTTATCGAAAAGTTTGATAGAAGAAAGTAATTCGAAATTTGTGGTCGAGCGAGAATACATCACTAATAATTCACGGCCACCATATAGGTATACTTTGAATGCTTATAATTATTCAATTAATGGATTAATGATTGATGTAAAGCATACTTCTAGCTCCAGCAGTATGTTATGGATTATCAATAATGAATTATAATCTTTGACCAACTTAATCGCAGTTTTATAATTTATCTATAAAACATCGTTTGAATAAAGTAAATAACAAACTCATCCCTAATTAGTTTTCAATTCGGAAAGCTGAATTCTAGACTTGCATAGAACTTAGATAGAATTCAATACTACCTATTATTTTTTCTTTAATTTCTTGGGTGAATATCAAGATCCTTGTTTCATCCACCACCGCTTATTTCTCCTTTCCCAACTAGCTCAAAATTGTAGGACGCTCCACATTTATTCCCCTTACCTTTACCAAAATGGATATAAAAATGTATGTTCAATATATGAAATTGTTGAATAAATTTCCATACAGGACATTGAATGTTTCAGCCATTATCTCATGTAAAGAGTGTAGATATTATGCGTCCAAATAATACATGATCTAACACATTCAGATTCGTAATGGACACATCCTTTTTAATAATTAAATTATCGATTAATATTGAATTGATACTATTCATTAAAAAATAGGACAATGCAATCAGGCAGCACGTGATGAGAAACAACGAGATGCCGTTACTCAAAATGAATGCCAACTATTTGCAACAGAAGAAACTCAACGCCGCAACCGACAAAAGATATTCTTTTTCGCTCGTGATTGAATATTCGATTCGCTTTGTACTTTTTACTTGAAATGCAATGGCTTTCTCTCATCTTTCAATCTTTCCCATCTTTTAATCCTCTCTCATTTCTTTCACCTCGCTTTTATCATCCTCTCATTCTCACCCTTCTTTCATCCTAACCATTAAATTCGCTACTTGACGTTTCTATACTCACTCATTCAACTTTGTTTCATTCATATTTTCAACACATATATAATATACCATGTCCGTTGACGAGATTCCACAACAGTATAAAAACATGTACCAGGCATTTATCGGTTTTCACACTTTGCAAAGAGAAAATATCGCTCTCGATTCGTCGCCAGACAATTCACGCGCATGGTTTCCTCGCAATACACATGAGCCCTTATAAATCTTTCAACCACTGCAGCAAAATGATATAGACGTACACATTCACACTCACACACTCACACTGTTGAATTTTTTTTTATGTTACTTGGCAACTGCCACGGCAATACTCTCTGACTCGTGCGCTACAATTGTACTGGAATGCATCAGGGTCGTCTGTATGGGCACCTACGGACAACTTGCTCGCGCTACAACCGCGACCACTTGCACTCTAGGGAATATACATATATACATGTATGTGTTTGCGTTTATATATATATATTATTCCCATGACAACTACATCGACGACAATAGCCTGGGATGATTCGGTTATATAATATAAGAACAAAACAATCGGAGGTGTGTCGGAAAATATAATGAGCGCTGTAGAAAAGTAACCACCAAAAACTCTGAAGAAATGCGTTCTCCTGCATCACCCGCTGCTTTTTAGCATCATTTTCCCCTCGACCGTCGCTTCTTGCTCTATATATTCTCCAGCACCACTGTGTAGGATAAATTTTCACGAATAGCCCGAGCATCCTTCCGCAGCTGGGCATTGAATCCCTGACTGGAAACGCCACGCGGTGGGTATATATATAGGAGATAAAATTGCTTTAGCCGTTTCCGCCTTTCCTCGTCGACTGCTACCGGTGAATAATAATTTCTGTCGTTCTCTTCCTCCGCATTCTATCTTCATCTTTGTCTTTAACTTCTTTTTTTTTTCACTCTTTCACTTCATTACTAATTCTTTGACATCTCATTTCAAATTAAAGTGGATTTATGAATAAAACTCGCGACGTCTGTTAATAAGAGCTTCTTCATTTCACGAATAATATATTGATCCCGAAATTGTGAACCGAAATTCATAAATGATAGATATTTTATTGCTCTAGAGTTCGGTGCTGAATAATATTATACATAATGAATTTGAAAATGTTGTGTAATGACTATACAATTATTTCTTCATATCATTTTTAGGGCCGAAATATATACGGAAAATAAAGTATTTTTTCTCATGGAATATAAAGTGTTACCGAGCCAATTTTCCTGTAGCAAAAATACTAGTATATAACTTCAGCAAAAATATCGAGTTCAATTATGATGATAACACTTCAACTTATGTGAGTGTAGCATACATTCTGATGTCTTAATAGTTTACATTATTATACTATAGCAAATCGTAATATTTCCCGCGTATTTTAATGTATGTATCATCCAGATATATATCTACATCAGCTCCCTGACACAGAATCATACTCCTCTTAGGAAACACGAGTTCCACTGATGATGCCGACCACTATACGTGGCGCTGGTAGTCGTGCACCACAGGAGAATATTCTCTGACAAAATCTGCAGCTAGTGAGTGAAGAAATAACGGATCACAATGACAATGTAGCACCACAGTGTATGGTGTAGTAAATTCTCAAATTTCGATAATACTCCAATAAATCGTTGAGAACAGCCTGGAATAGATGTAATTGATAATGGCGATATGATACTCAATTTGAAGCAAATAATGACTGATGTGATTTTTCTATCGGGATGGAGTTGGCAGAAGATATCACGAGGTGATACAGAATTAGTCACTATATGTCAAAAAAGTTTTGTCTGATTGAAGGATGATTATAAAGTTTTTCCATTGAAAGAAGTCGATGTAATGATAGAATGTCAATGGAGATAAATTTAATGGGAGCGCCTTTATATGCATGAAATTTTGATATTGTATCAAGAGTAGTTAGAACTGAAAAACTTTACGATTTAATTATTGACATGGATAGCCATAGCGTCTGTACTGGACTTTATGGATTCCATGAAATTATAGATCAGCAAAATATCAGAATACTAGAGGCAGACGATACTCTGAAGAATGGATGCTGTCATGCATGTTGTTGAACATGCGTAAATATAATGGCTTCACTTACTATATTCATTTCACCTGCCATAATAACTGAAATATCAATTAACTTTTGTTTAAAAAATTAAAAAGATACGACTCTTCTATTTTCGTGAATACATTGAGAGAGAATGTGGGAAAACGATATAAATTTTATTCTCGTTCATTTTCAAATAATATATTTATTCACAACGCGTTTTGTAAGTAATAATATAGCTCCCACATAAACAATGTATTTTTTTCTTCTTCCGTTTCTACGGAGTCGTTTTCCGTTTTGAAGTATTACAACAGTTAAATACAAATGTAGCTTCTTAGACATTGAAATTTTCTCTCAGTGTAACCAACAGCGTAATGTTTATTTTTTTTTTTTTTTTTACATGTGATGTGTGCCAGTGACAGTATGATATTTCATTTGGTTTTCTTTATTTTTCTCCCGCAACTGAAAGAAGTAATGTACTTTGCGTTGGGAAATCTGCGTGGTGGCAAAGAAGTGACGGCGCAATGAAATCGTGGAAAAGCCGTTAAAAAAGAAGCTAACGTCTAGTCGTAAAGATAGGCGTGTGGAAAGAAGCGTCTGGTAGCTTTCCAATTGGCTACCATGTCGTGCAGTAAACGTCACTCTCACGAGTATTTTTACGCGGAAAAGATTCACAAACGAGATTTTCATTTGGCAATGTATTCCAAGATTGTTTTTTTTGTTTGTTTTTTGATTATGTAGTCATGATTTTGTTTAGCTTTTTCGATTTTCTAGGAGCAATAATTTCTGTCCATTTTTCGCCTTTCATATTAGGGTAAGTACAATATTGGTTCTGAGCAGCTAAAATTTTGCTTGATGTGGCGCGAGGTCTAGTAGGATTTGTTGTCATTTAGAAATAAAGTCATCCTGTGGCTTTGAAACGAAACATATGAATTCAATTTTTTTTTTCTCTTATAATAATAGGAAAATTATCAATAAATTATATTGAGATTCATTGTCTTAACATACAAAGTTTCTTTGTCGTACACATAATAAATTTTTTATGGGAAAAACGTCACGATGCAACATACACTAAGAATAAAAAAGACAAATGAATGAATTGTCACAATTTTTTTCCACTGTAAAAAACATTTTAACTCCAGCACCATTAAATTCATTTTAAACTTTTAATTAGTAATTGTGTAAACTTTATTTGACAATTTATGGAACTGAATGTAAAAGCAATTTTATCGTTATAATTTCTGGTGCATAGTGGATGCAATAACCAACATCTGCATTGATTGCAAATCATATGAATGTGCGGGGTTCGGAGAAAAATCCAAAAATCAACACCACTTTATATGGAAAAGGACTCTCAAACTTGTGATCATAATTTGAATTGCCATAATACTATCTAGCAATGTAAAACAACAACCTCGTCAACAAGTTCAGTATTTTCAGGATAAATGATTTGACACAGTGATGATATCAAATGAAAACATATTTGAAAAATCGATTCCTCCAACTCATGGAAAAGTATACAACTGTTCAAGCATAATCTGATTGAAGTTGCATGTTTACTTTTAACCATAACACACGTGTGAATGCAAAATCGAGAATATTCTATTGTCACGTAATAGAGCGAAATGTGTATATAGACTATGTGAATAATCAAACAGCATTGGATCTCATAATTTATTCAACATGCCACGGGCATAATCGATCAATAATTGGAACGGGCAATTGGACTGCAATCGCTCGATTTGCGATTAATGTACAATGCTCGCACGTATTTTGCATGAACTATATTTACAATTGAGTGTTTAAACACATATATAGTTTCGAATCACTTAATTTTCATTGTATACTGATAACACACAGCAATAATCAATATTGCAAGAAAAAAAATCGAGGCTAACGGTTGAATAATAATTGTGATGGAGTTACTAAAGAATTGTATACAATTTTCATATAAATTCTCAACATTTTTATATACTTCAGTGATCCTATAAGATTGGAAAAAACACTATACTGTGTATTCCTGTTGTACGAATACCAAATATTCCTTGATAAAGGTAATACCACGGGAAAACATGGTATTTTTGCAGTAAAGATACCAACATTGAAATAGAAATACCACATTAATTCACTTCATTTATGCAGATGTATATTTATATCTGGATATTACAAACACCAAAAGACACAGGAGATGTTACAATTTGCTATATGATGATAATGTGAACTATGATGTTATCAGAATGTATGCTACAGTCATATAAGTTGAAGTTATACTATTATTCGTAAACCTAAACGGTATTCTTGCCATAGGAATACTGGCTCAGTGATATTTCAAATTCCAGAAGTAAAAATACTTTTTTTCCAGGGTGGCAACCTGAAATCACCAATGTTTCGTGAACAACTAAACGCATTATATGCGTGGGGAAAATTTATAACAACTTTGCGATAGTTATGCAGTATAATTACACTTACATGAGATAAAAGAATATAATATCAAAAAATTCATCACTGACTAGAAAACAAAGATACCTTACAACATGGAGGTAAAAGAAAAAATCAATTTCTTCAACTGATAAAAAAGTGTAGAACGGTGTATATTTATCGAAGGATTAAATACGTTTCGTGAATTATACAAATTGATATAACCCTCTCATGTTAGTTAGACTTTATCACTGTTATTGTGGGAATTTTGCTTCAAATATTTGGGTAATATTTTATATGATTTAGAACTCCAATTTAATGCTGTATATCATGAAGATGAATTTCATATATTTCTTTCCTTATTGTATCACAAAACTATTTCGACGTGAAACTCGGCTCTTTATTTTCGTTTGAGAGCATCGGGGAAAAATCCATTCGACATCCTCACCGACGCTGAGAATAAACTGGTGCCCGCAGGGTCGCACAATGCTTTCTATTTGTCCATGTCTGCACACATACGTATAAAGGATGTCCTTTACTGTGATGTGAAACTACCTTAGTACACACTTCTTTTATATATCGTGTACAATTGAACAATTACCCTTTAATCATTGTATGATGACTATAACAACATCGTACAAATTTGTTATCATAAATATATCATTACAATGTTTTCTATATTATGAAATATATATATTTTTCTTTTTAGTCGAAGATACATGCATCCGTTTTCTCAAGCCGTATACAACCACCACGTCCTCGCTCATCGGGTAATGCCAAGAGTGTTTCAATTTAATATTCGGAATAATTTGGTGAAAGAATTTTGTCAATCGATTAATATTAAGAAATTTACAATACATACCATTATCCACCACTATAATTTTCACACTAACTCACCTGATTCTTATTGACATAATGTCTGGGTAATTTAATTCTGTTTTCCATGTGCAAGATCAATCTTCACACTCTCTTCTTGATAGCTATATGTATCGACTGTTTGGATAGTTCAGTGCTTCATAAGTCATGAAAAGTTGAACTTATGGAGAAGTGACAAGGACACAGAGTTATAGACAGAAGTTTATGATCCTCGAGTGAAAAAAAGAAATAAATAAAATTATCACATCCCGATCAATACTTCAAGAATCATTAGCGGACGGATGGGAAATGATACTGGTATCAATAGTAATCTAAAAAGTTATAACCACAAATGATTTTATTGTGTTGTGAGTTTTAGTTTCATGTTTATAACGCATTATTCCATTGTTAATTGTGATTGGGGTCCAGTTAACGACACGTAGAAATGCGCGTTTTACGATTGCAACTTTGACTGGCTCTCATCCTGAAACAATAAAGATAGACATATGTTTTTACTACCATTTTTTGTGGGAAATTTAATGGTCTGCATAAAGAGTACTTTTGATTTCTTTTCTATCTCGTATGATTCGTACGGAGCAAACTATAAAATATAAAAATATTTGATATTTATTTTTAATAACTTTTTGAGCGGCTTCTAATTTTTCTGCTCCAAATTTGTTTCACGCGTCAATTGTTCCGTTTTTTTTTCTTTTCATTAATGCTGCATACTGGTAATATTATCCCTGTTACCATCAGATATACACTACATCCATAACGCCCCATTATATGTTGGTTGACTGCCATACATAAAGCCATGAAGGGTTTTTTATTCGCGATTTTTTTTATCTCTTTCGAAAAATTGATCAGGCCGAGAGTGTAACGAAAATGTTCATTGGAAAACTGAAACACTACCACTCAGTGTCGCTATAACCACTCGAGCATATACATGTATGCATAGAATATATCACAGCATTGTATGAATGCAGGCGAGAGGGTAAATTTATTCCACGCTGCCTCGTATTTCGCGGCGCCACTTCGTTCGCCACTCGAATAAATGTGGAGCCTTTATTTTCTACCTACTTTCGTTATTATTCCACGTTTTTTTTTTTTTTTTTTGTTCCGTCCAAAGCGTGAGCTTCTAGTATCCAAATGAGACGATGCGTCATGTCGTCAGGTGAAGTGCAAGTGAAGAAGAAGAAAAATGATATAACAACAATGCTGAGGGGATTAGAAATCTTCAATTGAAAATTTCTGTTTTAGTTCTACACCACATTTGAACAATTGGATCGATATGATTGAATGAGTGGTGTTTCTAATCAAGCACAGTCTTATTCATGTTCATATAGTAAATAAAATACATATTCACAATGTGCAATTGAATTTATTCACTAAATATTGCGTGAAAATATGGCAAAAATTATTTTTTAATTATTAATATGACAAAAGTTATTTTGTTATTCGATGTCATACATTTTTATTCAAAACAAATATGTACTTTATTTGCTTGTATACTAGGTATATATGAACAAGTGAATTTACCGTTCTCCTACTAGGTGATGAGGCTTCTTCCGGAGTATTCTTCAATTCAAATTTTACAGAGGTTATCTCTGGTGGCAGAGTTATTATTCATGAACATACAACCACGGTAAATATAATTATTATCATATTTCATATTGTATTTTCAACTCTCTCGACACAGCAAAATATTCCCATGATCAATCTAGTAAAAATCTGATTCAACTGATTGTTAAGTTTGCCATCTTTTTTCTTATTTTACTCTTTACTTCTCTGTTAAGAATGATAGCTATAGCGATATAAAAATTGGACTCTGAGTATTCTCAGGCTTCTCTCATCTCCAACTACATGAGCTATTTTGATTCATTAGTAAAAATATGATATTAAACAGGAGTAATTATGTGACAGCAGAAAATAATTAAACGTTCACACAATTTTTGTCGAATTTCATTGAAAGATGATAAAATATATTGAGAATTGCGTGAGTGATACTGTAGAGAGAAGCAATTGTTTTCAAACATGGCAGATAATTTTTTACAGACGATGCAAATTTTGGCCTAGATCTAAGTTTATAAAATAGCAGCGAAAAAAAAAAAAAAAAAATGGATTCTGAATGCACAATTGAAAAACGAGTAGTGATAATGACATTTATTCTAGAAATTTCTGTATAGATACGGTGCAGATCATATTATTGGTTATCGACCCTACCACTGAAGAGAAAGTTTTTACGAGAAAAATGCGATCAAAGTTTTAGCATGAGTAACTGAGCCGCTTAACTCGATCCAAAGGAAGTGTCATATCACTGTCAATATTTAAATGATCTAGATAACACTGAAATGACATTCATTCAAAAGTTTATACTATGAGAATACGCAAAAATAATTGGATTTGAAAAAATGGCTTATAACTGTTTGACTATGTAGATTATTAAATGTCTGGAAGAAATAATTGTGCCGGTAGATGAAAGTAGATATACAAAGGTAGCATTTAATATCTACACCTCAAGGGCAATGGGTCTTGATCAGTGTATCGTAAAAATATACATGTGAAAAATATATTCTGAAACATATTGAACATATATCAATATATATATATATTAAATATATCTGTTGACATCTAGATTTTTGCCACTCACAGTATATCGAAAAATATATGAAAAATATATAGTTAAATATATAATGGAATATATAATGTATGTATATCGATATATATTTTCAGGTAGAAGAAAAAAGAAACTCGATTTACCCGTTGCAACATCAGTATAAATCTCTGAAAACTGGACACTGTTATTTTAATACGTAATTTGTGGTATTACTTATGTCTAGCATTTTCTTCTCTTTCACGTACTTATAAACGTGTGAAAGGAAACACAATGGTAACATATATTCAACCATATTTATTATTTTTGCCACACGTATATTCACCTACATATGAATATATTGTTGGATATATGTTTAACATATATTTTTTTTCCGTGTGTGATATTCGAATATTAAAAATGCCTAATACCACTTCGATGAAACATGTTATTAATGTGAAAGACAAATGATGATAATACTACAAAGCATTCACCTCAAAAATCGTTCTGAAAAAAATAAACTACAATTTTTCAATCACTTTTAAATATTATTCTCGCTAAAAGTTTAATTTACCACATCGATGACTAATTTATGTTTTCAGTTCGGTAAATTTGACTTTAAGAACATTATTTCATTACTCATTTTACATCATAATAAACTTTATGAAATTCCTTGTGAATTGGAAATTGTTTGGGGATTAATTTGAAGAATATTGGATCCCTTGGCGAGATGGATTGATGAACTCATGGGTTAGGTTAGGTTGAAAAATAAAATTGTTTTAATATTTATCAAGTGTTTCCCGAGAAAATTACAACTTATAATTATCACCATGAGTATGCGACGTATGCAATAGTCCATGGAAATTTTAAAATATAATGTAAATTATAAAAATAGTATTTGATAATTCACATATCTCCTTCACTGAACTGAACAATCAATCATTGAGGAGCGAATTGCACGGGAACGTGACTAATTGTGAGTGTTAATACTCTTTTCAGTTCAACTGTTTTATATCATATTATGATGTTACATACTCTATGTATTCCAAACCATAATTTGAATTGCAATGTATTTATCACCGTTGCACAAATCCTGCCCAGTGAGTATCCTATATCCTCATTTTTGATTGGAAGTGCTTCTCCCTTTCCTGCCAGCGGAAAGAAAGTGATGTTTATGTCCAGTTGTTCTACTCATCGATTCATGACGTGAGTGAATGAAATGTGGACTTTGTCTGAGTCTCTTTGGTCGAAAGGAAGTGCAATCTCGTCACGCGTCAGTCGAGTCTTGAGTTGAACAATTCACGAACGACAGACTACTTTGCCCTAAGTCGTACACACTGCAATACAATATTCTTCTTTTTACATATTTCTCATGTGCAAATAGTACATTTACGTTTAACAAATAATTATCACCAACTTCTTATTTTTATAACATGGAATTTGTCAATTCAATTGCAGTAAATAAATTATCAAATTCATAGAGAAGATTGAAATTTTTCAATTTAATACAGATTTTTATTCGTCACGGAATATTATTTATCATAGAGAATAATTATCGGTAAGTAACGTATTCGCATACACTTTTTTTGATATTAGTATGGATATTATTGAAGATCCAAATCCGAGATCATATAGCTTTGTTTTGTCTAATCAAAATGACTACATCAAATAAAGATATTGTTTGAATGGTTTATTCGGTCAGGGAGAGGAGAGAGCGAGGGGATGTGAATGTTTTGTTACTTTACGGTGAGAAGTTCGCCAAAATTTATGAGAGCTATAAAGCAACAAATGCAGGTTTGGCAAAAAATTTCACATTTATGACGACATTCATACAGATAAAATAGTTGCTATAACAAAAAAAGAGATTTTCTTTTGTCTCCAACTAAAAGGATGTCATTTTGGTTCTACGTAGAGATACCATGACATTTGAATTCCTCATACAATGGCGACTTTTCAATAAAAAACCCGTATTTTTTGACTGGTAAAAGATTTGTAGAACATAAAATATTGGGGAAGCACAAAGAAAAAAAAAAAAATAACTGCATTGAACTACACCGATAGAAATTATGAAATATCTCAGGCGAAAATCATGTTTAGGCCCGTCCATATTTCCTATACAACTGACATTTTTGGTACGAATTTTTAATCCACTTCCCACTGTTTGAAAAATAGAAACTATTGGGAGATATTGTTTTTAAAGTAAAGCTCACATTTTTCCTACGACTATCAGTATGAATGAGTTGTACGTGTATGCTCGCATAAAAGTAATAATTAATTTACAAACCTCACCAGAATTCTCAGTGGAATTGGTCATCTATAGAATTATAATTACCTTTTCATCATTTTATTGATGCAAGTATCCACTCAACTCAAAATCTTTCCGAAACTTTTTTGCAGACACGTACTATCGTCAAGTGTTCCACATTTTTAAATGAATTTCAAGAAAGGTTGAGGGGAATTATAGTGAAGCGTCCAATAATTTTGAATTCTTTATGATATGACAACCATAGACACTCAGGAGTATATATATATATATATATATATATATATACTTCAATAATATGTGAGGAAAAATGTATTACGAAATAAATAGATATGAACAAAAAAGTAGACACTTTGTCGTTTTTCTATAAAATACGATGGAAAATTGTAAAAAAAAAAAAAAAATTGTACGATGTGATCGAAGTCAAAAGTAAATTTTCGATAGAATACCACTCCATTTATATATACGTGTATATATATAACCAAATACGCCATTATGGGAGTCGACAAAGTTCACAAGAGGGAGTCACTCAAGTGACATTATCTATATATCTATACATATATATATATATATGCGCTCACGTGAAAAGTTTTACAATGGCAAACTTGTGTGCAGCCGTCCAAGAGCGCGCAGATAATCTGGGTAACGTCTCGCGCTCACGCCTATAGTGAAGAATCACCATTTGGTCGAGTGAACAAATCTATATATATTTCACGTTAAAGCGAGCATCCCCCTCACAACTTCTCCAAAGCGAATCAATTTCAATTGAACGGCATAACGCGGAGTGCGCGCTCTCGTATATTCAATGCGTTATATGTGCAATAACTGCAGGCTCTGGCGAATGCATCGAAGCAGGGCAGCCCATTGCAAATCAGAGTCCATTTCCATGCTAATATCCGATGGAATTGGCATCAAGCCATTATACATACATAAATGTATACATATATAATGGCATTATATACTTGCACCCGATGATTTCTATGCGTGCACAACTATACCCTGTATACAACTCATATATGTCTCTCAAGATTTACACTCGCCTGAAAAGCACAACCTCACTATTGCAATGACACAAGACTTATTCATATATCATATACGTACTTCCAAATCTCAGTATATTTAAATGTAAACCAATATTTAGTAATGTATATTGGCTCAATGTACATCATTTCTTTCACATATGGAACATTGCGAGTTAATGTCTCAATAATTTATGTACGATGATGTATATTCATGCCCTCACATAGTTCGTATTATAGACGAACATTTCTGTTTTAGTTTTTTTCTTTTCGGTCGATAATTATACAGTTCAAGTGTTTTCACTGATAAGTACACACACGATAGCCCAATAAACAAAAGTACTACGATCGATATTTACGGAGTAATATCAAAAAAGAATTTCAAGTGTTTTATAACATCATTTTTTCGTTAAATTCATAGTGAAAGTTTATAGGCGGGATCATTGTGAATCTGTAGAGTAGGTGATCATATAAAAGTATATTAAATGAAGCGTGAAATAGTATTTAATAAAATTCCAATAGTTAATGAAGAAAACTAGAATAAAACTGAGTAGTTCAATTTCGTCGTCTAGTTTGGTAAACTACTCATTCACAATATTGTTTTAATATTTGTTTGACAGTATAAAATACATTACAATATTCGTGATGGATTCGAATCTGTTTTGGAGAAATAGTTGAAAGTTCATTTTAATTTCTCCATCAAGTAAATTGCGTCAATATAGTTTGAGTACAGTGGAGTTTATTCTGTAGTGAGTTTAATTCACCTGACGTTGCTATACAACTATGACACTACATGTAGGTACCGCCAGAACTCCAAGTGAACAATTCCCATTTATCATTTTTCCACATATTACAGTTTTGAAATCTGTATCTGGTGTCCAAGATGACTCGATCATGTATCACTTTATTACGTGGATGTGCAATGATGAAGGGATACACAAGCAGGGAAAAGAGGTCATCAGCTAGAACAGATGAATTACTGATAGAATTTGAAATATAAATTTTTATCATTATTTTTCCGTCACGGTTGCGAACTCCTAGTTTAGAGAAAAATTAAAGAATTTATGGGCTACTTCTTATTTTTGTTAGGTTGTAACATAATAAATGAAAACGGATATGCATCACAACTTATTTATTGATCCTTCAAACACATGGAAGAGAAATATTCATTATGTCTTCGTGGTGAAAACTTCGAATGCGTTTTATCCAAAAGCCATGTTTTTTTTTCTTATGCGGTATATATTTGTTTCTGAGTCCCTCCAGCCACTTTACTGCATCTTTCTTGAATAGAATGTTTATTAATAATGGAAGACCAGAATTTTTCATGACAAGAATTTAATTTATATGAAAATTTGAAATATTGTTGATATTTCTCAGATGAGGAAATTTTAATTAGTAGACTCTAATGGTAACATTACATTAAATAATTCCTTTTTTCATTTTCCCAATTCATTCATCGTACAAATCGAGATGATGTAAACACTGTGGCAATATTTTGAGTCAAAAACATAAATAATCTAGAATAAAAATTACTATTAAAAATGTTTCTCACGTTCTTAATAATGGGTCAATAAATAAATGTAATGCGTATTCATTCTTATTTATTACATTCTCACCCTCGAAAAAAATTCCATAAAATCATTCGTTTCCTCACAGCTTGGGAGAATGTAACCCCTCAATTTAATAATGAGTAACGTTCAAAGTGAAATTACGAAGCTCAATTTATTAGTTATATTCTCAAGATCCACAAATTATGATCAATCTTTTCTACTTAATTGGCCAGTAAACCCCTTCATATTCTAATATTCAATTTTAAAAAGCCATTCTAAGAATTTATTGGATTGTCGATAAACCAACTTCCTCAAAACTAGGATTCTCTCAACGAAAATCAATCACTTGCCATTTGTTGACTATTTGTGAGAATAACTCCAACAATATATGCAGAAACTTATATGGATATTTTCTCTGGTTTAATCGAAAGCTTCATTCACACTATTAACATACTAAATTAAAAATTCTGCACTTATAGGCTGCTTTTTATATAATTATTTTAATATTACTTTAATATTAATTATTAGGTATAAATGCGTGCGGCAGAGCAGCTACATATATCGACATAATTAAATTGAGGTTATGCGATGTTTTTATTTTAATGTTGGTATTCGTACTATAGGAATTCCAGTATTACCACAAGAGCAAGAGATATTCTTTGTAGAAATGGTTTCTCCGCATATCTTTGACGTCAAATGAACATAATGTTCCATACGACAAAACGAATCTGTTGTGTTCATCAATGCACAAAAAATCGTCCAAATTTTTTCCATCATTAAAATAATAATCCGGCTCTTGGTCGGTTAGAAAACTGTAGTCGATATATAGAATATAGATAGAGACTTCAGTAGAGTGTCTCGATTCGTTTTTGAAGAATTATCAGCTTACACGGTGCACTGCGGAAGAATTAGTCGCGCGCAATACCTACAATAATCCACAAGAGCGTTTGCCACGAATTTCTCACAAGAAAAAAAAAACAAAGAGAGTCTGAGCCTAGTTGTAAACCGCTTCCGATTTTTTTCCATCAATCCTCTCTCAAAGGATTCGCTATCCGCAACATTTTATTGATGTTCCGTCGGCAAGAGCTTAACTATATGAATCGTTATGTACCAAAACTGTTCTCAGACGATTAAATAATTGTACTGTAATTTTCATATTTCATTTACGGTAGCATTGACAGTCTATTTAATTTCCAAATATTTTGTTTCATATTTATAACATGCAGATATTTAATTATAGATTCGATTGATCATTCGAAGGAGTAGTATAGTCATATATCGTTTCAATATTTAGCTAAAGGTGGGAAAAACTAATAAGAATATTATCGCATCAATTTTTACCTCATGATTCGAAATTAGTACTCGTACGCCATTTATTTATTATAGATAGTGCGGTTTATACAAGTGTGAAGAATTCTCTGTGTCAATGATAAAATATATCAATAACAGCGAGTATAATTACGACTAATTGCGACTGTTCTACATATATATAAAGGATCGATGAATCCATTGTGACAAAAGACATGACGATAATATGGCGAAAAAACAAAGCACTGTTTCAATCATTTTTATTGACCGAGAAAAAAAATTGTGGTCCAACGAATCGAATTGAAAAATAACGATTCTTAAATTTCATACCCAAGTACATGATGGAAGCGATGGATTGTGAATGTGATGATCCGGTGATGCACTCGATTTAGCCACTTGATGCATTGCTGTTATTATGGCCATCAGTTTGTACATATGACATTGAATCTCTAAAAAAACCACGCGTCCCAAATACACTGAGAAAAGAGTTTATTTGTAGTTAATAATATATCTTTGTGAGAAATAAATATCATATTTGGATTAGTGCTAGTAAATATTCTAGATGTGTCAAGGATAAAAATGACCAATTTTAACAAGGTCATGGTAGATAGGCACGCAAGATTTGCTGACATTAAATTGGTACATGATCAATTCAATATTATTTTCTTTCCACTGATCCACATTTGACAATATTGAGTGCAAGCTGGGTGCATTACATAAATTGTCCCAAATAGAATCGGGGATATAAAGAAGAATATCTGTCTAGCAGATTACACAATTCATCTAATTAAATTTGGTACAAGCTGAGCCACACAATTTCTAGAGAGAGAGAGAGAGAGTAAAGGTAAAACTATGAAAAAAATAAAAATGAGTCGGTGTCTGCTCTCGTAAGCTCAAGTCGCAATTTTCTTACACAGAGTCTGCAGCAATACGTCACAACCGCACATCCTACCGCAATATCGTTTATCCAGACATAAAACAAAGCTTGTACTACATATATATATACGACGTATTTAACCATGTAGGGTGAGAGGGAAAAATAAATTCTTTAAATCTTCCAACATTTCATATATATATTCACTCGACTCCTTTATTTACACATACAATCATGTATAATACAACTCACTTATTTATACCTATATATATATATATATATCATTTGTGACGAGTCTACATAAACTCAAGTATTAGTCGACGCTCATTATATTTCGGTGCTTATACCATACTTGTGTTCTGCAGACTATGTATGATTGCGTACAAGTGCAGGCCGCGTCTGGTGTCGTTGCGACGTATTAAAATGTAATTGGATGTTGGCATTTGATATATGCGGACTCACGTACACATGCTTTGGGTATACGCCCATTAATATCTAATTATCGCTAAGACTTGGTTGAAGAAACTTTGGTGCTCCATGTTATGGGAACCGCATAGCGTGAGAAGTTTGGCCGATATGGAGGAGTGTGAACTGAGAGTAGTATAACCAACGTGTATACAGAGGTGAATGCAGTTACGAGTCTTCCAACTCAAAGGACAAATCGGCTTTGCGTATATGTTCACTTGTAATGTACATACTGTTCATTGTGTGTGTTGTATCACATGATTTAAATTGTACGGATGTATGAGTAATTTTATGTAAAGGATACTGAAGGTAAAAGTTCCAATTTTAAGAATATAGCAAATGTTTTTGGAAGAAATAATTAATTATTTCATGAATAATGAATTTGAATATCAAATTTGTCGTATTTTATGGTTTTAAGATGATTTTTAAATTTAACAAGTGATTTCATACACAAATTATTTTTTTATGGCAAGTCGAAATAGAACTTTCCACCCCTACGAGGGGCAAGTTGTTCCAATTAATGGTTGAAGTGGATATTTGGTAAGTGATTTAAATAAAATACAGGAACTTTATTAAAAGTGTTCTTCTATTAAATTATCCAGTATACATAGTACTGTTTCAACCGTAAGATGGATGGGTGTGAAAAGATAGAAAAGCCTAGACTCAATCTAGTTATTAGTCTATTCTGTATAATTAACCAATAAATGGTATTATATCTTTTTCATAACTGTCATAAGATACATAATAACCAAACAGTTTAGGATTGTAACTGTAAATAATAAAAAATTGATCAAAAAATATCAATCAAGAAATATTAACTCACTTGATACAAAACTAGACCCTATAGGTGACAACTATACAATTGACGTCAACACGTCTGGATTTGTTGCCAAAGTTGCGCGATTGACTCACGTGTTGAGAGGCGCTTCAAACATATTTCTATCTTTTTTTGTTTTCAAAATAAAGTCATGGGAACAACTAATCCCGGCACTTATAGCCTCGATTTCTTCTACATTTAAATATTTATATTTAGAAGAATACATAACTTAAATATGGTGGAATAATAGTCAAGAATTTGGAGAAGAAATATTGAATTCTGGTTGTCAAGTTGATCTAAGATGACAGGGCAGACAGAGGAGAAATAATTTTTTAGAGTGACGAGTGAATCTCTCGTGGGGAAATTGCCTTGGTAAATTTTCCGAAGGTCTTTATTACTCCATTGGAATTGATGGTCCTATTCAATTTAATTTTATAATTCCTAACAATGCATAATGTAAATTGAGAATCGGAATGATACATTATTAATAATACTGGTTTACCAACAGTTATGACAAATAAATGCAGTGATATAAAGTAAAAAAGTGCGGTGATTATCAAAACTGCGGATGTGTTAGTGAGTGGCGGTTTTTCGCAAGATTAATTTCTCTGAGGATTAATTTATTTATTGTCAACTGTCTGTTATATTGAGAGTTCAGGGATCGAACTACATTCAACTTTCATCTACGGTTTTTAGTCTTCCACGCTACATTATAATTGATTCATCAATAGTTTGGATTACACATATCCAAATTGATTGGATAATTTTAATGTTCACTCAAAGTATTAACCTATATGTAAGAGGCATTATCTTGATTGATCAACCCTTTTACCACCATGAAGGGTGCATTCAGTCTCCTCCAAATCATTCGGAAATCTCACTATCATGTCAATAATTTATTTTCCCATGGAGTGTAAAAAAACAAAGCTTATGTGTTATGTCACACAGTTTCACTGCTTGTTTTTCTATGTAATTATGTTTTACTTTGAATAATTTGCGTCATGAAAATGAATTATCTGTGCTGAATTATTTGGTTTTCTACTTCAACTAAGGTACTATTTTTCATCTTCTATGTAGCTATTAATGTTTCATCAATTATTACTCGCATTTATATAAATACGCAATAAAAAGATGCTTTTTTTTCAACCACTCATATTTAAACGATTTTTATCTTTAATCTTGATTCCGAGTACAGATTCTTAACTTAACGGGAATAATTCAAAATTCATGAGAGATGAAATGTATCGTTTACTAGAGGACATCAGAGAAAAAATCCTTCAACAACAATTGACCGTTATTGAAATATGCAAAATCGTACCAAGCAGCAATTCACATCAAATTAAATTTCAGCTGATAAACAATAAAAATTATGGAATACCGACAACAATATAGAACTCAAGATCTTCTTTTTAACTGAAAACAAATCCCCATATTTCATTTTGTTTTCTATTTAAAATAACTGAACGTTATCAAATTCTAACTGCCACATGGGTTCATTTCTACATATCAATAAATGAGTTTATTTAATGATCAATAAAGAAAAGTACAAATTTATGGCGCTAATATGAACTTAATTCAAGACATTAATAACCCCAATCAGAATAGCGAAACAAATGGAGATGAGAGTGTCCAATAACCTTCACATGGATTACTAATACAAAACTTTTTATTCATGCAATATAAAACAGAACAAATTAGTCAAGTACACATCAACATTTTTTGTTAATACAAATATAAACGGACATATTTGAAGAATTTTATTCTCATGAAAAAATAAAAAATTAACATGGGACAATTGCTCGAGTATTCTTCGTTCCCGTTTGGTTTCCAGATAGTTTCTCTGAGAAATCACACTCTAAACATAATTATAAAAAAATAATGTGGACCAACCAAATAATATTAAATGTTTGTAGGAAAAAACATAATGGAGATTATATTTCAAGTAGTACGACGTACATACAGAGTTTGATATACTGTGTTGTTTATATACATACTTGGGCTGAGGATACAAGAATGTCCCGGAGCTTTCCCTGACATGCTTACTCTCCGGCTCATTGTTTATTGCTCTCTAGATGCATTGTTTGTTGAAAAAGTTAGCTGCAATGCATCTTTACTCGGCGAGCGCGTCATGGAAGCCGCCTTGTGTTTGCTATTGTGCTGTGCGCACACTGGCTACTTATTCTGCTCACTGAGCAAACAATTTTTTCATCACTTTTCATCACGTAATGATAAGGAGAGAAATCGTCCGGAATTTCTAAAGTACATATTAAGGGTGAATCTTCACATTTTGTTAACAATAAAAAATTATAAAAATATAATGGGAAAACCCATCGACATTGACTGGATATTAAATTTTATTGATAAACGAAACTTTGTTAATTTAAACAACACAATCAGCATAGTAAAAGAGTTTATCCTCAACTGTTTAATTTTATCATTTCGATTTTAAATGCATATTTAGAATTGAACTTGTGAAATAGGAAATGTTTGTCAATAAAAGGAAGATGTAAAATATAAAGAATATATATGTGATGTTGTGCCAGATGACCATGATCTATTTTCGAACCGTGTCGCGCAATTATAACATTTCATTTGTCAATATCAATCTAAATAAAGCAATATATTCTAGTTGGAACCAATTGTCACGTACATTTTTTATTGACACGTTCTGATAAGAAAAACACACTGAACGCTGATAAGTTTATGTATCCAAGTATTTTATATCTAAAGTATAAGCTATTTACGGTCACAATGACTGGCTGATTATTTATCGAAAAATGGGGTGAACACAATGGAAAGTTCAGAGAATGTATGCACCCCACGAGGCATGTAATATTTTTGAACTCTACCAGTTTTTGCAACTTTTCCAACATTCAGGATATTGGTAACATTAAAATCATTAGGAATATTATTCTACGTCAATTTGTTCATTATTATCATTGAATACTAGGATGGCCATGTGGTACCTACATCACCACCGAGGTCATTTCCCAGGAGAGTACTGGAGATACTTGCAGAGACAACTACGGTGAAAAAGTATCCATGTCCTTGGACGTTCATGGAATTACCTCTGCTATAAATGTCGTCTTGCTACTATGGTTCTTTTATCCTTTTATCATTCGTTATTGTCAACAATTTATAGTTTCGAATAATGAACAATAAATTAATGATACATCCAATCAGAAAGAAATTCTGGATATTTTATTATAAGTATTTGTGTCAGTTGTTATAATAAATTGCAAACGCACACAAACACTCATTTTATTACTGATGTACAGTACGTCATTACGTATAGTTCTAATACATACTTTTTTGTTTCCCACCGAGAAGTTGCATGACCAATAACTAAATGATTCATTACGAATGGATATATTTAGATTTGGTAGCATGAGAAATGCATGAAAGTTGAATAGTCGCATAACGCTATAGTGATTGGGATGAAAACTAATGGAAGAGTTGCGATTGGCGCGTTGTCTCCTGCACAAGTGATAAAAATGAAACACTAGTTTTGGAAAAGAATTCCATTCTTTATTTAATTCAGAAAATATAAAAATATTATAAATTTAGAATAAATATTACTGTCGATGAAACAGAAAACAACGAAGAATTTACGATTAGGCGGAGATTTTTGGATTTATGGTTACCGATAAATGTCGTAATTGATTATCCCTCCCATATATTTTTGTATACATATTCATTTGCGCAGGAATAAGTTAACTGTAATCCCCCACCTCATTTTTCTTACCTTTCATTATATTACAATAATCTAAAACTTATGAATTACAGTAACACTTTCAGCACATAGTTCATTGCAATAAATACAACTCAATAAATCATCATGAAGAGCATTGCAAAAAATACAGTTAAAAATTTCCATCGTGAACAATAATCACAAACATGAAGATTCATGATGGGAAAATCCAGAAAAACTTCATGGATTATCAAACCTTTATCGACCTTAAACAAAAACAGTCATCAGACACTCCGGGGAATTGTTGAACACTGACTATTTATACTATAATACATATGAATTGTTCATATCGTATTGCCATTAATTCCGTAGTGTTGCAATCATCGTTGAATTGTAAAACAAACCAGGAGTACTATTTGTAATCCACCTGTATCTAGAGACAAAATTTTTGTCCAGTTCTTATTTTATCTATTACTCTGTTTCCAATTCGAATAGTTTCGTCTCGAGGCGGATGAAAGGAAAACATTTGTTCATTGGTCAATATTGAATCAGTATTTAAAACAACCAAGAATTCGTATAGTTCATCCAAATACGACATTCGATTCCGTTACCTTTGACGTTCCAATTTGCTTTTGAACATGTGAATATGGGTAAATAGACAAGTTTAGTAAGACATTCAATTCTTGTTTGTTTTATTTTGTCAATATATCAAAAACACAGGCCTTATCATAAGTCGAGTCGTCAAAATATATTTTTATCGCTCACCGTTTAAATGGCATATGTTTTCTAGGATTGTGTTTAACCAGTGCCATATGGATTATTTATTCGACTGTAACGCGATAAAAATGTATGAATATTTTCAAATATCCATATAATTTATTCATTCACCTACGTGGTAACATATGGTGTTGTCTCATCATTGGTAGCAGTAAATTAAATATCCCCCTCAGCAAGACGTGAAACTGTAATAGAGTGATAGCAATATTAATATATACGCCACATTTCCAAGGCGTTCAGTGGTGATTCGAGCCAGAGGAAGAATCTACGTGGATCTCGACACAATGATGACATCAATTGAGAAAATTAATGTTGTCATACTATTGTTAGGAGTGTTGTGCTTCACGACCACGAAAGGTAAAAAAACATTTCAAGTTAATACAAGGTTTATATTTTATTAAAATTTTTAATGACTGTTAATAACCAAAACAGCAGTTATTAACACTTTAACTATTGTTCATGTATGTATATTGTTATGAAAGGATCAGTTAGAAATAAAATGAGGGATTTGGGGGTCGCGACGACAATAAAAGGTCACCATTCGCAATAGTGAGTTAGATGTGGGGGTCGAATGTATGAAAATTTAATTGAGCGACAGGAGACGTCCGTTTGACAAAAGTTTTCGGATGGTTAAATCAAAATATCAAGCCGGAAAATTACAATTAGAAATGTTGGATTCTGAAATGGACGAAACATGAATATTACGAGTTATGATATTGTCTTATATTTTACGGAATTTTGAACTATTACTGAAACACACCTGAATTACACAGGAATATTGTCGTGTTCTTCATTCTGTCATCCAAATATCAGAATAATGTTGTAGAAATGTAATTTATTGAACTGCGTAGTGAATTAAATCCCCAGTCAGATAGTCTAACTAACTATCAGTGAAACTAGCTATGAGAATTTTATTACGCATTATTTTTCGGGCTATTGAATCTATTTCAATGTAATAAAGGAGAAATTCAATTGATACTCACTATTAAATGTACAATTAATAAAATAGCTGAGAAAATACATTGTGAATCCACAGCACACCGTAGTTAAAGTTTTTGTGGTGTTTTCAACTTTTACTGAGTTTTTTGTCACCAGAAACCTACAAAATGTTACATTATTGGTCGTATAAAAATTTAAAATTTCCCTTTCAACACAGGAAATGTGGGTGGTTCAATTTATCGATCATACGAATTTACCTCACGTTTTCCAATTCAATGTACGCTAATGAGGACATTCCTCTCGTTGCGTTTTTTTCTCTACATGGAAAATATTTTTTCTCAGATTTCATTACTCTTTGTCGAAATACATTCGACAGTAATACGCATCCATGATCGTTTTCAAGCACTATTTATTGCTGTACCGACGATCTATTATTTTTTTGAATGCTCTAGCTGGTTTGAAAATACTGAAATTGTACTTGAATTCTATGTCGTAGTTGTGCACTTTTCATACTGGATAAATAAGGTAATCATACTGCACAAACATTCTCGTTATTACTGATTGCATTCCGGTGAGACTGTAACATATTTGTCTCTAACTGCACTTCGATACTTTCGAGTGGAGCTAATAGCCCCAAGGAATACTAGCGACTTTGCCACTTATTCGGTGACAATAAAATTTCACAAAGTACTCATTTTATACCAGGGAATTCTACAGTTTGATTTTCCTATTTTTTCCGTTCAAAAATTGCACAAATATACCGCGTAAATTTTTAGTATAATTTTAAGATAAAGCTCGGGAATTTACCAATTTCATATCAGGTTTCCAGAAGATTTGTAGAATCCCAAGAATTAAATTCATGCGTCATCTCCATGTGTGCGCAATTATACGGCTTCAAAATAAAAAAATGATGTGGGGAATAAAGAAAAGAAGCGTTTAATTCTTCGAGCTGCTACATATGGATGTATGAATTGTGTTAAATCTATATCTGTAGCGAAAAAAAAAACATCTGTGCGGAAAGTATATCATAAAATATATTGAACATACATAAATGTATATTAAATATATCTGGTGACATATTTAAATTCTCAGTACTTGTACGACGTAGTGATACGTTGTACGGAAAATGGACAATGTAACATCCCGTCTCTGCATGCCTCAATGCTTGCGGTTTTAAGAATCCGTATGCATTTCGGCCTTATTAATTTATAAATCATCTGTATCAGTCTCATTAGCTGCAATATCGAATGAGAAATTCCATAATTCTCATATTAATTTGTTAAATTCCTCATTATTGTCATTCGGGACACGTGAGATTGAACATTTCACAAGAAGGTTCAGGCGAAAAAATTAAATACTGATTTTGGGATGAAACTCGTACCTCACATAATGTCTAAATTAATTATTTTTAACAGCTTTATTTGAAACAGTGAATGTGAAAATAAGAAATGGAAATGAAATAATTGAGCTCAATTGGAAACGCACCGCACAACATCTGGGTAATAAAAATTTGCCCGTATGGTATGCTAGGAAAAACCACGAACCTCAACTCGTACCACAGGTTTGTACATATAAAATGTGAAATTCTGAAAAAAAAAATTGAGTCAAATCACATCAAAAAATATTCAAACACTATTATATATAACCATATTTATATCAAACAGATATTTGAGAATATGGGTGACTTTACAATGTATCATGATGTTGAAAAATCATCTGCTGTTGTTTATTTCCCGAAAATTGGCCGTTTTGTAAGTAAAATACAAAAATATATTACAAATGAAAAATGAATAATAATTGTGTATGTATTTCTGCAGTACGGAGTCATTGATACGAGATTTTGTGTCAGGGAACTTCCGTTGAACACCAACGACCCAGATATCGTTTATGATGTCGGGGGTCCCTATATAGTTGCTCGTAACATGAATGACGAATTCTTCCATGGTGATCACGAGACTTTGCTTCATCATTTATTTACTGATGAACAAATGAAATATATAAATTCTGTAATCGATTCTGCTAATTCTGGATCCGTTCCTGAACCGTCCTCGTCATCGTCGCATCAACATCAGCTTGATCATGGCACATCCTCAAGCACTACTCAAAGTAATCAAGCTGGTGGGGATCAGTTTGTTCATCAGAATTGTGAGCATACATTAGCGTATAATTTTCATACGCTGTAATAATATTTTATCAAATAAATGTTTTCAGTTGCTGAAACGCAGAACTCACCACCGAAAATTCTTTATCCTGAAATTCTAATCTTCATCACTAATGATATATTCACCACATTCACGTAATCATTATTGAATAATTATTACTTACTACCGGGATGAATTTCCGAAAAGTTGGTTTATTGATATTCTAGAACATAACATGCTGATATTCTTTCAGAAAAATGAATGCACAAAATGGTATTTCGCTACTCTTGTTGTATTATCTCACATATTTCAATGCAATTGACATGATTTTTGCTAAACTAGCAACAGATAATATTGCAATAAACATCAATATTGCTGGATTGGTGATAGAAACTGTATGTATTAAGAACCGAGTGATTCCCATAGCATCATCTTTTTCACTAACAATTGCTTTCAGGAACGCAATGCATTTCCATATAGGATCTATCGATGTGGCTTACCAAGTTCTGGAACTACATTTCATCGTCTACATGACAACGAAGTCTTAGATCGTTTTTCGGGATATATAAATAAATATAGGAACACATTTGTTGAAGATTCGTTCGATTTCTTCTTCGTATCAACAGGGTAATTGTTTCATATCAGCAATTCATATTTAAACAAATTTTAATCTTCGAAGTGCATCGGAAAATTCATGTTTTTCTATGATTCTTTTCAGTCACGAAATAGGACGGAAGTTCAGGGCGATCCATGGTATGAAATTTTATCGGACTAAGATTGAACTCATCCATTCATTTGTTGAACCTTCAACAAGCCTTCTGATAATTTTATTTCTTATTTTTTCAGGTAAATCGTCACCGCTAATTGATGTTTACATGCTAAGAGCGCTTGGTAAACCACACGATTATTTATTAGGATCAATAGTTCACCGAAAAGGGGCTCTCAATGATTATGTCACTGCAACTCGTGAGATTGCACAGTTGTAAGTAGAACTTGTATGCTAATCATTTCATGCAGAACTGTTGGTGATTGAATATTTCGTTATTTATTTGCATAGGATGGATATTCGACGTGATCCAAAAACTCAAAACTTGGATAACGGAGCCGAGCTATGTTATGCGATTATGCAGGATACAGACACCCACTGTTCAAGTTGTTTAAGATGGTCGAGCAATAGTCAGGAAGACTTACGAAAATATGTCAGGTATTCTATAAATGTGTTCCAATGAAAAACTTCTCCAAGACAAAAAAAAATGTCTTTTTTTGCTGTTGTTGCAGATTAAATTCTAACCATTGTTTTCTGCTGAACTACCCCCGATCACTTCATCCATATGGTCAACCAGTATTGTCGATAGACCCGGAAAATCAGTGTTTATGCTACAAATACCCCCTCGATACTTTGGTTTGTCATTGTTATAATGTTTTATTTTTCGATTATTCATGCGTTCATATGAAACAAATTAATGAAAATACCCCTCCACTATGATAGGATCTATTCTATATTGCAAGTATCCCTGAAAGTAGTTGTGATAAACAACTGCGATGTTCATATAATCAAAATGCTCCCACCCCATTGCCGATAGATGGTACACCATGTGGTAGTCATAATAAGGTATGATATAATTGTTCACAACAATATAGCATCTTGATGAATAACTATTTCATGGTTTATAATAAATGAAATCAATTTAGGTTTGTTGGCGAAAGGAATGCGTGGCAGTTGGAACAATGTAAAACATAAATGATTATGACGGAACCCATCGTAAAGTGAAAAGATTACAATTATACGACAAAAGTGATAATGAGAATTCATCACTATGGATAAAAAAATTCTCAGTCTCAGCACAAGCATATTGTTTCCTATCTGAACAATCGTAACGTACAGTTTTTTCATGGAAAATTTACATGCAAGAGTAGATGCGTTTCAAAAATGTCTACAAGGTATCACATAGGAGATAGCATACTTTGTAACACACATGTCTTTGAAGTGTAAAGACTCCAATAAAAGATTATTTCGTGCAGAACAGTTTTCCGAATGAAGAAATTTCAACTATTACCATTTCCGCACCATCCCGCGCTTTAATATATATTAAATATGTTGACATATCTAAATTCCTGCCGCTTGTGATATTTCGAAAAATATATGATGAGAAATATATAGTGAGGTATATAATGAAATTTATAATGTATGTATATCGATATATATTTTCAGATGTAAGAAAAGGAAAACTCGACTGGCAACATATATCTGAACTATATTTCAGGATATATGTTCAACATACATTTTTTTTCCGTGCAGGATAATTGCAAAAAAAATGTGGAAAAACTTTGCAAGCACGTGAAATCCGTTTTTGGGTTTGTTTATGATTTGCATTGTTTCATATATCCTGCATCTAGAAAAAGCAATCGGTGCAATAAAAACTCTTGAATTGCTTTTCTTTTTCATTGAAAAAATATGCTGTCTCGGAAAATTACCCTATATAATTGAGAATTATATTTGTAATAACTTGAAATGATACATACGATGCCCCCAAGCGGCAACACAACATTCATAGAAACATATTCAGTGTGAACCTGGATTTCCATTAAATCTGTTGATTCCCAATAAACTCCATCATCAATGTATTATCAAATATACTCTATACAAGATATTTCAATTTAGCACCCAAAAAATCTAATATGTTTATCCAATTCACACCTCAAAATAAAGTTACACACAGTCAAACAGTATTTCGTATTGGAATAACACATAAAGATGCCCACATATTTACATTTGCATGTATGAATTTTTGATCAAATTCAATATTATTCATTCATTGAGGTTCATTCGTAGATTAATCGTCAGATTAAACAGATGCATGGATTAAAAGTTGAAATTGAAACAGTTAATATTGTGCAGTGTAATAAATTAGGGTCACAGATTTTTGCTCTCTCTGACCCTCATCCTCTTTCACCTTTTTCTTTTTTTTTTTATTTTTCCAACAATATAAATAATAATGATAATAGTGAGGGTAATAATGAATGAGAAAAGCAACGCCAGGAGGCACATTTCATTGAAAACTCGTGCCGGTAGAGCTTGCCACATGATTTATACCGGGAAATTCCGTGGTCCGGTCTGGTCACACTGCTGCAAAAACGACCGCTGTTATATATTCCAACATCCTCTTTCACCTTTCTCGTATACTTTTCATGTATATCTGTATATGTTATATATGTTTTACACATACATATATACATGTTACCCATTGATGTCACCAGGGACGATTCTTTCGCCCGTAACTTCCAACCACCCAAGAGAACGACGTGAGAAAAATATCATGAAGCGTAAAATCGATTGGAAGACAAGAGAACAAAAACCAATAAAAAGACGAAAAATAAAATAACGTATAAACACTAACCAATAGATATATGTACGTGTGCATTTGAAAAAAAAGAAAATAAATAAATAAATAAAAGATAATGAATAATATATATGCATATATTTTATTTATTCTTATGTTTTTTCATTCAGTCCCATGGGAGTATGGATTCTATATACATTTAGATGGTGTGTGGAAAATGTGATTGGTAGAACGGTAGTCATCTATTGGACAGGGAATAGAAAGAGTCGAGCAGACAGGTTGGTAGATTGATGAAGGTGACAGATAAAAGAATGGAAAAACATGGAAGAAAACGACATAGAGTAAAATGGAATAGCACAAAGTAGAAAAGTGAAGATGGGAACGAAAGGAATAAGAAAAGCGCAAGTGCATCACCAGGTGGATATAGTGAACTATGACAGTAGTATATATAAGTTTATTACTTGTTATCTTGTCTCGTGGAAAATTGTGATAAAACCTATCTTTTCAAATTTTTTAAATACCAATTGAAAATCCACTTCACGAACACTGTACATGGAAGAAAATGAGTTTATGAGGTTTTCCTTTTAGCTACCCATCTAGAATGTGATTCAGTCATATTTGAGATGAATTCTCATACAATATCAATTTTTTTTCTAAATCATATCTGACAATTATATTTAATTTCAAATAAATTTATCGATATTGAATGGAATAGTTTTGTTTATATTCGCATATTTGCTTTGAAACAAAAAATTAATTTTTTTTTTATCATAAAGGCTTCAACCAAGAACAATTCCGCGCTGGAATTTATGATGAATAGAAACACATCTGTATACATGTCAAGTGAATCTTGTCGTCCAGGAGGTGTGATAGAGAAATGATCGAAAAGTACTTTTCAAATGAATCACTGGCGAATACGCTATTGGATACTACCGAAGATACCGGTTGATGGAATATAAAAACCAGTGAATGAATTCTTAAACAATCAATTTCCAGAGGTTTGTTCTACAAGTTGTATTCTACTGCTTGAATTGTATATTTCAACTTCAGATAGTTCAGTGGTTTTTTTTTTTTCATATAATCTCATCTCTTAGTTCTTTTCAATAATGCGTGATTGTATTGTGTCAGTGTTATATTATTTTACCATCATTGATCGTGTATATACGTATAAACATTCTTGTACTTGGTTTTATGTTATAGTATAGAGCTGCTGGCGACGAAAGAAAAGTGGAGATAAAAAAATCACACAGCTGAAGGTGATTCCACGGGGATTGCTGTGACGAGGACGTAATTTTTTCGCTGACCACACCATCAGAATTATCCCAGACGATAAGAGAAAACGAGGAGAGTTTGGTTGAACGATGTTATGGAACATTAACGTAGAGCCAAAAGTGCAAGATACCCGTCGGGTCAACTAACGGCATTCAAGTTTGAAGTGAAGACAAAGTTACATACTTCGATGGGAATGTAAGCGTGGTAGGGTGAAAGAATTGAAAAGGGAGCAAAACAAGAAAGTGTATATACAGAAATGTAGCGCCGTGGGTGACAACGACTTTCCTCTTGGCCAACCAAAATAAAGAGAAAGATATTTTTCCAACTTAATTATCGGAGCGAGAACACCAGTAATAGTAAAGTCCCCAAAAGTTCGTCCTTGGTGGTGGGTACTTGTGACTCACCACTGAAACTTTTGAATCAGTCGTCACTGGTAGTCTCGTCCCCACTGTCGTCAGTTAGGTAAGCTATATTTGAAGTTGAAACTTTGAAGAACCCACTGCTTGCCTCTCGCATTTCGACCTCTGATGACTCTCATCGTGGTATATACACTATATATCCACCGCGTGTCCACGAATAAGTACGATTTTGCTCTGAGATCTCTAAGGAAAAGTTTAGCTCATATGCACCTGTGGTCTCTGCTCTCTGTGGGCTGCACGTAATTGGAAAACGCTGAGCGTCTCAAGAACAAATTTGTGGTCACTTTCTTCATGATTAAATATAGTCAAAGAAGTTTTATCAGCTTTAACCGCCATCCGAACAATGGTTCCTTAACAAATTATATTTCAATACACTCTATTGAAGTTACGTGTCATTACAGCCTGTACAAAGTGCTAAAACTAAAATTCGGGTTAGTCTATTCGAAAAAATCTCTTTTTTAATTTGTTAACATATTTCTCTTAACCATTAGTTATAGAATATTAATCCAATGGTAGTGATCAACATTGCATTATTGGCAGTAAATTCTCATAGTTCTATCTCAAGAGCAATAATGAATAGAATATTAATTTGAAATTATTTAACCAACACGTGAATAAATTTTTGAAATATTAAATTATTTAAAGGCTATGGACGGTGGCGGGTGGTAAAATCAACGGTGGAGGGTGTTTGTGATATTATGTATATATCAGTCTACACTATACATTTGGTAATTTCCGCGTCCAACAACAAGTATCTGGATAGCTCACTGTGTAAAGCGGTTGCATGGATGTTAAAGATGTTATCGCTTATTCAAATCCAGTCTGGGGTCAATATTTTTGTTTCAACTTACGTGATTGCTCGTATTAAATATGTGTGATTAATTAATGTGACAGACAAGTGGTAAGAAATTAATTTCATTATTCGTGTTGCGAATTATATCATTATCAATTAAATTCTCCTTTCTTTATATTAAAATACCTTGATCTCATATATAATTGGACCATATATAACAGTATGTAGAAATAATTTATTGCTCACTTACGTTGTTTTTCGTAAATTTCACGCGATTTAATTGATGATAATATTTTCTATATAGCAAACGATTCTCTACAGCACATTACCCTTGGTATTTTTTTATGTTTACATAATATCAACAGCAACATTTATGTTTTGGCAAGTATGGAGGTTGAGGAAAATTGTCATAGAATAAAGTAACTCTGTCTGGTTTAAATTGGCCATATATGATTTTATTTCATGGTTTTCTAAGTATTTCGTTTCTTAACAAATAGTGGACCATGTTTTGGTTGTTATTGATGCCACCAGCAGGACCAGGTCACTATGAACAATACATGAATGTATATTTTTCCCAACAATATTCAGCATTGTATAATGACATTGAATTATAATCTGATTTTGACTCACAATCTATTCAAAGTTGACCAATTATTTTTGCAAGTTCTATTTAGGAGTACACTCGTTATTCCGGCAGGTTTCTGATCCGTCACAATCCCGTTCATGTTCGCAGTCTGTCAAACCAAAATGACAGACACAGATAAAATTGATAAAAAAAAATTTTACATAATGAAATATTAATAATAAGTTTTGAAAACATTTGTCAGTATCATATTTACATTTTTCGCACAAGTCAAGAGGGACGTCATACCCAACGGAGCAGCGGCACTCAGGTGTGTGTCCCGATGCCGTATAACAAAATTGTTTAGTCCCGCAGTTGAAGGATTCGCACGCATCGATGCACTTAGTGTTGTTACATTTGTGCCACGGTTTACAACTTTCATTGGTAGTGCAACCTGTCGAATTAAGATGAACAATTCAGAGAATGTTGAAAATATTATTAGGGATTGATAGTAGATGGACCTGGCTGGTTCTGGACCAGCCAATGGGTGACTGTCGATAATTCCTATCTTATCGACAGTCGGGGGTTCGAAGTTCTGCATTATCGACGGTTGAATTTAACCACAAGGGTTTTTTTAATTCTCTGGATTGTCGACCGATAGGTGTTATAATTGCACTATAGTATGATGATTTTCGCTGATTGCACTCACGATTATTAGCACTGTTTTAATTATTTTCTGATGGTGGGGGGAGCGTAAAATATTTTATAGTTGCACTATAGTATGATGATTTTCACTGATTGCACTCACGATTATTCGTTTTTTAATTATTTTCTGATGGTGGGGACGTAAAATTTTTTAAAACCACACTATAGCATGTTCTTCCGTGGATGCCACTACGCTTATGATAGAAATGTATAATGGTGTACGATATATCCATCCCCCCACCACATAGTTCAAACCCCCCCACCACAACGCATTGTCCAATGAACACGATTCAGTTACCATTTCACACCCCCCACCACAACGCATTGTCCAATGAACACGAGTCAGTGATCGTTATTTTTTGAATACACTGCGCAATAGATTCGTGAACAAAGGAATAAGTAGAGTGGGGGTCACACTATAAGAAGCTGAAATTTTTCGTGCAAGCTATTCAGTGTTCATTTTCACTTCGAAAGGAAAAGTTCAGTGACAGTAAAAACATGGAGATAATTCTTGATGCTCAAGGCTTCAAGGCTCAAGATAACAACTTCATTTTGAAAGAATTAGCGATTATTTCAATCCAGAGTGATGTCGAAGATGGACTTACACGTATGCTTTTCAAACCGCCATGCAAATGGGAGGATTTAACGAAGCAGTGCAGAGCAGTGAATTCATGGTTGATGTGCAATTACCATGGAATACTATGGGATGATGGAAATATTCCATATGAAAAACATCATATGATTCTACAACAGTTATTGAAGAATGTTGCTTACATTTATGTCAAAGGAGCTGAAAAAAAACAATGGCTATCAAACATAATTGGAAATAGCACAAAAACAGTAATTGATCTTGAGAACTTCAACTGTCCGTCAATTAAATACAATGAAGTTATGAATTGCAATTATCATGGATATCGGAGAAGTGGACCTATTTATCATTGTGCTTATACAAATGTACAATTTTTGAAACAATGGTTCGTTACAAGGCAAATTCAACATCCGTCAATTGGTCGTTCAATGGAAATATTTTACCAACTTGATGGAAGAATAGAAGATATGAAAGCGGAAGACATTACATATTTTCCAAAGGAATTCCTAATAAAATATGCGTCGGATAAGATCAACAATATTTGGAATAAATTATCCATGAAATTACGGATGGATGAAGATATCATTGCATATCGACGATGTCATAAACATTATGAGGCAATTGCTTCTGATTATGACGAGTTTTTCAATGATATTCCATACATTAAAGATTGTGCATTTTGTAAAAAAGAAAATTATGATTGCCAATGAATAAATGTATTCTCTACTGCAAATTGAAATGTTTTCATTAAATTTTCCCTCCTCGACATATTTGAAATGTTTACATAGAACCATATGATTGAAAAAAGTTGATCACAGCGCCCCCTATTACATCTTAAATTTCCCCTCCTCAAAAATTGTCATATGATTGAAAAAGACGATTGAAAAGTAGACTGCAGCGTCACCTATATAAAATCATGTGATAGAGAAGTTGATTGCAGCACCACCTAGCATTGAGGCTTTTGAACTATTCGGCAAAATGTTTTTAAATTTCATATTTCCTCCGCTTCATATCAACAAATTCTTTTCTTCGAATGCCAAATGATATGGAGATGATTCCAATATACCCAGAGATGAAGAACATTTTTTATGTTTTTCCACTTTTGCAGTGAATGTCCTTATTATTATCATTATCTGAAAAAATTATACATAGTGTATGCGCATAAGTTTGCACCTAACAATTATATGTATGGAGATTGAACCAGTATTCTATCATCATTGAATGACATCATTGAATGACATATGAGTAGTGATAAAACTCCATGGAATAAACATGAATAAACAAGAACACTATCACGTACTCTTTGTGATCAAACATTTTTTGGATACCGAGAAACTTGTGGAGGGGGAAAAAGTGCATGACCAAATATATTTGAAGAAGTGTTTTTTCATCAGTACAACCGAAGAATCCGTGGGATATAGAAAGAGCAGAAAGAATATTCGCAGCAACGAAAAACAAATAAAAAAGAATAAATCTCAAAAGTGAAACAATTAAAAGAGAAATAAACGTCAGAAAATACAAGCATCAATAGAAAGAAAAATACAAACATCAACGGAAAGGAGCCAAATATCAACAGAAATAAAAAAACAGCAATGAATTCGTAAGTATCAGAGAATGCATTCACTTTTTTCTGCAAATTCATATTTTTCTTTTTCTGTAAATTCATAATTTTTCTCTAATTAGTCTTTCATACAAGATTTCCTGTCAATTCATAATTTTTCTCTAATTAATCTTTCATACACGAATTCCTGTCAATTTATCATTTTTCTCTAATTAATATTCCATATAAGGTTTCCTGTGAATTCATAATTTTTTATATAATTTTCTCTAATCAATCATGCCGAATGTATTAATTTTTGTTAACGTTTTTTCAGAATCCCAAAAATAATGGTGAAATATACGGTGCATGTACCGAGAGAGTGGTACATTGGCCAAGTGGGTGATGCCTGGCTGCTGCAGGGGGTCCAAAATGAAGTGGAGGAATATCTAGATAGATGGGCGAGTTTCGAGGGATTGGTCATTACACGCAACGCCATAGCCGCTCGTCTTGTGATATGCAATGTGGCAAAAATGTGGTGGTTCAAAAGGATAAGGATTGAAGGAGATGGACGCCCTGATGCGATTGGGTACATCCCACCACTGGTACCAATATCCTTCGAGGAACAGTGGGGGCAACTACCAATTCTAAATAACATGGGTATTTATGTTGATCCAAACAACGGAGACGATGATGCTGATGAAGATGATGATAGTGGGTTCAGTGACAGTGGGTTGCGTGATAATAGTGACAATAATAGTGATAATGACAATAATGGCTTTGATAGGGAAGAATAGTGGCAAAAAAATTTCAAAAACTTTCACGATAGTTTTATTATTATTATTATTAATACATAAATATATATATATATATATATTTTTCAATTAATATTAGTATGGTATAAATTTAGTTTTTGATTATTAAAAATGTTTCTAAAAATATTTCTAAAAAATTAAAAAACCATCCAAACAAAACTTTCGTGATAATTTTTATTTTTATTATTATTAATACATAAATATATATTTTTCAATAAATGTTAGTATGGTATAAATTTAGTTTTGATTATTAAAATGTTTCTAAATATATTTCTAAAAAATTAAAAAACAAAACAAAATATATAGAAAAGATAGATTGATACTTTTTTCTTTTTATTATCCCTTGAATATAATAGAGACAAAAACCAGTATTATTATATAAAGTGCATACATATTAGTTGAAAAAACACTTATGATTATTTTATTATAGCTCAACTGCAGAAAATTCACATTCTCCGTTTTGGCCACCAATGTAACTCAGAATCATGATCCCTTTCAACACTCGTTCAGCCAATGCTTCATATTCGTTTGAGTTCTTCAATAGATATTTAACGATCCGCAATGGTAAGAATACATCGAATTCCTCGAGATTATCACACAGAGTCATCACAATACTCTTTCCATATTTGGTGTTGACGGGTTTTATTCCAGTGATAGGATACTTCTTTCCAGCTTCCAACTCTTTCCATGGTTTGGTAGGTGCAAAATTCGCCGCTCGACCAACTTCATTTAATTTATCAAAATTCATGTTGAAAATGAATGTGTAATTACGTATCTCTAGACCAGGATGACTAGGTTGAAACTCTATGTCTTTCAGCAAGTTGCCAAACGAAAAAATGAATTGATGTGAGCTTATTCCAAGGCTTTTTTATAATAGCATCCCCACTTTGTGGCCACACGCATGACTTTCTTGTTCAAGCATACTAGTCGAATGATTGGATCCCCACCGCGGAAAACCCGTTGAGACTTCTTTGTGTATCAATATAAGCAAAACGATTGGATCCCCAACCGTGAAAAAACCGTTGAGGCTGCTTTGTGCATCAATATAAGCAATATGATTGGATCCCCACCGCGGAAAAAACCGTTGCGACTTCTTTGTTTGGTTATATCCATCCACATGATTGGTTCTTGACTGTTATTTTCCTGTTCATGTTTGTTTATATTCGTTCATGTTTGTTTATATATTCGTTCATGTTTCTTTATATATTCGTTCATGTTTCTCATGACATCACCATTCACAGAACTTATTGTTTGTTCATGTTTGTTTATATTAATTCATATTTTGTCGTGACATCATCATTCACAGAACTTATTGTTTATATTCGTTCATATTTGTTTATATTACTTCATATTTTTGTCGTGACATCATCATTCACAGATCTTATTGTTTATATTCGTTCATATTTGCTTATATTAATTCATATTTTGTCGTGACATCATCATTCACAGAACTTATTGTTTATATTCGTTCATATTTGTTTATATCAATTCATATTTTTGTCGTGACATCATCATTCACAGAACTTATTGTTTATATTCGTTCATATTTGCTTATATTAATTCATATTTTTGTCGTGACATCATCATTCACAGAACTTATTGTTTATATTCGTTCATATTTGTTTATATTAATTCATATTTTTGTTGTGACATCATCATTCACAGAACTTATTGTTTATATTCGTTCATATTTGTTTATATTAATTCATATTTTTGTCGTGACATCATCATTCACAGAACTTATTGTTTATATTCGTTCATGTTTGTTTATATTCATGTTTGACATGACATCACCATTCACAGAACTACCGCAATTCCTTTGTTTGACTTTGTTCCATTAGATGTATGAACACTCCCACTCAAACATCTTTCCCCCAGCATAAATAGCATGAATCTCAACGTAGTTCTTCATTCCCTCATGAAAAACAATCAAAAGTGTATTTTCACGAGTGTCTTCAAGAAAGTTATGTCAAAAAATGTGTGACAAACATCAGCAACAACCATCAACGTCTAAGCAGCAGCATGAGTGTGAGCATGCTGGAGAGCGGAAAAAAAGATATTCAACACTCATCAAATTGATGGAGGAGGCATACAAGATGTGTATCACATTAAACATTGGTACTGAACGCAACATTCAAATTGCTAAGTGGCAGAAAATTGGTGCTGAGAATATTAAATGTTTAACGAAAATCTTACGTTCACAAAATTTAACTGTTGGAGCAAAAAATCAATTGCAAACAGTGGTTTCACATCTTCGTTCGCTTACAACAAAATTTAATGAAGCAACCCGACGGAAATCCAGACAAGCAAAAAACGTGAATATAATTGGTGGTAATGTTCGAATTGATGATGCAAACGTTCAATGGGATGAATTACCATCCGCATTCAATACACGAATGCGAACTGCGGTCATAACGAATCTTCAACACATTGATTTACGTCAATTTTTATTAGATGCAAGGAGCATCTTCATTAGGAAAATTGATGAAATTCCGACAAACATCAAAGTGAATGTCATATTGGCATGCAAGTTCGAAAATGTGAAAGATGGCGGTGCAGTTGAAGAAATTAAATATTTCAATACGGCAAATGCGGCAATTTTTCCATCAACAGATCTGGACAAGTGGTACAGTGACAATGTGGGTGACTATTTATTAACGCAAGTGGAGGAGTTTCAGGAACGTGATTCTGGCTGGGCTATGATTGAAATCGTAAACTTGGTCATCAACATCAATAAATACATCACATTACGAGGAGGTTTATCAACATACGTGGATATACCAAGATTCATTCAATTGAAGAAAGCCGTAATAAATATCAAGAATAACGACGAGTTTTGTTTCTTATGGAGTGTAGCCGCAGCTCTTCATAAAGAACAAGAAGGAAAAATGGGCACGTGTGATGATGAAATATCTCCTATTCATATACAGAGACGATCAATGTATCATAAGGATAGGATACAATCACACAAACATTTCAGTGAAGCTGGTTTCAATATTGATGGATTAACTTTTCCAATGACATTACGTGAAATACCAGTATTTGAGCGAACGAATAATTTATCTATAAATGTTTATGGTATCGAAGATGAGGGGAAAAAACGTTATATCGTCCCATATCATGTAAGTAATAATGATAGTGATAAATCAACCATTCATTTATTGATGGTTAGTTCTAATATCGATATGAATGTTGATGATGCTGATGATGATAAGTATAAGTCGAAGAAAATATATCATTTTGCTTGGATTCAGGATTTATCACGATTAGTTTCGAACCAAATATCACAAAATAATAGAAAGAAATATATCTGTGATAGATGTTTATGGCATTTTCCAACACAAGAGAAATGCAATGAACATAAGTTAGATTGTTTTAATATAAATAAAACTATTCGAGTTATCATGCCGACTGAAAAAGAAAAAATGCTATCATTCAAGCAGCATAAATATAAAGAGCCTGTACCATTCGTAGTTTACGCGGACTTAGAATGTATTTTAAAGCCTGGGGATATAAACGGATCACAAAAACACATTCCATGTAGCATCGCATACTACTTACTTTGTTCATATGATGATAAATTATCGCAGTTCAAATCAATGCGTGATAGCAAGTGTATTGAATGGTTTGTTTCTGAATTAGAATCTATAGCACGAAAGGTTAATAAAATTTACTTGAACATTGCCTCAATGAAACCACTATCTAATATACAAATACACGAATTTAATAACGCAATTTTATGTCATGTTTGTGAAAAACCCTTTACACAATCTGACGTAAGGCATCGTGATCATTGTCATCTTACTGGCAGATATCGTGGTGCTGCACATAACAATTGCAATATGAAATATACAAAACCATACTACTTACCGATTGTATTTCATAATTTATCTGGGTACGACTCTCATTTTATAATTGAATGTCTCGCTCAAGATACTGAAGGTTCAGTCAGTGTTCTACCAATAAATAAAGAGAGGTATATATCATTTAGTAAAGAATTTCACGGTACAAAAATTAAATTACGATTCATAGACTCATTGAGATTCATGGCAAGTAGTATAGATAAATTAGCATCCAATCTCAATAATGATGACAAATTAGTTACACGCAAGTTTTATAATGATAATGAACAATTTGAGTTGGTAACGAAGAAGGGGGTTTTCCCGTATGAGTATATTGATGACTGGAAAAAACTTGATGAGAATCAGTTACCGGAGAGAAAAGAATTTTATTCTAAATTAAATGATAGTGAAATTTCAGAAGAAAGTTATGAGCATGCAAAAATAGTTTGGAATAAATTTCATATAAAAACACTAGGAGAATATTCCGATCTTTATCTTAAAACCGATGTATTACTATTAGCTGATATATTTGAAAATTTCCGACGTAACTGCTTCTCAACATACAATCTTGATCCGCTACACTATTATACAGCACCAGGATTCGCCTTCGATGCAATGCTCAAGTATACAAGAATACAGTTAGAACTTCTAACTGATCCTTCAATGTTATTGTATATAGAGAAAGGTATTAGGGGTGGTGTGTCACAGTGCTCAAACCGTTACGCAAAGGCCAATAATAAATATATGGGTGAGAGTTATGATCTAACGAAAGATCAATCTTATATAATGTATTTTGATGTCAATAATTTATATGGTGCTGCTATGAGTGAATATCTACCATATGGAGGGTTCAAATGGTGTGATAGATCTATGAATGTTGAAGAAATATCTAATATACCCAACGATTCACCAATTGGATATATTTTCGAGGTAGATTTAGAATATCCTATTGAACTGCATGAATTACACCGTGATTTACCGTTATGTCCTCATCACTTTATGCCACCAACGGGGAAATGTGAAAAATTGGCAACGACTCTTTTACCAAAAAATAAATATATTATTCACTATAGAAATTTAAAACAATGTTTGAGCTTAGGTATGAAACTTGTAAAAATTCATAGAACACTTGAGTTTCAACAATCACCATGGTTGAAAAGGTATATAGACTTGAATACCGATTTGAGAAAAAAATCAAAAAATGAATTTGAAAAAGATTTCTTTAAGCTAATGAATAATGCAGTTTTTGGTAAAACCATGGAGAATGTTCGTAAGCATAAAGATGTTAGAATAATAACCCATTGGGGCGGTGTTTTTGGTGCACGAGCATACATAGCCAAGCCCAATTTCCACAGTCAGATTACCTTTGAAAAAAATATGGTCATTATTGAAATGAAACGTGTTCGAGTCAAGTTTAATAAACCAATTTACATAGGCTTCGCAATTCTAGATGTTTCGAAAATTTTCATATATGATTTTCATTATAACTATATGAAGAACGTCTTCCCTGGTAATAAATCGAAATTATTATACACTGATACGGATAGTTTAATATATGATTTAGTTAATCCTGATGTATATGAGATTATGAAGCGAGATATACATAAATTTGATACGAGTGATTACCCAGTTGGCAACAATTATGGTATGCCACAGAAAAATAAGAAAGTATTGGGGCTGATGAAAGATGAAAATAATGGAAAAATAATGACTGAATTTGTAGGATTACGTGCTAAACTGTATGCTTTCAAAATATTGAATGATAACAATGAGGATAAGAGGAAGAAGGCTAAGGGGATTAAAAAGTCGGCATTACGAATGATAACTTTCCACGACTATAAGCAATGTCTTTTCAATAAAGATTGTATGTCGATTGACCAATATTTAATAAGAAGTAAAAGTCACGAAGTGACTACGATCCTCCAGCGTAAAGTAGCCTTAAGTTATATGGATGATAAGCGAATGATCTCTAATAAAACGACTGATACATTACCGTGGGGTTATTATAATAATGGTACTGATGATGATAGTGAGATGTAAATAGGTTATAAGGAAAGCAATTATTTGTTCAATAAATAATAATAATAACAATATTCATTTTTTATAATTCGTTTTTATTTATCCAACTATTGTGGGTATTATCAAAACCTAACCATTTTACATAAACTTCATTGCCACGTTTACGCAGCACTTTTTCAACGAGATATACATCAGCATATTTAACTTTGCTGAGTTCTTCTTCATAGAAACATCCATCGATATGCTGATTTTGGTAGTCAATAAGTTTATATGTTGGTGGTATAGTATTCATTATTTCATCGATGGTAAAAATTTCAGTTGACCAGTTTGGGGTATAGCCCTTCTCGAATACATGTTTATATCTGCTCACTCGAACTTTATCACCGATTTTGAATTTTCGTTTTTGCTTCTCAACTACTTGATGATGCTTGTACACAGTGCGAAGCAATATTTTTTCATTCTCTGCTGTAACATTCTTCGGTTTCATTTCAATCGTTCGATGTTTTGTGTTATTGTATTCCACCATCAAATCGGGTAATATATCAATCCACTTATATGTTCCTCGCAAACTAAATTGCTTCCACATTTTATTCTTCAACGTACGATTGAAACGTTCACATATTGAAGCCTTTAAATTGCTGAATGTTGAGTACAGTTCGATATTGTGTTGTTTCATCAGAGATCTGAATTCTTTATTGTAAAATTCTTTTCCTCGATCAACATGTAATTTTTTTGGTGTTCGTTTAGTTTCCAAGATACTTTTCATTGCTTTCGTAACATCTTTACCATTTTTCGTTTTCATAGGTACAGCCCATGCAAATTTCGAAAAGATATCTATTACAGTTAACATGTACTTATTACCATTGTTTTTGGTTGCATAGGCTAACATGTCAACGAGATCTGCCTGCCAAGTTTCATCCAATCCTCTCATGTGAACGTGACGTCGCGTATAATTTACACGCGCAGGTCTATGTAACTCACTAACCAATGCTGTCTTCCTATTCATATCTACAAATCGTGTCGTTGTCCTGTTTCCTCTTGAGCTGCCAAACGTGAAATGGCTTCAGACTGTTTGATCAATCCTTCTTCAATGAAATCACGTTGTTGCTTCAAGACTTTACGCAGATTATGTTCTCGAATGTCGATATTTTGAGACAATGATGATAGATCTCGGCGAATCTGTTCCACTTCGGAATTTATAACAGTCATCATTACACCAAAAGGTACAGCATCATTTGTATTTTCAGGTCCAGCTACATTACACAATCTCTTACTATCTATATCATATTGGCCATCAGCAGTAACTCGGAATCCATAACCAGGCGGTCCACGACTACTTTTCTCTACACTTTTTCTAAATTTTCGCCCAAATATATCCACACTCATTTTGATCATCAATCTCTTCGACTGTTGACACATGAATGAATGAAAATGGCTGAAACATTGATTAATAAATGACTCCAGCCTCACGTAATTCTTCAATAATGGAAACTATCTCATTCGTATGACTTGTATTGCCTGCTGCTTGAGATGCTAAGAGTAGTCTAAGACGATTAACAAGTTCATTCGGCTCATCCCAATAGACATAATCAATTGGTACTTTTCTCTTTTTAGCAATTTTATAATAAGGTAATGCTTTGCCTGATCTCGTACTCATTCTGTTTGCTGATGGTGGTGATGATGTCGATACATGATTTGCGATATAATTTTGATATTTTACACTTTTGTTTGATATGAGACTTTTATTAGGGTCATAATGTTTATGAAGTGTATAGGTTGATTTAATAATATCTATGAAATTCTTTCGATCACTCTCACGTATGATTGAGTCATTTGGTGTTTTATTGAATAATAGTTCAAGTAATCCTGGCGTTTGATCATAACGTTTATTTGCAACACTTATGGCATTATGTGTGAAGTATATAGGAGAATTACCCATCATCAAACTTTGATCAGTCAATTTGCGAACGCTGAATCTATTCGCAGTTTTATGTTGCAAGTGGGTCTTTATATATGTTTCAGCCAAATTATTTTGTTCTGATGTTTTTTTTATAGGTGAACTGACAGATTGTATTTCATCCGACTTGAATTCCCCAGTCGTTTCATTTAACTCCACATCATCATTTAACTCCACGTCATCATCATCATCATCATCATCATCACCATTATCCCAGCCATCATTAGAATCATTCTGAGCTGTTGTATAAAATTGGTTATCTTCCTCTTCTTCTTCTTTTTTCACACGGATATCCGCCATTTCATTCTTTATTTCTTGTTTCATTTCCTTCGACGTTGTCACTAATTTCTCTAGAGGTGTCACTATAGGTTTGAAGACTTCGTTCATTGCTCGTTCTGAAGTGTCTCTACCAGACTTGATCATTCTATGCTTTTGTCGAATCACATCACTTGCTTTCACTATTTGACTCAATACGTCCTGTTCTCTGAGATTTTTTTTTTCTTTCGCCCTCTTCATGTTGATGCTTTCAAGTTCGCTATATAACTAAAGCCATCATTTCCATGCACACTCAATTTATACGTATGTAACAGTCAAATCCCTTTCTATATCGACCCAAATTGAGCTCACTATCTTTATCAACAACGACAAAACCATATTTATCATCATTCCAACATACTAAACATAAATCTCTGAACTGTGCATATGTCATGTCTATGTTGACATGATCATCATAGATATGTTTGAGATTCATTTCATCTTGTCGAAATAGAGCAATTAAGTTGGCATTATCACGTACTAGATGTTTAGGAATACGGGTATAAGTTTGACAAAGATAAAATGAGTCTACATCTCTATGTCGGCCCATACAGAAGAATGCTCTTATGTTGTTTTGTTTCTCACACGCAACATCATCGAAAATCATGATGGAATTTGGTCGAGTATCTTCTGGTCTGACTACCTCTTCATTATCGCTGAATGGAAAGTATCCAATACCCTTTGCATGTTTCAATATTTTCTCTAGATATTGATACTTCGGTTGATTGAGTGACTTTGAATAGACATAGACATTTTCAAATCTCAAGCCATTAGGATGAGTGATGAGTGCTAAAAGTGCATTGGTCTTGCCGCAATTTGACGGACCACAAAAAATAGCTCGCATACTATTTGGCAATAATTTACCATGACGTCTCTTTTTCTTGCCTTTTTCTTCCACAATTTGTTCATCGAAATTCATGATTGGTAATTTTGTTCCCTGTTTCTCAAATTTAACTTTAGCTAGTTGTTTCTCGCGCACCATCATGATTACAACTAACTGATTGGTTGATACAAATTATGTTTTTATATTACTTGAAGCGAATTGGTTACCATATATAAAGATGAACAGTTGATAACTTGTTATCAGTTATTGAACGACTACCAGTGTATACACATGTCACGACAGAAATATAGTACTCAAGGTGAGGGGCTCGTCAATAGTATTATTAACAAGCTTCCTATAGAATTACATGTTCCGGGCTATCAATACTGTGGACCAGGCACAAAATTATCAAAAAGATTGGCGCGTGGAGATCCGGGAATCAACCCTCTCGATGCTGCATGCAAGGATCACGATATTGCTTATTCAAAGTATCGCGATAATATTCCTGAGAGAAATAAAGCTGATAGATTGCTCGCTGAAAGAGCTTTGCAACGTGTCCACGCTAAAGACGCTAGTGTTGGCGAGAAAGCAGTAGCTTGGAGTGTGAATAAAATCATGAATGTGAAATCGAAACTTGGTGCGGGGATGCGCAAAAAGAGGAAGAGGCAAGTGAAGAAGAAGAAGAAGAAGAGCTCATTGAAGCCTACCACATCATTCAAACAAATTATGAAAGAATCCAAGAATTCAATGCACTCTGGTCAAGATGTATTCAAATCAGCACTGATTGGTGCGCGTGCGGCTGTGAAAAAAGCTGGTGGAAAAAGAAAAGTTGGCTTACCACCACGCATATTGCCAGTACCATCGAAAATAGGTGGCGTCCTACCATTTCTCATACCTATGTTTGCTGGACTCAGTGCTGTTGGGAGTTTAGCTGGTGGTGCTGCTGGTATAGCAAAAGCTGTGAATGATGCGATTGCAGCAAAACGTCAATTGGAAGAGAGTAAACGCCATAATAAGAGAATGGAAGACGTCACAGTGGGGAAAGGAATGTATCTGAAGCCTTACAAGAAAGGTTTGGGTCTTTACTCGCGATCACCAAAAAACATGTAGTCCTACCACATCGAGCTTTAACTGATGCAGATCTCATGAAATATGCACACATAATGAAAATTCCACACTTTCGGGGGATATTCATGCGAAATAATTTACCAACAAGTGGGCCATGGAAATATGAGACAGCAATAGTCAATCTAGATGATAAAGATGGCCCGGGCACACACTGGGTGGCATATTCAAAGAAAAATAATGATGTCACTTATTTTGATAGCTTTGGTAATTTACAACCGCCTCAAGATCTGATGGAATATCTCGATGTTGGTAGGGTTAAATATAATTATGAAACATATCAAGACTATAACACGGTGATATGCGGACACCTATGCTTGAAATTCTTGACTAAACAGCTATAAAATGATGGTTGTACAGTGATTGATCATCAGTCATGGATGATTCGTTGACGTTGACTGTGTCGGGGAGATCATCGATACTTGAGACTCAATATTTTCCACCAATTGAACTCTCCCCAAATAAAACTTACGTTTTAGGACTCATTGAATTGTTAACATTCAACTCAATCCCTAATATTGACGAGAATAATAATAAGTTTTATCTAGTAAGAAATGGAGGACAGGATGACATAACAATCATACCCATTGGAAGCTATGAAATTGAAGATATCGAGAGTTTTCTACAGCAAGCACTGCCAAACATATCATTCTCGCTCAAACCCAATAATAATGAATTGTGTTGTGAAATCAAGTGTGATGTTCCTATAAATTTTATCCATGAAAATTCTATTGGACGATTGCTTGGATTCAAACCTCGTATACTTGAACCAGGCATCACACACAAATCAGAATTACCCGTGACAATACTCAAGGTGAATGCTCTTCGTGTGGAGTGTAATATAACAACGGGGGCATATATCAATAATCAGCTAGTGCATACGATTCATGAATTTTTTCCCATCGTCCCACCAGGATATAAGATCATTGAAGTGCCATCACACGTCATTTACATGCCAATCACCGTCCAAGCAATACATCATTTGCAGCTGCGAATAGTTGATCAAGACGGACACCTAGTGAATTTTCGTGGTGAGGTTATAACAATAAGATTACATCTGAAGTCAATGAATTGATGATGGGTATAGTGTATAATACGGGTGAAACAGTGTCGCAAGCATCGTCATTTTATGGTGGTGGTTATAAAAGTGGTGGAATATGCCGACAACACATCAGTCGTCGTATACCAAGCGGGGCGCTAACACATCAGAACATTCTACTTCTGAAGAGTCTCGGCCTGAAACTACGTGGGAAACAATAAAATTCTGCTGTTTCTGTTTTGTGTGTTTAATACCATGGAGAAAATCTTAGCAATACATAAAGCCATTGTATTCGATGAATCTATTGCACATTATGAGGTGCATGGACATCAGCCATTCGCATCGGCAACATTCAACAATAGTGATGAAATACGCATTGCAGTACAGCATCAGGATTTGTGTTTATTACCTAGCAAGAGTTCATTACATATTTTTGGAAGATTAACGAAAAATGACAATAATCTTTCTGCAGTTACAACAACAGCATTAGTGAATATGGCTATATGTCATCTATTTGAAGAGATTCGTTATGAATTGAATGCCGTTGAAATTGATCGATGTAAAAATGTGGGTATAACAGCCCTAATGAAAGGATATACTTCACTTCGATCTGAGCAAAATTATCTGTTGGAGAATGCTGGATGGTTGCAAGAGGACAACAATGTCAAGATAATCGATGCCAATGGATATTTTGATATCTCTATACCATTGAATTTAATACTAGGATTTGCTGAAGATTATCATAAAATTATTGTGAATGCCAAGCATGAATTGATTCTCACAAGAGCAAATACCGATTTGAATGCCATATACCAAACAGCAGCTGAGAATATTGCACTCAGCATCCAAAAAATTGAATGGTTAATTCCATATATCAAAGTCTCGGACACACAAAAAATTCAAATGCTCAATTATATCGCCAAGGATCCATCTATCACCTTGAGTTTTCGCTCCTGGGAATTATATGAGTACCCGCTGCTGCCTGCATCTACGAACAACGTATGGGTTGTGAAGACTACAACACAACTGGAGAAACCGCGCTACATCATCCTAGGATTTCAGACTGGACGAAAAAATATCCCGACTAAGAATAGTAGTCATTTCGATCACTGCAGTTTGAAAGATGTTAAAGTTTTCTTGAATTCCCAATCTTATCCATATGTAAATTTGAATATAGATTTTGAACGCAATCAATACGCCATTTTATATGATATGTATACAAACTTTCAACAATCTTACTATGGTAAAGATGCAGATCCTATACTGACAAAGGCCAAATTTGCAACACAAGCACCACTCATTGTTATTGATTGTTCTAAACAAAATGAGAATATAAAAAGTGGACCTGTAGATGTGAGAATTGAATTTGAGTCTGCCCATCAATTTCCCCCCCAAACTTCAGCTTATTGTTTGATCTTGCATGATCGCATAGTTGAATATAAGCCCATCAGCGGTTCTGTACGCAAATTGGTATAGAATAAAATGTCTACTCAATAAGTATAATCAACATGTGTGAAAGGAATCAAAAAATAAAATGATATGCATATATATATATATATATAACTGTAATATTTTTTTTTTTATTCAACCTCCTCCTCTCTATCTTTTATAAATTGTTTTAATTGTTCAGCAGCCATAATTATATGCTCTGATTCTTCTAACACCATGTACACTAACTTTTCAGCCATGGAGACATCAGTATCAATCTTAGCACAAAGGGCTAATTTGTCTTTAATTTCACATACAAGCCGATACATTATCATCATTAAATCGTTGGCATTCTTTAACACGTCAGCAGCCATTCTTCTAATTACACCGAAACTGACACGTGTAAATCGGCACTTTGAACAAACTGCATGCTTTTCACCATTATTCTCCTCCATCGTTCGTTGTTTCCGTAGACGTTGAATCATTAGCACGCTCTCATGGAAATGTATTATATCTTCAATGAAATTTAGTACATCTTCATCTAGATTAGGGCCTATATATTTTTGAATGATATCCTCGTAATGTAAAATGTATGGTGGATACGACAGCAACAGTTGTTTTTCCTCGATGGTAAATGTCTTCGGAACGTCCATGATGACGATGACGATTTCTGGTATATATTCTTCGAATTAAAACTGTAGACTGGATGCATGAACGAATTTCAGTTTCTTATAGTGTGGTCCCCTCCCCACTCTACCTATTCCTTTTGTCCGAAAAAATGCCTACTGCGCAGTTCGGCGAAAAAAGATAATGCAATAACGGGCACTAATTCCATTGAATCGTGTGACCCCCCCCCCCCCCCCCCCCCCCACCTTTTTTTCCTGGAAGTCTACTGCGTAGTTGTGCGAAAAAGGTGATGCAATAACGGTTACTATTACAACACAGTTTTTGCAGTATGAGACAAACCGAAGATCTATGCATCATCCACTGATTTCTTCTGAGTTAACTTTTTTTGTTCTTGAAACCATTCTCGTAAGTGATAAGCGCGGTCTAGTGCACAATCAAATATATGACTAGGACACACACCATTAAAGTCCTCAACGCCATGGTGATCACACATTACTGTAATTGACAATGGGGTTTTTTTCAATACACAGAAATCAGGACAGTGTAGTTCACGACTCATGTCAATAATGCGTACTTTTCTCAATGATTCAGTAAATTGGCTCAACCATTCTGCATTATGCCGTCCTAAGACATACACAACACTCGCATCCTTCACGATATTAACCACATTGTCTTTCAGGAAATGATAATTGATCTCGCCCGATTCCCAGAGCATTCCATGCATGTTGTAAGCCATGCACTTTTTCGTTCTTTGATATCGTTCAGAGAAGCATTCCAATTGCATTGGACATTTGAATAGTAGACACGTTCCATGGATCCATAGTCCGGGGTCGGTATACCAGTCCAGTTGCACTGCAGCCAATTCTTTAGGTACAAAATCATACAAACAAGTATCATGGAAACCCACAACATCTAGAAACACTTCCATCTTTTTTTCTTGAATCACACACACACACACACACACCATACTAGCCGACACACACCCTTCTTGAAAGATCAATTGATGGTGAATGACATCAATCTTTTTATATCACGGAAACACATCAAGTATAATCCCTTCCACCGAAATATGAAATAACGGTCACTGAATCGTGTTCATTGGACAATGCGTTGTGGTGGGGTGTGTGAAATGGTAACTGAATCGTGTTCATTGGACAATGCGTTGTGGTGGGGGGGTTTGAACTATGTGGTGGGGGGATGGATATATCGTACACCATTATACATTTCTATCATAAGCGTAGTGGCATCCACGGAAGAACATGCTATAGTGTGGTTTTAAAAAATTTTACGTCCCCACCATCAGAAAATAATTAAAAAACGAATAATCGTGAGTGCAATCAGTGAAAATCATCATACTATAGTGCAACTATAAAATATTTTACGCCCCCCCACCATCAGAAATTAATTAAAACAGTGCTAATAATCGTGAGTGCAATCAGCGAAAATCATCATACTATAGTGCAATTATAACACCTATCGGTCGACAATCCAGAGAATTAAAAAAACCCTTGTGGTTAAATTCAACCGTCGATAATGCAGAACTTCAAACCCCCCGACTGTCGATAAGATAGGAATTATCGACAGTCACCCATTGGCTGGTCCAGAACCAGCCAGGTCCATCTACTATTGATTAGTGATAAATAATGTGAATAGGAATTGCATTAATGGTTATGAGAAAACTCTAGGTAAGTGGCATATGCATGTTTGTGGGATATGTTTCGAAACCTGATTGTATTTTTATGAAACATCAATCGTAGTTCCTTCGGAAATATTCGGACCATCATCCATTTTATGAATACCCACTTTGAGTACATCCTACATAAGGATCGCCAGTTTCACCCGCAGAACAGGTGCAAACAAGAGTATGGTTTACTCCAATACAAGATGCATACACTCCACACACAGTAAATTCACATACAGGAAGGCACGTGATTGCATTTCTCATTGTCAGCACATTCGTTATCGGTGACACAAACTGACAAATGAAAAGTACAGAAATTAAACAAATTGATTGACAAAATTGGTTAGCAAGTTATTGAAGGTGAATAAGAATAGTGTTTAAGCCATTTCTGGACAGCATGCATACTTTTCCTGCATATGTTTAGAGGATCGCCAGTTAGCCCGGCTGGGCAAGAACAAGTACGACTATGATTCTTCGCATGACATATTGCGTTAGGTCCACATCGATGGGGCTCACATGCAGGAAAGCACTGATAATAACTACATTCTTCAGCGTCCATACAATCATCATTGGTGTCGCATTCTGACCAATCGGAAAAATATTTCAGATATTAACAAATGGGTTACAAAGTCACTTATTGATTGATGATAATTAAGATGTATTTATACTTTTGTATTTATACACTAATGGAATTTCCATTGACGATAGAAACCGATTGTTACTATATAAAAAATGAAACGACAATCTAAAGTATTCCTGAATAATATTCGAATGCGTGAATTCGAAATAATAAATTAGGATCGTATGTCTATTTTGAATTAGGATGGAAAAACAGTAACATTGACTAGGCACTACATGGAAAAATTTCCAAACATATCGTGAATTTTTATTACTTTTACTTACTCGAAAGTCTCCAGGATCATTGTGTATATAATATTGGGAACAATTAAAGGCTTATGAAAATTTACAAAACGTAGAATCAATTGAACAATTTATATCTCAATTTTGTTTACTACAATTTTGTGTACTTCAACTTTGATCTACTAAACGTGATAACAGAAGTCGTGACTCTCATAATGTTATCGTGCACTACAGTAATGGTCAGCTATAAGCCGAGAGGATCCTGATGATCAGAAAATTTCGTGGATTATTTGACTTTTTTGCTATTTTCCCACTTCGCACATACTATTAAGCTAATGCAGGACGATACATCGTACTGTTTCCGGTGGCTAACGTTATTTCATGCCATTTATTATGCATTGTCACGGTGAATTGAAGATTGTGAGTATAAAATTAACGAAATTATTGTGCAAAATGAACAACGGTATTGATTTTGGAATATAAACACTTTTTTTTCCTGCTATACTGAAGGAAACAAAGGTCTTCGAATCCGGACTTGATTTGTACCGAATTTCTTCGAGTTATTTCAATGGAAATGTACAATGTGGACAGTGTTTAACAATTTAAATTTGTATATCAGTTAATCTTGAATGACACAGTCAGAATTTAACAGACTTTAACTCGAATATTTCCCTGGAATATTAGAGACTGGGGTGTCTTCAGAATTGCAATGGATTTTATACCGCTCATCAATCGATGAAATTTTCACTTGATGTATTAATTCATCCAATAAAAGTTCTCGAACTATTTTTAAGCATTATTTCAGAATATATTTACATGAATCACTTCTTGATTTACCTCGATACTGAGTTTCAGCCTGCGTTGACTGGTCGTTACCAAATGGCTATAATATAAAATTCATCAATGCATATATCCGAAACATTTTGTATATGGATGTAATAAATTCATGTAATGAACTACACTCATACATGACGAATGTTAGTTCATACTTACATCAGATGTCTGGCAGGATATGGGGAGAATGACCACAGTGGCCGCAAAAAATATGAACATACCGTACACCTTCATCGTGAATTTTTTTGTCTCTGCTACAATAGGAGAATTGAACCGTTATTCACGAAGTTAATCGTTAATATGATTCGATGGTGATGGAGAGTTTCTTATATACGGATTCCGACACCTTCAAATAGTTGCACGTACGATTGTGAACGTACGTCAGTAGCAAATTATGTCTTATTACCGATAGTGTAACGCTATCAGTACCTTAATGTCGGAAAGATAACGGATAATGGGCCCAAAGCTATATTCTTTAGTTTCGTTTCGAACATACAGAAACATTTTATCTTCCTGATAAGATTTTAAAAATAGAAATATAAAATAGAACACGTAGATTTCAACTATATCCCACATCAGAAATACATATATAAAAAGAATAAATCGTGAAATATGTTGGACACGATTGTTACATGAATTATTTTCAGACAGTTACATAATATATTTTGCAAATGTATATTGGACATTGATTCTAGTATATATCGTTTTTGCCGCACATATTTAATATTTTCTTACTTATCAATACATTTTAGGATACATGTTCATCAAATATTTTGTTTTCGTACCCTCTTGCTTGCAATCAATGTAATTCCCACTCATTTCGTCAGTAAAACCGCACTGGTTCATAAATAAATTGCATTTATTTTAACGTTGAATTTTCCGGGTTAATTCAACCGCTATTACCTAAAGCATTTCTTAAATGCAAAATATTTTAATTCACATTTACGATCAAATGATTATCGCAAAACATTAAAATTGAGAAATAAAGAAAATATATTGATATATATATATATATATATATATATACTTGTTTATTTCTTTTCTATAACTTCAAATAGTAATTATATGGTGCGATTTTGCTCAATAACTTGCGCCAATAGTTTATTATATATTAAGGCTCGGAAAGGGAGATATGTGAGATGTCCAAATACAAGTGTTTGAATGAATGCCAACTGAACTCCACGATAAAAAAAATAACCAATATGAACTACATAATTCATCAAATATGAAAAATAAGTCAAAGAATCCAATTGGTTTGAAACTTAAACCAACTGGAATCAGCAGTCACAGTCAAGATTATTCCTTACTAAAAAAAAAAGAGGTATCAGAAAGATTTTGATGTTAACGTTATGACATTCACATCTTTTGTAGTATTTATCAATTCCATACCGATGTAATCGTCATCATCTTTCATCTTGAGTAATTTTATTGAATTCGGGTCAAAACGTACTCACTCAGTTTGCAAAAATGACAACTTTTCTTTTGTTTCTTTTCTTTCATTCAAAGAGTAACAAATTTCAGGGCACGCAAGTGAAAACAGCTGATTGTGTGTGTGTCTGTGAGGGGAAGAGAGAGAGAATATAATCTACACAGAAAAACCTACTCTATGGGCGGTATTATTTCATCACATCATCAAATTACTGTTCAATGAGCAAATTCAAATCTCACTGATTTACCAGTAGAATATCTACTCACTGAATGAGCCTGTGGAATTTCACTGGTCCAAATTAAGAGTAGTGCCCGAATGTGCTATAGTAATAAACGGAGATTCCACATTCTGAAGATCGAATCATCTGCGGCCTTTACAGTTTACCAAATTTGTGGGAAATTATCTGTTATCGTCTTTTGGCAATCTTGATTGCCTGTTGAGGAATCGCATTGCGGCGAAGCCGAGTTCACTTTGATAACGAAACGTTTGACAGTTCGAGAATGATTGTACATAAAATATGCATGTTGATGATAATATTAGGGTCATTCTCCTTCAACTATAGATGACACTGTGTAGCATACATGTAGTATACATATACGTGAAGTGGTGAGGAAATTAACGTGGTATGAGAAGAGATAGAGCTGGAAAGAGAGGGGGGAGAGAGAGTGGAATTCCCGAATATAAGTTTATTCATAATAAAATGATGAAATTTTTTATCAAAAAGATTGGCAGATACATTGGAAATATAACATCTGTAGAAGAAATATTAATTCTTGTTCTATCAAGTCTTTCTTATTTCTTTTGTTTCTAGGCCAGTTTCTAAAAGCAAAAGGGCAGTGTTTTTAATCAATGGGAAACGAATTCACGGTTTCTTCATTAAATTAGTCAATATATTTAGGTGTAAAATACGTAAAAATCCGAATGTCAATCAAATCAAATGGGGAGTTTTTGAATGATTAATTTCTAATCTAATTCCCAACGGTTTTGGATTGGTACGCGAGAAGATAGACATATCCGAAAAAATTGTATCAGTACTTTCTTGTTTGGTATAAAATTTTACTTGGAATGGTTTTTCAAGGGAACATCTACGATCAGTGTAACTGGATATATGAATTTTCAAAGTTGCATCACAAAACACGGAATTTCATCGGAAAATCGTACTTTTTTTCCACACGTCACTTGGTGTTGGGGTTGAACATTCAGAATTCCTGACGAAAACTTAATTAAGACCAAGAGACAAAGAAATTGTGTACCCGTTCAACTCTCAGACACAGATAGGGTCAGAGATATCGTAATTGGAAATATGGAAAAAAAAGGATATCAGGAGAAAAATGAGAGATATTGAGAAAGAAAGGATTTTTGTGTTCGATTTTTATTTTAAATTTGGAGAACGAATTGAGCACATGATACATAAAAGGACACACAATCATCTGCACAATCAATTTTAATATCCAAGCGACGTTCAACATCGACATCGATATCATCACCATCAAACATCCAGCCATCTTGATTATGATAAGTCCCAGGGGAAATTATACAATTCAGTAATCGGCACTCTATACACAAACTGAAGACGTGGACGACCCAGATTTTTACAACAAGATAGGAAGACATTAGAATATTCGTAACAATACCTCGGAAATTTGCATACAAGAAGCCGGGGAAATTCTTTTTCTGTATCAAAATAATTCCAATCTGCTTAAGTCTATCGTTCTATTCATATATAGTTTGATTTTATTAACGAAGTTGTGGAAAATGGCTCCATAAAAATATGAAATTCCTGCGAGAATATTGATATTCAGAACGTGACAGACCACATTTTTGATGTCAATATCTCAGAACTTATCAGTTGCAAAAAATTGATTAAATGCTCATTCTCTTCCTTTTTTTCATCCATATTTTTGTATATATATATTAACCATTCGAACCTAGGGTATTCAGTTATATGTGGAAAAAAAGTACGGATTTTCACCGACATTCCAGATTAAGTGATGCAATGTTCGAAATTTGTAACTCCTGTTCTATTTATTCTGAAAGTTGCTTTGGAAAATCATGCTGTGCAGGATTTCATTTCAAGCAGTAAATCATGTCATAATTCTCACGTATATATATATATCTTTATATGCGTGTAAGAATATCAAAATCCATGAGCAATATTTTGCAAATGAATCGTTGAAAAACGCATCACTCGATTAGGTTGAGTCCTGGTTTTCAATATATTCACACCCAAAAATATTTATCAATGAAGAAATAACCAGTTGATCAATTTACTTCTCGTTGAACTTTTAGGAACCCACCCTATTTTCCGACTCAATTTCGTGTCAAGTTCGTTTCGAGATATGAATTGGATTTTCCATTCACCATTTATAATGTCTGAACTAACTGAAGTTTCTCCATTGAATTATATATACTGAGAATGAACATACAACTTGCACAGTCTCATTTTCAAATCTTAAATTCTTCATTATGGTAGATGCAAACACTAAAAGTATTTCTTCATTTTTCGCGGGAATATTTCATTTTTTTTACGCTTGAAGGAAGTGAATGATATTGATTGTCTTCTCCAAATGTAATCTATAGTTAATATAACTACTTTCATCTCAAAATATATATGAATTTCTTATGTTGAAAAAAATTCTGTGAATATAGATTCAGTAAATGTAGATTCCAATCTCAACCATATATTTACTGAATATATCTATACATGTGTTGTGATACAACAACAAACTTTGTCGCAGTCGTGTCCAATGATAAAGGTCTTGACGAGGATATCGTGTAACCAGCGTGTGGTAAACTAAACTCCTCAGGGATTAAACTATACATGATGGGTATATTATATATTTGAAGGGTCAGTGATCCAACGTCCAATATATGCAACCATATTAATATACCAATGTTAAATATTATTTCCCAACGTGTCTAAGAACAATATTAAAGTGAACTCGCTCGTAAATTCTGGTTCATAAACCAAACACAAGTAAAATAATTCTTCGTCATGATAATATATATACATAAAAGCAACGATGACAACGAAAACGACAACGACATGATCAGAGCATTGGCTCCTTCAGTCATATGTTGTGGACTTAAAAGTCATACTGAAGGTTCTTTCTCTGTCATTTTCTCCCGGGTCATAAATACACACTGCGAGCATGAATAAATGCATCATACTCCTAACCATTCACCATTTCCAGACATCTTCGCCTATATGCCCAACTCAACATTTACATATACATATACATATACATGTATATACGTATGACCCCTCGTTTCTCTTTACTGAGCGACTACCCATTAAAATTCAAATATAATCTTGGCTAAAACCACCACATCTCTTATACATATGCGCATGCCGGAACTGGCGAGACTCGAAGCTTCCGACTTTCGTGTACGGTAGTGTTTCCTTTAATATATATTTATATATACATATACACACACACACGTAAACATTCACACGTGCACATGCATATGCAAACACACACATAAATTTATAGATAGGAATGTACTCTTCGCTAACGGACCATGAAAGCAGTTGCATTGCGAATAATCCGATTATATCAGAATTTCATTGCATGCCAAAGCCGTGAAATGTGCAATTGCCACATTTGTTCCATCATTTATCTCGAATATCGATTCAAAATTTTGCAATTGCATGCAGTTTATCTACAAAATGAAATCAACAAATTTGTTTCATCATCATTAATTCCGATTTCGTTTCTTCATATTTTACAGAATATATAGAAATGAAGATGAAATAATGTCCGTGTGAAATTGGTATGACAGTTTTCCCATTAAACGTGGATGCCTCAACGAAAATTCGTTGGCGTAGTGGAGTGATCGCACGGAAAAGAAAGAAAAAGAATATCTAGTGAAAGCTCGTCAGTAGCTTTTTCCGGCTTGATATATATTTTTCCTTGACGCATTCTCGATGTCTCTCTACATTTCTCACGTATAAAACGCGTTGGAGTGTCAAGTTTTTTGTCCCACCAGTCAGGAAGAGTTCGTGCTGGCGTGTATATGTGTGCGTGTCAGAGTATATGTACACGTGTATAGTTGAGATCGCGGAGAATGTCATGCTGCTTTTGGCAGATGTGACAAATTGTCACAATGACAAGGGAACGCGGCATGCGAAGTACATTCACATCGTCCGTAGAAAAATTTCTCTTCGGTTGAATATAAAAGGTATCGTGCACACAAAATATATCGTCATAACGGATCACATTATGTATTTTATTTTTGTCAATATTTGAATATACGTTTATATGTAGAATGTACCAAACTGTTGCACAATTGTAATCCAATGCGCGGGATTTGATACTTAAAATAAGAATACTCAAGTTTAATGAATTACATACTGATGATATTTTTAATTAATACTTTCTCATACAAAAAATATTTCACATAGAAAATTGCTATATACACATATTAGCAACATACCATATTGACATTGGAGTGAAAAAAATATATTTTGAGGAAACTCACTCGCTACCATAGTATTCATGACAATGTTTGAAAGGATTTGAAAGAATGGAGAAGTTGTACTGAATATAACATTCGCAATCGATTTTATATTTTGAATTGAATAATTAATGTAAGCGATATCACACATGATATTTTATATATTATCTTAGTTGATACATCATCTCATTTTGTGAGTTGCTTTATCTCGTATAAGCATACTGGCACTTACAGGTTACGATGATAACGATGGTTTTTTTATATTTAACTTAAATTATGTGCATATATTTGACAGTGAAGTGATATTTTTATCTTTCTTACAGGATATATTGGCACGAAGAAATATTATAATTGAATTTCGAATTCGCTATCTTGGGTCAAACTAAAAATTCAAACTTAATTATTTTATATTGTAAAAACTATACGGTTAATTTTTCACCCAAGTTTGGCATTTGGCTACTCATCATATCATTCAGTAATATATTAAGGATTCAAATTTTGATCAAGATGTTTTGACAGTTCAGGATTTCAAGATACTTATAGTAGCGTGTTATTATATTGCTCGTAGTTAATCATATATATAAGAAATGGTTTCATTTCATTCAATTTTACCAATCACTGATAATTAAACATAATGTAGGAGAAAAGTTTACAGTAAAATATATGAAAAAACTTCATAATTCTTCATATATTCTGGTGGTGTGTGAGACCACGGGTCAGTGCTTTGTTAGTAAAATAACACCTCGGTGCTTGAAGGTTAACAAATCAAATTGTTGGAAAAGGAATTATATGAGATATTCGGAAAGGATATGAATGAAAGTAAATGCTCACATGTTTAAAACCTCTGAAACATCATCTTGTAAAAATAAAAATAGAATAGATCATTTTCGAGTGATGTAGCGTTGATTTATTCATTTATTATTTTCTTTTTCATGGCATTTATATAAATATATTTGTGTCGATTTTAAACCATCCTACATGAGCAAAGTTACTATTTTCGTTTGTTGGCAAATGCAAGGTGAACCGAGTGTAATAAGTCGTCCGAGAAAAAGGCATTTACACGGAATGACGCAATATATTGATACTTGAAATATAAATGAGAGGAGGAAGTCAATCACGAGTCATTGCAACAACGAATCATAGCATTTTTCAACAATTCAGATGTTCTTTTTTTTTCAATCAGTCATTTCTTTCCTTGATATTTTTCCCCTACTTGCGATTGTCACCCGTTCGTAATCTCTTTGCTCTTTGGTGGCATCCTCGATCAGAATTATCAGTTTTATGCGATTGGTCTATTTCTATGCATTCCTTTCGCCAACACACCTGAATACATTCCATTAGTAATAAATTATTATTCAGTTATTTGTGATTATGCCATTGCTTTCGTGAAGGATTATATCATACCTTATTAGGACCCTCACATGGTGTACCATCTATTGGCAGTGGCGTGGGTGTTCCAAAATTTAGTTTATACGAACATTGCATCCGTTTGTTACAACTGTCAGCAGGAATACTCAGCATATAGAATGGATTCTATTGTTGAGAGTGGATGTGTTAGTTCATATGACACACATGAATTGATAGATCATCAGTAAACAAAAAGAATTCGGTAAAGCAACAAACCAAAGTTTCCTTGGGAAAATTGTAGCACATACATTGGTCCTCTGGATTTATAGATACTCTTGGCTGACCATATGGATAAATTGATCGAGGGTAATTAAGCAGAAAACAATGGTCCACATTAAACCTGCAATGACACAACTATGTATAATTTTTTTTTTTCTATTTTGGTGAATGATATTCATTAAACACATATATACAATACCTGACATATAATTCCAATTGGCGTTTGTTCTTCACTGTCCATTTTAAACAATTCCGACAATGGGTATCACGGTTCTGCATTATCGAATGACATCTCCCAGTAATATCAAACAATCCTTCACCCATAAAGTCATCTTTGATATGCATTCTATACATGAAAATCATGAAACATTGGAGCATGAATAATTCTCGATAATATCAATCAAAATGCAAAATGGACTTACAATTGCGCAATTTCACGAGTGGCAACAACATAATCCAGGAGCGAACTTTGTCGGTAGACTACTGACCCTGGTATAATATCAGAAGGTGTTTGTGACACTCTCCGCCCGTAAACGTTCATCGGCGGTGTTGACTTAGCTGGACAGGAATGGTAGAATTGAATTTTTATAGAGGCGAGATGAAACTTGAACAATTAAGGTAATGACACCAGTAATAGACAGTTCTAGATTCTATTGGTCATCAGTGATAGGTATCTAGAATTAAAACGTTTTATTCCCTATCTTCATCATTGTCGATGTTCTAGTCACTCTCGAAACATTTATAAACGTTTTAAAAATGACTACAATGTTGGAGATAGGGCAGAAGAGATTTTAACGTTTTAAATTAAAACACTTGATTTCTTAGTGTAAGAAAAGGTGAATTATTATCATATCACGCCGAAGGACAAACTAATGTCTGCAGTTTATTATTGTTTAGTGCAATCACTATGTCGAATATTTTTTATTTCGCAGATCTTTATAGAGAGTTGTCGAACACCTCATCACTGTCGAAGACTGATATTAGTACCCTAAATGAATCGATTCATTTTTATATCTTCAAAAAATATTTCATACCCTGAGTCATTTTAGTATCGAACCCAATTTTGTGGCTGAAAATCATAATTATAACATATAAATCACCGAATTTATTTTGAGCATCCAAATGTATTTGCATATCAATCCATTAATATCCGAGTAACCAATTCTGCACAAGACCAAATAGATCTTCAAGAACAATGAAAAAAAAGTATTTTTCCTCCTGGAATATTTCTTGCTCTTGTAGCAATACTGGTATTTCTATAGTACGAATATCAACATTGGTATAAAAATACCGCGTAACCTCACGCTATTCATGTAGATATATATATATCTCTGAGTAATGTACACACTGTAAAATACGCGGGAAAAGTTCCGATTTGCTATAGTATAAGAATGTAAGCTATGATTACACCCGAACGTATGTTATAGTCACATAAGTTGAAGTTTTATTATTAAAAGTAAACTCGGTATTCTTGCTGATGTTATACCAGTATTTTTGCAGTAATGATCCGCATTCTCACCGTAGGAAAACTTGCTCGGTAATATTTTGAATTCCAGGCGCAAAAATACTATTTTTTTCGAGTGAAGTTGTTTCTCTTGAAGATTTAAAAAATCTGATCGTGGTATTATAACATATGAGTACAAGAATCCTTGATACCACATTGATTATTTGAATTATTTCTGGAAGATTATTTCGGATACTAATGGCTCAACGCGTGTTACGGATAATTACCCTGTCGATAAGAAGAAGAAATCAAACGAGTCTTCAACAAATATGTCTTTATGTTTAATTATATACCCTGACAATGCATGTAAAATTTCACCGTCGTGAAGACGCGGGGAACTGTCGCTGGCACTTGATCCGGAACTTTTCCAAAAATTGTATAAAAATGCGTTTGGTTCCTGAGACAAAAACGAAATGGAAAAAATATAATGTTATCACAAATTATTAATATTCAACACGCACCGATTCTATCACCAATCCAGCAATATTGATACGTATTGCAATATCATCGGTTGCTAGTTTTGCAAATAACATATCGATTGCATTGAAATATGTTAGATAGTACAACATGAGCAAACTAATCGCATTTCCAGGATTTGATTGTCTGAAACAAAAATGTAGTCATTTACAATTTATAAACAAAAATTGTAATTACTGTTGTGTAGAGACAAATAGAATTTGATTCATAATTACCGGAACATATTGAATATGTCACTTGTGACGAAAACGAGAATTTCCGGATAAAGAATTGTAGACGGTGTTGGGTGTGCTCCAATGAACATAAAAATAATATTAATTAAATACCATCATAAAACAAAGAAAATGGCATTATCATGTGCAACTCACAGCTCTGATAAATCACTTGGCTTCCACTTAGTGGTTCGTCTCGAGTAGAGGTGGAAGGTAGGTTATGATCATGTTGCTCTTGATACGGTAATTGTGAGGATGGTCCATCAATGGGCTCACCATTAGCATTAGCAATTAGAGAATTTATATAAGTTATTTCACCGTTGGAGAATAAATTTAGAAGCCAATCATTTTCACTATCATGAAAATAGTCGTCTTTTTCACGAATGGAATATATATAATTCCCGTCTACTTCATAATAGAAATTTGGATCGTCATTCAGCGGTAGTCGAACAACATAAAATCTTGTGTCAATGATGCCATACTGCAAATGCAAATGGACAATTCACATCAATTATCTGTTCATTATGAAATATTGTGGATTACTTACAAATTTTTTGATTTTTGTGCAAAATACAACTGCCGATGATTTTTCAACGTCATGGTATGTTATGAGCGGACTCAGGTTAGATAGTGCTTGTCAAATACAGTTATGACAGTGATTTTCGAATATTGTACTGCAGTGATTTAATTGCTACGAAGAGAGTAACGATGTGCCTTGTCGAAATAAAAGAAGATTCTTGAGAGGTAAAAGAAAAACTGATGAACAAATTTTTCTGAAGCTTTTAGGAAGTTCATAAAAATATTGTTGATATATTCAACTGTAAATTATTGACGGCAAATATAGTATTGCGTCACCCCATATCCATCCCTCTTTTCCACACGAACTCAAAAATTGTAGAACGCTTAATCATAATTCCACTAACCCTTCCCAAAAATTAATGTATGGTATGGCGCCTTTTGAGCTTACCTATTCCAAAAGTTAACAAAGTTCCATTCATGTCATGAAGTTAAATAATAAATAATCTATGATATACGAAGACTAAAGTATACATTGCATTATGTTTATTGCATTATTAACATGAAAATTTACGGTCCATGTGAAGTGTAATCCTAGCATAAGAAAAAGGCGTAGAATATGAACTTTGAAAACCTCCGCTAAATAATATATGTTTGTGATAAATCATTCAATTTGCCTCAAACATACATGTATTAGAGTGATATTTTCCTTGACTAGATTATATATAGTTAATCACACAGTGGCGCCATGGATGCACTCAAACTGACATTTAAACATTAAGCTGAAATATGATACATTAACTATCAAAAAATACACGGCTGAGTCAATTATTATTTTTCGACAGTGATCAAACATGCATATTTATTAGACCGAAATTTATTTTGCTTTCTCAAATGCACGGTATGATATTTCAAAAGTTTGAGGAAAAATGAAATAAATCGTTAAAATAAAAAAATACATCACCAGAATCATGTTTTTTTTTTAAACAAATTATATCGAACTCCCCTCAATATTTCAAGAGTTTTATGATTCATGTACAAACCTGGGGAACGATTCGTGGTTGCGCATTCTTCTCAGCATACCATATAGGCAAATTTTTATTAGCAAGATATTGCCCAGTGCGCTTCCAATTGAGTTCAATTATTTCATTCCCATTTTTTATTTTGACTTTGATTGTATCGTAAAAAGCTGTGGAAAAGAATTAATAGAAACACTGTTCAAATCACATGCTTTATTGTAATATAAAAACCTTATTAATCTCGCATAAATTGGATCAGATGGGGACACAGTACAACAGAGTTTCAAAAAATTCTCGCAATAAAACTATATATAGAATGGGTTTTTTGACAGCCAGAATCATTTATTATTGCACTCAAAATAATTCGCTGCTACTAATTGAAATGAAAACAATAAAGGAATTAAGTGTACTAATATTCAAACACATTTTGACGTTTTAACATTGAGCACTTGTTTTTAAAGTGCTGTAAAAAATGTTGACATTTCCCATTCAATAAATTCAAGCAAAAACTGCTGTTTTTTTATATCCGCTGTACAATGAAAAGTACAAGAGTACTTTTCTATACGTTTGTGAAATGTTGTTTATTTATAATATATAATAATATAATATCTCGTAACATTAGCCTAAAAAACAAAATCAAACTTGCATTTTCCCATAATGCTTACCTTCTGTGATTGTTAGAAGACATAGCTGCCCGAATAGAAATATAATGTAATTTATGTTATTGATTCGTGTCATTATCGTGTTGCTAGTTGAACTACTCTTGTCCAAGCTGCCTTCACTACCGAGTACTTTCAAAAACTCCTTTGCACTTATTTTTATATGACTCTATTTCTATGAGTTGCTACCAATCATAATCTACTGCCACATGTTATCACGTGAGCATGTTATGTGAACGTATGTCGTCTGAAGATACCTATACAATTGCATGACTGCTGTGTCTACAAAACAATGTTTACATATAGGTATAAAAATTAGTAATATTTTAAGATTTTTTAGTTTTCATCACGTGATTCAAGAGTGCAAAATGAGTCAAATGATGCCAGATGTTTTTCAAGTATTGAGGCGCAATAAGTATTTGATTTATTTCAGTGAAGATCATAGTAATCTGATGCAGCCATTTGTATACTCAGCCGCTTTGATATCCAGCTAGTAATACACCTGATGAAATGAGACAATGTTCCAAATGTCTTGAATTTTCATGTCAAAATGTGAGTACACGGATAATTACTCATTTCAAAAGGACGTTTTGCTCCAATAGAATCGCTGTTCTTCTACATTTTATTATTGTAGGATTGTTTCAGAAAGTTAACTTGAAAGAATTCGGTCCAATTTAACAAAAAATATTTGTGATGAAAACTAATGGGTCGATTATCAAATTTTTTAGGTTATATTGAAAGGAAAATGATTGCAATAATAAATCAATTTCCTCGCCATAATCACCATTGAACATGTCTGTATAGCACTAAATATGCCATATTTGAGTGTACAAGTGATTCAGTAAAGTTTAGTCGACTACAATGACGGAGGATTAATTTCCGAGACCCACACGTATTCTCGATTATTTGATTCCGGTTTCCCATGTCAAAAAAACAAAAAAAAATCGACTAGAAAATTACGTCGAAATGCATCCTAATGAATAGAATAAATTTCTTTGGATGCCGTGAGATGGACGACGGTGATGAATTGAATTCAACGGTGCAACAATAATAATAACGGTTTCCATAATCCAAATTCGAACATTATGTTTCTTCAGCTCAACTCAAATTGTACTGCATACTGTAGAATTGAAATGATCCACAAACAGTTTCAGCGGTTTTGAATCCAACAAATTTATAGTGAAAGCACTTATTCTTCTCTCATCTGATATTCTCATCCGCATGTTTCCATTGTTTATACTCTCAGGGAAAATTCCATATGGAAAACGACCGTGAAATGGTTATTCTAAAGTGGCGTTGCCCCTCAAACATACTTCGAGTTGCGGTTACCGATACCGTTGAAAATTGACATTCAATCCAGTTTGATACATCAGGATTCACCGATTTATTAATGTCATCGAGTATATACAATATAATCATAATTGTGATTAGTTTGGCATTCAATATTTAACGCTGGTCGTAATGGATTTAGAGTAGAACTCTAATCCTACAGTATAATGTCTTTCTTCTCGATGTTGGAACTCAATTGGTCAGGGTAATATTTCCTATATTCTCCCTCCAAGTTAGTTCACGAATAGTCATAACGATTTGAACGAGGCGATACTTTCATGCATCGGTATCCATTGAATACTATCGTCAGATTCTTCTATATCAGTCACAAAAGGAACTTTATATTTTCAATCAACAAAAATTTCTAATACTGAAATTCTTCTTCTTATGTCACAAAAAAAAAGTGTATGGTACACGTACTGATAGATATCAATCTCCCAACTCTATTTGTATCGTCAAAAGCTTTTTTTGCGAAAAGTGGCTGTTTCGAAGATTGACATCAGGTTGATAAAAATATGTTGGAAACGTATCATAATTATAGTATATTTTACACCAGATGGCCATTTACATAAATCCTGATTCCAATTAATTGTCCGAAACATCTGTTCAGGTGTGATGTAAAAGTGTGTCTTCGCTATCAGGCTATGCAAAGAATGTTTAGAGTAACTAATACATTCTATACAGTCACCTAGATATAGATAAAACACAAACAAACTAGAACTGAACTAAAGTAGGAGAAAAACATGTTTGTTTGACGATAAGATATGTTGAAATAGTCTTCGGAAAATAGTATGGCGTATGGGATAGAATTGAATACAAGTCAAACAATTAATTGCCTCCATTGCTTCAAGTACATATCACTGGTTCTCTCAAGTGACCTTGTATCTCCAAACTGCTTCAGTTTCCAGAACAGACAAAACATATTTCGTTGACGATACGAGGAGTTTACCAATCGAAAACTTGTATTGAGATCATTGATATTTTGATCGAGTACTTTCTGACATTGAAATAAATATGTTAGATGATACTTCGAACCTCAATTCATTGTCTCGAATATAATGTTTTGATCCAGAAAAATTGCAGAGCAATTGTTTTCCTTTACAATATCGAGCGTCCAGTTTAAATTTCTACGTGAAGTTTTTTTCCCTGATGAATTCGAACATATTTGAGATGACAATCCTCACTGATGATTTATTTGCAACCAGGTTCCAACATAGTTTTATATTGAAACATTCACTTTATTGGTCTGATCAAACGGAATTCACAACTCAACATTTTATTACATAGTTTGAATCAATTGTAATGAAAACTAATTGTTTTCCCCATTTCAGTATATACGGGCAACATAATGACGAACAATACAATTTAACAATGCGAAGTACTCGGGAGCTACGTTGAAAATCAGAAGTAAAAAGTACGTGTATAAATATATATATATATATAAATGAAGCCTTTCCACTGACTTCCGGGCGTTGAGGCAATGGAGTGAAAATCGCGATATCTGTAATTACGGAAGAACCGAGGTCGGAAAAGATTCGTGCTCGAACGATTTTGAACAGCAAAGAGTACTCGAGAAGGCGAGACAAGAACGAGCTTGCGCCTCGATTCGCCATCTCATTCCTCCTCTTTATGTGTATACTAAATGTATATATATATATATATATATATGTACCTCTTTTATATACTTCCCATCCTATTTCACTATCACAGCAACTCTTCCTTGGCGTCTATGCCAAAGTGATGGTGGAGGGTTTAGATTGCTTGGGTATCAGGCACCGGATGCAGATGGGCAAAAGAGAATAGGCTGGAAGTAATAGTCCACTAATGAATACTCTCTTGGATAAGCACTGCGATAACTACTGAAATATAAATGTGATTTGTCTTATCGGCATTTAACATCGTCTAATTGAATTGCAAATTATCAAATGCAACTGAGTTTATATGTATGTGTGTAACTTTGTCTTGTCTTTTGCTCTTTTCCATTCACTCCCGCTCTTTTTATCTGTCCCAAGTCGAAAATGATCGTTTTATCTTGGCTGCAGACTGGTATAGGTAAATGCCATATCTAGAAACGTTGAATATTCTTTGAAAATTGATGAACAAAAAAGAGTTACTTTGTGATGTGTTTTACTTATTTCTTTTTTTTTTTTTTTTTTTATCGGAAAAGTTTAATCGAAAGTGCAAGATTACCAAATCTAACAGCCGTCTCTCAAGGAAAGTCGTTTCTTTTCAAATATATTCGGCTCTATGCTTCAACCACAGTAGGTTGGTGAAATGTAAAAGAGGAATTGTGGATCGGTTTCTGTGCAATATGTGTGTATGGTAGGGGTAGATGGTTGTTGAAATGCTCTAGTTTGAAATGCTACCACGTTGCCTGAATGAAAATACGAGTTTCGAGATTCTCTATGGTTGCGCAATGTGACCGACACATTCGTACGTTATAAAGCCTATTGGTGAAGTTATATATAGGTACATAAGTACATAGTGAGCTCACCTTAAATTCAAGACTTTTATACACACCCCCAGTCAATTCACCTTTTACATACCTTTGATGTGAAAGACCACCTCACGCAATTGTGCTGAACATAAGATATTATGCAGAAACGAACTGAATAGAAGTCAGAGTCGAATAAAGAGTCGGACGGATGTGAGATAGAACAAATATCGCTGTGGCGCACTGCCATTTTTTTTATTCGACTTGTAGTATTCCTTATTCTATAGGAAAAGTGGTGGTAATATGAGTATTTGACAGCGACGGAGTGCAAAACCAATTTGAATTTAAGAAAATATTGAATAAAATACTTTCACTATTTTTTCGCTATTCATATAAATGTGTCTCGCCACATAATGAAAACGAACGCGGCAAATGTTTCGAACGAAAAGAAAAAAAAAATAACATGGAGACAGAAACTGCGACGACTGTGGAACAAAGAGCACTTGGTGAGGAAGGAATAGAACTGAGTATACGAAGGAAAATAAGTTACATACATTACCTTAACATATAGTCAATGTTAAAAACAGGACGACATATTCATACGTCATTATAACGGAGGTTATATGTTATCGTGACAAATATCTTTATTGTAATAACAAATTTCAGCCTTGCACACATTACTTGCATTCTCAACCAACTATTTATTAGTGCAACAAATTATTTCTTATTGATGGACAAGCTTGCACGGAACCGGAACACAATGGATCGTATTCAATCAGTGGATGGAATAAAAAATTCAATAAAATTGTCCCAAATATTTAAATTAATTTTGATAAGAGTGAGGTGAATTGTCGTGAAGCGTTGTAAAATTTTAAATTATTTTGGTAAATAAGGGATGGATAAAGAGCTGGATGACGAGGGGATCTCAATATTCGTCCAAGAAATTAAAGAAAAAATAATGGATAGTATTGAAGCAGATGGTAAACCGTTTGAAGCACGTTATCTACATGTATATCGCGAATGTTGATGTATTCCAATTCTGAGATCGTCAAAAGTATTATTCTCAATGAATTCAAATTAGTCTGATTATGTAATTATTGTAATAATATTGGCTTTTGGTTCTTCAATCGTTATCGCTGTTGCATCATACATAATTCTTTTTTTAGAACCAAACTGGCATAAGCACCATAGAATCATTATCATATCTCAAAACTCAACACGCTGAATTTTGTTTGTCTTCATATATATGTGGAAAAATGGAAAGAAAAATTATTTTCATGTATTTACCTCTACATCAAATATTCTAGGGGACTGTCGTGATAAGTGATAAATATACTTATTATCAGGTTCAAATGTTTTTCGTTTTGAACTCCTGTAATGCCCAGTTCATATTTCTTACACAGTTCTAATTGGCTGCCAAAGTTGTGAGACCAAACATCGCTCAGTGTAATTAGTACATTATTGTGAAATTCGATGACACACTAGAAATAAAATTGTTGAATGTTGATTGATGACATATATGATGTTGTAGAATTCGTTGGTAGATAATTCCTCAACCCAAGATTGATAACTTGATACTAATAGATGTTTATTTGATATGACCTTGAATCATACTGTTAATTGTTAGCATAGGGTCCTAGTGGACTTTTTTATGGGCAATTTTGTGCTCTGCAAAATAGTTTATGTGCAATTTTGTCGTATCTGGCTTAGTTTTCACTGCGCAAGGGGGTTCTATGTGAATAAACGGGGTGTTCAAAAGCTTAACAATTTTTATAAAATATTTCCAGTAATCTCCCAACAATTCTGTTTGGGACAAATCATCAATAGATATATCTACACCAATTTTTCATACTGATATAATTTTTACTCAACTATTGTATTATTTGGATTTGATTTCGAAGTGCGCCTGGCTTAATAGATGTAACGACGTCTATTATTGATCAAATTTAGACATTGAAAAATTCGAATATGATATTGAATTAATTGTGAGTCTGGAAATAAACTCTCCGTCATCGTTGTCATTTAAACTTCACTATGTCTCTAGTATACTCAAATGTTGCATTTTTCAGAGTTATGTAAGCATATTTCATGGGAATGATGGTGAGCATATTTTATAGACGTTGTCGTATGTTTTTTCATCTGATGATTATGTGATTTTCCTTCACATCAAACTTTCTGTATGCAATCATATCCATGAACTCATGTTTCATTTCTACGTTAATGTTTCGATCAACGGTATAGCGTTAAGGGTTGTCACGAGTATTAATCTCGTGGGAGGTCCATTGACTATATTATCTTCATCAACGTGCGGCATATTCGTCGAGGCGTTCATTTACGCCCCAAGAGCCAATTTCTCATTTTATCTGCAGAGAGCGATAGTTCTCTGGAGAGATTTCGATATATATATATATATATATTTGTGTGTACATAGATATATATTGCGGTAAATGTCGACAACAACAAACTGTTTGAATACGATTATCGGAAATGCTTTTAGCTTGACAATTGTTGCGGAGACCCTTTTCCATAGTAACGCCAGCTTGAAAGCAGTAGATGTTTCAAGTTTCATTGTACATGGCGTTGGCAACATCTAGCGTGACAGATTCCGTTGTTGTGTCAGAGTATACACACAGTGGAGAATAAAAAGATATCACGGATTGCCATCGGACATGAACTCGTGCAATTGAAAACACCGATCACGTTCGTAGATTAAGCTAGTGCGACGCGACAAATCCGCTTGGAGATTACAAACACTGTCCCGAGAATCATTTTATTCTATCTCTCGTACTCTTTCTCTTTCACATATCTATTAATTTATCTTTATTTTTGTTTATGGTTCATTTTTATAATATAGTATTGTGGGAAAAAAAATGATGCAGTTCAGAGTTGCGTCAAGAATACGACGATTAACGGAAAAAATAAAACAATGGTACATAACCAATCTCCTTTTTGACATTATTTTATCGATGGACTATTAGACCATGGACACAACTGAATCTGATCAGATATAGTTGGGATAGGGCTATACATTATTTGTTCTGATGTGATTTCGTCGATGTGATTGTTTCAGACAAATAAAAGGATATAAACTTTCTTGATCACATCTTGTTAAATTTGATGACATATCCATTCTAGAAAAGTTAAAGCCATCCTGTGGTAAAATAATTGAATCTGGATTGATCTAATCAGTTAGATCTTGTGGGATCTCTATTTCGGGATCATCCACACAGAACTGGAAGTTTTCGAAGAAATCTAGACACATTTGAATGAATTATAATCAGGAAATTTGATAGTCATAAATTCCGATGATCAAGAATTGAACAAATGCCAAGTTATAATGGCCAAATCATTAACGTCTAAATCATATAACTCTAAGTAGTTTCAAGAAGCTAATAGAACTTGAACAATTTGTAATCCAATATCACGATGACAATAGAAATTGTACAATAAACCTTTTTGACATTGTTGTATTCTACCAAATGAAAAACGGCAGAGAAACTGAACAAGAGAACATTTGAAATACAAAAGATTATTACAATACTACAATACTTTCTATCTAATAACTCGGATTTCAATATATATATTTACCTAGGTATAAATATATTCTGGCATTCATATTCAAAATATATTTTTTTTACGTGCGGGATGGTTCGATATATATCATGTGATTATATCTATGCAGTTTGGTTAAGATTAAATCTTTTCATAGTAGATTGGGCTTCTGAAACTCAATGCATTATATACGTCAACATTTAACATTAAAAATATAAATTCAAATAGATTTAATATTTGCAGTAATTTTTCATGCTAAATTTATTAGAAAGATTTTTGGCCGATTGAACCGACAAAATTACGTGCTGTTTTCATGCATAAATTATAGTCAATAAGACGTGCATAATGGTCATCTTTTTATTCCCACCGCTATCTACATGAATGAAGGAAAAATAGTAAAAGCATAAAAGACGTGGAATATAAAAAAAAAAACGACAACGAAAAATAACAGGATATGTAAATAATAGAATGCGAATGGCTTTTGGTGAACATCAAGAGAGATAGAATATCGCGGATAAAGTGAACGTGAGAGATGTGTTGACAGAGAACATGACAGAGAAAGCGACGGAGTGAAAAGTCAAGATATGTGAAATCGTGGAGATGAATTCCAGGAGACATAGCCCCACATGAGAACAAGATGCATTCAATATCAATTGTATATACTTGCACACACATACACATTGTGCTGAATAATTGTATTCCTTTTCTTTTAGAATTCTCAATTTTCTTTTTTCATTTCTCCTTTCCATAGATTCATCACTCTGTTCTCGTCGTTCAAAAGAATCACCAAACGTATCATCAAATAGATTGTAAAGCAAAAAATAAATAAATATCAAATAAAATTTGATCGAAAATATTTTTCGCAAATGCTGTCGGAAAAAATCCTTTGGGTTTTTTTAATACACGCAAAAATAATATTTACATGTATGACGTAATATATCCAGTATGATCTATATAAATATATCTTTCTGCCTATGGCAAAATATGCATAGTATTTTTATTGCAGTCTAAATTGCGGATGAGAAAATACGAAAATGCGCCCATGCACCTATCTTCGTTTCATCACCATATATAACGTGCATATCAACACTGTATGTATATAGATCACACCATGTGTAAATTCATACATTTTACATTTGCATTCATTTACATTCATTTGGTCTGATGCATCTACTCTCATCATGTCTAATATAGATGTATGGCAGACTGATGATCTAATACGTATACTTTCAACTCACGATACATAATGAATGATGAATAAATTACATTTACGCTATATACACGATAATAGTCAATTGCAAATTGCATATTCCACTCATATGAAATGTAACATATTTAGAGGTCATATACAGAATAACATACTTTGTGATGCATTCAAATTCGCAGTATGCACTGGAAAAAATAGAAAGTATTCATGGCTAGTATACGGGAAACAATTTGGCATTAGTTCGAATGAATACTTCATTCCATTGTTACATGAATTATGGAGAAATTTTAACATAACGAGGAAACATCGAATGTTTCAATCCCTCCAATAATATTTATGTATGTATGAATTATCACAATAATGAAAATAATTTCATCAGGTTTCAATATTCCTTCCTTTTCAACTGTTGGTTAAATATTTTTCATCAACAAATAACAATAATATATTTCTAACTCAAAATATATATGACAACTAAAAAGTCTTCATGCATTTTGTATGCACGTTTGTTCACATTATCATCATTATCTTTATGCATGTAAACTTGAAGAGTAGTAGGTGATATACAATACTTGGGAAGTTACTTTATTCGACGGGGGCAATCTTCATCGTAATTTATGAGTTCAGTGAAAATGAATTTAATATTCTACGGCCTGCAAGAATATACGCTCGAATAAACTTACGATGGAGTGTAGCCCAAGTAGCTGTACATATATAAACCATAAATATTATATTCGGGACGCTTGCTACATCATAAACGAGTATATTTTCAACACTGAAGAACATTAGTACATTTATTAATACACTTTGTACATCACGGTAAGAATAACGAGGTCAAATGATATTAAATATTACACAAGTATCCGAATTTAAGATACATAATGTGGTTAGTATAGCGGAACGAAGATGAAAATTTGACAGTCCTAATCACCAAGGACGTACAAAAAATTTGATTGAATATTTAATTGTTACATTGCTACTATTTTCCATCAGTTCTCTACAATGTAGAATTTACGAATTGCTCGTATTCATTAGCAATTTTCAGAGTGAATGTATATTTATTAACGTGAACAATTAAAAGATCCATTAAATGACATGTTTGTCAAAAAAAAAAAAATGGAGTATGGGAATAATAAATAACAATTGTCATATACTATTATGAATTTTATTACAATTATAATTCTTGTGAAATTGAAATATTTATGGTTCTACCAAAAATAGAGAATACATTATAGAAGGCGTGCAGACTCCGAACTATCAACTTTATTTTCCAAGCAGAAGGTTTGACGACTCCGAGAAGACATACGGTACAAGTATTCGAACTCGCATCAAACTTTCAACGCCATTTTATCAATTTCACATTTTCTTTGCTATTAACAAAAGGGAAACCCAAAATCTTTCCACCGATTGATTTTTCTCCATTTCCACCGTTTCCTATTAATACATTCTCTATGATTGTGTATGAACTTGGAATTATTTTTTATATTTTTGTCGCAAAAATAATTTCCATTTTTTTTTGGCGAAAATTGTAAATTTTTATTTTTAGTCGTATAACTTTTAAAAAACCTATTTTTGTATCGGTAACATGGTGAATATATCGAAACAGTGTGGAATTCGATACAAAGAATAAGAAAAATTCACTGTCTGTCCATTCCTGAGTTCTTCTGTAAATAAGCATCGTATAGATAGTTAATTTCCGGTCATAACTGTTATTAAAAGCCAATCGGAACGATTCAGTACAAATTTATCGCTTTTTACTCGGCTTCCTTCGTATATTACTTTTGTTTACAACTCCATTTCTGATATCTTAAGAAATGTTATCTCCGATATAATCCCTTTGTATTTGATGAAAAATTTGATAACATAGAAGACAAATATCCGGATTGAAATTTGGTCATGATTTGTAAAAACTTATTACAAAAATAAATTTTAATGGTATGCTTCGATTAGGGGAACTATCATTAAACATGTACATGTCATAGTGTACAAATACTCAATTCAATTTGTATCCGCATGAAAACAATATGTATGTGAAAATATATCCTAAAATATATTAAAAATACATAAAATAATGTATGTATATTGAAATATACTCTCGTGATAATGAAAAAGCAACTATTTGCCCAATGCAGCACATATCTGAACTACGTGAATGGATATACTCTTACATATATGTTGGGATATAGTTAAATTATATATTTTGTTAATGTGTATCGGATATATATTTTAGCATATCAATTCTTTTTGCTACACATATATATTTACCTATACATATGGATATACTTTAGGATATATGTCCAACATATATTTTTTTTTCGTGTGGGCCTATATGTCTAAATCGGTGCACACTTTGACTCTTGGACAGCTATGCTTTTCTCATTATTCATTCGATTGAATGATCGTCAAATCGTGACTCCGACTCTAAAATGAACTGAATTCGGAGATAAACATCAATAAATTTCGCGCTCCATATCGTTGGTGATGTTCAAGTGGCATCACATTGTGAATTATTGATGTGAGGAATCCGTTGATGATGTGGAAATGGGATAGTAATCAATCGTTGACAATGACGATGTGACATGTCTGTTACCTGATGCTACGTAAATCGATTATTTCCGCATGGACATAAATTCACTGCACTTGCTCTGGGCGTATGTCTGTTGGTGTGACACAGTCAATATGGTTCAGTTTAGTAGCAGTCACATGACATCATCTGGCGAGGATGTGTATTCGGATGTAATTACATTGTATATCTATCTGATGGTCAAAGTTGTAACTGCAGGCCGTGAATGTCCACGCCAAACTGCGACATCGTTTTGTGCGCCAATGTGTCTCATCTGTGTGTGTTCAAAAGTTTTCAAATGTCATTACGACAGTTGGAACGTACTTGGGAGTTACTTTGGTTGACTCTTGTGATTATGCATTGAATATATATAGCTCGTATTTTCCTACAGATATATGGTTGTCGTGGATCTCATTTGAGGGGTCAGTTTTGCAAAACAAATTCTCAAATATCAATTTATTGTGCGAATTTTTCATCTGATAAATCTTTGACACATGTCTCCTGAATTATGTTATAATATTCGTGCAGTTGACAACGATACATGAAGTAATAAGAATGTATTGTTGTTTGTGAAATATGAGTGTATCAAAAACTTCATAAATGTGTTTATTGAAACAAAATTCACCAAGTTGACGATGGGCACAGAAGTAATGAATGTATCAAGTTAATATTGGGCATGGTGTTTATCATGCGAGGTATGATTTTCATTTGTAACACAAATTATTCCTTCAAAGACGAGATTAATTAAGGGTATAACCCCCCCAGAACGTATGTCGTTTAACTATGAATATTGAAGTTTTGGGGAAGAAAAAAAACCAAACTAAAAACCAACATATGTTTTGATTACTTTTGAGATAATGTACTCTAAAGAAAGTATTTGCTTCACTGGTATCGAAGAAATTTATTGTTTTTCCATTTCATATTTCGAACATAGTTTCAGCATGATTGTGTAAAATAGTTTTATGAAGAAGTAGAAAAATACGATAGTTACAACGTTTTCAACAACATTTTTTAAATTAGCTGCCATGATATCTTTGAGTGAAACGCGCACGATAGGATTCATGCAACGCACAAACGATTCAGACACTAATTGTTTGAGGTTCCTACTAGAATTGAATATCTCATGGACATGAATTCTGATTCATATTTCAATGCTTTAATTTCCACCTCATTTCCCATTGATGAAAAAAAATGATAAATTTGATGAATTTTTCGAGCTTTGATGAACAAATAAATATTCGAAAAAAATATGGGAAATAATTACCCCTTCAATTCCAATGTCAATGATTATACCATATAGTATGAATAGCGTCGCCATTATGAAGTGCGAAAGTTGAATAATTCCATGAGTTAAATTCGACGGAGAGTATCGCGTCGCGCACTTTGAATCTCATGCAATTAATTCTCAACTCGAAAGATATTGTGAATCGAAGCGGCGAACAAAATCTCTATTGCTTCTTTTCATTTTCATTTAATCATTAATTTTTAATTCCTCACTTAACTTTATAAATCAACGATTTTATCTAATGGCTCAGTCCTCTTGTATAACTTGTAAATTGTGTTAACTTATGAATTGTCAGTGACGCACTATTATCTTGAATACAACCGAATTGTTGCATGAGAAATTTCTGTTCTGTTTTCGTCCGCATTCGTCCTATCGCAATATTGCTTCTTTTGCTCATATGAAATGAATAACTTTTATCAACCATTTGTATTTTTTTAGGAAGATGGGTTGCTACCAGCGCCTGTCATAGACTTCTACAATTCAGTAAAAATATCTTCTCAATACCTCGCTTGACGGAGTCGCAGTATAATATATCAAGCACTGCTCTTGATAATGTATGCTTTTATGACTCACAGATTTGTCATATTACTTTGGCACACTTGAATGTTTCTTCCTCAATTTTATGAAATATATTCATGAACATGCATCGATGGGGTAACGTTATAATATCAAATTGAAGGAATCGTATCATAGGAGTCTTCAAAGATGCTTACGAAATTGAAGAAGTATATTCTAAAGAATGATCGAGATACAGGTATTTTAATTGGTGCACTTGATGAAAGACTGAGAGAGGACTTCATTTCCCTAGAATAATGTTTTGATGCATCAGCTCATAAGAACAACAAGATGCTCAGAGGTGTTGGTCTTGATGACTAATGCACTGAAGATCAAGATGAAAACCAATATAGTTTTACAATAGTTTATAAATCACATATCAGAGGAACGATCATTCGATTATATATTTGTTCAATCATTAATTTCTTATCAATTATGGATGACAAAATGAAAGTTTTAGACTGAATACCAAGAATATTCGTGTACACCAATGAAAGTTAGTCCTACATGCTCTAACTAACTTAATTCTGATAATTCAATCGATCTGAGCACTTTTTAGATCCACTTATGTGTGAATCATCATGGAAATATTCTCGTGAAGTATAACAATATAGATCTTGTTGTGCCTATGTAATATCAAAATTCCAATTGTGTTAATAACCGCTGCAATTGTTATAAGAATGTTACACGAAAATCAGCGGAACTTAAAAATGGCCCATGAATTCAGAAAAGGATTTCGTGGAAAACTCTTACTGGTTATCATTGCTTCTCGATGCATTGATTCTCCGATCTTTCAAAAAAAGCTGAGTTGCTGAATCTGCATTAAGATAACGAGTAATGAAGTATTGCGTTGGACTTCTGAATTTTTATGAAATATTCGATGAGCATATCTCCAGAAGTATATTAAACTTTGAGCTCTATATGTTAGCTTATTTGCTGCTTCTATATATTTGAAACAGACCTAATTACGATATCTACAAACCTACAGAGAAATGCCACTCAATAAGTTTTCTATGGAAGAATATTATTCAGAAAAATGGATACCTAGATAAAACTCATCTCGAAAGAAGAATTTGTGACAAGTGAACGAGATAGAATCATCGCGGGAAATCAGACTTATCAGAAATAAGTTAAAGAAGAAGAGTTCCACTTTCTAAACAGACATAGGAATATATATATATATATATATATATTTATATATCGACTTGCAAGTTGTACACATCGGTGATCACCACCAAAGTGACCAGCTCCCAAGACGTCTCGTTTGAAGATAAAATCATGATATGCTGAGGATTCATTTATTGTGGGATGAGCGAAATATTATGGAGCCATTCATAATACAGTAGCAAGATAATATTCACGATTCTCTTGTCTCGATGCTTAATGGTGCATAATGAAGTTATGTATACATGCGGTTGATATGATCTGTGTCACTGAACTGTACGTATCTTCTCTTCACACAGTGACAACAGCTTTTGAAGTAATTGCTTGTCAGTGGACTGGTTGTTAGATGCTTCACAATGTCATCGTAAAGTATGATTCAAACTATGTACAAACATATGTACTCGGTATTTTTTCTGGATGTCATTTTTCCTGGTACAATTATTTCTATTCACCAATTTGTACATGAAAACGCATCTATAGTTTAAAACCTAATTTTGCTGTGTATTCGTGCCCGAAAGATATTCTACATCGTAATTCAATTAGAATGTGTGGAAACCACGAACTCCCAAATGCAATAAAGATTAATTTTCACACATGCGTTGATTTCGGCAAATCAACTTGTTAATTCCAATTGAAAGGAGTAGAATAATAGTACAGTAACGTTCCATCATTATCATCATCATCATCATCAATATAATGAACATGAGAAGTTCGATTGGCCAATGTAACACGCGCACCGGGGCGTCATTGGTGTCAGATAATTACGGCCACTGTTAAGCGGAGCTTACACGCGTTGGGCGGTTCGACCCTGGAGCATTTCTATCCCATCCATTAACCCATTTAGAGTTGCTCTCGATACAAAATAGCTATGTGTGTGATGAACTTATAAGTATATAGTACACATTTCTATATACATATGTGTATATATACATTTATATTTGCGGTAGTGAAATATATATCTAGGTAGAGGTAAACAAAAGCATTAAATGGTTGCCATCAATTCCAAGATAACGACAAAGAAAAGAAAGATAATTACACTGCTCTTGGTTCATTCTCTACGGTAGTTGGGGTAGACGAAAGTCATCTCAGCGTGAAAAACGTTTTGGTTAATACTCATATATTATATAATAAACATTTTCCCCTGATTTGTGTGGATGTGCTTAATTAAATCATGAATTGAGCAGTTGTGAAAGTTTATTAATGTATAGTTGAGAGATGAATGCATGTCATTAATTTGAGATTAAAATTCGATTTTTATGTTTATTAATGCATATTGCGTAAATTTCAGTTGATGGACCGGTCCACTATCAACGATATTCCCCTGATACAAATCAGAATATAATATCGAGGGAAAAACAAAGTTTACCAGCTCAAAAGACCTCTTTCAGATTACTGTCCAATCAATTTCATAGTAGTCACTTGATAATAAATTATTGATGAGAAAATTTGTCCAATTTATATTTTATCAAGTTAAATTGGTGTTAATATTTTCTGTGTCTCAAATTAAGGAAGTCGGATTGAATATGAAGGAAAAATATGTTATAATAGAATAACAAAGTATGTAAATTCAACATGAAGGTTTATTCATTTTGTTCATTCATTTTGATCTCTTTGTAAAAAACGTTGATTGTGTATAATATGTTTCAGGCTAAAAGAATTCTACAATTCGTGAATTATGAACGTTATATCCACGAATAAACGTCTCTATATCAGCTCCGATATTATATCAATTAACTTCGCGACACTTCAAATTTGATCTCAAAGCCACCAGTTGAAAGTTATATGGGAATGAGATTGTTTTTTCATAGATGGATACAAATTTGTCTCAATCTACAGCAATCAGTAATATGTGCATAATTGGCTCATATATGTGTACCAGGAATTGCTATAATAAATGTGGAAGTGGATATATAGTGTATATTGTTGTTAGTTACGTGAACAAAAAGGGTGACAGAAATAGATTGGGTGCTGAGTACGAAGACACATCAATGACACCTATACGAAGGCAGCTGAGCGTTCAACTAAACGTTATACACGATAGAGACTTTAACTGCACTTGAACAATATTGAAGTTTGACTTATTGTAAGATATGCAATAGAGTTCTGGCAGAATATTCATATTCATCACAATTGACGTAGTTGAATTTTCATATTATCTTCAAAAGTTACTCCAGTGAGTATTGGAACAAAACACTGAACACAGTTCATGATAGCGGTCTACAAGTGAGGTAGTTCATTACTATAATTTTATATAACATTGATTCTGTTCATAAATGTATATCTATTCATTGATGATATCTACATGCACAGTCTTGGTATATAAAAGTAATTCTTTAATGTAATATTAGTTATAATAATACGTGATACGGTTTGCATCGTATTTTCAATGAGAATTAACTATTTGATATAAGAATGTATATTTATGGGAAAGTATGGGAAATTATGTAGGGTTTAAAATTTTATGTATGATATGCATTTGAGTTGGATTTTCGGGAATAAATGTAATTCAAATAACAGCGTTATAAGAGACATAAAAATTGACACATTTCCATGAGGTTTTGAGGTTCAGAAAAATTCATACATCACTTGTATTGATCTCTGTATATTTGTCAGGAACGAAAATGAATTCATCGTATGATGTCGTTAGGGATTGGACCGTAAAAATTGAAAAATTGGGAGATGGCAATTTGACATTGGGTGATTGGTCAATTGCTACATTATATTTGGAATCGATTGCAAACAATCGGAAAATACATGAATTATTTGAATGATTTTTCACGATTGACGGACGTGTTGGAGAGAACAATGGAAGAGTATACAAATTGCTAGTTAGTTTTTTTTTTTTTTCCAACGAGAGTAAATATATGCAAATCCACATATTTATTCATAAAAATAATTCAGCTTTAACAAAATTGTCTGGTACGTCCAAATTTCAACTCCTTCACCCCCGATTTAAAATGTATATTTTTTTGTGACAAATACTTGATATAAATTTGTACTACGTTCACGTAAACATTGAGTGGAATGAGCATACACATTGCAAAACATATATCGCAACGCACAAAATCGTTTCAATCTTGGTTGAACCATTTCCCGTTGCCAGAGCAAAATTTCCGCGAGCAAAACAACGTGGTCAAAGTATTCTATATGTATATATACATCCGAACTTGTCATCCAAGACTAATTAACAAACCGGATATTTACTGGTGTCGCAGCGTCACAGCATTGCCTTCAGTCTGTGACTACTGACGACGACGCCAAAACTCTTGGGCTGTGTTCAGGAAACCAATTACAAGTGTCCCGGAAGTTCTGACCGGGCGTGAGACAGTATAGAGTATATATAGTTATGTATGGAAGTTGCAAAAGGGAATACTAGATAGTTGCGCTTATATCCGCAAAAGATGTTCTACGTGGAAAAGGAGTCGAAATAAATTTGTACTTTGTCTTTGATTTGTTTGTTAACAAAGCATAAAAAAGAATGAAACATGAAGTCAGTCAAGTGCGAACTTTGTCAACACAATCAAGAGTTCCGTGAACTATTTAATAAAAAATTTCAAATGAAAAAGAAAATAGAAATGGAAGTAAGTGAAAAAAATAAAAAATGCTCGAATATGATTACCTATATAAATAATATTATTTATTAAATATATATGCGCAATATTGTATAAATACGGAGGGGAATTATTGAACTCCGTAGTTCAAAAACTGAATAAATAAGTGTCTCGTATATTTCAAACTTCATTTCTGTATTCTACAATTTACCTGTAATAAAGAATCAATTCAAGAACAGTTGCAAATCATTCCGAATTGTTGACTATATACTTTATATAATTCTATCGTTCTCATATTGTAAGTTTCTGAGACAGCGCTATTTGATTTCAAAAATATATTGTACCGACGAGGTTCAGAATATATTCAATGAAACTTACTTGAAGATTCCTAATGAATTATGTATATTTTTATGTATTTATAATTGTGGCATGAACAGCGAATAAAACACAGACACTGATATTCAATAATGAGGTCCACAATTGATTTCAATAATTAAAAAGCTCCTTTGAATTCATCAAGTTTGAAGATTTTAATTAATGAATTGTGTATTCAAAGTATGTTGAAAAGGAATGTCGTTATGAACGTCAAGTCGTTAGTCAAATATTCAATATGAATATGTGAATATGTCAACGGGACTATATTACATTATCGAAAATGGGTAAGATCGAATATTCGTGAAGGTATTTTGCGTTTTGTTCTTCCACTTTATTCCGAAAGAAATATTTGGAAATAAAAATGGCGAAAGTAACATTACAAAGAGAAAAATATTTTAATGTCTTCCAGCGTGTGAGGAATAGATGTGATGGATAAAATTTAATGAGTACTTCAGATGAACTTTTCAATATTTGTTACTATTTTTATCAACAGTATATTTTCAGTGGAAAAGAGAGTAAATTTATTTACCTCCGTCTTGTTGAGTTCTGAATTTTTGTCATTGAAATGAAAAAAATATTTTTTTCATTTCAAGGATTCTATTATATAGTTTTGTTCTTATCGTCATTTTCATATCGAAGTTCTGATGACCATCTTTCATTAATAAATGGGATATCATACGTGAAACTGACGCACGTTCACAATCACTCGTCTGACTATTCAAAGGTATTGGAATCCGTATATAAAAAGCCCTTAATCACCACCGAACCATAACTGCGATCAACTTCGTGCATAACGGACCAATTCCTCTCAAATTCAAGGGCGATCCTTACAAGAGAGGTGAAAAAATTAAATGTCGTAATCTTCAATAATTTTCTGTTCATTTCCATTAACTTTCTCATAAAAATTTCACTTCAAATTCACAGATTGCGGGTGGGACGACGGTTACGGACGCAATACAACATGCGACCGTCCTTTTAATTGCGTTTGTCTACCCGGAACAACTGGCAATCCTGAACGTAGATGCGGAAAAAGTATGCACGATGTTCACAAATAGCATCAACACTCTTACAGTTCAACTCTAATAATTTTGTAATCAATTTCATCAATCGATTTCTCATTATGTAATTCTCATTTTTCAGTTTGTAAGTTCGATGACGAATGTGGTGCTGATGAGATATGCGATGGCTTTAGCGGGTGCACCCATGTATGTGAAGCCAATCCGTGCATAGGGTATGCAACTTGTGTTGCAGTAGACCGTACTCGAACTTGCACCTGTCGGGAGGGTACGACTGGTAATCCTAACTTGAGATGTATTGACAGTGAGTACCTATGAAATACTGTGGATGACACTGCGAATATTTCAGAAGGAAACACAATTGATTATTTCTAAAAATACCTCAATGACGCAAAGAATAATGGGGCAAATATCAATCGATGAGTTGCGAAATATATTTCACGAAAATGACATCCTAACACTTGCCGAGAGTTTAGTCGGAGTTATCAATGCAATTACCCTTCTCATTATTCATCCTTAATCAATCTCGGGCATGTTCATCAAACTTTATCTGATTTGTTCAACTCAATTAGACAGGTAGCACTAGCGATGAAAATTGTAAGCGATGGCAAATTTGTAAGAACAATAAATGCATCGATACGTGTGACGACCACGATTGCGGGAAATATAAACAATGTTGGACAACTACACGCACACCCTTCTGCTCCTGCGTTAGACGGTCTTACATTCCCGGTCACGATTGCGAAAACTGTAAATATCATACTGACAAATTTCCTCAACACTTATGATTAATATTCTAAAATGTTAAACTTTTGTTTATCAATTATTTCTATGTCTGCCATTTTCATCTTTCAGACTGCAATGGAGACAGGAATTGTGAAGCACCGGGAACCTGCCAGAATAACCAGTGCGTTGCAATTACATATATTAATATATTATCTGAGAATGTGCTATTTTTATTGTAGATTTTATTACATAACAAATAAAATTGTGAATGACTCAATCATTCACAATCTGGCGAGAGAATATAACAATTGATTCCTTTCCTACGAAGAAAGAGAAGTAATGATTTGTGAATTGGTCGAACATATATCTTATTTTGGAAAAGTATCATGTCAGTTGCGACGCATTGATGGTAACCAATGAAACGATCTTTGAAAATCATTACATAATTGCAGAATTTTTCTTTATGACAACGTCAGTGACACCTTCGAATTGAAGCTCTATTTCGAGACATTGCGAGAAGAAATATCCGGAGTAAAAACCTTTTGGTGGGATATTTCGAGGAAATGCAACTTCCAGGGCGTATTATTTGCAATAACTTGGAGAATCACAAAACATATTTTGGATGCCAGGGGTGTAATTATATTCATTTACTGAAATTTTTGGAAAGTGATTTTTTACATCTTTACAAGTTAACGAAAAAATTGTCAAATTCCAAACTTGAACGATCCCGCGCTTCTACTTCCATGATCTTGCTCTCCAAAATTTATTGTCACCTGTTGAATTCTGTCTTACATAAGCAGAAGCCCATATGTTTCGTGTCTCAACCGTGTGGTAAACAGTTGTCCTGTCATCCGCCAGGTCATCAAGATATTTCGACCGTATACGTTTAAAATTGTAACTCTATGGAGATCATTATTTTTCAACAAAAAATTACACATATATTCATGGATGTCTATAGACTGATAGCTATAAATACAAGAAAAATCATCCCACTTTTTTGGGGATGAAAATCGTTGAAAATTCCGTAAAAAATTCGATTTGCTATATGCAACATGTATTGCAACTATGTCAATGAGTATTTTCTTATAATGCCCACTCCACGATTTCGTACTTAAATTTTATTAACACAAACATTATCAGAGTTAATATATTTATATTGATACATATATGTTCGTGTTCACGATAGTATAAATAAGTGTATATATATATATATATATATACGGATGTAAGGTGATTGGTATGAATGTTTTAATGATGTTGATAGTTTTGAATCCGGGCGGTCCAGGTTCAAATTCCGGTTCAATACAATCCAATATTTTTTTTTTTTCAATTTAATTTTTTTCATAAATTAATTGACAAAAAGATAATGCGCAATTGTACATTATTTACATCATCAATGTTAACAAAAATGTGAATAATGGTATTATTCTATCGTATGATAGTAGTGGCACATTTTTCGATGATAAATTCAGTCCAGAATAACATTTCTACTTACTAGTGTTGTTAAATAAATTCTACATTGATAGTATTCTATTATAGCAATCGGGCATATTCAGAGTGTAAGAGGTAGATCTTCATATATTTTGGTTGGATAGAAAAATTATTATCTTTAGTATCCATTTATTGTACCATAAAACGGGCAGTGGCGATGAAATTGTTGAAACGTGATGTTCCATTTTAAATACTTATACAAGGTATTAGCAAATAAATTTAATTGCATATGAATAAATTTCAGAAAATGTATATGTAGTGAAACAAAAGAGGAAATAATAGTGATAAACAAAAGTGTTTCATATATGCATAATTTTCGTTTATAAATATTTGATTCATTTGATGATTTGTGTTCACTATAACTGAATGCACAAACAAAACAGAACTATAGTGAAAGAATAACGATGAATCAATAATTACGATTGTTACGAAGCGAACGATCATTGGATTATTCATATCAACTCTGAATATAAAAATCCTTGATGAGTATGTCATTGACTATAGTAAAATTTAACTATATACGTTATGATCAATTTTATATTCTCTTCGATCACTTCCAAGTGCCAAAGATCCATTTCTTATAAAAACTCGGAAAATTTAATCACGGATATTAGCACATGGGTATTCATCCCGTAAATACTTATGTATAATTGACACGTACTATAGCCTATATATATATATATATATATATCTCACATATATATACGTTTCTGATATTGTAACTTCATTTTAATTCATGTTTCAATTGAGAGATAATTTAATTAATTGAATTTAATCAATTTTGCTACATCTATTGATAATATCTGACATCTTCGATATATCAATGCCCTTTATGGAGCTATCGAAACCATTTGTATGCTCTAGGGATCAATGAAAATAAATAGATAATATGAATTACTAAAGTTCATTTTGTGGTTAATAAAAATTCACTCATAAGTTTGTATTCCATTTTATCATATGAATACGATGAACAGTTTGTGAGAATTCAATGAGTACTGCATCATGTGTTCATATTCACTCGAGAGGGATTCATCATTACTCCGCATTATCCTGGTACAATTTTACTACCTGAATACAGTATTGATTATCATTCCACCAAATCCAAGCTCGTATTTTTATACACGCGGGGTACTGAAGGGTATTGTACTACATTGGGGATATAATTTTTGCTTTGTTTGCATTCTCATATTTATATCCATCATTCAACAGTTGACGCGTCATTCATACGCTTGTAGTAAAGGCACGAGATTGATTCTGATGTAAATCCGGATATTTTTCATCCTTTTGACATTGAAACGCTTTATCAATAATTTTCAAATGAACAGAGAAGTCAAGTCAAAGACCTTTTTGGATAACAAAAGAACAAGTTTAAGTTACTGCTCGATAAAATAGACGTTAGATAGAAAAAAAAAATAAGAAAGAAAAACGAAGTGAAAATGCGGGGCCGTTTGATTGTCTGATAAGACATGGTCAGCGGCTCGTCGCGCCATTCCGAATGAGACATCGCAAAGATACGAGATCCCCGGTGCCTCGTAAATTCTTTGTGGTCCCTTGACTTATCACCCTCACACAGCAATTACTGTCGTGGGATTTTGGAAAAAAAAAATAATAACAATGATAATAAATATGTAGAAGAAAGTTGAATGAAGAAAATAGATCTTGGCTGTTTTCAAATTTCTGTGTTGCAAATAATCAGCTACCTGTGACATATTTTTATGATTATTTTTCTTCCATCAGTTTTAATAGCGCAATGAGAAACGAAAGATGCTCGAAATATTTTTTGACTCTTGTGAGTTTGATAAACATATGTTTTAGTGTCTCATTTGACTGTGTCCAACGTAATTGTAGCATGGTTTCGCAAGTGATGAAAGTACATTTTATAATTCAATTCAATAAACGTATGTTATGTTTTGAATTCAGGAAATAATAATACATCCATCCATAATCAACACAATAATTCGTTTATTAACATTCCACAGAAATTTTACGTGGACCATTTTTGAAACACGAAATATGCAGAGTTCTACACAGAATTGGTAACTATGTGCCTTGAGTGCAAAAAGTGTAACAAGTAATTTTGTAGGAGGTGAACAGGAACTCTCAACTGATTATGATTCTTAGTCTGCAATTGCGTTCGCTCGACAAAACAACAATGGGATGTTATCAGCAGAATTGTGGAATTTCAGAGTGTCGTGAAGTAGATGTGGTGTTGGCGATTTGTTGAATTGCATTGACGACAGGTCCATTTTCTCGAGTGCTAATTTGTTTTACTCACTTCATGTGGAGGAAACCTTCAACCACATTTTCCTTTCTCTTTACCTTTCTGCGGTTTCAGTCAGAACTACCGAATAGTTATGTTAATTAGAACGATACATGCAGTCATAAATGCACGTACAACATTTCAGTCTTTTCTACTTACATAAATGGCAATTAAACATAAATGTATATTCATATTCTCTAAAATTCAAATTTAATCAAGTATATTAGCTTTGACAATTGAATAGATAGTTTTCATTCTCATGGACTATTCAATTTCACTCATTGATTTAAACTCTGAAACATGTGGTACACACGTGCAATATTCATTGATTTAAAATAGTGCCGAGTGGTTTTCCAACCATGTTCATCGTTTACGACTCTTTGCCACCTGCGCGTTCTCTCACGCCAATGTATTTAATATACTGTCAGACTATACAATTTATAGCTTTTGTATTTCATTTCTGTCATCGAGATATGCATGAAATATATGCTTATACCAATGCCTACCTACGTCAATGTTTATTATAAGTATAGGTAGACGAAAGTATATATATATATATTGAGAAACATATACCGTAAAGTATCTGTATACTTTAAAATAATAACTGAAATTATCGTATATCTTCATTGGTCATCCTAAATCAATTTACAATAAAAAATTTGGGCACTACTTTGTCCCAAGTTATCTGCAGTGTTCCTAATGTTAAAAATGAAATTTATTCATCATTCAACTTCATATTATGTGACTCGAACATATTGAGACAATTAAGTGGGTTCGTAAAATTATCTGAAATTACATCATTACATGATTTTCAATTTAAATACACTTTTGATGTCTTATAACTGGATAAAAAAATTCAAAAAGGTATAAAGTACATTTGAGTTATTGAATGTTCAAACAATTTGACATTCGAGTTGTAGAAACAATTGCGGATGTTGAGAACTTGATATACAGCCTCATAAAATGCATTCACTTTGAATCTTGGTATGGAATGGAGTATCAACACCGTCACGGCTACTTCGCACAAATTTTTGAATTCAAGAATTTGTTGATTCACCACCCTTCAAACCCCTGCAGAATCGAGTGGTTTAGTTCAAAGCGTCAGAACATTTCATTCTCTACCGTTGTAGTCACTTTTAAAACACTTATAAAAGTTTTGCAGTGCAATCAACAATAGTAATAATATCCAAACTCCAAAATTAGCAATAATTAATGATGTATTTCTTTTGTTTACTCTACCAGAAATATACCGAACATATAATGAGTACGATACACTTCTCAATTCTACCGGACACTCTTAGACTTTTTTTTTTTTGCGATGTATATAACTTCCAGCGGAGAAAAATATGAATGTGGAAAATTTTATGAGATAACAGTTTGTCAAAATGTATATATACATATAATTGATACGTACCTTTATGAAGAGTGTTTTTTTTTCAGATTCAAGTGAATAAAAAATAACGGCCCGATGTCGAGAGAATTGAATAAAATATAAAGATAAAAGAGAAAATATCTATGTATGAGTGAGTAAAAAAAATATATAAAGAGTGAGGGAAAGTGGCGTGACGAGCGAGATGAGAAATAGAGAGTCAACGCCCATGTGAAAGTGCTCAAAGCAAAGAAGACAGAAATGGTTGGGGCTTCGAGGTTCGTTGGGCCCCCTAGAGGTTGTGCGTTAAATCTTCAAAAAGCTTCTCCTGCTGTGTCGTCTATGTTCACTCGAGTTTCTATCGCGAGTCACAGTATAACTCTGAAGCGTTGGTTGATTAAAAGACTTGCACCAAATTAAATATGAGCATTTTTTTCCCCATTTGCGACGTTGCAGTTTAAGGGCTGACGAGTGAAACGAAGTCGACAAATAATGAGAGTGTCAACGAGTCAGATGTTAGAAATAAATAAAAAATAATAACGGTAATAAGTCAGTCAAGAATTCTGGACAACAAATATTAAAAAAAATTGAAGAAGAAGAAAAATATATATTCCTATACACAACCAAGAGTTGCTGTAAAGTCTTGCGTCAAATTGTGAAACAATTTAGAACAATTTTCTCCAACATGAAAAATAAAATCTTCAAGTTATTCATTTCTTTACATGCATCAGTATATTGTATATGTGTTTTGGAATGTGAAGAGTTTCTAGTTTACAATTACAATTTATGTGCATTGATGAACAACTCCATTCTTCGTATATTCCATTATATCACTGTGAAATTGCTATTCTTTATCACTCCACTGCAATCAAGCAATTTTTCAAAACATGTTCAGAGTTTTCTATGTCATATATAATATGTTGAACTGGATGTAACACTATATCTAGATGATGAGATTTTGAGAATTGGTATCACAAATATAGAGTTACGAAACTAGATCATTTCATATTTCAATTCCAAACACTGCCTCAAATTTTGCACCTGAATAAGGAATGATATCAATTTTTGGTTTCTGTGTGAATAATAACTGCTGAATGGAAGAGAAAGTATCGGGGTAAAGAATAAAGGTGTTCTATTGTAGCAATGAGTATACTGCATTTAATCAATAGAACAAATGTGACGAATAATACAAAAATTATGTGAGAATAATTCTACTTCTCAATGTTTCGGTTTTCTATCCGAGAACTGGATAGATATACCGAGAGCTGCATACGATATACTTCCGATATAAATGGGTATCTCATTAAGCTCTCATTAACACCGAGAATATTATATGAAATGTCTGGTAGTTGTTCAACTTCTGAAGGAAGCCCGTCTCGCCCGGTTGTCTCGATATAATCCACGCAATTCGTCACACTCGAGTGAGTGTATTTCAAAAGAAGATTCGAACAGCAGCTATATATGATAGTTTTAGAGAACTTATCTATGATAAAGTTATAACAAATTAAATTATTTGAATCAAGTTTGTAGTGCTCGAACCTTTTGATCGTATGCGAGAAAGTTCGAATTGAGAAATGTCCTATCACACAACCAGGATAAATTTTGGTTCAAACTTTTTTACATGACACCAATCAGTTTGTCACAAAAACGATTTGAACAAGCATATTATAAAATTTAATGTGTGCATAACATGCAACTCGAGAGTTGATCGGAAAACAATAATCATGTTTTAATTTTCTGCATACTGAAATACATTAGAATCACCGAGGTTAGTGTGTGAAGAAGATTTTCCATACAAATGTGTTGACGTATATACTTTTTTCCACGTCTACTTACAAACTTTGTTTTATATTATTCGTGAGTCGCAGAGAGTTTGGGACAATTCCCTGCGAGCTACACTGACAAAAGTGTATTTTTCCTCCCTGAATATTTCTTGCTCTTGTAGCAATACTCGTATTCCTGTGGTACGAATACCAAAGCATTGTTTATAGAGGGATTGGTATTGCTGTATAGTAATAATACCAACATTTGAACAAAAATACCGCATAAACTAATTTTATTTATATAGATAGGGTAAAGTTGCTTCAGTCGTAGTACAACTTAAGTCTTACTCCAGTAATATCTGATCTCACGTTTATGAAAAATGAAATCTAGTGCTGTCAAAATGAACTATTTAATTGTGTGAGTGAACGAAATTAGTGGGCGACTTTAGTCAGTTTTCGTGCTGAAAAAAACCATTTAAAAGTAAGTTTTTTTTACTGTTTTAATTAAAATTTCTTGCTCATTTGTAAGCCATTCTAGAAAATAATATGATAATTAACTTATTTTTTTGGTTTTATTCTGCCATTCATTTGAGCATTATAAAGCAGTAGAATTTCTTTCAAGTTCTGTCAGTAGTGTTGGTTCGAAACTTTGAAGATCCTGCTGCTCAAGTGGAGAATTTGTTATTCGTACCCTTTATGCTGACGTAGAAAGTAAATAAAGATCATCTAAACCAAATGATTTTCTATATGCCAAACAATTTTATTTCTTAAGAATTCATATTTTGCTTCCTATGTGTAATTTACATATAACTTCAACTTTGAAGACTGTGATAACTCAAAAATAATCTCATAAGAACGTATTTCTAGTAAGAATGTTTGTATTTCTCAATGTGTTATTATGACTACTTGTTATATTGTTGTATAGATCTATGATATCGTCACTGAGGTCTTATTCTAAGTACGAGTAAGGCGTATAGGTGGTATGAATAGGTAACCAGACGCCTAAAATTGTGCCGAAAGTACTTTTTTAAAAAATGTTGAAATACCTACTTTGATAAAAGATTTTGATATTTTTATGAAAGCTGGTGCATAGCTTGATAAATTAAAATTCAGTGGACGCAAAAGATTTTGCTTAATTTCAATAACCCTTAGATTTACAGTAACTTTCCCTTAGGGAGTACGACTTGATCAATCTTACCCTGTATATACCTGGGTAATACACACAGTGAAACACGCGAGAAAAGTTACAATTTGCTATAGTATGAGACGCTATATAAGTAAACACGATATTCTTGCAGTAAGGATACGTATTGTTATCATAGGAAAACTCAAAACATTTCTGAGATGAGAATCATATACTACTGAATTATTGTTAAATAATTTTCATATACAGATACTAATAGTCACTGATGTGTCTCTCATTTCTTCAACACTTTTATCAATGATCGATAAATTAACTCATTCTCATCATTAGTAAACATTTGGTGTTTCTAATTCAACGAGTTTCCATATCGGAAAGTATGAATCAATATATTGTTGCTTATGTCCAATTATGTGCCATTTTTCTTCGATTTTCATGTGCAATTCTTCGAGGATCCATCCGTGTGATTTTTAACTTTATAAACCTGATAATGGGTTAATATTTATGTCAAGTTGATACATGTTGTACGCACACGTTGCAAATATAACAAGTATATGGGTGTAAGCAGAATCTCGATGAGCAGCTGACAACAGCTCATAGGATTCATGAGTTTTGGGGTTGTCTGGTGGTACACAAGTTTATCGTGTAGTTGAAATATACATACATCGATGTATATCGAACGTGCGTCGAGCACCCGTCAATAAAGTTTTCGTTGTTTTACTCATGATCTGTCGTCGAAACGATCAATTTCATTGCATACTGACACTTACAGTCACTCTCTATACAATAAGCAATATCCGGAATATTATGAATTTGTTATATAAATAGTTTATTATATAAACTACAACATTATCCGTACGAGAAGACACTCACGTTGAATCGGAAACTCACACTCTTATCGAAATAGATACATTATATATCCCATTATATATGTAATTCTATATTCCTCATTATATATTTTTGGATATAGTGGAAGCGGCACAAAATTCAGATATGTTAACATATATATTTATATATGTTCAATATATTTAAGGATGTATTTTTCACGTATATACTTTTTGTTTTTGTACGGGAAATTGCATGAAATATTCAATGGCTATAACTTAATTGATTATTCGTTGTTCATCCTAAATAATTACTTCAGAGTTCAAGCAAAGATATTTGAACTGTTCTCAAAGACAATAATGTAGAAAATTAAACATTACACCAGATCAAAGTTTCACTATCCAATTGTTGTTCAAATATTCCTATTCGTTTTCATACAATCTCATTAATATTTTACCGATTGATTTTGATAAAGAATTTATATCGAAAATAAATCTTTCAACTATATATTATTTAGATTGAAAATCCGATTCATCCCGATTGGCTACGAGTATGTTTCCAATTTACAAAGAGTAATTCAGATTTTCTTGACAGAAGATTGTATCCATGTGATCAATCACTGTCGTTCGTCGGAGAATCCACATCATTTATAATTACACGAAACCGAATTTTTTTAAGAGAAATTCACGCGGATTTTCATAATTAACTAAAGTGGTTGTCATTGATTCCATCAACAAATCGACTCAATGTATTCACGATAGCATTATTCATGTACTTGCCACTATATTTATTATTCATGATGAAGCCGGCGATATAGATTGAATTTAATCGTAATTCAAATAATGCGGTATAGCAATAAAAACAAAACCATAAATCAGACGTTAATTATGGCAATCCCTCGACGTTCATGCTTTTGTTGCCCGTGTGCGCTTGGACATTTCGAGATATCAGTGAACTACATACCATGGTGTTTTCCCTCTGATTCCAAAGAATTTCTCTGCATACATCCCCTACCTCTTGCATCCAGAGCGAAGTAATCCAAGCCGGTAAATCTGGATTAAACTCGCGCGCGTAGTCTCTTCCGTTGTTTGGATGAGCGTCGGGTTTGCCTCATGGAATGCTAAGTACGCCACTTGTACTCTCGATCGCGTAGTGTCTTGTTTGCCTAAAGGCTGTATACATGTATATAAGTATATACGGAGAGGAAAGTGTGTGACACAAAATAAAGAAGACGTGAAAGAGATAAAGAGGGAGAGAGATTGGTTTTGGGTCACACGACACATATACATTATTTAGGACAATTCGACACGAAAAAAAAAAAAAAAAAGTGCAAAAATATTAAAACGACAAATACTTTGAGCGCGGATGCGTGACTTGATGTTTTCTTTTTTTTTCTCTCCCCCCCCGTTCACAAAATGAGTGAGATGAAAAAGAAAAGAGAGCGAACTGAGAGAAAAAAAAAAAAATGCGCGCACGACAGAGTGCCAAAGTAAAACGTCCCCTTTTGTGCTTTCTCCGAGATTAAATGTCACCTCTCCTCGCGCTCAGCAAAGTCCCGGATGTCCCTTATTTCTACCCGAGCCCTCGAGCAGCGGCAGCAGCAGCACTACCAACAGCTTCTTTTTCATCTTTTTTTTTTTTTTTTTTCCACCACTTCGAAATACCATGTTGCATTTTTTGTCCTTATTTTACTTTTGCTTTTTTGCATCTGTGAAATTTTCAAAAGAAGTTCAATTACATTGTCGCAATTTCTTTTGTTATATTTGTATATTATACGAAAACGAAAAAAAAATAGTTTAAATTATTTCATATTTTTTTTTTCCTCCATTTCTGCTCGTTAACCTGGACACGTTAATGATGATATGCCACAGCAATGTTTGATATGACCATATAAATATACGTACGAGGAGCGTGACACATTCGTGACGTTTGTTATAATATGTTTTGATATACGAATAGAGTGTAGAATGAATGAAAGAATTGATATGAAAATTCTTTGAATGCGAAACAAATGGATAATTTAAGTTTGTTAAATCTAGCTTGAATATTTTGATATAAAATATTGAGGTGAAAATTAAATGGGTTTGGAATGAGAAGTTGATGAATTAATACTATTCATATGCAAACTATCACAAAGCGAAGCAAATTGTTACATGAAAATTAAAAAATTTTAAAACACGTTTAGAATTTTTTTACGTACGGTTTAGTTGTATTCAATTTGTTGTGTATCGGTATTGTTAAACTAGATATCTAAATATTGCTGCAAAGTATTGGACTAGGACCAGATCATACGATGTGAAATATGCGGTCAGAGGATAAAAATTGATGGCTTTAACTGTGTTAAATTGTCATATTACGCCAATTTTTTTTACATCCTCGTAGAACAAATTGAAGCGTCAAAATGACTTACATACCGTATTTCAACGGTTCATAGAATTATACCTTCCATTCAAATAGACATAATATTTTATCACACATATAGGTATACAGAATATGAAACTTCCGTATAAAATATCAGAGGTTTCGTAATAGCTATTTAATGTGATATATGGCATCATACTTGAACCATGAATACTCAAAGAACATTAGAAACTAGCATGAATGCATGAACTCTGATGAAAACTTGTTCCACTTTTAGGCACGTGAACATATCCGCGCCAAAAATAATATATGTTGAATATACATCTTAAAATATATTCATGTATGTGTGAATATATGTGTGGGAAGAAAATAGATATGTGTGAATAAATGTCCAGTTTACATCCATGAAAAATAAAACCTTCATTATAACTTCTCTCTGAAAACATGAAGTGGATCGTTGACTAAAATTTGGAGTGATGTATATGCATTATATTTTACCAAGAATTTTGGTTACTTGGAAGAGTGTACAAAACTTTAGTCAAGTCGACCAATGTGCTTAATGATTACTTATGTATATTCTATATGAAACGTAAAAGGACACGTAATTTTGTGTTCGACCATGTTATCATCTCACATCCGTTGGCACTCGCATGGAATGATAAAGTTATATGATAGGTTGTTTTCAAAAGATAAGAGAATCTATAAAAAATATGATGAAATGTAAGTTCGGTTTTACCTTGAACAAGGCTTATAGCTGCATAAATTGAAAATTTTTTCAACACAAATTTCGGAATTGCCAAAATGTCAAAAACATGACAACTAATTGCTCAAGTTTCTTGTCTCATCACTTCTAGAATTATAATAATATTCATATTCTCAGTGATTCAGGGAACAAAAATAGAACTACAATGAATTGTCAATATTTTTTTTTATTCATAATTTTAAGTATGAGATATTGCACAACGTAAGAATGAACATAATTCAGTATACTACATATAATATTTATGAAAACATATATATATACATATCTGTTCAGTCCTTAATCTGAAAGATGGATATAATTCATCCACATTGACACCATATAAATATCAGTACTGGCATAATACGTTATACAATATTTTATCATAATTTATTCGAATTCTGTTTAAAAATTTCTTATCATTATACAATGTTCTACGGGTAGGCAAAGTCGAAGAGAAGGTTACTGGTCACGATAAAAAATGGTTCAGTGATGTGAAAGAAAAAAAAAAAAGTGAAACTCGTAGCGCATCGCTAAAGGTGACTATATTCGCTGTGAACTCGGGGAAATTTGCTAGGGAAAACTTTAATTACTTCCTAGGGATTCATTACTCCATGCTAATAGACACGTGTTCGTTGCGCAAAAAAAAAATCTCTCCTGCTCATCTCAATGCGGCGTTTACTTTTATTCGTCGAGGCGCGTTGTTCCAACGACACTAAACGCCTTTTTTTCTTTTCTTTTTATTTCCCTTTACCTTCACACCATGAATATTGAAAAGCACGTAATTTTCATATTCGTTCTTTTATTCTTACTATATAGATATGGTAATTTGTAAGGTGCTTTATAGTTCGATCGAGCGAGTGCAAACACATTTCTCGGTCGTCGAAACCTGGGAAATGTGGTGCAAGCACGTATTCATATCTTGAATATAGCTTTGTTGCATATTCACTCCATATATCTGAAAAATGGTTGCGTTCGTCAGGGAGATGAGAAATTTTTTCTCCCAACATCAATATCAAAAAGCAGATCTGCAGCAACGATTTCCACTAGTCATTCATGAATGAACTGACGACATGATATGCCAAAGACACATATACTACAGCAAATGTGCCATTCTATCAAAGATGGAAATCCTATTTCGCCTATGGATGAGCATCTCTCTGTCGTTGAATACGTTTGAGCAATCAACGAATACATCGGAATGATTGTGAGGTGACGATACAAAGGGATATGTAACTCTGTTCGTGAATGCTAGATGAAGTAATAGATACGATGTTGCAATGCAGTTTAGAATAACCATTGTGCTTTGTTGAACCAATGATTGAGCTTGGAGAAATATTTTTATTTAAGTATTTTGTTCACAGGTGCAATTGATGTTCATTTTTTATTTTTTTTTTTATATCACAAAGTACGAGGAAATGTAAATTGTGGTGAAGCATAAGTTTACAAACTAATGGCGAAATGATTAGTATAGCGGTGCAGTAGAGAAAAGAAAATGAATTCAGGAATGTTTGAAAACTCATTTATTTATACAGAGTAAAACACACCATTAATTTACGTGGTCTTCGTACAAAATTTCAACCAAAATTAGCGAACAAGAATTTTAGCGCTGGTTAAGCGTGATGCAGAGTTTAATTATTTCTTGTATATTCTGGCAAAACTACAAGTTTACTACCAGTGCAATGGCTATATATAGGACAATGTGTAAAATGTACATGGATCTTGCACGGTTTTGTAGCATGAAATAAAAAAATAATATTGTATACTGTATTAGAAAAATAATCGAAACATATGTTTTTTTCATGTATTGTAAATATACAATCTTACATTTCTAGTTTTCATGCATTTAGGTTTAGAATTAGTATTTTGTCCTCCCGAAATATTTCTTGCTCTTGTAACAATACTGGTATTCCTATAGTACGAATACCAAAGGTTTTTCAATAAAGAAATTCGTATATATTTACCACAGCAAAACTTGGTGTCAACATTGAATAAAAACACGACATTTCACTTTATTTTACTAGATATATGCTATTGTCACATAAGCTGAAGATATAATATTATAAATAATATTCTGTTCGCGAGGATCGACCTCTATTTATTCACCTTAGTAACCAATACTTCAATTTTAACTGTATCAACGACATCATGGACAGAAATCACGTAATTTTCAATTTCAATTCCACTATCAGTAAGATGAATACATTTTGGTTGAGTAGCCGAACGAGGTATTATTTAACTGTTACTTCATTACCAGATTGTATTGATTCGCGAGGATTTGTGAGATGGTGTGGAAAATATAAATGAGCGATGAATAATCTTACTTTAATTTGAATGGGAAAAACATTGCGACAATTCCAACTCCTTGATTGTGCGAAATTATACAGTTTCTCATTTTATCTTTATTCACAGTTCTAGAACTAGTGTCAACACCGTTTCTATTTTGCTGTCACGTCGCCGTGAACAAATACAAGATGCCGTAACTGTGAGGAAAACATGTGCTTGATTAGCGCTCTGTTGTTTGTCCTCGATACTACACTCCAAACAAAAATAAATCTCTCTTGATTCAATATATCACATTTGCTCGATTCGAATGTTCTTCATGATGAATAAATATGTTTTCCAATGATTAATATTGTAATTTGTTATAACATATCCGAGATATTCGAATTTTCGAAGCCATCACAATTTTTTTCATCCAATCAAACGATTCTTTTCACATGATCTTGCATTGCTCAGGCAAAGTTTTTCTTTCACAGGGTGAAAAACCTTACTGTCCTGGAGTTTTCATACTCACAATTATCTTTTTGTTCAAAAAAATTGTCATCTTCCACGAAATTTTAATTACTATTTGTTGATGAAAAAGTTTTTTTTTATTTTTTCAAAAATAATTTCCAAGGAACTTTAAATATACATAGTAGGTAATTATGTTATCTAGAAGTGTGCAAAATTCTCAAAATGATCAATTAAATAATTTTCGAGTTATCTTGTACAATTTTTTTTTTTTTAATTGAAAGATATTTTCGATACTAAAAAAATCTTGAAAATTCGATTATATCTGGCGGGCTATGGAAAGATCTCCACCTTTGGAAATGTTTGCTTTGACTATTGGACGCTTTGACGTCCATTAGTTAATGATACTTTGTGTTCTCCTGATCGTCTTAGACTTGAAGCGTTTATTCGTCAGATTTCAAAATATGTTTCAAAGTTATCATTAAGTGCCTCTCTTTAAATCACAACTTCATTTCTCACTCAACATTCATCACATCTTTTACAATTCAAAGAAATTCAAAACGTCAAACTTGTACGTTCTACTTTCAACACATCAATTCTACAATCATTCTCTTCGAGTAAAAAAAGAAATCTTTTCTCATTAATAATAAGGTAATAGTTAAGCAGAAATAAATCTTCATACGATAAACATAATCGCTTGATAACTTTCAATTTCATTTTATGTGTCCATGCTTTTTTTTTATTCAAGTCTATGATATATATGAAAACCCTTCAATCTACGTTTTAAAACACTTCTATCTAGATGAGGCTTAACGGTAACTAACCCCTCACATTTTATTTCCTTGAATCTGGTTCAACTTGACTATGTTAATTAACCGAATTGGATAGGGGTCTTCATTTCTTTATGAAAGCAATGAATATAGGTATGCAACGTAGATTTTCACCAGAGACAATTTTTCTCCATAATATGTATTATAGCAAAGAAGGTGTTGTTGAATGTTCTGCAATGTTGAGCGTCATGAAATGCGCTATCGATCACGTCAGCTTATCTCGTGCTAGCGCGTTCCTCGAATCGGTTGGACGCGCGCCCCTACGCCACCCGCCTCAAGTACCTTTAAAGCCACTTTGTGGTTAGTGTTGTAGTGAAGAGGCCGCTATGGAGACGACGAGAAGTGCAATGCATCAATGTGTAGGAGAAAAAAAAAGAAAGAAAATTGAAGGAAATGAAAAAAAAAAAAAAAGACGTTAACTGTACGGTGGCCATTTATTGATTTATCTTGGAGTTTGGTAACTTATGGGAGAATCCAATCGCTATATATAATGTTTGTATGTAGATATGTGATACGATCGATGCGTTCACTTGAAAGCATTTTATAAATCAATACTCTCAGAAAAAAAATGTTTCCAGATTCAATAGAATTTTGTTAAATTCTTTTTTTGTTCCAAAGAAATATTCAATAGAAAGATTGAACTTAAATGAACTAAGGTTCATTTAAGAGAGCCCCTTTCTCTATTTCAAACAAAGAAAACTCACATTTTTTTAGAAATTCATATTTCAAAACTATACAGTTGAACTTTATTTCGAGATTCTGAGAATTTATTGTGGTGCGGCACTTGGTAGCGACTACCGTTCATCTAAAAAATGAGTGTCTCAAAACTTTCGACGCGTTTTTCTCAAAACGACTCTATTCAAGTCAGTGAGATGTGTGATCTCGGGTAGTAATTATCCAATCGAGTTCATATGTGAAGGAATTTCTAAAAATATATAACTGACTTCGTCAAATAATTACTGCACAGTATTCATAGGTACACTGAGAGTGAGAAAAAATACATACATGCGATACTGACAAGAATGAAAAATGTGTTATATTCAAGTTTTCATTATAGTTTTTTGCATTCTTGATTAATTTTTTTAATCGATGTCTCTTAACATAGTCATCTTTGTTTTAAAATGTAAGAGAAATGTTGATATATCATTCCAAGCGTGATGGTGCAATTAACTCAATTTTTCTACTTCGACTATTTCATTCTGAACCGTTGTCATTTCGAGAGTGAGTTTTTTGCACGATCACAAGTTCTTTCCCTCGTCACTCACCTCACACATTGTCCCAGTGCTACCTTGCCCATAACCAGAGGTGACACATTCTAGATGCGTTATATACAGTTGTGATTCAGGTTGGGAAAGTTGAATTATGTTTCTACCATCACATACGTTTTATAAATCGACTTGTTGGAATACGTATTTTCAACAATATACTTCTTAGCTATATTCCCAGAAATAAAGTGATTTCCTCTCCATTCTAAAAAAAAAAAAAATTAGCCCCTCGGATCGGTACAATGTGAAGAGTCATAAAGTTTGTTGTGTCGTTCATTTTATTTGATCATTCACCGTTTTTTAACTACATTTTAACACTCACGAGACACATCGTTGGAATTCCCATTGCCATTATTCAATATTTTACGGTTGATGATTATTATCCGTAGTTTTGTCTCTATGTGACTATATATGATCATGTGTGAAACGTAAAGCATGAATAAAATGAGTGAATCACTGTTTTTGAGACATCATGCATTATTTATCTCACTTGGATATTTTCTCTACAACTGTATCCAGCTAGGACGACAAATTATCAACAAGTAAGACGCACTATTCACAGGGAGCCAGAGTATTCCAGTAAATGAATAAAAACAGACAAAAATTGAGTCTTGATAATGTACAGTAATTACTGTTAGATACATATAGACACGAATTTTGAGACACGTTTATTCTTCATTCTTTCAATTGGATAATTTTAAACGATATCTTGAGTTGCATAGACTTGGATATTTTAAGAGTTACAGTTTCCAGACCCAGAATCGGAAGACCCAATTCAAATCCCGGTTCAATACTATCCATTATCTTCTCTACTATTTCTTGGGTGAATATAGAGGCCTTCATCTTATTCACGCTCCCAGCTACCAGATTCTAGTTCACAAGAATTGAACAAGTGTGGGACGCTCGCCGTCAATTCCCTCTCCTTTCTCAGAGTTTAGAAAATGAATCACCATCATGAACTAAATCACTTGAAGATGCTGATACACAGTTTTTTCAATGTGATGAAAAATAATATATTATAATTTCAAACGAAAGAGAATTTCATCAAAAACTTACATTAATGCTTTAGTGAAGTAACACAATCACAAATATACTCTATAGGATCAATAGATCGGACAGCAAAACTCTATAGTTTATGGTATAGTTAAACAGAGGTTCTTCAAGATTTTCAAGATCACTAACTGACAACGCAACGTTTCATCCATACACACTGTTCGTCAATCAATAGCAATAAAATTGTATAATTATTGTATTCATTCAACAATCGAGCAAATAATTTTCGTAATATTAATATATTTAAATGCCGTAAGATGGACGCTGCCGATGAATTAATACAACAGTGTGTTTGTGAAGTCATTATACATTATCCTCTATACAATATCGGTTATTGGACAAGTTAACAAAAGTCTGAAGACAAGTATCCGAATAGTTTAGTGAGTAGGACGCCTGGATGGATTCTATAGAGGTCATTACTGTTTCAAACCCAGTCTGGGGCCAATATTTATATTAGGGATTGTGTAATTATTTCCGAATTCGTTAATAATAATGAAATATATCGCCAATTTGAGTAAAACATGAGTTTCGAGCAGAATATAAATTTTAGAAGAGTCATCCTTAACATTAACCTGTATAGTTATTATACCCATATCATCCATCCAGATTCGTGGGCATACTGTTATTGCAATACTATCGTTTGGATCTAGAAAGCTGTATTATTCGTACAAAAGAGCTATATCAACTGTCTAAAGAATTGCTGCAGACTGTTTAATAGTGGTATCTACTTCATGTATTGAATTTAGATCACAATTTTACTAGTTTCTGTATAACTAAAACTGTGATCATAATCTCATTGATGTCCTAATTTGTTTGTTCAAGATGAATTCATTTCATGTATTCACTGCTCGTTAAGAAGTAGTGTTTCACGTTCAAATATTTCAATACTTCAATTTTACATGCACTTTCTCATCCATTGTGAACAATAGAAGTGGATGATTAATCGATAATGTTAATGAAAACGACAGGTAAATGATTGTTTAGTGAATTCGCAACTGACGCAATGCCAATATGAAAGTCTAGAATGAATGTTTAGTAGATGTTGAGATTAGGGGTTCCAGCATCAAATTGAACAATAATTCGTCGCGAATTCTCTGATCACCATAATGCCTCAATTGTTCTCTGATGAAATAAAAATTAGGGATAAGTAGTTACAACTAAAGCCCTGACTACACACTTTACAGTTGAGAGTATAATATATATAAGTCCTTTTGGAACAGTCTTACGATAGACTAATATCACATTTGATTTATATATTTACCATCGTTGAGTAGTGAAATTTTTCACTGTGAAGCACCAAATAATTTCATATGATAAAAATAACAAATGTTACAATATACAAACTATAAATTAGTGAAGATTACCCCAATTCTCCTTCTATTCATAGTTCCAAAATGATGTGCAATTTATTTTTGATAAAAGTAATTTTCCATCATTATTTGTTCAGGTGAAAATTCTCAAACAGTATCGAATCGTTACCACTGTCTATTGCCGATTAATTTTGGATTTCAAATAAATGCAATTGTCTGTTCTGTAAATATTCTGTAAATCTGGATATATTTATGGAGAAATTGCTGTAATTATGATGATAATTGTGAGAATTGGCTGAGAATACTAACTAGAATACTAATACTAGTTTTTGTCAGTGCGCAAAGTCTACAGAAAATAAAAGCATAATATATGATAGTGAGTGACTATATATATTCATAACTAGATATCAAAGAATATTTCCTGTGGATGATAACTGCTTTGCACTACCCCCTAATCAAGAAACTTGACGACGCAAACCGTAACTCGTTTCACTTAAAAGTTTTGGACGTGAAGCGAATCGAGTGATGAGAAAAGCAGAGAGAATATATAAACATATAGAAAGAGAGAAGAAACTATTACGCGCGACGGGGCCTTTACAATTTTCATACTTTTATTTTTTCCCTGCTTGTCGCGATGTCTCTATATAGATAGAGCTCAGAACAGCGCAAACGTGAGGAGAAGTGCGAGAGGGGAATAACGTTAAACAGAAGAAGTAGGATAATTAATTTTCGCAAATTCCACGCTCGACCGAGCACACACCGAAATTCGAATCTAAAGACCATTTAGATTCGCTTTAGGCTGACTTGCGATGCTGAATCTTCACTGGCCTGACGACGAGTCACAAAACTTTTCGACCGTTGAAAAGACTTCTCATACTATATGGCGGCAAAGCAGTAGGAAGAGATAGTTGGCGATGCATTAGGTATATACAGCTACTCCACTGTGTGCGTCCGTCACCTACGTGATCGCATTGCCGAGTGGTTTTGCTTGCGCGTTCGGCCACTTTGAGATTCCTCGCCTCCAGGCGGAAGAGTCGAAATAGAGAGAGCATAAAATGAAGACGATGCCACTAAAAAAGGGATAGACAGAAACGGAGAAGAAGAAGAAGAAGAAGAAGAAAAAAGGGGAAAAAATAAAGTAGAAAAGAACGAGTGTAGTATACAAGTCGTCGTAAAACGCGAATGCGCTCGTGACTTCGCCTTGAGCGAATCTGGCGAGCTCCCATGTCCTTACATCCCTAATTTGAGAATCGCCAATAGAATAAGTGAAAAGTCGGAGCATACGTCAAAGCGTTTTTCTATACACCCTATTGCTTCAAATCGAAAAAACTAGAATCAAATAAATTATTATTAAACACGTATCGCAATTCTTGGGAAAAAATATGCGATATGAATTCTGGTGAATAGTGCTAGAATGAAATCATGGAAATGAATATGAATAGAAGAAAAAAATAGAAAATTCATTCATGTATGTCGAAAAGTTGATTGACTCTTCATTGACACGGCCTTCCTGTCGTGCTGATTGGTTGTCACTGTCGCGAACGCATTCTATTGTTTGCTTTTATATGAAATTACTCCTTTATTCTACATTCAAAACTTGAAAAGAAAATGATCGTGATTCATTTTTTACTTCTCATTGGATTCTATTGAACGCAAATCTCTCAATACATTGCAGATTTTCACTATGATTATTCTTTTCTGTAGGGGATAATACAAATGATGATAGGAGAGGAGGTAATTCCAATTTTATAGAAAGAACATGGGGTAAAATGAATAGCCAGGGCATTTTAGTTATAATAGTATATAATAACATGAAAAGTACCATTTTGAATTCAGTTGTGTTGTAGAAAGAATACACAATGCGTTGCAGCCACTTGCATGAACTTTGTGGCTAAAACATTACAAAGAATTAATGTGTAGTTTTTTATCGGAGAAAATTTTTGACAGTAGCATTTGGAGTGAATTGACAAGCGGAATTCGTTGCATTATGTTTGTTGGTGGAGCATTGAATTAATTTTACACGCTGAACAACTAAACTGAGAGTATAAAAAGTCTGAACTCTTCTGTGTACCGAAATTTCCTCTCGATTATATTGGTTATTCCCACGTTTTGGAATGGTGATAGTGTTGGTTGAAAAGTTTTTAGAACGCTGTTTGTGGTGAAAGTTTGAGTGCTTCTAACTATTATTCCAATTATAACTGATGGTGTGCTATTTCATCGTCAATCAATACGATTAAACGGAGAGACAGTTGGGCGAGCATTGCAGTCAATCTGAATATATAATCGCATTACTGAATCTTGTATATGTGCCCGTCAAACGACGTATGAATGCAACGTTGTAGAGAAGGAAGGGAATGCAAAAGTGAAACGTTTTGTATTAGCACCATCACGTTTACACAACATAAGGGTTTTCATTATTTCTATAAGGGTGATTTTATTATCAGCGCCATTCCGTGGAGTGAATTCAACGATCTTTCTCCCCTACAACTCCATTTATGTATTCTTCAAACAGTTGTTTTTGAGAGAATGCAAAAAAAGTTATTGATTTTTTTCCGATGAAATTCAAGAGATTTCCCACTTATCCAATACAATATCTAATCCAATCAAAATACTCCTCTCTACCACCCCTGGACAAATTTCTGTTGATAGAAAATGTAACAACGTATCTCAATATTGACTTTCGACCTACAAATGAAACCAATATTTTCCTTACCATCTTGTAGATATCTAATTGGGCGTTCCGTATTCTCAGCCAGTACCTATGTCAGGTTGTCCTGACTCAACAATTCTTATCAGAATTCTGACCTGGCTTTTCCTGGTAGTTTCGAACTGATGTCTTATTGCTCCCAATACGAACTAAACGACCAAATCTATATTTTGAGGATACATACTCGTGTAGAAATAATTTGATATATGGTAAGCTGCATAAGATTCATAGATTCTCGTCCATTAATAAAAGTACATTCAATGAAACTGAGACAAAATTTTTATCTGCCCATAAAATAAGTACAGCAGAGTGGACAAATAGTTTATATGATATGGGTAAACAAGTATGAGAAAGGTAGAGCAAAAGTATGTAGTTAGGTTATGCTATTTGATCATTTTCATACTCGAATCATGAATAATTACAAGCGACATCAATTCCAAATGATAAATCGGTATACAGTGCAGTGAAATATTTCAAACTTTGAAACGTACGTTCGAGAAATAAATCATTTGATAGGAGTTATGAGTTGTGTGAAGGAGCCCGTTCCACATCCGAAAGTTCATACTATAATGATAGGGTCATGAGTGTCGATAACAATATTTCTAGTAAAGAGGGAGATGAAAAATATGGATATGTAATTTCATTTTGCTAGCTATCATTCATTGAAATGCCAATAAAAGTTGAAGAATTTGAAGCATCATTTAAAGGCGACAACGTAATGAATAAAATTGTATTTTTTTCTATTCTTCAGATTCCAGAAAACAACCACAAATAGTTCATCTATGTTTAATGATATTAATTCTATAACTTTTTTTATCACGGATATATTTATTTTCTCCTTATTCTTGCTATTCATATTGTAATCTGGAATAAGCAGAATAGGATAGACATCCCAAATACTCGACAATATTTCGGAGCTGCCGATGTAATCACTGATAAGATCATCAGCCCAATCAAATTCTGATCACCGAATTTGTAGAGGTTCAGATCAAAATCCGTATAGCAAATCTGCCAAGAATTCTGATTCATTGCATTACGCAATGATTAAAAACTGACCGGGCATCCGAATGTTGTCACCTGGTCAGCCCATGGTTTTGATTCCTACTATGGATTATCTCCTTCCCTCTCTGTTTTGCACACCGAGTATTTCGTTGCATGTTTCTGACAGCATTGACAAATATCTGGTCACTGCTAAATTGAGTATCTAGCTATAGTATCAGATAATCCTTGATTCTCTTTTGCATGTAGCCAAAATGTTTATCGGTATATCTAAAAAATATTGCATGTTATCTTCATTTGTGATGGGCATCGTGGAGGCATTTCAAACTTGCGGAACGCTTCACCACAATACATTAACATTACCTAAAAGAGACAAGTGTTACATAACTTTGTCACTTCCAGGTGATAAATCTGTTATGAATTGTGTTGTGACTGGGTTAAAATGAATTTTAGAAGATGATAAAAGAGATAAATTTCGGTACAAACTGAAAGACATCAGCTTAATTGTTAAAAATTATTCAATATTTTTCTTCACTGTGAATACATATAATCCCATCAATTAAATCATTATATAATCATTAATTTGATAAACAGCTTTCCAACTACTTATGAAAATTTAATTTTCTAGTACACATCATGGATGGACGAGTGTAGCCACTGAGAGTATGATCATACTTTCAATTAGCTCCAACAAAAATATACACTGCAAATTTAACGAGTTTAATCGATCTACCAAACTGTTAAACTAATAATCCAACAGAAAATTGATGTCAATATTCATTGTAACAATAATATAATTTGATCGGAGGTTTATTCTGAAACCATCCTAAATTCAGCAAAACAAAATTATGCAAACTATGTTTAGAATTGGTCTAATAAATTTTTTCTCTTCAGCCTAATTTACAATGGCACTCATATGGCATTATATCCTGAAAAAAAGACCTAAATGATAATGGATAAACAGTTAATTATATCATACTCTTGTTGATATTGAGATAGATATCAAATATTTTAGAGGTGAACACCGAGTGTAAGCCCACGATACGCCCGATGGTGCATACAAATGCCATGCAAATGAGCGTTTAGTGTAAGCCGTCGCTATAACCTCAAGTACACCACACACTGGGGGAGATGCTGTGGCATTACCGCTATATAATACCGTACGTCTTTTGTAATGCGACCAGACGTTGAGCCACTTTCCTGGTGTTCTACATCATACAGATTTATTATGAACTCCCGAGTGTCGTATGGTTATAATGTAGCTTCAAATTTTGATCAGCAAACATGAATATTATCCTCACAGTAAAGTTCTCCCTCCGAGTAAATATTTAACTTGGGAACACGTAAACTTTATTCGTAACGCACTATTGGAGGTGCGATTCGTATAAACCGGGGAAAATGAAATTATGCAAACAATAAAAGAAAAAAAAAAAAAATAGCCATGAGCAAATTTGATTTAGAAAAAAATTGGAAGAATCTTTTTTCTACTCTGTATGAAAATGTTTTTCGTAAAATTTAGAAAACAATAGAACTATACCTAGCGATAAATCACCAATTTTTCCGTGACAATGATATTGATATTTGTGAATTCCGCATGGCAAAAAAAACGCTACTGGATCGACTAGTTATTTTGTTAAAGTAATCCTGCGTGAAAAAAAGTATTGTTTCTAAATCGACCATGTTCCACGTAAACTTTGAAAATTCATAAAAAATTAGTTGTATACAGTGTTCTCCGGAGTGTCATACAATTCACTATTGTATGCCTACTTTATTCATATGTAATTTCATACTCAAATAAACAGATGTCATTTTTCCTCTCGGAAATTATTCCCTGCATTGCGAATCCAAGTGCGTCCAAAATGATTGCAGTATCATGATATTGTATGGAAGATTAACACTAGTATTTATTAAATGCTATTAATAATAGCGTTGTTAGAGACTACAATACTTTGAGATGGGGAGTAGCATACTGAGAGCACACTTGGGATTCCAGTGTTTAATTTGACAATTCATAAAAGGTTAAATAATATTCCCTGTGTGCACAAAGCATATTTTATATGTTATGGAATTTTGTACGAGTCGAGTAAGAAACTTATAAATTATTATTGTCTAAATTACGTATTGATCAAGGGTAGAAATAATTATTAATTCTAATTTCACTTCCAGACGTATACACTTCTTATTCCAAGGATATGTATGCTCGTTTAACGTGAATTATAATTTATATAATGTATCTCTGTTGCGTGTCTACACACGACTTTGTGAAAATTAGTTATTAATTAACATTTATCATTCCTGACACCACTGGGAAGCAGCTGTGTCAAATAAGGAAAAGATTTTAGACATTCAGGAAATATAAAACCTCACGTTTATCAAAAATTCCTCACCTTCTAGATCATTTAATTACTTACCTTTATCAATTTTCTTTGATAATAGTAAATGGCCTCTGACCATATCTGACCGATCCTAAATATTGCAACACCCCAAAAAATAATGCTCTTCAAATTCTTAAGTTTAAATTTTTATTTATTCAAACCATACCGCATCTCCTTCAAGTGAATTTCTCCTTTCCAACACTAGTTGACCAATGAAATAATCATCTCACTCTCTCTTGACTGTCAAAGATCAACAACATAGTTTTCAAGGGACTTCTTCCATGGTGTATAAATTATTGTGGTCTGCACACTTTCATTGACATAAAACTATTAACTTCTATATTCCCATCTTTCACATCCAATTATCTCCATTTTCCCAGTCTTACTAATCGATATCATAACTGTAGCATGAGTATACAGTCCATGATCATACAACATCTAATCGTGGAGATGGACTTGACTGAAATGAGGGTGGACCACTTTGACCCGTGGGATGACTCTGTAAACAGGCGTACGTCTGGGATGCACTTTAGGAGCTTCTCAGTGGAGTTACGTCGGTTAGAAGAGTGGGTGGAGTTGCAGCAGCCAGAAGTAAAGAGCTTTCTGTGCGGATAGACCGCGCGATAGGATAGAAGCAAAGTAGAATCTATATAGCGAGATCTTGTTGAGCTTTTGGAGAATGAGTGGACTGGTATATAGCGAAGTGAAGCAAAGAGTGATAGAGAACGCTGGCCAATGTAATGGACGGCTCATAATCAAGTTATTTTCGATATATGTATATAGATTGTATATAATTAGTCATGGTTTCGAGCTTTATGTTGATGCAGCATTCATTATCGTTTCTGAATACTAAAGTGATATATGAGTGCACTATCCATAACGGCGAAAAACATCTGTGCGCTAATTAGTATGTTTGTATGCTTTAACTTCTATCAAGTGTACCATTGATGGTAGAATATAATAACCAAAATGAAAAAAATAATAATTTGAGGGTATGCAACTTTGTAAATATTGATAATACAAAAAATTCGTCGTAAACTTTTTTGTAGTACATCAGTTGGATTACAAAATTGCTATTCAACTTTTTGTTCTATTTTCAATAGTTTAGCTTGAAAATGCAAAAAATGCGAAATTAAAAACAATTTCAATTTCAAGGCTCTGTAGAAAGTAAATTATTGATGATAGAAATTTGACTCAATGGAATTTTTTGTCCAAAATTTAATGCTGAATAAGATTCTTGCATTCATTTTATAGAAAAATAATTTCTTCATACTTTGCAAGAGTAAATAATGCAAGAAAATCCCTTTTCTGTGTTATTTCAATGAGAAAACTTTAGGTTCGATGATGGACCTATTAAAATTGGAATTATGAGCTCCGCTTTGGACAGGATGTTTATTTGGACATTTTCTACTTTTTCTTGAGAAAAAAAAAATATCGAGGTTTTTTTGGGACACCCTAATATATATATATATTTTGTTCAGTAGAAAAATACGAATTACCTCAATGTCGGGCGGAATCGTAGAGAAAATAAAAGCAAGAACTTTGTAAAAAAAAACCAAACTAATCCTACAGAATCGACCATTCTGGAATAACTCATTCAAATTCACTTGGGACATAACAGTCTTCTTTGTTTATTTCTTCTTTCATATTTTCTATCCAGTCGAGTAGATAAAGTGAACTATGGATGTTCGAAATTTTTGAGAACCGCATCGGTCACATACATTCAATGTTTTGATATCCATAAACGTTACGATTTTCTGTTCCAGACTGTCCAATTTAAAATCACAGTTCCAATCCCTGCATATTATCCATCCGAAGAAATACAGTTACTACACGAAAACTTTGTAACTTATGCACATTTGTGTTTTTAAAATCATTCTTTTGAATTATTAATTTTAAAACTCATTGATTTTAACTACTTATAGTTAAACAAAGTTGCTGCTCGCAAAATACATTAAATACAATTACTAACTGTCATCATTCATTGTAAATTCAGACAAAATAGAAAATCATTTGATATCACTCGTGCGTGTGTTGAAATAAAACACACGTTTCTTTAGCGCTACTTTGAGAACATCACAGATCATTTATTAACCCCTTTATATTTTTTAATGTAAGATCGATAGTAACATGCTGGTAATCGCAATGGACCAGAGACCTATCCTGATTAACTGACTTGAGAAGGAATCGATTTTATATACTTCAATTACAGGTAACATCGGGTAAAGCAATTCATCGCAAAGCTTGATCACTTTTTTTTTTTTCTTTCGCTTTTGTTTCTTTTTGTTCTTTCCTTTTTCCATTACTGCCTATGACTCACACTGAATAATATTAATGTCACCATTTTTCTTCAAACGTCTATACTACTTAGAACTAACAAAAATAGTTGGACACGTGGAATATTTATGGAACTTTTCTCTCTGGCGGCTTCCGACTAACTCTGTCGCTAGCATTTTTATTCCTCATTTTTCATCGTACAACAAATCCATGTTGACCTATATCCATATATATATATATACACATTGTTTTCTTTTTCTTCCAATGATTACATCAGAATTATTGCGTCAAAGAAGTATTTGCGACGCTCTATGTTTCCACCTGGTCAATCTCGATATAGTCGGACCAATTTAGCTGTCAGGGATTTCAAATTGTATGAAAGTTATTCAATCATTAGGTTTGTTTCGATGTTATGGTTTTCACTCTTTCGATCCGGTAGTTGATATAACTATGCATAAATATTTGTATTCGTATTTGTGTATATAAGTACATATTACTATTGACGAATTTTTTCTCGCAGCCCATGCATGGTAGTAATAATTGGTGGTGTCGCGAAGCTTTGAACTGTTTGGACCAAAAGGGAAACACACATGAAGCACCATCACCTATGGACGGCGCTCCGTGTGGTGGAGGAAAAGTAGATAGTACACGTCTTCAGAATCGTGCTGAATTTGTTGCATTTACTTTTTATAGAATCATTGACACTAACATTATAGCTTATTTATTTTATGTTATTAATGTATTTTAGGTTTGCTGGGAAAAGTTGTGCGTGGCATTTTAAGCAGATGCAAAAGTCTCGGAGCATTTTAGTATAAACGTATTATCCATTTGATGGCATCGTGCTTAATCTTTATTGAACAGTATTTTAATTAAACTATGTATTGTCATGTAATATATTTGGGAATACTGAGAATGTTATAAATATATGAAAAGAATTAAGTTCAATTATAGCTAATAATGGAAACAATGTAATGTTAAAGTTAAATAAACATACTAATTTGAAAGTGAAATGACTCACTTATTTAGAATGATAAAAATAAATAAAAATAGAATGGTATATTTACGAGCTGCGAAAGTTCTTACAATAAAATACATATCTCGTCACGAATGCTGATATTTGTGTGATAAGCATGGTATGACTCCACTTCTACGTCCTCAGTGAATATTCACTTTCATCATACGTGTCACAATAAGTTAATATTGCTAGTAATATTGTCCGCATAATTTAAAAAAATGAAGTTGTATCATTTTACTTCACTGCTATCAATAATCATAGTGGTAACTAATCGAAATTTTGGTGAATAAAATTAGTTGTTGACACTTTGTGCTTGAATTTAATGTTTAATATTGTTAAATATTTATCGGAATTAATTTATTTCTCAGTCGAATCTCGATATCCCCCCGCACCTGATGAATTGACACTTCGAATTGAAACTGACGAAGGTAATATTGTGAATATTTTTTTGAAACGTGTGCAAACATTCCTTGCAAATCAAAATTTGCCTGTCAAGAAGACATTGGATGACAAAGCTGAAGCGTATGGTGACGTGGGCGAAGACGTATGTAACATCACTTGAATTAAATACTCAATGAATTGAATACACAAAAAGGAATAACTGAAAATAACGTAATTCATTCATAGATAATGTCCGAAGTCGGTGAATTTTTCATGTATCATGAGTATTGCACAAAATCTGCATTCGTATACTTTCAGAAGAGGGGTATATTAGTATGTTTCTTGCAGAATAACAGATAGATAAAATAATTATGAATAATTAACAGAAAATAAGTATACAAATAAATATTCTCCCAGAATGGTGTCGTTGACGTAACGTACAGTATTGTAGGCTTGCCAATCCATGAATCACACAAAGTGCTTAAAGTTAGATCGAAATATCTACGATTTTTTGGTATCAAAAGTTATATTAAAAAGGCACGTCCGTTGAGATCGATCGACAACACCACTGCAATAATTCAAACACGTCATGATCGTGACGTAGGCGGAGTAAAACATACAGTTTATCCAGAACTACTTGTTGCAATTGGTTTCGATATGCACAAGGCACTTGGGTATATATATATATATATATATATATATATACATACAATGTATATTGTAATCGAATTTTTGTGTATCATATTTGATTGTTATAATCTACTTTTCAGAAATAATTACGTGAACACTATATCTCATGTCTTAACTGTTTACAATGCTGTCGATATGTTGTTCAGATTGGTGAGATCGACCACGATATATATCAATATTGCAGCAATAATTATTGAAACCGTATGAAAAAAATAATATAATATCATATATTTTGTTTTAACCCCTGAATTTTCGAGCGATTTTGCTGAAAAAATGACAATTTTTCGTGTATATGAATATATTGTTTTCTTCAATCTCATTTTTTAATACCATAATATAAAAATTCTCAATTTGCTTGATCATATAAAAATTAGTCACCGTTTTTCCGTCAGAATTCAGTGGTTGATTGTTGAAATTGGTGAATTAGGCAGAAAGATATAGACAATCAAAATAGTGAGAATTAATTTTGCTACGCGGTGATAATTAAGGGTTAAAATAAATTCAAACACATAATAAATTTTGTTGAATGTTAATTTAATTCAACCTGTTGATACAGATACAATATGCATGGTATTTTATTCCAAAGAAATTTTCGGACAGAGGGGTTGAAAGTGTTCGTACAGACACTGTAAACTATTTAATAAGCGTTTTTTTTTCGACTAAAGAAAATCAATTCCCTCGATATTCATATGACTTTATAGCATACAACACGAGGTATGGTTCTTATGACACGTTATGATTTAAAGTTATTGAATCAACATACCTGCAATGATGAATGTATAATTTTTTAGGTTGCCGTTTGTTGGAGCGGATGGAAAGAAGTTGCATGGTGCGATATGCAAACTGCGATGTTCACTTGAATACTGCAGTTGATGTAGGTATCCAATTTTTTTAATTATTTCATTGCGATTCGTTTGCGTTGCAGGATGCGCAATATCGGCTCCACGCAACTTTATATTTCCACCTGGTAAATCCAAGTTGAGCCGATACAACTTTGTTGTTGCGGATTATAAATTGTATGAAAGTTATGTAGTCATCGCTCACGAATTAGCACATGTGTAAGACATTCGTTGATAATATTTCATTTATAAAAAACAGGATGTATGAATAATTTTTCAATACTTTAGTTTTACAGCTGAACACGATGGAGAGGGATCATTATACTACAATACCGCGTCATGTGGAATAAGAAGTCTTATGGCTGGACATGGTTGTCCCAAGTCTTGTTTACAATGGAGTCGCAAAACTGAAAGAGAATTCACAGCATTTTTCGGGTTTATTTTTATATTATTTGACACATTACTTCAAATATTTATTATTTAAAAAGTGTATATATATGTTTGTCATGAATTATTATTTTTACAGATCAAAAGCTCGCTGTATCCTGATTAATAAACCAAGATCACTGTATCCTCCAAAACCAAGGAAAGTATTTACAGGAGTGGAACAGTGTCGCTGCTATGGTTTCGAATCTTTTGATCCGGTATATAATTTTATATATATGCATTAGATAAGTCTTAAAAAAATCAACAATACTCTTTTGCAATTTTTGTTCCCAATAAATTCTGATATAATTTCTGTAAATATTATTATTTCCTGTTCAAATTCAACTAAACAGTTTTCATTTTTATTTCTCGTTTGTATAGCTGTGTTTAATTGATAAATTTTTTATTTCAGCCTGATATTGATGGTGCCAGTTGGTGGTGTAATGAACCTATGAACTGTCTAGATAAACATGGAGATTTCACAGATGTTCCAATTCCTTTGGATGGTACTCCATGCGGTCGAGAAAAAGTGAGAATGACATTTCCAAAACTAATTTGAATCTACTTTTTGGATTTACTGCACATATTATTTACAATTATACCAATAATTTTAATTCATTTTGTATTGTTCATGTATTTCTAGATTTGTTGGGATCAGAAATGTCAACCTTTAGTTAACGATTGGATCTAGTAAAACGTAAATGACATCTTCCATATCTCAATATGTATTAAATTTTTTTCCTTTTTATGATATCACACATAATGATATTGAATAATAATATTAATATCAAAATCCAGTTGAATTGGCGACTTGAATACGATTTTTTATGCACAATATGTGACTAAAGCACACGTTCTGATGTCGTTATAGTTTACATCATCATACTATAGCAAATCGTAACTTTGCCCGCATGTTTTGTTGATATTCTTACTGCAGCAAACCAAGTTTAGCTAGTGATAGATATACGTCTCCCTCTATGAAGTAAACTTTGGTATTTGTACTATACGAATACCAGTATTGCTACAAGGGCGAGGTATATTTAGAATTCGGAAAATACTGTTGTTTTCATTGCACTAAATGTTGAGAGAATCGAAAAAAATACTATATACATGTGAATAGCTTTCAGCTATTCAAGCCGAAAGAAAAAACCCTTGATAGCACAATTAGGAATTTGTCGTGGTGGAAACGGTATGAGTATGGTGGTTGAGCTTTTACGCGGTCGTTCCATTGAAATATATTTGCCACATGGCCAGAAGAGCTTTATCGAGAGAGCGAGGCCCAACACAAGTAAATTCATTGTCGGGTGCGAGATATACGAAGCCCGTTCTTTAAGGGTAGTTACGGCAAATAAATGTTGTGCATTACGGTCGTTTCTATTCCTTCATTGTTGCAGAAAATGCACAACCCACTTTGAACATTTATATTTTTATTTTTTGGTTTATACTTCGATGAAAATGAAACGAAAACTTTTTCTCAAAGAACAACTTATTATCTTCCCCTACAATTTACTTCAGCTACAATGTCTAGTTAACGTTTCGTAGCTTGATAGAGCAGTAAATTATCCATGGTGGTTGTGGTTTATTTAAATGTAATATATTATTTACTCTATATAACATGTAAAGTAGCATGACAATGTTTAAAATGCATGACAGCTATGAACATTCATCAGAAGTAAATAGCTGTTTGCTATTATTTTTATTGAAAAAGTGAAAACTAACTTATATTTCTTCAGAAATATAGAAAGAAAAACATAAACTTATGTACACTCTGCGGTTCCAACTTGTTGTATACTATTTTCAAATGTAGGACAACTCTACTTTGCTACAGAAACAGTTGTCATAGTTCATGACTCAAATAACAAATCGATCCCTCATTGTTATTGAGCGGTGAATAATAAATTTGTGCACCATCATGGATAACAGCCTGAGGAAATATGAATTGAATCAATTCACATGAATTCAATGTGAGACAATTTTCGTACCTATAATTAGGTGGAGTGTTTTTATAAAAATTCGGGTTAACTTAAAAATAGTATTCTTAATACAAATTTATCGATTTTTCCATCCAATAACCTAATCTAAGATAAATATGGAGATCGCCGGCGTAAGATCACATTTGTTCTTATAAAAGAAATGCATACATGGTGTTCGATTGTTCACGAATCATGTGATGAATAGTCAACGAGCCGATCATATCGTACGCTTCTCATTGATCGCACCGGGTTTATATGAAATAAAAAATAAAAAATTCAAACAATCATATGTGTATTTGTTTAATTTATTCTTTGTCACGTGCGTGCCACACCTATATAATGTATTCAGTACTCTCATAGGTTATTTAACATTATGTTCGATATTTAAGTTTGCAAGAATTTCAATTTAAAGTACGGTCTATTACATCTAATTTTGTGTTCAATTGAACACGTTTGTCGACTATTAAAATGTATAATATTTGACATAAATACATCAAACGAATTAACGTATATTTAATGCAAAGAAAAATTTACTGGCACGAATTCATTTATGATATTTATTTTTCACAAACATATATTATTAACGAGAAATAAATACTTCTCTCAGTGCATCTGCCTTGACGTCTAACCGAAACTGACATATATAAATGAACTAAAATATTTTCTGTATAATTTTATCAATGACAACGTCGTGGTTCTTATCTCTCGGTAAGAGAACACTCTATGCTATTTCAGCAGCATATTCCAATACTAAATCTATATGCCTCCACTATCAACACGAAGCGAATACATAAATGTTACTCTCCCATTTTGTGAAAGATATGTCTAGCATTGCCTTTGAATCGTGGTGCACGTCCAGATGAGCTAACCACTATCACTACGAAACCAAACCGCATTTGAACTTGCAACAATAGTGACGGCTCTTCGGTCTGTTTGTAGCTCTGTTTTCCGCACTCTAGTATGTGCCCAGCATACGACTCAAGGAACAAGCAGTATAGTATTCCGAGTTTCATGCTGCATAGAAACGACGTGGGTGAATGTCGTTTTCGGAATGACTTACCATGGTGTTCAAATGTATAGGTCGAGACTAGTACTCCCCGGAATGTTCCAACTAACACCTATCACCAAATCCTGATCTCATTCACAACAGTCGATGTGCACACATGCACATGGAATTTTGGGAGATAATTGAAGAAAAATCAAGGCCAAGTTATTGGTTGCCTTGAAACTTCTTTTCAAAAGGGAGGGAATGTATATATGATAGAAATTGTTAGATGTAAACATAGGGAAGTAATGTATCAATAACGAATTGATGAAAATACAAATTTGATTCCATTCATTTTGTTTGTTGCGACTCGCTGAATACTCAACAACTATTTGCACGTTTGATTATTTTATCATCATTTACAAACACATTTAATGTGTCTGTATATAGCATTTTTGGTGAGGCGCCATCGATATATGCATGGCTGTGTGTGTGTGTGTGTGTATGTGTACGGCTATGTAGGACTAGAATGTTTACGCCATAAATAGTTTATTGGGTTAAAGGGGAAATTGGAACGTGAGGTTGGCCGTTAATAAGCGTGGACAGAGCCGCTTGGGTATGGTAAATCAGCGTGAAACATACTCACACTCATTGGGGAATATCGATACTGGTGAAACCGTATACATATCATCGTTAACCGAATTGGAACATTTCGATTTTATTCATCAATTTCATTTCGCCATACTTTCATTTTTGTCTTTGAGAATTCATATATATCTGAGGGAATATTTGGTCGGTGAAATTGTTATTTGTATGGTATAAATTGGGATACTGATATGTATGTTATATGATGAATAAAGAGAAAATTCAGAGAGATGGTGGTCACGCCTCAAGGCTCTCAGGCAACATAGACAAAAGTTAGCGCTTGAATTTGGTGAAATAATATGTGAATATTTGAGTTGAATGACTGAATTTGTAGAAAGTAAATTGAAACGAGGTTCGAAAGGAAGTTATGATAATCAGTAAACGTATATATGAAAACTAAAGTACACATTCAGGAAAACAAAATGCTTTGGATCAACACCATGTGAAATGATGAAGATTTGACTCCAGGCTCTTTCATCAGATTTATCAGAGTTTGAAGTAGTTGAATCCATACTTTTGTTTGATATACATTGCAATTATATATATTGAAGCGTTATATTTCATTGTCATAATTAGAGTAAAACAAAAATGACATTTGAAATAATAACCTGTGAAAAATAACTGTGAGTAATATTATAAAAAATATATAAATATATACGAGCATAAAATAACTTGTATAGGATATATTTATATAAAATAATTTGTATAAAAAAGGATATGATCATTAGGTGAACAGATTTAATTCACAGTAATAGATAAGTTATTGACATAATTGAATGGATTGAATTTGATATATTAGTATGATACATCCATTGGTAAAAATCATATATAATTTACTATTTTTCAAATGACAACATTGATATATATATTACATGACTGGTAGAATTTTGTTAGAGATGTATATGCTGATAGAAGTGGACACACATATATGAATAATTTGAATATACATTTGGAACATACATTATGAGAAAAGAATAATGAGATTAATAATATATTTTCATATATAATTTTGTTCCAATTTCCCAAAAAAGTACAGAGCATATTGCCGAAAATATCACATCTGAAAACGTTCTAGAATTAATTTCTTTTGATGGCCATTGCTGGCATTCTGATCTAAATTACTACACATATGTCAGAATGAGCTCGATACGTATGGTGAATGGAAATGAGGAATTGCCGGTTAGGATCGTATCAATAAAACGTCATGAAAATTAATTCATTTGAAATATGTCTATTTATAGGGTAAAGTAGGATTAACTTGGGCCAGTATGTATACTGGGACTCCATAAAATTTTAATATTCACGGGTAAATTCTTCTCGGTCAATAATTATACATTCACAAGGTATCACTTAATGAGAATCGGGGTAATATTTTACGGGGATGAGATCGATATGTATGAAATTATTTAGGAATGTAATGGCTCGAGTTACCTCACCCAATACCAAAAATTATGTAGAGATGACATTTTATCACTATCACCACAGTTTCTCGCGGCTTGTTCCAAGTGCGCAAGAAATTTTCATGTGGAATTGGCTTGAAAATATCGTGAACCAGAATCAGAAGCTCTGAAAAGTGACAACAGTTAGCGTTTTACATTAATTTTTTGAGAGAAACTTTAAATTAATTTCTGCATCATCGTAAATTCACTGCATTTCGCGCTCTTCCTCTATTTTCACAGATATATTAAGAAGCAAATTATAGAAGTGTACATCGATATTGTTATTGGCTCTTGGTGATAATTCAATTGCATAAAATTATGAAGAAATTTTAATATCGCAAATAGAAAACACATAAAATGATCGGGAATATTTTGCAGGTGGCGAATTGGTCATAGATTATCATCATTTTTTACTATTTTTTTTTTCGTATGCTCTTTTTTTTCTCGTTATTCTATATATATATATATATGGGGGATGCAACCTATGAACACATTGATCGAACCGCAGCTCGATTGCCAAACCGCCGGCGTGGCCTCCACTGCACCGTGTCTGTACTACTAGCTAGTAGTGTGTGGTGCGCGCTGATGGGTCGAGAGTGTGGGATGAATTTTGCATCGAAGCGTATCTGCTTGGGTCTCAGCTGAGGGCAAGCCAGGCGCCATGGGAAATTTAATTTCGATTTTGTTAGAAAATAATGCTTCGCCCCTTCACCATACCAAAACACGAATGCGGTGAATGTGTGCGTTTGTCGGACCAATGCAATTTGTACGTAACAATATATGTACCGTGGAGACTGAGTAAAAATTCAACTGTATATCTCATTCGTTGGACACCTTTGTCGATATTGGCGTTGATATAATTGTCAGTTCATGTGTGAGTGTGAGAATGTTGATATTATCCAACTCCTTTTGTTTCATGCACGTTGAGTATTTTTGTATTATTTTTCGTTTCAATTTTTGAATGAAACTCGAGTCCGTTCGCACTTTTCATTATACCTTTCATTTTTCAACATGTATAAATGGTGGTATAGAGAAACCAACAATTTTTTCATGTGTTATATTTTATTTGCACTCTTGAAACACGCTCACGAAATATTCCAAGCATTTTATTTCATATTGTTGACATTGCCATTGTCAATCAGTGTTTACATACATACAAATTTTTTTACACATAACGGTACATATACACAGTATTAAAAACACTTGTTTGAGGTAATTCCGTAATTACCATTCAAATGCAATGTATTCTTTTTCTCCTCTAACAAAAATATATTATTTATTTATATTTATATTTCATTATACTGTAAAATATGAAAAATATGAAACTTTTTCTTTCTTTTTCCTCAGTTTCACCAGCTAATGTCGACCTATAAATATCATCTCAAATTTAGTAATGACAAAATAGGTTAAATTTAGCGAAACAGGTGTGGAAGATAATTTTCAATAAAATCAGAGATTTTGAAAATGCATGGCAGCTATATTGGATCTACTATTTCCAATTTAATGATTTTAATATTGAATTTGGATTTAGTGATTCTGAAAACCCGTTATGTGATGTAAAAAAACTATTTTATTTCAATCGGACTTCTTTTTATATTGCTGGTGGCCATATTGAATTAGCTATTCAAAACTTCGCAATTCTTACTTTAGATTTGGATGTAACGACCCCGAAAACCCCCAGACACTAAGTTTTATTAAAATCGCAATATTTTGAATTGGTCTTTATCGGATTTTTTTTATGATGACACATATATGTGTCACACATTGTTAAGAGATTAATAAAGATATGTATCATTTTATATATTCTGTACACATGAAATTCCAGTATTAGCAACCGCACTCTAAATAAAACGTGTACAAACATGTTCAGCTCGCTTATATATCCTTATGTATAAGTGTTGTGTGCGAGTGTAGTTTGCTGTGATCCTGCTACCAGTATAACCTCTATGAATGAATAAATATAATGTAATATAAATATATATCTCACCAGTGATGAATACGGAAATGTTGAGTGCAAAAATTTGATTATACTGTGAAAAACACTTCCGAATACTCACTACATATTCATTCCACTAAAAGATAATTCGTATATCTGTATGAAAAAGCATATGTCCATATAGAATAATAAAGAAACAATTGAAATGAATGTGATAATTTATCTGGGATTACATATGAAGCAATGTTACACATGAAGTTGTCAAGACACAATATTTATTCATGATTCATGAAGTTTTGCACTATTCAACTATATCGTACGTGTGTTCGCATTTGTATTGTGTGTCTCATTGCCCATAACTCATTGGATATCAAGGTGAGACGATCAGAAGAGGAATCTCAAGATAAATGTCCGAATTGAAAATGAATCATAAAAACTAATATGAATGTAAATTAACTTTGAGTTTGATGAAGATCTGACATACTGTTTTGGAGGTATCTTTGCATGAACTTCAAAAAACACTGCAACTACCTTAATATTCTCTGATCTAGCAATACACTTCAGTTTCCTTTATTTCCATCAGTTTAGTGATACCCAAATTTGAATCAATTTAAAATATTCATGTCCTAACAGCTCAATATCATCGTTATCCAGTTTGAATATCATGATAAATTGAGTTTACATTAAATTAAGTACACAAAGCAAATGATATCTATCTCATTTGATCGTTGCGCATGTATAGATACTCATGTTCGCATGTGTGTGCCATGTCTATATATGTGCGCATACACGAGGAGTTGTTATACGCGAGTTTTTGGTCTCGTATAACGCCCACAACTAGGATTAATGGAATTAGTGGTTTGAAAATACCGACGTATGGTCAGACACAGCATAAGGTTGACGGTCAAAGGGATTACGAAATTTAGTGACGACCACAGCATTGCGAATTTTTATTCCATTACATTCACCACCGAGTTTAAATGCGGTATATGTGGGACAAAAAAAAAATTGGAAAAAAAGAAAACTGGGAGAATCAATGATATTCCATCGAGGGAGCTTTTGCCTGTTGGTGCTATCTGGCATCAGAAGCTGGAAATGTAGAAATCTATCCACAACATATAACTTTAGATGATAATTCTCGTGTTTTACCATCACAAGCTAAATTCATTCATTTTTTTTAACTGAACATTCACAAATGTAGAGAACATGCATGGAATATTTTATGAATATTAAAAATAAATAACATTTTCAACGTTATCAATCAAAACTTTTCTCTGACATTCTGTTGAACATGAAATAATTGAATTAACTCGCGCATTCAGCGATATATTGTGAAGTAGATAATTGAGTGTGGTGAGTTTATGGTGCAGTAATGGAGAGTAGCAATAAAGTGATGGTGGAAATTGCACAAAAGAGTCTGGGAAAAAAATCCATCGTCTGTTAACGATGAAATTACGATAAACGTCGCATAGAGGAAAACCTTTTGTTACTCCTTAATTGCATTTTCTCTTATGCTCTGCATATATATACCAGTTGAAACTACACACATGTTCTAATATATATATATATATGTATACGAGATTGAGTGTGTGCACAAGTGGCCGGCGTCTGCATGGTCTGGGAGACATTAAAATTACTTCTCCAGGTACAATCTACCTCCAATAATTACATTACAAAGCGTTCGCAGAGTTCAATTTATATAACGCTGTACTATATATGTGTATAATATGTCTTTGCTTTATGCGACGTACTCTATTATAAATCGATTGCTACAATTTAATATTTTTTAGAGAATAATGCGCGCCAAAGCAGCACGCGAATCAATTCTACTGTATTGAAATATTTTTCTTCTTTTCACGTTCAATATAACAATGATTTGCATTTTCAATTTGAACATAAAGTTAAATTGAAAGTTGCAGAAACAGATTTTGTTACCTTTGTTGTCGTGATTGTCACCACGCTGTGCCATGGCATTTTAACTCTGCACCTAAACAGCAGTTTTTGTATTGTCCAATTATAGAATTGGAGAACTGCGACGTTATTACGATTTCGAATAAGTATATAGAAGAAAGGAAATATATATTCGTCATGCGCTAATGAGACGGGTGTTATTTTTCTGTATCTACAGTTTATTCACAGGAAATCTAAATCCGTTTCACAGTAACATTAGATGGGAATGTGGATGGAAAAAGAAATGAGATAGAAGTATGGAATTAATGTTGAAGTCAGAGTTCTTTGATGGGTCGTCAAAACCTGTTCGATGTCAGCTCTTGAAAGGCGAATGCTGGCGAAGCGACTTCCGCCTGTCGTGCACGGCTTGAAATGTGAATTTTGAATATGATTCGTCACGCTTTGGCTTCTTTTAGCCTGTCGCAAAATATAACGATGGGGAAATTGAGCAAGCATCTCTATGCTACCAAAAAGAAGGAGATGAAAATGAATAAATAAATATATAAATGAATATGTAGAATGCAAAAGAAATATGTTGAATTATTTCACATTTTCTTCCCGGAACTTTATCAAATTGAAATATGGCTTTTAAATGAGTTGATGAAGTTTATCAAGAAATACGGAATTAACATTCATATTATTTCATGATGATATAATTATGCCCAAACATTCGTTTTTATTTCTGCCTGATGCTAAATTTCATATAATCAACTCCACTATTTACGAACAAATAATATTTCATATTCACAACAGTTTTGCACTGTATATATAAACACACTTGTAGTACTCAATCATCATATTTGTAATACCGCAATGCATAATTATCTACGCATCGCTGCTCGATATCCCATCGATTATGAAGCTATATAAATCAGAATAAAGTCAAAAGAAACCATTATATATTGCTATAAATCTCTAGTACCATTGAGATATTAATTTCCTTGATTGGTTATGGATTTATAATACAAATATTTATATTCGAATGTATGAATGGTACAAGCAGCGAGTGATATTGAATAAATATTTTAAGCGTCCGGTTCAAAAGTTCAGATCAGTCTGCATGAATCGAAAGCTGTATAAAAAATTCATACATTTAACTCGGTTTCAATCTCTATGAGATTGAGTTTATTCAAAATACGCTGAACCAAACGAGGAATGAGACCATTTTTGCCTTTCAATTTTTACTTGCAGTAGAAATTCTCTCCTTCCTTTACATATATTTTTGTCTTTGAATATCATTATTTGAATTCATGCTGCCTCTTTTTCTCACTAAATTTCGATAAAATATATACATACACAAATACTGAAGTATATATAAAATTTATTTATTCTAATACAATTGAAAAGTAGTCACGTATTAAATATATATTTGTTGAGCAAAGTTTTAAGAGCAATGACAATTGCCGACTCGAGTCACGTACTTGTAATAACAGTAACAGGGAGCATCGAAGTGAAGCTAGAAAATACCTATAATACTGGCAACCAGCCGGTGGCCTATAAATCTTCACGAAATAACCTAATAACAAGATCTGCCGAGAGACTTTTGGAGAAGTATAATTTATTTAGCAATTCATTGCTGGTAACGGTCGAGAGATTGGAGGAGAACAGAGACCAGCAGTACAGCAATGGAAGTAGTAGATGTAGTAGTAGTAACAGTATAGTGTATAACAGACAAGACTCTCTCATGCTCCACTGAGAAATTCTATATTGGCCTATTGCCAGGAAATAGTATTGCAGTCAATCGACAAGTATAGTAAACGACACTCGATACCAGTTCAACTTTTTTTTTCCTTTGTACGACGAAACAAAGAATCAAGATTGTGTACTTTTTGGTTTTACGTAGATAAAATTAAATGGCGAATATTTGGATGAGACAATCACCGAGTAGAAAGAGTTGAGAAAAAAGAAAAAAAACGGCTGATGTGTATCCACACACCATCAGCTGAACTAAATTAGTCTGTGGCTGAGTCCCAAAAGCCCAAACTATTCTAAAAAACTTTATAACGTCGCTTTTCTCATGCGAGCAACTTCATTTTTCATGCCATGAACCAGGGAAAAGTAGAAAGGAAGAAGAGAACGAAAGAAACATGGTGAGGGAGAGGAAAATTGAGATCTCAACTCCCAGTCTCATTTCCATTTTGAGCAGACAGGCAAGACTTACAACTTGCGCGTACCTCTAAATGTATTATCAACCAACTAATAAAAGTACCTTTATAGGATTTCGACGAAAATTTAGTACATCCCTTTATTCCCTTGCCAATTTTACTGACGTCGTATATAAATATATATATATATATATCATTGTCAAGAGACGCGCCCGACGAAAGAATTTAGAGTGGATACCAGTGAAGTGCACATTTATCTATATATATATATATTACTTTTGTGCTTTTGAGACACAAAGTATTCAACTCCAGAATGTGCTTTGCGCAAAACAACTGAGGATTTTCTTTCTATGTCCCGGTCACTTCTATGTGAAAAATTTTGCACGTCAATTACAGTTGCACGAAAAATAAATGTGTGTTTACGGAATTACAGTGCTATTGTAGTGTGTTATGAATTTTATAATAATTAGGTGGGAAGGAGTGAAGAGTAAGTAGTGTGTGGCGGTGTCATTGATCTTGTATTTTGAGTAATGGTATAGATGAAAAATTTGGAAAAGTTGACCGATTGCTTAAATTATTTCACCAATAAATCCAACATGTTAAACAAATGACCAGTCTCAACGTTACTCAAAGCTAACGAGCGTGACCGTAGTGGTGGCATGACTTTATAAATGATGAGATGAACATAAGGTTTGATTAATTGATGCATCATTGACCTATGCCTCGTGAAATATTTATGATCAATTATGAAGAATTATACAATACACAGATCACGATATATTGTAACAAGTCGTGCATATTACCAATGAAACTAGTTCAGATTTGATCAGATTTTTTTCATTTCTTAAATTTCAATTCTTCATAAAACTTAAACAAAAAATGGGAAACGAGATATGGATCGGAAAAGATGGGATAAGAATAATGTAAGTTTTGTTTTGTTCATGTTAATAAAATATGAAAAACAGAAATCTGACAACATTTTTGATGAAATTTGACGTATTATTGATGAAGCTTTTGATTAATTTCCTACATAAACATTGATCGTGGTTGAAATATATGGATTCCTCATGAAGCCTTCCGATTCACTCAGTAGGAGACCGATTCGTATTTTCAAATCTAACAAATAAAGCATTTGTTCGCTGCTTTCTTGTGACGTCAATTGTTACTTTTCCTTACTTCAATGTTTGAACCAAAGAAAGGACAACATCCACACCTCCTCGGATTCTTTTGACCAATGACCGTGCCTTGAAACTTTTGTAACATCCTTATTTATCTCCATGAGTTTCTAACTAGGTCTTAAGAAATTTGTGTAATGTCAGTTTTTCGACAACCACTCAACCAGGCAGTAGTAATTTCAAATATATCTAAATACATATTAAAAAAGGTCATAATATTATTTAAACAGATACACCTTCACGCTCTGAATGTGCAAGAGTTAATTCCAAATATTAGTATCAATTTTTAAGATATTATGATACTGGTTGATGACAATCACGAATTATTCATCATGGAGGATGTCAGCACATTGATAAATCCTACTGAGGTTAGCTATACTTCAACATAACTACACTGCCGAATCAAGTGCTTCAATTCAGAACGCCAAAGTGTTTCATTCTCTATCTCCAATATTGTAGTTGTTTTTAAAACATTTATAAATATTTCAAAATTGACTAAAATATCTTTACTTGATTTGACAGGGATTTGCAGTATGAGTATTGAAGTCAGTCAACATCATTCAAATATGGATGAAGCCTACATAAATCACCGCAATGTTCGATAGTTCCATCCTGGAAAACTATATTAATCCAATTTTGATTTTGGAATGGGGATGAACTGGAAATTCGAGATCTCAGAAACACTTCGTATACATATAAATACATGAAGTTGGCTTTTATCTGCAATGTCTATCGGTCGAATAAACTTTTTCCACCTATATCGCTATACGTTTCTATAAAGAACAAAAGAGTCCGTGTCGGGACGGGAGATGGTGTTTCCACGTGAAAGATTCTTAAGAGATTTATTTCGTGCTTGTGGTTCAAGTGGAAAAAGTTGAACGTGAGCGCGCGCACGCGTTTATCCGTTGAGAGTTCAGAACCAAACCCGATATATCGCTCAAGGAAAGTGTGATCGTAGTCCAATGTCAGACGTCACGCACACGTGAGCTGTCGTTTGTCTTGACAATTTATAATTCCGTTTAGTTGGTTTATAAGTGCGCAACCATTTCAATCCCACTCCTGAACAGATTATTGCATGAAGTCAAATATGGGAAATAGTTTTCATTGCAGTGTTTATAAGGGGAATTTGGGGATTGCACATGTACGAATAATTCCACCAGAATTATTTGAACCAGAATTTCAGAGTAACAAGTACATTGACAGTCCAAGTACATCAGCAATTGTTATATCCGATCTAGAGCATTGTTACATATTTTTCAGTAATTTTCCACTAATCAATTTGAACACACTTCCAATGTGTTACGTTTTTCATATACAATGATACATACTTACAATTGAATCTGCAAGTCAAGTGTGCAAAAAGATAAAGTCCGATTGCTGCGAACTGTTGCTTGATGAGCTAGAGACTAATTAGAAACCACAGGGCATTGGATTTCCGGAAGCGTGAAAATTCGTACAGTGGAGTTGTCGTGATATTATAGCCATCAATTTGTGAAAAGTAGTGTTGAAACGAACACGTTCAACGTTGCCGGTGGGCATTTTCCTATTCCATGTGCACAACTACACACCTTCATAAATCTCAAGTTTTTTCTCTGTTCGACGGAATGGCCCTAAAGAATGAATCCAGAAGAAGTATTGGAATGTGAAATACAAAGAAGAACTGGATTCAACCATGAAAAAAATCAAAGCTCTTTGAATACTAATAAACATTAATTACACAAAACCGATAGAATTTCCATCATACCATTCACAATTTACTATACCGTGCACAAATTGTAACACAATGAAAATAGGAAAACAGAACCCGCTCGTGCTTTAACCGTTAAAGTTTAACGTTCATCAGCATCGAAGGGTTACAGACAGGTTGGAGCTACTCTAACTTCTGCGCTCTGATAAGGATCATACAAACTACTGTGGAAAAATAGTATTTCAACTTCCGGAATCCAAAGTATTACCGAGCGAGTTTTCATGTGGTAAGAATACGTATCCTCACTCCAAGAATACTCCAGCAAGAATACCGAGTTTACTTATGATAGTAAAGTTTTAACTTATGTGACTATAGCATACGTTCGGAAGTCGTCATAGCTCACTTTCTCATACTATAGCAAAACATAATCTTTTTCTACATGTTTTACTGTGTGTATTACCGAGATGAATGAATATCTGTATAAAAAAAAGTGAGATTTCGCGGTGTTTTTGTTTCAATGTTGGTATTCTTTCTTCAGCAATACCAAGTTTTGTTTAGAAAACTTTGGTATTTGTACTATGAAAATACCAATATTACTACAAGAGCAAGAAATATTTCGGGAGGAGAAATACTGTTTTTTTACGAAACATACATATACCATCTACATTTTTCATGTGTTCATGAAAGTCTAATCATGTAACTTGGTCAAAAAATCTTCCAGATATTATGGATCATCTATTGCATACATATAGTTTCATACTTTAAAATGTCCGATACAATTTCTTTTTGTAAAACTTTCATATTCATGTTTGCAGTATTTTATTTCGAAGTATGGAGCCAACATATAATACAATCATCCTACGATGCATCCATTAATTTGATTTGAGTGTGGTTGTCTTATCGTTTCCAACCACTTGAGCGTATAGAATCCCATTGTCCCATTTGAACGATGAATTGATATGAATGCATCCACAATTCTGTTATCTCCAGCCTCAGCTCTGCTTATTGAATCTATTGAAGAATTGATTTCTACATTCTATTATACATATTAGGTCATTCGAATTTACGAAAAAGTCAATGACGTATCGAGAATAATGAATGCATTGAATTTCTATAAATTTTCGAGTATAATATATATGAAATTTGATGTTGACCCAAATTCTGGTATGGATGATTCAATAAATTTGTAATTCCATTTTACGATGTTGGATGCGGGATTATGATTATTAATTTATCAATTTCATCGTGGTTGACGAGGCATTGGATTTATTATTCTGATGGAGAACCTCATGAAAGAAAATATAAAACTAATCAATTGTCATAAATGAAATAAGAATTGTATGGAATGAATTTTAAAGGAACCATTTTGATGTATATATATATAGACGCATGTGTGTGTGTGTATGTGTGTGTGCATGTAAGGTTTTTTCGACACCGTATATAACTGACAATGAGTAGGACATTAAAGTGGGGTCCTGACTATTCATCTGATTACTAATTGATTACCTTTATTATATGTGATGATGAAATCCAGAGGAGAGTTTATTTCAAGTTTATTTTTTGATAGAGAAATATTTTTCCCACAAAATATATCATCGCATGAATTTTTTCCTATAAAAGAAAATAGTGGTGGACAAAAATTGTGTCAAACTGTTTAACGTGTTTGAATATACATTTGGAATTGATTATATATCAGATTATTGTTTTCATTGCATATATTCATCATGGACGTTCATATCTTGAGGTTTTATGATTAGGAAAAACCAATACTATTAATTTTTAACGTAAGTTTCTGCGTCACGAAGGGAAGAAATAGATTCTTCAAATCAATATCATTCTGAATAATCAGTGACATCATATGGAGTATACACAATTATTTAACAATTATGCTGCAATATAAAGCATATGAATATATGCTTTTGTCGGTTGGAACATCGACTTCCCTAGAAATGGATAAATAAATATAAATTCAAATTAAAATAAGATTATGTGTAAGTTTAGCGCTTTTTGTCGTATCATTTAAAGGGTCACATCACTTACTTTTGGTATGAGACTGATCGCGAGATATCTTGAGAGCATACCTCACATCAAATAAATATATGTGCCCTCAAGAAATGACGCTAATGCACTCTCTACTCTCAGATGCATACATATATAGCAAACTACCGCATCTTTGCATCTCTTTCTCACATTATTACCATCATGCAGTAAAAGTTTCAGAGGTTCTCACTAGTCAAGACGGATTTGTCCACAAACTTTTACTTGAACCACCGTTGCATGAAATGAAACGAGACGGGTCTTGCAATTTTAGAATCCCAAACATCAACTATCTATCTATCTATCTATCTATCTGACTATCTCGTTATATAGCTTCATTTATATATTATTTTCAAACATATATACACTTTTTAAGTTCGATAGTGTTCGACTTGACTTTTTCTACAAGAAACAATAATCATATCGGTGGCTGCATTGAATCCGTGGGAAGTTTTTGTTAGAGGCGTAAAAACTTTTCCACAATGTCTGCAAGTGAGAAGAGACACCGAGGTAGTGATAATGAACGAAAGTGAACAGGGTACGAAAAAAAAAAAGAAAAAAAAAACGGTATTGAACTGGACAGACCAGTGGTCGCTTTCCAACAAGCCATTGTTCGCAACTCTGATCGAAGTCTCGTGAAACTTTTTCTGCAGCAGCATTTGAGTCAATCACCGCCAACAACACACACATATATATATATATATATATGTATGGAGTTTGGAGTTAATCAGAACTTGAAATCTTCTTGTAAGCGACATTTTTTGTTCAACATTTTCATGTCTATAACTATGCTTCCATTGAAATGATTTTATAAATGACAAAGTCATATAAAATTATTGAGTAATGAAGATATGGTTTCCTAATGATTATAGTAAAAGTGCATTAGCGATTCTTTAATGAGTTATCACACATTCATGTGGATAAATGAGGTGTTAGGAGATTACACACTTGAGGTATATTATTTGGTTATGGTGAAAATGAGAAATTCTTCAATTTCAATTTAAACACTGTCAGTTATTTTCCCAATTATTCACCTATTCAATCATTATTACACATTGTTACAACTAATTGCTTAAGTCGAAGGAAAAATATTGGCTTCAGGCTGGGTTTGAATCAACGATAACCTTCTCAAAATCCATCCAGGTGATTTATCCACTAAGCTATCCTTAGACTTGGAAATCAATGAACATATTGAGTATAGTGACAATCATAACGTTCTAATCTCCACACACAATTTGATCAGTAAGGATCAATTATACATCTGTAGTTTGTTGTATACTGGAATAGTACAGGGAGATACATACGAGGATTTTCGGTGCACAGAAAATCATCGGTGTCTCAATACTACTATAGAGATACCACGAATGATATATATTAGGAAATTCAAAGACGGGTATTCCATCGCCGGAGGCAATCTGCTCGTCCGCTTGGTAGACTGGTTAACCATTCTGAATAGCAGTCTAGATAACCACGGACTTCCGACTGAATAGAGGGTACTTCCGGACCCGCGCGGTCAGCTTTTACTCTCTTGCCCTATGCTCCACTCTCTGACTTCCTCATTCCTGCACTCTCACATCTGCATGTTCGTAGTGTGTCGCTGCAAACAAACTTGTCTATCTTTATTTATTGATGCTAAATTGTGTCCACATCAGTCCGAATAATTTCCGACTCTAGTCGACGAACTTTTGCAGATAACAATTATGTTGACCTATTACTATTCAGAAAACTTCATTCAAACAAAAGTAAGCTTGGTTTATTTATTATAATGTGACAAGTATCGCTGTAAATTCAAGCGACATATTGACAGTGCGTTTATAAACAAATACTTTCATGTTTGATGTTATAATAATTAATTGTTAATAGTAATTAAATAAATATCATCCTCTGTGTATTTATATCTGATGGAATTGGAGAAGTATTTTCATATTTAGAACATGTATATGTAAATTTTTTCCTCAAAAAGTTGGAGAACATCTTGAGTTTGAAATAGTTTATACGTTCAGGTGGTTTTGTATCCGTGTACATAGATCCATGGAATAACTTTTTTTCAATAATTTGATGTTTGTACATGTACCTTGATACATTACAGAAAGTTTTAATACTATTAGGTTGAACGAATTGTATTTTAAATTTTCTTGACAATTTAATTTCCTGAATGTAAATTGTCGTCAGATGGTTAAGAATACGGAGGCGTTTACAAGTGAGTAATATTCGTGCTTTAAATATAAAAATATTTTTTTGTGGAAGTTATAATATTTCATTATTAATTCTTGACACGATGGACTCGCTTGATTATGAAAAAAATATATCCCTCATTCTATATTTTTCGATATACTGGAAGTGTGGCTTCGTCTATGTGGCGGAATACTCGAATTTTGAGATGAAAAATAACTCCAATTTAATACTTTATATACAATAAATAATACGCCTCTGAGATTGGTACATGTATGTTTATTATGTTTGTAAATGCATTCGTATGGGATATAAATAATTACTGTTATATATTTCAAATATACGAGAGCATATTCATGAATATGGGTTGAGTCGAGCAATTTAAGGAACCTCAGAAGTGTTATTATACAAGCAACCTATTCACTCAATTTACTCAGTCGAGGGGTTATATTAAACTTTACATTATTAACTGAATATATTTGATTTGATGAGGAATTTTAGCAAAGTTCCTACTTCAACATTTGATTTCGTTACCTATTATTAATAATTATTAATCATTATTATTAATCATTATTCATCTTTCACCTATTTTCCCACTTTCTTCAACAACTCCAAACAAAAGTTACACTCACGTGATGTTCTTATATACACTATCCGACACTAACACAAAAATCGCCTCACGCTATTTTATTATTACTTGACTGCATTTTGTGGTGGAGTTATTCTGTTTAACTAAAAATAAAATAGTGATAATCTTATATTGTTTCTCCATCTAAATTATAGACAATTAATATTGGTTTGTGAAACTACTAGAAGTGTGCACTCGACGCTAATTGTAACAGCGAAGCTGTTTTTGTTAAACCCATATTCACAATTTGTGTGAAATCGTGAATGTAGCAAATACATGAGACGATACTGTCTCTTCATAATGTACAATTCACATCTCTCAGAATACAAACACATATATATATATACAATTCCACTGATCACCTGCGATTGCATCGTGACGAAACTAGTTACTGGTTGCCACAAAGTTATTTCCGTGTCGTGATACAATTTCGGGTATATAGAAAGGGGAGTTGGAATTGCACTCGAAGCACCCGACTGTCTTGTAGTATAGAATGTAAGCCAATCGAGTGTAATTGGCATAACTCGCAACTCATGAATGCACATAACACGTAAGATATTTGAATCAGTGGATTTTCCAGTAGATGCATTAAATACAAACACATAAATGTGGTTTTTTGTCAAACACTCCTTGTCTTATTCATCAATCTTCGAGTACACAAGACATGTTTCTCCTACGTGACACTTCAAAGGATTTGAATTAATTGCACAAAGAATGAATTATGTTAAGTGAATCAAGAAACAAAAGATGTCAAAGAGATCTCTTACAAACATCCGTTCACATGCAACAATACATTCTATTTCTGTATAAAATTCTTTTATCTATTTCAGACTCCAGATAAGTATATATCTCAAGATGCAAGAGCGAAACGGTACGAAGACTGGTACTATACACAATACTTATCATTATTTCATCTTAGACTTGTCATACACTTGTTATATAATCGAATTTTATATCGTGTAAACTTTGTGAACTTAAAAATCTTGTTTTTGTTACAGAAACGAAATATTTCATTCTACTCATTCATATACGACTTAAACTTTCATTTAACGTAAATCTACTGAGCTGATTCATTTCCGTTTTTACCTCTCATTCTACGTTCCATTTTGGGGAGCTTTCAAGCGTATATATACAGAGCGATGTCAGCTGGGAATCCACACTGCACACATTGCACTTGGAAATTATTTCATCCAACTGCGGCTCACCGCCTTCACGATGATATCTTTTGAGAAATTATTTCCTCAGTGAATTCGGCTTGCGCACTCTCGAGAATGTAATTGGAATAAATTTTTCTCCTTACAAATACGCGAGACATGGAATATTATATATATATATATACGTTCACTAGCTATTATTTTCGTATTTCTATAAATTCTGCAGATAAAGTTTCATCGAAACTTATTTATCCTTAATTAATTGCAGACTGATGTCCCGTAAAATTGCATTTTATTTTATAAATTTCAAAACTCGAACAAAACCTATACTCTAACCAAATCAGAATATTTCGATAATATCATCTTTTATGCATCCGAATTTGTTTCAAAGTAGATTGCAAAGAACCTGAGCAGAATACCTGAATATAAGAGTTTCTTTTCGATCTCTCAAACGTTCAACGAAAATTAGATTTTGCGGGTTGGGGAAATATTATCAGTATCCTTATTTATTTTTTTTTCCATTGAAACATTTAGGAATTATGATTCCGACCTAATGAGTAGAATTTGTTTTCGTCAAACCTATCATGTCCCAAATTTATTTATGATTAACTATTCAATTATTCTCCAACATTTGTGGGTAGGAAACATTTTACCAATGGGAAATAAATTTCCAAAAAGTCTACATGTTCTGTTGGTCCAAATAGCTATTGGAACTATTTGATACATGTGACAGCTCACAGGGACTTGAGGATGCGAGCAATCATCAGAGCTGAGTATCAACAGGTTCGAATACTAATAGGGAATGTGAACGTTCGCAATACTTATTCAATCTCAGACAAATCTTTGCGCTCTTCAATCAGAATATCAAATTCCATTCCAATATATCATTGCAACACGGAATGTTGTCAAATTACATTGAGAAGATGATATTTTTTCACCCGGAATATTTCTTGCTCTTGTAGCAATATTAGTATTCCTATAATACGAATAGCAAAGTTTTCTCAATAGAGAGATACGCATAGTTAAATAAAATATAAGCTTACGTATTCTTACCGTAGTTTTTTTTTTTTTTTTTTCACTGTAAACCGTCAGAAGTCTATGTACGTTCTGGTTTTAGCTGAAGCAAAGTCTCTGCATAGAATAGTGTGATGAAGAAATTAAACTGCGATATTTTACGTATGAATTATCCCAAAAATCTAATTACAGATTCAGTTGACCTGTCATTTCCTGTCAATTATCCACATGAAACTGTCGACTATAATGATTGAAAACCTGTTAATCAATTTATGTATAATGGAACGCACAAAAGATCCATTTAGACGTCTCTCACTCTGCCAACTATCGTCATATTTTCGATCAATATAATATTTTAATCAGTCTCAATTATATTAATTATGAATTCATGTTTTCGAGTGTGACATTCATGGATATCGAAAATTGAGGAGAAATGTAATTGAGTAACCAAAAAAATAATTCAATCAAAAAAATCCATTAACAAGTCACTAAAAAATCTTCATACAAAGAGTAACATATAATACGCGTTATGCATAATAAAAATTTGGATATCATTCACTAATCCTATTTAAATATATATGTATTGGTTTGAAAAACATAAATATTGGAACGTAAAAAACTCAAATGAAAAAATTAACGGGGCAAACCATTAATTGGCGCGCCCGATTGAGTATTTTCGAGGAAAATGCTTCGACCAGCGGTGCGTTCAAATAAAACCCTGACTCCATTGGATGACGTTAAATTAATTTGCACCAGGTCCCACACTCGCATTCGCATGCAATTTTATAGAACGGACCGCGCAAATAGGCTCGAAAACTGTTTGTTCACTAATTGTCATTATCAGCGATTCAATTGGAATTGGACTCTAACGAGGACGTTTGTATGTACGCATATACACACACTCACTTCAACACATAAATGTGTATATTTACAGTTGATACGTGGTGAAAAAATTAATTGCCAAATTGATGATGAGCATATATAAATAAGATACGAATAATAAATGCACTCAACCATACGCAGCAAATGCGTATTTCAAACGTTTTAAATGATGAAAAAAAGAAGAAATGATGGCACTCAAAAAGAATTAAAAGAACACAAAGTACTGTTTAATTTGACAGAAATAAATTTGCTCTGCAGCAAAGCGTGTTTCTGCTAATGAGCGCATTTTCCCTTTCTTGCTGGTGAGAAAAAAAAAATGTGCACAAAACACAAACCCGCATCAATTCACTTTTGATTGTATTCACATTAAGACCCACGATTGTATATTTAAGATGTACCAGGAAACATATTGCAGTTTCAATCGCTTTACACTCATTCTAAAATCGTTGACAAATCTGTCACTCAATAATTTTGGCATTTGCTCGTAAATAGTTAAAATATTTACATCGAACAAATTAATATTGACATGTATTTTTATGTTTGTTTGATTTATTAATTTGATTTATTCTTTATACTGCGAATATTTCACAAGGAACCACGATTGATTATTCATAAAAATATCTCAATGACGCAAAGAATAATGGGACAAATATCAATCGCTGAGTTCCGAAATATATTTCACAAAAATGGCACCCTAGCACTTGTCGACAGTTTTGTCAGAATTATCAATACAATTCTCATTCTCATTATTCATCCTTAATCAATCTTTAAACATGTACATCAAACTCTTTCTGATTCGTTCAACTCAATTCGACAGGTTGCACTAGCGATGAAAATTGTGATTCATCGCACATTTGTAAGAACAATATATGCGCCAATCCGTGTGATTTCCACGATTGCGAGCTGTACAAAACTTGTTTGGTACATTCACGGACACCCGAATGCGTCTGCATATGCCGGGCTCGCTTTCCTGGTCACGATTGCGAAAACTGTAAATATCATACTGACAAATTTCCTCAACACTTATGATTAATATTCTAAAACGTTAAACTTTTGTTTATCAACTATTTCTATGTCTGCCATTTTCATCTTTCAGAATGCAATGGAGATTGGGATTGTGCAAAACCGGGAACCTGCCAGGATAAACAGTGCGTTGGGGAATGGGAATTTGGCAAATAGTTCGTCGAATTCAAGCAGATTGTAGGTGACATTGGGATCATATAATGTAATTATACAACGCTGAATATTGTTAAGATGAATATACATTCATGTATGGTTCACAGATATCTAGATCTACTGGTAGCATCAACGACCATCGAAACATTGTCCACTATTTGTTGAGTAAAGAAATACTTGGAAAACCATAAAATAAAATCATATATGGCCACTTTAATCAAGACAGAGTTACTTTATTCTATAATGATTTCCACCAACCTCTGAACCTGAAAAACAAATGTAGCATGGCTACATTTGTTAGAAAGAATTTTTCATTAATCCTCTGTTAGTCACGCTATGAGAGTCTCACTATATTTTGTCAACATTCGATGATATAATAACAGCCATACACGATTCGTTCCCAGCGATACCGTTATTCGTCTGATATATTATGGAAAATTAGTCGAAATCTTTCCTGTATTGGGTTAACGCAATTGTGTAGAGTTGAATGGTTTATATTGAAGCACTATCCATGTTTCCACTGATGCAGAGGCACTGAACTGGTCGGTTCATTAGTATGTGTTTGTTAATACTATTAATTCATGTCTTCCCAGTGAAGTCATGACACCACGGGAGTGCAAATGATCCGGATAAACATTTACAGATATCAATTCATGTTAAAGAATCATTAGACATTTCCATCACGAATAACGTGTCTTAAATAAGCTGCAATTGTTTTCGAATTGCTTAAAATATAGAATCCCCATTATTTTCGAAACAATTGACGTTGACTATCATCGATAGTCAACTCCTAGCGATGACATATCTTATTACATGCTCAATTATATACGTTACTGTCAGCTCATGGTGATCATAAATAATTTAATAATATTTTGTCACTAATTTATCCAAGGACTGGCTGAGAACATAAGTGAATCAGGAATACCCGAAGGATATTCATATACGGAATACTCGAAGACATCCCGAATGTTTCCATCGGACATATGAATAACTACGAAAATCTGGAAAAACAAAAATTAAATCTGAAAAAATTCAAAAATCAATAATGAATTCTGAACTATCCCGGAATATCTCAATTTTTTCCATAAAAATTGAGTTGGTCCAGTTTCGAATATTTTGGAGAAACATTCAGATCAAATTCTAATTTTTTTATGTAGTAAAAAACTAATCTTTGTAGGATTGTTCATCTATGTATGACATTGTAATCGAGAACTTTCGAGTCATCTACAAGTTCATTGTAGAAAGCGGGAAGGTAATGTTGAAACTCCGTGGAGAATATTATTTTTCAACAAAAAATTACATGTATATTCATGGCTGTGTACTTTGTGAATGTATATTGGACATATATTAAAGCAGATTGGAAAAAGAGTTTGAGTCGGACGGCGGAATTCTTGTTTCCAATCACAATATTCGTTTTAGTCTATTTACTAAACTTTGTCCTACATCAAGAAAACAAAATTTTCTCATAGAGGGTATATGTAGAGTTCAGACTGATAATGAAAATGACCCAGTCTCCGTTGTATCACCTCAAATTATTAATCATCAAAATTCATTATTTTTAAAAATTATAAGATGGAAAGGTCAAGTCTTGGAGTATTTACAAATCATACGTGAGATATGATTGAAACGAGGAGACGATTGATTATCTGTTTCCTTGATGTAATGAATTACTAAGACCATCGATGATTTGTCCGTGATTCAACTTAACACCAATCGACTTTCTCACGTTTCATATGATGTAACGGTCAATTATACCAATTGAATTTGGAATTATCGTCCAAATAGGTAGAGGAGATAAATGCATTTAAATATTTAGCAACAGATTTTTCATAGAAAATATACACTTACACTAATCAACGATGCCTGGTCCATACAGTCAACCTTCAGCATGTTCCTAGGCATCATTTTCTTCTACTTCTGTTTCTCTTCGTTTAATTCTTTCCATTTTTACTAAAACCCAGTGAAGTATAAGTAAAACCTGCATCGATATTAATGTCAAACTAGCTCCCATTTCTAAGTCCATGTGCTATAACTTCATAAATATTTATGATTTTGATTTGAATTATTTTAAATTCCATCATTGCAATTCAAAATAATAATTACTTCTCGTGTCATAATACCATGATGTCAGCTATACATGAGCAATGTGATGCAGCACGAAAGCTCAGTAAACGGGATATTTGTTTTCTTTCATAAATGGATCATATGTGGTTTAGTATGAATTGAGGCGAATGTTTTTGACACGATTGAATATCCATATTCAGCGTTAACCACCTTTTGCCTGATTCTGTATAAATGCTAGACATAAACACCACTGACCTTTGTTCATGACTGTAAACGAGAGATTCACTTTATTTTTCGTCGCCCTAACCATTGTGGGGAGGAATAGTTGTAATAAACTCATGATGTATTGAGATTGAGCGAGACAACATAGTTATCATTTTCAAATTCATTTTTGATCTTTTTGAATCTTTATCGACTAAATCACCGATCATCAATCTCGAATTCTTATGAATTTCGAGAGATATATGTCTTCACGTAGAATAACTGATAAGAAACGTTGTCAAAACAAAATCATTAACGAAAGACAATCAACCTTCCAATTATTCTATGTCCTAAAAATAAAGTCAGTGGTATCATTCATGAGCCAGGCACACTAACAGCAAATTAGAATGTGGTACATAACATACACATTTACGTGCATGTTGAATTCTCATCTCAGATTCAGAATCGTCAGTCGAAAAATAAGTTTAGTAATAGTTTTTTTCTACTCCTGTATTAAATTCTATCTTAACATGGGAATATTTATTCCTGTGGAGCAGTAAATAGATTAACATGTAACACAGTCAATTTTTCACACACATTAATTTCTACCAAAATTTGTTTCACATGCTAGACTATATATGAATAAAAAGACTAGAATTTTATAATTTTCATGTGACCAATATATTAAGAGTTCAATCAACAATCACTCAAATAAACATTCCATATCTATCGTAGAATATCCGAAAATATAAATTGTTATATCATTTCATTTCATGCTCTTCTCAGCTAGTACATTATATTTGAACGTATACGTAAGCAAAAGATCTTAGTATAACATTTTGTCGTCGATGTCTCATGTTACAAAATACTTTAAAATTATATCGTTTAATCTCATCGAATGTCATATAATTCTCATTCTTAAAAGTCGTTAATTGATTTCAATTTATAGGTTTCGAAACTTTTGTAATTAGAGAGGGGGCCGATAAAAATACATTTTGATTGTTTATAACGAATTAGACGCTAATCTCCAGTACGTTCAATTAAATTGTGGCACTGTATTATTTTCTTATCATCATAACAAGTTGAAACAATATTCATATTCAATTGTTCTCTAATTCTTTATGAAAAACAACGCTATCACAATATAATCATTATCTTCCTCGAATATAATTTATTCATGGGCATGCCTGATTGTCAATCTTTCTTCATAGTACTCTTCTTTCATGATACAGTACAGATTCATATGAGAGGGTGATAAATAAATCTAGTCATCTTTCAAGCTCTGTGTTGTTTTTATGTTCAATGCTGTACCATAATTAGTTCACATGAAATGAAGAGAAAGAAACAAGCAGCTTTCGAATCATTTTATGCAGATTGGTGTCCATGTGAGAATTACAATGGATTAAGAGTTTGAATGTAGTGAGGTTAGGTATGTCACAGTAGTTTCATTGTGGTAATTAGCGATCTTTCAATTTTATTGTGATTGCAACAGATACATATTCATAATCGAAAACGAGCTAGATATTTAAAATATATATCTTGACTGTAACTCATATTATAAATAACATTTTATATATATTGTATACTCGCCGTTTCGGTGATATAATATTCTGAATACATTGTGTGATAAGAAGTTGGAAAAAAAAATAACACAGATGATGCGCACGCTCGTTGATGTATATAACAACCGGACGCCCCATGACCTAGAGTAATATTTGATGTATGGTTTTGTTAGATGGTATATATATACATATACTTACTATACAATATTTCTGTCGACTTTGCGCCGAAGTATTTCAATTTTTCGTGCTAGTTGGAAAGCTTCCAGAGTTCTGCCTGAAGCGAATGAGCGCCAGAGGCCATTGGAGTATATCAGAATATACATGTATATGAATGTAAAGGCGAAAGGGGCTAAAACTATGGGATGAAGGGTTAAAATATAATCACCCCAATATGTGTGAAAAGGTACAAGGTGAAGTTGTACACTGATAGCAAACATATGTGTGTGTAATCGTCGGTTCGTAGCCGTCGTTGTCGTTGTTGGCATTTGTGACATCTATTACATATATACATCTAACTCTGCTTAGACCCTTCATGCCATTTCAGTATATATCCAGCGACCATAGAAAACGTGTCGTTGTATATACATATAAAAAAAAAACGGATACACAAACGAACGGGTGTTCATACCAAAACTCGTTTCACGCTTTCCTTGTTGCTACACATCTCGCTCAATTGTCCTAGGAAAATATTTTTTTTTTCTCCACTTTTTTTTTTCCGCCATTTCTTCACATGAGACTCTTTATCTTTTTCATGCTATTGGCATATGTACTAGTTTGTTTCTATTTTCAACTGAAAAATGAAGGATAAAAAACGAAAAGAAGATGTAATACAAATGTCTTTCGTGGCAAAATGCAATTGATAACCTTGGGCGTTACATTTTATATAGGACGTTATGCGAGAGATAGCTGGCACCCAAGAGAAATCGCACCAATACGATTGAGGTAATATGTTGCAGGCCTACATTCCTTTTAAGACACTCTCGAGAAATATATATTGGTATATATTTATGAGATTCTATTGCCTCTAATAAATTTTGTGTACATTCATTTGGAAATTCAATTTATTTTAACTTAACTCCATTTGCTGTACTTTTCATTTCATGAATTTCATCCGATAAAAAAGTTTATGTTATAAAAGTGACGAAGAATTCTCGGTATCAGAAAAGATGTGCACATTCAAACATAGATATTTCCACTGCTAAAACAACCACGATTTGATATGAAACATTTGGAACTTTAATTAGTTTATATGTAGAAATATATTTAGAATATATGTGAAACATACCGAGCGAGAACATCGTGAGATATATTCAGTATTTAGTATTATATTCTACATATGCAGAATATACTCAAGATGTATTTTGCTGTATATTCCATAAATAGCTATTCGAAATAGGAATATTGGCAATAGCGATGCTTGATGAAAAGCTGTGTGTATATATGAGATAGGTGAACTTTTGCAAAGAACAAATAAATCTTTATTTTCTCATAAAATATTATGGCATTCAATTCTACTTGATTAGTCTGCAGCAATTCATATATAAAAGTACTGTCTATGATTGAAAACAATGAGATCTCCAATTATACAGTGTATTGTAAATGTATGCGATATTTGTTTATATTTATCACGGGAATATATATATAGTAAATATATTTTCAATATATTTTTCATACATACTGTATACTTTCACAATGTCCTGGTTCGATTTACTTCACATATATTCTAAATATATATATTTTTCATTTATTATTTTTAGAACATTTTCGTGGGCGAACGTTCAATATATAATAATGAAAAAAAAAACTATTTTAAATTCCCTATCACAATTTCCAATCCTAAAATTGCAATTCCTGAATTCCAATTTGTGGTTTCAATTACCAATGCATAAATATTTTTGTACTAGTTGAGTTATTTTCTTCCACTCTGTATCGTGGATTGGTCATTTTATGTTTTTGAATTTTGCTCATAGACTCAGATTCGCCAGTTCAAAAATGAGTTTACTAACAGTTTGTATAAATAAAAGAAAACTGCAATTTGTCTGTTTTCATATGACCAATATATTAAATTTCCGATTTAATTTCCAATTAATATCAGCCATACAAGTATTATATATCTATCGTAGAATATCCGAAAATATATGTAGCTAAATAAATAAAGATTTTGGTGTAAAATTATGTTCTCCACGTCTTCTATTACAAAATATTTCGAAATTAGAAAGTTTAATCTGATTGAGTGCCATGAGGTTGACGCTCTTGGCAATCCTTTACTTATTCCAATTTTATCAGTCATCTGCCATTCTGGATTTTCAATATAGCACCAGGGGTGATGAAGAAAGTATAGTTTGATATTGATAGTTTTCGAAACTTCTGCATTTAGTGAGGAAGATATTTGGTGAGGCGCCGGATAAAAATACTCATTTATCACCACTGTCATCTACTTCAAGGTGTTGTGTGATTACAAAATGGGTATAGTAGCTATAATAACTCATTAATTATCGTTTATTCTTTGTTTGTTTCTATCACTAATCTTAGTCAACCTTCAATTTATATATATATGGTCGTATTATTGATAGAGGAATATAGATAACGATAGGTCCCCACTAATTTTCCTGCTGTAATCATCATTGTGGCGTTCTATTTAAAGATGGACGGGTAATTGGAGAAGCATTAGTCATCTTCTCTCGATCGGTGTCCCTCATAGACGACAATTTTTTCAAAGGAAATCAAAATGTTTGCAAAACTACTCTTCATCGCTTTGGTGGGCTGCATCTTCGTTCTGGTGAGACTTGTCGCATATTTCTGTATATAAATTTATCATTTTATTTTCTGGTAGAATTATTCTCGACATACACGTGCGAATAATACATTCTCAAACTTTAATCATGTTCACAAATCCAAATTAATGTGTGTGTGGTAGAGTTAAGTAAGCAGTATATCATATTTTCTCACATATCGAGTTATCCTTCGGTTATTCACATTTTTATTTAGTTTCTGCAATGAATTTATTCGCAAGAATATTTTGTGTAATTGGGCTGAATATCACATATATATTTTTGGCTACGCAATAAATGACAGTGATTTATTGAAATTTTCCAATATTTACAAAGTACCAATCAATCGGTCATGTTGAACAAATATACGTTATCGAGCAGATACATAACATTGATAACGTCCACACGTGTATATTGGGCAAGCATGTAACATATAGCACATACCAATACCGCACCTTCATTTCATATAGGTTGAGCGAGGAGATTATGTAAATGATAGGACACTATTATTGTTTTTCACTGCTTTCCATATACCAAATGCAATGATACGTTTCTTCTCCTTCACTCATTTGATTAGACAATTATTTTTAATATGAACTGGAGTAAAAAAGTCATGATAATAATGTTATCACTAGAACGAATATATTTGGAACAAAATTATCCAATTTGCTTTGTTCATTTTTCGAAAATTCCGACCACTGTTCTTGATAATATTACAATCTTACGCAAGATAGCAAATTTTTTCATTCTTAACTCATGAACACTTTGAATATTATGGAATTGCGCGAACTCCAAGTTGACAATAAGAAAATGTTAAATGTTATAAATTTTAAATAAAAAAGAATTATTTACACAAGTGCAACGAAAAATCATAAACGTTGAATTATTCTCACTAGATATTCATATATTTTCTAATGGATTAGATAATTAATTTATAAATTTATTTTTTTTTTGGCCCCATGTGGATATATATGTGTGATACATACTTGCAATATTCACATAAAATTTACGATTGTTGCAATTTTCTTCTCACCAGGCAATGCCAGTTTCTTCCACCACCGATGATGATTTTCAACCAATAGAACTCGATTCTCAATTTCCACCGTATGTTCATGAATATACGGGAAAGTTCTTTATTCCTGCTGAAACAGAAAATCATTCGAAAGAAAATCCGAAAACAATTGAGCAAGAAATGCCTTGGTTCCAGTATTGAGTCAGGCCATGAAACGCACAAAATTGATCGTCCAATATTACGGTTACACAATGCGCAATGACCAGACTGAACTCCGAACAGTGTAATGATTTACTCTTAAGAATGTGTAAATTCTACTCAGTAACAATGATATGGATAATAGAAGACTATTCGACATAACGTTAATTGGCTGCCAATAACTATTTTTTGCCAGCAAGCTTCGATGTCCAATCGATATAAATACGAATAATTCCTCAAATGTTACAAATTATTAACACAATAAAAAAATGGACTTTCAGATTAAAAACATAGTGACTATATTTTATTACATATTCCTAATTGTCTTTTGAGCCTGAATATGATTCAATGCGGCGAATATTATATGGAGTCAGTCATAATTTTTCGACAGTTTTCAAACATGCATATTTAATTTGACCCTACTAAACTAAAACTATTCTCTCATTGCATCAATATCACATTATTAAAATGATATAAGTGCTTGTATACACTGAACTATTTGATGATGTTTGATTCCTCTGGTCCGATATCAGATTTTTTAATGAAAGATACATATGTGTGTTACACACTGTTAAAGAGTTCAGGAGTCATTTTCTTATGATTCATAGCATCTGAAAAAATAAATATTGAGATTTGGCCGGCTGTTAACGATAAATGTAATGATTTCAATGTTATACAACTAATCGCACACACATTACCATATGGTGGAAAACAAGAATGGACGGATGTTATTATTCTGATCGGTGCGTCGTACATAATTGTCGAATAAATTAGGCTGTGCTTCATTTGAGATATTTCACGTCACGGAAGGCTATAACATCATCTGTAACACGGAGCTTCATTACTGTATAGATATAATATTGCTCGTTTTGTATAGGATAGGCGCGATAGATTGAGAGGATTACGGCGCCTTTATGAAGCGTTAATTGCGTTATGAGGTTCATTTATCGATAAATAGCCTTCAATATCACCAGGACACTGGCATATCCTCCTAAAACCTTCAATATATATCATAAGCTCAGTATATCCACAATTATCCATATTAAAAGTGCATTTACTTGTGCAGAAAAATATAAATGTTAAAATGGAAAAAATGAAGAAAATTCATATGCGAATTCTAGCTCGGTGAATTAATTTTTCACTCTAAATAATTTTGTATCTCGAAAAATGGTGAAATGAAATACATTTTAATCGCATTCACTTATTTTATATGGATACGAATGGTGTTCGAAAGAAAAAAAAAAGATAAAAGGAACGATATATATGTTTAGACGAAGCGATAAAACAATGGAGAACATGGGAGAAATGAAAAGACGGTGAAACAAAACCGTGCACTCAAGAGGAAGAGAAAAGGAAAACGAGAGAGATTAAAGAGGGGGAGTCTGCAAGCCACTCGATAATGGATACAGCGTGCATGTTCGCCCATCAATGCCCAAAGGCGGATAATCTCTAGCAGCTGGGGCTCAACTGGTAAGAAATTTCTTCATGCACCATATATATTATGGGTATAGTACGAAATAAATTTTAGGCAATTCAAGTGCATCGAATTAAACATTAAATATTTTAAACGTGTATAATACACCGTTAAACATATAACTATTTAGAATCCATATACAAGTGATGTAAATCTAAAGATTTAAAAGGTAGAGCAGCATCTGATAATTGTGAATTCATATAGAGAAATGTCGGACAAAATTTGCGGCTTAAAAGAATTATTGAATGTGAGCTGAAAATTATATACAATAATACTTCAAAAAGCGGTTATAAACAATGAATCCAATAACCTTGTGCTGTGTCGGGTCGCAGAAATAGCAGTGGCTTCAGCTCAGGAAGTTATTACTTTAGATAATGATATCCTTAAGGTGTTAAATGAAAATTCAAATTCTAAAACAGAAACTGTGATTAACTTTTAGCCTGGTAGAATCGTAAAGTAGGAAAGAATCGATGTCCAAGAAGGGGGAAAGGAAAATTTGCTCAATGAATATACTTACAAGACTCAACTTCACACGTAAGTACCAAAAGTTAATCATGAAATAGTTTAAGCAATGGGTATTATAGTATTCAAACAAGACCAAAATTTTGTCACGACATAAAATTGTACTGACACTATTGAACTTTTGCAGGTGTTCCATTATCAGGCGATAGCAAACGAGAGTTTAGAAATGGAATTAACTTTTAACTTCGTCGGAGAAATAATATTGGGGTTATCATTCTCTACATCGTAATACATTAGAATCATCAAAGTCATGATATGAAAATTATTTCGTATTCAAATATGTTTTTTGACGAATAGAATATTTTCCACGCAAACATTCGATATTCATTTATAATAAATGATGAATGGAAGAGTGTTCTGGGATATACTAATCGATTCTCCAATGTTTACTCTATTAATATATAATCATCATCTGTACTTTAATATTTCGCTGTGTCCATGCGAAGATGAACCGGCAAGACAAATTTTGAACAACCATTTATATCTACCTATCACACTCAATAGATTATTTTGCTATGTGTGAATTCTTTTTTGATATTGTGTAATAAAATTTGACTGGTCTAATAGAAATTTTGCAGGATTTCGGGTGCTCCAAATTGTAATCTAGGCAAAAATCCAATCAGGAAAAATGGAATAAATTCCAAAAGATGTATTCTAAAAGACGGATGGTGAATGGAGTGGTATCAAAGAAATGTGAACCGTGCAGGGTGGACATTATTCACTGATGGTCTAGTGCACAAAATAATAGTTATTTTTTCCGGAATCATTTTATCCAAATATAATAATTTTCGCCTACATAATCGATTATATCGACAATAAACAATAATCACAAGTATATCGATGTACTGAATCTAATTCTTAAATTCTTTTTTTCCTACATGAACAATACCATTATTCTCACTTTTATTTTTCTCTCCATTTAATAGGTCAGAGCGAGTTGACCAGACAATGAATTCTGTCAGATATATACATATATAAACTTGTACATAGACAAGCAATACACTTTCGACGATTACATGAAATAAACATGACTATTGTCACCAAAACGAAAACGATTCAAGTTGATAGTAATAAAGTGCGGAGAGTGCATTAGTGATATACCATGTTCATTCATTTTATTGTCGACAAAAGACAAGTGATCCTGGACATTATACAGATACGAGGAGCGTGAATCGTTACTTCGCGCGTTCTCGACAGTCGAGTGCGACGTTAGGAGAAATCGTGAACGTGAATTGAATTGTAAAAGGTGCCTTGAACGAGCGGAAGAGAATAAGACAGATATATATACTCACCGTATCTATTCCATTTCAAGTGAGAGACTACTCACGTAAAAGCATCTCTGTCACCACACGACGAAAAACTCTCATAAGCTCATGCTGGTGCTACGTGCTTCATCGAGCACTACGTAAAAAAAAAGAGAACTATACATGCAAAGTCTGTCCCACCCTGACTGATGTATATATATTGCAAGAGAACCGACACGGCCTACACACACGTTTGAAGCTTTATGCTTTGCCTACCGTTCTCGTTGCCTCTTTGTTCTCTACACTATATTAATGTCGACTGCATGAGGAAATTCTAAATTTCGAATGGAAATAAAAAAAAACAGTAATAATAATAATAATAATACTAATAATAGCAACAGTAACTGAAGGAAAAAAAATTAAACAGCCACGGGATACAGGTATATACGCTGCAAAGAGAGAGTATAATTGTTTCTCTATATGTGTGCACATACGTCCATCTACCACGCGATATACGTTTTCCTAATTTACGTGAAACGTAGGTTTACGTTTGGAGTTTCTCTGACACATGAAAGCTTGAGTTTTCAGTCGGGTAGTGTTTGCGGTTCGGTGTAAATATATATATACATCTGGCGAATCTAATTTCTCGCGCAAATGGATCGTCTTGAATATAAGACAGAGACACACGAACGTATGAAATTGAATTGTAACTTGATTTTCATTTAATATGAGACATTAAAAAAGTAACGATAATCAGTTTATATAATACATTCAGTTGCGGGCGTGTGATGATGATTTAGTTATATATAAATCGCTTTTCACCATGTGTATTCAATTTCACTTCACTTTCAGTCCATCTATCTCACTTTACTCTCCATCTTTCCCTTGCGTGCGCTTTCAGTTCTGCACTCTACTGGCGCATTTCGCGCATCGGTAGGCAAAGTAACTTTTGTCTCAAGAGCCTGCCGCCAATCTAAGTTGGTAAACTTGAAATTTCCCCTGGAGCCCGTGCTGCTATGTATATACTTGCGCCAATGGAGCGACATAATCGAAATCTATATATATATATATAAATGTATAAATTTAATCTTTGCATGATTTCGTACTGTCCATCGGGTTATAAAATAATGACACTAGTTTCGTGAAACATGAATTTAAAAAAATAGAAATAATTTTTCCCCCGAATAATATTTATCTTAATTAGCTTTACATATATTTTTATTCAGCGCTCTGTTTTTTTTTCTCCCCTCGATTCAACTCCAATCGGATCCCATTCCTTTGGCAAAGATTTTCCTCTGTAGAAGTAAATTCGAACGAAATGCAGGATCAAACGAGATTGGATCAAAATCACCATTGAGATATAGCTCCTGTGTCTCTATCTGTTCGTAATACCTTCATCATTTTTATCATTTGATTATTAGTTATTGAGCATCAGATATATTGGTTTGGGAGTAAGAGAGTTCGGTTGTATTGGAAAGGAAATGATATATATATATATATTCATTCATTCGTTTTTCATGAGAACCCACGACGAAATTTGAAGAAGTTACTCCACTTCTTTTCCATTTGTTCACGTCTATGTTGTTGGCGAGAGTTTAAAAGTCATTGACATTTTTTTCAACTATGTAGTGGGTTTGGGCAATGTGTACTATAACGGTAATTCCCACGCTCTTATAGGGAGATGCAATACACTTTTTAAACCCAAACTGGAAGCGCAGTACTATTTTTAATATCAATGAAAATACGATCTGGAGGTATTTGGAGTTGAGGAGAATAAATCACTGTCATATATATGTGGTTAGAAATATTATATAAGCAGGTTCACTTTAATCAATTTTAAATTCAGAACATGTACGCCCGTTTTATTTGAAAGCACACTCTTTAAATAATTCTACATACCAAATGAACAACGATCACATTGAACCCGTCTTTTTGACTTTCAATTGACTCTATAATTTTTTAATTAATTGCAATGAATAATGATATATTGAAAGCAATATGTCTTTACATCATTTTTTGAAATACATAGAATTTTTTTGGCTCTTTAAAACACACTATCAACAAAGGGAAGTCACCACTGACAAGTTCGTTGATTCGTTGAATTGTTCTCAAAGTGATTTTGCATAAAAACTATATGTACAGTATCAAGAATTTGTGTGAGTGAGCTTCATGTTGTGGGATAACGAACTTTCTAATTCCCAGCTAAATCATCATTCCCACCTATTATAACAGATTTAAATCGGATCAATAGGGTATGGAACAATGGAGTTAGGTTAAATGATGAACAGTCTCCATCAAGAAACTCGAGCTCAATATTTTTCTGCGGACTTGAGTAATTAATTCATTAATTTGGTATTGGTAACAGAATATAATGTCGATTTCAATTACATAGGTGTTTTGAATGAGATATAAATTTTCGAGGGGGGATGGTCCCCATTACTATGTTGATAATAGTAAGCATTCCTATTCCGGAGATTTTCATGTCAAATTTTAACCACTAATTGACTGTGCGTTGCATATAACCGCAGCACTACTTTTCATCAAATATTTCATACAAATTTCTATGTTTCCTGCAATTACAGTAAAAATGTGCCAAAATATATTAATTTCTTCTAGTTAATTTTCCAATGAAAATTCTCAGTTTAATACAAGTATTATGTACTTTCGAATTGAACTTTAACGATTATTGGGCGAAGTTATTCAATCGTGTATTTGTAGTTCTGCTCTCAAAAGAACAGTAGTGCGCATGTGCAGAATGCATTTCAAGGCAAAACCAGGGCGGTTTCAATGAAGTGATCTGGATGAGGAATTCACCTTTGAAGGGCTTAAACAACTATCTTGGCATTGGTCTATGCCAAAAGTAGTCCGATTACTATCAGGTTATTGGAAGAATTATCCCAATAGGAATCTCAACTATTTTTTCGATGTGATACGAGTAATTTTCACTTCACGAGATACGCGAATGAAAGTTTAATTGCCAGTGTGCGATATTTAATTCAATTGGGAATGAAATTGTCGGCACCACGTATTGCAGTTTTCGTAATTCATTCGCGGTCTGTTTTCTTCATGGTTTTTTTTTGTTTTTTCCAATCTATTTGTTTCGCAAATTATTTTTTCCATGACCTATTTTTTCCTAGATTCGATGAAACACCACCATTCCGCACTTGGTGTATCTTACTGACAGCAAAGTTATTTCCCGACAAATATATGAATGTTTCAGAGATATGGAGCATATATCAGTGTTTTTATGTATTCCTACAACCGCGGGAAATTATAATTCGAAAATACTTCGAACACATCACTCGTGAGTTTGTCTGTTAGCAATTTTGTCGCCTAGCGCAAATTCTGAGGTATATTGGTAACAAATCATTACTCGGAACAGACGGATGAATTAGTAAAAGTTAATTCAATATATAAGAATTTATTATTCATTGTAATATCAAGTTATTAATAACAGGTTTCGGAATGGATGTGTGTCACTGTAAATGAAAAAAGTCTGTCTGGGGATGAATGGGATGCAACAATGTGCTTCATCCAAAAACACAAATGGAGTAACATTTTGAAACAAATACATTAGAACGTTTGTCGTGAAATAATCATCCAAATTCAATAGTTGGTTCCAAAGTTATCGTTTATGTGGTTAGGAAAAAGAATTGCGAAGAAAACCATCGAAGTTTTGGCATAAATTTTGTCTGACTAAACTGAAAACTCACATTGACTAAGTCAATATTTGGCCTATGATAGGAATCATTTCTCAAAGATTCTCATCATTTTCTTCGGTGGTTTCGAATTCCACCGCGCTACAAGAAAGTTATCTGTCTATACATCAAAATGTTTTCATGAAAATTTCGTTGATATGCTACAAGTACGAAGGTTAATAGTGCAAGAATTGCAACAATTCCCTTGACCTGCACCTGCCTCCCAAAACGTTACACAATAATTTCGTTTCTTTGTTGTTTATCATTCAAGTGTCTCTGTCAAATGCATATGCATATCACAATGTATAGCTTTTTTATGCTATAATTTGTTATGAACCGCTACTACTCTCTAACATATATTTATTTATAACGACCATTGTGCCACACCCATGTTTTTTCATACTATGCTAATACATGCAATTATTCGCGTTCTTCCATTGTTTCCGTTGAGTGCAGACTTAATTGTCTCCCGATTTAACGTTTCTCCATTGCATTTTTACTGTCGTTCCATCCGCCCACGTACTTTTACGCCCTACACTTATTCACATTTCACTGTTCTGTACAATCGTCCACAATAGTGTTCAGCAATTAAACAAATGTTGCATTTATAGTTAATGAAAAACTCCTCAGTACACTTTCAAAATTTTCTACTAATTGATGATATCCTCAGTTGTCTGAATTATTTATAATACATATTATTTTCGTCTGAGTGGAGAAAGTTGGGACAGGAAAGAATACAAGCACGCGGTGGAAAAGCGAAGGGAGTGAAACCACACATATAGGTAATTTCTACATAGACTGTCGTAGACAATACTGTAGAACAAAAATGGGAAAACTTTTAAAGCGACTTTCCTACATGCGACGCAAAACGCGGAGTATTTGCGTGTATACCAAGCTCGTGTGGGTTTGAACAGTCTATATACATGTATTCCAATGGACGTGATGAGCTTTGTCGACATGTATATATGTGTTATTTCGTGTGAATATAATATTCCGCAAAGGAGTTTATGAACAAAATATAGTTTTTTTTTTCCATTCCTCCACTTCTATTTATATATTCGTCGGACTCTCTGTCCGCAATAACTGAAGATAAGCTTCCTTTTTTCTTTTTTTTTCGTTATTATACACGGCTCGACTGCTAAATTTTATTTTTAATTGTTCTGTTACCTCAGAGGTATAAGAGTTTTGGATAGAAAGTGTAAATGAACATTCATTAATACCAGCATTTATTCTTTTGCGTATTAATACTATAAATTCTTTAAAATATAGCACACATCATTCCAAAATTTTTTACATTACTTGCAAACTTACACTCATAGAAACAATTTTATTATTTAATTTTTCTGTTACATTAATCTGCACTGCGAGAAGTGGAAAACAGCTGGACCAAGAAATTTTAAACTTGGCACGTTCACGTATTCATCCCAAGAGTATGGAATAGCAAGGATTCAATGATGTGTTGCGTCCGCTGATGTTCAGCTTGAGTTGCACTAATAAAAGATCATGCTAAAATTACTTACACATGAAAAATTGTGTTTGTTTCTTATTATCTATAGCCCTGTTTCTTTAGATATATATCACTTTTACATTTTTCCAGAACCGTCTCTGAGCACGATCGATTCTCCCTGGAATTTCTGAATACATACACTAAAAAAAAATGTTATCTTAACAATTAAGTGTATTTTGTTAAAATGAAATTTATTCAGGACAATTTAACATTTTTATGGCAAATAATTTCATATTATAACAACATAATTTATATTGTTACTAATCTACAAAATTAATTATTAGTGCTACCTTTGCTTAAATATTGTTGCAATAAAATATTACATCAATTTGAATAAAATGTTACCTAGACGTAAAAAAATATGTCTATTTAGAATAAATAAGTATACATATTCAATTTAATTAAATATATATTTGAATTGAGTGATTATTTATTAACAACGATTTATCACTTTCACCGATTTTTGAAGATTGTCAAACATTATCATTTGTTTTACACAATTATTGAGTTTTCATTCTCTATTTTATTTAACTTATCTACAGTCATTTTGTTTCAACACACGGTATTTGTCCAGTGTATAATATTTGTACATGTTTGCAGGTTATGTGAATGCCCACGATATTTGGAATGTACTATATAATAAGCTATATATTTGTAAAAATATCCATAACACATGTCATATGGGTTGACGCGCCGCCTAAGTTGTAATACGTGAAGTATTGGCGTGGAAGTTTCGGCCAGTAATGCTAAAATGTCGCGATTTCATGTTCATTGAGACCAGTATTGACCCAAGAATTAAACAAGCATCGAGTGCCAATGCTTAGCCGATTAACGTTAACAGATACTTGGTCAAGTACTGGTTTTGTTTTTCCAATCACGGCATTCCCGTATGGAAATGGTGACGACATATGGATTTTGGGTTGAGGATTGTATGTTTATTTGTTGAATTGTGTGCGACTTGCCTGTGACTTTGTAGTGCTCTATCACGAATGTTTCGCCATATTGAATTCCCCGCTGATCACTATATGTGTATCTCAATATTCGCTTGGATATCATAGTTTTTATTAATTTTCCATACTTATATGTATCGTGGAGTGGAAAGTGGTTCGTTCTCATAGTCTCATGGGCATCATTACTTCAGAAATTCGGGTCGTTATCAAACCTATGCCTAAGCTCCCGAAAAAAATATTGATCGAAAGAAGATGTGTAGTGTTCGTCATTGAGTCCAGCCAATAAAACCAAACGTGGGTGTTGAATTAAACAGAGCAATTGACGTTACTCTCGATAATGTTATTACCAGTATAGGCGAGATACTTCCAATTTAACCGCCAATATCTAATTCAATCAACGGACAAATTGGTTATCAAAGTGAACAAAGTATTAATCGTGACTTCTGTAATAACGATGTCTTTTATTTATTTTTTCTTGTATAATCGTGTCCGTCTCATCACGACGGGGATCCGTCTGCTGGACACCCCTAAAACGGCACCGCGGCGCCAAAAATATACTTCATTCCCATCCAGTATACCTGTAACTCATGGTCCCCACTCTCTCAAGTCCACCATCTTCATTTTTTACTCCCACAAAGGGTCATCTCCTAGATAATAAATACCGACGCATCGTGAGACAAATACGCACTCCTTCTTCAACTTTTCACTCGACTTCTGCTACCCTTTTTGTGCGGTTCACATCAAGACGAGTTGTCGTGATCATTTCCTGGGTCACACTTGAACCTTTTTCTTCAGCGGGGCGTTGTTCATATACCGCTTAAAAAATTATCTCGACTCTATGAGTTATTCATCCAACAAACGGATATAAACGATGCATGGGAATATAACTTTATAAATTCAGTGCTCATCAATGAAATTTCTGAAAGAATCATATATCCACCAGCGGCTGATCAAGCGCTACCAGTTCCAAACAACAGCGTGTAAATCTGGAAATCGTTCAACCTAATGAAAGGAAACTAACTAAAATGTAAGTAGAACTTCTCATTCAAACCTCCCTACTACCTCTGGTCTTCAATTTTAACGTCTCCATCATCTTCCTATACATTATGAGACGAGCTGCTCTCAACATCGTCAACATCCTTTTATGAAGGATACTGACTCGTCCATCACTTCAAATCATCACCTAATACCTCGTTTGAACTGTCAGTACATAATTCACCATATGCAGACTATACTTTCTATAATCCGAATTACTCAATTGACTTTCAAAACCAGTATATAACCTACAAACCATTAACAGTAAAAATCATTACTTGACAATTCATCCAACAGTACTACCCCCAGCCGACAGATCAAAGTTCATTACAACCAGGAGTAGTCGACCTGGGATATTCTGTTAAATTTAACTACGCCGAATCACAATATTCCTATCTGAAACACAAACCATGCATCGGCATTTCTGCTTTACCACTGCTGAGCTAGATAGTCTCGCCTTATATCGATGCATAGGTTTTTCGTATTGATCCACATTCTCCAATTGACGACGCGCTAAGAAACAATTAGAAACACAAATAGAGGGATCATTAATTCGAACTCATCATCGGAGTTATCAGACTCCCATCTTCATCTAAAATTGAACCAACCACCCATTAATTGGAGATAATTGCGTGGACTCTTATCCTATATTTATATGGATCAATATTTTTTCAAAGCAATATAACTGATTACACGCATTACATCTTATATCACTAGATATTTTACCACTGCAGTACAGTGTTCTCGAGCCGAATATACAATTTCTCAACAGTTAGTTAGGTATTATTTGACACTGAGCGACGAGTTCTTCATCCCTGAGTGAAGGACTTAAGTCTTGACCCGGCATAGCGACTGTTGAATATATCTGCGGATGTTCCTCTCATGATGTAACAAATACAATGTAACAAACTTATTTCTAAATTGATATAATCTCCACAATACTCTCGGGCGTTCGTTTTTCTATGTGTATGATAAAAATATGGGAAGTCTCAGCGATGAATAATGTTGCGATCACTCACGAAAGTGACCTATGTAATCATTATTCACTATACTCTCAACTATAATCGAAGTATTGATGCAAATGTATTATTGCCGTATATACTATCTTTTAATGTTGGTTTCGTTGTCATGTACATACATGTATGCATAGTTTTGTTAATACTCGGTCGTACTCTCATTATCTTATACATACATATATCTACCTATGCATATATACATTACACATATATATATATGGATATATTAAAGAATTCCTTCACATAAATAACTCTTGAGCACAAAATAATTGAAAAAAAAAAAAGTCGCTGCATATTATCACTTTCATTATATCTCATATATCACTTCTCTAACGATATCCTACAGTTATATTTTATTCGATGCACGCGCTTCCACGAACGCATAGAATTACTTCGTTAAATATACCAAATTGCATTTTCGTTTCAGGTTGTTCATTAATTTGCTGGATCGCAACGCCGTGATTCGAGATTTCGCGATTCTCATTCCACCTACGAATCCTATTTGCTTTATATATACCTATATATTCATGCATATATATTTTGTATCTCCGTGCAAACACAAGCGAGTCAGAGGAGAGTGTGGAATAACGAGTAGATGTGAATATTGGAGGTGGAGAAAGTGTAAATAAAAGAGTTGGAAAAGTGTGTGAATAAATGAACAAAAGTATTGCAGAAATTCGAACGCGGTGGAGTGAAAAAAAAAACGTTCAATTTGAATGTATAAGAATTTTTCGTTTCAACTTTCTCGATATTCCGTCATTTTTCCATACACTTGATGATCACGATTTAGACAAACTTCATCATTTAAGCTTGGGGAAAGGATTCTTTCAAAGAATATTTTATAGCAATGATAAATAACAAATAACTTCATAGGGTTTTCTATCCGCGAACAAAATTTTATATGGTAAGATTTTAAATCCATGGCATGACAAATACGAAGATCATGACTGAAGAACTCTCTCTATTTTATGTTATAATGCACAGATATCGAGACAGATTGCACAGCATCCCGGATATATTCATAATATCAGACTGTTGGTGCCTCACAACAATGAATCGATGAGAAATTAGCATTGAAGTACATGGTACATTAGGGACCCAAATGAAAGCAGTGAAAAGCAGAAAAATATTAATTCACTATCGAGGCAGAGAGGATAGAGAAAGGACAACAATAGAATCAAACGAGAATGAAAAAGAGGCGAAGAAAATAGGAAAAACTTATCGAAACATGCTTGACCTGAATTCTATTTGGAGGAACCTACCATCTCGTTTTCCACATAGCATTCTACATTCAGCGCTGGTTGAGATGAAGAAAAGTGAATAATATTAATCCGTATATTTATACGGATTGCCCCCATATATGAATGCGTATATGCTTGCGTGTCATGTTTCATTTTGTTTCATGTGTATGCACCCAGACGTATGCTCTAAAAACGGGGTTTTAATATCGAAACTGATATTTAATTTTTTGTTGGCTCTACTCGTTTCAATTCGTTCGAATACAAATAAATGATTAGGGAAGGAAGGTTTAAAATTTTGATGACCATTCAAAATAATAATGATAATTTCCGCCTCTACATCTCCGGTTGTCGTTTTTTTCATCTCTATACTTGTTCACATTTATAATTTTTTAGGCTGCAACTTTGATAAGGTCAGTGGTGTTTTAGAGCTTGTCGGCCCACCTATAGAACACATGGAGGAATTGACAGTGGGCAGGACCCTGGTCTTGTACACTTACACTGAAATCCCTAAGTTAGGTTGCTACCAAACCAATGTGGGGCCCTCCTGACTTCAAACCGCAGCAAGGCATTTGAATCAGTCTTATCTTCATGGCACTGAAAAAGGTCAGAGATGTAATGGTATTTGTCTCACGGTTGCATGTTCTGTGGAGACCGAACCATAGAAAAGGGTGCCACTGGTCTGAACGTTCCAGCCACCATGAACATTAAAAAATGTTTTTGGTAAAAAGTCCAGGAACAATAATGATTGCGATGATCCGACCAGGGATGTCAGAAACTTGTTCTAGATCATTCACTTTGTAAAGTTGATGTCTTAGTAACAATAGCTATCCAGTTAATAATATTCACCGATGCGTATTTGTCGTCTATTCTGATAGAAATCTGCACGGGCTCAGTTTCGCCCTGGGTGTGAGTTCGAACTTCACTTTGCGTTCACTAGAACCCGTTTACCATTTGGTAGGGAATCCTCCCATTTGAAGACAACCATTGAAAACTTTTATAAACGTATCCGGAATAAGGGAAAATACCTTTTGAGTGCAGATAATAGTTAGGTCAACCCCTGGAACTTTGTTGTTTTCGAAATTCTAAAAAACACTTGATATCTTTGAGGTTGTAAATACGCCTGTGTCTGAAGTTTCCAGTCTAAGTCTTTGTCGATTACTGATGCGTATACGTTTATTCGCTATCGGGCTATTTCCTGTGAATTTCCAGGAAAGCCATTATTTCCATGGAGACGATTGAATATTTTCGATTCCAGTACATCTACATCAATTGATAAATCTCAAATTCTGTATGTGATGTTAAGTTATTTCACGGCCGATTTAATATTAAAAAACTTTTATAAGTGTGGGGGATTAAATTTTCTCTACTTGTGTTACACCAATTTATAAACTCGTGTGTAGTTAATAACTGATCAAACACGAGGTAGAAACAGGTACGTTCTATTTATACGTTTATTCATTCAGTATTGATAAAATGAAGTTCGACGATTGTGTGGAACGATACATCAGCACTGAAGTATTATAGTACATTTCACATCAAGTGCTTGAATAATACCTATAAAGCGAAGTTGACATGGAAATCTAGCGATACAGTGCGTACACGCTCCTGTTCGACTAAAAGTTTGACAGGGTATACTGGACGAAGGTATTGTAAAAAAATAAAATATCCAATGAATACATTGAACCGTGGAAATCAAATTTTTATTCATTTATTCAGTCTTCATATATTTTTGATTTGGTTATTGAAGTATTAATTTTTAATTATAAAAGTACTGTTTTATATTCTATCTAGTTGATTATTTGTCTCTAACACGATTATTAAATATCGCCACAATGCAGTTTTCAAACTTGAACATTGGTCCGCTTGATGACAATTTTACATCTGTTAAAGTCGATGCTTCAACATTTATAACAGTATGTATTGTGACGCTTGCCTTTTCTGTGGCGGTGGTCAGCGGGTCGGGATGCCACCTTATTTATTTTAGCCTGAAAATAAGGAAAACAGGGGATTCGGAAAATTATGGGGAGGGAAAATAACGGGGTAACGCGAAGAATTTAATTATAATAATATGTCTCAGTTTATTCAATCGAATAACACGGAAATAGCAAATGGTTCAATCTTTTATAATATCTTGTTTGTTATTCGAGTATTGTTGTGCTAATCAGCAGCAGTATTTACTTAATGCACAAGTAGTTCACTCGCAATAGTAATTTCGGTTTAGAACAGAATATGCGTGAATAAATGATATAATAAACAATGTTTTCAACAAGAGACTAGACGATAGTATTTATAATATAATAACTACGGCGATCGACTAGAGAAATGATATCGATTAGTGCTATTTCAGCGCGAGAATAATGCAATAGAAGAAATAATATAATTCGGAACAATAGGGGTGATGCGCGGGGGGGCAATAGGCAACGCGCGGCAGGACAATAGAAACGCTATTGTCCGCGCGGTACAAGAATGTAGGCTTCGGTACACGTGCACTTGTTGCACGTATGGGGATGCGCGGAAGATTCGAGAATATTTAGCGGCGTATCACGCCTACAACGTGGGAAAGGATTGGGTATACGCCGTTTCGGATTAATTACAATAATGGAAAATATGGGGATCTGCTGTAGCTGCCGCTCTGCATTCAATAATTGGGCAAAGTATAAATAATATGATCGACTACGCCGGCAAATGTGTGACCACGCGGTCCGCATGCACTAATGAAACGATAAGCTACTTACTGCGTACTGGTGTGGCACTTATTCACACACACCTATGATTCGCACCAATTACTCCCGACTATCTAACAATTCTTTATCAATTCGAAGTCCAATTTCACGTAGCACAGTCGTCACAAATCAAATTCACCAAGTAAAATAGCCGAGTCGTTCCGTTTCAATTATACTTTTAATATTTAGTTATCAGTCACACATGCGTCCGTTAGGTAAGCGTGCCACTGGCGAAGTGCCGGAAAATGGCTGCGTTCCCTCTTCGCCCTTTAGCTGTCACCCCTCGCCTATGTTGTCTCCATCTCTTCCGGGTTCACTGGCCGATAGCGCCGCCGGTGTCATCAATCCATATTGATTTCCGTTATCGACCGCTTCCCTTATGGTAATTCGGCCGAGGGTAGTTACCGACGATCTTTACCGTGCTGACCACTGGGTGACATTTAGGGTTATGTCGCCCATGGTCCAGTGTTGTTCGGTACGGTCGTGCACAAGGTGCTTCAATGTTGTTGTTCTTTTATTGTTTTATGTGCTTTCCCGATGGTATTACTTCACCACGGTACTTATTCGGTAGTTGAGCGCCGTCTTCCATGTCAAGTCATTTTTAATTCTTTCGGGAAGCGTCTTCGTTATTGTTTTCGGTACGTGGAGTGTAGGTCAATAGGCGAGGGTGACTTCGGGATCTTCTTCGGTACTTGCAGGGGTGCCAGGTAGGCCATCATCATCGCTTTTACTATTTTCTCATTCACTCATACACTCTTTCTTTTCATTCATTCTTCTTATTTTTATTTTGCAGGCGGCAGCGGCTATTAATGCGTGAAAGGTATACTGAAAAGGGTTAATTTATGCCCTAATTTGGGCTGAGCCAACGGTTGCTCACGGCTATCGTGACGTGGGTCGCCACCACGTCACAACAGCCCCCCACCAGAATGGACATGTGCCCTCAACGGGCATGTGTGCTATTCGACTCGCCGCGGCAATCTTAGCTCGGTCTTATTTATATTTGAATTTCACTTACCGTTCCAGATGTTCCGCGTTCCCGTGATCACACTGCCGGTTGCATGCTCGGCTCTACTTCTTATTTCAAATATTATCTACTTAATGGTCGCATGATGGAGGTACTGATTTCGTGGCGTCGGTCGTTCATTGAGAAGTTTGGGGGGTTGGGATTTCGGAAGGGGGGTTTCGGTAGACAATCGTACGCCCATATTTACGGAATATGAAAATATAATCTAGTCATCCTGTGACCCTTGGTAGATTCTCCATAAAGAGATACAAAAGTAACAAAAGAATTGAAGGTTACAATATTAATGACAGAATTGGAAAATACAAGATTAATAAAAGAAATGGAAAATACAGAATTAATGAAAGAAATGAAAAATACAAAATTAAAGAAAGAAATGAAAAATCATTGCCTTAAGCAAGAAAAAAAAAGAAAGAAACATGTTTTGTTCTTGTTTGGGGTAGGAGATGGCCGCCGTCGGGCCCGCGTCCAGCGGAGGCCCCCATGGTTGTGGTGGGTTCTTGCTCCTATTTTCCGTCGGGGTGGGCCTTCTCCCAGGCCCCTGAACATTGGGAGCAGGAGGCCGCAGTCGTTCCCGGAGCCCCACAAATGTAGCAAAACATTCGTCTAAGCCCCGCCTCCGGACACTGGCGGTGGCGGTGTCCAGTGCGTTGGCAACTCCAACATCGTTTGGGGAGATTTAGGCGGATGTTCGGCACGGTAGTGGGGTGGCTCTTCGGTACGAGGGATGGGGGAGGGGTGATGTGGAGGGACATTAGGCTGGGAATGGGGGTATTTACAGGGGTGGCCCTACGGGCTTCGGGACGGTATTGGGTGTCGGTACGGGATGTGGAGGGGGTTTGTGGGGGGGGGCTGGCCCGCATAGCTCGGGCGTAGGAGTGGGAGGTGGGAGGGGGAGGGGTCCTCGGGCCCTCGAGGGCCTTGGCCACCGCCTCGTTGACGGCCCGCTCAATTGCGTGGCCTAAGCCTCCGAGGGCTGGGGGGGGCGATGGGGATGGGGTGTTCTTTGCGTTTCCGCGGGATTGGGACGGGGCGGGGGTTCGGGCACGTTGGACGTTGTGCCTCTCGGGGTTTGGGGAGCTTCGGTACGGGTTTCGGTAAAGGGGATTCGGGATTGTGGCCACGGGGGCTAGTGACGGGACCACTTCGGGACGGGGGGAGGATTGGGGACGGCGGGATCGGGGAGCGCAAAATAGGGGAATTACGAGTGGGAGTTGCTGGGCGGGTCTTGGCTCGGGTTTTGGACTGGGTTTCGGGAATGGGGCGGCCACTTCCACCGTTGCTACTTCCGCCGGTCGGGCGATCCGTCGGGGTGGCAGCGGGTTCGGCCACTGGACCATGGCGGCCGGTGACTTCCCCTTTGCCTGGGACCGGGATGGTCCTCCGTCTCGTCTGGGGCTCCCTCTTTCCATGGCTTTCCTGCAACGAACACTCCCGTTGGACAAAAGGCCTAATTTCATTGATGTGGAGACGGGGGGTTTTGATTCCCTGGTCACCTGATATTTCGTACACCACGGGGGAAATGACGCGGGTGATTCTGTATGGTCCGATATATCTCGAACTTAACTTGGCCGAGAAGAATTCGGAACCCTTCGACAACTTGTGGCTCTTGATCATCACCGTGTCCCCTATTTCGAACCGTGCGTCTTTCCTACCCCGATTATAATACTGCGCCTGTTGGCAACAGGCTTTCCCCAGGTTTTTCCGTACTAAGTCGTGTAGATGCGTGAGTCGGGTCATCCGATCGGACCACGTAGACGGGTTTTCCGGGTCGAGGTATGGGTACGACTCAAGTTCATCTTTTAGATTCACGATGGGACGGGGGTTTCGTCCGGTATTAAGGAATGCGGGGGAGTAACCCGTGCTCGCTTGTTCGGTACGGTTAATCGCGAACGCAAACTCGTGAAGATGCTGATCCCACTCTTTCTGGCTTTCGCGAATGTATATTCCGAGCATGGGGCGAAGGGTGCGGTTCACCCGTTCGACGGGGTTGGATTGGGGATGGTAGGGTGTGGTAGTGGCATGCTTCACCCCGCATTCGGTAAGTTTGTCAACGAGGTATTTTCCCGTGAACTCAGTACCATGGTCGGACAGGAAGAATTGGGGCTTTCCCCATCTATTCAGGATTAGTTCATCGAATGCCTTCCAAATGAACTTCGTGTCTGCCTTCGACAGCGCACGCAGTTCGACATACTTCGTGAAATAATCCTGAAAGACTAATAAATACTTTTTGTTACTATTACTTTTCGGGAATGGGCCCATGATGTCCGCAGCCACTGTCGACCAGGGTCCTTCGACGTTGCGTTCACGCATGAATCCCCGGGGTCCTTGTTGGTTCGGCTTGAATTTCTGGCATTCTCCACACGACCGCACGAATTTCACTACGTCCTGGTAAATGCCAGGCCAGTAGAAATCTTGAGCTACATTGCTGTATGTTTTATCCATACCGTAATGGCCAGATTGGGGGGGTTCGTGCGCGTCGCGAATGGCTCGGGTTTGGGAGTCTTTTGGCAAGACCAGTTTCCACCGGTTCAGGTCGGGCATAGTGGGGTCAACTTGGGGGTTGGGTTTTAAATGGTATAGTTGGTCCTCCACTATCCTCCAGTCGGGGAATTTCTCGGGGCATTCGTGGACCCTCTCTTTTTTACTTTGGTACCACGAATCTTCGGCACAGGCGATTATTTCCATGGCTTCCAACCTATCGTCATACATACGGGACAGTGCATCGGGGACTACATGTAGTGCCCCTTTGCGATGGACAATTTCGATATCGTGAACCTGAAGAGCTAGAGCCCAACGGGCTAATCGGCCTGAGGGGTTCTTCAAATTCTTCAGCCACCTCAGACTGCTATGGTCTGTGATGACTTTGAATTTACTGCCTTCGATATAGGGGCGAAACTTCTCTACAGCCCATAGCACGGCCAGGCATTCTTTTTCCGTCACTGAGTAGTTCCTTTCGGTAGGGGTCAGGACTCTACTCGCGTAACAAATGGGGTGTTCATGACCGGTGGATTCTGTCTTGTGTTCGGCATCTGTCCCATACTCTCCCGGTTGCGTGAGAACTGCCCCCAGGGCGAGATCACTAGCATCCGTTTGGAGTGTAAAGGGACGGGAAAAGTCGGGACGGGCTAGAATTGGGGCTTCGGTAAGGCTTCTCTTTAGTTTTTCGAACGCCTCTTGTTGTTCGGGACCCCAATTCCACTTGGCTCCTTTCTTCACTAATTTCAACAGGGGCGTTTTGTCTTCAGATAGCGTCGGCAAAAACCGGGCATACCATCCGACTGCGCCTAGAAATCTTTGAATACCTTTGACATTGGTGGGAGCGGGATAATCGAGAATGGGGGAGATTCTATCAGGATTCGGAAATAAGCCTTCTCGGTTGATTTTGTAACCGAGAAATGCGACCTCGTCGCATAGGAATTCACTTTTTTCCGGATTGATAGTTAGATTAACTTCTGTAAGCCGGTCAATCACCCTTTTTACCCAAAAGATATGTTCTTCCAACGTCCGCGTGAATATGATGAAGTCATCCACGTATTTTCGTACGTTGGAAGACCAATCAGGAGGAATGACTAAATCTGTTAGTCTCTGAAATGTGGCAGGTCCATTACGTAGCCCATATGCCATTCGAGTGAATTGGAATAGCCCCCGCCCATTTACGGCGAAGGCGGTGATTTCCCGGCTTTTATCTTCTAAGCCGATGTGGAGAAATGCCTGGGAGAGGTCGAGTTTCGATACAAATTGGGCGCCTTGAACGCAATCTAACAGGTCCTCTTGGTGTTGCATAGGGACAGCATCATGTTTTGTTACTTCGTTGACTTTTCGATAATCGACGCAGAACCGGTACTTCCCGTTGGGTTTTCGATGAAGTACTGGCCAGCTACACCAGGGGCTCTTGGAGGGTTCGATAACTCCTTCTGCTAGCATCTTGTCTACCTCCTGCTCTGCAATCTCTTGCATTTTGGGAGCGTATCTTCGGATGCCGCATCTAATTGGAGGGTGTCCTTCCACGTCAATTTCGTGCTCGATCGCCGGAGTGATCCGCACGATTTTGGGTTCGGGAGGGATTAGATTGCGCAAGGCGATGCGGGTTTCCTCGAGTTCGGTATCGGGGAGCGACAGTATCCTGACAGGTTCGGTATTGGTCGCGGCAATGTAGGGTCCATTTGTTTCTGGTTCTACTCGGATAGGGGACACGGTAATCCTTGGCGGAGAATTTAATTTGGATCGATCTCCATTCCTCTTCGCGATCGTCCACGAGTTGTATTGGCCGTGGTATTCGATACCTGCTTCCGCTATGAAATCCATGCCCAGCACGAGATCATACGTCAGCAGGTTCGAAGCTCTTACGGGCAATACACACTCTCCTTCACCCCAATTGAATCTTACTACCGCGCACCCAAGTATTTCCGACTTTTTCCCATCGGCTACCCGTAGCCATCCCCCCGTGTGCACGAGATATTCTTCCAAAGTTCTGGCCACCCGGGGCCCCATGAAAGTTCTAGTCGCGCCCGTGTCGAGTAATCCATTCAATTCCCCGTCCCATAACTTGACGGGGATGAACACTCGATTCTCCTCGGGATGTGCATTCAGGATCTGCCAATACTGGTCATTTGAAACTACGTCGGACTCTATTACGCCTTCGCAGGCGAATGATTCGTTATTTCGTTCGACATTCGATATTTTGCGGGTTTTATTCGGTACTTCTTTCCGGCGCTTCGGTAAGGGGTGATTTCGGTACGCATTTGTTTTCCTGTCGCTCGGTACTGTGCTTCTGGTTTTCGGTATTGGGTGTTCGATATTCGATACTGTATCTTCGATATTCGACACGGGATTTTCGGTATTCGAGACAGATCTTTCGGTATTCGGTACGGTAGTTCCGACGTTAGGGAATGTACTGAGTTCAGTGGAGTTCGGTATTTTGCTCTCGTCCACTATCTCCTCTAGGGGTCTCAGTTGTGGACTTACTGTGCCCCAGCGTAGTTTCCCGAATTGCCTGAGGGGCCATTCCTGGGCCGCCTTGGGTGTGGACACAGTCGGGCAAAATGGTCGTTGGCTCCACAGTTATAACACGAATATTGCTGAGAACTTCGTGACTGTTGCCGGGGATAGTGCGGTTCGGCCTGGGGATTGAGACTATGAGGCTCATTCGCCGTTTGAGAGGAGATAGTTTGGGTTTGAGTGGATCTACTCCTGGGCTTCGGTACTTTGGTAGTGAGGGGTTGTAACTCGGGAATGGTTTCGGTAGATTCGGTATTTGTCGCAGCAGAAACGTTACTGTTTACCGCGCGAGGGGGAAGCGCTCTCATTCTTCGATATTTCGGGGGACATGCGTTCTCGGGGAAGAGGCTTTGTTCTGGTGCAATGGGAGGGACATACATGCTTTCAGCGTGCAGTCGGGCTTCGATACGGTTGCCTTCCAGCCGTAGATCATCGTAACTTCCAATTGAATCGATGTCAATTTCCCGTAGAAATCTAGGGTGTAAGTTACGATGGGTTAATTCCAGCTGATCTTCCATACTAGGTTGGCGAATCAGTCTGGAGAAGAGAATTTGCATGTTGAGGATGTATTCGGAAATGGGCTCAGTCTCTCCCTGGGTTCTGAGTTTGATCTCGTCCCACAGCCTCTGCTGCTGGGACGGTGGGGAGAAGGCAGTTCGGAACTTGATAAGGAAATCCTTGTAATTCGATAGGGATTGGGCAGTGGCATTAAACCACTGGGCTGCCTTATCTTTCAGGACAAAGGGGAGGACGGCAAGGACTGTCTGCACTGGCATCCGATGCAATCTGATTGCATTGGCCAGCTTTTGCAGAAATCCTTCCGCCTGGCAGGGGTCGCCTGAAAACGTTACCCCACAAGCATTCAACCTCTTGATGTTCACTTCCCAGTGATCACCAAGGGTTCCGGGCTCTTCTTCATAGGGGTTGCTACGGCTCCCCAAATGAGCCATAGCCTGCCTTCGGGAAAGGGAATTTATGGACCGTCCATGTAAGTCCATCGTCTGGGCGTCCAGTCTTCGGTGGATACTGTCCATGATACGTTCCGATCGTTGGATTATTGGGTCTCTATCATACCCGGGGAGAAGGAACTGGGATCTGGCCGGAGGGATTGGAACTTGGGAAGGAGGAGTTGGATCGTCAATGAATCGGGATTGGGCGTTAGGGAAAGCGGATACGTGAGGATTCGGTAGTTGTTGGGGAGGGAGGTGGGAATAAGGGATGTGGGAGGCGGGATAGGAGAAAGTGGAATGGAGAGGATAAGGGGCAGCGTGAGGAAGTGGGAGTTCCGCCGGGGTTCGATAGTGTCGGGTAGCGGATGGAGTCGGAAGGAAATTTGGGTGAGGTATTTGGACGTCATTTCGGGTTCGGGAGAAATGGGGGTTCTCGGCAGTCTTCCTCCGTCTTACCGGTTCTGGGGATGCCGTCACGTACGTCTCCGTATCTGTCGTGGCTTCTCCCAAGCCCGAATTGCTCCTCTGCTGCACTTGGTCAGCAAAGGTTACGTGATTGGCCCCCGTCTTGTCCATAATTATGGAGTCTGACATGGATTGGGGGTCTTTATAGGGGCCGATAGACTGTCCAGTCCTCAGTAGGGGTTCGTTATGTCTGGGGGCTTCGTCAATTACTTCGAGAATGCGCGAATAGTCGGGATCTAGACCTCGCGGCAATTCTTCTATGACTTCTAGGTCCGATTCGGTACCTATGTTCTCGACAACAACTCGTACGTTGTTGACATGTTCGGTATTCGGGGTATTGGGTCGATTCGGTATTCGGGAGTTATTATTGGGTGTGGACGAATGAGATCGCGTAGGGGCAGAAACTGGGCCAGGTTTCTCTGGGGGTCGATTCTGCAGGCCACTGATGCCAGGGGGGCTGTTCGCTAGCACCAGGCTAGGGGGAGGTGTGGGTCGCCACTCATCGTTGGCGGGGTCCCATTCAATCGAGTAGTTCCCGAGGACGGTGCGGACTTTGTACCGCAAAAGTCTGTCCATTCGGCTGTCCTCGCCGCCCGTCAAGCTTAGCCGAAGCTTGCTCAGCTCTATCACGACCCTGTCGCTATCTAGCTGCGCAATGTCTTCGGCCAACCTTACTACCGCGAGCGACCTGTCCGCGGTTACGTCGGGCTCGTTTATTCGCGCCGGTGCTGCGATTCGGGATTCGGTACGGGGGGGGTTTTGCGGGTTTCCGTGGAAGTTGACGCGGTTATCCTCTCTCGCATCGTTCCCTTCGATCCCCGTGGCCGAGGAAAATTGGAGGCCGCCAGTGGAGCTTCCCTCTCCGGCCTCCTCCTCGCCACTCGCATCCGACTCATACGGGTTCTCAGGATCCCGAAGACGGGATGGGGGAGCCCGTGCATCAACCCCATCTCTCAATTCCGCTTGGCGAAGGGGATCCATTTCCTTTAGCTAGCGGAAGTTCGGTAAATCTTGAAATTCGATAAGTAGTTATAACAATAGGATCCGACGAATTAATTTGATAGTACGGATCGACAGTAAATTCTACAGAGTGAGTCGATGGGTAAGTTCGATACAGTACTTCGGGAAATGGGTTCGATAATTGATTACGAAAGTGTATCTCGAAAATTGAGTTGGGCAATGGAGCCGATAATTGAACGCGAAAGCGTATTTCGATCGATGAAATTGATAATGGGATTCGATAATTGAACACGGAAGTGTACTTCGATAAATGAAATTGGCAATGGACTTCGATAATTGAACACGAAAGTGTACTTCGATAAATGAAATTGGCAATGGACTTCGATAATTGAACACGAAAGTGTACTTCGATAAATGAATTCGATTATGGGATTCGGTAATTGAACACGAGAGTGTACTTCGATAAATGAAATTGGCAATGGACTTCGATACTATTTGAAAGTTGGGTGACACGGGGTCTTATTCGGTAATTCTTCAGGTGACCAGGCAGGGCTGATGTCAGCGCAGTAATATATAAATTTGGCTGAAATCTTATAATTGTTTCCCTTGAATGATACCTGAAAAGATCGCAATACACAAAGAAAAAGAAACCCGGTATTATTGAAAGTCGGGAGAGGAAAGTTTCAATAATAGTTATTTCTTTGGTAATTTTAATATTATTTGGGAAAGAGGAATTGTCCGTTCTCAGTCAGTGTACAATCCTATGCAACCATTAAGAGACTCAAGAATGATTTGAACTTTCGTCAAATCGACTCTCAATAATGTGCAGAGAGGCAGCGACAATCAGTTATTGTTCAGGAAATTATGACTTTAATATTACTATTTCGGTACTAATTATTTTAAATTTATCTAAATCCAAAATAATTATTGGTTCGTGGACATTCCTCCACTTGTTTACCCGGTAATCTATAATCAATTCAAGTGAGGGGGAAGGGGCGCAGAATTATTCGCAGCCTCCTAGTGTTTCATAAACTCACTTGTTAAGAATATCTTCTGTTTATTTTTGTCCAGTAAATCCAACAATATTGTTGTTGTTGCGATTTGGTGGCTAAATGCAAATTTTCGGTAAATGTTATTGTTTAGTAATTAATCGAAACAGTTCCCAATCCCCACAAGGGATGCCAATTGTGACGCTTGCCTTTTCTGTGGCGGTGGTCAGCGGGTCGGGATGCCACCTTATTTATTTTAGCCTGAAAATAAGGAAAACAGGGGATTCGGAAAATTATGGGGAGGGAAAATAACGGGGTAACGCGAAGAATTTAATTATAATAATATGTCTCAGTTTATTCAATCGAATAACACGGAAATAGCAAATGGTTCAATCTTTTATAATATCTTGTTTGTTATTCGAGTATTGTTGTGCTAATCAGCAGCAGTATTTACTTAATGCACAAGTAGTTCACTCGCAATAGTAATTTCGGTTTAGAACAGAATATGCGTGAATAAATGATATAATAAACAATGTTTTCAACAAGAGACTAGACGATAGTATTTATAATATAATAACTACGGCGATCGACTAGAGAAATGATATCGATTAGTGCTATTTCAGCGCGAGAATAATGCAATAGAAGAAATAATATAATTCGGAACAATAGGGGTGATGCGCGGGGGGGCAATAGGCAACGCGCGGCAGGACAATAGAAACGCTATTGTCCGCGCGGTACAAGAATGTAGGCTTCGGTACACGTGCACTTGTTGCACGTATGGGGATGCGCGGAAGATTCGAGAATATTTAGCGGCGTATCACGCCTACAACGTGGGAAAGGATTGGGTATACGCCGTTTCGGATTAATTACAATAATGGAAAATATGGGGATCTGCTGTAGCTGCCGCTCTGCATTCAATAATTGGGCAAAGTATAAATAATATGATCGACTACGCCGGCAAATGTGTGACCACGCGGTCCGCATGCACTAATGAAACGATAAGCTACTTACTGCGTACTGGTGTGGCACTTATTCACACACACCTATGATTCGCACCAATTACTCCCGACTATCTAACAATTCTTTATCAATTCGAAGTCCAATTTCACGTAGCACAGTCGTCACAAATCAAATTCACCAAGTAAAATAGCCGAGTCGTTCCGTTTCAATTATACTTTTAATATTTAGTTATCAGTCACACATGCGTCCGTTAGGTAAGCGTGCCACTGGCGAAGTGCCGGAAAATGGCTGCGTTCCCTCTTCGCCCTTTAGCTGTCACCCCTCGCCTATGTTGTCTCCATCTCTTCCGGGTTCACTGGCCGATAGCGCCGCCGGTGTCATCAATCCATATTGATTTCCGTTATCGACCGCTTCCCTTATGGTAATTCGGCCGAGGGTAGTTACCGACGATCTTTACCGTGCTGACCACTGGGTGACATTTAGGGTTATGTCGCCCATGGTCCAGTGTTGTTCGGTACGGTCGTGCACAAGGTGCTTCAATGTTGTTGTTCTTTTATTGTTTTATGTGCTTTCCCGATGGTATTACTTCACCACGGTACTTATTCGGTAGTTGAGCGCCGTCTTCCATGTCAAGTCATTTTTAATTCTTTCGGGAAGCGTCTTCGTTATTGTTTTCGGTACGTGGAGTGTAGGTCAATAGGCGAGGGTGACTTCGGGATCTTCTTCGGTACTTGCAGGGGTGCCAGGTAGGCCATCATCATCGCTTTTACTATTTTCTCATTCACTCATACACTCTTTCTTTTCATTCATTCTTCTTATTTTTATTTTGCAGGCGGCAGCGGCTATTAATGCGTGAAAGGTATACTGAAAAGGGTTAATTTATGCCCTAATTTGGGCTGAGCCAACGGTTGCTCACGGCTATCGTGACGTGGGTCGCCACCACGTCACAGTATATATTGATGATTCTTCACCGATTCATAAATGAACATTTAGAGATCTCGTTTCAGACACTATGAAACGCGAGAACGGTGCATGTATTGAATAAAAATATATCAACATGGCAATGTCAGAAGGCGTCTTTACTGAAACCCATTCATGACGCTGGTTCCCGAACCTAGTAGGGTCGCGCGTCGACTCTGGCGCACAAAGTGTGATATTTGTGACTTCATCCCAGTTTCCACGCGATCACTCTGCGGAGAAAATCACATATCCTCTATTGAACCTCATTGATACGTGCGGCGGCTTTGCAGTGCATGAAATTGTTTTCAAGTCCACATGAACACTCCATAGAGAAAGTGTCATATTGCATTCTAGGACTCTCTGATTCGTGTACAGTCTGAGTATATAAAAGTTAATTTTAACGCCTTTGAACATACATGCGCAGTATTACAAAATTATAATGGTTGCCAACAATGTTGAATAAGAATTTGGCAGAGGGGTTGATTTAATGTATGACTGATTAAGGACGATGAAGTAGGGAGAAGGATTAGGTTCGGGCAATTTTTACTGAGCGGACGAGAAAGTTATTTATCAAACTGTTTGAACAACTTACGTGAGGAAATGGAAGGGATCAGGTAAAGGTGTGTACCTTTCGAGTTTGCCACAACTAAAAATAATAAAACACTCTAGTTTGTATTGGAAGCCGATAGTAGTTGTTCAAAGGATTGAGAAAAAAAGAACATATTGCATTTTGTACTTCGAAAAAAATATGTAATTTAAATGAACTGTGATTGAGGGGTTGGACTATGATGAATCTAATCTTCGGTAAACTTGTCAACACAGTAAGAATTTTTTTGTCGCAGAATCTTCAAATAAAAAAAAAATAGATTTTTGTTTGGTATTCAATTTTATTGAACAACAATCCCAGAAATTACATTAACAATGACCCCCTAAACTCGATTGCGCGTGCATCGTATCTAATAGCTTTAATATTTGATTCTCACGGTGCGTATAGGAACTAGTGATTGAAATTATATTTAATACAAAGACGAAGTGAGACAACAATTATTCATATTGCGAGCATTTTTCTCTCTTATCTCTTACAATTTCACGAAGTGTGATGCAAAAATACAAAAATTCATACGCCTATTCGGTATTTAGAGCGCCAAAAAACTTCAAACTAGAGTATATGAACGTTTAGTTTTAGTTATGCGATATAAATATCCATAACCACTGGATTCAGAGTCTCCTAACATGCGCTTGTGGATACTTGCTGTGGAATGTCTAATCGATTTTTTGCAATGCGGCACAAGGCCACCGGATATGTGTCAAGAACATACACCAGTGTAGTTCCACGTCAATAGACGCATTCAGAACTGCAAAACTGTAACCCTCCGGAAATATCACAATGTTGACTTATACTTATATTTGTTCACGTCCATTTATATGTCACATCTCTTTATTCCACATCACCGTTTTTTAATATTTTTGTTTTGATGTCGGTTGAATTGAACTAATTGCAGAAGTCACCATCAAAAATACTGGTAAAAATGAATTTAGATATGTCAAAATATTTAATAAATATATATGTAAATATTTTAAGATATATTTTTCACATATATATATATATATATTTTTTTTTTTTTCGTGCGGTTCAAATGAAATTCCTTGGAAAAAATTCACCAATGAAAATATCCTCAGAATGAAATTTTTCAGCATAAAATTGTCCCAGTTACAATTCTTATAAGTTAAATTTATAAAAAAAAAATATCTCACGTGAACACATTGATCGGATAGAAGACTTATGTCAAGAAAATTGACATAACATGGAGAGTAAGTGACCAATCTGTCACAAAACGTGGTGAGAAAATTGAATCGTGGGGTAGGCATTATTCATTGATCACGGGGAACGCACAATCATTTCGTGCACACAACAATAGCTACTTTTTCCGTCATCTATATTCCCCTATCTATTTTTTCTCAATAAACTAACCGCGAGCAGTGCCTGAGGTTACAATTCGAAGCAAATGACATCCTTGATTGAAAATCAATATTCACATCGAGAAGAAAAAAAATAAATAAAATACATAGTTTACACGTGTCATTCACAATTTTCCGTCTTATTCTTTAGTTTGGAATTAGTTTAGTTAGTGAGTACAAAAAAAAAATGTGTCATCCCGCTCTCTGTTTTTGATACACCCAGATTAAGCTTCATACGGAAAATATATTTTCATCTAATTGAATGTGGAATTTCAAAATACATTTTCACACTAAAAAGTAATGTCGATAATGGTATCTTAATAAAATATAGTAAAATATGTATGTAATCAATTAAATACAACTTGGAATCAATTCCGGAACTGCATTATTTTTCAATGAATAATTTTCATACCGAGATTTCAATTTCATTTACAGCACAGGGAACAATTAAATCGTCAATAGAAAAATGTTCTACAGAGTTCGTATATTGCGGCGAAAAATTTTATTAAAATATTTGGCGTATATTTTTCATTCGTATATAGTACAATCAAAACGGGAATTGTGTAGAAGATTATTCACACACCATTGGAGCAAAAGCCGCGCATGTTTCCGCACTGTAATTCATATACAAAGTCGTAAAGGAAACAGCATTGGCCGCCAAAATGAAATAATATATAACAATGTATTTGTTTTCTTTTTTTTCATTTTGTATTTCACTATTTTTTTCCATCACAAACAAAAGTGAGCACGCATGAGTTGGGCGAAGTGAGCCGCTGGGTGAAGTACATACACATATACGATGCTAGCAACACCCACACACTCACACTCATACACACAATCGACCAATGCAGCTTTCCATAAATTTTGTCACGTTGAATTCGCCCGCATTGAAACACTCGCATCGACACACAGTGTAAATACATATACATATATATACATAACATTGGATGTACCATTTAAATTGCAACTCTAGAAGTGGTCCCCGGTTATACTCATCATTCAATTTGCTCACGATGAAAAGCATTATCTACTGCTGTTACATATCACCCATGTATGGATACAATTTTTATTGGCTATATTCTGCGTCAACATCAGTTCATACATATAACTCGAAATTCAATACATGAATAACAATGATTTACTTTGTTATATTGTAACTGGTATAATTATAAAAGTTGCGGACAATAGTCGACATCTTTTGTTATTAGGAATAAAGTATAGTCGAAACACTATTGAAATATTCATTAGTCGTGTACAACCAACGTAGTTAAGAATTCATTATAGCGAGTTGGACCTTGCTCGCAGCTCGTTGCATTCAGGTGGATAACGAGCGCATATGCATTCCTCTCCGGGATTTCAAATATTTACATCTCCTTAAGCCAGAGTACAACTCTCAAGGGCTCCACTGTATATCCATGTATGAGTATAACAGGAACTATATGTGTACAGATATGTATACATATCTCTGTAACAGAATGGTGTGAATGTATATAATCACTCCCTATCAAGAGACGCGGCAGAATCTCGAGCCGAGTACATGTTGTTACAATGTCATACACTTACACTTGACTGATACCTCTATTTGTACAATGTCGAATCACTGTCTTCGTCCACATGTGGAATTAAGCTACGTGTTATTCCATACATACAGGGAGTTCACAAAAATGATCACATTGAATGATACTATGAAACAAAATCTATTGGTAATTTCTAGTGGGTAATGTTAATGGAGACTTTGCGGAAATTTAAAGAATTTGGTTCGGAACTCATGTCCTATCAAAAAATGATGATATATTTCATTGTTTTAATTCAACTTCTGGATTAATGCATATTATTTTCTCTCAAGTGTTACATACGTAAAATAGCTGTTCAATTTCGATAAGATGTTATGAATATTTGAATGATAATAGAACAAGACTACATATGAAATATCTTATTCGCGATAAGTAAATAAATAAGCATATAATATGTAGTTTGAGGGGAATTTCTCATGAAGAAAAATTTCACTATATCATATGAATAGCCGAGGCCTGAGTGATGAATCGTATATAACACTAGGCAGTAACAATAATTCTTCCATGGAAGAACAGCATCTCCAATAGTGTAAAGTACAATGAAGAATAGAAATCACAGAATAAGAATGTACAATTGTAGACAATATTCACACATTCGCAACTGTGTAATATTCTCCATATAAAACTTACGTAATGTTACACACTTGGATTTGCATACTGAATAAATAGCTTCCAAATAAAAGTAAATACGCCGAAAAAAAAAATGTAATGTAAGAATGTTCGTTTGGTTCTTCCCTTAAATTAATGAGCAATTTGGGTTCATTAATTTAGTAGTTAAAAATGGACACGGCAAAAAAGATCTGGATGTAGATAACTCAGTAAGAATGTCAGTGCGAACAATGAATTCCAAAAAAGTCGTGCCACTATTTTGCGCACAATACAATACTTCATTCTTCACACAATGTTGAATTGTTAACTGTATCTGGCATTATTTTTTTACATAATTGTTTTTACGACATCTATTTTTCCCAAGTCCATTTTTTTTCATGCCTTTTTTTACTAGATTCCCACAAGATATCCAAAACAGAGTTACTGATCCCCAGATTGGATCGTAAATTTCCTCACAGTTCCTGTTAGGGTGACGCCAAGAGTGCATTAAGCACTGGATATATATCCTCTTCATTTTAGTTATATATTATGTCATTCAATAGTCAATCAAGGCTAACTTTTTCGTCTTATCTTATTCTCTCTTCTGATACTTCGATATCGAACTGGAGATATGCTAATCCAAGATAAGAATATTGGATTTTGTACAAATATGGTGGAGACCTTTTGTATACCACTGATACATATGTATACATTGAAACACACACACACACACACTTTTTCTTCTCCAGTTTTTTTAATACCATTCCACAGCATGGCTCGATGTATATATGTATCCATTGAATGAATAGTGTGCAAGGGGCGTCGATTTCTATTGCGAGATATCACGACGACGATATTTTGAGTAGGTTCTCCCGTTTTCTTTCAACCCACCGGTGATATCGTTGTGTGGTGAGCTTGCAGGGGTTGTAATGCTATACACTCGTAAAGCTCAACTCAAATATATATATATATATAGAAGATAGTTTCGCGATCTGACTTTCAGATGCTCAACGAGCACAAATGCTATAGCGTGTGGGCTAACCGCTCGCCCCTATAAATTACGTTGGGTCTTGATGCATCGCTGCTCTCCTAACCACCACACACATCCACTTCCTCTAAGTCGTATCGTATACACATATATATATATGTATATATTGAATGACCTTTAACATATGTGCAACATATACAACATGCATATAACATGTATCAATTTGTCATGAGAAATATTCGGGTCATTCGCTGATGGCATAAGTTTGGATATTTGATAATGTAAAAGTTGCCATAAAATAACAAAATAATAATGAAATGAAAAATACGGCATATGTGTGTATGTTGTAGGGTGTAACTTGTGAGATGTGGTATGAGTTTGCTGAAGTACACTGAGTTTCACCGTAGTAATCTCTTTCGACGTCGTTGGCGACGACGACGGCGACGACCACCACTATACCACCACCGTCACCACGCGAATCGGTCGTGGTGAAGGTAATATTTTATTTAAGCAACTCTGCAACCAACTTGTAGATGGGGTTGGGAACACATCCTTTGATGCTATATACTTTTCCCATCTGCGCATATCATATTTTGAATTAACTACGGAAAAATTCCATTAAGTTAGAAACCACCTGCCATCCAACTTGAAATATATATATATACAATATTTATGCAAAAGATCAGTAGAAAAACCGTGCTATAGAAATTATATATGTATCCCAAGTGATATCCAGCAAATGCATTCATGGGCTGGGAACTTTGTATGATTCTTTTTGCCGGAAAGTAAATTGTCTTTTATAGATACTAGATATTGAATGTGGCGAAATACTTCTCGCTGAATTTCTTGGCTGTGAAAACAATAGAATGAAAGTGATATTGGTAGGATAATTTTCTGATTAATACCATCAATGTTATATGATAATACAGTAAAAGGTCGTACGATATAAAACGATAATGCAAGTAAGGGTGTAATAATAATTTCAATATTCCTCCAAATATAGCTGGTGATACAGTACAGTAAGTATCATATCTGTTCCATAGAGTCGACGATCTTGAAGGGAATAGAAACAAAATATATTAGAAGATACCGACTGTCCGTCGGTCAAATTGAAAGTTGGAAATATTGAATTTGGGTCTGAGCTTAATAAAGAGATTCAGAAATCATGAAGAGTTACTAGAGGTCGACGAGCTACAATTAATCCTGTCGGTTCACGTTTTACTTAGGAAATGAAGGTTGAATCTTGCCAGCCAAACGGTGTGAATGAAAACACAGAATAGAAAATCTGGCAAAGCCTCTGACACTACAAATACGATTACTTAGTCCCCTAGAATGCACAAGTGAAGCTACGCAACTGAAAACGTACTGTAGAAAATATATTCCCATAAAATGAAAAAAGAATCATTAACAATATGTATTAAATAACTATTCATCAAATAAACATAACGTCCCTCTTTTCGCTTCGGTGGTACAAAGTACTCGCATGGTTTCGCATTCTTTAGATGCTACATAACTTAATCCATGAATAACAGGAGCTTTAAACGATAATTTACTCAAACATGTCAGATATTTTTCGATTACTCAAAATATGACTAACGCTATTATTGTTGGAATGGCTTCCAATTGTTGACAAAGCTTTGCAAAGCACAGACTGTAGTTAAGAAAGTTTTGTAATAATTAATGGAAAGGTTGAAGAAGCTGAAGGAATTAGTTACCCTGAGAATAGACAAAAAGCCACAATTGTTTGTCAACAAATCAAGTTCAGTATCTGATGAGTTAGAATTTCAATACTCGCCTGAACACGCACAAGTCAATAAAAGTTTAATGTGTATGGTACGCATGCAAGATAGGAAAAGACGGGGAGGAAAATTAGGAACGTAATCGACAAAGCTGGATTTAGTCGCAATGAACAATTGCGATGAGAATATCATAGCTGTCATATATTGCAATACCATCGTGATTATGGTATGGGAGAATGAAAGTTGAAAATAAGCGTAGTCGTAGCGCTAATTCGATTGGAGTCAATAATGGTAATTACATCGTATGTTTCGAGTCACGTTGAGCATTTGTTTAGGAAAAGCTCAGTTCATAATAATGTGAATTATGTGAGACAAAAATACGTCTATTATTCCGGAACAGATATTCCAACTGCTGATTGTTGTCTGTCAATTGAGTTATTGTCGTTAAGATTTTCCGGCATGAAATTATATTTTGTTCATAAAATAAGTGACGTGAATGAATATGAAACTTGTTTAGAGAAAACAATCTCATAGATCACCCAGGCATTCCGTCGTGTCCGATATCTTCTCAGGTTGCAGACCAAAAGAGCTTGAAAAGCATATGTCAAAAGTCGTAAGAAAAAAAAAGTTACAATAAAACAATTTGTTCAACGACAATTTTAATTTGTTCATTTTACATTATGAATAATTCACTAGAATTTTTTTTTTTCTCTTCATGACGGAAATTCTTTCCATCTAATCAATTTTTGAATTTCATCGCGGTCGGAAAAAAGATTCGTAAGTGCTAACGACATGTTACATTTTTATGAATTTTATATCTGGTCATGTTACTGCAATACAAATCGAAGAATAGTCATTTGAATCAGCCCTGGTCCGCATAAAATTTGTCATACTACCTGCAAGGTCTCAAATGAACTTACTAGCAAATACTAATTTTTTTATTTCAAAAATTTATTCCAGAAAAAAAAGTTTGCAACAAACATTATACAGACGCGTATTATGATAATAACCCTGTTCCTATATAAGTATGATTGCATTTCCAACTCAGCGTCATCACCATTGAAATAACAAATATCACATTTAACAGTTTTATTAGCAGATGAATTTTGCACTGACTGAATTCGCTTTACTCTCTTGAATTATTGATACTGTTACTAACATTGAGTTCAACATAAAAGTATTATATTTAATCCATTCCATGACATGAATATATAAATTTCATATGGAAGCCATGCAATGTTAATTTCCAAACAGAGGCGTAAAATTAGAGGAAACGGAAATAGAACTGAATCGATTTTCAACTATAAAAACTTGAGAATAAACGAAGCATATACGGGACAAAAATAGAAACGCTTGTTTCTATCCAAATGTAATCAGTTTTCATATAATTGTATTTAAAATAGGTGGAATCATGTATAGAAATGCAACATGACATGCAAAAAAATTCTATTCAAGTATACGACCGATGAAATCAGTAATAATGAAAACATTAGACAATAATAGTAACAATTAACGTATATCAATAAATGTCCCAGAATAATCTGCTTTTCAGCCATCTATAATGAGCCAGACATGCGACAAATTTTGTTTATTTCTGCCACTCCAACAATTCAATATGTCGGAGACTCTGTATGTCTGAAAATACCGAAGAACTTTATCATTGCCACGTGAAACGTTACGAGATGGAAATATCCCAGCTATTCGTGCTATTAACACTTGATCTGATACGTAAATTAGTGACAGAAATTTTCAGTAGAAATATGTAGATTCGCTGAAGCAAAGCCATGTGAAATGAGACAAATAAGACAAACATGCACAGCTATGGAAATGCGAGATCTATAATGTTCACAGCATATTATTAAAATATTCAATCACTTTCGAGCTCGAGTAATTTTCTTTTCTATAAAAATAGACATGTGACGAGCGATTGGACATTCCTACTGATGAATAATAAAATTGATGCCTAAAATTAAAAATGGTTTAAAGGAATTCGTCTGTGCGCGCACACGGCAAATAACTGATAACTGAAGAGTGTTATTTTAACACACAAAAGTGTTTGTTTCACGTTTATAAGTGTGTTAAAAGTGACGCCAATGTTAAAAATAGGGAAAGACACACTTATGGAGGTTAAAACAAATACTTTTTATTTCACAGTGTAGTAGCTCACTGGGGTTATTGGAACTACTCATGGAGCACCTAGATGTCAATTGAAAATATCTAGAAATTTCAATGATGGATACGCTATCTCCATTGATGCTATGTCGATTCGAATTAGTAAAAATCAATCAGATAACTTCAGATTGATGTTCATATAGACCCTCGCGCACGTTTTTCAATCCAAATGTTCGAATTTTTCTGTGGAATGTCGTAGTTTAAGGTCGTGAAAATATTCTTTCAAAATTTCAAATTCACAGAAAGGCAGAGTTCATGAATATTTAATTTACCTGAAGTGCAGGTACCAATTGATAACTGTATTATTGGTATATGTTTATTGTCTTGATGAAAATTGTCGATAGGATCTTTCACACGTGCAAATGTCTAAAACTCGGCAACGTTATTGAAATCTCTTAATTGACGTCAGTTTCATCGACTTTTCAATTATAGAATTTACTGACCCAAGATGTCACAATATCAAAACAGAATCATTTGAAGGAATCTAACTACTTGTGAATGTATGATAAACTTCTTTTTATTCAGAAGCATACGTGTATTTATTAATATATTCTGGTTCTCTCAAGAAACACAACCTTGAATATTTTTCGTATAAAAATGGAATATATCCCACGTAATATCATTCGTCCAATCCAAATTAAGCGCAGAATGAAATTGTGAAACGTTTGGCGTACATTTTGTTTTCATCATTATATTCATACTGTGATTTCATAACCGAGAATTTATCATTACAAATAGAACGTTAGGTTGATCCTTCTAAATGGAATAATCAATTAAGTGTTATTATTCCGATAATTCCATATTTTATAATAATTCTACATGCCAGGAAAAAAATATTATTGCAAAGCCTTTCCGGTAACCACCAATATATCTACGAATGATTATTATATTCATCGGGAATTTTGTTGCAATAACATATGGTACTGATTTCATAGCGTTATTATTCTCAGTATACGTATAACGAGATAAAAGTAAAAATAGATGCACAAGCACTGATAATGATGAAGAGTAGCGTTGTAATTGATTATCAAACCAACAAACAAAGCGATGGAGAGTGCATGTTGAAGTGTATACACAGCGATTGAATCCATCCACGTCGACTTCATTACACATATTCTCTGTATCTCTGATTCTGTATATGTATGCATGAGAGTCAAAGCACATTATGCTACGACGTCTCGTTCGAAGATGATTACAATTGTAGTAGCGTCAGCTGCATCCAAATCCACAACATTTAGAGTATTTTTAATTTTGATTTCACGAGATTGCCACCCCGCTCCGTGGCGCTCTTCGTTATTTACTACATATAGTTTCGTTGTGCCCAACGATCAACGTCAACGAGTATAAACAACATTATTTAATTAGAAATCATCTGAATTAGCGGTCCATTATGCCCAAAGAGAAGAGGAAGAAGCATTCTCGATCTCGATCAAGAGATCAAAAGCAAGAAAAAGAGGAAAGTAAAAAGTGGCAGGATGGCATACAACGGCAACTGGATAACCTTCAAAACATCGTGGCGCGAATAGCGCAACATAAACCCGAGGACAATAATTTGGAAAAAAATCAATCGTCCTCATCTTCGGGTAATTTTTTCAAAAATTCTTATTTAAAAAAAAAACGAGAGCATATTCCATACGAATGATGCTCGCCTAAAAAAGGCAAATCCTCCGTATGAATATCTATACAGATATTTACATGATATGTGAACAAATTGTTCATAAAAGTTCCATACGAACTTTAATTTTAATTATCAAACACCTACACGGTTGGTATAATTACATTTTCAATCCTTTCGGTTTAGAGAGAAACTCCACGCCTGAAATCGGCGAAGACGGAGAATTAACGGAGGAAAATAACGGTGTTGACACTGAAGCACCTGTCGTTCTCAATCAGACTCCAAAAGATACTGAAGCAGCCCAACAAGGGCCCCTGCTGGACACAGAAATCTTGGATATTCTAGGAGCAGATCCTAATGAAAAAATCGAAGAGTCTTTCAAATTCCACCCAGAAATAAAAGGCAGGTGGAAGATATGGATGAAGGAGGGCTTATCTGACGATGTTAGAAAGAGTTTACTTGAAAAATACCCTAGGAAGGGAGATTTTTACGCCGAACCTCCAAAAATAAATTTGGAAATAACTCCAGCGCTCTCTGAAATCACCAAAAAGAGAGACGAGCACTTTGTTGAAACGCAGGAGTGTGTAGGATCGGCGATTATGTCACTGGGTGCTGCCTTATCACTCCTTCTAGACACTTCTGACAAAGAAGTAGACGAGTTAAAACTCATGGAGTATCTGAGTGATGCCGGTAAACTACTAGCGGAAACCTTTCACCAACACTCAGTGGCCCGGAAATCCTACATTACGCCAGTAATGAAGAAGGGAGTCAAGACTCTTGTCGACTCCATACCTCCAGACGAATGGTTATATGGAGATAAATTGGCAGAGCAACTCAAAGAAGCAAAAGCAATTGAGAATGCGTGCCAGAACTTGAAAGTTCCAGAAAAACCTACGAAAAAACCGCTCCAGAGGTCACAAGCTTATCAGGGAAACTTGAGGGGCCCGCCTGTCTATCACAGGCAGACGGGCACAAACTACCAGAGAAAGTTCTCACGCTTCAAGCCCAGAAGTTCCCGAACGAGTCAACCACCAAGCTGGGAGAAGACTCAGACCCAGACCAAGGGCCCACGAAAGAAATAGCCACGGTAAGGAATCCACCAATAGGTGGTAGGCTTCGCTCATTCAAATATGAATGGGCAAAAATAACAACAGATAAGTTTATTTTATCTTGTCTGGACGGATACTCAATCTCGTTTGATGAGACTCCGTACCAAAAATACATCCCTCAGCAACGATCTTGGTCTAGTAACGAGGAAAGGTTGTTAGAAGCCGAGATTAATAAACTTTTAAGCAAAAAAGCGATAGAAAAAAGTGAATTTTTGGTAGACCAGTTCATTTCGCCGTGCTTTCTGGTACCAAAACCAGATGGAACACATAGATTTATCTTGAACCTAAAAAATTTTAATAAATTTATCTTGGCGCCTCACTTCAAAATGGAAGATATAAGGACAGCCAAAAATCTATTATTGTTAAACGATTCCATGGCTTCTATGGACCTTAAAGACGCGTATCTTCTTGTACCGATAAACAAAAATAGTCGAAAATATTTAAGATTTATCTTTAAAAATCAAATCTACCAATTCACCTGCCTACCATTCGGTCTTAGTTTAAGTCCGTTTATTTTCACTAAAATAATGAAGCCGATTGTAAATATGCTAAGAGAGAAAGGTTTTTTAATCGTAATCTACCTGGATGATATATAATTTATTGCAAGAGACTATAATATCTGTCGGGAAAATATTTTATGGTCAAAAAATTTTTTAGAGAAGCTCGGATTCATAATTAATGTTGGGAAAAGCCATATGGAGCCGGCGCAAAAATGTAAATTCCTAGGTTTAATAATAAATTCAATAGGTTACACCATTGAATTAACTAACCATAAAGAAGAACGAATAAAAACCATACTGGCTAAATTCAGAGTAGGAACCACATATAAAATCAGACAGATAGCAACCTTATTAAGAGTCCTGAATGCAGCTTGCCCCGCGGTTGCTTACGGACTATCTCATTGTAAAAAATTAGAGAGAGAAAAATTTGTCGCGTTATTATTAAACGACGGAAATTACGATGGCTATATGACGTTATCTGTTAACGTTGAAGAAGATCTAGCGTGGTGGAGTAGAAACAGCCAAACCGGTAATAACCCGATAAGAACAGGACAATATCAATTAGAAATTGCCTCAGATGCTTCTCTATCGGGATGGGGTGACTTTTGTAATGGTGTATCGGCGCATGGCTGGTGGAATAACGAAAAAAAGAAACTTTTTATAAATTATTTAGAATTATTAGCGGCCTTTTATGCTCTTAAGTCCTTTGCATCAAATTTAAACAACTGTGAGATCTTGTTGAGACTAGACAATACAACAGCAATAGCCTACGTTAATAAAACGGGAAGGATTCAGTTTCCAAGGTTAAGTAACTTAGCACGACAAATTTGGGACTGGTGTGAAGCTCAAAAGATTTGGATGTTTGCAACTTACATCTTGTCAAAGGACAATTTTCATGCAGACGCAGCGTCTAGAATCACGAACATTCACACAGAATGGGAGTTGTCTGAAAAAGCATTGAACTTGATTGTTAAGAAATTTGACCCGTTTTCGATAGATCTATTTGCGACATTCGAAAATAGGAAAGTAGAAAAATTCTGCTCCAAATTCCCAAGCCCGGAATCCTTCAGAGTTGACGCGTTTACAATACCTTGGGGAAACGAAAAAATTTACGCTTTTCCTCCGTTCGCGTTGGTCGCACCTACTCTCAAAAAATTCATCACAGATAAAGCTGAAGGCGTTATCGTTGTACCAAACTGGCCTACACAACCTTGGAACCCGTTACTGAAGATGTTGTTCACGGAATCGCCAGTTGTATTCCAGCCTGATAATGAACTTTCAATGGCTTCTTGCAGATCCAAGGTACACCCACTTGCGAGAACACTTTCCCTGGTAGCCGTACGCTTGTCAGGAAAATATATTTAAATAAAGGACTATCTTCAGAAGCTGCGGATATCATGCTGAACTTTATCACAGAATCTACGCTCAAATAATACGAAAGTTCACTGAAAGAGTGGTGGGCTTTCGCAAAAGAAAAAAATTACGACATTCATGACGCTGATGAGTTAAGAGCCATAGTATTTTTAACCAAGAAATGTAATAGCAGTTGTAAGTATGGTACCTTAAATTCGGATAGGGCTGCTATTGCTCTCATCGCCCACGAACGCCAAATAGATAACAAATTAATATCACGCTTCATGCGAGGTGTCTTTAAAAAGCGACCTACGAGACCAAAGTACGCTACCACGTTTGACACGGATCGTGTTCTCCAATATATAGAGGCTACGCCGGGTACAGAAAAGCTGAACATTAAGAAACTGTCCGAAAAGACAATTACATTAATGATCCTAGCGACAGCTCATCGTTTACAAACTATGGCTTTGATCAATATAGATAACATCCAAATATCTACTACAGCGATCGAGATTAAAGTTCCTGATCTAATAAAAACGTCAAAACCAGGTACCTTCCAACCCAACTTGATTCTACCATTCTTTAAGGAAAGGAAAAGTGTGTGCGTAGCTAAAACTCTAGCACAATATTTAAAAATAACGCAAGCATTGAGAGGTGATACCAAGAACCTCTTCATTTCAACTATTAAACCGCATAAGGCTGTTGGGGCCCAAACCTGAGGTCACTGGATAAAAGCTTTTTTCAAAAAATCGGGAATAGATACCGACAACTTCAGCGCATATAGTGCAAAGCATGCGGCCGTGTCAAAAGCAAAGACCCGGGGTGTCGACATAGATACAATTAGACAGACAGCGGGATGGTCAAAAAACTCATCAGCATTTGCTAGATTTTATAACAGACCAATACAAGATTCAAATGAAACATTTGCACGAAAGATATTAACTTAAAAAGTTATGTATAACCTTTTAAGAAAAATAAAAATTTTTACAAATTGAATTATAATGCAAAATATCGCTCTAAACATCTACAATTGTGATAATCGAGAACGAGACGTCGTAGCATAATGTGCAGATCAAACGAGCTCGCCGAAGGCGAGCGAAGTTCGATCAGTATTATGCGAAGACGTCTCGTTCGAAGATGATTACATACCCACCCTTAAATTAAGAACCCTTATATTCCCGTAATCATCTTCTTAAGACGAACATTATAAATTCAATTCCGAAATTTCTAATCATGGCTAAGATAACACTCTAAAATATGAAGTAAGTAACGAAGAGCGCCACGGAGCGGGGTGGCAATGTCGTGAAATAAAAATTAAAAATACTCTGAATGTTGTGGATTTGGATGCAGCTGACGCTACTACAATTGTAATCATCTTCGAACGAGACGTCTTCGCATAATACTGATCGAACTTCGCTCGCCTTCGGCGAGCTCGTTTGATCTGTACATTATAGGAGCGGAAGAATTTGTGGATTCACTTCTCTGTGATATTTACATATATATTTACCACTCTGCAACAAAATTCTCTCAGCTACCGTGAATGTGTGATGGCATGGATACTCAAGCACATAGACACGTATCCATGTTGAATTCGACATCATAACTTGTGCCATAAGAGCCTCTACTTCACCATGTGTCTATGGTCATCGTCATCATTCTGATCATTTCCAATGTCTCCGACATTCCATAGGGGGACCCTGAAATTCCTACGTGGCGCGTCCCCAGATGGAGGGTATAGGGGGATATTCGCCCAGATATGGCGAGTAGAAGGAAAAAACTACCTCCTGCGGACCAAACAAGCTTGGGAAAGGTTTCCGGATAAAGCCTACCATGGGCGCAGTAGACGAGGACATGGAAATTATGGTGAATGCGTCGGAACCCCAATACTGGTCCACAACAGTGGTGTTGAAGGAGGCCACGATAAATTGTCATCAATAAACTGTAAAACGACCCATATGCAGAGTAGGAGTCCAAAGAATTAACCCCAATCAATATGTCATTACCTTAATTTCAAAAGGCGATGTCAATTGAAGAAACGGATTAATACGGGTATAAATGTTTAATGACATCCTAACTATTCAATTAGTAGCGACATGAATGTGGGATAATCGATAAGTGGTTTGTGTTTTAGGTCCAACAGAAATATTGGCGTTCAGTATAAAACTGGATCGTTAACTCCTTGTAATTATATTGAACGTTAAATTTCCAAAGAGGCATGGTAATATAGGCTTATTTATTTAGTCGAAGTTTATTGTGATCGGCCGTAGATTAATTTATAGGTTGAGTTTGGAGAATGTTAATTGAATGATATATAAAGTAGATAAAGATAGGATTGATGTATATCGTCATTCAATTCTTGATTTAACAATTCGAATTGTTGGTTGGAAATTATAAAAAATAAGTTTAGTGTTTCACATCATTCAATTGATATTGTTGACTATTGTCTGTGAATTACGGATTGGAAATTCATAATTCGTTACTTCCAATGAAAACGTCTTTAATATCGCGGCTTAGCACATTACAATTCAGAATGAATAATTTTATAATTTTATAATTTTTAATTCTGTAATTTCGTGATCGTGAATTATTAAATGTGTGGTTTAGATTATAAAAACAATAGTCACGATATCGTGGATTATACGCTGACAGTTTAGAAAAGTGATTAGGTGAAGATTTGAAATTATGAATGAGTAAGTATTCTCCATGAAAATGTAGACAATAACGAGGGTAATTGGCTTTATGGTGTAACGAGGGTGTCAGAATTGAAGACCAAGGATAGTAGGTAGATTTGTTGAAAAGTTCTACCCACAATCTGGTTATTATATATGTATTCAGTTGAACAAGTTCCAAGTTTGCAGGCTGTTGGTTGAATCTGGTTCGTAAGTTCCAATCGGCTTGTTGGGGGATGAAGTGGAAATCGTAGAGAGATGAGTCTTCGAGTGACGATGAATTCATAAAGTTAACATTTCGTGTCCTGTCTTTATATCTTGTGAGATGTTATTTCCAATAATATGTAAAAACTTGAGTTATATTCAAGATAACTAAATGTTGGAATGGTCGACAAAGTGGCTAACCAAAAGAGGTGGCGGAGTAAATGAGGAAGATATAATGCTCTCTGGAAATGCGGCGGTATTTATTGTCTCCGGTTATTGTTAACCCTTCGTGAGGAGAGATGGGAGAAATGAAGATGGTGGACATGAGAAGCGGGGGATTATGAGTCACAGGTACTAGGGATGGGGATGAGATATATTTTCTAAGAATTAAATGCTTGATAGATCTCACCACGGTCCATGATGACATTGATAGTGGAATATTACGAAATTGGTTTTGTTCATTTTTGTCCTTGTTGATCTATTCATTAACCTACTTGTTATATGTCAAATTTAGAAGTATCCCGCCTATGCTGGGTGGAACCCATTGGCAGTTATGATAATTGTTTCATTTATTTCACCGCCCACATTCGATTCAATTAGCTGATTTGGATGATAAGCGTTACGTAATCTCTCGATCAATACTTCTCAAGGACTCATTTCTTCTGGATACGTAAAGAAATTCTGATGTCACAATCTGGGATGGAAAGATGTAACAGTGTTGAGTTTGTGGAGTGATCAATCTTCGATTGACGATGAATTGATAAAGTCGATTCCACATCTCGTCTTTACTTTACTACGGCGGTACTTCGAATAATATATAAACCTGATTTATATTCAACAAGACTTAATGTCGAAATGGTCGATAAAATGACTAACGGACTATTTATCTAAAGATAAGAAAAGGGTGTGGTAGCCCGAAAAGTGACTAAAGTGAAGTGACCAAAAGGTGTGACGGAAAATGATTGACCGTTCTCTTGAAATGCGGCAGCCTATTGTCCGCCTAAATTAGAACTATCTCGCCTATGCTGGAAAAGAAGTAATCGGAAATAATTATCATTGTTTCATTTACTTCACCCCACCGCATTCGGTTCTATTGATTTATTCAGATGATAAGCGTCACGCATTTTTGTTTAATACATCTAAATTCAATCAATACATCTCAAGGACTCAGATGTCCTGGGCACATATTGAATTTCTAAGGTAATAATTGTGAAGAATGCAAGGATGTAAAAATCACTGAAAGAAGTCATTGACAGAAGCGTCGCTGGATCCACTACGTCGCTGTTGATTCGCAAACTAGTTTGATTCATTACGGGACTTAGAAGACAACAGAACCAAACTTTACTGAGTCATGTACAATACTGTCGAGTTCTTTTACAAAAATTTTGCAGTGCTTTAGTTTACATCCTCTCTATAAAGGCCTCTTTTACTATCAGATCGTCAGTCCATTAGATGCCTATTTCATTCGTACGAAATCTGCATTACATAAAAATTCAGTGCTAGTGAGAGTGCTCTTTTTCTGTTCGTTTCTTTGGACGACTATTAATAGACATTCCAAAATCTTATGTTTGGTCATGTGTATACGTGTGTGATCATGTATATACGTAGTTCGTTGGGTTTTAATTCACGATTGTTGTTCATTGTGCTGAAAATGAGAATTGAATTTAGATACTTCATGTTAGAAATTATCGCGACATGTATCTACCCCCAACATGCATACCAGCACGCACACGCCCATACACACACAAATAGTTTTTCAGTTCTCCCAAGAATGAAAATCGAAGCGTATAATATGTGCGGCTCCAATAAATTGGTGGTGTTGATGACGATTTGCCATGCATTTCATCGAACACGTTTGAAACCGCCATGTCATTTGGGTCGATCAGGAATTTGTGTACTGGGGAATTCAACTCGGAAGAACAAAATGGAACACTGTCGTACGTCGTAGAATAGCATGATACAAAAAGAGGGCCTCCGGCAGAGAGGCAGTATTGCATTGCGTTTGTTGCGAGTGTTTTGTCGTACCTGTTAAATGATTAAAAGATAAAAATTTATACATTGAATACTTAACTATATCTTTTTTTCAATTGAAAATTCTCAAATTTTCACACTCAGTCTTTTTTATTTCACTTTTGTTTATTGAGTCTGTGAAGACTCACAGAAAATTCGGGAGTGTTTCAAAAAGATAAAAATAAAAAACTGCCCCGGGACGTATTTCGCCAGGTACTGCGCAACCAGATAAAACTAGATCAAAATGGTTGCCCAAAACAAGAGTTATGTATCACCATAAAAATTTGAACGTGTCTCGGGAATTATCTATAGAAATCATGATGCATCGATTGTATATCTTAAATTCACTTGAACTATCAATCTTTTTTTTTTATTGAAAATTATTATTGAAGTTAATTACTGTGAATTTATTATAGAAATAGATATTCTGAGAGCTACGATAATACAGTGTGGCATATACCTCGGGAGCAACTGCTTGATACTTTGTCCAGCATCTCAAATTTTAAACAACTCCATTTTCGAATAATACAAACATATACCTTTGGCAATTCCTATGAATATTTTCGGACATTTGAATAATTTGGAAAAAACAGAGAATGATTATAAAAAATACACAGTTCTCCTTTTTCCTCACCTTATTCTCATCAGCATTGTGTGTCCCCTCCCTGCAATTTCTCGTTCATAGTAAATTTGCATGTTTCTGTAGAGCATTAATCATCCGCCAAAAATAATGTGTGAATAACAGATGTAGCTGATTCGGAATGTTGGAATTTTGGCATACATTAAAATGTTAATTCATTTCTAGATGAGTGTGAAAAACCTCCATGAACCAGTGTATGCTTTAGTGCTATTCGAAGATGAAGGGTCTGAGATTATAAATATGCATCCAATACCATACAAATGGCTTTCGCAAAGTGATGAAAAATGGATGTGTCAATACCTACCAGTGGAGGAATACCACAAACGTAACAGATACCTTGAGACATTGAAAGATCCAGAGCCACATTGGGAAGAGTATGACGTGCAAGTATTAGCAACAGCTTGTAAGTGAATGTCAATGATACATTTGTTATCTGTTCATTGCTTTTGAGTGTAGTATTTCGATACGTAAAATATTTTGTCCAGATGATTTGACAGAAGCTAGAGAACATTTTTACAAAGTTTTTGCACATGTTTATAATGTGAGACCAGATGACGAGGAAGGACATGGTACAAATCAATCGAACGTCGCAAAAACGACCCCGAACGTTATTACTTCATCATGTGTAGGTTTTATGGCGGCTAGTGATGCAAACGAAACACAACCGGAACACATAGGTTTGTTATCATTTTGTTATACAATCGATCAAATTATTTTTCGTTCTTATCCATCTAAAGTCGGGAAACAAATTTTTTGGGATCTTAAAATGAATTCATGATTTGTAGTCTCTAATGAACGATTCAAATGCTCATCAGTTCCGTCCATGCATGTGGAGGAGAAGAAAGACGATGCATCAATTCGTGTTGATAGGATTCTTAATAAAGAAACTATTATCGATTTGAAATGGTTCATAACAAATGAACTTGAATCAATGGAAAAGAGTTTGCACAACTATTTAACCCGCCAAATGGGTGAAGGTCAAAATGCGATCGTCGGTATGACCCCTTCATACTCACCATATGTGATCTCATTACGAAAAAGTAGAACTTTGAATACAGTATTGCCACTTGAATATCAGGACACGTTTGATGAGTTTGAGGAAACATTGGAATCCGTCCCGGATCAAAAAGATGCATTAGTGAGTTGACTTTGTAATATTAATTCTCCAATAGTTATCCATTATGATTATTATAATATATTATTGTTATAGATTCATCTATATTGTATACTTTTAACTGGCGAAGAAAACAAAACAGCCTGCATCGCCAAACTGATGAGAGCAACAGTTAATAACAAAATTGAACTGAATTATTCAGGTGGCAGCCGTGATACAAAGGACGGAAAGAAAATGGATTTTAGTAGCACTCACACATTCTCCTGCATCGAAGGTTTGTAATACTTTTGTTGAAATGTGTTCATCAGAATTAGTTGGTAGATATTTCTGGTGTTTATTTGTCTGATTGTCATATTCTGTATTTCAGAGGTGATGAAAGAAAAATTCCAATCGGAAGGTATCAATGTAAGATCGTTGATGGAGGTATGGCTCAGTGGAGAACCGAATACAGGGCGCTGGTGTGCACTATGCGGGCTTAGGGAAGAAATTTTTGACAAAACTAATACACACATATAAGTTCAATATCATCAAATGTTTGAATTTGTATTACGCACCCCTTGACAATCCAGTTCCAGAAAATATCAAAACATATAAAAAATAAACGAACTATGATATATTATGACACTTTTGGTTTTTATCTTATTACATGACAGAAAAAGTAATTTTCCCATCATTTTTGTCACTAATATTAATCATTATATCCGTAGGTTGTTAGTGGCAAAGGTACATCGGCCGATACTTGGCATCAATTCATGAGCTACTAATGTGCTAGAGGACTGGGCCAGTATCAAACTCTATCGCTGGACCAGCCTTGTACGCAAACATCGAGCCGATATTATTATCTCGCATATTAGCCACTACTGGGTAAACAACAGGTAATGAGTGTTGGTGATCGCGCATCATTGATATAGTGGAAAATTTTGATCGTGTATTACTGGGTAGTTTGTAAAATCCTACATGGTATATGACAGAATGTATGTTGTCTCATCAATTTTTCTCCACCATCGTATAAACAAATTTTCGTTATAAATAATTTGAATTTGGCGATGAAAATTTCTTTATTATTATCGGAATTTTTTATCTGACCCCACGTACATTTCATGGAGTCTAATATTTCCACTGCGCATCAGGCAAACATGGCTCCATAACGTGATTATATTCGTTATTTGCATTATCTTCGGATGCAATGATGAAAAAGTGTAGAAGTATAGTAGTAACCTGATGAATGATATCATTGACAGCAATACTCAATGTTCGGTGGTAATGAGATAATAAGTGAATTTATATGATGTCAGAATGACGCTTCGCAATAATTTACAATCCCGATTTGTTATGCTCATACCTCATTCTTCACAGCAAAATGTTTTTTGATTGATTCGATTCACGCATATTCCTGTTTTGTTTGGACATGATTCTTCAATTATGATGTTTGGGATTCGAAGTTGTATATTCGAGTGTTCAGATATCCAAATATATTCCAATAACATTTATTTCCGACTTAGTATCAATTTTTGAAGTTCATAAACGACCGTCAAGTGTTCTTTCTAGACCTATTAATGTTGATAAGCTCCAATGTGTCCATTTTATACACGCCCCGAATGTAATATTGTGTGCGCACAAATAAAGTATATATGGAATCGATATATTACTAATCCAATATGTATAAACGTCTGAGAATTCAAAATCCACTGATGCATCTCTATGATATGTACGATGTTAAAATAATGATAGGAAATACGCAATTGAATTTGTAGACATGTGTAGCTATATTTTCCATTATTCCTCTTATATTCATTACAAGGTCTTCGGGTGTGGTAAGAAAACATTAAATTCATTTCACACTGCAAAATGCGCTCTGTTGGAGAGTCTACGGTATAATGTAACAAGGCTGATAATGCGCAAGGGTGAATAGGTGTTTTTAATCATTCGCTCATGACTGCTCAAAGATTTTTCACACACAGATTTTCATTTATTTTTTCAAGACACTCCTGACTTAACCACGGATCAGTTTAACGAAATCAAGTACTGTATCATATCATTATAGTGTGTGTGTGAATGAACGTGAAGTAGATTGTGGAAAAGGGTTATACGATCAATGTTGAACCGACGATAATTCAGGCGCTGGAGAGGAAAGCATCGTATATACGTAGCCATGGTTGCTCGAGCAAGTGATAACCGGACGCACGTTTACCGGTGTGCACTCGATAGTAGCGAACGAGAGATGGGCCAGTAGTGACGGGGGATGTTTCGGTATGCTGGTGGCCCGCTCAACATTGTTGAACTCTCAGCTGGCTAAGACGTATACGCTGTGGCATCATCATGGTCAACCGCATGATGAAGGTGAATGTGCTAAATGGAAAATGTAATTTATACTGCAAGTATAGGGATCATTTCAATACCGGATATACTGTTACTTGACTCTGTTTTTTTCCCCTCTTTGACATAAGGCAGATAAGTGGTGCTCCTTGTACCTGATGATCAATGCCCTTTTCATTTTCAATTTTTACGTAGAATAACTCCACCAAGCATTGACAGAACCAATTTTATAGGCTTCCCTATTATTTTTCTTCAGTTTTGTTTTCGATTAGAACTCCAATTTGAAACTCTAATCTTTACGATAACTATTAATATTTGTAGACGCTTCATTTCAAACGAGATCAATCTGTTCGTATTGATCAGTTAGTGAGCCCTTTCGTTATTTGTAGTCGTAATTTTGAACATTGATATCTCTGGCACTTATTGTCACCGGAAGTTGACGGTGTTCCTATTATTTACACCCTTTCGCCAACTCCAAATAGTCTGGTGCGAATTCTCAACGTCGAATGACTTGAATAAAATTGGAAATCGAACATTGTTAAAAAACTCATTCGCACATTTTCTGCTTTAGTTTCACACGAAAATTCGTTTTTTAATAGATTCAATGACATTCTCGTAAGTATGCTACGTTATCTATCTGCTTTAATGATACAATTCGTATTTATAAGCTAAAAAAAAAACACTAATAATTCCGAAAACGCAGTAGTTAAATTAATTTTTTCATTCTTTAAAAATTGACTGAACATCCCCATCGAAAACTCTGACTAGTGTCAGATCCATTTCTTCCTATTTTTTTCTATTTCAAACATCTTGAAGGAGATGTATCGTTTTGAAATGTACTCTATTAATGTTATGTTCTAATATGAATAGTTTTGATTCAGCTTTTCCGATACCTGTGATAACAGTTTCATCAAAATGTAATAAAAGTTAGATTTTCGCATGGAATGAATGGTAATTGTTCTTAATTATAAGTATGGATAGGGATGCCAGTCTTGATATTGAGTCACTGTTAAAAATAAATTCTTCATTTCATTTCAGCATTACTCGTTCCGGATTTATTTTAATTTATTATTTAGAATCAATAATTTAGATCGAGATCTGATTATTAAGTCATTTAGTTAGAAAATTAAACCAAATACTCTATTGAGCATGTGGATAAGTTTCCAACTTAGTCCAGTATCACAATGAAAAAGTTTCAAATAAGATTGACTTCCGCCGATATATATACATAGGTGTCACGTGTCTGTCACTTGCGAGCGGATGCATAGTCTGTGCGCCATCTGTGAAACAGTTGAACAGACCAATTACCCTACAGTACGATCAAGAAGCATGAACTGAGAGAGAATGGAACTATAACGATCAGGTCTCTTGTCACATCGCATTCGTAGTGATCTATAGTTCTAATTAATGGCAATCTCCAGGGAGTCGCAGCTTTCCGCGTGGATTTCAATTATCTCTGACGACGTCGTTTGTACGCTTCCACCCCTTCCGCTACCCCGACACTCATCGATTCAATAGATTGTGTAAAGTTTTTTCCGTTTATACCAAAGACTTCATATGACAATTTATTTCACCTTGCTTTTATTTTTATTTATTTTTTCCATTTCCAATTAACGAGATTATGTAACGTTTGAAAATATTTTATCAGCGTCACTGAAGAACAGTGCACAGAAAAAAATGTTGCTATATTATAAGCGTGTTTTCAATTTTTATAAAAAATACTCCTCGGGAGTTTTGGGGGTCGCTAAATTCAAATATCAAGATGAAACTGCAGAAACATAAAAAAAAATTGATATAAAGTGATTCGTGAGGCAATGTCCTCGTGATGTACTCCGGGCCGCGAATTATTTTTCTTTCTTTGTTCAAAATAAGTTTTATTAGCTAATCACACAATAAATTAAGTTGCCCGAAACGGATGTGGAAAACAATTTTCTATGAGATCAGAGATTTTGGAAATCCATAGCAGCCATATTGAATCTGCTGTTTTCAAATTGATAATTTTGACATTAAATTTAAATCCAGTTGCCCAAAAAACCCATGATATGACGTGAAAAACAATTTTATTAAAATTTTTCAATGTTGCTTTAGATTTGTATTTACCGATCCCAAAAATCACCAGACTGAGTTAGTAGATGGACCTGACTGGTTCTGGACCAGCCAATGGGTAACTGTCGATAATTCCTATCTTAGCGACAGTCGGGGTTTAAAGTTCTGCATTATCGACGTTGAATTTAACCACAAGGGTTTTTTAATTCTCTGGATTGTCGACCGATAGGATTTATAATTGCACTAAAGTATGATGATTTTCGCTGATTGCACTCACGATTATTAGCACTGTTTTAATTATTTTCTGATGGTGGGGACGTAAAATTTTTTAAACCATAATATAGCATGTTCTTCCGTGGATGCCACTACGCTTGAATAGAAATGTATAATGGTGTACGATATATATTCATTCCCCACCACATATTTCACACACCCCACCACAACGCATTGTCCAATGAACACGATTCAGTGATCGTTATTTGTTGAATAAACTGCGCAATAGATTCGTGAACAAAGGAATAAGTAGAGTGGGGGTCACACTATAAGAAGCTGAAATTTTTCGTGCAAGCTATTCAGTGTTCATTTTCACTTCGAAAGGAAAAGTTCAGTGACAGTAAAAACATGGAGATAATTCTTGATGCTCAAGGCTTCAAGGATCAAGATAACAACTTCATTTTGAAAGAATTAGCGATTATTTCAATCCAGAGTGATGTCGAAGATGGACTTACACGTATGCTTTTCAAACCACCATGCAAATGGGAGGATTTAACGAAGCAGTCCAGAGCAGTGAATTCATGGTTGATGTGCAATTACCATGGAATACTATGGGATGATGGAAATATTCCATATGAAAAACATCATATGATTCTACAACAGTTATTGAAGAATGTTGCTTACGTTTATGTCAAAGGAGCTGAAAAAAAACAATGGCTATCAAACATAATTGGAAATAGCACAAAAACAGTAATTAATCTTGAGAACTTCAACTGTCCGTCAATTAAATACAATGAAGTTATGAATTGCAATTATCATGGATATCGAAGAAGTGGACCCATTTATCATTGTGCTTATACAAATGTAAAATTTTTGAAACAATGGTTCGTTACAAGGCAAATTCAACATCCGTCAATTGGTCGTTCAATGGAAATATTTTATCAACTTGATAGAAGAATAGAAGATATGAAAGCGGAAGACATTACATATTTTCCAAAGGAATTCCTAATAAAATACGCGTCGGATAAGATCAACAATATTTGGGATAAATTATCCATGAAATTACGGATGGATGAAGATATCATTGCATATCGACGATGTCATAAACATTATGAGGCAATTGCTTCTGATTATGACGAGTTTTTCAATGATATTCCATACATTGAAGATTGTACATTTTGTAAAAAAGAAAATTATGATTGCCAATGAATAAATGTATTCTCTACTGCAAATTGAAATGTTTTCATTGAATTTTCCCTCCCCGACATATTTGAAATGTTTACATAGAACCATATGATTGAAAAAAGTTGACCACAGCGCCCCCTATTTCATCTTGAATTTCCCCTCCTTAAAATTGTCATATGATTGAAAAAGACGATTGAAAAGTAGACCGCAGCGTCACCTATATAAAATCATGTGATAGAGAAGTTGATTGCAGCACCACCTAGCATTGAGGATTTTGAACTATTCGGCAAAATGTTTTTAAATTTCATATTTGCTCCGCTTCATATCAACAAATTCTTTTCTTCAAATGCCAAATAATATGGAGATGATTTCAATATACCTAGAGATGAAGAACATTTTTTATATTTTTCCACTTTTGCAGTGAATGCCCTTATTATTATTATCTGAAAAAATTATACATAGTGTATGCGCATAAGTTTGCACCTAACAATTATATGTATGAGATTGAACCAGTATTCTATCATCATTGAATGACATCATTGAATGACATATGAGTAGTGATAAAACTCCATGGAATAAACATGAATAAACAAGAACACTATCACGTACTCTTTGTGATAAAACATTTTTTGGATACCGAGAAACTTGTGGAGGGGGAAAAAGTGCATGACCAAATATATTTGAAGAAGTGTTTTTTCATCAGTACAACCGAAGAATCCGTGGGATATAGAAAGAGCAGAAAGAATATTCGCAGCAACGAAAAACAAATAAAAAAGAATAAATCTCAAAAGTGAAACAATTAAAAGAGAAATAAACGACAGAAAATACAAGCATCAACAGAAAGAAAGATACAAGCATCAACGGAAAGGAGCCAAATATCAACAGAAATAAAAAAACAGCAATGAATTCGTAGGTATCAGAGAATGCATTCACTTTTTTCTGCAAATTCATATTTTTCTTTTTCTGTAAATTCATAATTTTTCTCTAATTAATCTTTCATACAAGATTTCCTGACAATTCATAATTTTTCTCTAAATTAATCTTTTATACAAGATTTCCTGTCAATTCATCATTTTTCTCTAATTAATCTTCCATACAAGGTTTCCTGTGAATTCATAATTTTTTATATAATTTTCTCTAATTAATCTATGCCGAATGTTTTAATTTTTGTTAACGTTTTTTTTTCAGAATCCCAAAAATAATGGTGAAATATACGGTGCATGTACCGAGAGAGTGGTACATTGGCCAAGTGGGTGATGCCTGCCTGCTGCAGGGGGTCCAAAATGAAGTGGAGGAGTATCTAGATAGATGGGCGAGTTTCGAGAGATTGGTCATTACACGCAACGCCATAGCTGCTCGTCTTGTGATATGCAACAAGGCAAAAATGTGGTGGTTCAAAAGGATAAGGATTGAAGGAGATGGACGCCCTGATGCGATTGGGTACATCCCACCACTGGTACCAATACCCTTCGAGGAACAGTGGGGTCAACTGCCAAATTAAATAACATGGGTATTATGTTGATCCAATCAACGGGAACGATGAGGCTGATGAAGATGATGATAGTGGGTTCAGTGACAGTGGGTTGAGTGATAATAGTGACAATAATAGTGATAATGACAATAATGGCTTTGATAGGGAAGAATAGTGACAAAAATTTCAAAAACTTTCACGATAGTTTTATTATTATTATTAATACATAAATATATATATATATATATATATATATATGTATATATTTTTCAATTAATATTAGTATGGTATAAATTTAGTTTTGATTATTAAAATGTTTCTAAATATATTTCTAAAAAATTAAAAAACAAAACAAAATATATAGAAAAGATAGATTGATACTTTTTTCTTTTTATTATCCCTTGAATATAATAGAGACAAAAACCAGTATTATTATATGAAGTGCATACATATTAGTTGAAAAAACACTTATGATTATTTTATTATAGCTCAACTGCAGAAAATTCACATTCTCCGTTTTGGCCTCCAATGTAACTCAGAATTATGACCCCTTTCAACACTCCTTCAGCCAATGCTTCATATTCGTTTGAGTTCTTCAATAGATGTTTAACGATCCGCAATGGTAAAAATACATCGAATTCCTCGAGATTATCACACAGAGTCATCACAATACTCTTTCCATATTTGGTGCTGACGGTTTTCATTCCAGTGATGGGATACTTCTTTCCAGCTTCCAACTCTCTCCATGGTTTGGTAGGTGCTAAATTCGCCGCTCGACCAACTTCATTCAATTGATCAAAATTCATGTTGAAAATGAATGTGTAATTACGTATATCTAGACCAGGATGACTAGGTTGAAACTCTATGTCTTTCAGCAAGTTGCCAAACAAAAAAATGAATTGATGTGAGCTTATTCCAAGGCTTTTTTTATAATAGCACCCCCACTTTGTGACCACACGCATGGCTTTCTCGTTCAAGCATACTAGTCGAATGATTGGATCCCCACCGCGGAAAACCCGTCGAGACTTCTTTGTGTATCAATATAAGCAATACGATTAGATCCCCACCGCGGAAAAAACCGTTGCGACTTCTTTGTTTGGTTATATCCATCCACATGATTGGTTCTTGAACTGTTATTTTCCTGTTCATGTTTGTTTATATTCGTTCATGTTTGTTCATATATTCGTTCATGTTTCTTTATATATTCGTTCATGTTTCTCATGACATCACCATTCACAGAACTACCGCAATTCCTTTGTTTGACTTTGTTCCATTAGATGTATGAACACTCCCACTCAAACATCTTTCCCACAGTATAAATAGCATGAATCTCAACGTTGTTCTTCATTCCCTCATGAAAAACAATCAAAGTGTCTTCAAGAAAGTTATATCAAAAAATGTGTGACGAACATCAGCAACAACCATCAACATCTAAGCAGCAGCATGAGTGTGAGCATGCTGGAGAGCGGAAAAAAAAATATTCAACACTCATCAAATTGATGGAGGAGGCATACGCGATGTGTATCACATTAAACATTGGTACCGAACGCAACATTCAAATTGCTAAGTGGCAGAAAATTGGTGCTGAGAATATTAAATGTTTAACGAAAATCTTATGTTCACAAAATTTAACTGTTGGAGCAAAAAATCAATTGCAAACAGTGGTTTCACATCTTCGTTCGCTTACAACAAAATTCAATGAAGCAACCCGCGAAAACCAGACAAGCAAAAAACGTGAATATAATTGGTGGTAATGTTCGAATTGATGATGCAAACGTTCAATGGGATGAATTACCATCCGCATTCAATACACGAATGCGAACTGCGGTCATAACGAATCTTCAACACATTGATTTACGTCAATTCTTATTAGATGCAAGGAGCATCTTCATTAGGAAAATTGATGAAATTCCGACAAACATCAAAGTGAATGTCATATTGGCATGCAAGTTCGAAAATGTGAAAGATGGCGGTGCAGTTGAAGAAATTAAATATTTCGATACGGCAAATGCGGCAATATTTCCATCAACAGATCTGGACAAGTGGTACAGTGACGATGTGGGTGACTATTTATGAACGCAAGTGGAGGAGTTTCAGGGACGTGATTCTGGCTGGGCTATGATTGAAATCGTAAACTTGGTCATCAACATCAATGAATCACATTACGAGGGGGTCTATCAACATACGTGACATTGTCTTTCAGGGAATGATAATTGATCTCGCCCGATTCCCAGAGCATTCCATGCATGTTGTAAGCCATGCACTTTTTCGTTCTTTGATATCGTTCAGAGAAGCATTCCAATTGCGTTGGACATTTGAATAGTAGACACGTTCCATGGATCCATAGTCCGGGGTCGGTATACCAGTCCAGTGGCACTGCAGCCAATTCTTTAGGTACAAAATCATACAAACAAGTATCATGGAAACCCACAACATCGAGAAACACTTCCATCTCTTTTCTTGAATCACACACACCGTACTAGCCGACACACACCCTTCTTGAAAGATCAATTGATGATGAATGACATCAATCTTTTTATATCACGGAAACACATCAAGTATAATCCCTTCCGCCGAAATATGAAATAACGGTCACTGAATCGTGTTCATTGGACAATGCGTTGTGGTGGGGTGTGTGAAATATGTGGTGGGGGATGAATATATATCGTACACCATTATACATTTCTATCATAAGCGTAGTGGCATCCACGGAAGAACATGCTATAGTATGGTTTGAAAAATTTTACGTCCCCACCATCAGAAAATAATTAAAACGAATAATCGTGAGTGCAATCAGTGAAAAACATTATAATATAGTGCAATTATAAAATATTTTACGCCCCCAACCATCAGAAAATAATTAAAACAGTGCTAATAATCGTGAGTGCAATCAGCGAAAATCATCATACTATAGTGCAATTATAAAACCTATCGGTCGACAATCCAGAGAATTAAAAAAACCCTTGTGGCTGAATTTAACCGTCGATAATGCAGAACTTTGAACCCCCGACTGTCGTTAAGATAGGAATTATCGATAGGAATTACCCATTGGCTGGTCCAGAACCAGCCAGGTCCATCTACTTGAGTTTCATTAGAATCGTAATGTTTGAAATCGGTCCTTATCAGATTTTTTTATGATCACATATCTGTCACACACTGTTGAAGAGTCAACAAGCATGTGTGAGAATGACTATCATCTAATTGATATTAGCAGATAAATATTATTGATATAGAATGACAGAGATCGATTTCTGAGATGCAATACGAGCACAGGATTCAATAACACTCATAAGCTTAATATATACGTAGTGGATGTGGTCATTCCAATCGAGAGAATGTATGTAATCAATCATTCAAAAATATATATATATATGTATATGACAAATATGCGATTGATGAGTGTTTGGAGATGAAAATGAGCCAGCGCATGTGTGTCTGTCTGTGTGGGAGTTATCATCTGCACGAATTATATTCCATATCGATGATTATCCATCATCCTTCTATATGTGTCAGATACGTTCTTATGCGCACTATCAATCGCGCATAATAATCCCTGCATCAATATCGCCCCACTCTATATTCTTTTGATTTGTGAGAGAAAAATAAAAAAATAAAAGGTAAAAAAAAAATGCTTTGAGGAACTTGCTCCAATCAGGCGAGGAATGAAATGCAACGCCCGCGAATGAATTGGGCATTTGCATAAAAAGAATTGAATGCATTGAAATATTTCCTGTGATCGTTTTGGATTGTGTGCGCGGTGGAGTTTATACAGCGTAGCAAATTGTCGATATATTTATGAACACATATATGCATCCACTTTGCTTTTAACAGCGCGTTTAGACATGTTTTAAAAGGATGGAAATGGGACCGATACGTGTCAAGTTTATATATGTATATAAATAAATTGATCGAATACTCACTGTTGAATGTGCAATGTGCGTATTTCAACCCCGACTGATCCACCGAAATTGTATATAACAAAAATGTGGTTATACTCGCATTGTGTGAATGTGTGTGCATGTGCAATCACTGGTTGAGTTACCGGATTTTTTTTCTCTCTTTCATTTTGTTCATGATTCGGAACAATACGAACGAATCATGGGGTGAACAACGAGTTGGAAAAATACGTATAGAAATGCAGGACAGGGGAAAAAAAAAAGAAGTAAATTCGCAGTCAAAGAGAGAAGGGTGACGAAGAGTCACCTTTGAAAACCAAAAGCGCGTTGCATCCGGTCGATAGTTATCATCGGACCAATTGTCTAAATCTTTGCATTGTTTGCGTAGCTTTATATTTGCCAATGCCTGCAATACAAATGCGTGTGGCTGGTTTCATGCTACTCGAGTTGCTTTTGAACACATACATGCAAAATTCATGGACAATAAAATAGGAGTTAGCAAGTGTATGGATGATCGGAAACAGAACAAGCTGTACGCTTGTATAGTGATGCGCTGTGTTGAACTGAAGTGCATCGAGAAGATGCCGATAATTTCGCGGTTGGATAATTTCGCATCGAGTGTCGGTTATTACAAAGCTAGTCTTTGCATCTATATCTATATAGGTATAGATGTGGATTTTCCGCGGTCGAATGAATTTCACCGCCCAGGCGTTCGAAGAGGACATTAACGGCGGATGATGAAAATGTCGTATAAATGAAACACAAATAAAATATTATCAGCTGCGATTAAATGATTAAATGTGGACTAATGAAAAATATATTGAGTGAGAGTGAGTGCTACATTATTTCCTCATCACGAGATAAATATCCACAGAAATTACTTATTTTTTACAGCTCTCAATGCCAATGAATCTTCGATATCCTTTAAGATTTTCAGAATGATTCAATTAAATAATTGAACCTTCATTCGGTTTCGGGTCTCGTACACTGTGGAAATATAATAGCAATAATAATAGATATTTATTGTAATTATCCAACACTCGAGTACCAAATTTTCAGATCAATATTTCATGCTAATGCCGTAAGATAGACTGTGGCAATTAATTATGATTCAACAGCGTGATGTGTGTTTGTATGTGACATAATTATACATCAATCTCCCTGACATCTGTTGAAGAGATTCACGCGGAACTTATGATTCAAGAGAGCAATTGAATAGTTTTTCTCTTTTTGAGAAAATAACGACAAATTCAATATTTTAATATTAAAAAATATATAAAGTTCACGTATTATAGTTTGTATATAAATCAAATTCAAATCATTTCAAACCGAGAATGTATTTTGAGTGTAATCATAATTTCCAAAGAAGTTCTGTTTAACATTGTCTCCTCTACTGTCATCACAAGATCGGAATATTAAACTTAGAATTTGGTGAATAAATTTGGAAAGTTACACTTATCATCTTGATCTGAACACATATGTTCTGTTTTATCGGACAGACTGCAATCATTGATATCACTGTCAGAACGTATTTGGTAAATATTATAACTTGGACATTTTTCACATCATTATGGAAAATCATTCCTCCGTCTTCCTCTTTGACCATCTATCACTGAAGTTTTAGGTTTAATCATACGACATTTGCATGTGTTTAAATTAAACACCGAATTACACACTCCAATTTGTAATCTACTTTTATACGAATTCGCAATGTCATACGAAGCGATGCATGAAGAGGACGATATGTGTGAAGGACAAGACCATTCCCAAAGTGAACACAACGATTGAGTGACAATAGATATATGTATATATATATATGGAATGTATATGTGTCGCACATTGCCTACCTTGCGAGCATTCACGACGTGGAGATAACGAGTCACGTACACATAGCCAGCAACTCCGACTTGGATGCACGTTGAATTTCTACGGGGATCGAATCCACATTGGCTTACGTGGCACAAATTTACGAGGCAAGACATGATGTACTAGATGCATCAAACAACTCATGCCCCACACTATCCACTATACATCGTTCGACAACAGACTCCATTCTAGTTTATCTTTCTCGATCATTCGAAACATTTGCACGCGCACAAACACGTTTTAAACATGCTGATATATATATAGGTGCGGTTAATAGTTGATGTATAACAGAGGAATGGCATTCTTGTCGTGTAGGTGTCGTTGTCGTTCAGCGATTAAACTCGAAAGCTTGAATGCTGTTGTGCAATTTGTGAAAATACGATTCATGTAATGGACTCACTTGAGGGTTATTCATGCTAGCGGTACTTTTGTTGAGCGTTTTCCCCTGTACAATATTTGTTCATCGTTGCTAACTGAATGGTAAATTTCTGTGCATAACAAAACGAAATAAAGTCAAATTGAGGAAAGTATGTGAGCTTTCTGATGTGGCGGCATAATTGAGTTGTGGCGCGTAAGAACATCGTAAATCTACTCAAGGGGATTCGTTTAGTAATTTTTACAGGCGTTTTGAATTCAATGTTGCTCCTACACAGGCACAAGTGATGTGTTCTAACTACAGGTAGTATCCAATGCTTCATGACAAATAATTCGATAATAGTGTTCTAACATCCACTCCATGTTGGACCAAAGTAGAGATCCTGTGATACCCTTGAAATTTGATACTGTTGTTGCATAGATTTTGAGATATTTCCAATGTAATAAAAGATCGCAAATATATTTGAAGTCATATTATGTTATTTGTTGGAATGAAATAAGTTTTCCAAGTTTCCTTATTTTCGTATATACAAGGCATAGAATATGAATTTTAACAATTAACAAACTACTTGACGTATGCATGAAACACTGTTCACAACGTAACTAAGTACATGCATATTCGCAGAATGATTCATAAATTTTTAATCCCATATAATTTCAGGAAAACCAGGAATAATTATTATGAATGATTTGGTGCAAAAATACATGAATAACGTAGATGAATTTAAAAATATCTAGACCGAATAACAATTTTATTATATATGGGATATGCAGCAACCGAGGACTTCAGGACATCAGCAATCACTGGAGCTAAGCAGTACTGAGTGCGGTTATTACTTGGATGGGTGACCGTTCGTCATAATATTTATTCTATTTCTGACAAGCATTTTCATAACCGAAAAAATGAGGTTTTATTTCAAAAACATGAGCTTTAGGATGGACAGTCATTAGAAGATGGTTCAGGTAAATAAAATTATCTATTTTCATTAACCAAACAAATGTTATTGTCGATGCACATAGGTGACTTTTGGAAATTCAAAAAAATCGCGATTTTTTTAATCATATACACGGGTTTTTTTCCATCAGTCAAATGTTTATGCAATATTGAATATTTGTAAACAAGGAAAATGGTATGTCGACAATAGTGATGGCGATTATGAATATTTTTTGGTGCAAAAATCATGTCAATCGGATTATTCACTTTTGTATTATGAGTGTGTCTATCGCGAAAAATATAGTTCTAAGTAAACCATGATTGGATTTCGACTACTGCGCGAGTGACGAAATATATGTCGGAACTTAATTCTATATTCAATACATTGTTACGAATATCTTCTTCACTTCAACTTTTCCCCTTCCCCCTTCTTCACCATGCATCCGAATGATTTTTTTACGTAAAAATATTCTACTAATGACTTATTATTTGCAACGACTCCTCCTCAATCCAGCCATTTCAATTGATATTGAAAGGATATACAGGATATACATGGCCTCCTCCAATTATCTATCTATTTTCAATAACCCCCAAGAAATGGTCTAGACCAGAAACATTTGTTGAATAAAAAATCTGCCCTAATTGTATTCGCTCACGACAAAGCGTTCTCATACTCACATAACATAACAAGAAAGCCGTTAGCAATGTGTACACTGTACTTGGACAAGTAATAGTGTTGTGACATATAGAGAAATAAAAATGAAGAAACGTCGTCGACGTGGATGACTCAAGAGAGATACTGTCGTAATGAGCCAACCGACCTCGGCATATGGGTCAAGCTCTGACGCATACTTACATCATGTCTATTGCTTGGACTCCACTCAGTCTGTCATGTGGCTGCAGAGCCATAGTTAAAGTGCGAGCTTTCGGGATCTACAGTCAGCACCGTCTCAGCTATATTGTACAATCGCGACTTATATACATCTGTATAAGTATATATATCGTATACTATGACTCACCATGCCATATATTCCTATATACATCATATCTCATCATCATCTATAGACTGACTCTCCACAGCGATCCCAGACACAATGCATGATAGCGCACAAACTTCCCCAGGGATGTGTAACGTTAACCTACCTCAAGTGATATATTCAGCCAATTTGTACCGACCCAATTGTATATAACAATTGTGTTGTTGTACATGTATCGGGAAATTCTAAACAAACATTTCAAATGATTCAATGCACATATACCAATCTATGTACTATTGAATTGCTGATGAATATATAATTATTTGACAATGTATCAATAAATAATGAGACTCATGTATAGAACATGTAAAAAAAAATGATATTAATGTGTGACTTAAATGCAATCTGCATATGAAATGAAAAATAAAATTTATGTTTACCAAAGGATCTATGGACCCTAATCAAAACTCGAATCGTGTTCTGACCAGGTGCTTTTTCAGACTTTCTGATATCAAATCATACACGCTGATCGAAAAGACTATTAACCTCGTGGTGAAGCAAATTTAGGACCAGAACGAATTTGAGTTTGACTAACGTATGCCTGAAGGAAATTTACGGTTTTGTAATAAACTTAAATTCAACAATACTGAACTCCAATGTTCAGATGTCGTCCAATGATATTAGATATCGGCAAATAATTGAAATGTAGCATGTTGAAATAGCAGAAAAGTATCGTGATTATTTCAATACTCAATCATAAATATATTCTCGTGTTGTACCACAAATTCAGATTGATCAAACCACTATTCATATATGACCAATTAAGAAATTATAAAATAGACAAAAGTCTGATATTTTTATCTTCGGGGGGAATAATAAACACCTTTTTGTTTACTGCAATGTGAAAATTAGGATTTCCTCAAATGCGCCCATCTCGATAAAAAAATGATGTTTTTTATAGATCTGTTTCCACGAGACGGGCATGGATGAGGACCGTGTTGCAGATTATCGTTACTTACGATCGTCATGATGAACTCGACTTGGTCTTCATCAGGATGCGTTAATTAGTTTCGGAGATATTGAGCATAAAATTGAGTTGAATGGTAGATATTTTCTCAGCTTGGGTATTACAATGTTGGATTGATTCGGGCGTGATGGTTAACATGGATGAATTTTTCCGTGAGCATCCTAACGAAACGAATTTGATTATCGTAATTTAGAACATTTTCATTGTATCTGAAGGTGAAATAATAAGAAAGGACACATACAAGAGAGTGGTGACTCACGAATAAAATATGATGTTACACTCCCATCTCCGACTCAGCATAGCGGCTTTAAATAATTTTACTGGATAGATAGTTGGAAATAATTCCATATTCTTTATATGAAAGGAATTTGTTTGAACTCGATGCGTTTATCTATCTTAAAGAAATCACATTCATGATTTAAAACAAATTATCCGGCGGGGAATAATGATATAAAAAAAAAAAAGATGATGAACTCCAATCCATCATTTTCACCTATTATATTTTATCAAGAATTCAGTTCATTATTGAAATCAAAATCTAGAGTCATATGCATCTTTCAAGCACTGACTCTATGCCCTCCAAACACAATAAACTATTGTATGGACATTGAATTTGATAAACAAAGAAAAAAGGTATAGGATATCATTATTCTATTTATTAGTGCACTAATATTTCAGATACTGCTATATTATATCCGTATAATAAAGGCGTGATCTCTTCCAAATGCTGTAAACGAGACGACTCTATTACTATGTTGTCACTTCCATTATGGTGTCTTAAAAATGATCGAGGAGATGACTCGAGGCCTTACTATCTGCTTAGAGTATAATTAGGTGTTAATATTTGATATCATCATTCGTAATAGTTAGACCACTTGAGACGATTTTTTCGTCCTTGTTGTCTATTGTTTCATACGAAATTGTAAACATTCTCATAAAATACATCGCCAGATGCTAAGTTACTGTTGATTTTCATAAACTCAACGAGTATACAAGTATTTTCCTATTTTATTTTGACTAACCATCACCACGAATTGTAAATTGACCTGTTGAAGCTTATTGAAATATCATACAAGCTTCATCCTTTTTCCGAAATTTCTAATTGAATGTTGATAAAAATGTTATTCAAAATATTATACCTATTGTTTATATTGTCATATGTATAAATGTATATTCATCAACTCCAAACATTGACAGTAGGAATTTGAGAACAAAGAAATGTACATTTTGCGAGCGATGCAGTGGCTTTCTCCCCTCAACCACAACATTTTGTAACAGGTTTAATACATAAACATTCGTCACAATTGAATCAATATATATCCATCTGTTCCAACATAAGGACATCTAGATTGTTCACACAGTGTTTGTGTATATACACAGAAGTTTTACTACAATAAATAAATATTTTATTTTTATTTAACCTTTCGAATCTGGTAAAATTGGCTGTTACTTTTCTCTCAAACTGCTCAGATGTTTTTTTTTTTTCCGATGAGACATAGGGGACAAACGATAAAATAGAAATGTCATCAAATGGAGAAAGAAAGTGTAGGATATATATACCTATAGTTGTCTTGTAGTAGTTGCACGTAATGCGCATGGAGTAGGGTAAAGCCCTCAATTCCAAAGCCGTATTGATATATACATATGTGTGTCGGCGTGTGTGAATACGTATATGTCGTCTTGTTTCACACGCGCATACAAACACACACATTCCAGAGATACAATGGAATGTTCATGTGTCTTGTTGTATATGGTACTCCCAACACGTTCAAGACTAGTCTCATCATTGGAAGGCGTGTCTAACATTATTTGATCCGCGCACCTCGTTAGTCTTGTCATTTTTAACGCTCTAATAAATTCCAATTTTTCTATATTGTTCATTATCTCTCCCCGTAGGTAATATAGAATTTAATAAAAATCAACCCCATAGTCATGACTGGAAATTCCTATTTGTTATAAGCTGGTTCGAATTCGACCTTCTCTATTTTAACATGGCCCAGTCTGGACCAGGAATGCTACGGCAGTTTTAATTCAAATTCAATCAGACTGCTCATTTTTTACTTTAATCAGCCCATTATCTAAATCGAAATGATTGAAAACATTGATATAATTGCAGTAAATATATATACTAAAAATAAACTATTATCAGGCAAGTTTTTCTATGGTAAAAATACGTATTCCAACTGCAGAAATACTGGTATAACTCCAGTGAGAACATCGAGTTTGTTTAATAGTCAAACTTCAACTTATGTGACTCTAGCATACTTTATAATGTCTTCATAACGTACATACTCATACCATTATTCATATTTCGAATTCTCAACTGTTGGTTAAACACAAATTTTTCGAGAATCGTTTTAATTCATGTCGAGACAATGGATTCGGAACATATGAATACTCCTTAGTATGAAATAAAATAGTTAACATTTTCTCGCCGATTGATAATTAACAGTTCTTCCACATTCCTTATTTGAAAGCCATATACTGTACATACACAGTAAATTCCGGCACAATCAAGTGTTTTGATTTAAAACGTTAAAACGTTTTATTTCCTGTCTTTACCATTGTAGACACTGTAGTCACTTTCCAAACATTTATAAATGTTTTGAACGTATAACTACAATGTCAAAGATAGAGAATAAAACATTTTGACAATTTAAGTTATAACACTTCTTCAATACTTGATTTTGTAGTGATTGGACCACAATATAATTCTTATTCACATTCAAAAAATATTAAAAGTACAAACAAACTATAAATCAATAAGATTCAAATTCTTTCAGTCCTCTCTATATTATCGAGTTTAACATTCAACTTTCGTTTGAAGTATAAAAAACCAATTACGTTGGTTGCATTTACTTCCACTGAGTCTTGATTTACCTGATGGTTACTCACTCTCCTTCGCGGTGATTCAAAACAAAAGAAACAAAATCACGAAATAACATAGATAAAGAAGTGATTGCAGAATTATGAGCATTTAAAAAAAAATATATTTATTCTCATGACAAATACACTGAAAGAAACGAAAAAAAAAAAAAAAAAAGCAGTGATTCTTGTATCTCCTATCTGTTACGACTATTTTACAAAAAACATATGTCTTGTCAGTCATTTTCCGATTTATCTTGATGTCTTTCTACATCATGTTCGACTCCTCGTATACAACACCAAGAGACATGAGTCTGTCGTTCTTAAGATAACTCACGTCTTTCATTTTCCCCTATAGACCCCACATATATATATATATGACAAAGCGAATTCTCTCTCCATCGATGGCGACACCTTGGCGTGTATGTTGCGTATATATATATATATATAGACTCGTTCATAGTTCTATATCTAGTCCTGGATCGTTCAATCGAAGCGTGCACATTTGTATGCGATAGCGTGTGTGCGATGGGCCAAAACCCCGTGGGGAGAATATAGAAGGTACGCGAACGTGGAATCGATTTGATCGGCGGGACGTTTTTGGTTTTATGCCTCGGAATTTCATATATCGTCTCACGATGCATAAATGTGTATAGTATATACATATACATATATATATATAAATATGAACATGTGTATATGCTGATATAAGGGTGGAATCGAAACTTGGCAAGATAATACCCGGAGGCAAAGGCGCCGCATCGGCGTAGATATTATATAATACAGAATAGAATAAGAAATTCCGAGAATGTGAGAAAGATAATAGTTAGGTGCAAAATCACAGAGTTATACGAAAATTGTCCGATCAAGTCACGCAAACGTGTACTATGCATAAAGCAGTAGTAAGAAGTATATTAGGCACGAAGGTCCGATCAGAAATTTATCTCTCACCTAATTCTCGCGACCACATACTGTGAGGATATAAGATATACATAGAGAAAGAAAAAAAAAGAGTGAAGCCAATAGAAAGACAGTGAGAGGAAAAAATATTGGCGAAATACTGAAAGAGTGCGGAAATAATTATTTAATGGATCGTGTGCGAGACAGTCATAAATGATCACCGGCACTCGATGGAAAATTTGGAAACGACACTTATATTTCATGGACACTAACTAGTACAGTCAACTTTGGATAATTTTGAAAGACATCTCATTTTATTATATATGTATTCATATATATAATCTACATAACCAGGATGTGAATAGAACAGAAGACAATTCAATCGATAATGTATAGCACTCAATGTATATTGTTTTGTTTTGACAAAAAATTACTCTCGAAACCATTAGACGTATATACTTTGATATATAAAATATAAATCTTTAAGTAATTCACATTTATTAATTATACATTCTGAATAAACGTTGTTCAGTTAAAAATAAATCGGATGCTCAGCATTGCGATGACTTTCAATGGTTTTTACTTTTAATCCACGCTAAAAAATTATTTTCTGTTGATGTTCTAAATGATAATCAAGTTTGATGTGCGGTATGAAAATGAAATGCATTTCGTATTCAGAAAGTTTAAACACTAAATCAAATTCAAATGATAGATAAACAATCAATGAACATGTACAAATGTATTTCGAATGATTTAAACATATATGCAATAATTTCAAGAACTAAATCTACAAGCCAGATTTTATTTCAAACTCATGGAAATATCTCTTGTGAAAATCACTGATTTCATATAAATTCATTCCGCTTATAAACTTTGCATTATCATGGCTGCGTGCATCGTAGACCTGTATATATATGTGGTCACGTATCTAAGTGTACGTGCATGCATTCAGATGAACACGAGAGAATACCCCCAGTATGGGCATTGAATTAAGATTTCCATATCAACATCAGGAACATTTTATTCTGTCATTATACACTTTTACAAACATTCATAAATTATTGAACATTGATGAGTAGCTCTGGTGTGACTATCGTAGGAAATAATGATACCACAGAAAATTGAATATATATATATATATATATATATATCGTGGAACACAATGAACAATACCTTGATATTGAGAAAAAATTGCTATGAAATACAAATATCTATCTCGACGCTGTGTATCAACTTTATTTTTCACCAAATATCCTCTAACCAAATCATCCATTTCTCCCACATAAAATGTTGCCTCTTACTAAGCAATAATTATATATGTAATAATAATAAAAATAATAATAATAGTAAATATTATCATTATTATCTGCGAGTTTGAGAAGGTGATCCTTCATATCACACAATCGCTGGAGTTCACGCCGATCGGCTTTTCCCGTCACGCCCCATCGATAAATTCTGCCAGCGCGCTTCTTCCTAATATATATATATATATATATAGATACACAGATATAAAATACATGCGGATCTTTTTAAAGTCACCTCCAATTTCTGGTTGGTCTGCAGCTGTTTACGAAGCTATTCTGTTTCATGGCTGTCGTTGTGGATGTAGTGGTGAAATGATAAAAAGTGTAGATATAAAGTAAAACAAGAGAGAAAATAGTAAAAAAAAATGTAAATACCGTGATGTATAAAACGGTGAGAATCTATTTCTCGAAAAGTTTGTGCAATACTGAAGGGAGTTACGATGAGAGGTAGATTACGGCCCATGAACGAGGAAAGGATTGTCTCAGTATACCTGTGTATACATATATATGATAGAGAGATGGGGTGATGAGATTGAGAGGGATGAGGTGAGGAGAGTATCGGCAGTGAAATAGTGGTTGATCGATCGCATCGACGGGAGCATCTCTCAAAGGGACTAATCGACTAAAGATTGATCCCCCTCAACGGAATTACCGAGTGATAAAGTTCGTTTGTATTGGTGGAAGTTGTAAATTGAGTAGACATTAATCGAACCAATGGTGTTACTCAATATTCTCACTGTTGCATGAATTAAGCTTGTAGATATTATTTTTCTCTTCATTTAAACATTCATGAAATAGTGGTGAAAGTGCAAAAGATTTTCTTCAATTCCGCAGTACAAAATGACTCCAAGCGCGGTTAAAATCTCTGATTGAAAAGTTAGATTTTATCTATAGGTTTTCCAGCGCATCGTCAGCAAACGGGTATGCCAGGGTATGATTAGAAAATGTGGAGCATGTTTCCTACACTGAAAAAACAATATTTTTCCACCCGAAATATTTCTTGGTCTTGTAGCAATACTGGTATTCCAATAGTGCGAATATCAAAGTGTTTTCAATCGAGGGATACGTATATTCAGTTTGAGCCAAGAATGCAGGAACTTGATAAATCCTGACCAGAGCCATGATTTAGCATCAAATCAACTCGCAAATTCTAGTCACTATTCTAAAAAAATAATATACGACAATATATTTCGAAAAATAATAACCAATGATAAAAAACCTAAACCATAATAACATTATATTATTATATCGAACCCAAATTCTTTGTAGGTAGTCCCTATGCGTACATTGATCATTTGCATGCTTTTGTCTCGTTATCATTTCACTATATATTGCTCTTTTTTGTCTAAATATCCAGGTATCAAGTGCTAGAATGAGCAATCACACAGCTAATTGATAACCCAATTAAATGTCTCCACAATTCAATGATCTGATAATGCCTTTGACAATCCTTGTTCTACACGTACTATCTATCTGTTCCCAATATATATGTTTCTGAATCAGTTGCCAATCTATCAATGATAATCGTTCTGTCAACGCCTATTATATCTCGTGAAAAATGCGAATATTTTTATGATATGTGATTTTATCAAATGCAATTTGTCTGGAAGAAAATCAATAATGACTAGAGTTATTTCAATGCAATAATTGTGTATCCAGTGAAAACAGTATTGTTCCTTTCGGAATATTTCGTGCCCTTTCAGCAATACCAGTATTTCTATAGTATGTATCGCAAAGTTTCTTTAATAGAGGGATAGGTATATTTACCACAGCAAAACTTGATATTGCTGCAGTAAGAATACAAAGATGGAAATAAAGATACCACATAACTGCACTCATTTTGTGTAAATATATATATCGGGGTAATACACACAGTGCAACACGTGGAAAAAGTTAGGATTTGCAATAGTATGAATATGTAAGCGATAACGACATCAGTCCGTGTAGACAAAATGGAATTAAATTCTTGTTGTTTATTATTGAACATTAAATGTGCTGAAAATGATATTCCATATTGATAGCTCCCAGATGTTCTGTGTTTGGACCAAGTTTAGATAAGAATGTAAAACCTCACTTAAGAAGTATGACATCACTAAATGAGATCAACACAAGAGTCCTATTTAAGACCTGGATTTAATGTAGGAATCCTGTGTTGGACCACTGTTTATCCTCGACAAAATTTCTGCACGGGAGAATCTGTGCTATAGTGCAATAAGTTGAAGTTTTAGCATTATAATAAATACGGTATTCTTGCTGGAATTATACCAGTACTCTTGTAATAAAGTTATGCATTCGTACCACAGGGACACTTGGTCGGTGATACTTTGGAATCCGGAAGAAAAAATACTTTTTTTCGTAAGTTTCCTCAATTCCTTCCAATGAATGACAACTATCCACGCCTGTATGTTACTATTTTCATTGTGGATTGACGTAGGATAATTACTGGAATTAAAATAATTAGTACCGTTTCACATATCAAATGTCAAATAACATATAGAATATATCGGGGAAAAAAAAAAAAACACTGAATGCCATTCACACAATTGCTGATAGAATGAATTATGACAGATGAATGTATACAGTACAGCTGACAGTAGTGATTTTTAGTTTACGTTTACGCAAAGTGAAATCTGAATTCATCGGGGTAGTTTCGGAGTGTATATAAAATTGTCGTGATTGCAGCTAGTATACATTGAAAACACAGAACTCGACATATACATATACAAACATATAAACTAACACAGGGTCATAATATTATGCACAAGCAGGCACAGAGGGTCCATGATAATGATAGTGACATAGTTGAACTGAAGTCGCTATCGGACTACACCGTCTACTTCCGACTCGACTGTAACACACACAGGTAATTTTGAAAGCGGCGACGGGTGGCCCCCCGGTATAGTTGGCACTATATAGCCCTTCGCAGTCGCGCTGAACCAGCGATCAATGCCCTGGATAAGACTTACTAGTGGTGGTTGTGCTTCATGAAAACACGCGACCAGTTTACTGACTACCAAACCAACTTCTCGACTCTTCTGCATAATCGCATTCGCTTGCGTCGGTATAAAACAAAAATGAATGAATTAATGGACGAATGGAATAATTGCACAATATGTTAGTGTCATCATTTAGTTCAGGAACTTGGGCTTAAAATATCACTTTGATTAGAGAAATGGAGGGTTATACAGCTTGGTTGTTAATACTACGTATCCACGTTCCTCGTGGACTGCATAACGACAGATTAGAACTAGTGTATCGTAGTAAATATTCATGTAAAAATGTCATTTTTTTAAGGGCTTAAACAAGCGGTGCTATCTGCTCGACAACAATAGCTTCAAATAATTGGTATGTGTATCTTCATTAGTCTATGGTCTTGTTATCTGAGATTATGTCTTCGTTTACTTTAAGTTCCATTTAAAACTGCTTCTTCAAATTGAATTTACATGTCTGTGTATGTTGAAAATACAATTCAAAATAATCCTGTCATCAGACAGAATAGTTGGAAGTCATTTCGATTTTTGCAAACGTATTATTAAAAAACTGACAGTTCTCTATGATTAACCATATCTCTATGAACAAGTCACTAACAAAACTTTTTTCCCCTCCTCATACCCTGATAAATATTACTCCCTAAAATTTCCCCAAACTTTCGGTCAATTCGTGCCAGATGAATCTTCTATAGTTTTCAGCAATTATTTAGCCGTTTTTCTCATATTTTTATTTTTTTTTTAATATCTTCAGATATTGTGTGAACAACTCTGACTTAAACACAATTTGAAGATTGTACTTTCGGGAACCGAGCACTTGATTTTGTATGATCTTATAAGAATGAAGAAATCGGTGTAAATTTATCGCAGTATATTTTTTTTCATAGATGAGTTTAGAATTTTTCCAAAATAACTTTTCATACTGGTGGAAATATTTTCGATTATCCCGTTCTTAAATAACCACCGAATGCTTCCCAATGGATCGTTCTCCTTTTTCCAATATGCGATGCAAGTCTCACGCGTTAAATTGGATAAATTCGAATCATTCGGGAAATTTAAGTAACCGATAATCCTCGAAATTGCGCAGATTTCTCGTCTCTCACTGACCAGTTCGTGAAAAGAATACTTATCTTCTGGAGAAATTTCTGATAACTTGCATAAACATTTGCAATCTATCTGAATTTTATGAAAATAATAAATAAATAAAATTGAATTATAGTCAGTTTGCATGAAATGCAACTTGTGTTGCATAAAATTGATTACAGAAACTGAGATTAATTCAACCATTCCATCTACAAACATTTCCTGTATGAACTCATACCTGACTGGCAACACCAGATGTCCATTCTAATTCCAAGTATGTTACAAGTGTGTTATTCTCTATGTTGAAACATTGTATAGTTACTATCGGCATACTCAGAAGTGTGTATTAATTTTTCATACATAACCCTTACTGACAATGAATAAAAGCTATACCGTTTGTTGAGTGAGGTTAATCACTCTTTTTCTTTTATGTCACAAAATATCAAACTTTTGGACACCTGTCCGTCAAATTTAATGCAAGCTATTTTCCAGGCTTGAGAAACTTGACTATGCGACTATTTAAGTTTACTTTTGTCAACCGGATATCCATGCAGATATCAAACGTGCAACAACAACGTGACTGGAAAACAGAAGATTTTGCAACGTATCCTCCACTTCATGCATGCAAAAGGGTCATTTTAACGTTTTACGTATATTAAAGGGCACGCGCAAGCTTCCAATCTTTTTCTCCCCCCCCCCCCCCCCCCCCGTCCCCGTCCCCTCGTTTTCTCTCTGTTCGCACAGATGTTACGGAATGATGCTACGCGTCGTAGCGAACTTTACGTGAGAGAGCGGATGCATAGAGTGGACAAACAGGCAGTAGTTCTCCCTTTTGTCGTCGCAATATTCACACATGGCCACAAATATATATACATGCATATGTACCTATGCATTCATGCACATATAAATACAAGCACAAACCTAATTCTCAGCTATAAAACCGGATGAGGATATTTGTCTCTACAGGAAATTTAGTCATGTCATATAGCTCTGGTGCAAATCTTTTACGATATCTCGTACATATTGAAGTTATATAGACATAGACGTACTGGATTATGTCATTGTTTTATATATTAGGTGCGGTACAAATGAATTCACGTTGATTTACATTAGAGTGCTTACGCTCCGACTCCAGAAGATTAATCGGGTTAACAGCGCATGAATATATAAACAGGTTTACATATTTCTATATTTTTATTGTCGAAAGGACGTATATTTACATATTTTCTATGTGCCGAGGAATAAAATTTCATAAAGCCCAAAGCACATTTGTGATGTTCGACGGGAATTGTTGAAGGTGTATCGCATCTCACACAAGATTTAATTTGCGTTACTTCATAATCTTGCTATTTAGAGAGAACTTTGAAATTCCAAAAGGGTGTATTCAACATAGCTTGCACCCCTGTTATTTCAAACAAGATTCATATCTCAGAAGTAGAATGAGAACACTTAACAGGAAACTTTACCTTTATAATCACTTGCATTATTGGAGAGTATGATAGTTATGCAGTGAGTGAAGAGTTCATTTGTAGCAAATATTATATGTTTGTAGGGGCGCCATTTGAGCTTGTGTGAAGCGTACATACGTGTGTCATGTGATCCCGTAAAAAATCATAAAAAAGCAGTTTGAAGTGTGCTTTAAGGGGTTACGTGGGTTTTAAAAATTCAAAAAATCGTTTTTTTCTTTATTCTTTCATCTGAAAGTACATGTTTAGCGACGTACACCTCTGCTGTTGTTTGTCTAGCTCTCTCGCTCGTTTCTCTGACCTTCCAGGGGTCACGTATTATATTTTTGTTTTATATTGTTTATTGAATCACGAGGTTTCGTCGAGGTTATACGTGTGCGTTGTGAATTTTTATCGAAATTTGTACTCATTTTTTTGCAAAGTGGAGCCACATAAAATTGGTAGAACTGATCGTGGTGCTGTTAGAAGAAAAGATAGACCAAGAAAGAGGAAACTATCATTTAATCTTCGCCGAAATAGCCACGAGTATACGCGTGGAAAAAGAATGAGCATCGCATACTCATGGCTGAGAAAAAAGCTGAGACTGGGACTCGAGAAGCGAAAATTCATCTCGGGCTGGGACAAAGGGACGCCCTGGACATCGCAGCTGCAGCATCATGTTTGCTTTATAGGGCTGGAATTGACGATTCTTTGTGAGTCATAAAAAAAAAATTTTCTTCGTTTTATTTCTACCTCTAACTTAAATCGCGTTTCTCTCGAAACACTATTGTGATCACGATTTCTCGAAAACTAATGCACCGATCCTCTCGGAATTTTTCACATATATTCAGTATAGGATTCACTCGTGCGTGAACGAAGGTTTTTTTTGTTTTCAATTAGAACTAGTTTTACAAGGCTATAAGTAATGTAAATTAAACCAAAAATTCGACTTTTTTCCATACAACGATGTCAAAAATTCGAATTTCAATTTTTTTTTAAATGCTTCGTTTAATCACGAGCTATACTTGTCTACTGACAGAAAAAAATTTATTGGTTGATATCAGATAAACCTGTCATGCATTATCGTGATCATCGCGAGGACCCTTTTTTTCGAGGCGTCACCGGAAACCAGGTCTCAACGGCTGAATTTTTGCAATTTTCAGATGAAAATTTTATGAAATGTTGTTCAAATGTCACTCTTTGATTACTTAAATTTTGAATACATTTATTTATATATAATACTTGAAAAAAAATCAAGAAAATATGCGTTTTTTTTGCCTCTGTAACCCACGTAACCCCTTAAAATCCTAAAATGGTGACACAGGTATATAAAGAGAAGGTGCTTCAAGATAAAACTCGAGAAACTAAGTCAGCGGCCCCATTTTGTTGATTACAGCAAAAACAATTCTATTACAATGGGAGAAGAAAACGCCATAATGGCGTCGGCTGTTTTGGGGTACCGCCAGTGGCGAGTGATGTTGACAAACGATCAAACTCAGATGGTAATGCAGGTTCTGCAATATCGATCGAGAACGATAGTTTCATAGTAACTGCAGGAAAACGAAACACAGATGCGGAGGATAGAGATGCTGAAGACAAAATGCATGTTACAACAGAAAATAAAAACAAAACCAACGATGATAAAGATACAGGATATTAGGACAACAATTAATGAAACGGTCTACGAAAGAGCGAACAGAGGTGCATGCATTAAATAAGCCAGACAAAAAAGTATTGATACTAATTGAGAGTGCAAAGCTATTGGTACGTCACATACATCACTAAAAAAAGCCGGAAATCAATACCACTGGAAGTTTATTCAATCTAAACTGCAGGATGTACCTGAAGAAGACATGAGCGTAACACAAACTTTTGTTATGGTCTTATATAACCTGATCTAGACATACATATCCTGATATTCTCATATACATGCCTATATTAGAAAATATTATCACGGGCTTGAAACGCTGCCCATAACGATTTTTTCATCCCATATAATTTCATGGAAACCAGGAAAATAATTATTATAAATGATTGAATGCTGAAGATGCTAAGCAGCAGTGAGTGCGGTTATTATTCAGGATGGGTGACAGTTTGTTACAATACGGATCTTCGACAGGTATTTTTTTTTTTTTCTTGAACGACGCATTTCATTTATTCTCTGTAGTACGTTGAGTGCGATCGAATTATTTTTGTATGTTATTTCACATTGAAGGTGGTGAAATTGAATTTCAAAGACAAGATGTTTTTGATACTATGTCAGATCCATCTGTGACTGTTTAATTATTTATTCAAAATAGTTTCTGGTTTTCATTCTATCGTTGCAGTCGCAGCCTCAAAGCAACGTATCATATGGTGTAGTGAATTTTAAAATACTGCAGATGTACATTATATGTTGATCGTCTATGAAACAAGTGTAACATTCCCGAATGTTTGAAATCAAACTTTGATAAAGGCAATTACTATAATGTTTGAGATGGGGGTGAATATGTTTCAAAAATACTTAAATTATCACTGAATACACTGTTTACAGTTGAAATGTTTGAATAAAAATCCATATGTTTTATTCGTAAACTAAGTTAGTGGCGTACACAAGCACGCACTCATTCCATGTGCTACAGTGTGAAGTTCCGAAGTGGAAATTTTTCAATTCAATTTATCGGAGTACGTGATGTTCTTTCACCAATAAGGGATGGTAGCATCACTATTGCGAGTGTTTTTTTTTTGTCTTGTCTTTCAATATAAGGGATAACAATCGGCAAAAATTCTGTAAAATAGTGAAAGTTCAATCTTCAGATTTATTTTGTATCATAAAGTGTATGAATCTAGGAAAAATTTCACCAAAGGTATCAATCTTGGTTGAAACACTTCCAGTAGACACTTAGTTCAATGACATTCTAGCGAAGGTGAATCGTGAGACAGGTGTTTTTATTCATCGATAGGGGAGTTTGCGAAGTTCTGCTGTGTGCAAAATAGTATTGTACGAAATATTGTGTTGTTACGGGAGGTAGCAGTCATTTTTGTTGTCATATATTTTTAGAACAACAGTTGTGTTATAATTATAATAGAGTCTGTTAAATTTACAGATAAACTTCTGTAAATTGGTTCATGTGTAATTTACAAAAACAAATGTTCTTTTATATTGAGAATTCTGTAAAATTAAATCTGTAATTTTTACGTTTCGAGGCTGTAATAATTACATGGTGGAAATGTAGTGTAAATATGTAATAATGTGAAATTTATTTGTAAATTTCACAAAATTGCATACTTTTTCTGGAGATTTTACATAGAATGCACTTAGTAATTGTCACAGATTTTTTTTCTGCGAGGTTATTTTCACAATACTCAAATGCAACTCAACATTCCCAAAGCATATCTGACAGATAACAAATATAAATGCTTCATGTCTGCTACATTGAGAGTAAAGATATCTTTATGAAGGACACTGGGTGTGAGATTTTATTATTTATAGCACCAATAGACATTTCTTCATACACATGCTGTTTTCATCTACACTCCATAAAGATCGCGTGCTTGGTTTTTACATGTTGCTTTTATTTGTGTCATGTTGTGGACAACGACAAGGAAAAAAAAAATTATATATACGTGCAGAAGTATCAAAGCACGTTCAAGTGTATATATGTGCAAACACGTTCAATGCGGAACGCGTTCTTATCATCGTGAGAACAGTGAGATCTGACATCCGCCAATGCGAATTCCATATATATATATATATATATATATATATGGCGATGAACACACGACTATCCCTCGTGCTCATCGTAAAATTCTCATATCTATATAATACCAACACCACCATGGACATTCATATTTACGACGCGTATGAAAAGGAAGGGAGGAAAATTCGTTTCAATTTTTATCAACATAGTGAGAAGCTGATAAAACAAAATGTGACACTGAAATGTGTCGTACAATTACACTGAGTACTTCTTATCAGTTTGTCAGAGTTTAAGAGGCATCTACAAAGTATATGAATCTCATATTCTACTTGATTGAAAATTAGATTCAACATTTAAGAGAGACAGACCAAGTTTTTTTTTTTTTTTTTACATTATAAGTATATCACGACCACATTTTTGTATGAGCCGTACACAACGACATCTTTCATTTCTTATTTTTACACATCGACTAATCTTCGTCATGGTATAATAATAATCAATGTTGAGTACCTAGAAACGATTGGAATTACTGGTTTAGATGTTTCAAGCATTGTGACAGTTCTAATTAGTATCATTCCATAGATATTTTTGGCAATAACTAATCTTTTTTTGTATAGTGGATGTAATTGAATGAAAAAATAAAAAAAAAACATAGAATTCGCATCATCATGCTTGCAGCAACATCAAAATCCAGTTCTGTTTCATAATTAACCGCCAAGGAAAAATAATCCCAGTGGTATTAACTATGTTTTTATCAATTATGTACGTGATGCGTAACATTATTATGATAATATTAATATTACTAGTTCATATTCGAACGCAACCACGTCTCGATTAATGTCGCTGAAATTTAGTATGATTTCGATATATATCAATATAGATATTCAAAAATTTCCCGAATCCCCGAAAATCTTATCATTTTATTTTTTTTCCTCCACCAAATTTTCTGCATTATAAGAAATATTGCTTGATGGAAACCACGGAAAGGCGCTAGAAGTCTTCAATCAGGAGAGGAGAAGGATTGAGTGCGAATATGGAGAGTGATATTTGTTTCAAATTAAAAATGGACAATTACTCTGCAAATAAAAACGAATCTGGAAATGATAATTGTACAAGAAGTTTCTTTATGGTGAAATGGGAATACACAAGAATCCAAGAATAATAAATGAATCAAATCTTCTTACATATGGATAAAAATATGAAAGAAGGAAATAGTAATTAGATGAATCTTCATCTGTCATTGGAGAAAACTACACTAATTCTATGCTATGTTGCGAAAGTTCATATTGTGATAATACATGATCTCACTGGTGAGCCACAAAGTCGAATTGAAAATGAATTGAAAGCAGTAGGCAAATAAACTGTTGAACTAACACGTAATAGTCCAATATGTGACTGAAACTAACTGTCGTGTCTAACTGTAAGTAAATACGACTGTCACGACCATACGACCTATATAAAGAACATCGTGGACGTAGTTACTTTTTTGGCATCAAAAAAGTCCCGATCTAATCAGGGAATGTTCTCGCCAGAATCGTGGATACACCAATCGATTGGTATTGGAAAGACCTAGTACTGCCAGCTAGATGCAGCAGTTAGTTTCAGCCACATATAATGCAAAGATTATTGAAAAATCATCTCTTTATGATTCATACTTGATTCCGAATTAATTTTTTGAGTTGATGGTACATGTGTGCTGCGAGATTAATTCGAGTAATATAATTATATATAAGGATTGATCCACCTTGCTTTTAATATGGCCTATTTTATTTATATATTACCGTTGATTGCAATTCAACGTTTGTATATCATCAAATAGACCTGGTGGAATTAATGGGTGGTACTTTTAAATGCACATTTCTTTACTATTAAGTTGTATGATTTGTTTAATTGTTATCGGAGTTATAATTTTCTCATAGCTGTGTTTCGAATGGATAATGAACTTTAGGAAAATCACGTCATCAAACACAAAACATGAATTATAACTGTCCGTATTTTAATGTGGACAGCGTTCATAATAAAAAGTACAAGATGAGGATGCACCATTTATTCCTAATTTTATTTGAGATGGTTATTTTGATACTAGAAACGATAAGAGCTATAAAATACATTCGTAACTTTTGCAAAGTATAAAATAACTTTGTTTACATGGAAAAAGTGAATAGAAAAGTGAATAGTTTTTATAGAATACAATCTAATATGATCGAACCTGTCATTCGTATACCCTGCATTTTGATAATGGTTTCCCCATTTTCTTCTTTCCGTATTTGATGAATATATGAATGCATATGTGCATCACAAAGCAATGCGCTTTGATGCTCGTGCATTCATAGATATATATATATATATATATATATATCTATAGAGGTACAAAGCGTAAGATAGAGAGAATATGTGTAACGAAGTCAAAGCGGTTGGATTGAATCGCAGTATGCGCTTCAGAATACAACCTCAACGTTTTGTATGCAGGCTTTGAATTCAAATTCACTATATTCTTTATCACCACCATTCATGAGTAGTCATATGTCTATAACTGCGGTTAATTCGTGGATAATAATAAATACCGATGTTGATAGTAAATTCATGATTTGAAAACTCCATCTAAAAATTGTATAGATTGTTATGTCATAAAATTTACTAACTTCCCACTGGTCTTAGCATTACCCGGGGCTAACTCCGTGGAAGTGCCAGTGGCTATATCCCCTGAAAGGTTCTATGGACAGAAGGTATCATACAACCGCACAATTTATGCAACTGTGTCCTTGGATATTGTTAATTTCTTTGAGAGAACTTAGCTATTATCCACCAGACATTCATTTGATGATTTATATCAACACAAACTTTACAATTTATTTTGTTTATACTACTGCAACCACTACGTAACAAAAAATACCACCGACCATTGCACGGCATTAAAATAATACAGCAAATAAAAAAAAAAATGGTTGGAAAAAATGCAATTATTTCTTATGAAAATAAATAAATGTTGCAGACTCAATTATAATAATTTATTTGAAAATGCACGATGTTTACAATCATGAATTCATAGAGAAAGAATATATGTATAATAATTGGTTACCCATATATTAAGTATATAAATCACAATTCTGATACACAGCCACTGCTCTTACCAACTGTTGACCCGTAACTGAGAAATTTTATTGTATTCTTATTTTAGCTGACTGAAACTGTTGCTACGTCATGTATTTGATCCGATGTTATAATAACTTGGCACATTATATATTATTATATATCATCGAAGACTGGTTTTTATCATTACTAGTTCGTATTTTGTTTGCTCTCATTTTTCAATGTTTCATTCCCATCACTTTCTCTTTATAACAATTTGAAAAGTACCCATTTTTTTTTCTGTTCAATACCGAAAAAAAAAAAAATAATAGAATGCACAAAAATTGTGAAGCTCTTAACCGGTACTAACAAATCCAATATAGCCACGTTATGAACGTACATTCGTACATTCGTTTACATATAGGTGAAATGTAAAAAAAAAAAGCATCTCTCTGGGCGAGCTTTTGAAAGCTCGTGTCGGTTTAGAAATATTTCCACTGAATTTTACGTGGGTTTGCCACATAAGGGATGTTGCACCATATATATATACACTTCTCAATCCCTCTGCACATATGTCTCAATGTGTGTACATGTGTGTACACACGAAAGACGGGGACGTTTTCGCACTGCGCGCCAACCCCAATTGCATATTTCATGGAGAACATGCAGATTAAGTGGCGTCGCAACTTCTGCCTTTCTCTCTATCTATCGCCCTCTCCCCCTCACCATCACTATTTCTCACTCGCTCTCGCTCTGGCATTGCCTCAATTCTGCATACAGGATGACATATACAACGTTCGTTTTGTTGGAGAAACGTAGTTTTCGGAAAGTGAAGTGAAGAAGAAAAAGCGAAAGAAAAAAACGCCGCGAATCCAACTTTGGCCTGGGAATGTAGATATATATGTATTTATATGTATATATATTTGAGAGGTATAGTGTCGGCTTTACCGCTCATTGTGGTGCAGGCATGTTGGGTGCAAAATCCCCCCACAAACCTCATGCATATAAAATGGACGTAAAGTCGATGCAGCTCTAAATCAGCAGAAAGGCTTAACTCAATTCCCAAGGAAAAAAAAGGTGAAAGGAAAAAAAAAAAAAACGAGAAGTATTGAAAGAATGAGAAAAAGGAGAAACAAAGCTATTCGCGGTGACAGTTATAAGAATTTATCGAAATTATTAACACTTTCATGATTTACATATACTGCCGATTTGGGGTTCATAATGCCATGTGTTATTTTGGAACATGTGACATTTTATAGATACTGAATAGAAATAAAACAATTGTGATTATTTTCCAGTGAATTATTCATGTCCAATAGTATGAAATTCAATTTTTTTATATAATAGATATCGCATTGATATCAATCCAAACGAAAACTTAAAATTAGATTACTGGTCTGATTTCTGTTCTGGATATTATATTGTAACTGGATAAAAATAAATATGGAGATTTAAAAACTGTAATAAACAGAAGTGGTATTAGTAGTGATACTGAAAATCTAAAGAGAATGTCATCAATCGTCAATAATGCCATATTTTTGCAGCAAGTTTAATTTAATCTACCTCTCGTGCACGATATGGAATGCAATACTCAACCCCCTAGTTTCGAACCGGGTTTGTATAATTTCCAATTAACACTCATACCGTTTGAAAATTATTGCAAACTTTTAATTCCAGGTCACCACGAAGTTCATTGACGTCGCTGCGATGGTAACATTAATCGGTCTCCAGCAAAATAGCATTCGTTGATAAATTAATACTGCTAAGTGTATTTTCATAAATGTCCAAATCACTCTTGGTATTAATGATTGAATCAACTTTTCTTTTTTCTCGTATCAACATGATATAGGTTTTGATTTAAAAAACTAGATGTACTTAAACTCAATTTTTGTAGCTAAATTACTTTTGTTGGATTGTATATACTAAATTCGTATGTAAATAAAATATAATATGCTCCGACAATTTCTACATTAAATTACAGTTGCCAGTTTCCATTATTTCCACCAGATATATACTATTGTTGAGAGAGATGAGGTAGGAAACCACTCGCTTCCTGAAGCACCATGTCCGAAGTTATATCACACATATATAAATCTTTCCCGAGTGTATGGTTTCCATGAAAATATATATCTACTTACTGGGTAGTGAGTTTCAGTTCAACTAACATTGGGGAATGCCAAGTGTTTATTTGCATTCGATAATCATACGAGTTGTATTTCGTGCAACACTATACTGTGCATTCTAAATGGAAATCAAATAAACATGCATTAGTAAGAGATTGTATATGAATGCCACAATTAATAATTGAAAATTAAACCATTTAACTCATGTACAACTATAATAACACATCATATAAGTTATACATGAGTGGTTGTGTGCTGCAAATATATTTTGCAGTACGTGTAGCTCGAAGCGTAATCTGATCTCACCGGAGTACATACACACACATTTATCATCATGATCATTATTATGGGTATTGTTATTAGTTTTATTATTATCATCATCATAGGAAAAACAGTTTTCAGTCCGATGAGAAGAGAAGGCTACTGCGATATGATAACCGAACTTTTTGTCCCTCATCTCTGTATCGGCCATTTCATTCATTATTTATAATATTGCATATCAAAAAGCAAAGAATCGCATGCGCCATTGAGATACAATCTGTTATAGAAATACGTACCAATCGATTTGAATTCGTATGAAATGTAGAATAGAAATGATTCTATGTGCATAGTAATGTGATACGTCCTTTCATTTTTATGAACATCTGTAAGAATTACTATTATTTGTTTGATATAAAATACGGTCTTATGGCATGGCGGTCCGGGGAGATTGAACATGGCGCATACGCTCTTCACTTGCAGATACAGAATATTTTGTTGATCGCCCGTCCGTCCGTCCGGCTTCTGATGGTAATATAATAATCCTCCCTGATGGAAGCTTGCATATACACTGACAGACGAGTAAGTTTTTTTGTAGCAAATAATATATATCTGTGGAAAATAGATCATATATCCGGATACGAGCTAATAAATTTTTATTTGTATCAAATATGTGTATATTTGAGTGATACATTTTAGGTTAGATTACACACGGTTAACGACACAGCGGTGTTGCGCATGCGGCTAGTTGAACACCGCCATATTAACCTAAATACAATATATTAACTGCCAATATATTCCACAATATATTAACACGGCTCCAATTTTTTTTTAAATATAAGTGGCGCGAAATTAGAAAATACCATCCATAATTTTTGCATCATTTTTTTTGGCTGAACACCCCCCCCAAAAACTGTGATGGGGATCACAGTTTTTCCCGAAGTATTCAAAATTGTGGGAGGCATGAAAACATTTTCCCTCACCGGTCCAAAAAATTGAGATAACTTGAAAAAATGTGCAACGCTTTGCGATTTAACGTAAAATTATTATTTTTTCTTTTTTTTTTTGGAAGGGTGAGGCGAATTGTGGTGAAACGTTCGACAATTTTCTATTCCTCAGGAGAGACGTGATGGATGGGGTAGAGAGGACCTCGATATTTATCCAAGAGATTAAAGAAAAAATAATGGATAGGATCGAACCGGGATTTGATGCGAGACCGCCCACATTCACGCACTTCAAGTGGCGCAGCGTTATAGCTACTCTTTGTTTTGTTTTTATTAATGCTCAGCCAATAAGTTGTGATGGGTTATCAGTAATTTGGAGAGTAGCATAAGGAATGTTATATTGAACAAGTGCTCGCACATATAGGCATATAGGACAAAAATGAAACTGCCGAGTAAGCGAGAAATCCTCGACGATATTAATCGATTTCGCCATCTACTTTTTCGTTATCAATTCATCAATAGCTTGGGGTCAATATTGTTCATCAGTCTTGTGGAATACATTCATGTTATTGACAATTTTGATGTTATATGTCGTCAATTTTTATGATATAGGTATTTTGAGCAAACTAATATTTTTAAATAAAGGGTTGTTTATGATTATTTTCTTGTGGATATTTTTTCTTTCATCAGAGTTATGAACTCTTGGAATCGATGATGCTGTATTTTCGGGGATTTATAACTCGGAGTGACAGAAAAAATTCTAATGAAACAGTTTTTCAACTGTACTGAGCACTTACGAAAATTCTCAATTTTTTATTAATAATTGATACTCTTCACATAAGAAAAAAATTTTTGTGGGTATCAATGTTTTATTGAATAACAAAGATATCGAGTCTACAGTTAAACCCGCACACGTTGAATAATCTATACCGGAGGCAAATCAATCCACATTACTCACCATTACATTCAGACACATCCATTATTGGGATGAAAACGATGTAGAGGTAGAAACATATTCATCCATTGCGCACCAGAAATTTAGAGAAAATTGTGCCTCATCCTTCGTAGGTGGAAATGGTAAATCACTCAATTATCGATCGTGTCATGCATCAACACATGTCCAGCATTATTATGATCTCTCAAATATATAACATGCTGTAGTCAGTTACCGTCCGTGGTTCAACAAAACTACCTCAAAGATTTTCTTGACACGAAAACTTTTCTACTTGGATTGAAGAATAACATTCGCAATAAACCAAAGTTATGAGCATTGAAGTGGTTTGGTTGGCGAGTATGACTATGACAATTTTGAATTTTAAAGACGCATTTACAAAGCAATATCTTCGCAGCTGATTGATGCAGTTATTAAGAAACTTCATTCTCAATTTTGTAACTCTCACATCAATTTTACAAGACCAAAATCCTGAAGATTATCTTTGTCATCGAATGAACACTACAATTTGGATTGATAAAACTAAGTAGCATCATATCCAAGCAGTCACTGAATGTGTACCGAACAGTTCAACGATTGTTAGTTCATTACACCGATCAACAATATCGCAACTATAAAATACGAAGAGGAAAAAATTGTGATCGTCAGCAACAGCCATGATAGGTGTGTAATAATTTTTATCACATTAGATTGTATACTACGAAAGATAGTAATGTAATAGTTCTATTATGAATAGGAGTAATTCCGATTTAAACAAAAGTAATAGTCTTAACTTTTGCCTATTTTTTCTGATCAAAAGAACCTCAATCGAGAGATATAGTATCCATTCTATTCTTCAAAAGAACTGCAATTCCAAGTAATTTGACTATGTGTAATTATGTGCATGATAAATTAGTATATGGAAGGGTAAGGGTAATTAGCAGCGTAGCGTTCCACAATTTTGAGATGTGGATATGGAGGAATGAGTGAACGTTGGGTAAAGTGAGATGTAGATCGCGATATTTACCCAAGGAATTAAAGAAACAATGATAGATATTATTAGACCGGGTTTTGAATCGAGAACTCCCAGTTCTACACATCCATGTGAAATATGTTAACAACAACGAGTTAAATACACTGTTATGAATGAGAAACCACCAAATTATTTATATTGATTCATAATTGATACGTGAGAAGTATTCATCAATCATTGTTTGTACTATTTCAATCACATTCGAATCGTGATTCGATACGTCAATTCTTATGCAAGATCATCTCCACATACGCTGAATGTCAATAACTACAGTTTCAGTCTAGACTGAATCGTATAAAATAATCAAATTTCTCAGGTTTTTGACCTGGTTTTGAATATTTAATTTCATTTCTATATAAAAAATCATCTAGGGAATGTATGAATATTATTGCCAATTACTTTACTTGTGTGTCGAACTCTACGTTAGACTAACATAACCTCTACTTACATTTAATCGCGAAAAGAAATCTGGGTTTGGAGTTGTATATGATATCATACTCGAATACATCCAATTATTTTTAATCAAATCCAGTATTAGGTAAGTCTAATGCAATCGAGAATAATTTGGTGGGTACGATTCGGACTCATTTCGTCCTTTTCAAACTCATTTACCGATGAAATTTTGTATCTGGTTAGATTTTGTCGTTTTCTCCCAGGTAAATAAATACCTCCATTCATACATACCCTTGACAATATATCCTATTGCTTTATATTAGAGTTCTCGGATTTTTATTCAATATGAACATTCAATGAGGAGCCTACTCTAAAAAACAGCATTTTTCCACCTTGAATATTTCTTGGTCCTATAACTATACTGGTATTCATATACAAATATCAAAGTTTTTTTGATAGAGGGAAAAGTATATTTACCACAGCAAAACTTGGTATTGCTGTAGCAAAAATACCAACATTGAAATAGAGACGCCACATAACCTCACTCTATTTTAGCAGATATGTATATCTGAATTTTAGCGAGTATAATCCAGAAAAAAAATGGAAAATTGGAGAATCTCGCTGGCACGTGATGATATCATTGGAATTTCGGCAAATAATAGGAACGCCCATGTCTTCCGGTCACATTAATTGGTCCTACAGCGACGGTTTGAAATATTAATGCACTCTCGTTGTTCTTCCAATTACTAATAAATTCAATGGAACCAAAAATGAAAACAAAAGGAAAAAGAATATATATATATATATATCTGTATTTGATTTATCATTTCTGATTACTTCTGTCCAGTCATTGCATAGACGGGTGATCATACACCATATTAATGATTGATGAATGGATTAATTTCTGTTCGGATAGATGGTGTTCAATATTTATGCATATTCTCCTACTGAATATCTATGTTTGCATTCTATGCAATGAATATAAGTGTTTTTCCATCATTGGAGATGAATTGACATCAATGTGAACAATTGTGATAAACAATTCATTCAAATTGCTGCAAAATTGACCGTAGCGTTTGGTCATAAGAGCATCAATGAAGAACTATCATACACGCTTTTTTTATACAATTCTTCAACCACAACCCTTTCAAGAACTATCCATAGTTAATTTTATGGTATTTATTTGCGCGCCAAAAATAGTGAACAGGTTCCAAAAAAACATGTCAGAATAATATTTTTATGATTCAAATTGATACAAGATGTGAAGACATATATTGATCATACGCGAAATCAATTTCCAGTCTATTTCCATAACATTCCTGTCAGTACGTGATGAAATAGCGATTCAGGATTTAAGCACTGGAAATGGGCTGTTTGTCACGAGTTTGGAGATTGCAGCACATGCCTAAGGCGAGTGCACTTACCGAACAAATGAGAAATTGTACATGAGTATGAGTATTGCACACTGTTAATTGTTACCACTGTTATTGAACGTTGATTGACAATTGTTATCTAAAAAAATGAGGAATTTATGAGAATTAATAACGGACGGGAAACAACGCAAAAACAGAATTGAGTGCAGAGTGCCAACTTTTAATGTGTGAGTTGTAATGCAGTAATGAACGTATGGAAAAGGATTTTAATTCAATAAGTGATAATTTGTGGAACCAATATCAGTCTGATATTATTTCTGATTCGAAATACAGATTCGATTATGTTTGATTGCAAAAATATTCTCATTATCAAAACATTTCGGTATTTTCTCAGTTCCATATGCAAATTGTGCGATAAATATGTATATCGATTCGAATGTAAATTGATGGGTTGTATTTATGCATTGCCTGAATGACAAAAACAGATGAATAATATTAATTGAGAATAATTGCCGCTTTATTTTAAGTTAAAGTATAATTGTACATCAACGATAGATTTCATTTGTATATCAAAATCGTTCGCCCAATTTGCAATTATAGATTTCAATTCAAATCTATTCATCTTTCAATATTAATTTTCATTAATCAACATTACTGTTTTTTTATTCAAAGAGTTTTTCTTTCCATTCAATGTATGACAATGATTTTTCGAAAAACATAACACAAATACAAGAAATTCGATGTATAAAACAAGTAGATAAAATTATGAACATAATCCCACATTAATCATGAGTTTCAGAAGCATTCATTGAGACGACACGATGAATAGAAGATATGTATGTTACAAGTGAATTTTCATTAATTAATCAGTACTCTGTGTGATTTTTTCCAATACTTTGTTAACGGTCAATACACAGCGTTGAAATGCATTTCCGCATACCTTACATAACTGAACTGCAATCGGATTCATCAATGAATTAAAATGATTTTTCTGATGAAATATAATCCACGTTATTCTCAGCTGATACTCGTGAATAACACACAATATATTCAACGACCGATCGTTTTCATTATATATATACATGTATGTATCGATTTATGTGTGCGAAAAAATTGACACATATGATTGACGGCAGTGGCGAGTGAGCATATTGAACATACATACATGTATATTCGATTCATTGCAATCATTCAATACTCGTTCTATTCGTCAGATTGTGTTTCACCACATCAATACAATGAAATTCATGGAATTTTGGATTAAACTGACATGACTTTTTCACATTCAACAATTTTTTCATGCATGTGTCAGTGCAGCCTACTTGTTTTAACGTAGAGTATATATATATATATATATATATCAAGGGTGGTCATAGAGGAACATGATATTGGGAAAAAAAAATGAAATGCTAGTAAATATCGCAAGGCTTTTCCTTCGTACGTCATGAGTCCGGAGTTTGGTAGTATATGATCGCATTTGAGGTGGAAAGTTACCAAGGGACAACCCGAACAATAGTGAACAATACAGTTCAAATGTCTTGAAGTTCATAACTAGCCTTTTCGGTGTTTCTTGTCAATAATATTACACACTATACGGGTTACAATGGCTCCTTATGAATATATTGTAGTTGTTTGAAATCAATAGATTTTCTGCATTGTGAATTTATCTTGCATGTTGCAACATGGGCGGTGGTAGCTGCGAATTGATTTTGATAGTATAATGAATAGTGTTATCTGCTATATTCACGCCTTATTGATATATACTAAGACTTTGGGGGTTCGTAATGATTCATGTTTAATTAATTGAAGTTTTTGAGGCTGATCGTTCACCTTTGCGCTGACCAATTCAATATTCTGTTCATTTAATCTTTTATGGAACAAGATAACCACCACATCTCCACTTGTCGACTTCGAGTAACGCAAAGAGTGGTTTAAGTTAAATTTTTTGAATTGCATGAAAAATGAATTTTGTCAATTGTGTCAACTTCAAAAAAGTTGCTGTCTTTATCATTACCAAAACATGATTCTCTTCTCATTCGTGAAGTTCGTGATTTGTGGAAATACCTATACAAAGCTTCATGGAAACAATCCTGAGAGTAACCGAAATTTTACCACTCCATTATCGCACACCCTTCAACAGCTCGTTTGCATAATGAACTCGGAATATCAAACGCGGTTTGACCATTCCGTGATCAGGCAGCAACGAGTTTGTACACTTCAATAATCCATTTTATTCGTAATTAACAGTCGATATTGGCAATACATTATACCATACAATTTTTTATTCCCAGTATAACCGACATTCGTAGAATAAATTGTAATTCTACAAAGCTATCAGCACTGCTGACATCTTGATGAACCAATTTTGATGTTAGCAACTATTTCTCTCCTTTGCATACACTCCTTTTCTTCTCCCACTTATCTTTCATTATCTCATTCTCACTTGGGGGCAGAACGCAATAACAGGCGTCTAGCTGGTCTTCGCCCACGCATGTGTGTGCTCGTCATCTAATGACTAAATCATATATTTATATCTATATACATGCATGATATAATTGATCGTGTCCACTTGATGCATAGAAATCGATAGAAGCAACATTATAAAGTTCAATCATTTGTTCTATGCGGTAGCCACCAGTTTGCGAATTGATGAAATGTGTTTATTTCTGATTATCTACCGTAGTGCCATTCTTATATTAGTGAATATCACATTGGAATGAATTAAAAATATTCACATAGGAATTAATGAAAAAAATGATTCAACAAACAGTTTAATCATTTGATGATGCCATTTATTTTTTACTATTTTATCATTACAGATAAAGGAAAAATGCATTCTATATATTCTCGAATTTTATTCGCATACTGCGGCACTTATTGAATGCCCTATTTTGGGAATTTTCCTTCCAATGTTATTACGGCTTGGGTCTTACCGACTCAGGCAATATTATTCCTCCAGTAGACGGCACTAAATCCGAGAGCTCAATTTCTGGTTCCGGAACACCAGTATCGATAACGTTCGTCATATTGAGAGTCATTATTTTGAACGCAAGAAATCCACCAAAACCTGTTTCACCCTTGACGAAAAGACCTACGCCACTGAGTGGTGCCGGTGGTGATGTCTCAACTGGTTGGATATCAAAGAATGGAACTGTCGACTGTCCAAAATCTTTTACGGTATCTGACATTGAGAACCGAACGTATTGACGATTTTTTGTAATAGGCTTGACTTTTGTCGCTTTTATTGGTACATCCAAGTTTTCTAACCACAACTCTTCCCTAAAACACAATAGCTTATTATTTTATCGATCAATCATCATGGGTATGTAAATACATAAAGATCTATAATGTTAAAATTATTTTTTGATATTACCGCGATGGCGAAGATGAAGTGAGACTTATATCGTAATCTGGATGCCCATATCTTGTTGAATCTGGAAATAGTTGAGCACTGGTGAAATTACACCGCGTCATTCTCACAAAAAGACCAACTGATTTTCCTGAATCGACGTAATTGTGTACCAAATACCATGGTCGCTTAACACGCCATCTATCCTCGCCAAAAACAAATTTCACACCTAAAAAAAGCCATTGCTCATTCAATAAAATGACTTGTCAATGTAAAGAGATGTATTCGCGTTTCAAGTGATCGAACATACCAGTAACAACATGATTTGCCTGCACATATGCATCATCTAAATTAACAAAGTTTACTTCATCGGCATGATGTCCAATCACCACATAATCTTTTCCACCGTTCACCAATGGTGCATAGCCAGTATCAATTTCAGGTTCTTTCCATACTGCTGTCGATACGTCACTTCCAGGTAGAAGTTTACCCACTTTTATTTGAGGATATATTACCTGTCCACTATAGGCTGTTTTTGTCTTATAAAATCTGATGCCTGTTACTACCCTAATGTGAGAAAAAAGATCAATGATTGATTATTTTGCCATTCAGCGTAAACAAAAAAGAGAATTGATCATATGCTCGAATACGCTACATGTTCTTGGATATATCGGCTTCTTCTGCTTTCAAACTCAGGGAATGACGCCATTTCCGTTCAATTTCATGGTTTATGCATGTACAAGCACAAATGTCACACTTGTTAATACCCGAAATATGCGAGTCATATTCTGATACGGGATAAACGCCATCTGTCTTCTCGTAACATGGATTCATATTTCCGAGAACTGGATCCGCCGCATGGTCTTCCAAGTTAGTTCTAGCTCCGAAATAACGACGAGGACCGTTGATATCTTCCTGCAAATAATATTCAGCAATTTATTCAATGCCTTGATTATATATTATTGTCACATTCAAAAGTGAATATTTGTATATTACGGGATAGCATATAGAAGTGTGCCCAGCAGATTCACATTTGATACAGTTCCGACCTAAACCGGTCTGACCCTTAACATCTTTTACGAATAGCGCACTTTGTGATGCGTTAAACCAACGACACTCTCCATTACAACCAATGGTGATTGATGTTTCCTCTTCGGGCATAACGACAAGTTGTTTCAATCTTTCGAGTTCAATATAATTTACATCTGACAACAACAAATACCCATATTTAATGTATATTAGTAATGAATAAAATTAGAGAATCATTATAGTAGATATGAATGAAATTATCTTACTTCGTATGTATTCAGATGGCTCGCACTGATGAATCTCGGTTGTAACCTTGGTCATAGCTTTTTTTATAATTCTCATATACTGCCGGGTTCGATCCTCCATATCTGTTTGTGCTCCTCTTATCTCATTCGTGAAATTGACTAGAAAATATAATTACATTTGTAAGCATAACTTCTAACATAAAAAAATCAATTCGAGGGTTCATACCTTTGCCGTGTTTGGACCTAATTGTGTATGCGTATGACAATGTTGTGAATGCTAATCTCTCTGTAGAAGCCAAAAGTTCATAAAGATGAAAGACTTCTTGCTGCAACGACGATCCTTTACCACAACGATTCGCCGTTTGAAGCTAATTTAAAAGATTAATACACTGAGTCTTAGATTTTCGTATCATTCATTTCGATATAATTACCTCTGTATGTGTTAATAAAACATCGATGAAACTTGTGAAATACGATGACCCTCCATCAGATATCACTTGTGCTATGTTTCCAAGATTATCATTTATTTCGTGTGGAGCATAAGATGTGAGCTGTTTTGCAAGAGCAAAAATTGTTTCATCTCTATATTTTCTATCTGCAGCATCATGGAGACTTTTGAAAGCATTTCTTATTCGTCCTATATAATCAAGAGTGATTCTGTCTCTCAATCTTTGAAATTCACCATCATTCTTTAGATCTTTCGCCAAATTATCCATCATTGTCTGTACGTTAGATTCCAGTCGATTCGATAACTCTTTTTGATCTTTCATAATATCTTTCACTGCCGAATAGATACTGTCAAGCTTTTCGCTTGAATCATCTGTGAGCAAGTCATATGCAGATCCCCCCTCAGCCAATTTCGATGATACCGTATAACCAAATTTCAAAGCATCCCATATATCGGATAATAATGGTGTTCCTTGCCGAACGCCAACCACCATCAGCGTCAAGAAAATGGCCGAGACACGTACCACTTTCATTTTTAGTTTGATCAATTGTGGTTTTCAATCGAAATTAATAAGTATTCCTCGAATACCCCACAACTGACAACGTATTTGTGTGAATACAAGAAAGGAATGATGGGAAAATATTACCCTGATCCAATGATGGCACGTTGCAGCAAGTCGCGTTCGAATCAACAATATACTTATATATCCTCTCACGATTGTTGCGGGCTTTTATACCAAAAAATGTTCCTTGATAACGCGATAATATCTCTCAACGAGTTTCAAAATAGGTCACCCGATTAAAACCTTGAGTGGTTAAAAATACCATGAGAATGCTTTGTTTTACCTATGTTTGGCGTTAATCATATTGTCGCCAGATACACAATTGATATCATCCAACAGATATCATCAACAATAGCAGTCATTAACAACTGAGAAAATGTTGTTATTCGAACTGGATAATGACATTGGATAGAATGACAAAACAATTAAATCAATTTATTTTTCATTGCTATCAATATCTAAAAAAAAATGATAAAACTGCGACGCACATTAAAAAAATTATTCCAGGTGATAATTTTTTCCTCTTTTTCGAAAATATTATTGACAAAAAGGTGGTCGTTAGATAAACTTATCGATCTTTAATTATCCTGAAATGATACTCACCTTTTTATGCGACCTTGAACGTCTCCTCATGAAAAAATAACGAAATCAATCTACATTTGAAAAATATTTGTGTGACATAGCGTGTGACCATATCTATACACTATCACAATCTCTTGATTCAAACATTTAAATATTCTCAAGTTCGCTTCTTGCACTATGTGCATATATTGTGCGTGTGAGCAGTAAAAGAGGAAATAGCAACATATAATAAGTTCCATATGATCACTACAACTAGCCTCGTGCGACGCGTTTTTTTTTTTTTTTGTTTATTCTTGTCAATAATATTACACACCATTACGGGTTACAATGGCCGGTTATGAATACATTGTAATTAACTGTCCATATATTATCACAAACATTGTAAATAATACCAAAACATATTTTTTTTCTAAGTTCATAAAATTTAGTTAATGTTTTTTGTGCTTTAAGTGGACTTGCCGAAAAAAGATGAGTCGGTGGTGGAAAAAACATCTCAATTTGGATTGATCTGAAACCAAAAAATAAAGTATACTTCTATTCAATAGACTTGTCCCTATGACATTACGTAGGATGAGACATTTATGTAAATAAGCAAAAAAATGGTGGACGTGAAAAAAAAGTTTCACAAAATAATTTTTTTCATTTTCGTTGAAAATTGGGAAAAAAAATTAGTCATTATCAATATAAATGAATTATTCTTTGTTATATGATAGCTGTCAGTGTGTAAAACACCGTGTTGAAATTGGATTGGAGATCATTTGAAAACAATTTTGTCTCTGCTTCCGACCAACCGAAAAAAGTAGTTTTGAGAAAAACGCGTTCAAAATTTCAGTAACAGATTTTTCGTATAAAATATATATTCATAATAATCAGCTATCATCCATACAGTCAATCTTTGGCTTCTCTATGAGTATCATGTCGCGCGACTTTTCAAATACTGTTGTGGTGAATTTAAATGTATCCAGTCAATCGGTATGGGTGGCAGACTGTTGTTAAGTAACTGTATCACTTCACTCGGTCTTTCAGGGTTTTTTTTTAAATAAACAAAAACCCAACAGAAGACACATCGGGGGACCTTCATCATGACGTTTCCATTGATGCAGAAGCACAAAAGATGTCTTGACGAGATACACAAAACAGTAATGAGAGCTTCAATGCAACGGTTTGGTTATTGGCTACAAAACACCAGCATAGTGATGGGAAAATCGTAGATATTGCGGCGTTTCTCACAGGTTCTATCTTCAATAATGGTTTGTTATGGGGATAACAAGCGTTAAATTCTTATATGAGCATTTTAAATTTAAATACATCTGTAGGGACGTTCGCATCTCTCCCTGATTTCGCACGGGACGTGATCATTTTACAGAGAATTGTCCCATTACAATTTTTGAAAACAAGCGAGTTTCTAAATGAGCACTAACCTTTCACATATCATCGTATCACGATTAGACACGTGATCCTACGGAAAGCCATATTCTTTCTCAAGTCTGCTTCTTCAAATTAATTCGAGAATTGGTAAGTTTAACATAGAAAGTTGAAGTATACGAGCTCTTTACACGTTCTTGGATATTTTGTGATGCCAAAAAAGTAATCATAAGCTTGTTCACGCATATATTATACGAAAACTAAGATTCATGAACCCACAAAGATGTAAGAGTTGGGTGATGAAGATAACAGAAGAATCAATTATCCGATACTTTTTTTCATTTGCACTATAATCAATATTCATGGAATAAATTTAAATTCTAGGACATCATTGGCACTATCGACATCTCGATGCAAGGAGAGGACTCAAATATAGGAGTGGACATATCTTGTGTTTCACATTTCAATTTCCTTATTCTCCATTTACCTTTATTCCGCGAGATTAACCACACCTGAGAAATTTCATTTTCAAATATACGTCGGAAAATCCTTATTCGAATTCAACGCCAGTCCTTTTTGCACATTCATCACGCATTCTTCACCACATCAAAATCTAATAGAAACCAGGAATTCTCATATACAATAAAATTTTCAAGGGGAGTTTTTTGGTCGCGAACTAATTTGGTTCACACATGCAAATGAAAGAATTAACTGTAAGAATAATATAGGACTCCGAATGCGTTCAGTGGGGGAGGATGGGAGAAAGAAAGAGAGATAGACTAAGGGAGAGAAAGGGAGGAAATCAAAAATGACTCGCGCATGAAGATAGAGAGATGTGGAATTATTTTCATCATCAAACATTTGAGGCGTTATAGTCAGTACTCAACCATTCGTCTGCAAATTAATTGGGGGATTCATTCATCCTATGGACACTGACTAAGACGGTCAATAATAATTATCCACTGAGCGACGTCGCATCAACAATTCAAAAGGAACGAACGACCAAGAAACAATATATATATTCTCAAGTATATTGCTGTTTTTGAAGAAAATCCTATCCAACGAATACACGAATTTCTAGCTGTGAAAATTTACATCGGTACGCTCAAAACGGGAGCACCCAATAATGCCACGTGCTATCATCTGAATAAAAGAAAAAAGGACCTCATCTAGTGTTGGAGATAAGTGAAATATTTATAGAAACAAATGATATCCACTCTCTCACAAATTAAACATCCATGAACAGAAATGTGGACAAGCGCACACATAATATATATATATTAAATAAATTCCATATGTACATGTTCATTCTCGATATATAAATTCACTGTATAAATTTAGTATCCATAATTGATTGCATTTTTTTCATCACATCAAATGAAATTACTTTTGAGATTTTCAGAAGATTCACAATGTTAGCTTCGTCTCAAGAAAGACAAAATGACACCTCACTTTTTAGCAAATTCAATTTGTTCAGAAAATTGTTAAATTTACAACATCCATTTTCGATTCACCTTTTTTTTTTCTCGATTTTCACCCTGGATTCGTTTTTGTCGACCGATAAAACTGCTGTATATCAAGAGGCTTTTTTTTTACAGATTTATATTTTCTAACAAACATTACTTGAAAAATTTAATTATGTTAGTACTTTTCTCAATAAAATATAATTCGATATATGGCGAGCTCTACCATCAATATATTTTCGAAAATGCGTTAGCATATGTTCTCGAAGAAAACGTTTACTTCTAGAATTCATTACACAGAATAATATGATATCTACATTTTAAATATGATTGATTTGGAGTGTGAATAGTGAAGAATAACTTCAGTTAATTATGAAACACGAAAATAAGAATTTCTAATTCGATTATTTGATGTTTTACATTCCCAACTAGTTACGATCAATCTGCCATGTTTCGTCCTCTCTTCTAGAATAAAATATTCAATCTCACTTTCATTATTGATGAGCGCTGAAGTAGAACTCGGGATCCATGATAGTTTTGAACAGTTGAGTCCAAAGGGAAAACAACCGTCAATTAACAACCAGCGAATTTTCCATTTTATCCACAAGTTTGTTCTATTTGCGTATCTACAAATAATATATTAACTCGGAAAAAAAAAAAAATTGAATACACTTTTGCATATTTCATTTAGTTAAGACTCGATTTTGATCTTGTTGTATTTGACTTCATGCCTGCAGTGCAGAACCCAAAGGGTATTTAAGTATCCAGGTCATTGAACACTGCAGAGATCGGCATAGTATCAATTTTTTAGTCATTAATAATCAAACATCAGTTTCTTCCTAAATACTAAAATTATCTATTTTTTAATCGAAATATTTAATTACCAAATATTTGATAATTCAGTAGAAATTCTAACCTAACGAACTTGATAGCTATGAAAGCAATATAGTTTTGCATTTAAATGAACTTGTTGGGATGGGAGTTTAATAATCCTCTCCACTCTCTATTTGGAGATTCTATACATAAAGTTTCCTTCACATTCTACTTTGATTTATTCATTTCATATATGGGCATAATGCCCAATTGTATTACTTTGACTTTAATGTTGGATGTCCCGTCATAACAATTTGAGGATCATTAATAAATAGTGAATTTCCAAATTCAATGCCGAGAAAAAATGTCGCTTCTAAATAACAGTCTCTGTATTTTTACACTTTTTCTTTTTCCGAAATCACTCGATTCATTGTTCCGTAACAGTGTGATTGTTGAATGAATTCATTCTTTCGTTCTGAATACTTGAAAATAGAGATTATAATTGAATATTACCATCAAAACTTTGGAACAAATTATTGTAGAATATTTTTTCCAATCAAATCAGGTCTGGTAGGATTTATAAGTTTTTCCTTCAATATTTGCTAATGAAAATCGAGTAGAACAGTTCTATCCAGACGTGTTGAAACCAGAGCTTGAAACTGCGGATGATGATGCAGAAATAGATTATATTCCAGATGAGAGTGATGACTCAAAGGGTGCACTGCTACACCATCCACAGTGTGTTAGTCATATGCTCGTAGCAACTGTCGACGTGATCGCCGAGATAGAATCTTCTAGAGGTTTGCACTCAGCTTACAAAAAATTGATTAAACGGTGCAATGCACTGTCAATTCAAGTGTATTAAAAATATCTGCAGAGTTAGGGTCATGTATGGAAAAATTAAAACACTTCTGAGTGTGTTAGAAATGACCATGATTTTTTAAGATGAGGATTAACACATATACATGTATTACAAAAAACATACTCCAATTTGCAGTGTAATTTATGGAATTATGGATGTACCTGAGGAACAGTGCGAATCAGGTGTTGAGAATTGAATCATTCGAATCTCAATTGAACAATATTATTTACCGTCGTCAGTCGAAATCATTGACGATGAATTCTTTCATTTCAATTAGCTTCGAAAATAAAATTTACTTGGACGCTGCAAGTCGACATAGTTTTTCAACGAAGAATACTTTTTTGTTCAGTAAATCAAATTTCCATTATAATATAAACATTGACACTTAAAAATTTCTCAATTAAAAAATGCGGAAAAAATTCTCAATTGGATCTGAAAAGTTTTTAAAAATAAAAATACAAAATTAGTTAATTAATTATCGATAAAATAAAATGAAATTAATAGAGTAAGGTCATAACTCGTTCGACGCAGTGTTACACAAAAATAGTCAACTTTTTGACTCACGCGTCCCTACAGATTCAGTCACGCAACATCTATACATACATATATGTATATATTCCATGAACCATTAGGATTATAACTTTGTATACTGACACACAACGAAAGTGGTAGTTATACCATGGTAATAATCGACAGAAAGTTCAATCGTATATATGAAACCTCATCATCAAGTTTGAGGGTACAAATGTTGGTGGGAAGCGAGAGCCTCGGTTGCTTTTACAAAATATACGTGTATAGTATAGCGTATTCGCGTCTAATGGATATAGACCAAGTATAGAGTGAAAGAAGGGGTGTACGAACGAGTTGAGAAAGTGGACGGAACATAGTATAGTGGCGAATGTGTCTCGGTGGTGAGTGGATATAGAATGTGTGTGGGTGAACCGGCGTCGTTGGTCGCGCGACCTACCCACCGCGCCAGTAGGGAGAGTCAGGTACGAGTCAGACGGCCGAGTGAATGCCAGTCTAGCGTGGAAGCGCGGCGCGACATCATCACTGAAAATTTGTATATACAAAAAAAAAATAAATGATTTTGCACATATGCCAAAGTATATGATAAATTGACGTTTGTGTTATGATTCAATCGAATTGTATTTAACTGTTTGAATTTTTGCAGTGAAAAGTCAAGAAATTATTGAATGAAAAAAAAAAAAAAAAGATGACAAAAATTTAAAACAATTATAAACTCAGTGTGTTAAATATATAGACATTGTACGCGTCAGTATTTGATATTGATTTAAGAGATTAGTTTAGTTCCACACATATATATATGCAATGATAAAAAAATGGACACGTTTGTGAAGTGACGTGACACACGGACGGATGACAACGAAATCACAGCACGTGTAGTGGATTCCTCTACTTCTAACATTATCACTTTGAGGTACATGCTTTTCTCTTCATATACTCCCACTATATAATATAGTTTGAAGTAGAGTGGATTTTTTATACGGTTCGGTGTGTGCGTGAGTGAGTGTGTACAGGGTATAGAATATATTTTTGAATAAATTATGATTGACGATTGAGAAATTAATGAGAACACTGTAGTAGCATAATCGATATGCATATATATATATATATATATATTGGATGAACTCGTAGGGTTACTCGTTTAGATAGCCACTTCCCAAATAATTCAGACTGACCTCCATTCGTGAATGCCAAGACTTCAAAGACAACTATTCCTTTTCTTCTTTTTTTTTCAACATATATACAGGGTGTATAAGAATAAATGCACAACTCGTGTTGACAGTGATACACTGAACTTGTTTACAATCGAACAGTGCTTATTTACATTATTCTTTAATGCGATTTGAATTCAGTTGTTTTTTTTTTTTTTTTTTTTTTGATAACCATTGCACTGATGTTATATAAAAAATCACAAAGGAAGTATATACATTGATTGTAAATTGGTGAAATATAGTATATCACTGTGGAAGAAATATATTTATGTGGATAATATGATATATTTTAATTGTATTTTAATGCTGGAGTTAATCATTGTGGAATAAATATCAGTTTGCGACAACGAACACGTATGGTCAAATGAAATAGTATCAGCAGGTACCGACTAATGTCGACGTGTTTACAGTTAATGAATATTTATTGCGACTGAATTTTGGGAGGGTATCAATATCAATGAGAGATTTATTAGGATCAATAGGATATATAACTTCATTTTAATATTGATGAATTGATTTACAATTACATCTGATTTTATCATTTCATTGAACTATGGATTATAATGATTTTCGATGTTTATCAAACTCGGAATATTTATTACACGATGAATAAATAACGAAACAACGTCACTTTTCGTGGTTTGATATTTCTATCAAATTTTCATCATAATATGAAATGAATGAATCCAATAATGGATAAGACAATACAGAAAGTGTAAAGATTTATATCTTAGTATACGAAATGAACGTATAAGAATAAAGTAATTGTCATTGATCGCAACATTGTTTCAAACTTTCTATTTCACAGTAAAATTGTGACATTTCGCAATATATATTTGAATTTTGTGATTGTTAAACTGGATTTTAAGAATTTACTTTGCGTAAATAGAAAAAATTATCATATCTCGACGTTAGTGGCAGCTAATTTGAAATAATCGTCTGTGAGAATTGTGTCAATTGGATTGTTCTTTTTTGCTGTTACACTTGATATTTCTTCAACTAAAGTAGTTTTGGGATAAACGTGATTGGAGTTTGATTATTGTTCAAGCGAGTCGATTTTCCATTCGAAATAGATCAATACATTGGTCACAATATTCTCAGAATTATGTGTTTGAAATATGTGAATGGAAAAAAATTTAACTCAACTTAATTTTGTTCATAATCTCACTCTAATTCTTTCCTTGAAATATGAAAACATATTTTTGACTTTATATTGTTACAAATAAACTACAACTTTATTATAATATTATTTAGCAAATAAGTTTTATTCTCAATGTGAAGCGATGTTTTGACAGCTGCATCACGAATACAAGTGTATAATTGCACTTTATAATGTGAAATAAATATCGACTTTTCTTCTATGTGTCACAAAGATACACTACACATTCGTATAAAGTCACTAACACACTTAAAATTTATTGACCCTTTCAGTATCACTGACGTCTTCAGCAGCGAATATTACACCACCCAGTTGTGTCAATGACATTATCTAGCACAAAAAAAAATCTGCTTTTAATAATGGGAGATAAATGACACTTAATATCCTGTGTCAAAACTTGCATTTAAATCTAATGTATTTTTTTACCAAAAATCTTTTCAGTCAGGAATTGCATATTTGGCGTGTCAATCATTGGGTTAATAACTGTCACTTAAAATTGTCAGACTTTTGAAAATAACACATATTAAAAGTTTACGAACCGATAAATAATTGTAGACGAAAAAAATAGTATAATTCGACAGTGTAAGCTAGTGATATTAATAATTTGACACGTTAGTTGAGAGTTGTCACGATTCAAATACTGTCGTATTCACATGAGTATTGAAGCGGATTCAGGCAGGTGGAATTTAATGACGTTTTTATATATGGAGATATTTCATTGGAATGAAATGCGAATGGAATTTAAATTTTCAAACATCAAGTTACAAGAAGCTTTATTTCGCTATAAAACGAAATGTATCAATTAATTTGCATTTTCATCATTCAACGCATACAAATATGTATAATGATTCCATAGAGTGTACAAAACAAAACAAAAAAAAAAAAAAAAAACAAAAATTATTATTACGGTAATTCAAACGCGGTTTTATGGTCGATGGAATAATTATAGAAATATTATTTATGATTAGGACTAGGCAGCTTTCAATCATCGGATATAGTATCCAATTCTTGGCATATTCAAATCGTTTTTTTTTTTTTTTCACATTTCTCTTCAATCAAATGAGAGATTGGTCAAGTGAAAATGAAAGTGATTTAGAATTTTTAACTTGTGTAAACAAAACTTTCCAGTGCCATAACTATCTATTCATCGGTAAAAAGTAAAGCGTTATAACATAAGTTTATAATAGACAATCAAATAAATTTATTCACTCTCAAAGATTTTATCCATCTTACAAATATGAAAATTGGATAGATAGTAGAATATGTGGGTGGGCTGAAAGACTGTAGCGAATTCATTTTTAAATGTATTTTTATTCAACGATCAGTAAAATAGTCAATAATTACTTTTCTGTGATTTTAAACTTGATAAATACTTCGTGAAAATCATGATTAAGAATATGTAAGCTGCTTTCATTTAATCTGCAGGACTGAACACCATGTAAAACATGTCAATGTAACAAATTTGTATTTAAATTGGATAAAATACGAAGAGTATGATGTTAATTATTTTCTACTCATTCAAATTGTATTCCATCAACAATTCAATGAATTCAAACTTTTCGATTCTGAATAAACTTATCAATCTACTATTCATAAGAAATCCAATTACTCTGATATATAATCTCAAAGTCCCAATGGCTGGACAAACCCTTGTATTCATCCATACAAATTTATATTTAATTGAAAAAAGTTTTGTTGGCATGAAAGTCATTATTTATACTCTCAAAGAAATTTCCAACAACCTCAGTTGCTTTATGAGAATGAGAATATTTAATTTGTTTGAATAACCAAAAAAATGATACAATGCGATTGATGGATACATCCTCAATCAGTGGGAATCTGGAATAATTCTGAACAGAATTTAGCTGAGAGTGAACGTCCTTTTAATAATGTTCAAATTGATTTCTTTCAATTATTCTTGGGAGCAGACATTTGAATAAAGTATTCCCAAACTGTGTTAGACAATCGTATACCAATTATTTCTCTATTCAAGAAAATATTCAAATAGTTTTCACAAACTCATGATGTTGTATAACTAGTACACTCAAACTTATAAAACATTATAAATTCTCAACGTCCAAAGTTTACCCGAAGTGTATCTCATAATTCCGATGTTTTTTTAAGTATATATATCATGAATTTAATTAATATATAATTCATTTAGAATAAATTCTATCGTTTTTATAATTCGCGAAGAACATTGTGATAAAAAAAAATTAAAAAATATCAGTTGAAAACTTTATAAAGTTGAAGAATTAAAATAATCTCTCGTAAAACTTCTAGTGTGCAATACTTTCTCACATTTTTCTGTTATGATTTTTTCTTTTATATCTTGTTCATTTTTTTCTTTTTTTTTAAATTAAAGGAAAATTCGTCCCCACAGAACATTAGTGGCGAGAATTTGACCTCCAGAAAAAGTCGTAAACAAAAAGTATCAGCGCATGTTTAGTATACTCGCAAAAGTAGCAAATTTTCCGGAGACAAAGTATCTTGTTATCAATTTTTTAATACACATTTCTCAATTGTGAATACTACTGTGTTCATTCGAATGCATCAACTCCACAATATTGCGATGAAATGCAAAAAACACAGCACTCTTCCTAGTATCTTATATGCACACGGTTGTATATACCAATTGAGAAATATTATGAAATTAATATGTGAATATAATGATTTTCAATTTTCTCATGACCTGAAACATCCCACTCGATAATATAAATCAAGAGTTAAATGCAGAATATATTTGCTCATTGGAATATTAAATTTCCGATAACCATGAGACTTTGAATGTCCCGCTATTGTTGCATTTACCTTACTCTATATATATATACATACGTAGTACCATTGATAATGAGTGTCATTTTAAATTACCGAGACAAATATTTCAACTTTAAATGCGGAGCAACATTGCTGCGTGATCGGAATGAACGATAGACGAGTCATTCGAGTAATTCGTATACTCTAGCGTTCCATTAAAAATTTAACGTCCAACTCTCGCCCGTTATCATTTCCCCTTCTATTATTTTTTTCTCCACTTTTATCTTTTGTGCTTCGTTTAATTTTTTTTTCCTTCTACATTCAGTTGTGATACAATGGTTGAATTTACTATCAAAGTATGAGATCTTTCGTCTGCCTGCGTAACATAAATGCGCATATGTATTGCACAAACACCCACACATACTTACACACACACACACACACACATACGTAATTCTCACGCACGCAAGAGTGCAATTCCATTTGAGTGGATAAAATGTCGTGCATTTCCCCAGTGACACTATGTGTATAATAGAACGAGAAAAGGAAGAAATAGAAACAATTCTGCATTGATGTTTTACGTATGAATAAAAAATATTTGTAACATTTAGCATATGGATCGTTTGATCAGAACGAGTGTGAATGAATAAAATTTAAATACTCAAATAATTATATCGAAATAATTAGCCTCGAGCTCATATTCTCGATGCATATGTTTAATATGAGATTGAGGATGCACATAAATAATCTGCTCGTCTCTCTTCTTAAATATAAATTCATGTGAAGGATATGCTCAACCACACATAGTAAATATGTATCTGTTGGGCGTGTGTTGAGTATGACTGCTCCAATATTATACGTAAATGGAACTTGAATTATAAAGGGTAAATGAAAAAAAGAAAAAAGAAAACGAAAAATAGCTGACATATGGATGAAAATCTGGGAGGTTTTTCTTCCATTTCTTCCCCTTTTTTTTATTTTATTGATTCTACCTTTTGCTCGCGTATTGCTCTTGGGTATAAAAAAATTGTCAGGTACGTGTGTGGGTATTGGAAAAATCCTTTTGGTTGAAGCTGTTAGGCCCTGCGAGTTTTTTTGCTGACAGCAAACTCTACGGCGTGCACTCATCGCGTTCACTTGAAGTTTGAGAAAAAATTGGTAGTTAGAAAATATATCACTCGAAGACATATCTTTAGTTATACCGTTTTTCAAAACTTTTAAATTCGGTGATTTTGCATCAACATAGAGGGAGAGAGAGAGAGAGAGAGAGAGAGAGTTTTTTTATATCAGTCGTCATCATTAATATTCCTTCAAAGTACTTTTACTCTTGAAAACTGTTTTCTCTGTAAAAGAAAATAGCGTATTTTAGTTAACGACATAAAAAGATTTTAGATTCCTGCAGTTGGAGATTTTACCGATTTCAATTCTTCTTTTCGGATATTTTAGGTATCAATGAAAATGAGTAAAAATTAAATTATCTAGATACATTCTTGAAAAATAAAGTTTCAAGTTTGAAAAAAAAAAAAAAAAAACAAAGCCTACACTGGGAAAAAAGTATTTTTATCCCTGGGATCCAAATTATTACCGAGCTAGTTTTTCTATGTTAAGAATACGTATCCTTATTGCAAGAATACTGGTATAACTCCAGCAAGAATACCGAATTTACTTATAATGCCAAAACTTCAACTTGTTTGACTATATCATACGTTCTCATGTCGTTATAACTTACATTTTCATACTTTAGCTAATTGTTACTTTTCCCGTGTCGTTCACTGTGTGTATTATCCAAAAATATATATCTACATGAATAAAGTGAGTTTATGCGGTGTTTTTATTTCAACGTTGGTATTTTTATAGCAACAATACAGACAACTTTGGTATTCCTACTATAGGAATACCAGTATTGCTTGATCAGCAAGAAATATTACGGGTGGAAGAATACTATTATTTTTTTTCACTGCAATCATGATATCAACATTGAAGACAAAAATGAAAACGTTGAAGTTGACCAGTTGTCAACTTCCACCACTTTCACGAGGAAATGTTTCCAAGTCAGATTAACGATACGTTCATGTTGGATAATTTCATTTCCTTATAGCGTCTCGGTACGCTCGATACAAAAACCATAAAATAAAAATTCAGGCGCCAAACGGTTTTAGCAAATCACAAACACCCGAAAACCAAATATATTTAATTTGGGAAATATATTGATGTGGATAAATAATTACAAACACATTGTGATTATTTATGTTTCCACCTCGCCGATTCGTCCTGAGCATTCCTGGATTATTCTGAAAAGTTTCTCTAAATATCCCACATATAGACCACCGTTACAACCACCTACGAAATAATACACGTAGACTTGTCTGTCAATCATAAAAAGATTTTTTTTTATGAATATAAATTCGACAGCAAATATAAAATCTTCAATGCCCAAGGGAAAAATCCATATGCAGTTGAAAATGCCAATATACATATGTCCATCAACTGTATAATGCATACAGTGGTCACATATCTACATGTCCAGATACACATATATCATATATAGTTACGTCACGGTGCGATGCCTCGTACACTTGATGTCTGGACCAGATCGAGGTGGAATTACGTTCTGGACGTGTATCAACACAATGTGTAGACTAGTTAACGCTCTTCTCAGAATGGTATGGGTATGTGGGACAAGTTGGATATATATAGTGCCCCTTAAGGCGTTTGCATTCCGTCCCAGGTGTCTGATGAAATGGATATTAGCTCCTATGGGAAATGACAAGAGTGTGAGGGTATTGGTTGGGCAAACAATAGACTGATTGGCCGTCGCCTCTCATGTTTATCTCGTTGCAATTAATTTTCATCGGTCTGAAACGCTCATTTCATCATCACATACACATCTCTTCAGATTTTTGTATCAAAAGATAATTGTATTGCAAAATGTACAAGTACATTTTTGAGTTACTTTGTTCAATGACAATTCTCATGTCCATTCATGTTCTGAACAAAAGCTGAATAATCTTGTAATATATCTGAAGTTCATAATTATCTATTGGAATGAATAATGGGGAAAAACATTTTTAACAGTTTAAAACATAACTTTGATGAGTAATTGAATCACTCCGGAACTCGGTTTGATATAGTTCTTGTTTTCCACTTATCCACCAAAGATCGTGGACATCGTTAATTATTTTCCCAACTATTCAGCTATTTAATCATTATCATCCATATTTACAACTAATTGCTCAATAACAAAGAAAAATATTATCCCCAAGCTGGATTTAAATTAACGATAACTTCCTTCAAATCCGCCAGGCAATTTACTCACTAAGCTATATCCAAGTACTTGTTTCTGAATTTAAAAATCCAGGAATATATTGTGAAAATTCCACTCAATTGTTTGGTCAATAACTGCAATAATTATTCAGTTTATTATTGCTCTTGAGTTACAACAGGTACGTATAAATGCAACGTGAAGTCAATTATTGATCCAATTTAGATATGGAAAGAATCCAGATATGATATTGAAATAGGTGAGAGTCTGAAAATTAATTGTCCATCACTGTTGTCGTTTAATCTTCACCATAATCTGAACAAAATCAGTGGTTTCTTTTTGGATTACCAGATATTTACAAAAAATTGTAATAAATTATTATTTATTATTCAGTCCATTATATCTGGATAGAATAACTAATCATTTACAAGTGAAGCGCGTAATACAGGGAACTCAAAATCCTAAGCCGATCAACAAAGTTAAGGAGATATGGGTTCGGATAATCGTTGGATGAATAATCGCTGAGTTCATAATGTGTTGGAGATTATAATAACTGTTATAACAAGTATCTATACAAAATTTTACATGAGTGCAATGTGCAATATATTTTTCTCCATCTCAATTTATGATTGATACTGTATTATTCAAATTTCGTATAATAGGTACCACAAAATATTATTTTATCCGAAAATTTGAATATGAATGATGAATATACTTCGCAGTTATACGATAGATGAGGAAAATAGCTTCGAGAGAAAATCCCACAACATAATAACGTAAGCATACTAAATAGCCTGGGGAAAATATCGCTTGACCTCAAAGAATTCTACACAAATTCACAAATGATGTATCGTTAAAATTTTAAGTATTTCCTCAGCTATTCATACTCTAAAACAACTTAAAATTTTAATTTTTGACATATGTCTACATGATTTTTTCTCAGTAGATATTTTTCAGAATGCTTATGTGAAAAATATATTCTAAAATGTATTAAACATGCATAAATATATATTTGATATATACTTTTAGGTTGAAGAAAAAAGAAACTAGATGCGCCTAATACAAGATATATCCAAACTATATTAATGAATATACTGATGCATATATGTCTGGATATAGTTGAATTATATATCTTATAAATCAATATTTCACATGTATATTCAAACATTTCTACTCTTCTTCCCACATATAGATTTATCTATACAAATCCAATGGTATTTTCTGAGAATGCACTATCATTACACAGTTATATATGTGATTATAAGTTCGTGTAATTCCTACATTCGGAAATGTTATACATAGTATCGTGGTTGTGTCGCGCGAGCATGTGTATACAGGCAGATACTTGACTCTAGAGTCTAAACGCTTTCATGCCTCTGGATACGTACGTTTAAATATTACCTGCCATTGTTTCCTACTAGTTTCGTTTTTTTTTATTTATTTTTATTTTTTTTTTTCGCTTGTCGAGTTAGCTTTGATAATTAAAGAACCCAGGGGTATAGTTCACGCAATGTACTTAACAAGTATTTGTCATCATATTAAATTCATGAAGCTTTGTTAAATATTATGAATAAAATTTAAGAGATTAAATATATCAGTACATCAAGATACAGATATCTAATTATTAACACCAATACGATTTATATAAACTTCATAAGACAGTATTATATTTATCAATTATAGAATTTTTTAAACACATATTTATATTCACGTTTTACGGTGTCTTGCCGAGAAAAATCGGACGAAAAAGTCGGTTATTATTTATACAGAAGAATTATAGTGCAAACGATAAATCTCTGGAAAAATGGCTGACACACGAAAATGTACGAGGAAAAAAAAATCGATATGACAGTGACCGCTCAATTAAATTTATTTTGCAATTACTAAGTTTGAAATGGGGTTAAGAAATGAACGGATAATGTTGGTAAATATTCAAAATGAAATCTCTTCAGTTCCATTGTGCATAACAATATAGACTATAGATACATCATGTTCCCGTTCCAGACAAAAAATGCAAACAGAAATAGTCGTTCACAGAGAAATTGTTATACGACGAGTGGCATACTAAACGCAGTCAGTATAAGAATTCAAGAGAGGCGGAAAAGCAAAATATATTTGTGAAATATGACGGAAAGCCAATTGGAAATCCAGTACATAAGAGGCTGGTTGGAAAAGAAGGAGTAAAGAACTGAATAAACAAAAAATAAAATCAAAGGGGATATAAAATCCCTTTTGATACGAACAAACTTTTTCTTGTTTACTCCCGTAATATAAAAGGAACTTTGTCGATGGCTTTGACGAGTAGAAAAATAGAGAAATAAGAATGGAATGAAAATGAGACGGAGATCTGAAGATATATATCTATCTAGATCGATCCTCCGCAAATCCCCGAGAAATTTTAATTCTAATGACATTTAATCATTCATTTCATTGTGAATGTCCATGAAATATCTATCTTCTTGACATCTTTCCCATTAAAGTTCAAGAAAAATTGTACAATCCCTTCTTGAACCTTCATATTTATACCAGCAATATAGTTGAATATATAATGGTAACTTTTTTTCTTTCTAATCTATTATTAACGTCTTTTATTATCAATTCGTTTTTCACCAATAACTCGACTCACGATTCCCCAATATAAATGTCAGAGTTATCGGACCTTCCGTACAACTAACTGTGTGACAACATGATGACAATGTTCATTTTTAACAAATGAAAAATTAATAACGGAATCAAATCATATATGCCAATATCGTTTGCATAATTGAATGTTCTGTAGAGCATTGCATGGACCAGAAATAAAAACGGATGAGAAATTGCCGGAGAAAATGAACACTGCGATAGAATTCTTTCCACGTTTTGTTATATAAATATCTTTTTGCTGTTTATTCAAATGTCGAGAGGTAATTCCTCGGGCATAACGTCTCATAGATCTCCAATTTCATCTTCTGAATATTGCAGACTCGATAAATGATTTATTGAATATTATGCCAGTGAATCGAATAAAGGTATACGGATATTGATGTGCTTCCTTGGTGAACAAATGTCAATGATTGGAAAAATGTAGAAAAATAATTGTTCTATCCCTCAAACAATTAGCAACAATATCAATCAAAGTCTAATATTTAAAATCGTCATAAAAAGCAAAGCAATTGTTGAGTAAAAATTGCAAATTTACATAACGTTTCTGTCAGTCAAATATTGTAAAACTCTACAAAAATAATACAAAAATCTTAATATCTTTGAAATAATGATCGAACAATGTTTAAATTGTTGTTAATAAATCGCTAAAATCATTTTCGGTTATCGTCGCTTCTTCATTATATGCGGTAATTTTCAAAATATTTATTATTATTGACGAACCGTAAAAAATTTTGGAAGGAAAAGAAATTTACAAGTTTTCATCCAAGTATCACTTTGACAAAAAAACATTTCTCCAACACTTTTTTCATTTTCTCCGTTATAGGTAAGATTGTCCATAATAACTTTTTAGTAGAGTATCCCAGTTTGACTTTCGCATACATTCTTTATTCAAATTTCAAGTCATGAACAATTTTAAACGTTATTCTACAGCGTAAATACCAGGACGACATAAATGATTCGTGTGTTGCAAACATAAAGGTATCCCCTTCACAAATGTTCTTTAAATGAAAATAACAACAGAAATAAATTATGAAAATATGTTACACATCAGGTGCATCATGGCACTGATTTAAGAATGATTCCCAAAAAAGCGTTTAAATTTGAATGAACAGAAATTCGTCAATAGTTTATGAACCAATTTCTATTTATATTGCGGAATTTGCTGTAAAGCGAGAAGTCGTGCTCGCCTTTCTCAAGGTGAAACCAACATTGTGTTCTATTTGTATGTTCCCATTCATCTACACATTCTCAAACATTAATCTGCCAGTTTAACTGTGTATATAGTAAAGCGGTTATACATCAACAACGGTCTATAAGTTATAAACTCCAGCCTACAGAGGTTGTCACGTATCAGAGTGTATATGTGCATTCAAATATTTATGAGAGCATTCAGTCAATTGTGCTGTCATGAATCCAAATCAACACTTTACTCAGTACATAATACTTCAAACATCACACGTACATGCGCAGTTAGAAATTTTGTATTAAAATCCGTTCAAAATTTGTATGCCAAATAATATTCATCGAGTATATTCCATATCAAATTTCAATGAAACACTTCTTAGTGAAATGAACAGGATTAAATATTTAAATTTTAATGAACTGTTAGGGCACCTGCAAATCAATAATGAGTATCCGTTGAAAAATATAACAATGCATGGAAGCAGTACATTTCACTGAAAAACTATTGAACAATGTATGCAAACCACAATTCACGTTGGGTTTTGAATAATTACTACTGTAATTGAATGAGAAAAAATTTTCGCTGTAGTATTAAGTTTATATTCCACGAATAATTATTCGAAATTATGATAATGCGAGGCACTAAGCCAGTGGGAGGAATTTTTTGTTGATGTAATTGATAAGTAGGTGTATAATACATGTGGTTATTATATAAACAAACTCAATTAAAATGAATTCTTTAAATCAACATCGTAACGCCAGTTACACGTGTGGCGAGACCATACTGGAGTAATTATTCCCATAAAGGGGAACACGTTCGAAAACTTGAATTCAGAACTAGTTATCTGAATGGGATGAATTTCTCCAACATTATTCGAGATTATTCCTCGTGATATTGCCAGCAGACGTTTTTATTCAGTACTTTACGAGAATATGCAAATCTTTTTGGAAAAATATCGTGCAGACAAAAAATTGCGATAACATAAAAGCGATGTGGGCAATGTATGTTTGTGTTTCTCAAAGGAATAAGTTTTATGTGTTTGTTTACTATTCTTTCTCACATTTTTCTTTCACTATCAGAAGAGGTCAACACCTAACTCGATATCTCCATGCACAGGAATAAGTGGAAAGCGATGTTGCTGAACGCACGGCTTTTATTCTGTTTCTGTCGCCATCAGATATAATTGTCAGAACGATTTGTATTATATATCATGAAATATTGGTTTGGTAAGACGGGTGGAAGCTTGTAAAATAAATCAGTGCTCGAAATACCTTAAATGTATTTCTGAAGTCACATTTGTTTCACAAAAGTACAACATTTCATTGAAAGAATCGGAGCGCTTTGTTTGTGTATTCCTATGTACTGAATTGAAATTGTGATGCCCTGTTATTCCATATTTTCGTAATAGCATCGGGGAAATTTTAACCAATCCAAGTAGAATTGTAAATCAGACGGAGTTTGTTCATATGACTGCAATTAGAACATAATCTTAGATATCTGTTCATGCAACAAACTTCGTGGTGAAACTGTTTGTTATTCATCAACACTGATTAAATGATTATGAATACAGAATCAGATAATTGGAATGAGAAATACGAATGTAGTGAACACATTCTCGAAGTGATTATCTATTTGTTATAGACATGTAAATATTACCATACACAATTTATTGGAAGTGCTGATCCAATTTCTGAATGAATGCTTCTTCGGGCAAATTTCAAATCTTTATCTAATTTGAAAGTAATCGAGTAAAGAATAATCTAACAAAAAAAATGATACGCTTCACTAAATGAACTATTTTTTTTTGGTACATAAAACAAAATATTCTCGTAAACTGATAATAGAGTTATTGTTAACTGCATACATCTGAATATTTGATTAGAAATTTTTTGAGATTGTTAAAATCATAATTAAAACATTTAAAAACTTCCAGTAAGTATTAGAAAAAATAGATGTTTGTCACAAATCGCATATTCAGCATAACTATAAATTTTTTTAATTTTCTTAGCCGATAAAATTGAATTTTTCAATCATTTGAAAAAATCCATTGACAACACATACTACTACTCACATAATTTAATATAATTCCACAAATTATTTCATTGATTCCCATAACCTGGGATATCTTTTGTTTTCAGTTGAACAAACGAAATTTCATGTTGAATCAAAATAATTTGTATATTCAAGTTTGCATTGTACTGTGTATATAATAATCGACTATACGTGAACTTGTGTATCTGAGAACACTCTTGACCCTATTCCTTCACTTCTCATTACCACCTTTTCTTTTTTTTTTGCACGAATGATGAAAAGAAAAATGGAGCTGTAGTGAAAAAAAAAAAAAAACAAAAAACAAGAATGATGGAAATATCCACCAGCTACGAACCGCCTGATATTTTTTTTGCGTATTGCAGTATTTTATCCTCGTGTATATGCCATCAACGGGTAAAAGAGAGGAAAATGACCGGCGACTATTTTTCTACTGGTGACATTATATATACATATATATATATATATATACAATCGCGATGTACGAAGATTATTAGTGGCGATGCTTTCAACCTACCTCATATATATATTTTCTCTACAGTGTACACACACACACAAATTGCTAGTTCTCTTTGGAGAAAAAAAAAAAAAATAAAATAAAATAGAAAGGAAGAAGAAATAAAAAACGAATAATAAAATGCAAAGGCAAAAACATCATATGCCTTTTTTGTTTGTGCTGTAGCATTGCTGCTTCGTGATTGGAAGACAAAAATTGTCAGATGCCATTGGCTCAAACGAATCATGATGCATTTCTTTGAGAATTCCACAAATCCTACTAAGTTACCGCATGTAACCGTATTGACATGGGAAACAAATTTATAGATCGATTCCTTTTAAGCTTGTCAATGAAAGAGGAATTTTTCTCTTACACACTTTCTTCCCACTCTCCTTTAAGCATTTATGAAGGAAAATTGCGAGAAGGAGAGCAAATAAATTGTAGAAATACTGCTGTACACTTGAATAATCGAATAATTTTTCCTCCTTTTAAAATATGTATACACGAGTAATTGCGAATATTTGCCGAGGTATTTCATCATCAACTATTTATGAGTTTGTCGGTGTTGCAGATTTATTTCTTTAATCACGCGATCTCTCTGCGACATTGTTGATACAGTATTTCAACGATTGCAGAAATATTTAATGGACGTAAAAGAAGGCGAAAGAATTTTTAGGAAAATAATTGCGAGTATGTATCGATTAAGTACTGATTTTCGACAACACGAATTTTGCCTAGTACCTAATCATCGATAAATACTGAAACTATATATCATTTAATTAGTATATACAAATGTATGTTGAATATATTTTATCGACTATTTTACATAAATATATATAAAATACATTCATTCTGGAAATTGCACTGTCTCTATGCCCTAAATTGAGGGAAAATGAATTGTTCATACGCATAAAAACTAGTAGTGTGCGAACGTCACTGATCACTGAAAAATCAAGTGTTTTAATTTAAAACATCAACACCTTTCAACATTATCTATCTTCAACATTGTGATCACTTTTAAAATGTTTACAAGTGTTTTAAAAGTGTCTACAATGTCTGGGCAATGGTAAAACTAGGGAATAGAATGTTTTAACGTTTTGAATTAAAACACTTGATTTCACAGGGATTTTCAGTGTGTAATCCGAGAATGAACAATTTGTGTGACATAATGCATGCACGAAATTTTTCATTAAAGCTGATGCTCTACAACCATTTCAATATTCGTGATACACGATGTTTTTTACTCAAAGCGTACCGACTTTTTTTTAGAAATAAGAATTCGTAAACATAACGCGCAATAAAAAGCACATACTTCTACTTTGTGAAAAATTGTGTTTTTGTTGTTGTTTTGTTTCACTCCCAAACAATCATATAATATTCAATAAATCTTCAAATTTCTGCATAAAATTCTAGTTTAAATACATGAAATAACGCAGCTTCTACTTCCACACATGTTTTCATACTCCGGAACATTAATATAGAGATGAAAATTAAAAAAAAAACGTTCAATTTTTCAGATCTTTATCCTCCTCCTTGAATATAATTTTGCATATACAAAAAAAAAAATGTACTCACTCATATTTCGAGCGTATTTCAAAATATATATATACGTATACATTATTTTTCTCTTCGTTGAGAATTTGTACATATATGTGCAAGTGCCCTTATAATACTAGTAGTATTCAAAAGAGCGTATAACGGCGCATGCAACCGTTTATTCCCAGTCCGTACAATACGTAACAGTAATTGGAAATTATTCCTGAAAAAAAAAAAACACAAAAACAAATTCAATTTGATATATATTATACCATATCATTTTTGGATAAGTTCAAAATAGAACTTTAACATATTTTGTTATGTAACTATGAATTGTATCTATATAACAATGTGAATTTTTCCCCTCAAAATATTCGAAACAATTAAAAAGTAATACGGGCAGACATGAATTGGCTTAATCCGAAACTAATCTAGCAAGTTGTGTGGAAAAGGTCATGCGCGCGCGTGCATCAGTGGCCAAAGGGCGCCAAAACTCATCGGACTTGCGGTCGCTATAAGAGAGTGGGCGTATGAGTCGAGTGTGAGCAGGAAGGAAAGAGGTGAAGAGGATGCGCATAATGATAATAACTCCAGAGCAAACGTTGAGATTGCTTCACTTTCCATTAAATCATGGGCGAAGCCCGAGATAGTTCCTGGATATGGAGGTGCTCGGCGCTAACTCGGCATTACCGGTCTGGAGAAACATAGCAAGCGCGATTAACTGTGTGGCTATACTTTATGTATATGTATATATTATATAGAGGTGTGTGGGTGTGTGTGCACACACAGCTTCCTAAATTCTACTTCGTTACATGAACTCTCAATGCTTACTGCTAATGCAGTGTACATATATTATATACTTTCGCACTTGATACCTCATTGCCTCTATATTTTTTTTTTCTTTCTTTCTTTATTACTTCTACAAGTTGTAAAGTGTGAATGTGTATACGGTGATAAATGGAATGCAATATTTGATCAAGGTTCATTCGAAAAACTTATGTTTTATGTAAATCATATTGGAGTGGTTTTAAGAACAACTTGAAATTTTCAAGTATTTCACTGTTAATATTTTATGAATTATAAAGGGAGAGTTTGTGGCAGCTGTGAGTAAATCATACAAAATTTAAAAATTGCACACGGAGTATACATCTATATTTATTCTGTTATCTCGATAATGTTTTTAACACGAATTCGTGAATTCAGGTGTTATAAAACCTTCAATTTGTTTAGAATTTTTTATTTTTTAAATCAAAATTTTATACAAAAATGTTTTTGACGATTTTAATTCCAATTTTCGAGAGAACAAGTTTCCAAATAAGGTGCGAACAAAGTGATTATGCCACATTTGTATCGAGTTACAGTAGTTTTAATTTTCCATATACTTTGAAATTAACAATTCTGTGATTCTCCAATTTTGTTGCGGACGGTGCAATCGAACGTTCATGTAGATATAAATTCAATTATCATTCGTGTGTTTACGGTGGAAGAAGAATTGTTTACATAGATTATAAGGTATTACAAAGTATTAGTTATTGGAAAACAATCAATAGAGCTGAAGTTGCAATGAAAATAAACTGGCCGTTGGTTCATTATTGAATAATCGTTTATCGAGACAAAACAATCTTATCATTAGAAATTTATTGTTCATACAAGGCAAGGACAAATTTAATGTCGAGCACGAAATATGTATAAAAACATTTCTTAAAGTAGTCCCGACATAACGAAATAGATTGCTTAAAAAATAGTCTCAAACAATATCCAGGTTACGACGTAAAATAGAACAAAAGGGACCAATGTACTAAAAAAATCTCCCAACCTTTTATTCCGCTGACTATTTCTCTCTACATTATGTGTTGTAGTTTTGTATCCAACTTTAACAACAGAATTCGTTGACGGAAAATATCCAGACAGTTTTCGTTTGTTCATAACTTTTCTCTCGAACAATTGATCCAATTAAATCCCAAATAATATTGTCGATTGGGATTTGGCATTTTCAAAAGACTGCATATATGACCCTCGTAAAAATCTTCCCCACCTCACAGCCCAACCATTGCCAACCCCAAAAATTCACCATTATGCTTTGTAAACTTTTTTATACGTTCAACTATTATTACTATTCAGTAAAAGTTAGTCTATAGATGTTCAGGAAAACGTAAGCGATCAAAATTCAGACTCCCTCAATAATTTTTTAGTAATAAATAATTTCTCAGTATCCGATTTGGTGTTTTTCCCCATGTCTAAAATTTCCTCGTGATGTTCCACGGATTATTGTTGTATATATCGGCGCAAATTTGAATCACAGATTTCTTTCATATTTACGAATCGCTATTGCGATGTTAAGAGCACCAACTTTTTCACCACAAACAACTTGACAACGAAAAACCATCACACTTTTATTGACGCTCTCATGTTATAATTGTCGTTTAAAAAAGATTATCAGACATTGGTTTTACATAGAGTTGGGCTGAATTTTTGCGGAACCACATACCGGATGGTCAAACGGTCAAATAGAAAAAAAAGAGATACAAATGAATTGAATTCGAGAATTGGTACCAAAAACGCAAAATATATTTGAAATTTGCACTCTTATTTCTTGATTACTTCATCATTCATCCAATTATATTAAACATGTAAAGATTACCAATTATTAATGACACAACATCTTGTAATGGAGACTACCAATGGACTCATTAAATTTTACAATCATTGATGAATATATATAATTAACTAACTGATGAAATGAAGCAATCATGCGCTTAGTAATTTTTCAAACAAATATATTGTACGTTGATTTTCAATAGTTGAGTAAATTCGCAAACTCTCGCCAGAGAGCTTTTAACGAAATGAAATCAATTTTTCGCTTCACATATTCGTTGATAATATAGTATGTATTCATGAAATTAATAGCCTTCCGTTTCACAGAATACATATACATGAAATTATTTGCATTGGTATTATATTATTATGAAAAATTCGATATTGCAGTGTGTTAATATTGATAAAATAACATTGATAATAACGTGATTGCACATGTGCTTCGTATAATTAAAAATGTTATATAATTGATAAAAAAAAAAAATTCAGGTCACCTTCGCGAATAAATGAATCATTTCCTGCTGATGACATAACAGAAATGAACAGTATAGCCGATATAGAATGATTGCAATAAATACTCGCAACATTGCAAAAAAATCAATTTTATTATCAACATCTAATTGGAATACTTAACGAGATATAAATTCTTATAATACTATACATTCACCGTTCTGTATTTCCATTAACTTTTAATTAATTGAAATAGCAATGAAAAAAAAAAAAAAAAAAATGCACTTGATCGAAACCGATAAAAAAGTTATTTGATCGGGTTGAACTTTGATGAAGTGCAATAGCGTTGAATAAAATTTCTCTCTCATTCGTGAACAAATAGAATTATATGTGAAAATTCCAAAAGAAGTATAATTCATGAATGGATAGTATTAAACCCTCAACAATGTATAGAAAAAAATGATTCAGTGTGTTGGAAAAAAAATTTTTCCATTTTTATTAGAAATATTCCTTGCGGGTTTTTTGGGATCACTGAATTCAAATCAGAAAATAGAATTGCATAATTCTAAATGTCTTATTCGAAATGATTGGCAGAAATAAAAATAAAAAAAGTCTGTTTAGGATGAAAATTATTTTGTTCGTCACAACATTTTGAAAATTCATCGCAGCCATATTGGATTTGCCATCATCAATTTGATGATTTTAATATTGATTTCAAATTCAGTGGCCCCTATTATTCATGATGTGACGTTATAAACCATTTTATTTCAATCGGACATTTTTTTATATTTCTGATAGCCATATTAGATCTGCTAATCAAAATTTTGCAATTTATGCGGTTTAACTGTTTCTCTCGCCTGCACTGAACCCATTTTATAGCTGAAAAAGTCTATGATATGTACATATGTATATGGATTTTGGTAACGAGTACTTATTATAAAGTTTAATTTGGTAAAAACTGGTAAAATTATGTCGCGATTTCAAGTTTTATGCGTACACAATATTACGGGCAGACAATTTAATAAATCAACTGTATATTTTCTCGTGTCTAATCTGTCTGCAACCGATGGACAATATCTCTTATTAATTTTTATTCAATTAAAAAATATATTCGTATACCAATTGCAACTAAATATTCATTAAACAAAAAATGTCACTGGAATATCCAAAATATTTTTATGAAAGATAAGACACGTTGCCATGGTCATACCATTCATTCTCAAGATTGAAACCGTCGTCTCAACATCCAACAATCGACGCTGCACTTTGGGTAACCAATATCTAAGAGTGCGTCTGAGTTCTAAGTCACATTTGCAGACAACCATTCACTACTTGGACACACGAGCCACATTCAAAAGTGGACGGAGATCCATTTGCTTGGAAACTATTCCAACCAGGTCATCTGGCAGTATTGGAACCAAGTTCTGTTTACCGCTTGAGGCACCAATAGCACTCAAAACCATTCTGAAAGATTCTACGGTTGTTGTTACTTGTCAGAGAAGCTTGTAAGTGTTCTGATGCAAATTCAGATGGTTATATATCCAAGATCGTAGTTCCAGTTGGTAGTTTCGGCCGATAGATGGAAAATTTGCCAGTTGGATACTTCGAACAATGAAAAATGGGAGTCTTGTTTCAGGCTTATTTTTGGACCAGCATAATATCATAATTAGAAATTTTCATCGTCAACTAAATTTTAAACACCTTTTTCTAAAAATAACTTTTCCAAAATTAGTGACACCGTTAAAAATTATTTCACCGATGAAATTCAAATTTTACAAGCTTCTTTCACATATCAAAAAGTAGTGTTTGAACGAAAGTATCTTTTTTTTTCAATGCATATATTATTTAACACGAAAACAAAATCCTGTTCAATTTTTTTATTTCAAATTATATGTTTCCGAGCAACAGTGGTTATCACGAAGGACATTTTTCAAACAGCGGTCCGCATAAACCATTATTTCAATTACATTTATACGTATTTTACAATTAAAAAATTGTTACACATTATTGTCACATATTATTGCACACCATTTCTCATACGTCATACTCCAACATGAGCATTGAATTATTACAGAATATGAATTACATCGCTGTGATACTCTTTGCTTTTCACCAATTCATGAGAATTTCTTTTAATTATCACAGAATAGCAACATCATCATTCAAATGGTAAAACTCTCCACCTCTCGAATTTTCAATTGCAAATAAAACGGATGAAAAATAAATTAATTTTTGTCACGAAATATTTGGAATCTGACGTCATTGAGATACACATATACTCTTTTGTTGGAGTGCAAGACATGAACTAAATACTCAACGGGGCATACTATAACCCGTTTTAACTCTTGAACGAGCTTTTGCATATTCATGCACCAACACAAAATAATTCCAGATTATACTGAAGCTATGATCCATATATATATTTAGTCAGAAATGTCTGCCAAAAATGGGGATAAGTAAATTGTCATCGCTCAGCTATGTATTTTATACAGTATATTGCTAAAAAAAAATTGCCACATTTCTTTTTAATCAAATCTGATGTATACTCGGAATACTAATGCAACATAAATGATTATATAGTTGATTAAACGGAATTTTCAGCGTGGAAAAATTTGTCATTTCTGTTTTTTTTTTCTTTCTCAAATCATAGCTGTTATCTATATCTGTTAACATATCTGAATTTTATCTGATTCCAGTATATCGAAAAATATATGATGAGGGATATATAGTAGAATATATAACAGGATATATTATGTATGTATATCAAAATATACTTTCAGATAGAATAAAAAAGAAACTCGATTTGTCCAGAGCAACATATGTTCACCTATATATGAATATATTTTCGGATATATATCTAATATATATTTGTTTCCTGTGCGTATTGATACAAGTTCAAACATATTTTCGTGGAGAATAATATAAAATTATGTTCGCATCCCTCAAGATATTTGGGGATTGTGCAATAAGACAGAAAGAATAAAACTCCCCATTTTATTATGACATTCGAAGATTTAATACAAAATTTCGAATTAATTCGTCGTGTAAATTGCAACATCCAAGAATATATCACTATATCACAATGGTCAAGTAGATACGAATGAAAGCTCATAGGAAAAGCAAGAGAAGAGATGGAACTACATGTATACATATATACATGTTTCATTATTTAATATATTTAATTCGAGAAGGTTGTTACTCTCAAACCGGAAACTGGCAATCGCGACTGGCTGTGAAATCGTATCAACCTCAATATCCCACACTCTTGTCATTCACATATACACAAATAATTTTATTTTTACTTTCATATAACTCTATATTTATTCATTGGCATCACTCCGAAACAATTTTTTAACAATGGAATTATTTGACCAAATAAATTCTTTTTTACAAACTGGCGCAAACACTTTCGTATACAAACAAGGGCAGACAAAATATGCATATTTATTCTTTCATTATTATTCCTGGTGGGAATTATAATGTCTGATGTCGGACACCGGATATTGATTCCTCGACACAGTTTTCAAGTTGTTAATGTAATCAATTTTGTGGATACGAACTGCATATTAGCCACTCTAATTTTGATGAGTTCTTTATGAAGATGCAAAGAATAATTTTAATTTCATTCGTTAGCGTTTGTATTACTATGTCTAGAAGCACGAATAGTGCAGACACAATTGATAATTAATAGAATTTTTATTCGTCCATTTGTTATTTTTATTTGTTTTTAATTAATATTACGATTGATTTTCTTCTGAATATGCAATTAGTTGATTGAACGCTTCGTTCACACCAGTGTATATATCAGCATTTTCTATTGAACCAAAGACACCATTAAGTATAATGATACATTCATATTTTCAATCACCAATATGTCTAGTGATTCAGTGTTGTGAATATGAACTAGAGATCTGATTGCATTCAATCCAATATAAAATATTATGCATACAAAACTATTCTAGTTTTTGTCTATTGAATTACAGATTGAAGGACTCATTTCTGATTGGAATTTTTAATTGAAATGGACCGGTGAAATGGTTTCAATATTTTATCAGATGGAATAAAAACTACTCAGAGGAAATACGGTTGCGCAACGTTTAGTGGAAGATATTTTACATATCTCCAACTAGACGATCCCGATTAGTTACAATTATCAATTGTGAATGAAGAATTTCAAAAGCATGTAATAAATATCCATCGGTATTCATCGATGTTATATTTTTATTCACATACATTGTTGAAAAGACATCTGCACCGTAAAGAGAATAATTGTCTGACTAATTCAATTTGTGTTTTGGTTTTATTTGCTCATGAGTAACATACAGCGAAAACCTAAAATTCTATGAATTATTGGTTCACCACGAATATTTTGTACATATATTAATATCCAGATGAATTGATATAAACTTTTATCTGGTTATACATAATTCAATATAAGATGTCTGACGCAATTTGATATCGAGGTCGAGAAGTTTGATTGACATCGACTTTCGAGAAAAATGTCAAATACTGTTGTTGGCATGGTGAAAGACCAATCAGTCTATTTCCGGTGACGCTAGAATAACGTCATTTCCGTTTGAAAGGAGAGTGGGAGAATTCATTTTAAAAAGTCACTAAATTTTTTTGCGTCGAAACTTAAATTTAGTAGACACAGTTGGAAATGTTTTTATACAGATTGTAGAGGTTTCGTTTATCAAATTTTGTCCATATTTCTTATTCATTCAATGAATTTTGTATACACGTAAAAAGTTACTGTTTGAACCGATGTATCATTTATTGGCATCATATCAAATTGTTTGTTTGCTCTGGACTTAGTTTATGTTCGTATAGGGTTTAATTCCACGATTAGTATTTATACCATTAATTATTACAAAAATAGTAAAGTCATATTAATTTCCCATCTAGAATATATGTCGATAGATGAATTAAACTTTGTTTATTATCCTTGCTTTACATGATGAAATGAAAATTCAGTATTAACTAGAAAATAAGAAATTTCATACATTCTGATTGAAGAATCTGGTATCCATTTGTAACACAAAGTCTATATAGGATAATCAATAAATGTAACTCGATTGAGAAATGTGGTGAGCTTCATCTCTGGAACTGATTCACGACAGACTTGACGACAACGTTCGAAGACATTCTCGCACACTGACGTATAACAGACTATTAATTAATTCGAATCCAGATAACAACCGTCTCAAATCGTAGGGAATCATTCGCTCGCCACTGCTAATATGCGGTAAGAGTGATTGGGTATTGGACTTGATGGGGGATTGATCGTTAACCCTTTCAGGATCATTGGGTATCTAAATGTTACACGAAGTTCTTGAACAGTGAAATGATTTTATTTTGTTCAACGTCAACGCAATATTGAGATAGTATTTTGTTTGGCAAATGCAACAAATCAATACTCCTTGAATCTCTTTGTTTCTTCATATATGTCATACAATAAATTTGTTATAATATTTGCTTGATTTTAAATATGTATGTAGTTATGAACTTAAGCTTGTGATGTTTCTGTCTTGGAAAAAAACAAAAAAAATAAATAGGCTTTTCTTTATACTGATAAATAAAATCAAGTTCGAAATTCTGAAAAATTCACATCGGTTCATCAACGTCAGTTAAATTTTTGTCAAGTAGTTATTTTTTACAATTTTTCCATACAAATAAACAAACTTACCAATCAGACTTCTGATGTTTGGTATCGTTAACATTAAACATAGATACAAATCAATATTTTGTGGTTAAGCAATATTTCTATTGAAACCAATCAAATACATCGCAATTGGTCGATGAATTTATTAAAGGAGAGAACGGTATGTGACAGTTCATTAAAATTTCATCAATGATTTCGTGGGATGAAAACCTATTTCAATCATAATTACAAAAATATTCTGGCGAACAGTCCATATCTGTATATGTATAAATGTTTTATTTTTTTTTTTTTTCATACTGAATCCAATATGGATCATCCATGATTAATATAAAATCGCACTCTGAATCGTATAAAAATTAATTACTACTCACTAAATAAACATTCGTATCACTTTGTCGGTGGTAATTTCACTTTCAGATTTAAATTCAGGCAATTTAGAGTAAAACCCTGCATGACCTATTGGTCACAGTGAGGATTGATGACAGCATAGACGGCCAATCAAAATTGCGGCGAAGCAATAACGATGAAAATAACTTTATGTGTATCAACTCTTCAATAAAGGATTTAATCCATATCGGATCATATACTAGAAACTCATTGCACTTCACGTGGCTTTTTCGTAATATTTCCGATATAAACCGATGGTATTCGATCAAAATCTTTCATCCATGAAAACTATTTCATATGTATGACACTATTAAGGCATTATTACGATGTGACGCCTGAAAATTTAAAGCGTATTTTAGCAATTGTTTTTAAGTAACCAAAAAAAAAAAAAAAAATGCAATCTTTACTGACTTTCTATGTATTTTAATAAACATTGTAAATAATACTGCTTCTCACCAACCGAAAAAAGTAGTTTCACGAAAAACGCGTTTAAAGTTTTAGTAACAGATTTGTCATAGAAAATATATACTTACAGTAATCAGCTAAGCCTGTTCCATACAATAAACCATTGGCTTCTTCATAGGCATCATTTTCCTCTACTTGCACTGCCCTTTATTCAATCCTTTCCATTTATACTGAAATTCAGTAAAGTATAAATAAAACCTGAATCGATATTAATTTCAAACTCGCTTCGACCTTCAAATCCACGTGATATAACTTCATGAATATTTCGACTTTCGATCTTAAATTTTTACAATATACTCTCAATATATCTTAGGTTGGAAATATGTGGAAGAAAATAAAAATGGAAAATTTGTCACATACCAAATACTGCCTCAAATACAAAATTATTATTTGAAAACGTATTACTGTAATATTTACGAATATATATTTTATGTGTAGATTCCGCAAAATTTAATTCTTTCCCAATGGCAGAACCGAAATTTCAACATTAAATTTCTATAGCGTCAGGCTTTCATATAAAATTTTGATTAAAATTTAATCCCTTATTCAACTTTGTGCATCAATTCATTTGAACGCGTCCGCGCGTGATAAACCACAGATGAAAGTGCAGAAGCATTGATCGGCTGGTACTTCACTCACCATTTGATCGCTTTATACAATTAAAAAAAATCCATGTGTCTCGTCGTATAAGTGATACAAAAGTGATGCGAGAAATTTAGTTATGAATTCAAAATGGGAGATAGATTGTGGAAATGTATGATAGAAGAGGGATGTAGTACACATAACACGCATACATATAGAGACGCGCGCAGTTGCTAGCAATTACCATTCATTACTTTGTTGGGGCCAATTGACATAACTGATTGGTATTCAACGTTCATATACAGTTTCCCTCCAAAGGACCCCCTCATATATACTGACAGTGCAACATGCTTCCGTGTGGCGAGAGAAAGGGTGAGTCTGATAATGTAGTTATCTCTATGTTACATCCCCACAAATTCACATTGAATGTAGAGACATTGAAGGCTTATTCATATTTACAGACCACCAAAGTACAGGATTCACATGAATCTTTCGAAAGAACAAAAAAATACCAGTATTCGGATTTTTCAAACTAGTGTTAAATAGAACTGTGTGTTTGGTAAAATGTTATCGGTGATTGTGAAGGTACGAAATTTTCAAATTATTGTTGAGCCAACTTTTGAGTCAAATTTTCGAACTATTAATTCATACGTATGCTGTAAAATGGACGGCGGTGCGGAGTAAAATCAATGCTGCGAGAGTTGGAACGTGATAATACGTCACTATACACAATATATTCATTGATTACCAAATTCAGAGACAAGTGCTCGGATAGCTTAGTGAGTAGAGCACCAGAATGAATTTTAAGGAGTTTATCGTTGGTTCAAATCCAGCCTGGGATCAATATTTCCCTTTAGATTTGTGCAATTAGTTATAAACATATGTAAATAACATAATGATATATTGAATCTAAGTATATTGCATTAATAAATATACTGATACATATATGTCAGGATTTAGTTAAATTATATATTTTGTAAATCTATATTGAACATATATTTAAGCATATTATTTTTTTTGTGCAATATATATGAATATATTTTTGGATATATGTTCAACACATATTTTTCGTTTTTCTGTGCGGGTAAATCATTAGAATACCGTAAAACAAGGAAAAATAACTAGTCCCCAATAAACTTTTTTATTATGATTTCATCTAAAGTCTCGTAATTATTTCTCATATGTTGCATATGGTTTGTTAATATTATCCTGACTATTCTAATTAACTTCGTTTGCTATTTTCCAATGTAACCTACGCAAAAATGGGTGACAAATCCCCATTAATTCTTGAAATGTTTCAGACATGGTGATAAAAATACATACTTCATAAATATAGAAACAAACTTAAAGAAATTGGATTTTGTGCCGTGTCACAATGGTGATTCCTGTTAATAGGCGCACTCTAGCTTTTTCAAACATGATATATCGTGGAACATGGAAGATTCATTTGTCGTTGATTCCTAGCTGTTAAATAATTTATTTAAACATGAGAATCTGGTTTTTTTTTTTGTTCACTGCAGAACAAATTGTTTGAAACTTTAACGAGGACGTCGTCTTGGTACTATATGTGTATAATTGTGTGACAGTGGTCGGAGTGATAGTAGTAGTGGTGATGAAGACACTGAGAAAATTATACCTACCGATAGGAAAGTTTTGTTGAGAAAGAGTCGCCTCTTGAACGTGAGCAGAAAGACTTTTTCGCATGGTATACTTCTTCCATTTTACCTAGTACTCAACTAACTCTTTCTCTTTCTCTTCTATATCTTTCTTTTTCTCATTCTTCGACGAGTGACAAAAAAAAAAGTCCAAAATAGAATGAAAAGTTAACGGATAAATAGTAGCTAATACTTCATCGTTTCCCAAGTCTTGCATTTTACTTTTACTGTGGTTTCGTGCCGAGCTGTTCATTCAACAATAAAAAATTTCCACCAATGAGTCATGAAGAAGATAAAAAGGAAAAAACAACATGATAAAAATTCAGCAGAAGAAATAATATCGACGAAAGTTTGATAATTATAAGTCTGTTGATATTCACTCAAAGTTTTTATTTACATGACATTATGAACATTTCTCTTTCATTCTCGGGGAACAAAGAGAATTTTGGAATACAGTGATAATTAATCTTCCCGGGGAAAAGATCCAAAGAATAATATAAAAAATACTCTTGTGACATTAATTTTACATCAAAAGATACAAAATTTTCTATAAAGTAGTTTTGTTCGTCATTCGTTTTCGATAACAAATATTTTGTTATTGAAAAATCAAACTTTATATCTCACCACGTATTCTTTTAATAGTATGTGCTGGATTATTTGAATACAATATTTGTAGAAATATAGATGCAACAGTGATACTTTCATATCTGAAACTGATTCATTTGAATACCACATAAATCTATATCAATAAAATGAGTTCCCGTCGAAGCTGATTACGGAGAGAAATTAATTTGTCCAAAAAAGACATCTATTTCAATGTGATGTCTAATTTTTTCGTGAATCTTTTACCAATTGCACTAACCTTATGAACATTCAGAGATATAATTTCAGCATTTCTACGAATTTTATAATATAGTAGTGAAAGGATATATGCTTTTTGAATGATAGACTTTCAACCCCTTCGATGGGATTACTCGAGGAATACTTCATAGCATTCACCGTGAAGAACGGGTTCAGAATAATTGAGTATCGTATATCAAAAGTATCTACGGATTTTTTAAACTTTCTGATTATAAAACCGACGTCACAGTAATATAGAATACCAGATTACGGGACTGAAAATCGCTTCGAATATCGCATTAAATATTATCATAAATAAACTGCGATCGATTGGACATTTTTACCATTTCAATTCCTGCCCTTCCGAAATCCTGAGTTCCAATTTTGTTTTTTTCCGCGTCTTTGGACGAGATTTCGTAACAAGAACAAATAGTTGCTCAATCCTACCCCATAATATACCATTTCAAATGATCATTCGTGCATGCATCACGTTAACCATCAGTTATATCTGGAATCGTTTTTCTCACACTTTCTCACTCCTACTGCTATCTCACTCTAACCCTTTCTTTCTTTCTTTCCTCACTTACTACACGTAACGGCGTCCGATCAGGGAGAATTTATAACCAACTTGCACCAACAGCCCCTACAAAATTTAACGCTTGCATGCACGCAAACTGTCAGCATTGTAGAAAATTGTGAAAATAAAATATTGACCAAAAAAATTTTTATTTTCACCCGATAAATAAATTTGAATGCATTAAAAAAATTATTTATCGACACGCGAATATATTTGTTAAACATAAAATATAGAATATACCCAATATCATCGGGTGTATGTATTGAATGTGAACAACAAATAAATACATACGAGGAAGAATACAATAAATAGAAATACAGAATGAGATACTATAGGTATTGGTATACATTGTTGAAATGGGGAATTACATTTTGCTCAGTATAGTATTCCCCGAAGGGCGAGAATCATATATATATATATTTGTGTGTATATAGATTGGTACGTACATGGGATGTAAATCGTCGCCTGCACGCGGTGCACAATTAGGTGGAACAATATTTACTATTTGCCAATATGACGATAGCTTAACAGTCCGTGCCATCTGGCACGTTTATTGACTCTATCTATCTTGCACTCTTATCGACCACTCATCAATATAAATTGGTTGATATGAAAAATAAATATAAAAATTAAAAATGAGGATATGCTCTATCCTGTTTATTGGTATTTTCGAAAAAATACAGCGTTCCATAATTATTATGAAGGAAGTTTAGATATTCAATTGGTTTTTACAATTGTTCTAATTTGATGATTTCAATATTAAATTTTCATTCACCGGCCCCAAAAACTCCAGAACATTAAGTTTTATTGAAATCAGAATGTTTGAAATTGGTATTCATTGAATTTTTTTATGTATGATTAAGTACATATTACAAGTGAAAATTTGTCGGACCTTACCGATGTGTGTAAGCCCCTCAAAATATTTACATATTCGAAAATATTATCATATTATATTTTATTACTCCTGTAAAATAGAAGTATATCTATGCTTGAAGCCTAAATATAATCAAGGATTGAACTTTGATTTGAAAATGATCTGATGCTGAACCACAGCAGCCAGGATAATCCCAAACATAATTGATATTTCATCAAATCTCATCATATTATCACCTGACAACAACCTCCATCGACGAGTCATACAAATATCTAAAATATATCCTATATATACAATTCTTTGCTCAGATTAACATATCAAGAATATATTTCCCTTATATGTGAGTGATATCATTTATTTATTAAAGATTGAAAATATTTGTTACATGTATATACTTCTAGTTTCTGTTATTGTAACAGAATTTGGTATGAACTGTACTGAATTATATTTATCTCGTTTTACATTTTAAACAATTACCCTTTCCAAAAAATTAATATTTATACTTTTCTCATATTATAACAAATCTCTTCTCATAGTGAGACATTATTTCTTCGAGAGTGTGCACATCTATTTGTACAAAGAATTGTTTTGAAAAATTGAAATAGCTGAAGAGAAAATATAACGAAACAATAGGGAAAATATAAAAGCGTTGTCGTTATTGCTACTGAGTGCTATATACAGACATCCTCAATTACAAACTAATTCCAAGGCTGCCAAACGAGAGATGGAGGGCGAGAACAAGTGAAGCACGTCAACAAGATTCTCGGCAATTTTGCTTTGAGAATATGACGGAGCTATATACGGCAAACGAGACGGACGGTACAAACCTCGAAAGCAATTTCAAGAGTCACTGATTCTCGTCCTACGAGTACATTGCCAACGTTTCCTTTGACGTGGACTGTGAATCGCCGACGCGCGCGGGCTGGGGCTTTGCAAGTTTATTTTTCCTCGTGTACTTTCGTGTATACCGGGAACTACTGCACATCAAAAAGAGTAATTGTATAGATATATATATATATATACATACACAAGTGTACTGAAATCACTAGAATTCTTGTTGATGGTACTTTATTAACACAGTTGAAAACATGTTTTATATTAAAAATTGACATAAAAATTATGCTTATTTTCTACTCGACGTTTGTGTTGCCCATTTTCAAAACAAACGATGTGACTAATTTCACAAATTGATGGAGAAATGTGTTGAGATAAAACGTCAGTTGAACGAATATGTAATGCGGATATTTTCCATTAGGAGAAACTTTGCGTTTAATGCCAAACCCACTTCTGAATTCTCATTTATTCTTGTAACTGATGATTCTCAACCAATTACCTTTATCACGAGTGATAAATTGTCCGATCTCGCCATTTAACCATCTTCCTTCTTGACATCAATTTAGTATAATAGTTTAATAATTATGTACATGTATTTGGTGAAAAATTATCTGAATATTTTACCTAATTATATAGGACACAAATGAAAATGCTGAAATCCAATACACATGCTGTCAATTATTCTTTCCTTCATTTATGCACTCATCAAGAACTAATAGAAACATAATGTGAAACTCTCGAATATTCAATTATTCACATATTTCAATAATTAATTGTCGAATATTATTAATTGAAATAATTGGTAATCTCGCTCGAAACTAGATTTCATTTCTCTCTGGAATAATATTTTATGTTGTCTGTCACTCGTAATGATACAGTAAAATAAAATAATACGATATTCCTGTTGAATTGAAAATAATGAAGAATTTATCCGTGAAGTATACAATTTTCTCAGTGGAAGCGTCTTTGAATTTTTCAATTATTTCAATGACAAACAAAACGACATTGCTTTTGAAATAAAAATACAATTTGCAATACTTTATTTCACATTCAATCCGCTTTTTTTAATTATATAATATTATAATTTTAAATATCATTTATCATTATCCGATGAGTCATTACTTTTTCGTCTATATTCAGTGTTTGAAAGGCAATATCGTTGAATCAGACTTAAAGATAGACGTGATCAAAGTCGCGAGTACCACTTTTACTAGAGTGTAATATACAAAGAGTTAATCTTCTTCGTTCATTTGAATATATACCATTAGAATTGCATGAGAATACAGAGATTTTTCGAATAAAAAGTTCTTCTACGTCTGTTAAAACGAATTCTAAAATATACCTACTTTTATTATATTGGTGGTTATAAATCGTAATAAATTCTGAGCTCCATTCTCTTCACGTGCGTGTATATGGGTACTCGTCGTAAATTTCACATACAATATTCAATGCCCTCATTTTTTGTCATGCACGAATGGTATAAGAGCATCAATAAAATGGCGCGTTCGCAATTGATGACAAAATTTTGAAGAACAAGTTAAAAGTCATTTTATGATAAAGTTTGTGGAATTGCATCTGCATAAATTATATATCACATATGCGTGCGAAAATATAAAATATGTATGGGAATTTGCACGTCTTGAAAATGGAATCACTCAATCATGACATAAGAGAGTGGAACGTGCATTCTCACAAATATGTATAAGAAAAAAGATAAAAAAAATAGAAAATACATAAAAAAGACACTGGAAATTTTCGTCGTTTTCATGCAAGCAACCACGTAGTAAGTACATATGTACGTCTGTATATTCATATATATATATATATATATATATCCACGCTCTGGCGCGCGTAGCACCAATCACGCTGAGTGCACATATTTCAAACTGCTTTCCAGGCCACACGCACGCACATATACATAAAAACATATATGGGTATGTAAATATAAAGAGATCAGAGAGATAAAGATATGACGCTATAGACGTACCATGTATCAGTCTGAGTACGTTGAATATTTGCGTTTGTTCTGACTAAAGAAAAAAGAAGCAATATAATGGTTTATACTTCAACTAACTTTTTTTTTGAATTTTTTTTGCACTCGGACCCACTGTGCAGTTAAAAGTTCTGAATAAAATTAACTGTATCAATTTAGAAGTCCTATAACATGGCATCTACTAGAATGTCAACGGTTGATTATTATCAACAGTTCAATTAATTTTTACAGTATTGTACCAACGATATTCGTCCAACACACAAAAATTCAAATAAAATACTGCTCCATCATTTAATCTCAATAAGTTTCAGTTTCGACTCTTCCGTCAACCTCGCTATTCAGTTTTCCCATATGAAAACTTATTGGAACGGCTCAGATTTTTCTATGAAACAAATTTGGTATTCAAAAGTGTTATTGGTGAATTCATTATTTTCACTATCAAGGGAGTGAGCAGAACTCCAGTGATTGATACTTCATATAGGCTCAAGCGTATGGCGTCAAATAGCACAAGAAAGACAAAAATTGTGTGACGAATAGGTGAATGAAAGAAAGAAAAAATAAAAAATTCAATTGTTTTTTAACGCTGCAAAAAATCGAACAGACTTATACGTATACGTTGTTTCTCCTGGCTCAAACCCCACATGAAAATATTCTATGGAAATTTGGTGTTTGACGTTAAATATGTTGCGATTGTCACTAATATATGTATTGATCGATATGAATAATACAATGTATGATTCAAAACAGGTTTTGGCTAAGGTAAAGTCATAGTAATTTCAATAATTTAATTAATTGCCTCGCTATAGCGTCCATTGAACATACCGGTGTAGCAATAAATAACGCGATATTTTAGTGACTCAATTGAAGTTGGGCGAACACAATGATGGTTGATGAATTTCCCAAATTCACACGCATTCAATTATTAGATTCTAATCTAATATTCCAAAAGTCGACCAACAATAACGTCGCGTTGTATCCACTCGCATTTATGTAACTCAAGAGAAATAATTATATGAAATAATTATACTTCAGTGTACATAATACATTTATTACTTGACAGGTCCTGACACAAGTATCTGGATAGTTTAGTGGAATTTAATAAAAGTTATTGCTGTTTCAAGCTCAGCCTAGGGCCAATATTTTTCTTTGGATTTGTTTAATTAAACGTAAATATGTGTGATCAATTTGACAATCAAATGCTTCACCATAATCCAAGTTTTAACATTATTGATGTCTATTTTTTCGTGCATTGAATTCAACTTTTTGTAATTTATAACCTGTCGAAAACATATTTTTCATTGCTTATATTTAACGTGGTAAAATTAGCAAAAAAGTTTATATACCAATTGCATGAAACTTTTAACTGTGCACATACATTGCACTTTATCTATCCTCGGCAATATTTTGAAGAGGACGTTAACAGGTTACCTCCCTTTCACATAGTATGTGTGTATATGAATAACAATATAGTGAGGAAGATTCGACGATTGGGTTCAAATCCCATTGGCTCTCTCGTGTGGCGGCGTTATCAAGACTTTATTGCCTGATCGGCAAATTAACTCGGATATATATAGCAGTGCAGTTACCCATACACATTTAATGCCGTTTCTATTTGAATTATCAACGGTTAGTGGATATTCATGTCGTGTCGACACATTAAATTGTATATCTATTTAAACAATATTATGCAATGTATGTTTATGTTTGTTATCTCCCTTACGGTATTGAATTGTATTATTTTAGCATTTCACAAAGTCATTGACACGGAGTTAAATAGATTGTTAGTAAAACCAAATTTATATATAACATCACTGTCTGTCAACCATGTTGTTACAATAGCACTTTACGTTGAAAGTATTATTATCTTTTGTATTGAATTCATCTATTTATCCATTGTGTCTTTCGCTACCCTTTCACTTCTTTCAATTCAACTCAGTATATATTTCTCGACAAGTATAAATACAAAAGTTTTCATGACAAAATGGCGCACTCATTAAAAAAATTATAATACACACGTTAATAAACTTTCTATGTTTGGTATGCAAATAAATTTGTCCGCGAAAGTTTGAGCTAACAATTAATGTGAAACTTTGTCAATTTAAAATAATATTTCGCATTCTCTTTTAACTCAAATAATATGTTGTAAATTTCAGTTGAAATTATTTTCAATTGAATCAACATTTTTTTCTGTAATTTCATATAAAACAGTTATCCAATGTTGCTGAAACTCAAAAAAATTATGAAATTTATTTACTGAGTGTCGATGCCAATTTATTTTTCTCTTATTTGAATTGTGTGCTGTTAATAATTGAATAGACACTGGCTTTTTGATCCTCAATAAAGTTAGTTTTCTATTTCTAACCGGAAATTCATTAATTCATAAATGAACATATATTAAATATATATGGACATGACTAAATTTTTGCCGCTTTCAGTGCATTGAAATATATATGACGATTTGTCCAATGCGACATGTATCCAATCTATATTTGAGTATACTGATACCTACATGTCGGGATATAGTTGAATTGTATATTATATAAATGTATGTTGGATATATATTCAAGCATATTTATTTTTTTACTTCACATATATTCACTCACATATGAATATATTTTAGGATATACGTTCAACATATATTTTCTATCCGTGTGGTCAAATATATTTACTTCATTTATTTATCAGGTACCTCAATAGCTTCGATAAATATTTCTCAATCTGAGATAGATGTTCAATGAACTTTGAAATTTCCGCAAATCATTTATTTGTGTTCTTCCCAGGAAATTAAAAAAAATTATTATCTCTCGGATGTATTCATCAAAGGTTCAGATATTCGAAAATATTTCACATCTGCTATCGGAGATTGGATCTTCTGGATGAATAATTAAGTACATTAATAATTCGACATCGTAACTAAAATTTACAAACCATTTGATTTAATTTAAAACAGTCATTTCTCACCTCATGGAACATTCCAACAACGCGGTTCTATTTTAATTCGCACCGAATGCCATCTTGATCTTTGACATTTTATAATCAGCGCGGTTGATAATCTTAATTAAATTTCAATAAATGGAGATTTTCAGATATTCAACTGCATCGGGAAGGATTTAATTAAACTGTCAGAATTATATTTCATCTTGCCATTTATACTTGCTCTTTATTATACATATAGATCAGTGTGATCAATCGAATGCAATACCAAGTCGACATAAAATAATTCATAACAATAATGAAACAATTCAATTGAGAATAACAGAAGCTGCGCCAGGAAGATTCATTTGGGTCATGATTCGCTTACTTCCTGGCATAAGTGAACTACCCACACTAGCCACATAAACAGTTAATTCTGTAGGTATATTCATCCATGATGCTGCATCAACAACCACTGGTGCATTCGAAAAATTGATAAGTAGTACCACTGGATTGAGTCCTGGTGCTCTTCTCACCACACCAAGTACATTATTACCAACTAGAATAAGTTGAGTAGAACCAGTGCTGAGTATTTTCTGTGATTTAAGTGCCACGAGTTTCTTGAAAAGTGCATAGTGTGACACAGCAGATGTCTTTTGTGCTGCTAAATTGAGTGTTTTGTAATTTGGATTAACAGGTAACCACGTTTTGTTACTAGTAGAGAATCCCGCACTCATTGTATTGTCCCATTGGAATGGAGTACGTTCTGGATCTCTTGAGTAATAATAATACCGGTCAGGGCCGGCATTGCATCCAGCTGGATCCACCGTTTGTGCGTATGTCAAATCCAAATCTTCCATACCAATTTCGTCACCATTATAAATAATTCCAATACCGGGTAAAATTGCTGCAAGCATTGACAATTGATCCGCACGCTTTGTGCCAAATCTAAATGCCGCACGATGATTATCGTGATTACCAACCACCCAATTGGCAACAAAATTACCCGATGGCATATTATTCATCCAACGATCAATTGTACGTTTAAAGTCTACATTTGTGGATTTATTATTCACATCACCCATAAACATAAAATTCATTGGTGCATTTGAACCATATCTGTAATACTTCATTGTATTGTCCAATGATGCGTAAGCCTCAGTTAGAATAATTTTCTTTTCACCACCACGTGCGTCGAGCAAATCTCGCCACGATTTGATAATGTCGTAGAGCTCAGGTTGATCTTTTGTGTAGATGTGGTCCAAGGTGCCGGGATCACCTGGCGGCAATCCAGTATTAGGTATGACTGGTTCGTCTAAAAACCGTGAATCCTCAATTAAATGTGTAGTTGCGTCAATGCGGAAACCATCAACACCGCGATTGAGCCAAAATGTTAATGCGTCTTTCATCTCTTGTTGTACCATAACATTACGATAGTTAAGATCGGGTTGACCAACAGCAAATTGATGGAGATAATACTGTTTTCTTTGTTCATTCCATTCCCAAGCAGATCCTTGAAATCCACTTAACCAATTGTTAGGTGGTTGACGTGTACCATTAACCATTTTTGCATCCTTCCATATATAATAATTGTCATATGGCTTAATTTTTTGTACACTCTTTAAAAACCATGGATGTTTATGTGAACTGTGATTTGGTACAAAATCCAATAGAACACGTAATCCAAGTGACTTTGCTTTGGCAGTTAGTTTTGTAAAATCATCGAGTGTACCAAAAATTGGATCGACATTTGTGAAATTAGCAATGTCATAACCAAAATCTACCATAGGACTTACGTAAATTGGTGATATCCATAATGCGCTAATTTTTATATCAGCCAAGTGTTCCAGTTTGCTCGTGATACCATTTAAATCGCCAACACCATCGCCATTGCTATCTTTGAAACTTCTTGGATATATTTGATAGATGAATGTGTCGCGCCACCACTCAACGGTGCTCACGTTGGATTGACCAACGATGCTGAGTGGCCCACAGAGAACACACAATAATGCTAGTGCACGTAACATGTTTCAACGACTTGTGCGATAATCAATTGCTCTCGTGTTGGATTTATATATTGACGAAGGAAGTGGCATCAAGAAGATTGGAAAAAGAATGTAAGCTAACGTCTAATCGCTTGATAATCACTACTTGAAAAATCAAACCACTTCTCAACCAGTTATCTATCATCAAAATGAGGAAGAGACGATAATAAAGGTAAAAAAAAGTAAAGAATAATAAAAACAATGATAACAATTGTGAGAAAAATAAATAAACGATAACACACTGATGTTTCATAAGATTAGTGGGGGAATCACAATTAATGTGTCATAGCAATTGCTGCAGGAAAAATAATACATGGATGTATATGTGTGAAAATATAATGCCACCTTCAATGAAATACTTATAGATATATTTTCGTATCTATGTACAAAGTTCAGGTGCAATTCATATTTAAATGTCATATAAATTACTACAAGTGATGAAATATAAGTTCCGCGTTTCAACATTTTTTCGATATACTTTTGTTTCTTGTGGCACATTAGCGGATGAGATAAACTGCCGATTGACATTCAAAGCAACGACCATAATGTGCGAAAAATTAACTTGATTTTAATCAGGGTTATAAATTTTATACACAATCACGAATCATCTCAGATCAAACTTCCATATGCATCAAATTCGAGCTGTTTATGACTTTGAGATTCATTTCAAATTCCATATCGATTATGTTGGAATGAAGCCTTTCAAGTGATTGATCGGTAAATAAAGCAAAGTAAATAATATGATGTATTTATTGTTCGAATTCGACCGGAACTCTTGATTTAATCCACTGCAAGTCACTAAAAAACTGAAGAGTGTTATTTTAACACAGATAAGCATATTATTCCCAATCTCTATCATTGTACTGTAACATGCTAACTAAGTAACAAAAATACCAACCTTGGGATAAAAACACTGCATAACCTCATTATATAAATATCTGGATAACACAGATAGCAAGACACGCAGGAAAAGTCACAATTTTCTGTAGTATGGGAATGTAAACTATGATGACATCAGAACATATGTTGTAGTCACATAAATTGAAGTTCTAGTATTATAAAAAATGCGGTATTCTTGCTGGTGTTACACCAGTATTCTCACAATAACGATACGCATTCTTATCATTGGAAAACTTGTTCGATAATACTTTGGATTCTGGGAGCTAAAATACTTTATTTTTCAGTGTGTAAACACGAGCGTGACTACAATGGTAGATATAACAACTAACGAACTTGTGTGTGTGTGTGTGTTAAAATATCATTTCTCAGTTTTCAATTATTCAAGCTTATCCGCTGAGATACTGCCGTCATCTGAACGATAATATCATATGAATAAATTTATTTTCGCTAGGATGCTATCATTGAAAATCGATTATGAATTGAAAAATGAATATTGAATTGCGGAAACTGGACTCTTCATGTGAAACAGTGTCTGAACGATGTTTTATAAACCAGCCTTGAATATGAATGGTATTATACAACATGAAGCAAAAACGTCTGCAAGAATACATAATTAATGTTCATAGATTAGGCGCAATAGAATGTCAAACTTTTATAAAAAAATTAATATCGTCTCCATCGATAAACACTGTTTGTAATTACATTTGTTTGCAATAGTTTGAATATATCTAGGGTCAATGAGGAATGAAAAATAATCAGAAGACATATTTTCATAAATTTAAACAGTTAAACAAAATGAAAAGAGAGTGAAAGTATTGAGCAATAAAAATTTAATGCTGTATACGAAATTGTTTGCATGCAATTTTCCCCTATCTTGCATTGTTTTTGCAACGTTCAGTATTGGAGATCGCACAGTCCCAATAAAGCACACATTTTCTCAACTTTAAATCGATTTCCAATAATACAATTCCTATAGAAACCAATACAATGAATGTGTTGAAATATTTATATTCCCCGGATGGGTGCTACAATTTAAAACAAGATCAAATATTAGAATGGGATTGGTCAGGAGTCCATGTAAAATTATGTTCATACACACCGTTCCGAGCATCGGCCCCACGTAAACGCAACTCAAGTGTTCTAATTACGTGCTGCACAATGGCATTCCGTATTCGTGCGAGATAGAACCTCACTTTTCACTAAAATTACATTTGTCTTGGCGTTGCAGTTCGCAGTCCACACGGAATTAGGTAACATACCAAACTATGGGGAATGTGAATTCGAGTTTATGCATCACATTTCACTTCGTGGTAAGCTGTCCCACGATAACAGTATTGATATCTTTCACAACCACAATAGCCGACACCTCAATATTGAAAAACAATTAGTTAAACTCAGCCAAAATTCCCCTCACGTTTTCACATTTTAATGTATCGGAATGACAACTCAGAACCAATACTAATAATAAATTATATATTACATATGGAATGACTTATCAGGTGTATTTAAATGTTTGTGTCAATTTTTTTCATCACCTTCTCAGTACAAAAAAGAAATATACGTTTAACATATATCCTGAAGTAAATTCATATGTAGGTAAAGATATTTGCGGTAGAGAAATAGATATGCTTGAATTTATGTCGAATATACATTTACAATATATACAATTTAATTATATCCAATGTCAACGTGTAAATACAATTCAAAGATATTAAAGAATGTTGAATTGAGATCAATTATTATTAAACGTCCATAGATACTTACGTAAGTTGTATACAGATTAGATCTTGCCACAATAAGAATGGAACACAAGTATATACAAAATATGGATCAAATGATAAAAAATAGAAACTCAAGAGTGAAATAAAAGACTCATGTGCCCACATATATATTCAATCATATGTGTTTATGTCATGAATTTAATCACATGTTTTTCGTTTATATAATTGGACATGTGATCATCCTGATTATATTTCGTCATATACAACACAATAAAAAGAGTACACTTATTTTCAACATGCATATTTTTATTTTCGTGCAGACAGAAGTAATTAATTTTCACAAACGACCTTATTTTTTGTTGTGTATTTATTCTATTTATGTGTGGACATGTTAAAGTATAATTAGTTCATAAGTAGTAATGTATTAAGTCGGCAAAGTTGTCATCATAATTACGCAAGAAGCACTGCAGAAGCACCACGTAAATTGAGCGATGTCATATCTAAATGTGCACCAAGTGAAATGTCAGAGCTAACACTTGATGTATAAACATTCATCCTCGATGGAATATTCATCCAAGCGCTTGCATCTACTTTAACATTTTCATTCGAGAAGTTAATTAGCAAAACGATTGGCGTAACATCCGGCAATCTTCGTACAACACCTAATACATTGTCACCGACTAAAATAACTTCTGATGTACCAGTTTTGATGACTGGTAATGACTTAAGGGCAACTAATTGTTTAAATATTTCATAATGAGATTTTTTTACATTTTGTTGCGCTGCCAAATTCAACGTTTTATAGTTGGGATTAACTGGTAACCATGTGTTATTGCTGGTGGAGAAGCCAGCACTTATTGACGCATCCCATTGGAAAGGTGTACGTTCACCGTCTCTAGTCACTGCTGCATATCTGTCAGGACCAGCGTTACAGCCTTGCGGATCAACTGTTTGTTCGTATGATAATAGTAAACCCTCCATACCAATTTCATCGCCATTATAAATAACGCCAAGACCTGGTAATATTGCAGCAAGCATTGAATTTTGATCGGCACGTAAACTACCAAATCTCGTTGTAACACGTGGATTGTCATGATTATCAACAACCCAATTGGCAATGTAATTACCATTTTTTGGTATGTTATTCATCCATCCATCAATTGAACGTTTAAAGTCAAGTGCAGTTGAATGGTTGTTTAAACCAGTAACAAACTGAAAATTGAATGGAACATTCGAACCATAGTCGTAATATTTTACTGTATTTTTTAACGACGTATAAGCCTCTGTCATAATAATTTTTTTATCCCCACCCAATGAATCGAGTAAATTTCTCCATCTTTGTATGAGTTCATATGTTTCACTTTGATCTATGGTATAGATATGTTCAAGTGTTGCTGGATCATCGGCGGGTTTTCCAGAATTGGGAATTACAGGTTCATCACGAAATAGTGCATCTTCGTAAATAAATATCATGGAATCAATACGGAAACCATCAGCGCCATTATTTACCCAAAATACTAAAGCATCCTCCATTTCTTTACGTAAATCCGCATTGCGGAAATTAAGATCGGGCTGTTTTACAGCGAATTGATGAAGATAGTATTGTTGACGTTTATCATTCCATTCCCATGCAGAACCCAAAAAAACACTCAGCCAATTATTTGGTGGTTGTCTAGTACCATTGACAATTTTTGCGTCTTTCCACACGTAAAAGTCGTCGTATGGCTTAATTCTTTGTATACTTTTTGCAAACCATGGATGTTCATCTGAACTGTGATTTGGCACCCAATCAAGAATAATTTTAAGACCACGTGCATGCGCTTCAGTTGTCATTTTTTTGAAATCCTTAAGTGTCCCAAATATTGGATCAATCTCGGTGAAATTCGAAATGTCATAGCCAAAATCAACCATTGGACTTGTGAAAATGGGCGAGAGCCAAAAAGCGCTAATATTCATATCTACAAAATGATTCATTTTGGTTGTGACACCGTTCAAGTCACCAATACCATCACCATTGCTGTCTTTAAAGCTACGTGGATAAATCTGATAGATGAATGAATCACGCCACCATTCGCCAAGCGTTGAAGGTGGAGGCGGTTGTGGTGGCGCAGCACTTGCCAATGCAGCTGCTACGATAAAACACACTGTTACTGACTCACGAAACATGTTGAGCCGTTCTATTCTATCTACTCGTCGTTCATATCCTTTTATACTCTAGTTAACAATTCAAATGCAATGAATTATTGATGACAAACTCAACTGAATAAAGACGACAAGCAATTGTCTTATGATATATAACGTTGATTAACAAGAAATTATCATAAATATATAATTGTGTATGTTTAACATTTACGACGTTTCTTGTGACGTTGCAATTGGATGATACTCCATTCCGATAATGCACCGAAGGGCAACGAACAGTTGCACACTTAGGCAATTCCCGTTATGACCTTTAACGTGGCGATAAGATAGGCCAGGGATTTCCATGGGAACGGAAAGGATAGTGGACTAAAGTAAAAGGTCTGGAGAGTCCTGACTACTGCTAGAAGGAGTGAGTGAGGAAGATACATAGTCAGAGATCAAAGTAGGGTCATACGTATTTCGTGTAATATAAAACAATTGTGTAGAAATGTGGGAAAAAATATAAAAGTATATGTGGATATGCAGCACTCGCCGTTTTTCTCTCAAATACAGTATATTTACGTTTGGCATCACGTCATATGATAGCCACATTGTTCAACGCGCTACGTGTCACGATACAGTAATATTCAATGGGAATTGAATTCGATAGAACAAACGAAAAATTTGATAGAAGTCATTGTTATCGGCGATTAAAGTCAAAAGTTGGTAATATTTGTACGAATTTGTGTAAAAGTAGATTTTATGAATAAATATATTTTTAGAAGATAATAACTGTTCATCGACCAGGTATTTTGAAAATTCATGATAAAATTTTTGAAGGTAGATTAAATGCTTCTTAAAATTAATAACAATTTTTTTTCATTTAAATCGATCATTGAGTTGTAAAAGTAAAAAAATCACGGACTTAATGATAAATTCGAATTTGACCTTGAATAACTTTGAAACGAGTACTTTTATCTCGAAATACTATCAGACCTTTTTTGTAGAGCGTCCAATTTTCTATAAGTATGTCTAATTCGCTTCACCATGTGTTTATTAGTTGACAAGTTATAAAATTGAGAAGTAACAAAAAAATTTTTCCGCTGTTAATTAAATAAGAAATGGAAAATCGCCATGCGGCACCTCTTAATATCAATATTAAGAGCTTGAAATTGCAGAGAATTTTTTATTTTTTTTTCATCATTTGCAACGATATTTTGGATACAATTTATAAAAAAAAATAGTCATTTTTTTCTGGCCCAGTCAAATCAACATATGATTCGTGATCACAAATTAAAAATAAAAGTGATTTGTTTTATTTGAAACAAGTATCAATATTTAATATGAACTATTATATTCAATTTATACACAATATCTGAAGGGACCATTCGACAAATAAAATATGTAGATTTTTATTTTTTATTCATGACTACTACTCTGTGTATTCCCTTTTATTTATCGATAATTACAGATGCAGCACCTGGTAAAAATAATTTTCTTGTATTTATCGGCATCCCAGTTGTCATATTTGCATCAAAACTTGACACATAGACTGACATTATTTCAGGAATATTCATCCAAGACATTGCATCAACTACGACTGCACTATCGGAAAAATTAATAATCAAAGCGTACAATCTTTCTTTCGTTCTTTGACGAACAATACCAAGAACATTGTCTCCAATTAATGTCACTTCCAGCGCTGCATTCTTAATTAAACCGGAATTCTTTAATGCAATAAGTTTCTTAGTAATTGTGTAATGAGAAAATGCAGATGATTTTTGTGCAGCCAAGTTCAAAGTACGATAATTAGGATTGACACGTAGCCAGGTTTTATTATTAGTTGAGAATCCAGCGCTTGTGGAATTATCCCATTGAAATGGTGTCCTTTCCGGATCACGTGATGTGAACTGATAATTAATTGGTCCGGCATTACATCCAACAGGATCAACTGTTTCATTCCACGACAGCCAAGTGTCCTCCATTCCAATTTCATTTCCATTATAAATGACACCAATGCCAGGAAGAATTGTGGCAATCATATTCATTTCATCAGCTCTCTTAGTACCAAATCTTGATGTGACACGACGATTATCATGATTATCAACGACCCAATTTGCTTCGTAATTGCCCTTTGGCATATTATTCATCCACTGATCGATGCCACGTTTAAAATCAATAGCTTTGGAACGGTTATTCAAATCGGATATGAACATAAAATTGAATGGTACGTTTGCACCATATTCATAATATTTCATTGATGGTTTTAATTCGTTTAATCCAGTATAGCTCTCGGTCATTAAAATTTTTTTACCACCTGGACGTGAATCCAAATGTTGCCGCCAATCTTTCACCAATTGATAAGTTTCATTCTGATGTCTTGTGTAAATATGATTCAACGTATTATAATTATTCGCTGGTAAACCAGTGTTTGGTATTACAGGCTCATCAATAAATCTCGCATCTTCAAACGCATGAATAATAGCATCGACCCGAAATCCATCAACACCACGATCAGTCCAGAATGTCAAGACATCTTTCATTTCTTGATATAGTGCTGCACTACGATAATTCAAATCGGGTTGGGCAGCTGTAAACTGATGGAAATAATATTGTTTGCGTTGTTCATTCCATGTCCATGCACTTCCCATAAAAATACTCAGCCAATTGTTAGGTGGTGTCCTTGTGCCATTAATCATTTTTCCATCTCGCCAAATGTAATAATCATCGTACGGTTTGATACGTTTAATACTTTTTTCAAACCACAAATGTTTGTCTGAACTATGATTTGGCACAAAATCAAGGATAACTTTTAAATTTAATGATTTCGCTTTATTAACGAGTTGTTGAAAGTCTTGAAGCGTACCGAAAGTCGGATCAATGTCAGTGAAATTGGAGATGTCATATCCAAAGTCGACCATTGGGCTGGTAAATATAGGTGAAATCCAGAATGCACTTACATTCAATTGAGCGAGATGATCTAATTTACTTGTAATGCCATTTAGATCACCAATACCGTCACCATTGCTATCTTTGAAGCTTCTCGGATATATTTGGTAAATAAATGAATTGCTCCACCATTGTTGACTAGCGGCAAAATTAACACTAATTCCACACACAATGAAACTTATTAATATCAACTTGTGTGACATTTTAGAGAAATGAATCGTGTCTATGCCGTATCGTTGCCCAACATCACTTAATATAATGTCTGGAAGTGATCATACTCAAAAAAAAATATTTATCAGTCGTGTGATGCACAGAATATTATCAACATTCTAAGGACTGATAAGAGATAAAATTATCTCTATTTCTTACGACTCTCGTTGTCTACGCGTAGGGATAAATAAACAGCAGAATGTTATATAGCTACATACATTTTTTTGTCTAATATAGTTGTATCGCATCAGCCACACTTGAAACTTCTACATCACGTACGGTGAGGGTCATTCATTAATACTCATGTAAACACTCATCTATGTGAATTAATCTTGTATTATATGTCAATAACTTTGTAAAAAATATAAACATGAGTTTCGTGATAATGGATATTGATAAAGATCATCTTTTATATTTTAGCAAAGATAAAAAGGACTTCTGTAAAAGTAATGGGGCCATAATATTTAATTTGTTCAATGAATAGATAATCAATCTTTATTGTCAGTAATATATTATTTTTATTCCATGCATTTATACTGTGAACGAATCCATTATTATGTACGATGTCAAGAGCTTATGTATCACATTTAAATATTAAAACACGTATAGTGAGGAAAGTATTAATATGAAAGCTAAGGGATAAGGAGCAAGTTGGAGAAGAATGTTAATTTTTCCGTGCAATGTAATATCGATCGCTGTTAACATGCGAGTAATTATTATTTATCCTCTTTTATCTCAGTCTTCCACTGTAATATTATAAACAAATGAAATTTGACCATGCACATAGAGAAAAAAATGGGATACGAGAGCAAAAAAGGTTGATTGAAGAGCAATAGAGTTTAGTTCATGATGTAGTTACCTCAAAGTATTACCTCGAGTATGACCACTATCTGTGATGGTGATTAGATAATAATTGAGAATTTATTACAATTCGCGAGCGCGATAAATTTGTTTCAAACTTTTGTTGTTGACAGGATTATTTTTATATCAGTTCAAAATCATACTTCATAGACAATTTTTCCCATGTGCTGATACGACTTTAATTGATAATAACCTTAAATTCTAGTGAACTCTGATATATTTTCTCTAACAATGTAAAGTATAAAGAGCAAATCATGACGATAATACTTTGCGTGAGCAGAACAAGAATGTTGTATGTATGAATATATGTGCTCTTGTTATCAAAATCAATCAGCAAAATTACCGGAAACGAAACCAAAATTGTTCAAATAAGAGGAAAAGATTAATGTGATAATTCATAACGGCCATCATCCGATACGTTGAGAAGAAGAATGTCCAACAATCAAATTCACTCAAAGAATATTGTTTCATTGATATTTGTTGATATTAATATCTCAAATTAATTCATACAGGAGAAAAAAAGAAATAAATGAATGAAATTGAATATAAACACACTTTTGTTTGACATATATCCTCTTGCTTCGATATTTTTTCTATTCCTTCCTCTCATATTCATTCATAATTATGTGAATGTATGAATGAAAAAAAAAGTTATACATCCTTTAGTCTTGAACGTGAATTTTTTGGCGAACACAAACTCCAGCAGAAGTTTGCTTTTAGTCACGCGATATATTTATCCACATTCACGAATGCAATATTGTTTATTTCGTTGATAGAATGATGACTTTATTTCGTATTCAAACAATTTCAATACACTTTCATTATAATTTTTGAACAATTTGAAAATCAAATGATATATTTACTCCATATAATGTAGTAGAACTACTAAAACTAACTAACTGCAATGAGAATGTAATCAAAACTTTCAAAGTAATCAAAGGCGTACATAATTAGGTGATTATAAGCATATGATCATTTACTCACGCACGTTTATACAGAATTTTCATATGTAATCAACTTTGGTACACAAGGTATAATAATCGTCGGATACATACTATATGAGAATCAAAACCGACAATTGGCAATCAACTCTTATATAACACAAGAGAATACCACACATAGCACATTTAGTGCGCATGACTAAATTGATTGTAGCTGATGAATAATGCTTTTGTTTGATTGAAAAGCAGTGTATACGAATATTCTGTATTCAAACAATGCCTTCATGTTTGCTTTTATTGATGGAGTGGATGCGTTCAATCGAAATCAAATTAAATAATGGTTTCATGTTTATTTTCATATTGTATTTATATTTTTGACACTTTTTCTGTAAAAATAATTGTTACCAAACAAATATGATGAAATAATTGAATGAGAATAAAAGAAGCGTTACTAGATGAATGGATCGAGATGATGTTAACAATAACACCGGAACTCATTGTTGAATAAACAACAGCTCGTGGTATATTCATTCAGGTGGCCACGTCAATTACAAGTGACGGTTTATTGAAATTTATCAATAAAACGTCTGGTGAAACGTGTACAGTTACTTGTCGCACAATACCCAGAACATTTTTTACATGAACAATATGATATCGAGTGTATTTCCATGTTGGTTGATTTCACTTATTCGTATAATTGGCTGTGATGGAAAAAAAACAAAAAAAAACTCGTGTGGAATATTCACTATTGGAAAAATTGCCTCTTTTCCTGAATTGAAATACCATTCTTTTATTGGATCATGGAACTATAGATAATATCGATCACTGGTATTCTAACCAACAGGATTAATTGTGTCCAGTATGTTATGTGTGATTCAAAGTCCTTTCGATGAACAATCACTATTATTTTCAACTGGTTTTTATTTATCATCACTATTATTGAATAATATTTTACATGGACATATAATTCGATGATAGACATGATTAAGATTAAGTTACGAAATTTATAGGACGAAATGAAGTAGATATAGTGGTTGGAATAAAAGATGGATTGGCTAAGCTGAAGGCAGAGCTGGAATCTCACTTTGGGGAGGGTGAAAATTTTCGGCATTTGAAACATAACACGGAAAATAATTGAAAAGAAAAAACAAAGATGATTTCATATGAATGCAATGTGCACGAAAATTCTGATGAAAGAATGTACTATTCTTCAATTTGAAAAAATTTCCAAATTCCCTCTTGTAACAATAGATAAATATTTGATGAATATGTATATGAGAATAACCGAAAGTCTCGATAGTATGAAAGCATCGTTTATCTGCATGATAAGTGTAGTAGCTGCACCTGGTACCACAACATCAGCTCTCATCAACATCTTATCAAATGGTCTGGCCCTCGCAAGAGCTATGCAACTATACGATAATCATATCAAACTAGTTGAGCTGATGCACATGATGGGACAATATTAGCATACTATATTCATCTTTGAGTCGATATTATGTTTGAACGTGATGGGTAAAAACACATTATTCATATCAGTAATGAACATGAAATTGAATGGCATATTGGATTCAAGACCGCAACATTACATCAACAATAATGGCGAATATTCATCACAAGTCAACAAATTTTCTGTGGTATACTGAACAATATGTCAAAATTTGTGAGTCAGCTTATAATAACTACTCGTGATAGTGGAAAATAATAATATTCATAATTGTACTCACACTTAACTGACTTCAGAGACGCGTAGCTAGACTTGAATGTATAAAGTTGATATTCATTACATTTTTTTTGGTGTTAAAGTAATGTATTTTATCTGTCCAATATGAATGAAACAACACAAATGTGTTAACAATCAAAACATAAAATTGTATCATGGCTGAGAAGTAGTTTGAATTCAAAATACTTGATAACAGTCTACATAATTCAAAAGTCAACATACCCGAATAAAGAACTCACGAAGTGAATTTAAACACGACATAAGACAAAGTCACCATATTAATCAACGTTCAGTGGGGTTTAAATAGTTGTGTGAGTGATCATTCAGCATAGAGTTTCAAGCTTTTGTTTCTCTTTCTTTCGGTGTTACATGTATTTAAAATTTAAATTTTAATAATGTGAATTAAATTCTAATAATATTATATATTCATATATGGATATGTATACATGAAAGATTTGACTCTACATGTAACTAAACAGAAAATAAAATGATTTATTTTTTATTTAATCCATGATACAAAAAGATGAATCAGAATCGGATGGTTGAAAGTAGATGACGTCGGAACAGGCGTCGTTCCATTCAATGTTACGCTAATACTTCTATTTGAGCCGAGTAGTTATATAATAAGCCAAAGCAAGAAGTAGATTTCCTGCGACTTGCGGAATTTCATTAGAATCTATACAATGATTTCATCAAAATAATAAATGTAAAAGTAATGGAGGCCTATTATTTTTCAATGCGTTATTATAAACCTGTCAATTACAATTTTGCTGTGAAACGTAGCGCCAAGTATTTGCAAAAATAGAATGAACTATGTAGTCATTAATATATATCCACAATTTAGAAAAAAAAAAGGTAATCAATATCCTATTTTCGATGTGAACGTACTTGGTGAGTTCAACTTCTACCCGGTGGATCATATATGTTGAATTAACCCTTCAACAGTGTGTGATATATTCATGTGCCTAAAATTGAGATTCAGATTCATTTCAGATTAGTTTCACTTAACTTAGGTTATTCTGTCATTAAAAAATTCAAGATGGTGTTTATAGGTCGGAATTAGCTGGTGAAACTTAATTTGAACTCAGAAAAAAAAATGATTCGCGGCCCTGGAGTGCACTTCAGGAATATTGTCTGACAAATCACTCTATATTTAATATTCTTTATATTTCTGTAATTCCATCATTAGATCAAAATTCAGCGACCCCAAAAACCCCTGAGAAATATTTTTTATGAGAATTGAAAAACTTTTGTGTGAATACACTTATGACATAAAAACATTTTTTTTTCTGTACACTGTTCAGGGGGAATTTTCATGAAATAGTCCGGGGTACCATGAAAATACAATGAATATCAGGTGCAATCAAATATATCGCCACGAAAATAAAAACATTTGACATTTAGATCAGCTAAGTGTTCGAATTTGGCTGAGATATCATTTATATCACAACGACCCCATCATTATTGCAATCTTCAAAGCTTCTTGGATGAATTCGATAGATAAAAAAGGTGTCCCTGTACTATTCTGGTATAATGGGGTCATACAAAGTGGCATACAATACGAATGACTCGTAAACATCTTCAGAAAATCTGTGGCACTCAATTTCCATTGGACTCTTTGAGTAGATTTAATATCTGATGATCGATTTTTTTCTCCTCGTCCTTATGAATGGGTTCAGATCGGACGTAAGTGATAAGTAGCCTGATGGTTTATCGCAGATTGCATCATTTGGGAACGGATCATTATTAACTTGAGCACGAAACTTAGCGAAAATTATCAGAAAATTACCAATCGTTAAGTTTGAATAAATCTGAAAAGTTTGTCCTGGATTAATGTTAAAAAAATCAGGTATTTTTCAACAATTTCTATTGGAAGAAAAACATTGGCAGTAGTCAGAAATGAAATACATTATAATCTTAGCGGGAATAATAATTCTCAAATGAAAACCATTATAATATAGAAATACTCAAGAGTGTAGTCGCCCTTCAGAATTTCCAAAATTACATTATTTTCGTAGACGATTTTTTTAACATAAACAATCCAATTTAAGTACATTCAACATATATCTAACAATCCTTGGGCTAGATATATGCATTATTAATTGGAAAAATACATATATTGTGTCGTTTTCATATGAACGATATCCTTTGTTTGTTAATGGTTTTTTCTGATCGATGTTTATTCGAAATCTGTACTGAGACAACAAATACCAAAGTTTTCTTGATTGAGCGTTGCATTTATTTAACACAGCAAAACTCGATATTGCTGCAATAAAAATACCAACGTTAAAATAAAAATACCCCATAACCACACTTTATTTATGTAAATACATATATATATATATTATTAGCATCCTCGACGACATCAGAACGTATACTATTTTTGACATGACTAGAAGTTTCACGGGGAAAATTAAATGGACAGGGAAGTGTATGATTTCCGATTGACATCTATACGGTATTTATAGAAACACTGCAAATTCAATTGTGTTAAAAATGACTACAATGATTTAAGACAGGAAATAACACATACGTGTGTGTTAGAATATACCCACTTCAATTAGCCGATTGATAAAGTTAATCTTGGCGTTTTGCGACTTGGCGTGAATATAAATATTCATAGCTTGCAGTACGTGCAACGAGAATATTTTAAGTTCGATGACACATATTGATGTTCTAATCACAAGCAGTTAATTGAATCGAATGGAACATTCCCGGAATATCAATAGAACGTTAGAATATTTATGTGTCATGCATGATCTTCCATGTTGTTTCTCATACATTAGATTCCTCTGCCATGAAAAATTAATGCTCCGTATAATTATTTCATCGTCTCTAACTATTTTGGTGAAACAAAAATTTTAATCTTGAGCAAAGTCCAAAAGTCTGTATTTGAATTAGAATTAATATGAGTTTTTACATTGTGCAAGAACAGATTTTTAATCACGAATACTTTGGTTCAAGTGTATGTTTTCCATTTTTATTTTTTACTCTCAGAATATACGTAAATACTGTTCAGGATATCACCATTTATTCATATTCATATACACGCTTATACTCAGCGGAAAATCAATGATTTCCTACCTAGGCATGCACATGGAAATGTATAACTATAGTGGTAAGGAGTATAGCTATTGTATTTGCGATGAAATGAACGCCAGACGCTACTGACCGTTGACTGATTAAATCAGTCTGTGAATAGAAGTTTAATTGTACGGACCCGGTATCCTCTCCCCCTCTCTCGCTGTTTCTCTTCCCACATTTCATATTGTTATTCATTGAATACATTGAAACAAATTTATGTTACACACAAATTTCATTGTACAAACATCTTAGTTATTGAAAACTACAAGTCAAAGTGAATGAATGAGATACGATAATGAATATGAACTCTTTTTATCCAAGAGACATACATGCAATCATCTAGAAATAATTTGTAGGAAAAATAATGAAATTACATAACGTCATTCAGGAGTCTAATATAACATATATATTTCAATTTTTATTAATAAGGAATCAAGTCGGTTCTAAAGTATTTATCACTACGGATTAATATATTAAATATTCAAGGACCAGTGAGAATAACTGACGCAGCTCCAGGTAAATTCACCTCTGTGGTGTCCATCCTCACTTCACATGGAATATTTGACTCAACACTAGACGCGTACACGGTCAGTTGTTTCGGAATGTTCATCCACGTTCTTGCGTCTACTACTACGGTATTTTCTGAAAAATTCACGAGCAAAACGACAGGCGGAACGTTAGGCAATTTTCGCACAACACCAAGCACCGTCTCGCCAACCAAAATTACTTCCGTTTCTCCACTCTCCATGATAGGCATCTTTTTCAATGCCACTAGTTTTTTAAATAACAAATAGTGAGAATTTACTTTGCCTTTTTGTGCAGCAAGATTTATAGTCTTGTAATTATGGTGAATTGGTAACCATGTTCTATTTGCTGTAGAAAATCCAGCGTTAGTTGTATTATCCCATTGATATGGCGTTCTTGCTGGATCACGTGATTTCAAATAATATCTATCTGGTCCAGCATTACATCCTGCCGGATCAACAGTTTCATTCCAACTCATTGGACGGTCAATCATTCCTATCTCATCACCATAATAAATAATACCAACACCAGGAAGTATTGCAGCGAGCATAGAAAATTCATCAGCACGACGTGGACCATATCGCGTTCCAACACGATGTTGATCATGATTGCTTACAACCCAGTTGGGCAAATTTCCCTTTGGTACATTATTTATCCACTCATCAATATCGCGTTTGAAATCCATCGTAGTAGAATGATTATTCAATGGAGTTATAAACATAAAATTCATTGGTACATTCGATCCATAATTATAATACAACATTGTATTAGCCAAACTTGTGTATGCTTCAGTTAGAATAATTTTGGGCTCACCCTTCAACTTTTTACCATGTGCATCAATTATTTTTCGCCATGACTGTAGAATTGTATACGTTTCAATTTGATCTTTTGAATAAATATGTTTCAATGAGTCATAATCATTCTTGGGAACACCGGCATTCGCGATATTGGGCTCATCAAGAAATAATGGATTTTCAATTAAATGATTGATTGCATCTATCCGAAAACCATCAACGCCATGATCTAACCAAAATGTCAAGACATTTTGCATCTCTATATTCAATGCAGCATTTCGATAATTTAAATCCGGTTGTCCAACAGCAAATTGATGGAGATAATATTGTCCTCGTTCAACATTATATTTCCATGCGGAGCCACCAAAGACACTAAGCCAATTATTCGGTGGTGCAGTCGTACCATTCACCAATGCGCCATCCATCCAGATATAATACTCGTCATACGGTTTGATCTTCTTGATGCTCTTGAGAAACCACGGATGTTTATCCGATGTGTGATTTGGTACAAAGTCAAGGATTACTTTGATACCGAGAGCTTTCGCTTTAGTTGTCATGTTTGTGAAGTCACCAAGTGTACCATATATCGGATCAATATCCGTAAAGTTTGCAATGTCATAGCCAAAATCGACCATTGGACTCACGTAAATTGGTGAAATCCATATTGCACTCACGTTCAAATCGACAAAGTGTTCAAGTTTGGTAGTAATGCCATTTAGGTCACCAACACCATCTCCATTTGTATCCATAAAACTACGTGGATATATCTGATAAATAAATGTATCTTTCCACCATTCTTTTGTTGGTTTTGGCGCAGAATCAACGTAGCAAAAATTCGTCAATATGACGCAAAGAAATATTGATAACCACGACATCTTGTCGTAACAAACTATGCAATATTGTGTGCGTCAATCATTGATCTTTATATATCAATGAAATGAAGGTAAAACACAGATAAGAGGAACAAATAAAAAATGGTAAGTTGGCGATAAGATGGAAAAGCAAACCTTGTACAATTAAATATCAAATAGAAGCCGAGGACATTTGTGAAGGACTTTATCCTCCATTGCTCGGCACCTCTTTCACATTGAATACAATTGATAATTTTCTACAAAATGATTATTTTATTTTTTCTTTTTTTCTTCTATCACTTGGCTGTTGAATTTGAAGAGTGTACGCTCTCACTCTCTCGTATACTCGAGATACCCGTTTATTTTTATTCGCTTCTTTCTGACACGTTCAAGCAACAAATAGTCGCCCGATTCTCGATTGGAAAAATTCTCTTTATTTTTATTTTTTTTTGCTCTCTCCCTCGTCGCACTTTACTGAAATCGTATTTCGAACAGAAAATAGAAAAGGCTTCTAGGGTGCCCGCCCTTTCCAAGCTGCGTACACCATTTTCACTTCCGCCATCCAAAAAGAGAAGATAAAAAAAATTGGATGACGGGACCTCGGTGAAATTTTGTGGCATTTTCGATGGCATCAAAGACGTGCGAGGTCAAAAGGACATATACCCTATATTTGCAGACTACGCACAACATACATATATATATATATATATATATACATAGTGAATGTTGTTGACAAACTCCGTAACTTTGTCGCGCTCACCCTTTGGTGTTGCGCTTCTATGCATGTATATATGCTTTTCCGTCACAACTATACAACTAAATCTATATGTACATGTAATGTTGAGGGAGTCAATATTCTCGCGTGCCAATGTCGTTTATGCGTGCTACCCATGTAAGCAGTGTTATCGTGCAATGACTAATTATGCAGCTAGTTACTCTCGCTGCTCATATAGTTTACAACTATCCACATACATTCTTTTGTTTAATCATTTCATTTTTCTTTTTTTCAACCATAACCAATTGATATTTTTTTATTTATAGAAGCAAGAGGAGTATTCACTGGACACACGTGCTAAGTTATAGAAGTAAGTGAAACAAATAAAAGTTGATAGATAAAAATAAACAAAACGATATAGTAAATAATTTAAAGTGTATAATTTAAATTGATGGGGGAATAGATAAACTAGTGGAAATAAAGCAAATTCAAGTTGCAGTGAATGTTGAAATGACCGATGATATTGTTCGAGATAAACAATGTTATCATGGGTTAAATACTGAACAAGATGAAATTTTGTTTTTCAATCAATTGAATTCAACATGAAATTTCACACACATGCTCTTGGAAATATGACCCCATGAGAATATATTATTGTATTATAATGAAGAATTTCAGAAGCAGTTACTGTTTTTTTCCACACTTATTAGGAAAAAAAAAAGAAATAAATAAATATCTTATAAACTGATCAGGTTAATTGTAAATAGAAGTCAGGAATTTGATCATTTCAACGAAAAAAGTATCAATAATTGACAGTTTATTTTAACGTTTTCGAACATACACCTGCCAGTATTACGAAATACTACACATATTTTATATTCATAACCATCTCAGTGAAAACTTATTGAAGGGGCCGCTTTGGTATATGATTGATTGAGATGACAAGATAGGTGAAAGTAGTAGGTGAAGGCAATTTTTGAGAGTGTGAGAAAAATTTATCAACAGTGTGAAAATTATTTTTGTCGCAAAATCACAAAAATCCAAATAATGAACAACATAAAAAACAAAAAAACGTATATGCATCTAAGCACTTATTTATTTGTTTGGGAGTAGGAATAGATCCTCCTTGAGCATTGGTTAAATCTGTTGTTTAGTACAAAAAACAGACAAAATTTCTCGACAGAAATAATGTTTATTTATTTTTCTATAATCACTATTTCAGGGATGAATTTTTAGGAATAGGTCCAACATTTTCGTTCATCATTTTCGTGTCAAGAAGATGAAAAACACACATATTGAATTCAGACCAAGTGAATTCAATAGTATAAAAACAAAAATCAACATGACATGAAGAAGATATGTGCAACTTCTAAATAGAACAAAAAACAAAAAATTTTCTATGATTAATCTCATACGGAAGTTGCTTACATATAATATACATCAAGTAACTTAGATGTTAGATAAAACGGACACTGCAACCAATTCATCTTGAAAACTACCCTCGTCAGAGAAGGAAGGCAGTTTAGTTTTCTCTCCGCAGTTTACGAGTATAATTAACTTTCCCGGTTATTAAGCTTCGTCACATATATATATATATATATACAATATATACTACATATTTGACATCATCCATTTCCTAGTCCTCGTTCGCGACTTGTTCACGTACTCATTTTCACTCGTCTGGGGAAATACTCACTGACTATATACTATCACAACTTATTAAGAAAATCTGTGATGTGAAAATGGATAAAAACTTCTTTTTTTTTTATACAGTATTACTTTTTATTTTTTCTCAATCGTTATTTCTTTTTTCACCCTCTACATTCTCACTTTATTTCCTCACCCACGATTACATTTGAAGTAGGTAAATGTGAAACCACATCGTTGCTATTTTTTTTTTTAATTCTTCCAGCTTTAGGGCCTCATTAATTCACGTCAGAGTATAATCACGATATACACACATGGTTAAATGAATAACTTTGCAATTTTTATATACTGACAAAATATCACTCAGTAATGTGGTGGCAAGTATTCGTACCTATCTTTTATATATAAATATATAAGTATGTACATGTGGTATCACTGTGTGCAGTTTAGGTGAATCCAATAGAGATGAAGGCAAAACGAGTGATGGTTATATATGTATATATACCGTGAAGCCTCGTTGAACGATCCTGACTACGGAGAAACTCATTAAAAGCGCTACTATATCGCGGTATAACCTCGGCAAGAGCGTCCTTCACTATTTACAAGGAAGCCTTGAAAGGCGGATATGACTTGTGCATTGACATAGAACTCGACTAAATGTTTATAGTATACACTCTTCTTCCTTTTCAAAATGCGATATTCTTTTGATGAACTCTATGTCTTTCACCCGTAAAGACTGCGGCAACAGTGTAACACTTGATCCTTTGTGATATCATAACATAAAATGTACTTGAATATATTATTATCTATATATAAACCCACCACGAAAGGACGGTGCATAAAATTCATTAAAGTTTTAAATGATCCAAGTGCTATTTGGTAATTTGCAGAAGTGCATAGATTCAAATATGAAATTAAACTTTAATTACTTTGCTGTAGGTAAAAGAAATTATGAGATGAATATAATTTCAATGTGCTACCAATGAGTTACGCCTTATATATGTTAGTTATGGTGAGGTTTTGATTTGTAAACAGTACTATTATTTGTTATTTTTAAAAACGTTGCGAAGTACCATCTAGCTCAATTGCAGGCATTTTTACTTTCTATTCAAACCAGAAATACTTGTGCATGTGGATCATTTTGATATTCTGGTACCACATCATTTCCATGATTTGATTTGGATGTTATTGCGATTGAATTCAACAGAAAATTCGCACAAACGTGCTTTGAGTCATTTCAGAAACGTCATTTTATAATATATATATGTATATATATACATGTCAAGTGGTTATAGAATTATTATAAATTCATATGTTACTGGATTACGTTTTAAACAATGATTCATAATGTATGTAAAACGATAATGTAAATTGAAAATATTGTTTGGTGTCATATAAATACACTATACTTATTACAAAACATTTTCAATGATTCAAAAAAATAAATAAACGTGCTGAAATATGTGGTAGTAAAATTTATTTGATGTACAAGATTTGAATCATGTTCACTGTCATTTCCATTTTAGTTCAGGATAAATTGCAACTTTAAACGGCGAAATTAATATATTTTTAATGAGAAATCGGATCCAACATCGGAGCAATATGAATTACTTACAGAGAGTCCTCAGTGATGCTCGAGTGGAGCTGACAGTCAGCACAGCAAGCTTGAAGGAGTATTCACACGAGATAATAGTTAATGTGCTGGAAGTATAGAAATGAATTTTTTAAAAGTTAGGATAGGAATCTCATAGATTAGAATTCAGCTGGGCAAACATTAATTTAGACTTGACTGAATGCACAATATTGTATGTGGAATAATACATTAGAAATCTCCCGCAATAGTCTGTTTAGTATATTTATTAAATTATATTTCATATTTTCATAACAGACCTCTTGCAAATTGTATAGGGGTATTGTTAGAATAATTAGTGTCGAAATAATTTTGGACGTAATGGCGTGTGTGTGTGTGTGCGACACTTGAATGAATCCATAAAGAATAGCGAATGCTTGAGGCATAAAAGTATGAAGAGAAAGGGTGTATATAAATGGATGTAGCTATAATTAAAATGGGTTAGTATACAGAGCTTGCGGGTGAAAAACCTCCATATAACCACCCTAACTTTATATATACATATTTATATACATATTGTACGTAGTCTACACACGCACTTCTGCTACATTCTGGCCATACATATTTAACACACGTCTAAAGCTTTAACGACTTGGATTTGCTAACCATAATCTCATTCGTTTGTGCACGTCCTATAGCAATTGGATAATCATTCTTTTTTTTTCTCCATCTTTCACAGAAAATTTCATGCTCACTAGATTGCAAATAATGAAAAAAATAATGAAACAAACAAAAAAAAAGTACAAAACATGTTATTGAGTGAAAACAAAAAAATTATATCGATCTTATCTGCTATCAGTGTGAGGATATTGACAGTTTCTCTATGTTTGATGACATTATATCTATTCTGATTAATATCTAAGCCTTCGATTAACTAGATTTATTGAATTGCACTCAAGATGATTAGATTATTAATTGGTCGAGGCAATAAAATGAGAAAGAAGTGAAAAGTTGGAGACAAAGCGTGTTATGTACTGTATGTATAAGAATATATAGTTTGATTAAAATGCTAACGAGATAGCAATGGGATATAAGTGAAAGACATTATTTTTACCGTAAGAAATTTCACTGCATTGTGCTTTGAAAGAAATGGGGTACGAGCGCGTCGCCGCCACCAAGAGATGACGATATGCAAAGTAGAAGCCATTATGCGACTCTTCGAAACAATAGACGTGGTAAACGTACTATACTGCATGCATATAATATCATATGTATATCCCGTGGAAAATATGTCAGGAATTATAATAAATTTTGCTCAAATATTCACGAGAAGGACAAGCTTCAGAAATGCATTTAGAACAATCCCGAGGAAGTTTGACAGCATGAAAAAAAAAAAAAGATTACAATTTTTTTTTTCTATACCGATCGATAGTCTCAGATGTCTGATAAATAGAAAATAAAAATTCGAACGAATACACGGGTACGTTTCACAGCGATTCATTTACATTGTAACTCTATAGATTACTAAAAGTTAGTTGAGCTTTCATATTTTGTTGCTTGTTCGTTCACATTAAATTGCCGCATGCGTATTATTACTGGTACCGATACCTGGGATTTGAGTTCAGAGTGGAAAAAAAATGTTTCAATTATCGTTTATAATTAATAATAAGATAAAACGTTCACAATAAAATTACCACAGCATATAAAACTTTGCGATTTTTCAAATACAAATTAAATATAATACCAAACAATAGTCACGTTTATTCGACAGTGCGATCGATACAACTAAAGAGATGATTCGCTGTTAATTAAGTTTGTAGAACTTCTACAAATGTGGCACGTATACTGTGGCATTTCTAGTTTGGAAACATCAATTATGTCAACACAGAATACCAAACATATTATATTACACCAATCGAATTACAATTTGTTACTTATGCAGGCAAACATAGTGTGTTACTTTTTGTACACGTAATTGAATTCTTTTCTTTAATACTCTGACAGAAATCATTGAATTTCATAGAAAATATCATACTGAAGATTTTTTTACTCATTTCAAAACTTTACTTGGAGCTGACCGAGCAATCATCTGATTGAGGCACTTGTCTGACATGTAGGCGGCGTGTTCGATTCAGGATGGAAGCGAAGTTCTTTTCGTGAGAATAAAAAAAAAAAAAAAACAGTTCTTGTTGGTGGTGAGTAATAAAAAAAAAAAAAATCGATGACAGTGCCTATATGTGATTATTTATTAGTAAATGAATATTACCGGTTTTGATGATGATATAATCTATCTTTTTCGATTTTAAGTTTCAAATTATATCAATTATTCATTATCGTTGTACATCTACTGTGCACTGAGAAAACCGGAGTTTTTCCTCCCGAAATATTTCTCACTATTGTACCAAAACTGGTATTCCTATAGTCCGAATACCAGAGTTTTCTTAATAGAGAGATACGTATATTTACCACAGTAAAACTTGGTATTACCGGAAAAGACATTTATTTAAACCGTCGAATGAATTATATGGTCTTCACTGATGGAATGAAACATTGAAGCATGTTACATGCCGAAGTTTATCAACATTGAGATAGTAAATGAGTCATTAAGTGAAAATAGCTCAAATATAAATTTTGGACTATTTTTAAATGACCACAAATAAAAACGAGTTCCATTTTATGGCGATCAAGACAGAGTATGTATAGTGAATAGGTGTATGGAGGTCAACAGAGAGCCACAAAAAGAATAAAGCATATTATATTTAAATCATATTTACGGATGCAACACAAATCAAGCTGGAGGCGCATCGTTTAATATGCCATCTGCATCTGATGTAAATTTCCTGTATAGTTTTACCACACCCTATAGTACCAGTCAGTGGATTCAGAGTTGCCTGCAGGCGCGTTCAGGTTAGAGCCAATTGGGGATCGGCATTGGAGGAAATTATTCTCAACGCAAAACGTCACAAATGTTTACAATCGGAATTTTGCATAAACACCTGAAACTAATGCAGCGTTGGAAAAGTATTGAAAAGCACACGATATGTACTAACAATAAGTGAGAGCCTCAACGAGTAAATAAATGGTGTAGAGTCATCTGCCAACAATTTGGATATATATAAATAATTATTTTTTTATCTTAGAGAAAAACTTATCATAACTCACTAATCAATAACAGCGGTACTTGAAACAAAAATTGAATTGATAGGGAAATATCTCCCTCCATAGAATCATCACCTTTTGTCTACCAAATCTCCTCATATATACGAATGATAATATATAATAGTGTGTCGAAATAGAGCACGTTTCTTTAAATAAGGAAAAACTAATTTGTTCACAAACTTGGATTCGTATCATATGGTTGAATGCAACATTCACACATTAAAGTTCAGTTACGCAACTTCAAATAGTGTTTAACACGTTGAAACAACATTCACAGTTGCACACTTGCATTTGCAGTGATGTTATGTAGACAGAATGGAAAATTTGAATTTTCTATAGAAGTAAAGTGGCTGCATATATACGTATATATCTTGTATCATCATAGATACACATATATACCCAGTCAAATGGGCAATGGATGGTCTACCTATACATAACGACGTCAATAAATCGAACGCGGTAGTTGGAGCAGAACTCGGTTGCGGGCCGTGTGATACAACCGTCGTAATTAATCTCTCGTTCAAGCTGTAACCATCCGCGAAAAGAGTCGATCGTCCGCACATACACACACACACACACACACACACACACACATACTTGAATCGCCACAATTCACGACCCGTAACATGACAATTTTTATTCTTTCTTTTTTTGTATGAGTGTGTTTTTTTTTTGTTTTTTTTTTTTTTTCAACGCATTTCATGCACATTCTGCGCTTTTTGCTGTTCACGTCATCGACAGAGAGTGTTACATCCAGTTTTCTCTCAGCCTGTGCGCAACGGATCGTTAAAGTACTGTCGTCTGACAATGTGTGCAATGTGTCACCGACCTTCGACGTCACTTGCATACATATACGAAAGTTTTATTACGTTATTCAACGGCACGTCATTAACGTCGGGGCGGCGATGGCGGCAGGAAGAGAATGAAGCGGTTTCGCGGCGGGTGATGAACTATATCAAGGGAGTGGTGAAATGTAAAAAAAAAAAAGGAACAAATTGCCCACACGTGACTCTATTTGAGTTAATTAGCACACATTGAACATAATGAACTTAATGAAGTCTAATAGTACATAGTGAGAATTTTATGCATTGCGGAAAAAAAAGAGCTGATTGATATAGCTGCGGGAAACGTCAATTTTGCATGAAAAAAAAAAAACAAACAAACAAATTTAAATATAAAGAGAAAAAAATTGAGAAAAAAAAACAACACGAGGTCAGGAGGAATTTGGAATGTTGTATTGTTCGTGATGGGTCACGGCGAATTGATTTTGAACTGTGTAAAGAGTAAGTGGAGAAAAAAAGAGAGAGCTCAAATACGATGTTCAATTCGACTTTTTTTTTCTTTTTATTTTCATTTTCCTTCACTCATTTTTCTATTTTTGGGTGACGCGACAATCTTTTTTGCCCTTGCCCCTCGTATCGGGTATATATACACTGTGTGCAATTCCGGACATTCAGTTGAGAGGAAATTCCACTGTCCGTTCGCTCTGCGCGATTTTACTTAAAATTTTACTGGCTGATTGATTGGTTCTACGCTTGGTCAGCCATATATACACATTCATATATATATATATATATATATATATATATATATATATAAATCGTTCTCAACAATTGAACACTGCCCATCTGAAAAAATACTCTTCAGACTATGTGACGGATAACAGCTGAAAAATTGCATTCACTATAGGGGAGAAAAAGTATTGAATATGATTTTTCGATAATCACGTAAAAATAGAGCGCGAAGAATAATTGAGAAAGAAGAGCAATGCGACACGGTCAATTTCTTATGCCAATCGACGAGAGAAAAACTACAAAAAGTTCGTCTATTTTACTTTTCTCTCGTGACTGGCCGGAATAGATCACTTCCCACACGGGAATAGGCGAGTAAAGGACAACTTCCAAAAATGTATTCGCCAGTAAATTTTGTCGTGTATTCCTTATCATATATTTCTCGATACACAGATATATCTTCAAGAATTCAAATAGGTTGACGAATTTGTTTAATATATTTATTAACCACGTTGTATACATTTGAGCATATGTTTTGAGAAATGTATTTTTTTTTTTTTCCATTCGAACAAACATTGGAAAATAACTTTAACATATATTCGTTGTGAGTTACACCTGTATTGATAGTCGAGTTAGAAATTCGAGTGCTATTCCAGAACTTCACATCGTGCTGGGAGTTTTGAGTAGCAATTCCAAACTCTCAAATGGTATCAGATTATAGTTTAGAGATTCAGGGTTGAACCAAAGCTGAAGTGTCCACACTGCAGATCCAATTGTGTTGAAGAGTGTGCTATTTTCTCTTTCAAAGTACTGCAGTCATTTCCTCACACTTTAATTTTCAATGTATTTCGCATTTTCTCATTAAGATTAGCTGATCAGAATGATTTTCACTCTTTCAATTAGTCATGGAGAACTATTGGAAAGATTTCAAATTATTGAGAGCCAAAAATTGTTATAAAATCATTTCTTTTGTTGACACTGATGACTGACTCGGTTTCACAACAACTGATATCATCAACTATCAATTTTACACAGCTGAATCTGTGTGTCATTCCATCTGCATTACCTATTAGTTCAAAATTTGAAATTTCCATTAGAAATGTTGTACACTAAACAAAAAGAGTATATTTGCCACCAGAATCCAAAGTATGACCGAGCGAGTTTTTCTATGGTCAGAATACATATCCTCAGTGCGAGCATACTGGAACAACTCCAACAACAATACCGAGTTTACTTATAATGCTAAAACTTGAACTTATGTGACTACGATATACTTTATAATGTCATAGCTTACATTCTCATACTATAGCAAATACTTTTCCCGCGTGTTTTACCCAGATATGTATGTATTACCCAGATATATATACATCTACATAAATAAAGTGTGGTTATGTGGTGTTTGGATTTCAATGTTTGCATTCTTACTACGACAACACCAAGTTTTGATGTGGTAAATATACTTCTTCCTCTATTAAAGGGTTACGTGGGTTTTAAAGGGCAAAAAAAAAAACATGTTCTCTAATTTTTATTAAATATAATAGAAGAAATAGTTCCTGGCATTGCCGTAGTAAAAAGGTGAATGTTTAGTTCGTAATCTAATAGATGAATTCAATCTGGCTCGCACGCGTAGTACGTCGTTGACAACAGATGTTTTGAGGGGTCACTGAAAAGCCGTTCTCAACCTCTGAATTTTAACAATTTATTGATGAAAGTTTTATAAAATATTGTTCAAATGTTATTCTTTTATATGCTTGAAGTTCGTATAAAATAATTATCTTATTGTGTTGACAAAACATTAGCGAAAATATATTTTTTTTGCCCTTCAAAACCAATGTAATCAATTGAGAAAACTTTGGTATTCGTACAATTGAAATACCACAATTGTTATGAGGGCCAAAAATATTCCGAGAGGAAAAATACGGATTTTCAATGCAAGAGTACACTATTAAATTGGATCGTTGACAACATTATCATTCGCTGATTTATTTTGTGAAACCCATATAAAAATCAATACGTCAAAACACAAAAATAGCACAATTATATCATGTAGATTATCTATAGCATTATAAAAATTAGGTACTGCATCCCGCTCATCACCAGAAGTAAAATGTAATTTTAATTAGTTTGAAATTGAAAAAATGATTAATACTGATAAAAATACTACGTATTATTCAGATGCACGAATAATATATACGTGGTCGAGCATTGCTGGGATTTTCAACTCACTCTATACACCGTTAACGAATTTAATATACTCACCCCAATTTTTTATTTTTATTCCGTATTCAATTTTTTCCTACGTTCATTACCGCACATGCAGTTGTTCGCCCTTTTATACATTTAGCCCTAGTGTTCCATTGCTATTTTTCCATGCCCATTCACTCTTGTTGCCTCCATACCTTCTCAACTGGCATCCTTCGCGGCATTTGTTGTAATGCAAAATAATATGGCGTATACAGGGGTTACAGCATCTCAGTAAATGAATTAGCATATGCCATTTTTCATTTGTTGTGGATGAATTCAAACCTCTAATCAAAAGTTAAGGTTCCGTATGGAGGGCAACGCTACCGCGATTACATTTGCAAATATAATAAATACTTCACCAATAGTTTTTATATCATTTCCCATTTTTCCTGAATAAGACCGCGATAATATTCTTAATCCATTTCATTTTTTCAAAGATTATATTAGCCATCATGGAAAATACAGAAAGGATCTTCTCAATTTTTTTATCACGTGGAAACGATGGCACTATTCAACTGAGAAAAAGAAATATAACAACGTGAGCTGATCATATTAATTTTATAGAGTTTATAGGACCACTAAAAGCCACTAATACGAAAGGGATCATCACTGTTATAGATTGACCAACCGAGAATCACTTTCCTATGCTCGTCAAATATGTAACAATATATAACTAATTAATGTCCATTTGTTGAAATTATCCAAGTGAAATAACTCTGCACTTGGTGCACGAGAAATATAAAGGTAATTAATTGATTATACTATCACGTCTGGAACCAGATATATACTACTCTCTGCTTTACTCTCTGACGCTTCAAAACTTTTTTATTCGTTCTCATTTTTGTTTTTTCTTTCCATTTCATTTTATTCTATTCTATCCCAACAGTAGCCACTTACTGTGCTTGGCATATAAATCACACTGGTGCGCGCGCGTCCGCTCGTACATGGATGGCATATATAAATCATGGCACGCGCATTGCTACTTCTCCCGCTAGTCGTCTAGTCCACAAAAGTGAGATTAAGGTGCATGCCTGATATAATAATATTCTCGCTTGTTTTGATTGTATTCATATACATATTGTTTCTCTTTCATGGTGAGATACAACTATATATATATATGTGTGATATCTGGATTCTTGTCCTGCACAGTTTTATGATGATTAACTTATTTCTGATGTTGGTTCTGAATATTCAAATTTCAACTGATGTATATTGAAAGTCTAACATTAATAGTATTCAACAAATTGGAAGAGATATATTATTTATATTAGAGACGAACATAAATACATTAATTATTACTCCGGGTAACGACCCAGATGGGGAAAAAAATACTTGTCGAACATATATCTTGAAATATACATATTGAAATAAAACTAAATATATGTACGGCGAAGAAATAGATATGCTTGAATATATGTCCAATATACATTTACAAGATATATAATTCAACTATATTTTTACACATATGTTGATAGCATTCTCATTAATATAGTTTTGATATGTGTTGCTTTGGGCAAAACGAGTTTATCTTTTCTTTTACCTGTAAGTATATATTGATACACATTATATATATATACTGTTGTATATTTTATTATATATTCCACATTATATATTTTCGATATTCTGGAGCCGGCAGAAATTGGGATATGTTAACATATATATTTATGTATGTTTAATATATAGATATCAACAAAGAATGCTAAAAGTTTTTTCAATATCATGAATGTACAGTAAATTCTATAGAAGGAGAACGACTGAACAGAAATATGAAACGCGTTCAAAATATGATATTGTCCATTACCAGAAGTCATCATCTGACAATGTCATATTTGATTATGAAACACATCGAAATATAAATCGGTGGCATTTGATATGTAATAAGCACTTCATTGTCATGTTCCCGAAACTCCTTGTACTTTCGTCGTTCTTAGCTAGACACCATTCGTATATCCCATTTCGATAAATTGAATAAAACTTCCAACAAGGGATTTCATGTATCAAGTGGAAGAGAACGAGACTAAGAGAAATGGAAGATTGTCAGCTTCTTAAATGATTCACTGAGCCGAAGATGCAATTGGGCCATGAACTTTACTGTTTCCCTGAAGAAAATGCCTGGCATGTCAATGGAAAAGTTGCTCGATAGAATTGTGTCGCACTTAAACGTTCATTTCCCGTTCTTTTACTTTACCATCTACTGCAGCGCCATTCCATCGGCAAAAATTTATTCTCAGAGCACTTTTGTCGCGTTCGTTTCTAACAAAGAGCCCTGATAGTGCGAGCGATGTCAAGCGAAATAAAAAGCTTGGATAAATTCAAAGGAAGCAGAAGAAAAAAAAAAAAAATGTAATAATGTATAGAGAAACGGTAAATTAGCTAAGAGAATTATTTTGGCCCGAGCATATCTGAATATAGTCGCAGACACAGAGGAAAATTATACTCATAATACATCGACCCTTCTATCTTACTTCTTCCACCCCTTCGTCTCCATCATGCAGGTCGTATCAACGCAAATTTATATAGTAGATGGGGGGGGGGAAACAGTAAAGCACTGCAACGTTACATGTAAAAATGTAGATAATAGCAACAAAAAAAAAAAAAAAAGAAATTAAAGGCTACTTCAACCAACTTTGAACCGAACAAGAACATTCAATCGATATCTGACGTCCCGTTATTGCCGTAAAAAGCTGAAAGTGAAACTGTTTACGTCTAAATATTTGCATGTAATGAAAAAATTTCAATAAACAGCTCATATAAAACATTTTTCCTTCTACTCTGCCAATAATTTCAGATAAATATATTGGTAACGTAATAATATCGACAAAATTACAACTTCCATAAAACCCGACGAATAAAACCCACCCGAAGACGTGCACGGGAAAAATAATAACAAATAAAAAGAACACACCCATACAACTACACAGCTCCGAATGCATAAACATTTCCGTTCCGTCGTGTGTGAAAACTAAATTACTTGGAGGAAATAATTTTCTCTTGGTATATGGCTGCATCTTCGAATATAATAATACATAATAGTCGACGAAAAATGGTGGGCAAAATATTTTTTCCTTACCAGTAGTATGTGTAATATAGTGTGTTTCTTCACGGTATTTGTGTAATTCATGTTCGAAACGTCTTTAATAGGATTTATCATTTTCCCACAAGCTCTGATACACTAGCAGACGTGATAACATATTTTGACAGTTCGCAACCTCCCCGCGGAAACACATTTTCAATCTAATCACCGCATCTTGGGCTGTTTCCTTTTCTCTCTACTACCATCACTCTTTTTCCAACCTGTATTAAATTGTTTTCAGTTACATAATCTATTTATATACGTTGCGATGACGTTGTCGCAAACACTTTTTCGAGGGAAAGTGCAAATAATGGTGACACAACGCGTGGTAACCTAACGTTTTCAGTAACATGTCTCCACTTACACTATCACCATACATACCTCCACAACCATATCTATCTCTCTTTTCTCTTTGCACCACAAAATATAGCCGGTTGGCTTTTCGTAAAATTTATTGCACCGATATAGTTCCGCAAATGCCGTTAACATCGACGAGAATGAGAATTTTCAAGCGAGGAGACCTTTTGTGTATGTATGTGTATTCATATCGCACACACGAAAGACACTTCCGCTTCCTCGCGCTTCCTGTTCGATTTCTCGTGTCGTCGACGATATTCATTCTGATGTTATTCATTGACGTTCACCTGCGATAGAAAATATATATTGAAATATGGATCTCAAAAACTCAGAATAATCAAATTCTAATATTACCGAACATTGACTAGTATTTTGAGGAATCCATCAAATATTTTTAGAACATATGCTACTGCAAATCACAGTCTGTCATTGCTATACGTAATACATTTCTGAAATGGACTTACCTAATTTCTCACTTTTCAGATGATTTTGGAAACGCGCAAATTTATCGCGCCATGTACGTGCATGTCTAGTTTAGTGTGGTTACGTTGTACAGTTCAGTGGAAGGGAAGGTTCATCTTGGTATTTAGAACTTAGTATGTTTTGTAATTCTGACGACGATACGAAGCAGAGCGGTCGAGAGAACAGAGTAACCCAGGTACTCTGTAAATTAAAGTGTGATATTTTAACACGCGTATATATTCTATTCCCTATCTTGAATCACGTCATTTCTATCACTTAGGGGTTTGTTGATTTTCCAAACATAACTCTAATCCTGTAGCAATTTTCAAAACACTCGAATTTGCAGTTTATACCATACCCACTTTGCTGTGTGCAAAGGTTGGGTCAATTATAATATGCAATTTGTATTCAACATATTTTTTCTACATGAAGGTGCAGATTTTCAGCGGCAAATGTTTATTTTTTCAATATTAGATCTACTGAACTAGGATTAGGTGGATGAAGATCGAAATTAGAACTCTCCTCATTGCTTTTCTTTTCCAATCGATTCAAGAAATGACGAGTTCTTTGTCAAGCACAAGCACCGTGCTTTTTTTCTTCACGAAGGTGAAATTTAATTCACTCCTTTTGAATATCATTCAATGGAGTTGAAGTGTAGCATACATCCGATTATTTAGGAATACATATATAAAAGCCATGTACGAACACGTGAACTATTACTATTTGTAATTCTCGGCCTACTACCAAGTTTGTATTTACTATTTTACTATATTTGTTATCACTCACCTCTCAAATGAATTATATTCAAGTATTATATTAGGTGAAATTTACTAAACGCCGTATGGTTTGTTTCGCCGGATAGTTCTCTGAGTGACTGCTTGGTGTTAAGTTCAATTCCAATGATGCAGTACGGTGCATGAATCTGAATTACCATATCTCCTCTATTATTCACATTTTCTTTTGATTTTGTTAGGCAAGAATGAAATATTGTAGATTTCGAATGAATTTGACTCTCCATTTTACTGAATGTGACAGGATTTTGGAAATCTGTTGCATCGAAATTATTGTCTATAGGTAGGCTTGTACTTAAGACCAGAGGAACCACAATGTTGAATTCACCTTTAAAGTGAACAAATGACACCCCGCCCTACAGCAAATTCGGCTGTTCTACTATTTCACGACAACCATGGTTTTGACATCATGTCTCGCCTTACTTTATATATAATCAAAGAAAGTAACGATAACCACTACCAGCACGAATTCGACCTCAATTGAGATCCCGCAATACAGCTGCTAGGTGCTGGGCTTGGAGGTCCCTCCCATGCTTCCTACATCTTTCAGGTTTGTGGATTAGGCACCCCACGACCAGAGGAATTGAATATTTATACACGACGTCCGGAAATGACTGTTGATTTGCCGTATCATGTTTTAACTTTTGTCCAAATTTATTTCCATTTTTATTTTTAAGTAATCGAATAAGTGATGAAAATGCCAGTACTAATTTCGTCAGTCCCGGATTACCAACAAAAGTCTGAAACCCCTATCGCTATATTGCGAAACATTCGATGTTATGTATCAGAACATAATATATATATTATGGAGAGTGTATAAAAATAATGCACACGAATTTGCAATATAAATCTACAAATATAATTCTACTCAAGAAATTAACTTTCATAAATATCTTCTCACGCATGCATATATTTATACACAATGGCAAATGTTCTTGTGCTGTAATATGATCGAGAGCAATAAAACAGAATATATGCGGCAAGTTTTTTCAGAATGACGAGCAAGAAAAAAAATAAATAAAAAAATAGAATGAATTTTTTTTTCCTCCCGATCTACATTACTTTCGTGTCGAGGCACTACTGTATGTATGTGTGTTGATTCAGTTGTGTACGAATATGTACATATACTTCGCGTGAGAATAACTTTGCGTGCTGATAATAAACGTATGTATATATAAATATATATAGACATACAAAAACGAGTCGATTCAAAGGGTTTCGAACTCTCTTCGTTTTCCTCTTTCTCACCCGCCCTGACGCTCACTCTCTCTCACTTCCTCTTCTTTTTCTCTGCTGGTGTTTGTAGGTCATGTCGTGTGGAAATAAAATTTATTAAATTCATTTGTTCACATTCGACTGCCACAATTTTAACGAGTTGCTCGACTGTTGGTAATGAAGAAACAAACATGGAAAAAAAAAATTATAATAATAATAAATTTCTTCGAACTTGTGTTATATATACATTATTCAATTCGAGTTGTGCACATATGTGTATATATATATATATATATATGTATACGTGAGTCTAATGTGGCTATTGTTCTGTGCGCTATGGCGCGCGCAAAGCTCAGAGTTGGCGTGCCGCCATTTGCATTCTCATTATACCATCGTCGAGTTTATTCAAATAGAGGCGATCAAACTGCTACCGGATGGCGGGTTATATGCCTCCACAAGTCCAGAAAATACCACAGTCTCAAGTACAATTCCGCGTGCACGGCCCATTTATAAAATGTGAAGCAGAATAAAAAATCATATATATATATATATAGATACAATGTATAGTGTATTGTACGAAAGGAGCTTTCACGACGGTTTTATAATGCGTCCGCCTTTAAAATTTTCTACCCACGCGGGATGCCACACACTTCATTATAGTGTAGTGGTTGCGGTATATATGAAACACACTGGTGGAAGACCACAACGATTCAATCCTCGTAAATGTTCGCCTGTTGTGCATAACCATGTACTGTGCTCACGTCTATGCTATATATGTATATTCAGTGGACGATCTCTAACGGAGGAAAATTGAATTGCGTTGTGGGCTACCAATGGCGCGATAATAGACTATACGATGAGCTGATGACCACACACATACAGTGTTACAGATGCACACAAGCGATATATCACAATACGCAATCTTGGGATTTGTAAATTACCATGGAATTACGTATTTTAGTGACCACAAGCCAATTTCATATAAACATATATATCGATTGCATGAAGGAATAACGTCAATATTGATATTTCTTGCATGAAAAGCAGTTACTGCGGGATTACGTTAATATGGAAAGCAGTTGTGAACGAATGTTCGACGTGATTTTAGGAATTCTTCTGTTTGCAATGCAATCGTAGTACGTTTCAGAAGTATTCACATTTGATGTAATTACAATAAAGGAGTCGTACGCGCCCATAATTGTATATATCCAAGATAAAAACTGCCGGCCATTTCATTTTCTTACCGCATTTATTGCTATTTATATGTACATAAGTCAATGATTGATGGAATTGTAGAGGAAAGTCAATTGAGATGCACCTTTCCGACGGAAAAAGCGCCATTACAGCCATACTAGCACAATTCACTTGGCTTAAGGTCCATAATAATCTTCGAACTATCCCCCGAAGTGAGTTAATCTCATGAAAAATAGGATCCAATTTCGCGAATTGTTGAATCGATATTAAAAATAATGTTTTGACACTCCTTTTCTCCAAAGAGCGCAGGGATGTTGGACTTTTTTGGAAATAGTGTTCGGATAATAAAATAGATTCTCAATTTTCAAATCATCAATCAAAGATGATGTCCGACCTAGTAAGAAGGCTTTACTGTCCAACAATTTCATGTTTTTATTCAGTACTTACGCTTCATCTAAGTTGAGTCAGCAATTCCGAATGATCGACTGAACCCTTTAAATACGAGTGTCTCTGTATAGTGCAGGTATCAATGCTTCCGTTAAATTCACTTAATTCCGTCGTCATTATCGCCATTTCAAGCCTTTTAGTGAAATGAACGGCCAAATAGTTAGCTAATTATGACGATTCAATTGGTCCAATTTTTTGAACTTTCACCAGTGCCATTTACCGATCATTTTTTTTTTTTGGAGCTTCGCGGGATCATTCATAACCCCGTTATAGATGAGTTTTTTTCTATGTCAAAAATACCATATAATGTGTTCAAATATGTATCTTTTGAATAAGAAAGTAATTATCTAAAAATATTCAAACCCGCCGTGGAAAAAAAAAATCACAAAATTGACCTTGTTTTTCACTCTTTGAACTCCAGCTACCCCTTATGTGAAAGAAGATGGTGGCATTTGAAGTTTATTATTATGTCATTCTGGGAAAAACGTGTTTAAATTTTTAGCTGCTCCGTATACCTGTAAGTCCCTCATATTTTTTGTACTTTCTACTGATCAATTACACTAAAACGACATGTTGTGTTGATCGCATGTGATTGCAAAATGCAATCACGAAATCTGGCACATTTGTGGATCATAAATAGTATTCATTTCGGAAACGAGGGAAATAAAGTAACGTTGTGAAATATCACCAGTGATACTAATTTGTAAGATAGATGACAGTTTGTGAGGTATATAGCAGTCTTTTCTCATCATCATAAATTGAAATAGTCTCATTTTTAAGAATATTAGACAGCACATGGATCAATATTTTCTTCATTATATTTCATCAACAGACATTTTGTTGTCTGAAGAATTCCTACTCATCTATTCCCGTTATTCCAATATACATCTGGAGGTATGCATGGGAATGTATGCATCTGGTCAATACCAGTCTGCCAACACTGCATTAAAAATATAATCTCATTCCTCAATAGTCAGAATGACATTTTTCACTCCTATCATCTTGCGCGCCATTCCGCAGATATTTTGTCCGGAATAAATTGGATCTCACCACATATATCATGGAGGTGTGGGACAAAATCGATTATCTATAGGGCTCCAATGGCATTTCCGGGATGTTCGATAGATTCTGTGTCGCTACGTAGCCTACAAGCAACGGAAAAATTAAGAATCAATTGAATTCTGTCACAATTGCAAAAAAAGGGACATGATCGATCTCGGCAAAAGAAAAAAAAATTAAAAGAAGAAATGAAAATATGGGAAACTTATACGAACCGGACCACTTTCAATTGAATGTAATCAAGAATGTAATCAATTGATTGTAAATAATTTAATTGTTCATGTTAAAATTAATGTTATACGGACAAAGATACGGAGAAAATTATATGCCAAAAAGTTTTGTCGTTAGAAGACTCAAGGCAGGGATTATCGTAATTTGCACAATTGGCAACTCCAAGAAGTCCTAAATATTATTGATAGTCAATACTAGTTCACTATAAACCTATTGTTTACGCTTGACCTTCCGTTTTCAATCAACTTTTGATGTTTGGTCGAGTACTGTATAGTATTTACGAATATAGTACTCGAAGACTTGCGACGTGGAGTGAGAGATAGATTCGCAACTTAACGAGCAACAGACGCTAATCAATTGAAATTCGTGATGATAATTGTGCAAAGTGGTAGGAGATTGTATGCTTGCCACTACTGTACACGAGTGGAGCAATTTTATATTGGATGACTTTCATTGGTTACAGTATAGAAGATATTCAGTTATTACACACTAGAAACAGTTAATTGAAAGAAACATTCATCAAAACTATGTTTTCTTCTCTAATTTTGATCATCCATTATGCGAAGAACAATGCATAGAGTTTCCTGCTTCAATTCTCCCAGAGAATAATCTGGCATCTATCAGCCTGTGCCCCGCATAATCATGAATAATCATGGATAAAGAGGAGTGAAGCACCTCTCAAAAGGTTCCGGGCCGGTTTGTCAACTGTTTTCTCCACTGTCCCAGTGGACGAGAAAAGGTCAGCAAAAATTCCAAAGAGGACAGATAGTTATTCGAAGTCCTGTAGGTCTAAAGCAAATATGAAAATCAGCCATTCCATTGCCACCAAACTTCCAATAAACTTTATGCGAAGTCATTTTGATAATGATCAAAATCCATTCAAACTCGTTCTAGAAGTTCGAATTTTGGAGATTTGTCTCAGAAATTTATTCGCTTATACAACGTTTTCGTCTAATTGATGATTCTTGGAATTACAACATGATAATTGGACAGAAGGCACCATAATTATAATTATCTTGCAAAGGTAGCCTCGTTGCGCTCGTGCTAATAGAATACAATATATAGCATGTTCTGCAAGTTCTACATGCTCATGGATGTTGACACAACGATGAGTATTGGAGGTGAATAATTTATAAACTTGTTGCACTATTAAAGGTGAACGAGTTGTGAACTATTGGCAAGTGTCTAATTGTTCATGATTTCAATGTATGCCAAATCATGGTAATAAAAGACATCAGGAACAAAACAAAGACAGATCACATTTAATCTGCGCACGGGTAATATATACTATGGGTCATCCGCAACTTGCAGGATTTTTGTTTCATGCTTATAGAACTACTTAGACGTCCACAGTTTTCTTTATTTCATTTGGTCAATCATAAATATTAGAGAAACATGATTGAAATATTTGTTTTTATTAGTTATATCACTGTCACGGATGTGCTGTAACAAAAAAGCACCTTCGCCGTACAAATGATGTGGAACTTCTGAATCATTGGAATTCATAACAGACGATTCTCAAAGAGTATCAGTATGGCTACAATTCTCAGCCGAATCATATTTTTATGTAAAAAATTGGTAAAGTGGTGAATGTTTAACCGAGAGTCTCGAACAGTCAAGAATTCTAATATGATCATTATACTCATTCTCTAATATCACTAATTGTACCTACATTTGGGTGCATCATGATTGGTTGATTCACGTAGATTGTTGAGTGCAGATTATCGTCACGTTCCAAATAATGTAACAATAAATATGTTCAATTGGATTCAGAATGAAAATCCAAAAAAAAAAGGGGGATTGTTGCGCACTGCCACGACTCACCGATGATGTGATTGGCAGAGGTGTGTGATTGGTGGATGCAATGAATGAGCGATTAAGATGATGCTTATTTATTTGTACGATTCACTGAATTATTACTTCATTGAATAACAATTCACAGCGTCCATTTAGGATTATGTTATTCAATTGCTTGAATGATCGATTGATTATTTGAATTATTTGATTATCATAATTGAATGATGCTCAACACATATGAGAATTTTCAATAGAATTTTGATTCTCTGATTCTACTTGAAAGCAACAGTATTTATTTTTAGACGTGTTGTCGAAAAGTCGATTACCGTCAAGTAATTCACTATGATGAAACTTTTCAAATTGTTATGACTAGTCGAGAGTTAAGTCGAGACTGAATAGTTTACGGGAGCAAAGTCATTGCACGTCCTAAGCGCTCCGCTGCGATATTAGTACTTCTAGTACGTCCATGTTATCCATCATTATTCTGATTTGTTAATTCTCATCCCCTGTCCACCATTGGATAGGAGTTCCCAATTATTTGGTTGGTTTCTTGGTAGTTCGAAACTATTCTCAAAAAGCTGAATTGACAAATTTGGTTTCTCACACCAGAATAACTTTTGATTGTAGAGAAATGTTCCCATAGGTTTGATGTTACAGATAATGGTAAAATAATAAGTTGGGAGTAATTTCGTCTTACATGCCGAGTGATCATTATCAAATGTCTATAGCTATTTCTTATTATTAACTTAAATCATTCGATTGGTTATATTCCGGTACGCAGCGTAGTTGAAAGAATTATCAATTTGAAATAGCGCGTTCAGCGTACGTGGTCAGAATGAAATGTAAAATTTTTGATTGGGATGTCGATAATGATAGTAAGTAGGGAGGTGCGATCGCCGAGGACCTCACAAAAGTATATGCCATTTGTTTGTACACACTCTAATCCAGTATATTGCACTAGTTGTAGCTATGTAGTATCATTCCACACTTCTGATTTGGACCGATCTGAGTCTATGATTAATCGAAATCAAAATCCTATTGTTCAAGTATTGACGGAGCTTCAGTATCTAGTTGGTGACCATTTGAAGAACTATCAAGAGAATTCATGTAATTCGTGACATCCACTGTATATATACGAGGAGCGATGTATCCACCAAAACCATCTTTTCCTCTAAACGACAGTCCAATACCACCAAGTGGAAATGGCGATTGTGTCTCGACAGGCTGAGCATCTAATAACGGAATGGTTGTTTGTCCAGCATCTTTATGTATGTCAGTATGCGTGAATTTGATTAGTTTATTCGATTCTGGTTCATATTTGAACTGTGCAGCTTTTGTCGGATCATCAGAGTTATCCAAGTTGATTTCGATTCTATAAATTAATCGCATTGTATTATTCTCACATCATCTCAAATGAATGAAAACAGCTCAATATTCCATATTCATGCATCTACCTTTTTCGTTTATAATACTCGGATCTCATTGAATTTGTCGAGGCATCGACCCAAGTGCTACCAAATGGAAACACTACACCTGTTTCAAAGTCGAAAGGTGATGCAAGTATTTGTAACTTGAAAGCAGAATCTCCGGCTGGACTGAATTTAACTCCTGTTTAAACATTATGAGCATCACAATATTTTTAGTAATATTTGTTTTAAGATGTTTTAATCACAATTGTTACGTTTACATCTCATACAAAAATCATGAAGACAAACATTTTGATAAACTCACCAGTGACAACAGTGCCTTCAGGGACTCTAATATCATCAAGATATAATGACTTTCGATTATATCGTAAAGGTTCATAAGATAGTTCCACTTTCGTTGGTGTTAAACCTCTATCGCCCAAGCCAATATCAAGTTCTTTCCATCCAGATTCATTATGTATCATTCCACTGTGCGAGAAGTTGGCTTGTTGAATTTGTAGATGTAACGCATTATCATATGTGACGAACTTAACGCCTGTGACAACCCTGTAATAAAGAACAATTTAAGACCTGTGATTTTTATTGAATAAACGTGCAGCTGATACATGCGGATTAATCAAAAAGTGTATTTGCTGAACACCCTACACATCCATGAAACTTTTTAGCACTAATTCACGCAAGAGTATGCAAACAAAATAATTTACTTTATTAAAATTATCAAAATGCGTATCAGTGTCATATCTGACAGATTGTATGAGTCAATATTTTACGTATTGATTAGCAACACTATTTTTTATTCTGGCATATAGTGTGATGGGCATCAGAAGCATTTGATGGTGGCATCCTTCCATAACCGCATAAATCATTATCACATAAAATCATTAATAGAAAAAAACGGATTCATGTTATGTAATATGTAAGTGATGCGCGTCAAAACAATAATAGATAAATTGACAGATAATTATATAACAAATCAGTGAATACCAAAAACAATGAACGAATTATAAAGAAAAAATTATTTTTAAACTTAACATGTTATTCTGAATATCGGAAGTTTGTCCCGTAACACTGATTCGCCAAATCGTAGAGTTATCATCTTGTTGAATTTTATTTTGATCCATGGAACAACCACACACTGTACATGCGATGAGGGGCCTATATCGGGTCCATGGAGTGTATGAATAACGTTCTCGTCGAATAACTTCCATTAGATCACATGTTGTATTCGTACCGTAAAGATTATCACTGTTATCTCGTAACCACAAGTAATCACGATGTGAGCCGGGCACCTTGACAATTATTCCATTAAATATTAGTGAAAATATTGATTAACAAGATAGCATACACGTTGCTAGATATTGTAATGGAGATTTATATTAAGAATACCCTTCATAGTTAAGTTTTAGAAAAATCATTTTTTTTCCCTGTGTATTATTCTTTTTTCACTATATGTCTCAAAAAAAAAAGTACTATTCCTCACTGAATCCAAAGTATTATTAAGCTACTTTTCCTATATTGAGAATACGTATTCTTACTGTAAGAATACTGCTATAACTCCAGCGAGAATACCGAGTTTAGTTATGATACTGAAACTCCAACTTATCTGACGACATTCTAATGTCGTCATAGTTTACAATCTCATACTATAGCAAATCGTATCTTTTTCCGTGTCTTTCACTGTGTGTATTATGGTATTCTTATTACAGTGATTCCAAATTTGGCTGTAGTAAATATACGTTTCTCGCTGTCAAAAGAACGTTGGTATTTGTACTATAGAAGTACCAATATTGTTACAATAATAAAGAATACTCCCGGAGGAAAAATACAATTTTTTTAGTGTAGCTAAAATTGTACACCCAAATTTCAACAATCAACGGGGGTATATTGATTCGTTTCGATTGGGGAGCTGAACTGCCTGGGCGGTAGTCAAACTTTTATTATGTTTATCCCGGAACTAGGTTTTTGAAAACAGCGTCAATCGAAACTTGGAGACAAATAATCTCATTGAAATAATTCTGGGACAAGAGTTTTTGTGATCGCTGTCGCAAATGTTACGTGTTCATCACAAATTGATCACTTACGTTATTTTAGTAGTCACAGAATTTGAAAATACTGTTCAAATCATCGCCTTTTTGTAGAACATCCATATTCTCGAAAACCATCGGAATTGACTATACTAATGCATTCATAGATAATGATATATATAATATGTATTCTATCTTATCAGTTATCTGATGGTCGATATGCATAATATACTCACTGCTGGACATAATGATACATGAACACCTAAATTCGTACAATTGTATATCGTGGTATTTGTGGCAACTGAAATGGTTTCAATTTGTGAGTCACTTGGACAATTCTGACAGGGATAATTTTCCTCCAACTTTGGATCAAGGAACTTGAATCGAGAGAATTTCTCCAATTCTATGAAATTCACACCTACGCACAAAAAAATACAATAACTGAGAATCAACTAGAAAAAATTAATGAAGGTGGAATAAACATTGATTTCATATTTACCGCGTTCAGGTTGTTTCACATCACAGCGATGAATGTATTGCGGGAAAAGATCCATGAGTCGAGAAAACTTTTGGTAATACTCATTCATCCGTGTATCGAAATTTCTCGCAGAATATTCCAACTCAGCGGTGTAATTATCAGCTATATGATTATGAACAATAAACATTAAAAACTTCAATCATTATTAGTACAAACCAATCACAAAAGAAATCATCTGAGCAGAAACTAATCCAAAGAATTTTGTTTTTTTGTTATTCATCAATTAAAAAGTTTGGAGGAAAATCAATATGGAGAATGAAGATGCAAACAATAGCAATGAATCGTATTTGAGCAGTGCACTTGTAGAGTGCTGCTCTGAATGGTTTACCTATGATAGTTCCGGAACGAACAAAAGAACGTGACTATTGTAAACATTTCTATTTTTTTTTATGGGTGTGGGTGAATTTTTTTGTTTACTGAAACAAAACTTCTTTGTTAGGAGAGCTATGTTAAAAATACCCATAATTCAGTTTGGTAATCTCATTTCTCATCAGTGGTATTTTCATATCTACTGGTAAAGTAGAGGGACGGAATTTTGAACATAAACATTTTCGAACTTATTGGTCATGTAAACTTGACCAAGAAATAATTTTTTCTCCCAGTTCACTCTACTTCGAGTGGGCTTATACAAATCAATTTCCATCATTCGATTTGAAAGCATTAATTCACACACAACAGAACAGCGTGAACAATTTTTTGGATGAACTATAGAATTTGGGACTCAATTTTGGAATTATATATCAGTGCATATTGGTTTCATTCTTTCTACAGGCCGCTCAAAAACTTTTCAAACATAAATAGAAAATATATTCATATGATTATTATGTAAAATTGATATCAATCTCGAACTGTCATGAAAGATATTTGCGGGGCACATTTGGAAATCGATAAACGATGGAGCAACTTCAAGTGTGATTGACTTTTCATCATACATCGGTTTTATACCGTACATATTCAACAGAACAGTAGGAAACATCTTGAGAATAAGTATGAATAATAATACTGGGAATGCGGATCCATATTGTAGGAGATAAAAAAAGGTGAACCATTTACGTACAATTGTTATTGGACATCCGTTTGGTCAAATAAATTTGGTGAGTGGTTATCAAGCCCTTCAGCTCAGACATAATCAATTGAATATAAATGTAGTAAACTCGCTGTTGCGTTGAAACATGAGTGTCACAGGCAGCTTGATGATTTTGCTGGCATCAGAGAAAAAAAAAATTCCAGTCAATTCACTAATACATATGGGCAAAATATTCTTTTGTTGCAATTCTTATATTTATAATTATCATTATTCATGTTACCTCCGAACGTTGTAGAATAAGTGTCAATAATCCAGGACCAAATATGCATGAAATGAATGATTCGTGAATGTCTTCAAGTGCATCTGGCATATTGATGTCACCCCATAATGCTTCATTAGCAAAATTTTGGAATGTCTCATTACTGAACAATCCATCGACTGTATATTCTGTAGATTCTTCGAAAAACTGATTCACGACCTTAATGCTATTACATAAATCTTGAATTGAACTCTGAAGATTGATTCCCAATAACTGATCAGCAAGTAATGAATTTAACATGTCCCCACACTTCATTTCCATGTCAGTGTCTAAGGTATACAGTTCAGAAGACAATGCAACCACCTCCTGTAGTATCTCCTCGACATTTTCCCATGTCATATTCGGAATCTTATATTGATGTTCCTTTTGGTATTTTTCCATAGTCCCATTGAGTAGTTTCTGTATATCAATGAAGGTTCTTGGCATCGGTGAAGTTGCACAAGCACTGAAGAAGGAAATGATAAAAATTCCCACGAAGATTCGCAACATTTTCCCAAAATGTTGGTATGTAAAATGGGGAGTTGCAGTTAGTCAGCTCCAAATGCTTGCAGGGATTCTTCAAATTTTCATTATTTTATTATAATAGACATATTAGAATCACCCTTAATTTCATTTCAGTAGCATATACTTTCATTGTGTTGTCAGTTTATGTATGTGTCTGTATGTCTGCCTGTGTGTGTGTGTGTGTGTCTGTCAGACTTACTACTGATCTCAAGCAGGAAAAATTCTGGTTGAACAAGAAACATATATTCATACTTTTCATTACACTACTAAATCATTATAATCTCACTGGAAATATATTTCTGTCAATTTCAGTCAAAGTTGAAGTCGAATTTCAATGAAACATCATATAAGTAACAATTAAGAATAGGGATTACCTTTATGCAATCGATATAACAAATTGTTATGTTCCAATTGATTCTGTGTCTGCTTGAGTCCTAGATGAAGTTGAAAGCTGACTGTAGCGGAGAAAATGTAGAGATAGTAATAGAGACAAGTATAAGTTTCGAGCATCAATTTCATCCAGCTCGTTGCGATAAATATGTAAATTTATATTCAAATACTCGCTAGGGATATTTACACAGATATTAACCAGGAAAATATATGATATCTATTAAGTATACATAAAAATGTGTAGACACATGTGGAGTTTATTTTTTCCCTGAGACACGGTTGTCACACGTGAACAAATATGAATAAAACTTCGAGTATTCATATTTGTTGAAGATATCAGAAATACACAAAAGAGTCAATTTTAAAATCAATGGAACATTTTTTGTAAAGATCAACATTTTTCATGTTGGTAATTGAATTAGAACAGCTCCAACGTAGAAACAAATCAACATGTATATCCACAAATGCTATGTTAATTATTAATACGACGTTGCCAAGTGTACGAATATGAATTGTGGCTGCAATTTACAAGTAAGATACTCAGAATTTACTAATTTTTATGACTGTATTCTCACTCGAATGGTCGTTAATGTTTAGAAAAAAAAGAGAAAACTATTATTTACCGCATTACACCATAAGTGAATAATGCTCACCCGACTATTTACTTTTTTTGTAACCCCACTCCCTTTACTATTGTTTGTGCATATAATAACAATGATAAATAATGAATAATGATTTATCTTTTTCAATACATCTATCTTCAGGAATTTTCCACATTGGAGTTTTTTTTTGGTGGGATTTTTACCTACATTCAACCCTACCAGCAATCTTTCCCAATCACTCTCATATCGTTTTACATTTCTGGTTGACTGGTCAGTGCCACCATCATTCTGCCCGAACATCAAATTGTTGTGGAATCAAATTACTTCAGAACGAAATTGTTCAAGGAGAGAATATGAGGATTAATTTACAACGGCTAATTGACACATGACTACTGATCAACTGTCTTCCATGAAAACAATTTACGTATACTTCTGATTGACCAAACGCTTAGTCAAATAGATTTGTTGTGTTGGGTGATCGCTATGTTTGTTTGGAAAATAAGAAGCCGGAAAAAATAACTATTATTTCCGCACTTCACCATTAGTGAATAACGCACCAGGAATGAATCACTGATAGATATCCTCAAGTACACCGGGTGAATTAGTATCACCCTAAAATGCTTTATATTACAAAACGATTCAGGTTTATATTATATTCTTGCATCATTGAAAAATATGAAAATAGTATCATAGCCACCCATATTTAACGTTTAAGTATAGCAGTGGCGCACCATAAAGAAATTTCCAACCATTCACATCTATGCCAATTATTTGATTATAATTCAATCAAAGTCGCGGCACCCACTCGTTAATTCACACGTCTAGTGTCAAGTACCTGGATAGTTTAGTAGGTAAAGCGCCTGAGCGGATTTCAAGGAGGTTATTGCTGGTTCCAATCCAGACTACGGCCAATATTCTTCTTTGGACTCGTGTAATTATTCGTAAATATGTGTTATTCGTATATATATATATATATATATATATATATATGGTTGAATGGCTGGATAAATGATAATGGTTTTCAAAATTAAAATTCGGAAAATAACTCTTCTTCACCACGACCCACCGATCGGATAACTCGTGATGCTTTGCCTACATAGAATTACGAAGAGACAATTTTTCCTCAATTATTACAAAGACAAAACTAGCTGTAGACGTATCATTTATTCAGCGGAGGTTATATGAATTTCGGTTGAAATTGCATTTGTGATTGCAATCCTGACAAACACTCATGTGTATTTTACATTCCAGTATAATAATTGAGCACAAATTGCAAGTATTCATGTAACTAAAATGAATTTTGTGTAAATATTACTTGAGTAGTCCTATAGGTACGGACGCTCATGTAAGAATCGCCGATAATTTTTCTGCGCTAGTATATTTGAAATATTTCACTGAATTCAACCATGAATTTGGGTCCACGTCGTCGATTTTAACACAAAACGTTCGATGGAAGAAATGACTGCGATACTTCAGGATAAGCAGCAATATACTTCGTGACAGACTTGACTTCACAGAGTAGGACATATTCAAAGAAATCCCCTGTAATTTGAATTTTCCAAACCCGTCATATGGCCGCTATTGCATGTTGAAATTCATGGTTTTGTGGCATATGGAAGAAGGCAATCGCATCAATTCTGAACCTTTCAAAAATTTCCACACTAGTGATTACCATGCAATAGGATCTCAGTTCTCCGATATGGATTTGAATTTAGTATTTCGGACTACAGATAATAAAAAAAAAAGGAAAGGCAATGGTTCTTTATCATTCGGCTACTATATGATTCGAGATTATTGGATAATGACGAGGATGTATGACTGTTCGGAAATTATTAGACTGAGGTATACAGCAATAAATTGATATAGTAATTTTGCATGAAAACAAAAATGTTATTGTTTGAATCCATGGCAGATCTTCAATGGTAAACTATTCGACTATTCCATCACGTTTCTGGATATAGTATTCGCGATATTTTCTATCAATGACATGTTACAAGCTATTGAACTACGGTATATTTTGTTTTTGCCAGTTGTGCCTCATTATCTTGGTCTATGAAAGAGAATTCGTAGTCCGGTTCCTTAGTTACGGACGAAATGCCATTTGTGGGAAGTTGACTATTTGCAGAATTCTGGAACGATTTCATATAATTTGTGACACCAACAGTAAATATTCGAGGAGCGACGTATCCACCAACGCCATCTTTTCCCTTATACGACAGTCCAATGGCACCGAGTGGAAATGGCGGTTGTGTTATAACAGGCTGTGCATCAAACAATGGAATGGTAGTTTGTCCAGCATCTTTATGAACGTCAGTATGCGTGAATTTTATTAGTTTATTCGATTCCCGATCATATCCGAACTGTATGTTCTTAGTTGGAACATCAGATCTATCCAAGTTTATTTCAACCCTATAGAATGATCGCATTGTATTATTTTCACATAATTTCAAACGGACGAAAATACTCAACTGTACAATGAGCTTATATATGTACCTCTTTCGATTATAATCCCCGGGTCTCATCGGATTTTCTACAGCATCGAGCCAATAACCATCAACTGGAGATAATTTTCCTGTTCCCATTTCATAACGATGTACCAATATTTGTAGTTTGAAAGCGAAATCTTGGACCAATTGAAATCTAACTCCTGTGTGAAAAAACATTAATATCACAACATTATTATGAATATTCGCATTACTATGTATTTGGAACAATAGTATCTTTGCATCCTGTTCAACAGCTATACTGCCAAACATGAATGAACTCACCAACAACAGCAAAGCCTTCCGGAGCTTTTATATCATCAAGGTATAGTGTCTTTCGATCGAATCGCAGCGGCTCATAAGACATTTTTACTTTTGATATTGCCAAACCACCAATACCAAAACCAATGTCAAGTTCTTTCCAACTGCCGTTATTATGGACCAATCCGCTGTGTGAAAAATTTGCTTGGTGGATTTGAAGATGTAACGCATTGTCGTACGTGATAAATTTAACACCCGTTACGACCCTGTAATACATGACTATTTTATAATTCATTCATATTAATGGCACATATGTGAGGGATATGTGAACCGAGTAAAGTAGTAGTGAAGTAATTATTGTGAAACTCAACATGTTATTCGATAAATCTGAAATTTGATCCGTAACACTGATTCGCCAAATCGTGGAATTATCAACATTTTTGGTCCTGTTTTGATCTATGGAACAAGCACATATGTCGCATTTTTGGATGTACGCGCCAAAACCCAAAGATGTAATTGGTTGCCAATCACCTTTAAGAAGTTCCATTGTCCCACATGACATATTGTGACCATAATAATTGCCCTGTTGGTCTTGTAACCACAAATAATCACGGTGCGAGCCAGGTTCCTGAAATATGATTATATTACTCTGATCAATAAGGAATAATATTAAACGCTTAATTTTATCTCTAGAGTGGACAAAGCGAAATTGACTCAACTCATAAACGCATATATACACATTCACTTCACATATATTATGGAATTATTATTGAATATCTAACACTTGGTGTATAGAATATACTCACTGCTGGACACGATTTTATAATATGACCTAAGGCTGTGCAATTGTATATCGTGGTGTTTGTCTGAGCTGAAATCTTCCGAAGTGCCGACTTGGTCGGACAACCTAAACAGGGTGTTTCTCGTACGGATGTGGAATTAATCAATGCGAACCGTGAAAATTTCTGCAATTCGATAATATTCACACCTGTGCAATAAAAAATGTGAAGGCTGTTATGATTGATTACATTCAATGAAGATTGGAAAAAGAATTAGCTCTTCATATACCGCGTTCAGGTTCTTCCACATCACACCGTCGTATGTGCTGCGAACGAGCATCCATATCCTTAGTCAACAGATTGTAATAATCCATCACCCGTGCTTCAAATCTTCGTTTAGCGTATTCTAACTCAGCCACGTAATTTTCACCTTTATAGTAATAAACGATAAACATAGTATATTCCATTGGCATCATATGCCCATGTCCAGGACGTTGGACCACATACAAATTGATTCACATAGATGAAAAATGGAAAGTCAAATTCATTGGCACCGTTCCAAGTCATTCACAAAGTACCTCTCACGGATTTTTTCATGACAGCTCGGTATTGATTTAGATATGTATGAAAAATTATCATCTTTCCCAGTACATCATAAATGACGACAATGCTTCAAGTTGGATCGTAAAATTTTGTAACATATAACTTATACTTCTAATATATGAAATTTAACGCGAACTCCATAACGAAGTGTTTGCAAAGAAAAAAAAGAGCCAGAGAATTTATGGCTCCGAAAAATACGAAAAACCATGAATATATGAAAGAAAAAATTGTAGTCTTCATCAGTTGAGCAAAACCATGAAATTACTGAATTTTCTTATTGTTAAAAGAATAATCAGTAATTATTTTTCTATCCAAAAATAATTTCGCCAATTATAATGAAACCAAAGTATAATAAACTATTAATTTTTAATACAATTCACGTACCAGTTTCATTGATTATCCGTTTCGTCAAATAGATTCGTTGTAATGTTGCCAGTCCCTTCATCTCAGAAATAATCAAACGAATATAAATATAGTAAGATTTCTGTTGCGCCGACATATGTGTATCACAGTCATATTCGTGATTTTGCTAACGTGAGAAGAAAAAAAAATGTTCTCATCATATAAACAATATAAACAAATTATTTTCATGATACCCGCATTGAATGTTAGCTTTCTGATGCATGTAGGCGCAGGATCGAAAAGGCAAATTCCAACGCAGCGAAATGCTGAGTGCGTATTCTACGGTCCTCACTATAATCACTTTTCTAATCATGCGAACATCGCACCAGTGCGATAAAACCAACAAACTTCCATGATTTTTCTTCTCCAGCAAAATGCATCGAAAAATGACTAGGTAATCGCTTTTCACTGTTATCCAATGTTTTTTATATACCTCTCTGTTTTTTTTTTTTCAATAATTGGTTATCAACTTTCAATGCGAGTATCACAACAAATAGTCTGGTGTACGTGTTGATTGACAATTTCTCATTTGTGTGGTTGCAGTTCCTTGAAACTCGCGAAAAAAGCCTCTCATCAGACGGTCGCATTACCGATAACTACTATGCGTTCAATTTTTTATTTTCATGTTTGGTTATTGAAGCCTACGGAGTATTATGAACATATGTATTTGGCTTACTTCTGAACGCTGAAGAATTCGTGTTGGTAGTCCTGAATTATATATACTGGACATGAATGACTCATGGATGTTATCAAGTAAATCTGGCAGATTCGTGTCACCCCATAATGTTTTGTGTCCGAAATTTTCCAATGTTTGATTACTGAACGATTGGCCATATTTATACATCATTGATTCATCGAAAAAATGATCGACTTCGTCAATACTATTACATAGATTTTATTCTGGATTCTCAATTGCGAGCTCCCCGGATACGGAATTAGCAGAAGATTGTTCCACAACTTCACCACAATCAATCTTTGGGTACTTGTGTCTAATATCCAATTTTGATGACCACTCATCCACCTTTCGTAATATTCCTTTGATATCTTCACTCGTCGTGTTCGGATTCTTATACCGCTGTACCAGGTCGTAGAGTCCTATGGGCCATTCGAATATTTGCGCCATATCAGTTAAGCTTGCTGACAACTGCGATCTCGCCCCATCATTGATCAGAGAAATCACGAACAGACCCACAAATAATCGCAACATTTTCCAAAAATCTGTGTATACAGAGTGGTAGGTGGCACTTTGTCACCACTGGATCAATAGTCGAAACGATTTTCGCCAATTTTCTATAACTAGTGATAAGAAAAATATTGATGAAATTGGTTACTAGGTCTTGGAAAAACGTAATTGTAGGTTATTAATTTTGTTATATTGTAGATTGATTTCATTAATTCAATGAATTACAACTGTTGTAAACCGCCCCGATCATGCATGAAATTGCTCATATAATTATTGTCACCTCATTGTTCGCTAGTAAGATTTCATACTTGATCGAAAATGATAACAATATTGGAGTTTCATTGACATAGTTCAAGAAATTTCTGGATCTATACATAAGTCTATGAGTCTGATTAGTTAATCACGATTAAAAGCATCATTCTCGCCATATGAAGATTAAAGTGTAACTTTTCATCATGTTAATAAATCATTTGGATCGTGCTAATAAGAATTCTAACAGAAAATTTTCAAACTGGAAATTACTTCGACATCCGTTGTAATAGATTATTGGATCCTCAATTAGTTTCCGTCATTATATTTCGAGTTATGAATAATGTTGAAGACTGTATAAGTAACGCAAAAAATAAACGACATATTTATATAGAATCGTGTCAGCTATACGTGTCAATTTTATCTCACTCGTTGCGATAAATATGTAAATTGATGTTCGAATACATGCACAGAACGTTGACACGTACATATCACATGTAAAAAAAAAAAATAATGTGAAATGAAAATTAGGTGATGGCGTCATCTGTTCCAAACGATAGAATGTTATGAATACATGTACAATACTCCGCTTAAACTTTTGTTTACTTGTGTGAAGAAAAGTTAATACGTGAATAGAGTCGAAGTGTTCCTTTCATCTGTTCCCAGGAGAAGGCAGTTAAATATGAGAATGTATAAACAGGTCCATGACATTTTTAAAAATACATGTGGACAAATTATGAAGTTGATAAAAGAATTATTGTGGAACACCACTTGTTTTTCGAAATTGATGTTTTAACAACAATAGCTTCATTATGAGAATGAGAATCGAGATACCAAACTACGTGGCGACACTATATTAGTAAGATTGATATGAACTTCAGAAATTTATTATGTTTCATTACAGTTATCAAATTTATTTCCCAATTTGGTAATATCACATTCTATATTCAACGAATATAATCGTGAGGAAATAGTAAAGATAGATAATTAAAACGTTATATATAGACCATGATCTGTAAAGCTATAGGCTAGTATAGATGTCATTTATAACAATGGAATACCCAAAACATAAACCTTGCCACGTTGATTATAGGATTTGGTATATTTCTAATGAGATTTTTTATCGATAACCTTCATGAACATTCTTCACATGTTGTTTTTATTAATCTACACAAAAGTCGTAAAAAAATCGTTCCAACTGCAAACAATCTCATTATTGATCGATAAGCAGAATTAAAAAATATTCATTTTGTCTATATTGATGGCCATTAATTTTTAAAAACGCACGTTTCATTCGATTATATTCTAGGGAGTAAGCAAACATTCCGTACTATTTTTCTCGTATTCACTCAACACGTCTGAAAATCAATATGAAACCGAATTTAGTTTTTCACAATTGGGCTAGCCAATAATCCATGTTTTCACTCTCGTGTCAATAACAATTATGAATAACATGATATTTTTGTTATAATTCGTAAGCTATCACGGACGCATACTCGTTGCGATATTTCTCAGTAAAGACATTTTTGATAATCACATGTATTTTTCATGAAATGTAGACACAAATAATAATTAACAATTGTAGAAGAGTGGTTCGTAAACCGTATTTTTGGCTTTCATAAATTGCCAACTATATTTATACTTATGAAAGAAAATGTCAGCATACCTACACTCATGTTTATGTTGTTTTCATTGACGATCGTTTTATAATGCGCGTTTGCTTCAAATAAAAATTTACTGGAAATATTTCAAGGATCGAGTCAGATCTCTGTCAAACATCAAATAGGATTCGTCGAGATATCTGTTTATAATAGCAAATATATCGGGGAAAAAAATAACTATTTGTTTGATAAATAATGAATTTGAATGTCAAATTTATTCTGTTTTATGGTTTGAAGGTCATTTATGAAATTTAACTCCTACACGGGGCTAGTTGTTGCCGCACTAGATCATGTTTCTCTGATAAATTGTTAAATATGCGATAAGTAATATGAATAGAATGGTATGAATATAAAGTTCCTTTAGTGGAAATATTTTTTTATTAAACTATTCACTACGGACAATAATGTTCTGTTACGCTGCAATATGCATCGTGGTAATTATTGATTTAAAGCCTAAAATAAACGAATAAATATAATTGTATCTTTGTTATAAGTGTCATAAGATATATAAAAATCATACTGTTCATGATAATAACTTCAAGTAATGACAATCAACCAAAAAATATAAATCAAGAAATATTTGCTTACTTGATACCAAACTAGACCCTTGGCTACAACTATATGATACGTCGACGTGAACACAACTGAAATATACACCCAAGTTGCACGATTGACTCATGTATTGAAAGGAATCAAACATATTACTATATTTTTGTTTTGGAAATCAAATCATCGGAACAACTTGCCCACGGAGCTTTTACTCCCGGTCTTTCCTATAGATGTCATTAAAATACTAGGATAGGAACGATATGAATTATCTATAATCATCATGTCATTAAAATTTCCGGAAAAAATGAACAAGAATTGGAAATGAGAGGATAAATAGGTCATAACGATTACATTAATGTGAGAATCACTTTCCTTTCGATGCGCGGCATTTTAACTGAACAAAAATACTCTATCGAAGAAGACAAAACTTACAGGCAATTTTTTTACTTACAATTAGATCTGCTTCAATCTGATTAAATTTCAAGGAAATTGACGACTTGAAGATCAAATTTAATCCAGTGTTCTGGGAAATGATCACAGTGATGGACATTAAGTATATGTAGGTATTATTTTGAATTATATAAGTGTTTATTGATCAGGCATAATATTATTACATGCATTTACATGCCCGAAATTGATATAATCAGAAATATGCCAACTGTTGCAAAGTTATTGGACTGATGTACACAGAAAATGATTTATCTGTATATTTCGTTTCGAAAAATTTTCATTCCATATTCCGCCCCTTTTTCAATAGTCAACTATTCGGATCATCCAAAATATTTTCTGATGTAGTACCTGATATGTTCTATCATGGCATGCGCGTTCTTGTAGGATATATTCGGTTCTTGCCACTTATGTCGATTCATGTTCAACTTTTAAAAATAATTCTACTCTCCACCCAATTTCTGACGAAGTTATTTCAATTGAGAGACTCCTTGAGATTCTTTAAAATAGATTCCATGTCATTTATGATACTAACAGTATATATGCGAGGAGAAATGTATCCACCAAAGCCATCTTTTCCTCTATACGACAGTCCAATGCCGCTAAGTGGGAATGGTGGTACCGTCTCAACAGGCTGAGCATCTAATAACGGAACGGTTGTTTGTCCAGCATCTTTATGTATGTCAGTATGGGTGAACTTTATCTGTTTATTTGATCTCAAATCATGTTCGAACTGTGTCGTTCTGGTCGGATCATCAGAATTATCCAACTTGATTTCCATTCTATAGATTTATCACATTGTATTATTTCAACATCATTCCAAAATAACCAATGTTGTTAACTATGTCATTCAAATGTACATACCTCTTATGTTCATAATCTATGGGTCTCCACGGATTTGTCGAAGCATCGATCCAAGTATTAGCAGATGGATACAATCTACCTGTTTGGAAGTTAAAAGGTGTTGCCAGTAATTGCAGCTTGAAAGCAGAATCTCCAGCTGGTTGAAATCTCACACCTATAAATTATTAGTTGTACAATATGTTTATCAATACTTGCATACTATGTTTGGCCATAATCATGTATCTTGCGCTTGATTCAATAGCCACGTGAATCAAAATAGTTTACCCACCAGTGACTGCATGGCCCTCAGGAGCTTTTATGTCGTCAAGGTATAGTGTCTTTTGATTGGATCGCAGCGGCATATAAAACATTTTCACTTTCGATGGTGCTAAACCTCCACTAACAAACCCAATGTCAAGTTCTTTCCAACTGCCGTTATTATGAACCACTCCGTCATGTGAAAAATTGTTTTGGCGAATTTGAAGATGTAACGCATTATCCTGTATGGCAAATTTAATACCCGTAACAACCCTGTAGTAAATTCGATAATGAATTACTATTAATGTAAAACAGATACATGTGGATCGACTGGAAAAATTAAGAAAATAATAGAACTCAACATGTTATTCCACACATCTGAAACTTGATCCGTAACACTGATTTGCCATATCGTACTGTCATCATCATTATGGGTCTTGTCTATATCCACCGAACAACCGCAGATTGCACAGCCTTTATGATATTTCACTTCGTTACATGTTGTATTTTTACCATAATAAACGCCTAACGCATCTTTCCACCATAAATGATCACGATGTGAGTCAGATTCCTGAACAATGTTACGATTGTATTAGTGAATGATCAACTATATTATATCAGTACTCATAAATACTACACAAATGACATAAATCGAGAACATTTGTTTGTTTGTGTATTTGGAGTCCTCATCTAAGATATTTTATTTATTCTTTATATTATTTACTCATCACGAATATAATAAATAGGATACCAAACCAAATTTATAAATTCGAGCACTCTGAAAAATAACACAAAAGATAATAAACAACGAGCACTCCATAACAAACATAAAACTACAGTAACGAGGTCGACATTAATCGGAAATACATAAATGATGTTGCGCGATTTACTAGTGAATGATTCTCAAAATATCACACGTTATTCTGTGTTTTTTGTGTTTTCCACAAATTCAGAATTCGGTGCACCATCACCAGGGAATCAATCCTGAAAATCCCCTGAATTGATCATCTAAACAAAACATTAAAAGTCAAGAAAAAAGGGACATCGATCACATAAATTGTGCTTGCTCATCATTTGGAAGCAGTCACTGTTAATGGACAACTATTTGAGCATAATGAAAGATGTTACTTGGCAAACGTTTGAAATGATTTTAATGAATATCACATAGGCTTCTTTCGGCATCATGCTGCAAGCTAATAAGCGCCCAAGTGTAGTTCATGTCATCGATTAGTGTGTCTCTATAGCCACGTAAAGTTGGGTAGTGTGCAATTGTTGGAAAATATGTGCATTTGGACTTTTAATGTTTAACGACCAATTGTGTACGGTCAGAAATTATACATCTGAAAGATCTTATCTGCACTGGAATGAAAGTTAGTGATGCTACGAGCGATGCTTATGAAGGTATCCATTATAATGGATAACTAAATAATCGAATCAATTAATATGCTAAACTCAGTAAGTCTTCTAATTTAAATGGTTCACAGAATTTAATTGTATTTCAACGGGCAAATATGATTAGTTTCAGCAATAAAAAATTTTTCGATAACGGGATGACCAGGTTTCAATCGAAAAAAAAAAGCGTTAGCATCAGAATTTCATGCCTAATATTCTGATAATCATTTGACCACAAGGCGCTACAACAAAATCCTGGTGAATATGTTTATTTTATATTATTAAGTATCTAGTAGTTGATGCGTGGGCGAAACTTACTGCTGGACAGGATTCCACTGTAGTACCTAACGATATGCAATTGTATATTGAAGCATCTATGCGATATAATATTTTTCTAACTCCTGCCATGTATTGACAAAGAATACACTCTGGAACTTCTTTAAATTTTGAATCGAGAAGCATGAACCGGGATAACTTCCGAAACTCGATAAAATTATCACCTGTGAAATGAAAAAAGGTAGAGAGTGAATTTCAATTTGAGTAAATAAAGGATGAATGTACTTTCAATTCATATTTACCGAATCGAGGTTCTTTTATATCACATCGACGAATGAGCTGCGGGAATGTATTCACACTTCGGAAAAACGTGGCATGATAATCGTTCACTCGTTTTTCAAAGTTTTCCCTCGCATAGTTTAACTCCGCGACGTAATCATGCTCTATACACATAGTTATGAATTATGAAGATAAAAAATATCATTATTGTCAAAAATTGATTTTTGCTTTTTCTTCCAGGCTTTCTGTCATAAACAGATAGTCACGGCTTGGAATAAACAATGAGATATCAATCAACAAAAAATCATGTTGTTCAAACGCGTGTCCCGAATAAAAAATCTATTTCGGCAATTTTCATTCATTTCTTTTTTTTTTTTCGTTCTTCGTGAACGGTGATAGAAAAAATCATTCAAAAGTATATTGTAAGTGAAACAAAAAAGAAGGTACGATTGATTTTTCGTCGATTTCTTCTATTTATCTATTTTACATATGAACTGCTGTGTGGTAAACGGAAGCCCATATATTGATTTTCATGTTACACTGGAAAAAAAGTCTATTTACTTCCGGAATCCAAAGTATTATCGTGCTATATTTCCGATGGTAAGAATGAGTATCCTTACCGCAAGGATACTGGTATAACACCAGCAAGAATACCGAGTCTACTCATGATACTGAAACTTCAACTCATGTAACTATAGCATACGTTCTCATACTATAGGAAATCGTATCTTTTGTTTCACTGCGTGTATTACCCAGGTATATATATTTATATACATATCTAAATTAATACAGTGAGATTATGCGGTGTGTTTATTTCAATGTTGGTATTCTTAGTACGGTTAATACCAAATTTTGCTGTTATAAATATACGTATCCTTCTATTAAGAAGAGTGGTATTCGTACTATGGGAATTCCAGTATTGCTACAAGAGCATGAAATATTCCGGAAGAAAAAATACTTTTTTTTCAAGTGTATTGAAAAATTTATCGCGTTTTGCAAATTATGATATCAGTACTGGAAAAATGTATGTTTCAAAAAAATTAATTGTATGATGAATGACAGAAAATAAAAACAATTTACGTACCGGCTCCCTTTAGCATTCGCTTGGTCAAATAAATTTGTTGTAGTGTTAGGAGCCCCTTCATCTCCGCGATAATGAGTTGTATATAAATAAAGTAAATACGCTGTTGCGTCGAAGCATTAGTGTCACATTCATATTGTAGATTTTTCTGATAAAAAGGAAAGAAAATTTTATCATTCGATGAATACGATACAGATAATTTTCATGTTCACTTTCATATTATTGTAAATATCATGATTATTAAGAACAATAGTTCCAACTGTATGATTCGTATATGAATTTATCTCACCATTGAATGTTGATACATGAGAGTCAATAATCCTGAACTGTACCTGTCAGACATTAATGACTCATGGAGGTCATCAAGTGAATCCGGCAAATTAATGTCACCCCATAATACTTTATATCCAAAATTTTCTAATGTTTTGTCACTGAATGATTCGCTGAAATCAAATTTCTCTGATTCTTCAAAAAAGTGGTTTACTTTGTTGATATTTTGGCATAAGTCTGCTCCCGAGTTACCAGGGTCCTCGGATGTTATTTCAGAAAGTAATGATTCTAATATTTGGTTACATGTTATCGATATATGTTTGTTCAATTCTTGCAATTGGTTTGACAATTCCTCCACGGTTTTTAACATTTGGATATTGATATTCGTCTCAGTCACATTCTCAAAATTCTTTATTTTTTCATATATTTCCGCAGACCAGTCAACTATATTTCCTTTGTTGGTAAAGATTTTTGGCAACAATGATAGCTCTTGCCCGTTGATGACAGATATCATCACTAGGCCTACAAGTAACCGCAGCATGGTCCTGAAAAATTCGTATATGAAGTGATAAATGGTTGGTGGTCAGTTTTCAATGTAGACGGGAACAGTTCCAGCATGAATATCATCACAAAAACGTAGATGATGAAAAATCAACTCAACAAAAGCAAAATAATGTTAAACTACATGTAAAATTTCACTTATGATTCAACTATTGATTATAATTCAAGTACAGTAAACTAATATATGTGCTCAATGGAAATTCTAATATACATGATAGAATTTTTGACGGACTATATATATGGGGCATTGTCGGGTATTTCAAGTAGGTTTTTCAGTTACTCACAGCTATATAATTACTTTTGGTATGTAATTTTCCCCGTCCTTGTCACAACGTTCTCAATACCGTCGTGATACTAATGGAAAAAGTATCGAAGTCGTCGATAGTTCAATCTTGGAAAAACATAATTTCAAAGTGGCATTAATATTTCATACTAGAAGTAAATTCGGATTCATACTTTTCATCACATCAATAAATGGTATAAAATATTCTGAATACATGCGTCAATCATAGTCGTTCAGGATAAATTCATATATTTATAATAATTTATGATAACAATTTCTAACAAAATATTACCTCTATTTGATCGGTATATGGACTACGTCTCACAAACTTGTTTTTATGTTTTTTGAGTCATGAACAAACTTGATAACTGAGGATGACGGAAAAAATGTACGAGATATTTATAACAACTGCGTATCAGGCTTGTGCGTCGATTCGATCTAAGCCATTTTGATGTATTTCAAAATTTATATAATACCACGTACCCAGAATATTTATCCAAGTTTTTGTGAAAGAAATACAAAGAGAGACAAAAATAACTTGATCATTTTATCAATTTCAAATAGCTAAATGTAAAGCATATATCTGCTTATAAATACACAATTCAGTGATCAAATATGTTACTGGAAAAAATTGAGAGAAAAATAATTCGTACAGTGGAATATTACAACAGTTGTCTTTCTATCTGTTTTTTTTTTGGACACATGAATTAGATATGCGACTACATGAGCATATATGTATAATGGTTAAGAAATTTACACCTTTCGATGTTATATGAGATACACACATGTGTTACAATTGTAAAATTGATAGGGAAATTTTTGCGAAATAGAACAGTTATTTGAAATAGACAATGCAATAAAAATAGTTCCACTTAACAACTAGGTTATTGCAGTGGAGAATAATCAAATCGTACATGAATATTTATTCAAGAGCTTCATCCAAAATATGAAAAAAAAAAAATTTTTCAGGATAACGAATTGTTTCTTAAATACGCTGTTAATTCAAACTTGTTCAGAATATTTCACTTCTCATCACTACTATCGTAATTACTCCCCAAAAATTCATATATGTTTCATTTTTGTTTATGTTGATTGTCTGTTTCTAACAGACAATCAGCATATACAACGTTTGAGAGTTTTTTAAAAATTACTACAGAGTAAGACGATTGAATTGGCAGTTTACTGACGATAAATATTTTTTTTTTCGTCCCGAATAGGATGTTCATTGCGGTGTTCTGATAATATTTGCAAACGATATTACACGTGTCTCCATTCTTGTTTGAACCATTACAAAATGTTCAAATCGATGCGATTCTTTACCCCACTGTTCAATGATTCATGTTTTAAAAGTCTCCTGCTGTTTAAAAATATTTATTGCATAATGTCCCCGTTGCTTTTCATTAATTTCTGACATAAAATCATAATTCGATGCTGTATCATAATTAGATGTGCCAATGAAGTTTCCGGTCTTAGAATCCGAGGGAAATTACAAAATTTAATCAAATCTAGTCAAATCTACTCAACCAGGTCTGATCAGACATGGATATATATATATCTGAACGTATCGATTGTACCTAATATTAGTATCATTAAATATAAGACAAATTGAACATTATATATTGAAAAATACAGTTACATCTCGAGTCGATTACATGCCAATACAACGTTACTCACAGGTTCTCGGTGGCTACCGCAATCTACAGACGACGAATGAAGATTTCCACCAACACAAATAGTCAAACAGCTCGTACCGTCATGAGTACCGTCAACTCGTCAGGAATATATTCGGATACCTAAACCAAACTAATCATGTTCCGCGTTTTCAACCTGGAAATAGATTTCCATACATTTCCGATATCTCAGATCCACTAACACATTTGTGGCATATAATCACAATTATTAACAGCGCGATCGGTCGACGCGATCGGACATAGTCGGCTGTCTCCGATTTATATCCAAATTTGGATTCATTGTCGGCTGTGGTCATAGCCATTACTTGGGAATTCATACATTGTTGGTGATGAATTATTTCACTGTAGCATTGTTCGATATGAGTGATTTTCATGGAAAAAGTAAAGTATCGTCTTATTTTGTAATTAGATCATTAGTATTTGTCATGAATCTTCTACAAACAGTTCGCATCACCGCAATTTGGGACAAAAAAAAACAACTAAAAATATCCAGAATTAAAAAAAATAATAAACGTTAAATGTATGACATTGTGAAATCAATATTTTTATAGATTTAACGTTATCATAAAGGTGATAAAGACAAACGAAAATTCCCACTTCATCTTTAATGTTATATTAATTAGTCTTCAATGTCCATGAAAAAATAAAATTGTTATCGAGTGAACCGTTCAGATAAAATAATCACATCAACTATTAATCATTTATATACACGACAATGATTTTACCTCGAGGTTGATGTTCGTAATACCAAACAGGAATTCTAATTTTATCCCTCACATCATATCAATTAGCTTTCAATGTCATAAAAAAACTGTAATCGTTATCAAGTAAACCAATTTGAAAATACCATTATCAAATGAACCCAATCAAATTTTGTATGTGACTTATGGAAAAACAATCGGGTCATAGAAAGTAAAAAAAATTTCAGTAATGAAATTGATTACCGCATCATAATTCCATACAATAAGCTTTTATAGAAAAAGATAATGTTATATTTGAATGAACAAGCAACTCAATGAAGTTTAGGTGATAACAAAGGCGAACCATATATTTTTAGAAATTCAGATATATGCCAATTAGTAAATACAGGTTCTTCCCCATGTCGTAATTCGACCAGTTATCGACGTCACGTTACATATAACCGCATGGTTGTAACTCAAGAGCAATAATAAAATAGAATAATTGCAATTATTTAGGTAACACTAGTGTGAAATTTTCTAAATATTAATTCATTTTATATGCCATAAGATGGACGGTGGTGGTATATCGAAAAAATTAACAGTGCGAGTATTTGGGACGTAAGCACATTTAATTCTACATAACCTATAAATTGATTGTCAAGTCCAGACAAGTACCCGGATAGCTTAGTGGGAGAAGCACCTGCCCTTGGGGCCAATATTTGTTTTTGGATTTGTGTGACTTCGTCAATATCTGTAATTGATGAATATATAGGTGAATGGTAACGTAAATAACAATGGCGTGCATATTACAATTTAGAAATTTTTTTACTTTACCATGACTAGCAACTGTTCCATCAACTTTACTCCGAGGGTAATCGGGATGTATTCAAACATTACTTATTCCCGTGATTTTCACAGATTTTCTGATGTGGAATGAATAATCACTAATAAACAAAAATCGATGAATATTGTCATTTATGATCACACTAAGTATGTTCAACACAGCTATACTGTGAGAATTGGCACCAATACATAGTGATTGTATGAACCATGTCAAATCACTTTGCTACCAGGGCTGTTCTGGAGTTCGTGCAGTTGGACATCAGAAAATTGTAGCAGTATCCGGTTTTCTATTGCTTGAGTACCAGCTGCAGTTCACTCAAATCTTATAATACAAAACCACGTGGCCAAATTGCTGTCATTGTAGGATGCTGATGCATTCGCACCTTTGGAATCCTGAGTTGGTGATAATCATTTGGAAGACACTCTGCCGGATGTGCCGCAGTATTAATTCTCCACTTTCGTTCCATTTGGATTCTGAATTTCCGTACTGAAGACTTTCACTTTTCATTCGATTGACAAGAGCACCAACACAATATCCTTCAATTGATCTTAGTCTGTCTCACGACAAACTTCAATGTTTTTTATATTTCATTCAGCTTGAAAAATTCAAAATATACTAAACAATTATTAGGAGATAGCTGCGTGGCCCACAACATTTATGTTTATCTTAATTGTATGAGAGTGATATGTGAAGTATTGATCAACTATTAATATTATCCAAGCTTCGGCAACGCCATTGGATACTTGATCCCTATTTGTCGAGTACCTTGCAAAACTGAGGGTTTGTGAATACGAAATCCATATCGCTTTGACTTGAGAATATACTTACATTCCTCGCCTTCCTTCATCACCATAGTTTGGAGGATAAATTCAGAAAATATGGATACATTTGCGACATGACTGCATGACAATCTCTGCCTCGCTCCATTTGCTCTATGGAACCAAATGATGCATCGAGTATTGTCGCTGACGTTTGTATTGGCAATATCCTGCATTATCTACACACAGAATAGAGCGATGCTGACGCTTATACGATGCAACAAAAATGTAGCACGCTGTGATTGTTCTCATTTCTGCAGAGAAGTCAGATATTTTAATTGAGGATAAGAAATGATTGTTCTAATGTTAGAAGGTGCTACCTTTTTATTTAACATTATCTTATAAATTCTTCATTTTATTACAAGAAAATATTATTAAATTCATATATGCGTGTTAAAAATAATATTACGAGTTAGAGCAACATTTTAACTGGAATTTCGATGAATCAGTTTCATCGCTTTCGAACCATGAGTCATCAATCTCTTCTATTTGCACTTATACCAACATGATAAAATGATGGAGACGACCAAAAGAAAGAAAGAATAATTTAATGTCAATTAATTACCTAGGGTAGAGAATGTATTTATTTTTGTTTTCTAGATTGAATATTTAGATATTTCATTATACTTTTTCATTCCACGAGGCTTTCCTGATCACCTGAAACACAATGACTCAAATGAAACAAAGAAATAATTTTTTCCCTCCCATCAAAAATCATCGATAGAGCTTTTCGTTATTTTTTTAAAACTTTTGAATTTTATTCACAATATTTTGATGACAGATGAGCTTGATGTTTTGGGAATTTTTCCGATTACACCACAAGATAATACCGCTTCTGAGTTGCGATACTAGCCGAAACTGAATATGGAATTGAAGTTTGAAATGAAAATTGAAACAACTCATCATCATTTGATATATATTCAACCACCAAATTTTTAATTCCTCGATCTTGAACAAATGTTCAAAATTTTAATTTACATTGCGAATAGAATTCATTCTTGGTTCAAGTTTGAAAAATAATATTTGAATTGTTAATATCATTTTCGAGTTCGAACACTTGTCATTCCAGTCTAGCCATGCATGTATTGCATCTTATTGAAACAGAAACCGTTTATATATATATAGAATAATATATTATATTTCTGTTCGTTATCTATTTTCGCCAAAAAGTTGCTGCTGATTTTCAGTTGATTTTTTGCAAACGTTTTGTGATACTTCAAAACTAATTTTTGGATAGGTTTTATCGAACAAGATTTTTCCCAACTTTTGATTTTTACGTCATTATCTTTTCTTCATCATAATTTTGACGATCAAAAGAGCAAAACAATGCTGTTATTTTTTTGAGTCGTGTTAAGCGTGAACCTCCTTATGACTACTGTAAGTAACTTCTGTACCTACATGATACACGAATTTGTCCGTAGAAAATACAGCACACTCTATATTTGTGTACATAGTAATATGAATTCCGAACTAATATTTTTGATGTGAAAAAAAAAAAAAAAAAATACGAGAAGAAAATGGAATAGTTATACTTATGTGTAACTGTCCTAGCATCTGTATCAAATGATAACATCTTGAATCAACACATGTGTATCAATTGTCCTACAGATTGTGGAATTATTCTGAAATTCAATGTAATATTTTAGATAAGTGATCGAGTAGAAATATTTTTACTATGAAAAAATAGTGTCACAAACAAACATGAGTCAGCGTTACATAATATGTATAACAGCAATTCCCGTTGATATGATGCTGTCAAGTAAATTTGTGTATCACAATTGGCAATGATTTTGACCTTCTGTCAATCGAATCTACAAATATCATACTATTGTGGTTTTGAATTATACATTACTGCAGGCGTTTACTTGGGACTAATGTCTATAGCGAAGTTGTTTCTGTTGAATTTCCATCATATTTATCCAAGTTTAAGATCCAAATGTGTAATATCAGTCCCATGTGGATATGTTTCTCAGCAAGGTAGCACCTACTGTAGAAGCACACTAAAATTTCCACAGTATCAAATTGTAAATAGTAAAGTGCTTGTCAATAACGTGTTTTCCTTTTCGTTTTCCGACGCATGTTTGACGTTAACATGAGAAATTATGGATGTTGAGAAATAGAAAAGTCGTGTATTCTTTTACGCTGTGTAGAGGTATATGGCCTTAGAATAATTTAAATTAACGATAAGAAAAACTTATAAATGATGAATAATAATTATTCATCATGTAGGACCTTACTGTTTATAACTTATTTATTGGACATTTGTAACATTGACCGTATGAGAGGATTTTTGGGAATGAGATTTAATGTGACGTGAGAAACCAAGATTAGTCCATTCTGCTCTCCCAAAATGATCATAATGTATTCAGGAACAAACTTCATCATATCGACCTGGTATTTAATGGCGAACATCTAAATGACTAACCAACAAAGGCAATGTCGGCTCCACATTGCAAAGGCGAAATGACACACCCCACTTTACAGCAAACTTAGCCCATCTACTACCCGCGTTGAAATTTTGTCGAAGATAAATAGTAGTCCCAGACAGGACTCCTATTATTAAATGCAGGCCCAACACAGGACATCTATCTTCCACCAATATGGAAAATCACTTTCAGCACATCCAATGTTGATTGATAAACAAAAAATAAACACCAAATTAAAGATCAAATTGAACACCAGTTTGAACTGTGTATTAAAATCATTATAATTAAAATCATAAATATTGAAGATCCAACTACAATTTCATGTGTTTGAGTTGGTTGGACAATATATTTTGGGGTACAGATATCCAAGCTGGTGAAATATCGTGGTAACATCGTCCACGTCATAAGGAGAACACACATACATACATATATACAGACACAGAGACAACAAGCCAAAACCATTTTTTCTAGGCAAAAAAATTGAAAAAAAGACGACAAATATTAAGTTCACTCCTGGGTACATTCTCTCCGATACCAATCAATAATATCACTTTCTCACTAACTCGTTTTTTATCGCATAAGGAATATTAATACATACAAAAATATCGTGGAAATCGCCTGAGCGTCTCATCGTTCATTCGTCCTTGGCCAAGCGACGATCCGCTGTGGCGATCCTGTATATATATATATATATAATATTGTCTGTTGTAATAGTGTCTGTTCTTACATACCCGTGCATGGTAATTTGATGCACAAAAAATCCAAAAAACCAACGAAATCAATGGAGTTGCCGTGCACAGTATTATAAATATATGAAAAGATCTCAATCAAATTAATTTTGACAATAACTTCTAGTCAGAATACGGAAATTGTATTTATCGGAATGGCCTCGGCTATTTTTTAATTACTCAACTACACAGTTGTATAGGTCAAATTACGCAGGATCGCACGAGCTTTCAAACGTATTTCTCAATTTTTTTTTTTTTACTCCTGTTCCATTGGCATTTGTATATTCGACAAAGTTGTGTGAATTGCAAAGATAAGACGCTACACCATAAACTTGAAACTGAATCGATTCAGTGATTATTTATATATTGACAAGAATCTGGAATTCAACTTTTTTCGAGAAAAACATTTTGTTTAACCCAATTCTTTTTTAGTGACAATTTTGTTTTGTCTCTGTAGTCAACTATTTTGAATTTGAAAATTCATATTTTGAGTTAACTTTTCCCCAATTGTTGCAATTTCACCTATTTCAAGAGCTAATTGAAATATTTCTAAAATTTAACAACAACTTAACGAATTTTTTCTATTTCTTTGCGCAGATTTTCCGAACGAAGATAATCAGACACTGTACTGGAGTATGGGGGAGATGCCACAATTGAATACTCTGCGAGCACGATGATGTGGACAACGTGGCCACGAACAAGAAAAAAGTGGCGGAATCGCTGCAATCTACATTGGACAATTGGCGTCAAGATAATCTATTCAGTCGTGTTGGCCGCGTGGATGGCCACCCCTGAGGCGAAAAGCACTCAGTGTCCACCGCCCGAGTCGATACCTGGATGTCCATGTTACAATTTTGAGGACGGTCTATTCCTAGAGTGTGCTGGAGCCACTGAGGAATCGTTGAAAGTTGCATTGAGTGGTGTTATCAATGTCGCTGGACCAGAAGGTATATATAAAAAACGTGACATCGAACTTATTAATATTGAGTTTTATACATAGGAAAAAAAAAAGGTGACAAAAAATAGATATATGTATGGCGACGTTATTTTAAAACGTCAAAATAATATGTGTCGACCCGAATGGAAAAAGCATCGGAGCGATAGTGATACATGACCCACATACTCACAACGCGATGATTGATGCAATCTCGCTAGGGGCATGGTTCAATTTTAGTTTTGAATTTACTCATCAGTGATGTGCTTGCGAGTTCATATCACTACATATAACTCGTCTTCTGTATCATATCAATATTCACAATTTATTTCAAATTAAAAATAATGAGAAATGCATCTCATCAGTCTTGCTGCAGACTATATTATTCACCATGGAACGATCTAAGTATACTGCGCCACTAGAACCAGACTGTAATGTATGCCTGCAAATTAACACTCAACATCGAAACTGTGTATCATTTTCTGTCCATTTATACATTTGTTGTTTAGTCTAAACCTTTCACTAATGCTTGTTTCTGAAATGATATTGAGAAGCCGTGTAAATATGAAGAAGTTAATCCAATCTGTGTGAAACATGAGATTTATGGATTTTTAGGATCACTAAAGCCGTATGTAAAGTTTGAATTTACTAATCTAAAATATCAAGCTCAATATAGCGGTTGAAAAGTGAAGAAAATTTTTGTTCATTTATATTATTTAAATTTTAAAAGTGCCTGAAAAGAATCAAAATTTCTGGAAGGAATTGGGAAATCTCGTATTGAACCAAATTAATAAGAACTAAAAAGATCGGTATAGTTTCATATGAATTGTTTCGTGTTTGTAATACAACCCAATAAGTGGAAATCATATTTATTCCATGTAATTTCTTATTTGATGTCATGAGTTTCCTCATCAAGGACAATCACACTGCAAATCCAAGTGTCCGTAAAGAGGAATTATAACGTCCTGTGTCATTTTGATACATAACACTCTTTAGATATACGTGAAACTTTTAAGAACAACACACTTGGCAATAGTTCACACAATTCGAGGATCATTGTTAGTACAAAATCTCTATTATCAATGCATTATTATATGACCTAGTGGCTGAACAGTGAAATATGTATCTTTTCATCAATATTATATATATAGAATGAGTTGGGTGATCACAAAAAAAAAATTAGTGTGTCCATCCAAAGCCGAATGTAAAATGTTCGGCATAATTCTCTGTCAGTATTTATTATAGATATTATCTGCATACGTATTGACTGTATTCTTTCGCTTGCTGTTTGTCTAGAAGCTGTGGTGCAATCACTAAACATCTACGAATTGGATAGAAGAGTAGAAGAACTTAGATCAAATGTATTTCCAAGTGGATCACAAATACGACATTTACAAATATCGCATTCCAGCATACGTGAAATAAGTGAGGATGCATTTGGACGGCTTAGTCCGAGCCTTGAATCATTGGGACTCGTTTCAGGCCGATTACAGCAAGTACCTCAAAAAGCCCTTGCATCATTATCACGTCTTGGTGGACTTGATCTTGAAGCAAATCACATTCACGATTTACCCAGTTACAGCTTTTTTGGTCTGTCATTGATAAAATTAAACTTGAAGGGCAACCAGATAAGTAAAATATCCGAATATGCATTTGCTGGACTCGAAACAACATTAACTGATGTTGATATGGCTGAAAATAAAATTCGTGTATTTCCAATGACAGCATTGAGACGCTTAGAACATTTAACATCATTACGATTAGCGTGGAATGAAATATCACAATTACCAGAGGATGGATATTCACGTTTAGATGCATTAAATTTTTTAGATTTAAGTAGCAACAATTTTGAAAAAATACCATTAAATTGCTTTCGTTGCTGTCCATTATTACGAACATTATCGCTTTATTATAATGCCGTCGAATCAGTTGACAAAGACGCATTCATATCACTTATTGATCTTGAATCAATTGATTTGAGTCACAATAAAATCGTCTTTTTGGACGTTGCCACATTTCGTGCCAATCAAAAATTAAGATCAATTGATCTAAGTCACAATCATATACACTATATTAGAGGTGTATTTTCACGTTTACCTGAATTGAAGGAATTATTTCTTGGTGAAAACAATATATTGGAAATACCAGCAGAGGCATTTTCAGGTAGTATCAGTTTGTCAGTAGTTTATTTACAACAAAACGCCATCAGACGAATAGACTCGCGTGGTCTAGCAACACTCGGCCAATTGGCACAACTTCATCTCAGTGGAAATTACATTGCCAAGGTGCCACGTAATTTTCTGGAGCACTGTGAGAATCTCTCAACACTATCATTGGACGGTAATAACATTCGTGAATTGGAGGTTGGTACATTTGCACGAGCAAAACAACTCAGAGAGCTACGATTGCAGGACAATCAAATTGCAGAGGTTAGACGTGGTGTATTTTCGCCGTTGCCCTCATTACTCGAATTACATTTACAAAATAATGCAATTACTGATATGGAAACGGGTGCATTAAGATCATTGCACAGTTTACAACATGTTAATTTACAAGGTAATTTATTGGCGGTACTTGGCGATGTATTTCAAATATCTAATGATCAAATGCAAAATGGCATTGGTGGTAGTTCACTTGTATCAATACAATTGGACAATAATGGCCTCGGCGTATTGCACAATGACTCATTGCGTGGACAAACGTCAGTGAGAATAATGTGGTTGGGACACAACAGATTGACGCGACTGCAAGCACCGCTATTTCGTGATTTACTTCTAGTCGAACGACTATACCTAACAAACAATTCAATATCACGTATCGAAGATACGGCATTTCAACCGATGCAAGCATTGAAGTTTCTTGAACTAAGTATGAATCGTTTGAGTCATGTCACAGTAAAGACATTCTCGGAATTGCACGAGTTGGAGGAGCTTTATCTACAGGACAATGGCCTCAGACGCTTTGATCCATATGCTCTTACTGCACTTAAACGACTACGTATACTCGATCTCGCAAATAATCACTTGAATATTCTTCACAATACCATATTCCAGGAGGGTCTACCAATAAGAACATTGAACTTGAGAAATTGTACAGTTAGTTTAATTGAACAGGGTGCATTCAGAGGATTGAATAATCTTTATGAATTAAATTTGGAGTATAATCATTTAACAGCGAGTGCTTTGGATCGTTTGGATATACCTGGTTTGCGAGTACTTCGAATTTCGAACAATAATTTGAGCCAAATTAATGGTGAATCGTTGGATGGTTTGCCATCACTTCAACAATTATCAATGGAATCATCGCAAATACATCGTATACCATCCGACATATTTTCGAAAAATAAAAATCTCGTTAAATTATTATTGAGCAATAACTTACTGCGTACATTATCCGGTGTATTATTTATTGGACTCGAATCATTACGTGAAGTTAAATTTGATGGTAATCGTTTTCAAGAATTACCATATGAAGTATTTGTCAATGCAACGTCTATTGAATTTCTTTCATTGGCAAATAATGTTATATTGCACGTTGACGCATCGAGATTAAATGGATTAATTAACTTACGAGAACTAGATTTACGTGGTAATTATATAATGTCATTATCGGGTTTTGCCACTGCCAACTTTTCCAGATTACTCTCAGTTGATTTAAGTCACAATCATCTCACTGCCCTTCCAGCTAACTTTTTCGCTCACGCAAATCAATTACGTAAAGTTGAACTTGCAGCAAATAAATTTCGTCAAATATCTGCCATCGCATTATCATCACAAAATATACCAAATTTAGAATGGTTGAATATGACAGCAAATCCATTATCAAGAATACATGAATTTAGTTCTGAAGCTAAATATCCAGCACTCCAAGAATTACATATTTCTTGTACAAATTTAACAATTGTAACTAGTCAAGATTACGAAGCATTCCCTGCATTGATGCATTTATTTATGAGCAATAATTTAATATCAAGAATATCGCCGAGTGCATTTCGCAGTTTGCCAAATTTACTTACACTCGATCTCAGCATCAATGAATTGGAATTATTGCCGCAAGAGAGATTGAAAGGATTGGATCATTTAAAATTATTAAATATTACTCACAATCGTTTGAAAGAACTTGAAGATTTTCCATCAGATTTGAAATCATTGCAAATACTCGATCTGTCATTCAATCAAATTGGCGCTGTTGGTAAAAATACATTTCAATATTTGGGAAATCTTGCTGAATTACATCTTTATGGAAATTGGATATCTTTAATATCATCAGATGCATTTAAGCCATTGAAAAAATTACGTATACTTGATCTGAGTAGGAATTATCTGGAGAATTTGCCATTGAATGCCTTTCGTCCCCTGGAGACGCAGATACGTAGTCTTCGTGCTGAAGGTAAGTTGTATGTAGATAAAGTAAGATAGTGGAGGGAGCATTTATCCTTTGTTCATATAGTCTTAATACAGCAGACACCATATCTATGTATATATATATATATATATGATATAGAGGAGTACTAACAATACAAGCATTTGAAATGACGCTGTTAACAGAGAATCCCCTTCACTGTGGTTGCGAGTCTCAGGAGCTATGGGAGTGGTTGCGCGACCACCAGAAACTCGTTGGTGGCGGCGGTGTTGGACGTAACAGGGGCGGAGGTGGAATGGGGGTCAATGACATGGAGGGTGGTCTTTTGAGATGCGAGCAACCACCGGAGCTTCGTGGTCTCGTATTCCTCGATCTCGATCCCCATGCCTTTTGTTCAGCACCGCTCGTTCTTAAGCTTGCTATTCAGGACATACAGCCATTCTCAGTTCTTGTATCTTGGCAGAGTCGTAACCACACTGGTTTACATGGATATCAAGTTGCGTATCACGCTATGGATAATCTTGATGAGGTAGGTAATATTGGGAGAAGCGGTTTATCCAGTATGGACAGTTAAAGGGGTAATCTCTTTCTTATTCGTGTCGAACAAATCAACGCTTTTGTTTAGTATAAAACTACTTTATTTTTATGATTTTTGAACAATAAGTACGTGAATGAACCTTTTCAGAAATGATAAGAAATTTTCCTTTCACCGGAGCTAGTGACATGATTCCGGTTGGAAAACTACAATATAAAACAATGAATGTTGCACATATTTTTTTATTTTCATATAAATGATTCACGCTCGGCCAACAGTTCTTCATGAAAAAAAAATCTCAGAGTATCGCGTTTTTTAAACTTCTTAGTGCGGATACTTCCACAGATTGAATTAATGAGCGATGACATTAATGAGTTCAAATTGTGCTTTTACATTCAACAAGGAAGTAGGCGAAACTTCCATGATGCATTGCTTCGAGAATAATTTGAAACCAATCTACAATACGCATGCACTAAAATATTGATGAAGTATATTGTCCCAAATGGAAAGCAACATAATCATATTTTTCTTGAAATATATCAACATAATCAGAATCAAGTCAGCATGACATTTGTTGCAAACAAATCTGCAAAATATTTTCATCACTAAATTATTAACGAGTATACACTATTTATGATGCTGTCGTGAATTTAATTCAAGAAAACACACTAAATAGCAATGAACTTTTTATTGCATAAACTACAATATTTTTCAAATTATTGGTTCACTCTTTTTTCGTGTTGATTTCAAATTAATTTAACATTCTAACCGTATACTTCATTAACTGAACGATGAAATGGGAGCACGTTTCAAGTGATATCTCACATCAAATATTTGTGCAACTACACGTAATCCGCATTTGAATTTACCGATGGGAATGCAACATGACTTTAATATGAACAAAGCATACAACATTTTAAATTGTCCATTTATATATTATGATGTAGGAAAAAAAAAAAAAAAAGTTCTCCATGCCTATTCTCCATACAGAGCGGTTGAAAGAGGAAATGAAAAAATTATTTCAATTCAAACCGCAAATATATTCTCGGGAGATTACATCTCTACGCATCATTAATTCATACTGATGAGTATGCGGTGGCTGTTAATGAGTTAGTTTAAATAATAGTGTACATGGGAAATTGACTGAGCAAAAGTCTGTACATAACTATACAAACTGGACTTGGTCCGCGTTTTTTTTCATACAAAGTTTATGAATGTAATTATATTCCGTTATCATTGACATCTAAACACGACAAAAAAAAAATTCCGATGCAAACAAATGGCCCGGTCAAATATATATAAAAATATTATGCATGTATAAATGAAACTAATTTACATCACGCGCAAATAAAATACACAACTTTGATATGACTATGTTTCGTCGTTTCAATGGCGTCTCTTCTGAATCAGATGTTGGGTCACGCGACAGAGGCGCGACATATTTCGTGCCGAGTCAAATTGTACTAGGCTCGACTGATCGTGAACCCATGATGACAGATAGCATGACACCGTATCCGTTCACTATACGATCCCAAACATATAAAAAAATCTCAATGTCATATTTGATGTACAGTTGGAAAATACATTTAAAAATCTAGACGTTTTATATCTGAAAAAGGATACAACACAATTTATTTAATTTATTCTAAACGACCAATTCATGATGAAATTGTGTTAATTTTTATACTCAATTTGATACATTGATGTTACTTATACATATAAAAATTGGAAAAATTTAATATCTAAATGCTTTGATAAATTGATGGAATAAACATTTCTCGGAATAATCAGACACTATTGATTCGAATTTCTTATGTTTTCAAATGTGAATTAGTACAAATGATAAGACAGTAAAATTGTAGAGTTCATTTGTTTACAGATTGTGGTGCCTATTATACAAACACTACCACAGCCAAGGACTTTAAACTTAGAATACTCATTTTTCATTGTTACTAATATTAAGTATAACATGATTATACAAGGTGGCCCATCTATATAGGGGGAACCCGACTTTCCGAACTAAAAAATAGGTTATTGTTAAAATTTCTTCCTGTGATGAATTGGCTGACAATATTTTGGAGACTTATAGTCTGATTTTATATTTAGAAATAAAATTTCACAACGACATTGTATCATCAAACGTACAAGTCGGTTGGAAAATTGGGTCGACCTGGTGGTGAACACTTTAACTTTGAAAAATCTGGATCAATTGATGTACGAACAGTTGACATATGTTCTGTGAATCCTCCCCAAATTTTAACTCAGTTTGAACGCCAGTTCTTAAGAGACACTGACCACCAACTTGAAAAAATAGCTTCGAGAAAAACGCATTGAAAGTTTGAAGCACAACCACTTTTTAAACGGACAATTGTCACGTAACTCTGTTCATTCTCACTGAATTCAGGATGAAAATATAATTAAGTATTCTTGAGATTTGAATCTTTGAAGAAATGCAGAAGAAATCAAAATCGATATTTTAAAGCCGAGAAACAGGGTCAGCAAACATTATTTTACTCATAAAAAATTCCATGAATGATCTGTGCTGAACTTCATTGGAATATGCTTTATGGGAAAGAGTTACGCTACTGTGAAGACTCGAGAGCATTCCCGGATTCGAGAATTTTTCAGACTAATTCATCCCATCAAAAGACATGGCGATAGTATCTCGAAAAAGTGAAGTACTCTTTCAATCATTCTCATTGGTGCAGAAGTATATAACACATATCGAAGAAATCAAATCAAAAATTGTGGATGCTTAAATTTGAAAACTCAGTATATGAAAAGAGCGCGAGATTGCGCGCGCCTGTGACCTGGTTATATATAAATTCAAGGCTTATATTGATTCACATTTTCGCCAAATCTCATCAGACATTATTCAGTAATGTCTGAGTTATGCGATGTTAGCACAAAGTTATACCGCTGTTTTGTGTGCTAACTGTAGCATTTTCTCTTTTTAAAAACGCTTAGTGCAAAATTGCAAATGACAGAAATTTTCTTGAACATCATTGAAATATTTAGAATTCAATGAATCGAATCATACTGAGTAGTCCCAATCATCATTTTTTAGATGATTTTTTGTAGGATGTCAAAATAATATTCTGAATTAATTGAATGTTTGGTTCTCATAATAAAATTGAATACAGCTTCCTGAAATTTGCAACATGCCGGAGGGAAAGCAAACCAATTATTATATGTGAAAACAAGAAAACTTTCTATTATATCGTCAATCTGTCACTCCTGATTCATAAAGCATACCTTCAATAGCAGAGGCAATTCCGTCAGCATGGTTTTCGACTGCACTCCTCAATATTTTGTTTCTCCATTGCTTTTTTCAGCGTTCGTAAAAAAAATATGAACCTCTGTTTTCACCGACATATAGAGTATTGGTTTTTAGTGTTGGCTGGAGTTATTTGTTAAACTTCAATTTTCGAGAAATGGAAATGGCAGTTAGTCGTGACTTCTCAATTCAATATTTCTGTATTAATTTATTGCGATGACAGATATCCTGTACGAAAAGAAAAAATAAACATATATATGAAAAATGTATCCTAAAATATATTGAGCATACATAAATATATATGTTAACATATCGAAATGTTGACGCTTCCAGTATATCAGAAAATATATTAGAAATAGATAGTAAACTATATAATCAAATATATAATATATGTATATTAATATATACTTTCAAGTTAAGGAGAATAGATACTTGAATGCAATATATATCCAACTCTATATGTCGGGATACAGTTAAATTATACATTTTGTAAATGTATATTGGGAATATTATCAACAATATCTAGAAAGCCTGTAAAATCAATGAGTTATTTTCGCGAGAGATGCGACATTTCATTTGAAATTACATCATATAACGTTAACTTTAAACATCAGAACTAACTCGTGAACAATGATGATGATAATATGAAATTTGCATGAGAATAAGTCAATATTTCATGCTGCGACAGCATTGAGATTCTGACCGAATGAATTATCAACGAAGAAATGAAAATTAATATTTTGATTGGCAGAAAGATTATCTACATGAATATCTTAAACAAAAGCATTTAAATGGGGCAATCGAAAAAAGAAAAAGCGAGTAGGTTAATAAAATTATTGTTCTTCTACTATCTTTTTCAGTATAATTTGTTGTAGAAAAAAAAAAAGGAATGGATATACTTTATTGATTGTTTCAACTCTGGCGGAGTTGATGGAGCATCCATATTTCAATTCTATACAACTCAATTGAACCAAGTCTATGTGAAGTTCAGAATACATAGTGTTCAACGAAACACGCCTATAAAATTATTGATAGTTTAAAATTGTTGGCTGTCACGCGACAACAAAACTTCAGATTTCGTAAATGTTCAAGAAAATTTGCTCAAAGATCCAGTTGAGAAAATTCTCAGGAAAATAAAATATGAAGGATCAATTTTTATTTGCCCGCGACATTAGGACACCCTGTCAACTCTTGCATTATTCCAATAGCAGCCATGTCGTGCCTAGTTGAATAACCAAGGCTTTCACGTACAATCAGTAGTTTGTTGGAATTTCGATGTAAACCTGTATGTCATCCAATCTATACAATAACAGAGCAATAATACCAACGCAGAGAAATCATCTTTGCCCTCTCTGCATATCAATACGTTGAACTGATTTCCAGTGTACGCCCGTGATTTTTCCGTTTACCCATGGGTTTCAACGTTTTCTTATATCATTAATAATATCTTCATAATATTCTTCTTTATTATACGTGCGAATGCGATGAAGCACAGGAAGAGTCGGCTGTGGACGCAAAGGTGGATAATAAAATGAAGGGCGAGGGAGAGGTGTAGGATGAGATGGCATGAACAGACGAACATGTTAACCCCAAGGGAAATACAATAGAAAAAATGAAAAAAATAAAAAAAGTTTCATAATAAACTTATATTTCAATAAATGAGGTACAGGCATAGGTCGTTTACCAACCAAATGAAAAAAAAAAGTGGGGAATTCAGTTCATAAAAAGTAGAATAGATGAGTCTGGTGCCTGTATAGTAATATTATTCACACATCAGTCTTTCTACTCGTTTTCATATTTGTATTGTTTATATTTTGACTGCTCAACTTATTATAATACGTATAAATTGATAATAACTTCACTCGTTCTCAATTCAACCCACTTAAAAATTTTCTAATCACTTCACGGACAATCGTTATGCATCACCTTAACCTCGAATTCATTGTCCTGTACGTATCAAATATATTTGTTTAATTTTTGTTAATTGAAACCCTTATTACAGAAAATTTGCTCTTTGATCTCAACTGAGAAACATGAAGGGGCACCCATCAGTTAGTGAACTGGAGTATGATTCAATTTATCGTTATTTCAGTTGACATTATATTGAAATTTTCGCTATATAAACGGAACTTTTGACTGCATTTGTATACGTGATACTTTTATGCTTCCATTTATGGTACTTTTTTTTCATTACGTATTATATGTTTATAGGTACGTGGAAAGATGCTGGACTCAAATGCCCGCTCATTGAGACTTTCGAAACTCACATCTAATACACGATATCTGATTTGTGTCCTCGGTTTGGGCAATTGGCTGACACGTGTTGAGGAAACAGATTCAATTGGTAAATACAATGTGACGCGGGACAAAATATTGGACTCAACATCATTACCAGAAATGATTGATTCAGCTACAAGCAGATGTACCGAAGTTAAAACGCTCGTGGCACCAGATCCAATTATAATCACCAGTGACGGCGCACCAATGAGTGATGTTAGCGGTGTTACAAGTATTTTAACACGTAGATTGGGTTTAATTGTCGGCTGCTGTATGGGATTCGTTGTTTTCATACTCCTCGTCTCCGTTCTTGGCTATTTAAAAGTGAAAAAACAGAGAGAGGCGGTGAAACGCGACCAGCAGCCGATACCACCTGAATACATATCGTATCGTCACTTTAGCATTCAAAGTGGTGAAGCTGGTAATGCTGCGCGCGCTGCTGCCAATCAAGAAGCACCTTCACAAAATTCTGGTTTCAACAACAATATGGGAACTACAACATTGAATGTATAACGTCAAGCCAATGGTCCTGTTAGTGATGATACAACAAATGCAATCGCCAATGTTTGATTATCGCTCGGGGCCATTTCCAATGATATCTTGGGAAAGAAAAAAGATAAATAAAAAATCACGTTGCCCTCCACACCACCTCACACCCCTTGAACAATTGTTTAATAATAATTGAAAAAAAAAACTCCTCGTGAAATGAAAAAGTGCAACAGTTTCATATGTATGTGTGGATGCTTGACCAAAGATGAAATATAATTGAATACAAATACTATTTGATTAAAAATTAGAATAAAAATGGAGTATGTGTGTGAATGAGCGAGTGCATATGCGAGCGTGTGTGCAACAACATATTGGACTTGACAATTTTTTTAAACAGAAAAAGAATAAACAAATTTTCTACGAAGAAATAAAGACAGGTTTGTGTAGTATCAGACGCGAATTAATATGTGTATACATTCAACGCAATTGTGAATTACCACAATAGGTTGTTTTGTGGGTAGATAAACAGAGAATATTATGTATGTATAATATGACCGTATGCTGTATATTAAATTGCGAAAAGCATTTACGCCCCGCGCTGTTACAATAATGTCATGGGATTTTACTGTGGCCAATTAGCTCGTCGGGCTACAGTATATATTGTAAACATTTTCCAAATGATGTCTCCCGCAGACCTGCCACGTATATTGCGTGACTAAAACTGAAGGGGCGTACGTACGCCGAGAAGTTGATTATTTTGGCAAAAGGGCGTTTATGTGGATACTTTTGCATACGAAATGTTTTGAAACGAAGGAGGGCGTAATGTGAAAGTTGTATTAAGTTTTTTTTTTTGCATTGCAGAATAACTTTTTCTTGTCCAATTGTAAAATTGGTCGCATTCCAGCGGGAATTTGGAATCCAAATGAGCATATGATTGTAACAATATCGCCTTTACTTACGGTTCCCTTTCACGTGAGATTCAGTTTAAGAATCCAATTGGCTGAAATTGTGTCTACTCCCCGTCAAAGAGTGATGAGAACAATTTTTTTTTTTCTATTTGTATTGATTCACACATTTATTCTCCAATTCATTTCTGAATTGCGAAACTTTCTGCATCATTGTCGAGTTTCATTCAACAAACTTTTAAAGTATAGAAATTAGAAGAACGAAAAATAATTACAACGATATTTATCTTTGTCGATTTATTTGCATGAAGAATTGTAATTTGATTCATTTCATGTGTATCTATTGAAAGGGGGAATTAGCTGATTCAATTCGATTTTAACGAGTGTCCCAATAAAAAATGAAATAAATATTATTCCCGGAATAAATCTAGGTGATGCTCAGTCGTTAGATTTTTATTCCAATAAAGGCAGTAAAGTTTCAGTCTAAAAAGCTGTCAATCTTCATTGTACATGTCCTCTGAACATTGAGATCCTTTTATTACATTCATGAAAAAAAAATCAATGATTATATAGGTAATGAAAGTTATAGCTATCGTAGTATACATGCCCATTTGAAAACAATTATAAGTGTTGAAGGGGTATTAGAGAATGTGTTATCAATGGTCACAATTGCAATTAGCTTGAACTGGATAAAAACAATTTTCTCATTGCTTCTTTATGCTATGTACGAATGAATGAATTTATCTTCGCATTGATGTTTTCACGCGCTCTTTTCTACATTCACATGGTAAATGATTTGTTGCCTGGAGAAAAAGGAACGGTAAATGTGATGAAAAAATCCTCCACAAATACTTTCCAAGTGAATCACTTAAAAACACACCCATTGATTTGGTGAGCTTATCATTCTTCATCTATTTTACACTTTTGGGTATTGATTGGTGAAGATCGAGATATGTGTATTAATTTTCTCCGACGTAGCTAGTGTCTTCATAATTCTGACTTTGACATATTTAGAAATTCAATAAAATTGAAATTAAAAGTTCATGAAATGGCAAAACAAACAGAAAAATCATATTTTTATAAAAACACTTGTATCTATGTCAATTTTATTTTCATTGAGGTTCAAATTTCCATTATATTAGTAGAATATTGATAAGATTGATATTTTTTGTTATGCATCCATGATACATGTACTTCTAACAATTAATAACCACCGATCAATATACACAGTTAATGATAATTCCAAGACTTGATGTAGATAGACGAATTGGCTAATCAGTAGTAATCAATTTGTTTCAGCCATATATTCTGAATACTTGTTTTCACAATTACATATTCTTGAAATAATAAAAAAAATATAACTCGGATATGTATAACCCAAATAACATCGATTTGCGCAGGTAACTCTTCGCAATTGCATCCCTGTCGTTGGACGCAATTTTTCATTTCAAGTATTTGATTTTACATAGACGTTTTAGTGGTGACAAAATTCACTTATTCGATTCAATACATTATCATTTTGACATAAAATCGAAATTCAAGAGGCCGCTACTGAATACCTGTTTCACAGTTGAAGTAATTAACTATCACTGCTTCTTTCTTTTGGAAATGATTGAGTAATTTCTTTTGCATATTTCTTATACAAGTGTCAAAATGATTGAACGATATGACGAAAACATATAGGTATTCTATTTATTATATTAACGTTAATTATCAAATGAATATATTAGAATTCCAGAAACCTTTCGTACATATTCCTCGTGTAGAAAGTTTACTTTTCGGCAGTCCAGTCCATGTCAAAAATATAATATTAAATGCCCATACAATCAACGTGCTGTCGTCTATGTAAAAAAGAAGGAAGATGTCAAATCCAACATTCCAAGAGAAACTGCTAATAATCTCCAACATGTTTATCATAGTTAACCATCTAAGAACTTGGAAATATCAGTCATATGAGTTACCGTAAAGTCATGAAAAAAAATAATATTTTTCTATGAAACTACTGTGTTTTATCCTCATACATTCATTTTCAATATTATGTTTATCACTACTGTCATTATATATTTCCCATTACTGATGATTCGTGGATTTTAACATTAAAATTATGTTACAAATATCAAATTCGATACAACTCAGAACAACATAGAAGATTGAGGTCATACATGTTCACTTTTAATTTGAAAAAGTTCGATATATTTGTATACATATGAAGAAATCTAAATCCGTCCTTTTGCCACTACGAAATTCAAATAAGCATATAAGGACTCATTCGCCTATTGAGTTTTAGTCACACGATATCTATATTTGTGTCTAAGTCACGCGTTTTCATATATTGCGAGACTACAAATAAAAAATGAAGTCAAAGTCATTTACAATATTGTACATCCTGTACAGGGTGCTGCTCGTCTTATGCGTAGCCTGCTCTCAACAAATCAGTCATAAAATTCTGGATACAATGCGTATCTTTAATGGATGAATAGCTGCACTTTCGTTGGGAAATTAACTCCCAAAATTGATCAAACTGGAGGCCATACACTATTTTGGATATCGTATCGTACAACATCATAAAAAATAACGATGATGTCGCACATACTGTTCGCGCCTCCAAGTTGGCGGTGCTCGAGAGATGCCAGATGTTGCAAAAAGATTATACTAAATCATGCATATAAAGAGACGCTTCACGTATAAAATCATATGTATATGACTTTGACACATATAATATAAGTCAAAAACATCGATAAACGAAATTAATAAAAAATACAAAGAACCCGAAATCGAAATGAATTGTGTCACGAAACTACACATCATTGTATTATATAAATAATAATTCACCGTAACCTCACTGTAATAAAATGCAATTTTCTTTTCCGTATTATTAATTTCATTTATATATCCTCATTCATCATTTAACCAATCATACTCCACATTTTTGCCGTCCAATACCGCGTACCGTATAAAATTAATCATAATTCCATTCAGATAACATCGATTAATGGAAATCGATGACAAAAATGTGTGATGGAAGAATAGTATTCGACGTGACATGTAATTAAAATATCTATCTGCCTATATATGATAGCGAGAGGAAGAGATAAAAATGGGTGAAAAGAATTCTAGAATGGGATAAATGCTGACGATGACAGCTAGGTCATTCCGTAAATACTCCTGACGTAGATAAATGTGCCATATTCAATTAAAGTCCCTCATGGATTTTTCCAACATGAAAACATATATACATAATCGCGAAAATATATACCACTGCTATATTCTCTTATCTTGAGGAATTATTTTCCAACCATTGTCGCTGTTCTCTCTTCATTCTATTTCAGAACAATTTAACCGTCCGGATATCTCGAAATATTTCCTCTATAGATATCTCACAGACGCCTTAATTTAATCAGTCGCGCTATATTCTCGTGAGACAAAAGTGATATCACCAGCGAAAATCGTCTTTTTTTTTCTCGCTCTGCGTATTTTTGTTCATGTGAATATAATGAACTATAAAAACCGAAATTGTTTGATTCTTCTTCGTTTTATGAGTCTCGGGTCTCAAGAGGAAGATTTGTAATAGGAAAACAACGAATAAAAACATTTTATTCGAGATTTTCGGTAAATAGAACATTTGAATCCATCTAGTATACATTCAGAATTCCGATGAATATTCCTATCGAAGTTATCGTGTTACAATATGTAAGTATTAATCGTAATTTTTCGTCATAACTCTGAAATACTTTTGAAAATTTTTATCAATATTCAAAGTTGATACTTTTTTTTTTCACATATTGCGAAAATAAGATACATTGAGAGTATACTGTAAAATTTTTGGACCGAAATTCGAAATATTTACGGAGTTATAGCACGTAGATTCAAAAGTCGACGCAAGTTTGAAGTATCGATTCAGGTATTACTTATACTTTACTGCATTTTGGTAAAAATAGACAGAATTAAACGAAGAGCAGCGAAAGTATAAAAAAATTATGCATATGAAGAAGCCGACGGTTGACTGTATGGGCCAGGCATAGCTGATTATAGTGTAAGTATATATTTTCTATGAAAAATCTATTACTATAACTTTAAACGCGTTTTTCTCGAAACCAATTTTTTTCCATCGGTGGATAGCAGAAACAAAATTCTTTTCGACGAACATGGCTACGACTCCAACACCTTGTTATACACACTTACAGCTATGATATTACCGAGAATAATTCTTTTTCATTAATAATTACTATTTTTTCCCGATTTCCAACAAGAAAAGAAACACGATTTTGTGAAAGTCTATTGTACACGTCCGCCATGTTCTTTTTCCAAATTTATATAAATTTCTAATCTTAATTAATGTTATAGAGACGAGTCAGTCATATATAAATGTATTTTTGTTTATAGATATTTTTTTTCCATATCACTACAAATGGAGATGTGCTTCCCACCTCCCACCCACCTTTCATTTTTGGGAGTCAATTGTAAGCTCAAAAAGCAATAATAAATTTTGAAGAATTAAAAAAAATATTGTTTTTGTATTTTCACAATGTTAATAGTAATACATAAACAGCCTGAAAAGATTGTATCTTTTTTGGTTACTTGGAAGAATTCCTGTAACATACTTGAAATTTATGGCGTCACATCGCAATACTGCTTTAATAACAGAGATATACTTCTTCCATAATGATGACGGTGAAGAATGTCTTTACAATATAACAATCACATGATAAAGACGCACGTATAACACATGGCACGACGTGGAAAAAAAAAGCAAGAGTTCATAAATCATGGTGTGATTCGATTTGTTAACAGTATTATACCGCGGAGGCATTTACTCGTAATTGTGATTATCTCATCGTAATAATATTTGCTTTTACCTCAAGACCTGTTCCATATTGTACTTATGTAGAATATATATGTATATAAATATTCTCGGAATATTTTTTTACTTTTGTAGCAATGTATAGCACCAATACCAGAGTTTACATAATAGACAGATCTGTATATTTTCCTCAGCTGAACTTGGCATTGCTGTAGTAATAAAACCTACATTGAAATAAAACAACCACATAACCTCACTATATTTATGTAGGTGTATATATATATCTGGGTAATACACATAGAAAAACGCGCGGAACAAGTTACGATTTGCTATAGTATGAGAATGTAAACTATGACGACATTATAAAGTATGTCGTAGTCACATAAGTTAAAGTTTTAGCATTATAAGTAAACTCGGTATTATTGCTGGAGTTATACCAGTATTCTTGCAGTAAGGGTTCGTATTCTTACCATAGGAAAACTCCGTCGGTAAGACTTTGAATTCCGGGAGTCAAAATACTTTTTTTTCTGTGCGGAGTTAATTTCTAATTATCATGTTGTCATTCAAGGAAAGCCGTGTATTGATCCTCTCATAGGATGTGAATATTCAACTAATACGTTGCAGATCCAAAGTAAATAGATGTCGTAAACGACATGGATATATACACATAGCAAAATATATATTTACTGCAAAAGTTGAACTACAAACATCAACAACCAACTGCTTCGGTAGCCTTGGAATCTCATCATCTCAGACGCCCGTCTCGAATCCGACCACAGATATGAAACCTATTTTGCGAAATAAATTTTTTAATAACACATTCATATCATTTAGTTCATGTACAAAACAATAATATGTATGTAGAAATATATGCCAATCAGTAATGGAATACGATTACAAACAATAAATCAGAATCAGTTAATCGCTTTCAAGAATCGGTGAATGACAAATTTTCGGGAATCAATTTTTTTCAGTATTTCTATTAATACTTGGGATAAAATCTTTTTCCGAAAAATTATTCCGTAGCCGAATATGTCTTTAATTACTTCTCCTCGATCCGTTCCGGCCATTCTCAGCTCGACTTTCAGCAGAAATTCTAGGTCAAGTCAGTTAGTAAACTAAGTAAATATGACGTAATTGCCTGTTGAAAATCCATAACGTGGATATAACCGTATATTCAAGTAAACCGAAAGCGACACAACATCAAATGTATATTCGACATTTCAGTTGTATTAAAGTGAGATTGTTTTATGGAATAAAACCCGTCGTATTATGTCTAGTCATAAAGCACTGGATCCTATTAGGCCCAAGATAGAATTCTTACGAAACCGATGAGTAAATTCTCAGTCAAAATGAGCAGTTCACTAATCATATGCGGTGTTTCTGTATCCTTGGTACAACTCAAATTTGTTCGTGAGCACGTGGAAGCACAGTAGAATCGTACGGAATTATTCTAAATTAATATAAATTGCACGATAAAAATGTGGAATATGAAGTGGTATATCGTATGTTCGATCGCCTAAATCTGGAAGGATTAATCAAACTATATGCAAGTAATACCATATGATTGTCAAAGACAATCATATATGGAATGGCAGATGATAAGATCATTCCAGAAGAGATGGAAGTGTGTATATGGCACAAAGTTGGGTTATCGTTGCAATCCATTGTCAATGCGATTCAGCAGAGTTCACGGCAATTTTTTACAATTGTTCTCATTGCAACACTGGCATCACCCATTAAAAATGAAGAGATGAGGAGTTGACGTGAATGCGCATAGGTAACACGTGCGACCTGTACAAAACCCGGACAGTATCTGTAGGTATGCATGTATACAGATTTCTATAATTGACCTAATATCACTGACCTCGTTCCTCATTCCGTCATCCTACATATATATGAATATGAAATCACTCAATATGTCGCATCACTATCTATATACTTGACTAATTTCAAATAAGATCTACGATATCACTACTTGATTTTTAATTGGCATTTCACATAACCAGCATAATATTAATTTGCATTTGATTCACATGAGTACGCTCCCCCGCGTATGTTCTGTAATTGATCATTGTCAATATCCTCAAGCTTAAATCATATTACAAGCTAGATACCCTCGGAAAAATTTTCTGATAAGCCCGTATATAGTCTGACAATATATTGTTCTTAGATTAGTCTCCGTGAGATTTCAAGTATCAGCATTCTGCTCATATGGAAGAGAAAGAAAAAAAAATTAGCTCAATAAAAAATGAAATAATTTTCAAGGACTTTCATATCTAATTCATCTAAGCAAAATTTCAAACAAATTATTTTTATTTATGGAAGTGGCTGAAAATTTGAGATTGACTGACAAGATAATGAGAAATGAATGGGAAAAAAACGAAGAGCAGTTTCTAGCAATCTGGAAGCATTTGGCTGCATAAAAAAAAAGTGTCGTGTGTATTACACTTCTAAAGCAAACGCAGCACATATATAATCAGATGAGTAAATAGCACGTTCAACACTTCTCACTCTGCAGTCACGTTAAATCCGGTATACAATATTGATGTTGACAGATCAATTACACGTTTTTTGAAAGCGGTATATGAACAAAGACCAACCTAACCACTTAAACAAATGAAACTGCAAGATGGTGGGAAAAAAGCGGCTATGATGCAAGCTCTTACGACATAGTGGCTCCAAACCTTAGCACTAATAGGTACTGGTAATATGGTACAAACAGACACAGAAATCAATATTGATATCACAGAACGAATAGAAAGTTCGAAATCTAGGTTTTTCAACCGGAATTAATATCACCATTTTTTAAACAAAATCCAAGTCTGTGTGTGACCTCTGCAGTCCTAAGTTGTATAGACCACATCAGAGAGTTGAGAAAAAATAATAAACATTTGTTCATTGCTATGGAAGATGCGTCTTGGAGACTATGTTGCCAGTCGTAGATATTCAGAAGAGAGTGAGAAGATCATTTCATTTTGCAAATATTAGTAGGGTGAAGAAATTAGCTTGAAAAAAAGAGGGTATATGTTAAATAAATAAAATTCAAACTCCAGAATTTAGAAAGCATTATTTTTTGGGGTGATGTAAAATTTGGGATCGGTGTGAAAGGTTACAAGATCATTTGTTATTATCATAAAAAAATGGGAAAAGAAAGTAGGAGAAGGATTTACAATATAGGAGTTTTTAAAAGATAATAGATTTTATAGCCCCTGAATTTCTGAGACCTTTTCCTTATTTGATACTTCAACTCGTCAGATGAGTCAGGGATAAAATCTCAAATTTTAACAAGGTCGTGTGTACGCACACAACATCTATCCTATCACTCACCGTTAGACAGCTTCCACGTGCAAGATCACCGACCAGGAACAATTTTCTTCTAAAAATGGAAGGTCTGGGTGTACCAATTTACAGAGTGTCCCAATTTCGCTGGATTTACCCTTACTACCCGCATATTAATACATGATTAATTCTACGAAATCTTGTACAGCCTGGATCTCTCAACAGTGATGCTACCGATGAAACCGAAATTCACAGCCAAACCCGATATGAAGTTGTTTGGACCTTTGATTCCCATGTGTAACCCTTCCAATGTTTAACTTCTTTCAGCCATAACAATTTTTCACGTCATCATACACATTGGAAATAGACCAAAATTGTAACTCTTGGGTTTCATCATATTCATGATCGTTTGTCAAATAGGTGACAAGATATGGAAAAGAATGACAGATACACAGACACACACACGAACAAAATACTGAAGTCACGTTTCTTGGTACAGGGAGTTTCAAAACTTGAAGATATATATAAATTAGGCAGAGACAATTTCAAGTCTATTACATACTATTTCCATCACAACATAATGAAGAATGAAAATAGTTTGAAAATGCGAATAATGCTAGAGTATTCTGTTATTCACACAACAGTTAATTTCATAAATGAAGTTCTTTCGTGCATTGTTCTTCGCATTAATTGCCCCAACGTAACACATCATTCATGTTGGATTCAAACAACAAAAATTGTATGTTAAATCAAAACGAATTCTATAACTTAATATTCAACACAAAAGATTTTGCACCAATTTCGCGTAAGCAAAGTATACAAAAATTTTAACCGTATTTATATATATATATATATATATATATATATATATATATATATATACGAGAATGTACATTCGAGAGGAAAATTACAAGAGAAATATACGCGCGAAGAGGAATGAGGAAAGCTTTAGTTCTCGGGTATAGCAATGAAATGGCTTGACGGGTTGCTAGAGCAGGGTTTGCTGCGCGTCGAAACAGGAACAAGGATGAACAATGCCCATGAAGTTATGAAATATGCATCGTAGTATTGTAGCCATTGCTTCAACTGTCCTGAAATGAGAACACGGAATAATGAGTGAGATGGACTGAGAGGAAAATGTGAGAATGAGATTTGGCTACTGTTAAAGTTTTGAGATATTAAAAGGTTACGGGAGAAGAACAATAATAAGAACAACTCCATCTTCCTCTATCTATCTACCCATTCTCCCTTTTTTGGCTTACTTAGTGAGACTTTTATGAGTTATGTATATATAATCTATATGAACGAAAATCAACTGTAAGAGATAGCTCTGTTTTGTAACGTACTTTTGATCAATCAAATCCTTCAATTTTTAATACGTCAACAAGATGTATTGAGTAAATAATTCAGCTTGCTTCAACACATAGACCCTCAGCTATCTTATCTACCTTCTGGTTCAAGCAAAGTGAATAAAAGTGTGTTGGATCCAAGCACGAAACAAAATAGTACTTGGCGTAGAACATTACACTTGGATCGGAAGAATTTCAACTCATAAAAAACTGATCAACTGTTTCATCATGTATGCCCAGACGATTAATGCACATACATCATTGGCCGCACATTTTCCATATTTTGTCGTTGACGCATCATCCGAACTTCCGATAAATGTTGTTTCATTGCCATGAAAAATATGCTATAATTTTTGTCGATATTGGATGACGTGGTTTGCTTCGTACACTTGTTCCTCTTATGTTGAGTAATAATTCGGATGTATCGTGCCTCAAAACTCGCATCGCCATAGTGCATAGATAAACGATTTATAGCTGAATGAGAATGACAAATGGCTTTGATTCCGAATGGCATTATTTCATTATACTCATGAATATCGACTTCATAGCGCATATCGTTCTGACCCTTTCAACATGATGCACATGTCATTTCTCGGATGTTGCTGATTCTGATTGATGTAACGTCAAATACACTCATTTATACATTTAGGACGTCTCATTCGTTCAGAATATTGCACACCCGAATCTGAAAGAAGTAGAAACGTAATAATAATAAATGAAAATCTAAGAGTCAGCATTATGTCGCGGAAAATAAACAGGACGTGGCCATTTTGGAGTGCATTAACCCGCGATGAATGAATTGGGCGCGTTTGCATGTGGATCGCTCATTATAAGTTTTCCACTCATAGTTATGAACGGAACGAATGAAAATTGTATATCAGAATATCGATAATATTTTCTCAAAAATCGAATACAGTCGATTCTGACTACTGTTCATCAAATTCGTTATTAATACCGTGCTCACTCGAGTCACCTGCTGTAGTGAGATTTTACTAATACTTTAATGAAGGTTAATTGAATGGACCATGAACTGGTTATTAGAATGTGCGAAATATTCACTGGCCTTCAATCAAAAATTATACTCCACCCCAAACCGACTCGGATCAGACTCAATGTAGATATGATTGCTCTACAATGCAATGATAACATTATCCCTTTTCAATCAACCTGTCAACATTACTATCCTTGGTGATGGTAAGCATCCTCATTCTATGTTTTCATAACAATCAATCGCATATTTCTACTTATTCTCCAATACGTATTAAGGTACCCCGCTCGGGAAATAAGTCATTACATTAAATAGAAGTGGTGGAGAGAGTAAGATCGGAGAAATCCACTCTCAAATACACGTAAACCTGTCCGTCAACATTACTCCAAATTCCGCCTAGTTATCCAAAGATATCATCGACAGGCTGACTGATTTCAGGTGTAGACATGTTTTCCCAATGGTGATGTTAACCAGGATGCCGCTGGTAGGTATGACTCTCAGTCCCTCTCTTAAGTTACCGGCTGTCCCTCACGACTCTATGATATTTAGGTATATGTTCGGATGATCAAGCCTGCTATGGGCGGGTGAATTTGATGATAGTTGTTCTTCAGATACTTTCCGAAGAACAACTATGTATGAAATGTTGGTGACTGGTTTCCCTTGGAGGTTCTGATCTGATGTTGAATGTTTGAGAAGAACGCGAGTCTGATGATGTTCAATTAAATTAGCTGCATTTGAGAAATTCTTGTAACGACTAAATTTGGTTTCTGATGATTACTGTGAGAGGAGAGTTTCTTCTCAAGTTATACTTTGAAATGTTGAGCGATGTAAACGTGTTAAGTGAAACATGTGGGGACTAACGAATGTCTTTCAATCACGTGAATACTTCACCCGGCAATTTATTTCAAAGTATGATTAACACAGTATACACATGCCACATTCTCAACATCAACATTACGTGTATTTAGACTAACTCCACGTTGAGTAGTGTTGAGTAAAACTTCGTCTGGACACGTTTACAACCCATATGTTTGCGTTGACTAGCGTTAATGATATATTGTTCCGAGTGTTTCCACACTTGCGATCTCCGCACAACCGAAGAATGAGGTTATATATCCCTTGTATTGAGTAAACGTGTCCAGCCTAAATTTCTCAACACTCAACCCTAATTAATTATCCGTGCCAAACTCTGTTGACTGGCCGCCATTTGTGATGAGTTGCGTTGCTCAATGTTGAGTAAGTCTGAATATATCCATTGTCGGCCATATTCCTGTGTGTGGGAGGGAAAAGATGTGTACTCACTATATCGATATTGTTTATTGAAGATACAGTAATTTCGGATGAATATACTGTTGCCATCGCGTGGTGAAAAATGAAACTATGTTCACACTGTGTGATGCGCAAGCAAATGGCGCAGAACTCATAATGGAGAACAGATTGCCACGTGCTCTAAGAACTGACTGCTGTGGTGCCACAAGTATAAAAGTCTGCGCCACCAAACCGGCTTTGGAACTCCTTCCAGAAAACGCATCAATTAACAACGAACAAGGAGAGAGACGCATAGATAAAGAAGGTAACCATTGGGGCTTCACTTCCACCCGAGGGATTGAGGTGAGCAGAGATGTGCTGCGTGCCGTACGTTATGAAATCGTTAGGAAGAATGTTGGCTGTATGATAGGAAAATCTGTAACAAATATTTTATAATTCCAAAGGATATCAAGGATTGTGTGGAGAGGGAGCGAATCTGCGTTGTCGTCGAATTATGAGTGTTGCAAATTTATAACGCGCGTCTTGGCGCAATTAGCTGTTATATGGAATCCGTTGTTTCGGCAACACGTTCCCGTCATTTACTGAATTTTTCGGTGTAGACCTGTCCACGCGACCCGTATGCATTCGTATCAAAGAATACTTGATATTGCGGTCCCTTCGGTACACCCATTATATAATACTTTTGATTCTTAAATTCATATTTTTTGGTTTCAAGAAAAAAAAAAAACTTAGTGAAGTTGTCGCGAGCTCGAATAACGCCCAGTGTCACATAGTAATAGTATAGATAGATATAAGAGAAAGTACATAAAACACTGACGTGCTACATTTTTCAGTGATGGATAGAATGAAGGAAGATATCGTTTCACAATAATTCATATTGTATTATAATTTCGCGGATTATTTTGTACCGTTTCGATACTAATTATTATTGAACGATTCATATTCCGGATTATCGAACTGAGTTTGTTAGTTGAAGAATGAATAGTAATCATTGAGTATAATTCAAAGTGAAAAACAGGTTGTTTGAGTTTTATTTGGATAAGATTGTGGACACAGGCGCGCAGTCCCCCTCCTTCTTGGATTATATTCACAAGTTGCGAGAAACTATATGGAGCCTAGGTGGCTTCCCTTGCCTGTCGATCCCTTCTTATCCCTCGGAATGTTGAATAAAGGAAAGGAAGTACCACAATATGAATGAATAATATTGATGTAACAATTGTGGTACAAATATTTGCTCTCAATACTTTTCAAATTTCAGATTTTATCACCGTTTGTCACCTCCGATTATTACCATCAGGAAAATTATATCCAGACAACAAATAAATCAACATTTATAATACAATCGTAATTGGGACTTATCATATACATGTTGTCAACCATCTGCGATGACGAATGATATGGTTAGTTTAGAAACAGAGATTCGCAAGCTAAGACCGGCGAACCTCTGCAGATTAGCCGAGTTGTTGAGTCCGAATCTTTGGAAAATTGTTATGGGGAACATCAAGAAGCCTGGATCACAAAACGTTCCTATGTTTACTAGTGAACATATCGCGTAAGTAACTTTAGAAATTTGATAATGTCTGCGTTCTAACTAACAAATCATTTATTATATCTCCATTCAGGATAATAGAAATTGCTGCTACCAAACAGTGTAGATCTGCTAGTGCAATTTTTCTCGACGAATGGGGAACTATGGGTCGTGAAAGACCAACAATACGAACAACAATTGATTTACTGGTTGAGTCAGAACTTTTTAGGGCTGCCGACTATCTAGCAGTTGAGGTAATGAAGGGCATTGCTCCTAATCGTCCTACAAAAGGACCTGCCGCCGCAATTGAAATCCCTGTGGAGATCGCGAGTGGATACAATCATGATGGAGATAGTTCAGTGTTCTCGGATTACTCGAGTAGTAACATTGGTGTAACCGAAGCAATATTTTCCGAAGCAAGTTCGAACATTGATGTTGATCTGCCGAATTATCGACCAGAATTGGAATCATCGGCGCTTCCACTTCGTATAAATGATAGAACCGTCATGTCATCATATGAAGAATCCTCAACTGGAGACGACCATTCTGTCACTACTACAAGTTCACTGAGTCCTTCCACGGATATTAGTGATACACAAGTGAATGATACTTTGCAAAAAATTTTTGTTGATTATAATGAATTACCGCTAACAGTGGTAGAGTTGTGCAAAAATCGAATGTAACATTTGTCAAAATCATCTAATATTATTACTTGTATATTTTTATATTGAATAAATTTGTCTGTTTGGAAATCCATTGAATTTTTTTCAATTTCGAATAATATATTGATAAGGAGATATCTCTCATTTTATTGGATTCACGTATTTGTCATTGCGGTTGATTAGCGGGAGTTACCTTAAACCTCTAAAGATATACTGTTGACCGCCAGACACAGTCGATAACCCGTATACGCCCATATGCCCCCGTATACAATCCACCGTCCACCATACACAGAGGCATAGGGTCAGGCGGAAAATCGAACCTGTAGCTTCTGTCAGACTGACTGAATTACTGACCACAGTCATATGTAGTAGTGAGAAATACTTTTTTCACAAGTCTAATTGAAATATATTTTGCCCAATGTATTTGAATTACACTAGTGAACAGGCTTTCTACAGTGCATCACATCAATAGATGAATCATTCAGAGTGCGGTTCGATGAATCGCTGGGTCGCGATCAACCTGGAAAATTTGGAAACGTTAGGGCATTCTATGATTTTGGAAAAGTTAGTGGATAGTCAGAGGTTTTCAGTCATGGTCACGAAAAATGAAAATATTCTTTCCTCATAACGATACTGATTGTAATATGTTTCTAATTGGAAATATTTGGAAATAATCGTATTCTCAATTCTAAAAATTCAGCCACATAAAATATACTGATGTCCGTACTGTCATCTAGTTACAGTTCCAAACTCGAAACCCCACTTTCAGGACTTACCAGAGAAATATTTTTTCATATTCGAGGTTGCGGTGCCCAGCGCGTGGTTTTTAGTCCTCCATCTCGGCATTCACAGTGCGTACAATCACTGGGAGACAAACAGCATTACATCTTTACTCTCATATATAGTGTCCATGGCACTACATTGGAACCCTTACTGCGGTTTGGGTTAGGAACTTCCCAGCCGGTCCAGTAGAAGTTGAACTTAAAGAGACCTTCAGTGAGAGTGGCTTTCATAGCACAAAGCCCGTACATGTCTACTCATGTAAAATACGTTTAGCGATGTAGCAGAGCGATGAAAACGGGCTTTATGTTAATGACCCTGTGATAATTGTTGTCAAATACGAAGGAAAAAGAAAGCAAATGATGATATACACTTTGAAGTCAGAATGGCCCTGGATCGCAGAGTTTTTATCAAAGTCAATAACAGTGTCATCGACACTGTTAACGGTCCGAGGATATACGCGGAATTTGGCATCCATATATCATTTTCTATAATAACTCTCTAGAGTATTTATAAATAATCTATTCAATATCATATACAGAAATGATTTACTGATAATATGGTATTTAGGTATCCGATATGATGAATAATGCATTTCGATAATCAACATCGATTGCCGTTATAGTCAAGACACTGCATCCTTATCTGATACTAGAAATCCAAATTTTGAGTTTTAATAATTTATATGATGCCGTAAGATGAACGGTGGTGCACGATGTACCATGCACATATTATCATGACGATAAAATATGTTCGTACTTGCTTGTATATAGGTTAAATCCGTTGGATGAATGCCAAATAGTCGGTTAGTTTACTGGTGAAGCACCCATACAGTTCACCATGAGGTGTCGCGTTTGAATCTAACCTGGGTCAAGTATTCTTCAGTTCCTCATAGCATGTCAAAGTTTGATTAGGGATATTCCTATATCATCACTGTTTCCGTCACTTTCTCTGCAAATAAGAGAATAGCTTTTGTTTATTGTATTTTGAGTGACTCCAATTAACAAATACTCACAAAGCCATATCGTCATCATAATACATCGACATCTGACATTTCTCTGGAAATATTCCCACAATTAAAAATAATGAAATTGCATCCTTTCGAATGCAAATCTATCATTCACTCAAATAATTGAACAATTCAAGCACATGTAGTGTATATTCTCTACAGTTTGAAATTTCGTGTGAACGCAATAGCGCCAAATTGAAAATACGAGGGAGCAATAATTCTTCGCACGAAATGACACGGAATGAAATTTCATTCAACGTGCCAACAAATATTGGGAAAATATTGCCCTCTCCTTACATTAAAAAGAACAATTGTACAGTGAATATATGAGTGATGCATCAAATTTAATGAATAGATGAGAATTATGTGTTTGGCGCTGATGGCCCCGCAAGATTCTCCATACCTATGTTCTGATCTGTCTCGTATACAGTAACGTGCCGCAGCCATAAATGCTGCAACATAGACGCTCTCTGCTGTTCCATATAATCAGTTAAATTACAACATTTCATATATGCATATTGTATATGGTGTTACTATCATATACGTATACTAGATATAACATGCATTGCACATTTAATTTATTATTATTTTTCTCTACTACTCTTGTAGTTTAATTCCTATTATTATCAACACGAATATCATGTTGCAATTTCAGTTTTCAACCATTCTGGGGCATAAACCATAAAACTCATATATGCAGTAAGCATTAACGATACTGCATTTCATTTTCTTCTTAAGATTGTGGCGATTGTCACATGAATAACATGAAATTCATTTTTCACTATCCTTATTCATATGAAAGGTCGATGCCATTCAAAATTAATATTGAAGAGAGGTAATAACTGATTTGCGCACTCTCTATTTCCAATTACTGAGGGTATGTGGGCACGCTCTTGACAACTGTTCGGCACCTAGTCACTCGGTGTTGCACGCATTCTATAAACGGTGTAGTGAATTCGGAATAAGTGATTGTGTGTGTTTACGATGAATAGCCACATTCTAACGTGGTTAACCAAAGTTTGTCATTGTTCTGTTCATTCGCTTTGTGAAGGTATTACGTTGTCATTGTTATTATTCTATATTACATTAAGTTTCACACATTCAAATTGAATGTGCTGTTAATTAAATATTTTGTACTAAACATTAATTGAAAATTTAATTTTGCCATAAGATGGACGTTGGAGGTCACGTTTGTATTCGTCCGAAAAAATATGATAGATCTTTTAAGAACTATCAACAATTTGTGACACACATCTCAAATTCCATCAACATCTAATAATTCACCAAGTTGCATCTTTGTGCCGATCGGACAACTTTTCATTATTCGTATACTGAATTTTTCCTAATTGATCATTTCCAAGGGAGACGGCATGTATACCATTACCACAAAATGGACCAAAATATTGATAATGTCTTCTCATTTTGTAGATATCTGTAATAATAATATTTGACTCTGCTTTCGTTAACTTACAATAAGTAAGTACCATATCTAAAGGTAAGGACAACTACTGCATATTGTAAACTCTTTTTTCTTTTGCATCCATCTAATACACATATATGGATTGAATATTTCAATCCCACACAATTGTAGACAATATAGTTACTTTTGAAACAATTATCAACGTTTTAAAAGTGGCTACAATGTTGAAGATAGGGAATAACACGTTTTGACATTTCAGACTGAAACAGTTCTTAAACAATTGACTTTGTAGTGTAATATTCAATATCTTAATTAAAATTGAGACTTCAACACGCATGGCAGCAGAAACTATTCTATATTTTGACTTTTACCAATACTAATTTCTGATCTAGAAAGTAATGTAACAATTTATCACAAGTTTGAATGAATCCTATCAAAGCCTCATTATGTTAATGGTACGAGGTTTATCTACAAAACTCAAGGAGTCAAATTGCAATTGGTTGAAGTTAGGAGACAATACGCCACTGAATATTATCTAATTTGACTTCTATTTAGCACATACTTCTTCCCATAATTTGTTACATTATAAAAGGTGAAACTGGCTAGCATAAAAATGTCGATTTTGTGTTCATTATAAAAAATGCATAGATATGTATGTGAATATGTGAAGGTATATGAAAGTAAAACACGTACCATTCCTATATTCATCTACTTCTATATATTACATAAAATATATTAAATATATTGGAAGAGTTTACAACATATAACGAATATGAAGGAAATATAGAAAGTTCGATTCTTATGAATGTATAAATATATCCAGTCCACGTTATATATCAAAAGGCAATTTATAACCATAATAATCTTATCTACTGTTAGCTAAATTTGACTGCTCGTTACGTGGAAATTTTACGTTCGCAATGAAAATGTCTTTGGATAATTGTCTCGGTTTAACGTTCGGTGAAATTTATTACACGATGAATGTATTTTCCGTTGCTGTATTCCTGCAGTTATCTTTTTTGCAGTTGACATCTTTATTTCATCAACATTGTTAACGGCATGTACTAATTTACAATATCTGTTGATGGAAGTGCTACGACGAGGGCATAGAAAGTTATCACAATATTCATGTTTCGATAGTCTGGGAGAAACTTATTCGTTCGTATTTCATCAACTACTTATCCGCTTCCAGCTAATAAGAGAACGAAAAAAAGGAAAAACAAAAATAGAATAATGAATATGATGAACAGGAAAGATAAAAAACGAAAAAAATGATTTATGTGCCGTGAGAATAGTTAAGAGTGTGAAACGACATCACTCGTAAATCTGTGAGTTTTATAGTGACGACGGACGAATCGACTATCGTACGTAACGCGCGTTACTCGACTTCAATTATAGAATGATATATTTTGACATAACTTCACACGTTTATGTACACATATTTATTCATCTAAGAATGTATTTCTCAATGTGTATTCTGTATAGCTCTGTCAATAATCAGAAGAAAAACGTGCCCTGGAGTGCAATTTTGCTTTGATCGTCGAACTGGGAACAATCCTAATGGAATATTTCTGCGTGAGTAAATATAATATTCGTGTATATAAAACATGCTGCGAAATGTATTCACAGGAATTAAACATATTCATTAACTGACATGCTGTACATTTTTTGTTTTATGAACAATTATTAATAATTCTTACCACAACACATCAGTGATTTTTTCAGCTATCTGGAGATTCCATACTGGTCCGCTAGAAGTTATTTCGATGTTTCTGGCTCAAGTTCCACTTCTTTTCATTGATTTATTCCGCACTGAAGATATAAATATCACTACTGGGTTTGTATGATTGGATTGGGTTCTTCACCTTTAAATATCACACAGGTCCATTTTTAAATGATGATTTATCACGAGTTTTTTTTTCAGGTACTAGGCAGATAATGCAGGAAAACCAAAAACTGCATCAAAAAACTATTTTCAGAAAACATCTCTAACTTTCTGACATTTTTCATATTTTAGATTCGTTAATTTTACCTAAAATAAAAATACTATTTCATTATAAATATTTTTTCAGTAACATACAAGAAGTCTGACCCGTGGAAAGACGGAAAATTCTGGATGGACAATGTAATGAGTTGAGTGGCGTGAAAATAACAGAAAACGTTTTTCTACATTTCATTCTACTATCATCTTTTTACTACTTTGGAAGATGAGTAAATATTATTTTTGTTGAAACATATGTTTTTATTATGTATTTTACATTCGCAAAAAATATTCAAGCGAATCGAGTACAATATTCGTTTACATCAAAGATTCATTCTTGTACATTCTTGTAGCATCGTAGTCGCAGAAGAGAAGACAGTTATCGGACCATATTTCAGTATTTTTACACTTTGGATCTCTTTTGTCTGTTTATGAACACGTGACAGCAAAATGGAATCAATGTTGGTACTTGTTTTACACCTAAGAATGATGTTCAGTTGCAAAATCGGTTTTGTGTGCAATCGAAGTAGTACGAGTTGGCAGAAAACAAGTTTGATTACGAATAAATATTTCATGTTAAAGTTGTACAGTAAACAATATATAAATATAAAAGAACAAATTAAAATACATTTTGTTGTACGATGAAATTGAAATCAATATTGGCTGAAGCAATACAAATTAACAAAACAATTCAAACATGAACAGTCGTTTGTATTATCCTCGCACCGTCTATTATTATATTTCGCAAGCGTATTTTTCTCTTTGTAACTAGATATTCGACAAGAAGAATTAAACTAGAGAAATGAAACAGGTTGTGCGACAATTTGTTGCCTCTTAACGAATAACGAATAAAAAAAAATATTCAGTAATGTCATTTATCTTTATATACATAGACAATAGGTTTATGATGATACTTTCTTTTTATGGTGGAGAAACAAAACCCGAATAAATATTATTACTACGACTCAACATCCAACAGCCGGAAGATCCAGTAGCATTTTCCCGGACTCACTCGACCTCTCGAAAGCAGGCGTATACCAAGTTAACAGGAGAGGAAGCTCAAATGAAAGAAGAATACAGAGGAAAAAAACAATACTCCACTCTTATGTGTACATATCTAAACGAAAGTGTATATATATATATATATATATGTACATAGGGTTGGTAAGTCGTCACGAATACCGAAGAGAAACAGTCAGAGCGCGGGGAAGAGAAAAAAAGGGTACGGGATGAGGAGAAGTTGAAGAGAGTTTGCCTGCAGAGTTGTGAAATCGATAACGAGGCTCACTGGCCTTCCACTGTAAGAACTTTTTCTGCGTTGACAATACATAACCAATATATATGTATATATGTGAGCTGCCTCAAGGAAGAAGCCATAGGAATTTTTTCATTCGCGTCCTCTTAAACTTGTTCTATCGTTATTCTTCATTCCAATTAGTTGTGTATAACGCAATAGGTTGTAATAAAATATGGGCAAAAGAACGTAGAGAAAAAAAAATAAATAGGGGAATTACGTGATGAGATTTTTTGTTGGGAGTAGCTTTTCATTGATAGTGAAAAGGGACCGCAGTGTTTCATCATAGGAATTATTCGCAAAATCAAGTTCTGAAAGGTTTTCGTGTAGAAAATAGAACGAACAAACAACACATCGGTTTATTTGAATTTATGTGGTGTTTTAGTTCAACACAAACAGTATGATAAATTCCGAGGATAAAGAACATAATGTTTTTGAACACGACAATCTTTGAGCAAATAGATATTCGTATAATTTTAGTGTCGGAGAAATGTTGTTGAGGATAAAAATATCCACCAGGCCACGACGTAAATATGAAGGGAATAATTTTATCCTTTTCTATCCGAAAATTCACCATTTTTAAAGTTTGTCACTTGAATTCCATAGAAATGTCATGAGAAATGGAAAGAAACAGCCATTCAAGAACGTAAATGACGCGGGTGCACAGCGCAATTGATACATCAGAAAAATATGGCACAAAAAAATAGGCGAAGCAACTCGGGTCAGTCAACAATTCCAGAACGAGATAGAATTTTAGTAATTACGAACGAAGTTCACCTTTATGTGACTCAAAAGATTTCACCTGAGAATGACGCACCAAGTTTTTACACTTTCTGATAGCATAGTAAGTTCCCGATTACCTTTTTATACGTCATAAGAGAAAATAGAATTTCTGATGGAACAAAGAATAAAATAGAAACTTAATCTGTTTTTGTTTGGAAAAAAAAAAAATAAATCTCTCGAGGAAATGAAAACAGGAAATTATGTAATTGAGGTAGAGATTGAAACCATCAAGTTTATCGTAAAAGTGGATATTACTTTGAGCTAAAGTGCTTGAAGACCTGTCGGGATGATAAATCCAGATGCAGTCTGGACTTTCGAATTGGACAATATGAATCTGGATATCCTACTCTTTCTCAGATTCATTCATATTATTATTTGATATATCATATTATAATTGAATAATTTTCGTATCCCCTTTACCCTTACACCATTTTATTCACATATGAATATTCTGTAGTTATTTGAAATTCAATCAATTTCTTCGGAATTGGGAAATTTTCTGTGACACAAAATGGACGGCGACGGTTTAGAATTTAATTTTTTATTTGTGTAATAAATAGTATCATCTCGAATGTTCATGTTTGATTGACATTTACTAGGATTCATGTCGTTATTCTGTTAATTCTATAATTTATATACTTATGCTTAATATAAAGTTATAGAGATAAATTCTTATTGACTGAATGTGGTGAACCGATTCATGTGAAGAAATCCCACAAGTCCACCGGATAAAAAATACAATAACTGGTTTAGTTGGTAAGCGATGGATGTCATAGTGTAAGTTCAAATTCGAATAGGTTTTCATAACGAGGGTCTGTCAAATTTTGAACAGAATCCGATACAAGCGAAGTGATAAGAGCCGTGAATTGAGCTTGGCAGATAATCTCAGCATTAAAATTGTGCAGAAAGTTACTACAATATGTGGGATTTAAAAACTCGGTGACACATTTGGAGTTGCAGTTATCGTTTGGAAACTTTGAATTTTTGCTACATAAGCTGTATGAAAAGAAAAACCAAAGTTCTTGCACGCGTCAGTAAAAGTGTGATTTAAATTATCTATATAATTGTATAAACATTTTATGTGCCATCTCACTTGAACCGATTATATTTTTATTAATAGTTCAGATAATGAATTGGAAATTCAATGAAAGAACTCATGCAAAAATGTAATAGATCACTTATATTATTTAAACTCAGGCAACAACAGCGTCTCTTGTATGTGAAGTAGTCATAAATTAGATTTTTTAAATGAAAAATAAAACTTATCCCGTGAAGCTATAAATGAAAAACCATAAAGGAATGTAAATTAATTTGTTTGTTTTTGCAATATATTGAATATGGAATGGAAACTTTATTTTCGACACATAAAATTGAAAACTAAAAAAAAATTATTAAATAAAGCATTGTTACGGTGAGAGCAACCGTCACATCTGTGTGTTCATATATGTATATGCCAGTGTGTATAGCGCGTGATGACGACAACTGGATATTTTCGCGTGGATGAAACAATATTTTTTTATACATCCAATTTTTATTTGTTTATTCGTCTATCTGTTCATTTTTCCCTTTTTCCATTTATTCATTTATTTGTTTATTTATTTTTTTTTCACTTTGTGCACAGCTAAAAATTGGACCGGCCAATTATGAGATACACGAGATCATCTGGGAGGTGCCATCGTCACACGTCTACTATGGGGTTAAACATTCCCCCAGCGCATCTCTCCTCTATGTGCACGCAGCGTTGAAATGTCGACAGTGGCAAAAAAAAAAAAAAAAAAAAGGTTCAGAGAGACCAAAAGAACGTACGAGAGAGCACGAGACACTGCATAGCTCTACCGCCAACACGACCCAGTTTCATTACAATGCACAAACGCAGTTTTACTCGGGGGGTTGAAATTCAACAGCGGTACGGAACTGATATTTCGCTTGAAAATGAATCACCTTTATACAAACCGGTGCAACCCCGACGCAGTGGTAACGCTACACAATGGTCGGACAATAGGAACGCGTTGGTTGGCTGCACTGTGATTGTCTCTGGTCTCTCTCTATCTGCCTCTGTAACCCCCGTCACCCTCCATTCATTCAATGTAACTTCCGCCCATCCAGTTGTGCAATTCACTCTCTCTCTCCTTCCATCTCGCCCTCTTGCTCTCTTGCTCCCTCTCTCTCTATACTATCATCCTCTATGTCCTGTCGTATGAGGTTTCGTGCGAGAAATTTTCGTGGTTCACAACCAACTACAAGCAGAGAAACATACACATAAAACAAAAAGGAACACAGAAAGAATAGTGAGAAGGAAAAAATATATATGCATGTAAATATAAAAGGTAAAGAAGAAAAACAGGGACATGGAAGAATTATTGAATTGCTTGCGATTTAGCTGGAAGCGGCGCGCGCGCGACCATTAATTAAATTAACTACGTCCATTATACTCTTGACAAACGCAACATGGCGTTTCTACCCTCGTATCAACCCTCCCCGTTTACCTCCGTTCAATCAGCATCTAACGGATAATTATGCTAATTATCTTCCATGAGTTTGGTCTGGGGATTGCACTTGCACATACACATACACAATGATCAATTTCCACTTTTGTGAAAAATTTCCGTGCGATAGAGTATATCATACAGATCGTTGCGATAGACATGATCTATCGGTGCTCCGTGACCAGGACGACCCCAGAATTTCCTAAATGTGTCAAAGTGTCTGCGGCAACTCTCGAGTTCAAGTCGTTTATCCACCTGCATAAATAAATAATAACCGTTAGACAAAATATATTGGCGAATGGAGAGTATTTTATACCCCTCAGTTGGCAATTCCGTTCACTCATGTTCTACTTCAACCCTGACTAACAATAATTTTACACTTAATATTGGAATTACTGTATTCACATGGAAAAAAAAGGTTTTTCTTGGAATTCATCGAACTGAATGATTCCCGATTTTCGCGAGGAAACTCAAGTTTTTGTAGTTGGTCGAAGTATCATCTACGTGATAGGAATCATCGAGTATACTGAGGGTTGAACCACTCACAAATTCATAGATATATTTTGATATGGTGTTTTTTCACGAATCTACATTTACACTGTAATCAGGTTGTACAATAATTTTGCTTTTCGTTTTTTTTTTCATATTCAATATAGAAAATAAAAGAATACGTGTCCCTTTGTCTCTCAATGTGATCACTCCATGGTCGTTAGTGCTGACATACAATAATGAATTCATAAACTAATCATTCAAGAAGACAAACCTATTAACCTTTGCTATTCCTTTTCGAAATTGTAGATATTTGAATTAGTAAAATAGAAAATCTTCAATGTGGGCAAAACTGAATTATTCTATTTTTATTTCTATATGTTGAACTATTCAAACATACTTTAATTTTTCATGAGTTCATGTCAATACTTCTATTTGGATTCATAACACTATTGTTATTTTTCATCAATTATAAATATTTAAAATATCAGTTGTATCGATTTATTTTCCATAAACTTTTACTTGTTTCAATTATTTCTGCAATTCTGCTCGAGTGAACGGTAAAACCTCCTGCTCTCCTATATAAAATATAAGCTATATGACATACTTTCATCTACAATTCAATAAGCACGCAATTCTTATTATAATTATATTTATTCACCAGTGTTTGCTCCCGTTTTCTTCGAATCTGTTCATTGAGTGCAGCCAAGTGTTCACAATTACCAACATTCATATTCCGCAAGCTGTGTACGCAAAAAAAAATATAAAAACATTATGAATGTAGTTTATTCCTCCGAAGTTTTTCTCATGATTAAATTATTTCACTTGGAATGATCGTAATGCGACTCTACGGCTATTGATATTATATTTATGTTCAACATATAGTAGTACATATATATGTATCGATGTCCATCGTGTAAATGAAAATACATATTGTCCACAAATTCACAAATGATTAATCGTAACTCATATTCAAGCGAATATGTGTTTCCCACGAATGGTGTCAGGGAGAATCGTTGATCGTAAACAACGATAATATACGCGAGAGAGTATTTCCATTAAACGCTATCAAAATGTCTCATTAAACGTCAAATTCATTATCGCATATACGAACCCTATACATACAGTAATCGTTTATGCATATACAGAAACTATAGTTTGTCCATAAACTATGTCATCAAGAATGTGTCATGCATGAGGCGACGCTACAAAACATGTTGTTAATATGTCCGCAATTAACGTGACACATATGTGAATTGTAGCCCGTGTGGAAATATCATTATCAAAAGTATCGATTTAGTAGTTGGGGCATGAAATGATTTTCCATTGACTAATTATTTTATTGACACCAATATTATTTGTTAGAACTGAACTTACAGTATAAATTCAACTTCTGCATTTCATTCATATTTTTCCAATTAATCTCTCTGTGTGAAATGAAAAGGGAAAGCTAATACTCCACGCCACATATAATAAATTTGCGAAGAAACAAACCTCTTCACTTTGAAAAGTAGATTAATTAAATAATTATCAATATGTAAATATCTATCGAGAAATAGCAATTGTGAGGTATGGTGAAGGAGCAGAATTTTCGAATTTTCAAATGTGGAAACTGCTTCATTTTCGTTGCCTTTCACATATTTACGAGTAGGCTGAATTTAAACTCGCGATAACCTCCATTAAAATCCGTTCAGGCGCTGTACCCACTAAGGTATACAGATCCTTGTCTCTGGATTGCAAAATCAATAAATATATCAGGTAGAATGACGTATAATTATGTTCAAACATTCACACCGTTGATTTTAATTTACCACCAATGTCCAACTTACGGCATGCCAATAAATTAATAGTTCAAAAACTTCACTCTGATGTGGAATACATAATAACGATAATTATTCAATACATTATTGCTCTTGAGTTACAACCAATGCGAATGGATGCAATGTGATATTAATTGCTGGTCAAATTTAGACATGAGAAACTAAATACGATATTAAAATACGTTACAGTTTGAGAATTAATTATCACCTAAACTATAATGAGTCACTTGTATACTTAAATACAGCATTATCTAGTGCTATATAGGCTTATTCAGTGGGAAATATGGCGAGAAATTGATTTGTTATTGCCAATAATTCGAAATATTTTATCCTTTATCATTACCCAGTTGAGCTTCAAATTCATATCCGGCGGAACTTTTTGACAGTAATATTAACTGAATTTAATCACTTCGGGTTGTCATCAGCTTTCGTCTTTAAATTAACGATGCATGAGTCTGAAGTAATATATAATTTCCTAACATATGTCTTAATTCAGGTCTATTCATGATCACTGTTGTTACAGTATAATCTCTCGAATCGACGATCAAGATTTGGTGAATTTCCAACTTGAAATTTTAATAATTTCACCCGAGTTCTACACGTGAATGAATTCAAGCCCATTTATATTTATAACAACTAGAGATTATTAGACTATTTTTATTGAGTGCCGTGATCGTATCTTGAGTCAAGTGCATGCACATACAATGGCACTCATGGAAACTCAAGGGCTTCCGCAATCTAAACATCACGAATCAGTATCCACTCCACCATGAAAAATCGCATTGCATTGATTCCATAATTATGGCAAGTTTAGCTGGAATAAATTCGTATACCAGTGTATTTCAAGGTTCCCGTCGGTAATGATTATAATTATCGAGATTACCAAAAAGATACGAACATAACAACGATATGAATATTTTTAAGATATGCCGGATTCCGGAAAGTGATGTTGTGCAGTGTTCCATTCAATGAACTTCCTAGGGGGAATATTATAAATCAAAAAATGCAGACCTTCCTTAAATCAATGTCATGGCACATAAATGTTATAGTGTTTATACTGTCCAATATGACTTCAGTTGAAAATTTTTCCGCCACTTGAATATAGTCGAACTTTAAGAATTTCTACAGCTGAGGAGACAAAATTCTAAGAAGCAAAAATAGAGAATTTCCCGCTCTATTCTCCGTTTCTATTTAACACAAGTAGGAGAATATAAAGGAATGAATGCCGCAATAAAGTTACAACTATAATCCCACAGATAAGCTTTGATACTTTGTCCGAGGGTGGAGGACTTGCTGTTCCACCCATTAGAAGTTCAGGATTCAGAAATTATTGGAGCTTGGCTGTTGTGCAATTCAGATGGACTATATAGTATTCTATCAAATATTGAAATTAAAATTCATTAATAAATTTTCGAATTCTGACATGCATACTGAATTTGTTTAAAAGTTTTAACTTGTGTGTTGGACAGTGACAAAGGTCTCGGTTTTGTATTTCCTGAGGAATAAATTATTGAAGGCTTCAACATAATTTGGAGGACGGCGACCCGCTTCACTGTCAGTTCAATATCTATAATGAGCTCACAAGCTAATGAGATACTGTCATGTTACTGCAGTCAACTTCACTAGGTTATCGAATCATGAACGCTCATGACGGCCTAATACTCTGTAAAAAAATACTCGAATTAGTAGAATATATTTCAAATAAAATAGAAAATACGCATGAAAGAAAAAAAGTGATCTCCTATCGCAACAATTTTAATGTTAGTTAAATATTTCAAGCCATCAACACTCTTCTTTTCTATTGTTCTCCATCGTATCACATGGAAACAAAAATAAATCTGACAACTTGCTTTTGTATTCAAAAGAAAAGTTATCTTCTCATAACACCTTCATCCAATCTTCAAGTTCCAATACGCCTTCTGCCAGCTGAAACAAGTCAATTTCGTGTTCATGTCGTGGTCAACAAGCGCGTTGTTTCTCACTATTAATCAGATCCGATACACGTCTGAAGTTCCACAGACCATTAACCTCAAATTTACTATTTTCTAATTGGTTGCCATTGATACTTGAATCTCCAATACAGATATCACAAAAAATATAGTTTTTCGTACAAGACAAAACACAATTCAGCCATCCAGTGATGTCAGCTGTCACCTCTGGCCCGAACAGCCAAAGTCACCCTCGTCTGGTGATGGAATTATTCTTCTTTGTTTTTTGTAAAAATTTCTTTCTCGGGACCCTAAATATATCCTACATCATTACCTGTTCTCACGATTCGCCACATCGCCACGAATTTTCGTTAGTAAATATAACCTGATACATTATCGGTAATCAAAGATCTGTTGTATTTTCAAAAATTCTGATTGAAAATTGTCTTCCACATCTGTTTCACTCAACTTAATTTATTCAGTAAAAATCCTTCTTTTTTTTTTAAGTATATTTCGAACAATATTTATCTTGAAGAGTGCCTTGTCAAATTTTGAATGAAAAATACACGCATCTGCTATGTTGTCAGCGTGATTTTTCAACGCACACGACATTCCTATAAAAATAGTTCTATAAATAGAGCGAGAATATGGAAAATATCGGCATTACTATTGATAATAAACATTTTGGAGTTGATGTTCAATGGGAAAATTTATAAATTGAGCAGTGGATTATGAGTATTGACTTCCCAGTGGAATGAATACACCAGACACGTGAACTGCGTTCTGGTAGCTGCGGTTTGAACGGACGCATATATATATATATATATATATATATATATATAGCGACCCAATGTGTTGATTACTAGTAATGTAGTTGTATCCCATGAGTGCGATACTAAACCCCAAAGCAATTTGTCACAACAAGGGACATGCTTTGTTGCGCTATCGAGTGTTACCGCGCCATTCCGCGCTTCAGACGAAATAAAAAAAAACCGACCCCATTGTTCACGCCTAGGCTGTTAATTCTGTTTCAGATGTGCACACACACGTATACATGCATGCACACAACTGCATAGACATATATACATTCAAATTGTTCATTGGTTGAATTGAACACAACGCAAAACAGTTGATGATATATGCTGTCATCAGCGACGAGCCTATCATACTTATCTATATTTAAATATTTTTAATTATCAAACTCAATCTACTATTGTACAAACACAAGTTTCCTATGTTATGATACGATTTTTGAAAAAAACTTGCCTGTCAATTATGTAACCTGGTCTCGTTGCATCGGTTGAGTAATATCGTGTTGGATGCGAATAATTTCGTCCTGCAGTTAACAATGGAACAAGTTCAACACCACCAGTCAATTTATACATTTCAGTTTGATCGTTATACGATGATTTTCCTTGTTTACATGGACTCGTTGGTGCTGATTGATGAATACCTGTGATAATTGTAATAGCATCACAATGAGAATTTTTTAAACTAGATGAAAATAAGCTCTCACATACCAGAGTAGAACAAAATCATTGGATTTGTCGTTCATAATAGATCGCAAAAAATACCCGCACCGTAAAAACATGTGTGAAAAATATATGCCTAAACAGATCATGATTATATATTAACCCCTCAACCGATTTCAGTAAAACTTAGTGTCTGGGGATTTTTCTGGACGCTAAATCCTAATCTAAAGTAGAAATGACAAAGTTTTGAATAATTGACCCAATATGGCCATCAAAAATATAAAAAAATTCCATTTGAAATAAAATTGTTTTTCACGTCTCGATGTGTTTGATGAAATAAAAATCCACATGTATTGACCGACGTATGAATATATATCAAAGGATATATTTTTAACCTTCCGTTATGCGGAAAAGGGGGTATGCGTACAACACGTATGGTTGAGTGTCCGTCTGTCTGTATGTGGCTCTGCATCTGCCAAACGGATGGTCAGATTTCAATACTTCTGCTTTTGAATAGAAGAGAATTTGGTCGAAAAGGTTATTCAGATAAGTGTCACTGCACTTGTCCATCAAAAAGTTGTGTAACATCACTTTTCAAAGCTAGATATTTTAGAGTTAAATTTTATTCCATCATTTCATCTATCACATTTCATTTTATTTCATTTTTTATTACTATTCTCTTTGATGTTTAGTCTGATACGGTATTTGTATCATTTATTGATCGTAAGGGGATAATTTGGAAAAATGGCATTGATAGCAAGAAATAGTGGTTTTTGTTGACCGATATATGAGTAAATATTCAAAAAGTGAATAACGAAATTCAAACTTTATATATTCCACCACATATCCGAAATGAATAAGCGGTCATGATTACTAATTAATATGGTAATTTTTTATGTCTTCTATTGTTATATTGAGAGATAAACCGTAAATTTCCAGAAAACTCAAATGAATTTTTTTCTTTTTTTTTCGGCATTTTGCTAATATACAAACTTTATATACATTGCAAATTCTGTGTCGATATTCAGAAAATTGTAGAAGTTAAAGTTCTGTTGATGGAGCGGCTGGAACGCCACCGTTTACTATGTTGAAAATGTAACCGTATTTTTCTCAAATATTTTCAAGACTTCGATTTTTCGGCCTTTCTCGTTCATTTATTTTGCTTAAAACTTTTGAGAAAATACATCGTTGCCCACATCAGAAATTAAAATAACAAAAAGGAGAAACACCACGTTTTACTATATAGTTTCACGCGCCTATAATAAGCTCAAATTTTTGATCAACATGTGTATTTTTGAATTTTTGTACCATCAAATTTATCTCAAAAATGTGCATTCTAATACATTTCACAAACACATTTGGTTTATAACTTGTTTATGACTAATTGTCGAATATCCAAGCTAAAAAATTCTCAATATTCAAATTCAATAATTTTCATTTTTGCATCACCAATAGACATAGCAATCTATCATTCCCTAGAAATCCAGTAATTCGGGTACCCCTTGTACTTATAAAAATTTCATGCTATGAAACTGTTATCATATGTATAATATACTTGGTTTAGATGTTTCATCAAAGAATTCATTGGAATCAATAACAGCCAATGGATTAATCTTCTCATCGCGCAATCGGTTGATTAAGGATTTTGTTGTCCAACCCTGAAAAAAATACCAAATGAAAAATAGTTCAATTTATATTTCTACATGTTTAGCAGTATAATAAAACATTAATTAATCATCGGTTGCGTTACTTAGCCGCGGCAGTTCATTAATATCAAACTCCCATAGATCTTTTATATTAATAAATCTACTCGCCGCAAAAAAAAAAATGAAAAGTGCAAAAAAAAAATATAAATAAACGTGAACACGCGCATGAAGTAATCTACAAAAAATAGCACCACCGTAAATTAACGTTTAAACTTTCCGAGCGTATAACTAACCAGCGCGCCAAGAGGATCGTTTAATTATCCAAGCTTATGTATTTGGCGTTTTGACTCCCCCATACATAAAAAATATTTCTGCTTTGTACATTGTATATAAATATATAAATATTATATATATATATGTTTATTCGTACTCTCGCCTTCATGCTTAACTACTTCGGAAAATTGCCGGTACACAGTTAATTGCGAATGGGAGGTGACAAATTAGATTAAAGCGCGATTCATCAGATTTTCATGACAACTTGGGTTGCACAATTATCATTTTACATTTTTTCTATGAAAAAAAAAAAAAATTTGCATGTACCTTTCTATACACTGCAAACAAGTATCATTGCTCATAGAACTGTATTCATACTTACCACGAGAGTACATTTCATTCTCAACTTTAGCGCTGTTTCTGAAACTGAATTTGAGATTGAAATATTCTCAATTCGAGTATACCGTCAAAATAATCTTGATTCACGAAATATTTAGAAGGACTATTCATTGTTGATGACAAGGGGTGTCGAGCACGAAACTATCTACTGTTAGTCAACCCTTGTCCATGATACTAATATAGAAATCTTCCGGCAGTTACAAACAACAAAAAACTCATTGACTTCTGTATTCAATCGGAACGTTAAAAATTGCTCTAATCACAACTCAGTTACTGCAAAAAATATGTAATAATATGTGTCAGAAGTTCTCTAACCTGCGATCATACAGTTTCTTGAAAGGGTATTCTCAATACGAGCTTGCGACAATTTCATGAATATTCATCACATTAGAAAGAAAATAAATGATTAATAAACTATACGATTGAATCGTTTTTAGAACATTTTTGTCAGCTTCCTAATACATTGTGAGCATGATATGGTCCAGAAAAATTCTATATTCTAACTGCAAAATCACTCCGAATTTGACTGTATAAAATATCTCTGGCGTGATCATAGATGAGATTAATTTTTTTGTGTTGAATCCACTCTGCAATAACCTCCCAGATCAATATATGCCTTTTTTACTCGAAGTAGTTAACCTTCATTCTAATATTATGGTTCCTCATCGCCAGCTTATTATACATGTATATGGAGCCTCATCAAGCTTTATTAAAATCAATCCCGTACCATGGATTCAAAGAAACGAACTCCCAACAGCCTCGGATCCCGCCATGGAGCACCACCAGGACCTGGACGACCCCATGGGGAGGCAGCAAACTGAACCGGCAATATATGTGTACACATATATATTAGAGTATGTATATATATACATATATATATATATATATGCAAGCCTGAATGTATAATCAGAAGGGAAGAACAGCAATTCCAGCATTTCATACAAACATGAAAATTCGATAAACTAATGTTTATTTTATATCAAAACAAGCAAAGTGAGTAATGCATCACAATCATGAAATTAACAATCGCCGAATGCTTCTGTGTACCCGATGCAACAGTATATATAGTGATGAATCCACTGTGTGTTTGGATGACGTGATGGACGAGAAATGCGTTACAAGGGAGCTGATGATTGTTAATGTATTGCGTGACTGAAATCAAAAAGTCTCACTTCTGTTCAACGAAAAAGTTTTCGAAGCTTTAAATTCCTAATCATTGCTTCCTATATATATATATATAAACACTAGAAAAGTTTCCCAAATTCTAATTTTTCCGATACGATGACAAGTCCAAGTAACTTCTTTTATGTTTTTGCGTTATATTTTCAAATTTACATTATTATTATTTTGATTATCGTTTTTTCTTTCTGATGAAACATTGATATTTAATGTGAAAACTTTCTAAGTTACCCGATTGCCAACATAAGGGTTGCAACAACATCAATGATTTTTGTACAAACAAAATACATAACATTTTTAGATGCGAACAACCTTTTGATTGCAGTTATTCGATATATATGAACTAAAAACAGCGCCTAAATTGATGATGATACGTCAATAACATATTTCGCACTAATACTTCTTTGAAAAGATGGATGGATCAGACAGCCACTCTCATTCAAAAATGCATAAATCTATTTTATCACCGTGGTCACACAAACCACTTAGATTCTCTCGCAAGCAACCAATCAATATTATGTATATGTAGACGTAAACAATAACACCCAACCGGGTTTTCCAAATACATATCGAATGAAGCGAAGCGCCAATGCATACATTCTATCATTCATGATGCATCGCATTATATGTGTGTATACACATGTGGAAAACGTTTGCATGCAACAACCTTCAAATTGATGAGGCCATATAGCAACATATCCATAAACAAACGTATATTATATATATATATGTGAAAGCCATATGAAGACCTTGTTCCAATCGCGATAACACACTCGCAAAAATATATATATTTTATAAGCTGTAATAACCATAACAAACAATTTCAATATGTATGATATTATATTTCAGAATGGCAGGGAGTACGTGAAGTTCTATTGCTTGATCGCTAATAACCCTCACCTATGTGTCCAAGCATGATGCAACAATGGTTAGATATTTAATTAATTACGATTGAAAATTCGAATAATTATTATTGAAAATTGCCAATCACTTATGGACAATCAATAAATGCTATTTAATGCCAATACATTATTCATGGCACATATTTGTATCCCATAACAACAAATTAATAATAAATATATTACTTGGCATGTGTCAGATTTTAACACGGGATTGTAAATGACAGAGATGTACGTCACAATTTTCATTTGGGACGTAGATTTCTTGTTAAACATTTTGATTCTAATATTTCTCATTCAATTTTAGCTGGAGATTTGCGATCCGATATGAAACATTTACAACCTTTTTTTTATGTATGATTCATATCATTGCTTGGAAGATGTTAATCATGATAGATGATACACGGCGTCTAGCATGTTTCATTCAATCTAGTTACAGATATATAAAACAGCGAATAGTTATTGGCATTATAAACACGGTGATAGCAGTTTAAATGTACTGAAATTTGAAGCCTGATATTAACACACATATATGTATTATTCTCTATATGTTGAAGCATCGTAGTCATTTCTAACACACTTCAATTCGCAGTGTAACTAAGTGTGTGCTAGTACCACATGACTTGAATGCGGAATAGCTATTTTTTTTTTTAATGTCGCCATTTTTCAACGTTTTACTGATTATTTTTATTTACAATTATTTGTACTGTAGATCATACTCATTGTGAATTTGATTGTTTCAGCTTTTTGTGCACCACTAAATTTTATAGGGAATTCGCATATACAATATAAAAATTTATTATGGTAATTTCTATTTGCCAATTTTGTTCTTATCTTTTGTGAGAAACGATTATCCTACCCAATCTTATTAAGAACACTCTATAGCCTCTGTTGCTTTAATAAATTTTCTAATGAATATTCACTTAATGTTTGTTCAATTTTTACCTCACTATTGTAGATATTTTTGGTATATTGTAATCCCAATGGCTCCAGAATAACGTTTTTCCTTTTCAGTGATCCATTGCACGGTGCACCACCGCCTGGCTTACCCCAAGGTGAATAATTGGACTGCATGTGCCGCAACTGTGAACATTATCCTTATATATATCGCTATCGGAATATCGATGTGATATGTAGGTATGTATATGCTAATATAGTTTATCGGTATTATCGCAAGGTGTTTCCTTGGGCGTTTATCACAATCCAATAGTCTTGTGCGCCACTCGGAAGTTATGCATATATAAGGGGTGAATAGTAAGACGGGTGGTGTTGCAAGCGTAGCAGATCTGAATTATTTCTTGAGATAGTTTAACCGCGCGTAAACCAAGATTATGCAAAATAATCATCACAATATTGACGAGAGGGTCAATTCATATACGCTCTCTACTATTATCACTCACATTCGCGCATCCTTATAGAATATTTGGGTATTCTTAATTCAAGAATATTATTCTTAAGACTTTGTTCAGAAGTAACACATTGTTAATCCAGATACTGATAAACAAAAATGTATCCAAATGTTTCACTGCTATTTTCCATATAATATTTTTGGCTACTGGAAAATGATGCCAGAGAGAAAAAAAAGAAAGAGCGCCGAACTGTGGAATGTCCTACTTGTCTAAAACTTGTCAGGAACAAAAAATCCAAGAAGATTATTAATCAGTATTAAACAAAAGTTGTAGAGGCGTACAGAAGGTTTTTTTCTTTTTTTTTTTTTTCGATAAAATCTGTATAATGAGATTCAAAAAATTTCACATTGAGATGCTCCTTTAAACTACTAATTCGCTATGAAAACCAGTGCCGAATTCAATAATGACTGAAACAAAAAAGCGATCGGCATATATTGTACACAACTTTCATTTGCGAACATTCAAAAATAGATGAGTGTGAATTCAGTTTGAAATACTGTGGACGATAATTTAAATAGATGATGTGAACATCAATTGAATTCCACAAACTGAAATATGTAACTTTGTTACTCGACATCCAGTCTCACTGTTATGATTCAAAGAATTATCTCTCAATATAATCGTTGAATCACTATGTTTAATTATTCATCTCACTTATTAGATACTGTCTGCTAAATCTAATCAAAATACTCATTAACTAATTAATCATCGTCACCAATTAGCTTCATGATCAAACAAAAAAGTTGTGCAGACTATCGTCGACACAAGATAAAGTGAATAAATCCCAACGTACCATTATGTGGAAATAGAAAATGAAAGAAAAACCAGTATTCTCGACGTTCAATTTCCTTGCAACTAACTACGACGTTGGGTAAACTAAGGGTGAACTAAGGGCTAAAATGCAGACTTTACAAAATTTACAAGACAGTAACATAAATTGCTTTTGAGGGTGGACCCTTGTTTGCTGCACATACTTCTCTTTGTTCGCGATGCTTGTGACGTAACAACTCCTCCTGTCGTTTTCTCCATATGGCTGTACCCTCTTGAACGGTACGGCGATCCTGTTCTTTTCTCATACTATCCACTTCTTCTAGATTATATGTTGTTGTCTCCATGTTCTGCAACGCCTTTTTTTCCACCTTTACTAGTGCTAATAAAATTTGTGAACAGCGATAGCTTCATATACAGTTGCGTTACGATAACCGCGCGTTCCTCTCCATATGTCTCTGTGATAAACTCAATAATTTATCAACTCACTTATCCTCGATATAGATGACTTCGTACAAGGCTGAGACTTTTACAACCTTCACTTATATATATTTTATCCTCAACGAAAAAAAAAAGAATAAATAAATAAAAATATATATGCGAACTTTGTTATTGAATTTGTCACTATATATTTTACCTCTCTTGTGCTTCCAATCCTATTTTCATTCTCTATGTATTTTTTTAATTTTTTTTCCACGAGAACGTATAAATTCGAGTTTCTATATGATAAAGACTTGAAAAAGTGTTTTGCAAAATAGTTGAATAGCCGTTGAATAGTAAAATCAAACGTGAAATGGAAAAAGTTTTACAAGCTCACGCTGTAAAATAGAAAGAAAGTAGGTATACACATTCCAGTGGATAAATTCCAACGACTATGCCACTGGCTCACCTGAGAACGAGAGAACACACGCGACTGTCTGCCACAATTCCCCCTTGGTTCCTCTCCTTCAAAACTCAACTGAACGAGCGCTTGCACGATCGCAACGATAGTATAGTTGTACATACCTCAACGTATAGTCGATGTATACATGTATTCTCGCGCGACGTCGGCTCTTCTATTCTGCATATCGACGGGAAGTACGGGCTTATACTGTGATTCTCGTTCGTTCCGTACTCTCTCCACACAACTTGTATATATTAGGATATTGTTATATATACATATGGATGTTTTCGACCTTCGTTGTTTTACCTAAATATCACGCGAAGATTGTATAGATTAAATCGAAATATCGATGCGCATGAATTCGAGTTGAACCAAGACCTTCATAATCACCGGCATTCAAATAAAGCTCATAAATATGAAGATACTTCAGAGAAATAAGAAGAAATATGATTATTAATTTGCGACGGTAGTCACGAGAATTTATATTGTATTTCGAGATAATCAACAGCATTTGAATATTGTGCAGTCACAACAGAAGTTACCATTTACACATCAATGAAGTGTGAAGTCTTTCTCTATATCTCTAAAAAATGTTCATTAATTACGGACTGTCAATAAATTAATAGTTATTACATCGTATCGTAGAACTCTTAACAAGTATACAACGATGTTTCATTGATTCAAGAAAGAACACACTAATCTAATGGTAACCGAAAATTCCAAATCTGAGACTCGAAATTTTACGTGTTATTTTACTTCTTATTGAAAAATATATCATACATTTATTCTCGGAATTAATTATGGATCCACGGTCTGGTTATTGAGTCAAAAATCTGATTTTTCACAATCCTCATACTTAGGCTTTTATGGGTGGAACACTCTAGTGGTGACGATTCGTATTTTTTTGAGATCAATCTCTCCCACTTTGAATAACAAAAAAAGACGAATATGAGAAAATAGAATGAGTGTGGGGTACAAGAATATATTTGAAAAACTTTTTCTATCGTTGAAGATAACGCAAAAATGGAATTAAAAAAAATTTTTTTTGACGTTTCCAAGTAATGATGACATGGACGATCAAAGGTTAGTCAACGCTACATGATACAAGCGATTCATTTTAAACCAAAATTATATTGTACAGATGTAAGTAGCCATTGTTGTTCATAGACATAGGTATATGAATGGAAAAGTGCTGTTGCCATATTTAGTTTTACGATTTTACTACGGGATTATTTTTGATATTTTCTAATGTTTTAAGCATTAATTAATCAAAATAAATAAGGTACACATGATTTTAATAATTCAAGTAATTAATTCCCACATTTTTGACGATCGAAAGAACAAGCGAATTCAGTTGATTCTTTGAATCATGAGTTACGAATGAACCTTCTCAAAATCAAAATATTTCTTGGAAATCTTTTTTGGAATGCAACGACCCCAGACGGTATTGTGGAGAAGATCTGAAATTGGATGAACAATTACATATAGTAGAAATTTTTTCGTGAATAAAACGGAACCTTGAGAATGTAAAGTGACAAGGGAGAACATCCTATATCAAGTTAAGAGGAAAAACTGGAGTGAAATTCCGATAAAATCCATTTTGTTTATGCTTTCTCAAAGTATATGTATACATCCAAGAATGTACATGGTTTAAAATGTGGTTTTAATATGTATTTATTAAGATTGCCGAAGTTAAGGAAATATATTGATTTCTTTCAACGTAAACGGCAGTGGATATATGTGAGAGAAGTTCAAGACCAAAGTGCTGATTCATGAACAACATTTTTCAATCTTACATTATTACGAGTTATGTTACAAATTGGATGGGGTAGAGTACATGGTGGGGGTGTCCTCAATGTTCTAGAACGTTTCTCATGCACAAGGGTAGCACAATATGCGATATTTCGGGAAGTCAACGGGTGGGCTTAAGAGTACTGCAACTATTCTAGGATAACCTCAGAGGGGTGTCTTATTACATTGACAACATATTATTACGTATTTTCATTAGGATTCAAATGTCTCTTTGTATATAGCAGCTGCGTTTTTAGAGATACCGTTCAGATCTATGTTCAACAAATCTAAGTTCTTCTATCATTTTAATAAATCAATAATATTCAATATTTCATCATAAACAAAAAAGAAATAAATACATCTACCATCAAGATCCGTTTATTTGATTTGAGTTGAGTTGAATTATGAAATGATGTTACAGGTTTTAGGAAATGTTCATCTATTTTCAAAATATGAACTTGAGATTTATCCACGATACTGTTTGAATATCTTATTCGGTAGTAACGTTCTGGATAGCTTCACCATTATCACCCAGGGTGAGAGGATTCCTACTCATAAAGTTATTCTAGCTGTGCAAAGCTCTGCTCTTGAGGTAATATTCGAGATTTTATATACAGCTAAAAAATATCAAATAATGGGCTTCAATAAATTGTGCTCAGATCATCGCTGATGAGAATAACGGGAAATTGTACATTGAAGAGTATTGAAGTTGTTAGTTCTTATGATGTTTCGAAATTAGTTGAGGAGGTCATTACTCTCATGATAAATCACCAATAGGATATTTACCGATCATACAGTTGAAATGATTTATTCGTGTGAAATCATGAAGTGTTATTTAAATTTATTTCACGTATGGCTGAGGATGTGGAAAAACTTGAAGCAGAAGTGGTGAATCGATTCTTCAAACAGATGTATCAGTTTTGTTTATTATTATTCTCTGCTTCTCACATATTGTAGATTCAATTGATGCAGCAGCAATGAATAGTGGTGTTATCGGAATAAGTATTTCATGCAATATATTTTCAGTATCGATTATTCAAATGTAAATTTTCCATCCACTCAAATTCTACATTGCATGGATTAGACGAAAGGGTCGTATGCGCCAATGTACGCTTCATTGGTTGGCGACAAGGTGAGAGATCGTTTGAAATTGATTTTTATTAGAATCCGAAAAAATATGAGAGATAAGTGGAAAACGGCTGAAAAAATATCGAGAGACATCAAAGCGAACGGGCATGCACATTGCAAACTCAAGTGTGTTTCATATGGAAAACGCTACATACTTGCAAATGTGTTGGAAGTGCATATATTGCTTCAGATAGAGAACTACGCGTTCAGTGACACACTTGGATTCGTAGTGTATATACCAACGTCATACACGTTCTCATGGAACTAATATTTTATTTTCGACTCTCTGCAAAAATTTCTAAATACTAATCCAATAATATTTCTGTCACGGGTCAAGTATTCTTGATTCATTTGACTTTTGTTTTTTTTTCGGTGTACGCATCTTGAAGAGGTGAACCAGTTACTATCTCTGTTTGTAAACATCATTGAGTTATGCGTGCTGGGTGACAACGTTGTTCGACTGAATTCAATCTAATAGCTAATATTAACTTCCACCGAATATAACTGGATAAATGCGAGCTTCAATGATGGGCTTCCTTCAATAAGTTCAATCCGATTAGATAATTCCAATTTACTTTTACTCGATGAAAGATCGTTAATCGCTGGTAATAACACGTTCTGGTGCCAGACTACTCTTTAGCTATACAAGTACACATATCTGTTATTGACCCTTTACATAGCGCTTTATATGCAGTGTGTCTCGATTGAATACAGCCAATGTTATCAAGAGATATCGTCCTGGATGACAACAGACTTATTATTGCATTTAAATAACCACCCATTTTCAGTAATTCTGTTGTCTTGTTGAAATTATGATGTCTGCGAAGTGAGGCTTTGCACATTTTCTACTATTCATCCAATTCTAAATCAGTATTGCATATGTTGTTGTGGGGAATGAATTATATTCCTCAATCGGTATGTATACTGCGCTTCAAAATCTATCATATCCCTTGAATTTGTTCGGACTTTATCAAAGTTGAAGCTTGCACTACATTTTAATATCAGTCATCCTACATAGATATACCTATCTCATTTTACGTAATCTTCATTGCCAACTGTTGACTACAGCGATGCTGGTCAATAATAATTATTGGAAATTTTAGATGTCGCAATTTTTCCAACAAAACAAAAGTTCACATCTCGCAATTATGCTCGTGTTATCAAAAGCAGTGTAGGGATAATATTTCTTCGTGATTGTAGTCCCTGATGATCTTACTTATTATTGGTACGGGTTTTTCAGGAGTTTGTAATATCTTATAATTATATAATGATCATTATATATACGGTATAACATGAAAGTTTTTGGTAATTTCTGACTTCCATATTACTAGTGGTGTTCATATGATAAAATTTACCATCGGAGGATGGCAACCGAAGTAGGTTCATGGGGTCTATGCTAATTACATTTTTTCGTATAGGCATATCCGGTATTAAGTCTCACATCAAATATTGATATTTTTCTGTTCTATTTGTACTTTTACGATTGGTCATTTTGAATGTTGCACGATAAACTCGAAGTTCAAGAAATTTACTTTCATTGTAATTCCCACTCATGATATCAAAACATCATCATGTTTTTATGGAAGTATACTAAATTAGGAGATGAAATATCAACATTTGATAGAAGGAGGAAAATTTCTCGAATTAAATACAAATAATTTTGGAATCAATCGTGCAACCTATAGCTTGATTATTTTATGTTTTTTATAGCCCATAATAAAGATGTACATATGGGGCGATGGATGACAACTTCTTCGAAATGAAACGATTATAAGTTTGAAAATCAATCCTATTTTATTATCATATACTATTTTATTTCATTATGAAGAAGAAAAGTGATATTAAGAATCAGAATTTCTTTATTACATCGATCTCATGTTTTATATCTTATTATTGTGAATATCTATCTCATCAGTGATATGAATTGCCAACGAAGAATTGGAAAACTGAGGGCAATTTACTGGACTCAAATTGTACAAAGAGAAATTGGTATCGTCTGATGATGAATGACATGTTCTTCAGTTTGAGAACGATGAAAAAGTATTTATTCTAAAATATCCATAACTACATTTGACACAATTTTCATTCTTCATTCGCTGTTTAACTGGGACTCCTACGAGAACACAAAATTTTGGATCATTATAATACGATTTGGGAATCGAGTGAATCTCTCAAATCAGTGTGCGCACTTCAAATATCAATTTTTTTAGCTGCCAAACCGTGTTGATCTATGGACGAATATTAAGGGAGAAATTAAAGTGAAACTCAGAAGGTTCGAGTGAAATTTGGGGAAAAAAATGATCTGCGGCAAATTAGTCAATCTTCGAATTAAAAATCATAGTTAAATTAATTAGAAATTTTTCCCAAACTCGTCGTGACGTGGTCAGAGCCATGTTTGTTCATGCCGCCATTACAGGACACGGGAAACAAAGTTGAAAGGATCCCCTCGAAGATTCCACTCAAATATGGCATATACACTCCCTTCTTATATGTCATTTTTCCTAAAAATTGTGCAAAATTGATGTGTGTTTGTTTAATTGGATTCTAGCAGTCATAAATATAATTTCACTTTACCCAACGTAGTTGTGATTTCTTTCAATACATCCACAGATTCATCGTGATCAACTTCTATGCTTTTCTCAATTTATCATTGTTCTACTTGTTTTTTATCTTTTCAAATTGAAATAATTTTTTTTATTCTAGGAAGGGTGAGGGCAAACAATAAATTAACGCCACGACACATTCAAGTTTTTCATATTCAGGGGCTGATGGAAATGATCATAGAATAAAGTAACCCTGTCTGGAATACATCGGTCAAATATGATATTTTATTGTTTTCCAAGTATTTGTTTTCTCAACGAATAGGGGACAATGTTTTGATGGTCATTGGTTCCACCGGCAGGTCCATGATTACATAATAATATTATTTCATTGTCACTTACAACCTGTTTAAATTCGACCGAATATTTTCAAAAGTCCCAGCTCGAAGTACACTCGTTATTTCGGCAGATGTTGGACATGTCACAATCCAAGTCGTTTTCGCAGTCTGACGAATCCGAATGACAGACATAGAAAAAATTGATAAAGGAAAAATTCAGATTTAATAAAATATTAATAATAAGTGTTGAGAAAATTTGTCAGTATCGTTACGTCATGGCCAAATTTTCATTCTAATATTCACACACATTCCCACCAGCACACACACCTATTAAATTATTGAAATAATATCAATTAATCATCTGACTTAAGATCATATCGAATAAACATTCATTAGTTCATGAGCTATTAATCCAGAATTGAGCAGTCATTTTCCAACGAATTCCGCAACATCATATATGAGGGCAACGCACAAAATGTGCAACGTTAGAGCTTTCTGTCCACTGTGAAATCATATCAGGCCACACCGGAATGACCAATAAGCAACAACTCAAATGATATATAAAAGTGGCCTAACCGCTCGTCAACTCAATAATTCAGTTCAGCTCAACTCAGTTCGAACTCGAAATCAGTCCGAGCATTAGTTATTCAAACAGAAGTTCTAAACTCAGACATTGTAATCAATCAATCAATTTATATAAAAAAAATATTAGTAACCTGAAAGTAACAAATAAAAGCTAAACCAACAATGTCAACCAAGTTACAACAACATCTAGCATCTAAATCATTCACTTGAGCATAGGAGTAGCAAGCACACGAATCCTCACACTTTAATCTCGTGATTTCAATCATTCTACGTCGGTCTCACTCACGCCCATCGACAATCACAATCAAGTTGTTACTTGAAATATCAATCAAACATCCTATCAAGGACGTAACAGTATCATATTTACATTTTTCGCAGTATTCAAGAGGGATGTCATTGCCGACTTTGCAGACGCACTCAGGTGTGTGATTCCCTGCCCAACAAGATTGTTTGTGTCCGCAGTTGAAGGAGTCGCACGCATCGATGCACTTATTGTTTTCACATTTCTCCGCCCTTTCACAGTTTTCATTGGTAGTGCAATCTGTTGAATCCAGATTAACAATTCAGGAAAAGTGCGATGAAAATACTTTGCGATTAATTAAGGGTAAATTATGAGAAATGGAATGGCATTGATGGGTTTTAGAAAGCGGTACGCATGAATAGTGGTGCCATCTTGAATATTCGGAGCATCATCCACAGTATTTTATAGATACTCACTTTGATTACATTTCTTATAAGGATCGCCAAACGCGCCCTCATAACAGGTGCAAACAACAGTATGATTTACTACACTACAAGATGCGTACGCTCCACACGAATAAGGTTCACATACAGGGATGCACTGGTGTTCATCATTGCATTTCTCATGGTCAGCACATTCTTCATTGGTGTAACAAACTGACAAATCAAAATAGCATGATTAGAAATCGATGATAGAATTGATTAACAAATTATCGAAATTGAACCGCAAGAGTGTCGATGCCATTTGAGAATATCATGCATACCTTTTTTGCATTCGTATATAGGATTACCAGTTAGCCCGGCTGCACAAGTGCACGTACGAGTATGATTCGCCACATAACATGTTGCATTGGATGCACAACTGTACTTTCCACACACAGGGATACACTGGCGGTATGAATCACATTCTTCAGCGTCCGCGCAGTCGTCGTCGAAGTTACATACTGACCAATCCGAACGACGAATTTCAAGAAGATGATGAAAATAGTTAAAGTATAAAAATTGATAAATATACAGCATCAATGAAATTATGGATTTCATTTATTATTATTATATTTACTCTTTCCACAACTGCTGTAAGGAGAACCAGTTGTTCCGTGTGGACAGATGCAATGCTCAGAGCCATCAATTATCTCACATGTTGCATTGACGCCGCATTCAGTGAGATAACATTCGCTAGTACACGTTCCATCACGACATATTTGAGAGCTTCCGCAATCGCCAAAATGGCTGCAATCTGTAATGTCGCGTTGAAATTAACATGAGAAAGTTCATGAAAATTAGCGGGAAATTATTGAAGATAGATTATAAAAGTGTCCGTCTCATTTCTTATTATGACATTTACTTTTTTCACATCTCTTGTAAGGATCGCCGTTGAATCCTTCTGGACATATACAAACACATTTGTGGTCTTTGATATGGCATAAGGCATTAGATCCAGGCGTAATAGAACTACATTTATTGGTGCATCTCTTGTTGTAGCATTCCTCAGAATCTTCACAATCACCATGGGTCTCACAAACTGACAAATTGGAATTGAAAATTTGAGAAAACATTAATAACAGTCATGATTGTGACTGTTGATTTCAATCATATTTTAAACAAAAGTAAATTATATTCACTTCTTTCACAATGAGTGCCAGGGTCGCCAGTTGATCCGGCTGGACAAGTGCAAGTATGACCGTGATTTTCTGCATGACAGACTGCGTTGAATCCACACACATGAGGTTCACATGAAGGTACACATTGTTTATGTTTAGTACATATCTCAGAGTCCTTACAATCGTTATTGGTACTGCATCCTGAAATAGGAATGATTCATTATTCATAGAAAATAGACATATAGTTGATATTAGTTTGAGTATCGGATTGTTCTATGATTATACTTACTTTGGCCACACCTGCTGTAAGGATCGCCAATAAATCTGGATGGGCAATTGCAAAAATTCATGTTGCTACGTATTTCACAGGCAGCATTGGTTCCGCAACCAGTAAGATCACATTCATTGGTGCACTCCCCTCCACGGCATATTTCGTTGGGTCTACAATCCGACGAGGCACTACACACTGCCGAATCAGGATGAAAAATTTATTGGGTTAATTAGAAAATGGTTGCATAAGAATGTAAAACTTTTGGCTTTATTTGTTGTTATTAATTTTACTTTTTGCGCATTTGGAGTTGGGATCACCAATGAATCCTTCCGAGCAAGAACAAACCTCTTTGTCGCCTTCTATATAACATGCTGCATGAGATCCACATCTTGTGAATTCACATCTTTCGGAACACGTTTTGTTGAAACATTCTTCGAACCATCCACAATCGGTTTCAATCTCACAAACTAGCAAATAGTGACGAAAAAATTATCAATAGGTCTGACAAAAATGCTTAGGAAGTAAATCAAGATGAATAATGGAAGAACTGGTTTCATTAGTCGTTATTGTAATTACTTTGTTTACAGTGGGTATGCGGATTGCCGGAGAATCCTGCTGGACAACTGCAAACTTCTTTTCTGTCTTGTAGATAACATAATGCATTCAACCCGCACTTTGACGAACTACATTTTATGGTACACTTTCTGTTGAAACACTCTTCGGGCTTTTCACAATCCGCTTTAGTCCTGCAGACTGACGATTTGAAATGACAAATTACAATATTATATTTCGATAAGTATCAAAGCAAACGATCGTTTGATGATGACTGATTGAAGTATTGATGCAATTTGCTGATATTATTTATTAATGGACGGTGATGAATCATTTGTATTAAGAAATTAACACCGATCTTACACCCATTATCAGTATTCAAACAAGTCTCATTGCAATTGGAAAAATACTCGGAAAAGTGCGCGGTTAATTATTATAAACAATTCAATTGTTTGGATCGAGTTGGCTCCGAATCTTTTTATAATGTACAGAATATGGAACTGTTTTTCTCTTAACTTGAACAAATTTGGATTTAAACGTTTTAGCATACGCCCAATGGGTCAACCGTGGAATTCATCTGGATAGTGAAGATATTAATCGAAATCGGTTAGCCGATATTTTCTGAATTGAATTGCAAAAATTTATCGGATTTTAACCGTAAGTAGTAGATAATTCAGCATTGTACGGTTCGTTTTATCATCACCTACTGTATTGTTTGTAACAACTATTTGTACTATGATATTTGTATTTACACAATGAATTCAAAAAGTGACTAACAAGCTGATTCACAATTAATTCCTTTGTTCAAAACTGTTGAATTATCGAATAATTTTGGTGAACAAAAGTATTCTAACCAAACGCTCCACCCGGGGAGTTGACTTTGTCATACTGTACTTCGATCGTGCGGTGGTTTTTTACACTATAGTAGGGTTAATCGTGGGGCACGGTTGGTATTGTACGAAGAAATGAGTAATTTCTGTTTTCTCGAAAATATATTCTTCCCCACCATGATAACTGTGTATTTGATTAAATTTTTTAATTTGAAATTATTTACAGTTTATTTCAAGTTAACCGTAACAAATATTTGTCGACTTATTTATCGTGAAGCCAATTTGAATAAATGGATTCATATAACAGATATCGATGAAAAAGTTTGTATTTTTCAAAACGTCCACCGGGATATCGATCAGAGGAATAATCACCAAACATAAGCATCGAATACATCTTTTTCATATCTTTTACTGAATTATTCACAATGAAAATAATAATTAATTTTTTTTTCTACATTCAAATACTTTGAACGAATTGTTCATAACTAGTTGTTGATAGAAATGTTGAGGAATGATTGAAGACACAATTTATATTAAATGGCTACCTCTCAGTTTGTAAGTCACCATTTGGTTAAAAAAATTAATAAAAAAATATTTTTCACTTTAACTACCCGTTCATGCAGTTGAGAGGTACAAAATTTTAATTTTTGGCCTTTTTTACCCGCGAAAATGCATCTGAAACTAAAAAACAATATACCGCTGTTCAGGGGATGAAAACCTCTATGACATCAAGAAGGGAAAAAATTCTACTGTTACCCAAAAAAAAAAAATTATTATAATTTGTCATCATAGACTCTGAAAATCGAAAAACTTTTCGAATTTGATGAAATATGTATCCAAAGTTTCTTTAAACGATTCGGATTATCTATGAATTTTCTCGTCTATTCCTTCGAATTATTCCGCATTATTGAAATATTTTCGTCATATACTTCCCCCATTTCACAATGCGTTCAAACTTTTTTATTAGGATGTCCAATGTAAATAGTGTACGAAAATTTAAAGTTTTATATAAATTAATCTCGAGTGAGAAAATCGAATTGTTCAAGACTGCAGAATTGCAATCGATCATGTATACTACTTATCATCAACAAACAATCCATGAATTTACAATGAGTGCAAATTGAAACAATCGAATTACTCTCATAAGAATATATATTCACTTTAGAATACGTTTATATGAATCTTTTTTTGATTTACCTAGATTTTTAATTTTCACTGGACTTGGCGCATCGCTTCTACACGCCTATCTTATGAAATTCAACAATAAAAACGAAACATTTCTTGTATTAATTTAATAAATTCACGTTACACAATTCGGTCATATATGACAAATGGTAGTTCATACTCACGTCAGATGTCTGAAGGAATGTGAAGAAAATGACAACAACAGTTGAAAGAGAAATGAAAATCCTGTTCAACTTCATTGTAAATTTTTTTCTCTTCCACCACAATAGAGCAACTTGTCCGTTCCTCACGAAGCTAATTGCAAATATGATTCGTTGCGGCGATTGGCGGACTTTTTATATCTCCGATTTCGACACCGTCGAATAGGCAGACGTGCGATTATGAAAACGTACTGCTTTTAAAAGCCATTACAGTATCTAATATGATAAAGCTGTGGAAAGAAATGATGTGAAATGTTTGCTTTACGGTGTAAGTATACACGAACAGTTTGAATGCTTCACCGCTGTGGTCATTACAGTTGCTTTTCGTTGTAATGAATCTATCATAAATCTTTCACACACTTCCATAGACAAATCAACAATGGAATGTTCGTCTCATTAGCGGTACTTCTGATAGATCATTTGTGCTTTAGACCTTTCGCAGACGTCAGATGGATCACATTTTTTTTTTTATGCGGGCAGTTATATCTAATGATTCGTTTCATTTTCTATCACTTTGGTAGATCAAACAGAATTTACGTTCATGCTTAAATATCATATGATACACACGTAATAGTCATTGAACTCACATTAACGCTAGCCTAATTCGATTGCTTTCAAAAGTTGTTTATTTCACATTGAAGATAATGTCCTGATAAGTGGAATATTTCTTCATACTTTAATTATCTCCGAAAAAGATTGTAGTATCAATTGTATTAATTATATATGTGTATGAGATCATAAACAAAAAAACTGAAATAATGTGAACGTCAGTGCTTTCGTCCTTCGTCTTGATCTCTTGATCGGATTCAACTTTCTCCTTTCAGCATATAAAAATTAATCGAAAATGTACTCGATATCGGTTCTTCATATCAAAGATATTTTTTTTTTCAATTGTATTACTTTTTTTAAAGATAAAATTCGTCGATTTGAATGAGTGGAGTCTGTCCAACTATAATACAGAAATTCTCAGGATTTATGCGACACATTGAACTGGACTATCGCAGCTATAGGCTTGAGACTTTATAATAATGATACTATATCATTATTAAGTTTTGAGATATTCATGTCATATCAGCTCTAGAAGCGCTATATCGACAATTGTTTCCTAAAAGTTTGCAATATTACGTATAATTTGATTACAGTTATAAACCATGGTTTGCACACTGAAAAACAGGATATTCTTACAATTTATACGATAAACCGAAATTTTTCCAATTTTTCCGTCAGACGTTATATAAAAGTGCACACCATCACAAAATCAACAGATCGTAAATGTTGAGAAGCAACAAATAGTCGACCCTTGTTAATTGTAATCACAATAATTGAGGATGGTTATCTAACATGAGACTTAATTCCACTGTTATGGAATCACTTGGTCACTTCGTTGTGGAATTAAAATGAAAACACTCCGAGTTATCTTCGAATCACATGGAATCAATACGAAATTGGCCCGTGGGTAGCCTATTTAGTATACATGGGTACAATTTACAAAATGTACATTGCTTACAGTGTTGATGTTTGTGAGTTATGGATTTTGAAAAATCCTTTGAAAGTTAAATAATTACAAAAGTAAAAGGCTTCCAAAGGAGAGTAAATTCACCATCAATTTACTTTTACATTTCTTCCCGCAGATCCCTGGAAATAAATCTTAAATTCTGAGGTGTCACTGATTTTCTAGGAAATGAAAACCCTGCAAATATGCAATCCTTATCCAGGACTATCTTATTGGTGAACGCCAATGTGTTACAACTGATACGATACTTTTGCAAAATAAAATCTATATTTGACCAATTCGAGAATCATTTTTTCTCTCTCTTCATCTGCCCACACCCTTTCTGAAATTATATTTATGACTACTGGAATCAAATTGGATGTGATGAAAGAACGGATGAGAAAAGACAAGGGATGCACTAAATATTTGGGTGCACAAGTGTCTCTAGGAGTTCGGTTCAAATACAAAAACACACATCAATTTTGTACAATTTTTAGAAAAAATGACATATAAGAAGGAAGTGTAACTTCGTTTCCCGTGTCCTGTAATGGCGGCATAAACAGACATGGCTCTGGCCACGTCACGATGAGTTTGAGAAAAATTTCTAATTAATTTAACTATGATTTTTATTTCCAAGATTGGCTAATTAGTCGCAGATCACTACTTTTTGATATTGTGAAGCGTGCAATTGTTCATAGAATTCCTCATAGAAAATCTGTTCGAGGATAAGTAATAAAACTTTGAATGCAGATTCTATTCATTATCCCTAGACATGATCGCGTGATGGGTAACTGGATGAAAGAAAAATGAAGTGTGTTCCGATTATGCAAAATAAAAATGGCCTCTTCTTCATTTACCAAATGAGTTTTGTTTTCCTGTTGAAAAAAAAAAGTTATCCATGCTGTTTTGATTGTGATACTGAGTACATGACAAAATTATCTGCATATTGAAAAATCATGAAGGTCAAATTATTCAAATTTGGGCGACTGACAGCAATTCCATAAACTCGAAATACGTTATTTTCCGAAGAATACCTAGAAAAATATATAGAATTCTATTGATCATCACTGACCGTATTCGTTTAACGGCTTGTTATTCTGGCAATTTGACAATTTCTAACTGAGAATTCGAACCGGATGTTCTCAAAAGTACAATATTTCAAACAAAGCAGGAAAAAAATTCTGATTTTGCCCCAATACTCTTCACAATTTAGATACAACTACTCGTCGACCGGTTACAAAAGCTTTAATAATAGCAATGTTATATAATAACTTCATTAGTTCATGACCGCATCAACAATAATCGAGTGAACAATTGGGCGTATTTGAGTAGTTCTTGATTTTTAATATCACCCCAAAATATGAATGTTAACCATATTTGCAGAGAACAAAATCCTAACATCTGACGTCCCGCTGCTGATACCTGGTTTTTTATCATTGTTTATCTACTTTATCGAGTTTCATATTGCGCTACAGTAGTTACACTGCAATACCAATCGATCTAGAAAGTTGAAGCTTGCGGAGTCAATCTGCTATAACGATAGTACGGCTACGTAGTTCGAGAGAAAAAACTAAAAACCCCGGCGCCACCAACTGTGGAACCAAAAATTTCATGAGTATTGCTATTCTCAGCCCTCTCTCTGCTCGACGTACTCGATGAGTTCCATACACAAAGTTGAGTTTACATTGAAAAAATCACACTATACATATTTGGTGTATAATGGCTGTTACACATGAATGAGAATCGCTGGACTATTGGCTAGATACAGTGTGTGCTTGCCATTTTGTGACGCCTCGCGTCGAGTTTCTCGGTTAAAACATATTCGGCATTAAATAAATCGTTGCCGAATAACGTTTCTACAATGTCAAAGCGGAGAATCGAAGTTCTTGATCCATATATAAAACGTAAACGGTGAGTTATAATCACCCAACCGATCATGATAATTACTGACAAAAATTCATCCTTTACCCACTTCCTATTCCCCTTGCCATGTGTGTGTATATAAATATATATATATGCGACAATGTTTCTGGCCTTTGCCGCGCGATTTTTCTTCTAAAACATTTATTCCACGCGCAATCTACGTAAATTAAATTATTCTTACATATTTGATTTAACTGTATTAAAGTCGGACCATCAAAAAAATTTATTGGGCACTTAGTACTACCGAATTGAAATAACAATGCGGTTATATATATCAATAGCGTATCTTTCATTCTTCCAACGGCACAGTGATGCTCAACCAGGCCCACATCACTGCTGTATTTACATAGGAAAAAAAAAAAAGGAAATTGGCCAAGCACATTTGATTATATTGGTCCAGCCTGAAATTTTCTCAAAAGTACTCGAGAAAGAATAATAATCAACTTTCGGTTGGTCCTATCAAATCCCATTGAATTCGATGGAATCTCATTTTTCTTCATAAACATTACATGTGGCCAGTGATTGAATCTGACTTGAAAGAATGTATTCCAATGTTGTGTTTGAATTGATCTGATCTTATTCAATATACTTGAAAATACAGTTATATGTGAGTAGGTCTTTTTTGATCTCATGTTTAACATCAACCGTATAAAGCCCGGTCGATTGACCGAACTTCGTACGTTAATTGAAAGAATATGTAAAATGCCGGTGCGTTTAGTGATAATCGAGTTGAATTTAATGAGATCTCATCAAGTCAGATAAAACCCATTCTGATGTCTCTCAGTTTCCGGATAGTTTTTATGTCGATTGTACCAGCATGTCAACAGAAAAAGAAATAATTCGATTTAAATTGTAATAGTGAATTTGGCGGAGATCGAAGGTGATCTACTCAAATCTCATTGGATTGAATTAAATCTTATAACATTGGGTGAGATCTGCACGACATTGGACATTTTTTTTAAACCAGATTTGTTTAGAATTGTTCATTAATGATTTTCTTAGAGTAGAAGCATCATGGGATCCACAGGGATTTTACTAGATTAACTTAAATTCAATGATTTTTCCTCGTGTATGATATTCAAATGAATGGCACATATTCAAAATTTACATTCAATTGTTTGTTCTAGAGACGAGAACAAAATGGAGGTACCATCGTCATCATCTTCATTATTGGCCATGACAACAACGTCGAAAACTCCTGGGCAAATAAATCCATATACAAAATTACCATTCACACCACGTTATTATGAATTTTATAAGAAACGCATAACATTACCTGTTTTTGAGTATCGCGCTGATTTTATGAGATTACTTCATGAACATCAGTGTATTGTATTGGTGGGTGAAACTGGTTCAGGAAAAACAACACAAATACCACAGTGGTGTGTTGAATATTCGATATTAGCTGGCACGAAAGGTGTTGCTTGTACACAACCTCGCCGTGTTGCGGCAATGTCCGTAGCACAACGTGTATCTGAAGAAATGGATGTACAACTTGGTGAACAAGTGGGTTACAGTATACGTTTTGAGGATTGCAGTTCGCCCTACACAGTACTAAAATATATGACTGACGGTATGCTGTTGCGTGAGGGTATGTCTGATCCAATGTTAGATAGCTACCAAGTCATTTTATTGGATGAGGCCCATGAACGTACGTTAGCTACAGATTTATTAATGGGTGTGTTGAAAGAAGTTATCAAACAACGTGGTGATCTGAAATTAGTGATTATGAGCGCGACATTGGACGCTGGTAAATTCCAACAGTACTTTGATAACGCGCCATTGATGAATGTGCCTGGCAGAACGCATCCAGTTGAAATTTTTTATACACCTGAACCAGAGCGAGATTATTTAGAAGCAGCAATAAGAACCGTCATTCAAATTCATATGTGTGAAGAGATGCCGGGTGATTTATTATTATTTTTAACTGGTCAAGAAGAAATTGAAGAGGCATGCAAACGTATAAAACGTGAAATGGATAATTTAGGACCTGAAGTTGGAGAATTGAAGTGCATTCCGTTGTACTCAACGTTACCACCGAATTTACAGCAGAGGATTTTCGAAGCTGCGCCGCCAAATAAACCCAATGGCGCTATCGGAAGAAAAGTCGTTGTATCTACAAATATTGCTGAAACATCGTTGACTATTGATGGCGTTGTGTTTGTCATTGATCCTGGTTTCGCAAAACAAAAAGTATACAATCCAAGAATTCGTGTAGAATCGTTATTAGTATCGCCAATAAGCAAAGCATCAGCACAACAGAGAGCTGGTCGCGCTGGTAGAACACGACCCGGAAAATGTTTCAGACTTTATACTGAGAAAGCATATAAAAATGAAATGCAAGACAATACATATCCAGAAATATTGCGTTCGAATCTCGGTAGTGTTGTGCTACAATTAAAAAAACTCGGTATTGAAGATTTGGTGCATTTTGATTTCATGGATCCACCCGCACCCGAAACTCTTATGAGAGCACTCGAATTATTAAATTATTTGGCAGCACTTGATGATGATGGAAATTTGACAGATTTGGGCGCGATAATGGCAGAATTTCCACTCGATCCACAATTAGCAAAAATGTTGATAGCGTCATGCAATCACAATTGCAGCAACGAAATTCTCAGTATCACCGCCATGTTATCAGGTATGGAGAAGTAAATTAAGAGGTTTTTTTTTTCATAATAAAATGCGAGGACTTGAGTTTTTGCATGAAGAAGTTTATGTTAGTTGATCAATTGTTACGTGAGGTAAAGATAGTTTGTTTATTGATGATTGACATGGTATTAGTCCCACAGTGTTTTGTACGGCCGAACGAGGCGAAGAAGGCAGCAGATGATGCAAAGATGAAATTTGCACACATAGATGGTGATCATTTGACACTTTTAAATGTTTATCATGCCTTCAAACAGAGTGAGTTCGAACTAATAAACTAATAACCTTAGAGTACCACACTTTTATCGATAATTATCAATTGGAATTTTTTCTTATACAGACATGGAAGATCCGCAGTGGTGTTATGATCACTTTGTTAATTATCGATCGCTTAAAAGTGGTGATAACGTTCGACAGCAATTAAGCAGAATTATGGACCGATTCACGTTGAAACGTACGTCGACGGATTTCACATCAAAAGATTACTATATCAACATCAGGAAGGCCCTTGTAGATGGTTTCTTCATGCAGGTATTTGATTTTTTATTTTTTTTTCCTCAAAGTATATTGAATAGCGCTATTTCTTACTATTCCAATTCGACAGGGGTCAGATCGTCCAATGTTTGTCTTGATATTTTTTCAATTTGTTTAATTATTTGATTAAAGGTCGCACATTTGGAGAGGACTGGTCATTATCTCACTATTAAAGACAATCAAATTGTACAGCTACATCCAAGCAGTTGTTTGGACCACAAACCCGAGTGGGTTATTTACAATGAATTTGTATTAACAACTAAAAATTACATCAGAACTGTGACGGATATTAAACCAGAATGGCTATTGAAAATAGCACCGCAGTACTATGACTTACAGAATTTCCCTCAGTGCGAGGCAAAACGGCAATTGGAAGTGATACAAGCAAGATTAGAATCAAAACAATATCAAGAAGGCTTCTAACCACAAATGGGCCTACAAAAGTTCGATAAAGATTTGAGAGCCACAATAATAACATGTATTTTTTTTTTCCGGTTTATGTATGCGATTGTGTATCGTCAAGGCGCGCGTTGATTGATTGATTTTATTGTTTCTCCTCGATGATAATAATTGGAGCAAAAATGTCAGGTGATGAAGAGAAAAGGGAATTGGGTGAAAGAATTTTTTTTTTTTCACCACGGACGAAATAATTGTACAATTTATCAATGATGAAAAATGGAAAGAAAACACAATATGACACGTTTAAAGATATTGCAGTAAGCAGAGTAGATTAATTTTTGTATCGGTTATTGAAAACATATATAAGAAATAATGTGTCAAATTATTGTGCTATATAACGTCGTTAATTGACCACGTGATGATTTTATGTTAGTATTTCAGATAGTTTTCACTCTTCACTCTTCATTTTTATTATCGCCTCTATCACCACGTGCACTTTGATTATTACAATATGAGAGTAATGAGAGAAAATTTGAAACTGTTTTTGATTCGCCACAGAATTCCTATTAAATGACACCATAAAATCGACCATCATATGCAGACTCATTCATAATACAACTAGAAGAACAACTGATCACGGCATATGTTCAATTTCACGGACGGAAAAAAAGGGAACAAAAGCATAATTTGTGAATGAGATGAAAAAAAAAAAAAAATCCGCATTCATATTTCCGCCGCGAAATAGTACATATTACAATTTACTTTTTGTAAATAAATGAAAAAAAAAAAAAAGGATGGTAATTGGTGTAAAAATCCGAAGTATCGATCATTATAATTGGTATTTGATTATAATTGTATTAATTCATTCCAATAAAAAAAAATACTTCTGACCGTCATTTTACTGAATTTCAACGTTGAATTTCACACAGTAATTTCCTAGCAGTAAGAAAGATCACAGATTTCACATGGCACATATAACGTATATTATGAGTAATAATATCCAAAAATGGAGGCCTGCGGGCAACAAAGTTTTCATTTTGGTATTTGTTCCAATCGACGATTCATTTTCTTATCGTATAAATTGAATTTTGTGAAATAATAATGGTGCTTATACCAACCTGGTAAAAAAAAACTTTTTTAGTATTACCGACGGAAGATAACACACATATCAGTGTTTTAATTATTATTATTATACGTATCTATAGTATGTATTTTGTAACGCTCTGGAAATTTTCATCATTCGCGAATGTTCACGAAAGTGATCACGAGGTAACATATATATATATACATATATATCTGTAAGGTAACTAACAATTCTCAAATAGACTCATGGCATCAAAAGTTTTGCCGGTTTTTGGAAGATTTCGCAAACTTACAATTGACAATTTTCAACAGTTCGGCATAAGAACTGTAATCAGGTAAAATTTTACAAATGATAACGTAACACTCATTGCGTACTGTATTGTGAAAATTAGTGTCGCGTGTACGAATTAAAGGTTATGTATTAGATAATGGGAATTCGCTGTATGTGTGTAATTGTAATATTTTGTAGATCTTCGCAATGCACGGTATTGAATCGTAAGAGATTTGGCACAGCAACTGAAGAAAAAAAAGATGACGGTACGGAAAATACCACAATAGAATTGACGGAGAATGAAAAAAAATTAACGGGTGAAATTGAAATTCTGAGCAAAGAGATTGGAACAGTGAAGGAACGCGCCGTTGAATTGGACAATAAATATAAACGTGCATTAGCTGATGGTGAAAACCTTCGTGTGAGATTGACTAAACAAATTGAGGATGCAAAACGCTTTGGTATTCAGGGATTCTGTAAAGATCTTCTGGATGTTGCTGATATTTTAGGCAAAGCAACGGAGAGTGTTCCAAAAGATGAATTAACGGAGCGCAACCCGCATTTGAAAACGTTGTATGAAGGTTTGAGAATGACAGAATCCCAATTACACAAGGTAAGAAAAGATTGTTCTTTTTCTTGGGATCGTCGGTAAATTAATGAAATATTCGAAATTATTTCTAAGGTATTCAAGAAGCATGGATTAGTTTCGTTGAATCCTTTGGATGAAAAATTCGATCCAAATCAACACGAAGCACTCTTTCAACAGGTAAAAATTTTTGTTTTATATACGGAAAATTGTTTAATAATTATCAATTGTTTCGTGGATTTTACAGGAGGTTGAGGGGAAAAAACCGGGAACGATTGTTGTCGTATCAAAAGTGGGTTATAAATTGCACGAAAGAATAGTTAGGCCAGCACTGGTCGGTGTGGCTAAAGGATAAGACATACGTACGGTTTTTAAATCCATATAATTCATAAAATGACTCGTTCAATTCATATTAATAATAATTGTAATTGAAGAAATATTTCAAATTCATTTTTTTCAGTTCAATCATGTACATTTATTCATAAATATAAAAAGAAAATATCCGCAGAATCGATGAGATTTATTAAATAACGATATAAATTAGAGAACTATGATTTATATTTATCACGAGACCAGCAATTATTTTTAACATCTCTCAAATACTTTGTACAAATTTGGTAAACTCGCAATTTTCAACATTGTTGAGTCATGTGTGAAATACTTCGGCGGCAACATACTTTCTTTTATGGCGGGATAGAGCACATGCTCAGTGAGATGTTTCCAATCGTAAGATTCGCTATTTGGATTGATGCGACTAAAGAATTTTGCAGTTTCACGTGAAATTCCATCAAAACAATCTTGTTCAATACTCCAGTCTACCTCTTTCGCCATACGCAATATATACATTGGGAGTTCAACTTCTGATGGGAAATAACCGTCTAATAACACAGGAAGTGCTTTCAAATTTCCCTGTTTGTCAATTAAAATTGAAAAATATTCCTTGAGCATTTCGGCGTGAGTTATATATAATTCTTTTATTTTCTCAGCAATTATTTCTTTTGGGCCATCCTCTTCGCACCATTGAGCTTCTTCATTCTCGAGAGCCAACATCACCAACTCGGAAAGTGACAATTTTTCCGAAAATTTTAAGATACCGTAGTTTGAAAAGTCATATAACATTATTTCGTAAAACAGTTCCTCAGCAAGTTTTTCTGAATTACAAATATATAAATCCACGTCACTTTGTATAAGTGCCCTTTTTTCATCGACACATCCGACAAATGTCATTTCCGAAAGAATTCTTCTCAATCCTTCATGGTAATTGTCCTCCACTGCTTTTCTTAATGACAAAACACTTGATAAATTGACTTCTCGACGAAAATTATTTATTGTGTAAGATTTAAATTCGGGAGTGGGTCGAGATTTATATTTTATGTCTCCATCAATACTGGAGCTCACTTGCCCATCAGCGTCAGAAGTGACACAGGCTGCAGCGCAATCGTTTTTTTCAGTTTCATTGTTTAACAATGTTACGTGATCCTTTGAATTATTCTCGGCAGCTTTCGGCGACTCTGGTTCATTTTGTGATCCAAAAAGTTGCGAAACTACTTTGAGAGCCCGACCTGCGACACTTGAATTTGTATTTTCGATTGGTGGCAATTCTGACGAGCTCTCATCATCAGTACTGAATAATTCAGTTATTCCAGGTGAGAATAATAATTTATTTTTGAGTTTCAATCTTTCTATGTGTGAGGATGACACAATATTTTCTCTTTTTGGTGTTGATTGATTGGATGATTCGCACACTATCTTATCTTTATTTTGTCCATCTTCATTATCTCCACTTATATCATTAATTTTGATGATTGATTCAGGTGGTTTGATTTGATCACATTTGATTTGTGTAGTTTGCGTTTTTTCATCATTTGGGTTTGTAATATGAACTTTGAAATTGAATTGATCCAATTTTTGTTCTCTCGCATCCGTTCGAATCATCTCTTTCGCGTAAACTTTTTTTGCCGCATTATTTTCCTTCGCTTTATCATATTCGGGTAAAATTTGACCGAGCACATTTTGCGGTATATCAACTTGAGGTAATCGAGCTTGTACGTAAAACGTCCTCGACGCATTGTTTGATGATAATTTGTCATCCAGTGCAGATTTCATTTTTTCTATTATAATATCTTCGTGAAGGAACCTTACCTCACATTTAGTCGGATGAACATTCACATCTACATTGGAGGGATCAATTTCAAGCGAAATATAACACCATGGATGTGTCTTTTTCGGCAAATATATTGTATATAAATCATCAAGCATTTTTTTGATAGAAGTTGATTCGACCAATCGATGATTGATGAAAAGAAGAAATGTCATACGTTTACTTGAATAATTGGGATTGGTTATTAGTGCGTGAATTTTAAATTTGCAGGCTTTATCTTCGAATTCGACTTCGAGAATGTCTCTCGCCACCGCATCACCAAATAATGATTTGATATTGTTAATTTTCGTTGAATTATACTGAGTACGAACATGTGGAATAACTTCACGATTTTTTTTCAACATAAAACCAACATTTGGATTGTGAATGGCATATCGCGTTACTACATCGGCTATTTTTGTGAATTCCTCTGATACATTGGCGAGAGCTTTGCGTCGTGTTGCCACATTGTAGAATAAATTTTCAATCAATATTGTTGTGCCTTGATTGCCCCCTATCGGCTTTGGTGTACTTTTCAATTTGCCGTCAATATACGATGCTTTATATGCAACATTACTTTGTGCTGTTTTGGTTGTGATTGTTAAATGAGCAACGTGACTGATACTGGCTAAAGCCTCGCCTCTAAATCCATATGTTGCGATTGATTGAAGATCCTCAAATTTTTGCAGTTTACTAGTTGTGAATCGTTCACAAACTATTTCCATATCTTCTTTCCTTATTCCAGTTCCATTATCCTGAATCTAATGAGAATAAAATTTTTCATTGGATTATTCCAAAAACTTTTCTGTTTAATGAATTCAAACATGATTCAATATTTTTTAGAGAATTATATCATTGAGGAGAAAGGCTTGTGCAGGCTTTCATGAATAGCTAACGGGAGAAGATGATGGAACAAAAAGAGAACTCGCAGGAATAACACCAGTGTGATGACAAACAGAAAATAATTTCCGCAATCTTCATTTCCCATCTGTCGATTGAATTGTTTATGTTCAGTTGATTTCAGGCGATGTCTAAAGTAAAAATGTTTCATCAACGGATCAAAGTGCCACGAATATGTATTCATAGACAATAATAAAAAGAGAGCAGCGGCAGGCTGAACGGATTAAAATTCAAATAATATAAAGTGAATCCAATTAATCATTGTTATGTGTAATCTGGTCAGGCTGATTATCTTTCTCTACTTCTGAATGTTGTGCAGGAGAAATAAACCAAAGATGAGGGACATAAAATGTACAAAATATTGAATTGTTAAAAATCTTATGTAATATTAAGTAACTATTTCCATCGAATGTAGAGTAAGGAGTCAAAAAAAAACAAAAAACACAAAATCAATCAAACATTGAACTGAGAAAATTGCTCACAAGGAAAAGATATTGTAGGACACAAAAATCATTAAACATTTAATTACAATATATAATAACAATTATTTTCCATGACATACTATTTACCTGGAGCATTTTTAATCCGCCATCTTGTACTGTAATTTGAATATTCGTTGATTTAGCATCAAGACTGCAATCATCAATTCAAAAATTATTGTTAATTTGTATTTTATATCGATATAAACGTAATATATTACGGTGCAGCTGTGTATGGACTAACCTGTTTTCAATTAATTCTTTCAAGGCATTAGCTGGGCGTTGAATAATTTCTCCAGCGGCAATTCGATTCACCACAGTCTCATCGAGCTTTTTTATCTTTGGAATATCATCCATTTTTTTTTTTTATTTCTCAGTCATACAAAGATTGATATTGAAATAAATAGTTGTTTATAATTGTTCAAGCTAATGTGGTTCGATACACCCGGTACTTGGTCCCGCGCAACATGCTGTCGGTAAAACAGAAAATTATTATTTTATAGGTTAGGAATATTTTTATCCACAACAAATTAATGTTATTCTGTTTTTTATTGGCGGCAACTTATGATTTGGAAATAAATTTGACTCATTCTGTATCTATTTTTTTTTGTTGAATTTGTCTCTATTTAAAGATTTCCGAAATTCCGTACATTCACAATAAATCATTAACCCTAATTCGTAATATTCTGACAAATATCTGTGGATATTATCAAATTTACTAATATTGTCATTCACAACAATATGCGTTTGATCCTGACAATTCAATCCTTTTGTAGATTAATTTATCATCGCACGCAACATTCTATCGGTAAAATAAGAAAAAAATTATCACATAGGTTACAAATATTCTAACGAAGATGGCGCCACCGATGCAAATATTTATTTTTTTTTCTATTGGCGGCCAATTACAATCTGAGAAAAACACCAGACTATTGAATACAAGATGTAAAGAGAAAAACAAACATTAATCAATTATAATTGATCACCATAATTCGTGAGAAAAAGATTAGATAAAGGGTTTATATCAAGGAATAAATACCAATTGAATAATATATAGGGATAGAAAAAAAAAACAAATGTTAATTAAAATTTTTTAATATATATATATATATATATAGTCCGAAGAGTGCTTTGATACGACCCGGAAATAGGAATTGCGCTCGAGAGCTGGTGCGATGCGGTGGATATTACCCCGCTCCTTACCAAGGTAAGAGAGCGTGCATATACCTTCAGGCAAAGTGTTGTTGTTGATTCGCAGTAGTGCATGGCCAACAGTCAGCCTCTCCAGCAGGAGGTGAGTGAATTAAAGAGGATAGTGAATATTGCATAGAGTGCGTTCAACTCACGCGAGTGTATCTCGTGGTATTAACAGCTCATACCGTACATCAGTGCATTGGCCCTTTTTATTTATTACCACATAATATATATATATATACATATATAAATATCGTTACAATGCAACAACAAATTGCCGTCCAACAATATCATCATAACACAATTCATCATTGAACTCCACTGGTAAATGAAAAAAATAAATACATAAGTGAAAACATTCTGTTATTTTATTTATTTATTTATTATTCCATTTTTTTTTTTTTTTTGTACAATATATATGCGCATAAATGTTTTTTGTGTTTTCTCATCCTTAAATATTCGAAAAGCATATCACTGCAAGTGTGTTGAACAAATAGCCATAAGAATCATACATATATGCATATATATATATATAAGAGATTTAAATGCGCGAAATCCAATTTATAATGAAAGAATATATGAGAGGGAAAATAGAACGAATGCACACGCGTGTATGTATGTGCACGTTTACATTTGCGTTGGGATTTTTACGGATCACGATATGTCACACTTTGGCGAGTGTGATTTACAGTATATATATATATAAGAAAGATTTCTTATATACCTACTCTATATGGACGATCGACAACCTCATGCTATGTATACACCATTTGAATTCAAGATGATTGTCATAGTAGTAAATATATATATATATATATATATATATATACCATTCATCCCTTTCTATATAGTAAATGTTATATACATATACGTATATATAAGATATATATGTATATATGTGAATGCAGTTGAAATTTTCCGGGGCTTTTGTTGCGAATCGAGTGTACCCGTGAAACTTTCTCAGTGGAGAGAAATAGTGAATGGATATATAGAGGGAACAATTGGACAAATTGTAGATGCTGCGACTTGTGATTGCTATATATATATATATATATATATTTATATGCTTTTATGTATATGTATTAGGGTGGATATGAAAAGAAAACCGTTTTGTTTCGAATTTTAATTCTTCAATCTTTTGAAATTGTAGAAAAAAAATATGTACTTAAAATTTGAGTAAGATCAGCTGATGATGTTTCATAAAGTGAAGTGAATTGACTCATCATTTTGTCACACGGGGAGAAAATAAACACAGGGTGACCAAAAGGAAGCGCTTTCGAAATTAAATGATTATATTTTTTTTTTTTTTTTTAACAAATGCGAGAAAAAAACAAACAAAAATTAAACACAGATTTGAATTCAGGAAAGTTGACTGATTTATTTTCAAATGTTTTCTCCATTGTCGCAAATTTTATCATTTGGTATTGAATAAATATTTTATTGTTCTCGAAAATGTATTGATTAATGTGCAAATTTAAATTGAAAATCTGTCGAAAATATTTATTATTAATATTTCACCGCACGATAATTTTTATTCATATTTAAATGTATTTATTATTGTTATTTGAAATTGTTTGATTTCAATGTGACATGGTCTGAATAAATTTGTCAACTTTTTTGAATACGAAACTGTGTTTAATTTGTTTTTCTTGCATTTATTGAAAATATATATAATTACTTAAATTTGGCAACTTTCCATTTTTCACCCTGTATATATATCTTATCGGGAGAGCAATTTTTACATTTGAAACGAGAATAAATTTTCTTATTTAATTGGAGATTCGATAAATTTATTTAATGTTGAAATATTCTTATTTGAAATCTTTCGACAAAATATCCCTAATGTTTATGGGTTGAACAAAAATATTCTCTATTGTAAGATTTGTAAAGAAAAAAATATATATATTTATATATATATAAAAATATATGAGCGATAGAACAAATATTATTCTTTTGGAGGACGGAGAAAATTTGTTTTCTCTTGCATAATAGTTAGAACTAATACAAAAACTTTTTTTTTCTCCGTACATAGTTTTTATTATAAATATTTGAATATTCATTCGCGAAAGAAAAAGGAGAGAGACGGAGGAAGGGACGCGACACAAAAAATGTAGGTGTAGATATACAAATAAAGAAAAAAAAAAGGAATAAATAAATAAATGGTAAATAGAGTAATGCTGCCGCTTTCACGAACGCGCGCGCGACCAAACGACCACTCAACTCAGAGCGAGGTAAAATGTAAAGAACTATAATTCGTCAGCGGTGAACGAAAAAAAAAAAAAGAAAAGAAAATATATATATATATATATATATATTTCACAAGATAGCCATTTTGATTGCGTTTGCGCTTAATTTTATCCACAACCGCGTCTTTAGATTTATATATTTTTTCACCACTCACTTGTCGGTTGAATCATATACAAAACAATGAATTAAAATAATCATTTATTTTCACGTTGAAAAGTTAATTATTATTCAATCATTAGAAATTAAATTCACAATTATTATAAATGTCATGAGTGCAAATACATAAGTGAGATATGTATTATATATATATATATATATATAATAAATGTAGCGAGTGGGAGAGAGTATATGAGTATTATTTAAATTGCGATAAAATTTTCTTGAGATAAATCGCGCAAGTAGTTATGAAAGCGGTTGCAAAATACATTATCAGTTATGCTAAAATTAAACTAGGTGATACTGTACGAATAATTAATTAGAGTTGAGGTAGTTCAATAACTTCAGTTATTACATATCGATATATATATCGCGTGAGCAGAATAAAATAAGTATATATAAGCTATTCTACGTGGTTTTTCAATGTGCCAAATTAAATATTTAATAAATGAATTGAAACTTTGAAAAGGTATATTCAATGTTAGATTTCATGCTAATGTGACAGGTGTAGAATTATTTAGTAACTGTCTGTATTTCAATTCCAAAAAGGCGTATATAATAGAAACTTGGCGCTTATTCAATTAGTAATGAGAAATAATTAGAAATATTTTCTTTTTAATTTTTAATCTATTGTGATATCATTGCCCCCCCCCCCCCCCCCCCCCCCCCCCCCCCCGAGAAACTTTGAATTTCAATCCAATTGGTTTGATAATTAATATAAAAAGCATGCTTCATCAAAATACTCTTTCTATAATTGATACAAAAATAAATTTCCATGCAATGTAAAAATTTTGGGATTTTTTTCGTAATTTAATTCGGGTTCTTTATCAAAGTATTCCAAATGTGTGGAATGTCTGGTATATCAATTTGTGGTTATGGTTGGGGTATTCCCCGGCGAAAATTAATGCTTTATTCAAAACACCCATCTTATTAAAATTGACGTTATATTTCGTTAACATTATTAAAGTCTGAATTAATTACACAAGCTCGAACAAATATTGAGCCCAGGTTGGATTTGGACCAGTGATAATCTTCATTAAAATCCCATCAAGCGCTTCATCCACTAAGCTATCCGGATACTTGTCTTGGGGTTTATAAATTTCTTGATTTTGCATACAATGACATCTTATTACGTCCCAAACATACACCGCATAGCTGATTTAATTCACCACCACCGTCCATTTTATGGTATTCAAACATATTAATAATTTGAAAATTATTCTCTCAAATGTTAAATAATTACAATAAATATTCAATTTTATTGCAATTGTGTTACAGCAATGTGTATACACCGCAATTTTAATTTGTGGTCTAAATTTGACATGGGAATCTTCAAAATTGTTTATCATTACTAAATTTTATTCTGCCAAGCGTCGAGCAAACCATATAAAAGAATTGTAAATGAACAAAATAAAACGGAAATAAATATACATACATATTGAAATCGAACTTTGTAATATTTTATTTATATTCTTTGCCAATATATATATATATACTATTTTATCAAGAATCAAACATCTTCACTGATAATATTCTTGTTCAGGAAAGATCTTGACATTACAAAAAAATATATTGTCACTCACAACATTCTAACATCCACATTTAAATTCGAAAGAGATCCAAAAAAAAAAACAAAATTAATTATCCCGAATAAACTATCAACGTGAAAACAAAATGTGTAGATTTTTCTTTTCGTCACCAGGATAATGAACTCTGTTAGAAAACGCATTTGGAATAGTTACAGGAGATAGTAAAATATATATACCAGATATTTTTATATTTATATTCAAGTCTCTGCTCACCCGGAAAATAAATCGCACGATTTCGTTGCGTTCTATTTATTGAATCGCTAACAGAAATCTGTTTCACTATATACATAATGTGTGTTAATATATGTGAGCGCATCTCATCGCTAATGTCGATTCACTAAAGTCATCACGGGACACGCCAAGAGGGAACAATTGGATGTATAATCACAACTATGAGAAACAATGTCAACTTCCCCATATATAAACACCCATTATTTGAATCTATCCTCTTTCTCCCTCCTTCTCTGACTCTCTCTCTCTCTCGCTTCGCCTCCCTCTTGTTTATCTCTATTATATTCTTGCCTTTTATACTCACGCGTATATGTACACAGACATCGACTCCTCGTTATCGTTTTCTCCCAGAGATGAGTGTGAATTCACTTGGTTATTATCGCTCCATTCACTGTAAGCGCATTCACTCTTCATATATAATCTTCTATATATACTGGAAGTAGAATACTTCCAGTAGAAAAATGGTCAATACCGGGATGAGCCCAACTGATATTAATTGTTCAATGGTGATTTTTGAGAATGATTTTATTATTGTCAATAATATAACATCAGGTGTCCTCTGTATCAAATGTATTTCGTTGCTTTTTACTGTATATCGAATAAATCTTCATATGATAAAACTCTGTGACAATTTAAATTATAAGAGATGAATATTTTGTCGTCATTCATTTCTCATCAGTCATCAGTTAAATTATTATATGTATATATATATATATTTAAATACCATTCTCTGCTTTACACATCATTAGATTTAATCTCTTTGAAAATTCGTGGTAGGTCTTTATTCCAATGGGAATACAACTTTGAATACTATAAATGTTGAATTTGTAAATTGTTCAAGTGTCAAGAGGCGTGCAAAAAACAAATGCATAAAGTGTTAAAAAATATATATAAGAATGAAGATAAAGAGAGGAAAATATAGTTACATATAAAAAGAATATACATACAGAGTGAGCACTCTATAGAAAAAGAAGAAAAAATGTCTCGTGGGAAATAGAAAGAAAAAGAGGAGACAATATATATATATATATATATATATAGTTACAAAGTCGATGGCCTAGGCCAAGGTTACTGCCTTGATCTTCATCCGCGATTCACTTCTATACTCTCCAGGGCTCTAGATTCTTTGAAGCGTCATCTAATGACCTGAACCCACTATTTCAACTATATATCCAGGAGTAGCAACACTTCAAGCTCTTCATGATGAGACTTGAGCGTGCACGACTCGTTATTCCGCGTGTGCGCTGATTCTATTCATTCATTTTGTTGTTCATGAGAAAATCACAAAGTTCATGTTGTATTATATATTTTGCGGGCATATGTATGTATGTGTGTGTGTGTGTGTGGATATGTATTTTATACCTACTTCTATTCATCCGTCCTCTTTACTCTCAAAACCCATCGTCAGATTGATTGGAATATATGGTGTGTGCCACTTGTGCAATTCTGACAAACCAACGATTGTGGTAGCCTTCAAATATTGCACACGGAGACAATTTTTCCATCGCGTCAATTTATCGTGCTAATAATTTTTCTTTTTAAATTGTGTTATTATATTTATTTTTTTTTTCACTTTTTCAATTTGTGAAAATAATGGTGGTAAATTTTGTGAATTATGTTTTGTCATGTTCAAATAATATTCAATAGTTGGAAATAAAAAATTTTTCTTTTTTAAAATAATAACAATTTTGTTTGTCATTTTTAAGATTTAACAATTACAAATGAGAGTTTGAAATCATTTTTTTTTTTTTTTTCAAATATAGCAAACATGTGTTTTGAAACATTTTTTAATCATCCATTTTTTATCGTGGAATTTAAACAAAAGACGAAACTTTGGGGAAAGTTAAAAGTTTGATAATTTAATTGTGACGTAAGTCCGTAACAAACTTCAGTTTCATTCAATTGATATTTCAATGGAGCATGAATGCAATATATTTGAGCATAAAGAATATATATTTTTGTACTGAAACGGCATCGAAAGAAGACAATAGTAAACTATAATCGAGACCCATGCATTTCCTTATCATTTGATTATCGCGTGTCTGTTAACAGACATAATGACAATTCAAAAGAATCGAGATGTATGCAATTGAAGAGTTGATTACAATGTATAATAAAATTTCAAATGGAACCGTATTGTACAGCGATTTCATTCCAATTAATATGAACTCTGCAATTATTTGATCATTTAATTTTCTTGTGACTGTTTTGTCACATTCAGTACTTCAATAAATAATACATAATTATTCACCAACCCCAAAAAATCTCGTGTTCAAATCCAGCGTGTTGAATATCTAATTATTATTAGTATCTACATGCATTCTGTGATTCAGTGTTTCGTTTCATAGTCAACTTTTCAACACTGTGAATATCCTAGACGTTAATCATCTATTGAAAAAATAAAATGTTACGAAAATATTTGAATTAGCTGCGTATTATTATGAATTATTTGTTTCACTGGTTTATATAGTAATGATGGACTGATAAAACTTCCGTGTTCATACTCGATTGTTGTCGCAATTTATATATAAAACATTAACAATGGATAATTGTGTTTGAAAACATTATTTTTTTATCAACAAGTATTTTTATCTGTAATTATTATACATGACTGTACACATAAACAATTATATCCACTACATAAATAAATATTTTTCAATGAAAAAATTATAACTAGAAATTTAAAACCATATCTTTGATGTATCGTGTTTGAGATAAAAAATATTTGCAATTTCCATATCGAATTATTAATGCCAAATGATACAATACTAAATACGATGTTGGACAGTTATGAAGACAGTGCAGATGTGCAATATTTCACTCAATCAAAAGATACCAGCTGTCATTTAAATTCTAAAGAAAAGACTTATTATACGTTTGGATAGATGAAGTAAAATTAAAATGAATAAATTATATATATTTTGATATAATCATTTGTTGCATCAGTGTGTATTGCATTCATGCGCGTGGTGTTATGTGGGATGTCTTGTATGTGATGCGGTTATTCAAACGAGGTACTTACTTTGGTATAAAAAGAAGTATAAAAATATACTTTACGACGCACTTTTAAACAACAAGCAAAGTGCTTTACATAGAAAACATAAAAACATATAAACTTATATATTTTATAGGAGCAATACGTATATATATATATATAGTAGTAGTAGTATGAATTTTGTCGATATCTCTATGATGATTTATTCATCCTGTTATTGTGTTATACATTTTTATTTTTCATTCATTCATTCATTTTCTTTTCTAACTCCAGTTCTTTTTTGGCTTATATACTTTCCCATGGGGGCCGGCTTATGGTGATATATATGTTCCTTTATATAAAAGAGAGTATTATGCATGTTTCATACATCCGTCGTCGACAAATCATTTTTATATATAAAGAGATTATGTTGAATAAGACATTTTTCAAGAAAAACAATAAAAATGAAATGTCTGGATAGCAATGATTGTTTTTTGATAGTAAATTTCAAGCTTTGTTCTCTATAATTATATGTTTTTTTTTTTCAATGGGTCCCACCCTCTAGTCACTATATCAATGGAAAGTAAGTGATGTCAATAGATTCGACGCAGTCGTTAAAGTAATCTGTCCTTTACGATGTTATAAAAGTGTTTTGCTCTTTATTCAGCCGAACATTTGCAATTGAGTCGCGTCTCTCGCACATTTCCCAGCCTTATCTATATTTATATTTATATTGTATACTTATACATTTCTAACGTCAGCCTTTCTTTTCTATCATCACCATCACACCTTCCGTTTGAGTCTCACACAACTTCCCGTTATTTGTGGATTTTAATCGACTTTCTGTTCTATATAGGAAGGATCATAAATTCAATTGATAATTAAAAAATTTTTACTTTCAAAATGACGAGAATAAAATAAAATATATATCTCGGATATGAAATGATTTATGTTTGAGTTGACAATAGATATTATTGTATATAAGTGAAAGATAGAAAACGAGTGAATTTATGAGAATATTATTTTTTTTTAATATTAATTGAACATTTGGAATTGAAAGAGCAGTCAATTTTTCTTTATTTCTGTTGCTTTATTCAATTAATATTCACCTCAATAGGTAGTAATGAAAATTATTATATTTATTAACCACTGCATTTATTGAGGAGAGAATGTTTGTAATTTTATCAATGACAAAACTTATTTTCCTTCAATTGAAATAAATTTATTCATTTTTATTATTGATTGAAGTGATTGAGTTGATGCAAAGTGGATTGTATATAATTTGTATGTCTTGAATATATGAAGTTTAGAAGATATATGAGATTTTATAGCTTCTGAATGTCTAAGATTTTTCACTTATTTGATACATCTGCTTTCTAGATGTGCAGGGATAATAAATTAAAATGAATAACTGATTTTGGTAAAGTCTTGTGTATAAACACGCAACAAAATCTAACAAAGTTTTCTTTGTTGGTGGTATAATTTTCACAAGATACATGCAATTTTCGAAGCATAAAGTTTACGAACAACTATTTTGGCCAAGAGCCACGGTTAAAGGTTAGAATAAAGCCTTTATATATTCATTGACTTAACAAACAAAAGTATTTCTTTTACATTCTCATTGTATTCTATGTTTTTTCAATATTATATTCTTCAATCAACAAGAAATATTCCTAAGACATTATCAGAATAACAAAACATATAAAACATACATTTGTCATATACAATTATCAATTTTAAATTTTTATATCATTTTTTTTTTCTTGAGATCATAACCTGTTTTCATTTGGAAGTAATTGAATAACCAGATATTCGATAAAGTAATCATTAAGATTTAATATAAAGTCACAAAGTCGTGCAGTTGTGTTGATAATAAAATTTATTCTATTCTATCTTATCAATCAAGAATATTTTTTTTCCATCAATGAGAGCGTATTACATTTGCTCACTGAAACTTTAATATTTTTGAGTTATAAACAATTGCTGCTACTGAAAAAAAAAAAGAGGAAATAAATTTTATATACCCTTTCGTGATTTCAAATGCCACGAGGGCGCAAAATGGCACATACGACCTTCTGGTTTTAGTCACGCAATATGCATCCGATGCAGATGACAAGAGACGGAGACAGATCAATGTCGACGCGGCGTCTCCGTGCTATATTTATATAGATAGCTATATAGCATATATAGCCTCTGTTTTGGAAGTAAAAATGGTGCACAGTTAGAAAATTTTATGTATTTCATTTGCAAAATTAAATTTATATAGAAATTCGTGGGTTTGAAAATCAAATATATTATGTGTTGAATTTAGAAAATGAAAATGAACCTGTCGTAGTTTGAAATTAATTTTTCAATTAACGAACAGAAAAAATTGTACAAAGTCAGATCACAGCCTAAACCAATATAATACACATCACTACATGAAGTACAGTAAAAAGATTGTTGAGACAAATTTTGAATTCATTAATGAAAATTCTCAGACATTTTGAGTTCAATGAATTGACAGTTTAAATTTTCGATATCCAAGTATGAGAACGATTTGAAAAGTTAATTTAACACGAAGAAATATACCAACCAGCAATATGAAAGATGTCCTTTTTTTTTTCTTATACATCTAATTATTCATTTGCAAGTTTATTGTCCGATAAAAAGTACAGCAGTTATATACATACATTTAAATGATTGGTATACGAATAATAATAATAATAATAATAATAATAATATTAATATATGTATATGTTCTTGAGGATGGACGTGAAAGAAAGTTCTTTAAAATAACATTGAATGATTCGATGCGTCCTGATAACAATTGTTTGTCGTCTATTTTTACTAAAACTTGGATAAACTTTCGTATCATTGGACAGCTTCAACAGAATATATATATATATATATATATATATATATATATATATATATATATAAGAATATAAACATGCATAATACAACACTTCGTTGAAAAGAGAGTGTTATTATAATGTAGGATACATATGTATTGAGAGTTGCTGTGCATTCCGCATGCACGATGCCAAAAGGATTTGAATAAATGTGGCAAATGGCATATAAAACGGTAGCACAGGAATGGAAAGTCACTTGAACTTCTCACTCCTATACTCACTAACCTTATTGCTCTTATTACAATAATAATATTCGATGATGAAAAAAAAAAAAGTAAAATAAATGGATGAATAAGCCAAAATTCAATAGAATAAATTTTACAATAAGAATCATATGAATACAAATTCGTGATAATGTGAGAGGAATAAAAATTGAGAAAATAATTTGCGATACAAAAAAAAAATGGACTTTGACAATGGACCTGTCGATTTATTAAGTGAACGCGCACTCGAGTAAAGAAGTAAATATATATATATATATGTATATATTTATAGTTGGAGTGTGGGGACTCAAGCGGAGAAACAAAACGGTCACAAACACGATTGCCCATATATACCCGGTCAGTCACTCGTGAAACGTGAAACTGGACGAAAGTTCTTTTGGGTCTTTAACATTAATTTATATAGGTATATACATATACATCAAGTAGTTTATACAGTGTCGACATTTTACGTATATGTTGTGGTTATACCGATAATTTTGTGGAGGTAAAATAATAAAATTCACAAGTTAATTAATATAGGAGAATAAATTTTTTTAGCGCTGAGTTGATTATTTTGCTCTTTTATGTTTATTCTTAATTATAATAAGAAAAACAAAATACGAGAAATATTCGGCGAAATATTATAATTAAAGAATGTGAACAGAAAAATGTTTTATGATTCAATTTCTCCATTAATATAGTATTGTAATATTCGATTTCAAACTTTCTTCAATGAACATTAAATTCGAAGTGAAAAGATGGATTATCCATTTATTTTTTCAATTTTTTTTTAAATCAATTTGTGATTTTAAAATTGACACTTTAAATATTTATCAGCGAGTATTTGTTGCAGTATCTAAATACTTTGTTTTTTATTTTTTCATTAAAGAGAATGCACGATGTAGACCGCTGTCATAACAGAGTAAATCCCACGAGTTATTTTGTAATTTTAATAAGTTTAAAAATCCCCGAGAAAATATTATTTTCATATTTTATATAAAAAAAAAAGAGTCAAACAAGTTATTCTTATTTACAATTTACAAAAAATTCTATTCATTCAATCCAAATATTGTCAAACAATGAAGAATAAATGGCAAACAATTAAAATATTTGTGGCATAAATTTGTGCTCATGTAAACTTAAACTTATTTCAATAATTTCGAAAAATATTTTCACTGAATAAAATTTATGCAGTTTTTCCAAAACATACATGTAATTTATATGTCAGAAGCTTGATATGACCTTGAATTAAAATCACAAGAGAGATGATATTATATGCAGAGCCTATTATACTAAAATGGATATGGGTACACACGGCTGGCAGAATTTTGAACAGTCATTCATGCAAATGTTGTGCACCCGCACTCACGTGTAGTCTCTTACGTTGCGTTCGTCGATCGATGCCATATTGCAAACGCTCGTGTCTCATCTTCCCGCATCAAATATGATCCGGATATATATGAATATCAGGAATTATATGCAAACGATTTATTTCACTTGGCTGGCATTTAAATGTTGTATGAGGGAAAAAATTCATTTTTCATATCAAAACGACGTCAGACGATCGTTTTTTTTTATTTTCCTTTGTATGCTACTTTTGTCTGAATTTAAATTAAAAAACGAAGATTGAGAATCGCAAATACGAAAAGAAGAATAAAAAAAGCGATACGGAACTCTCGTGAGAAATATTTATTTATGCTGTAAAATGGACAATGGGGACGAGAATAAATTAGTAATAACTTAGTCGATATTACGTCGGGTTATGAAAAGAATTGAATTAGTTATGTGCAGATATACATGGGAATATTATTAATATTTAATTTTATTTCCCCTTTGATTCCCATTTTTTCGTTCTCTAATTCGATATTAGCATCGTAATGTAATGTTGTAAATAATAAAACTCTTTATGATGGTGATCAAATTTATGCAAAAACAACACTACAAAATCAAGTATTGAAGAAGTTAATTTAAAATGCCAAAACGTTTTATTTCCTATCTTTAACATCATAGTCCCTTTAAAAATGTTTATGTAAAGAAAAGTGTTTCAGGCAATGAAATGTTTCAACGTTTTAAATTAAACCACTTGATTTTGTCAGGATTTGCAATGACAATTTCTCATAATTATACTCGGAAAATTTGATGGTAATTATCTACTTCTGAAATCTCGGAGTGAGGATATCCTCTCAATTACTGATGAAATACTCATAAATGATCGTGAAGTGGTGAATTAAATACATAATTAACTCATCAATGTCCACTTGAATATAAATATAACAAATACGATCGATCAGTTGAATTAATAGTTCACGAGGAAATTTATGATTGTTCTAATTCATTCCTCAACGAATTGATTGACACTTCTCATAATATAATTTTTCTTGATTCAACCCTTGTGTTCTATCACTAGCGGTACTTTTCAATGTTGGCCGAGTAATATCTCCGAAGAAAATTAAATTATCGTTGAATGACTGAATCCAAAAATTGGATTTTTCAATGGCATTATCTTGTAATTTTTAATATTTTATATCACCATAGAATTTACTCACCATTTCCAAATCAGGATTCACTAATTAGAAGTGATTGCAGTGAAGAAAAAAAAAAATGTTTATACGTTCGTTTGATTTTTCTAACGCCAAAAGAAAATAAAATGAATATATATTCATGCTTTTCCTTTTTTCTCTTTCACGCATCCTTCAATCCTTTTGTTTCTCTCTCATTCTTTATCTCTCTTACTCATAATATTACGCTTGTAGTGTATTTTTTTTTTTTATTATTATTATTTGTTACAGAATTCGCATTTTCATGCGAAGGAGATTTAACGATGGGGAAAACAGAGAGGAGGATGAAGGTGTTGGAATTCCCGAGTTTTTCTACAGTAAAAAATGTTTTACCTGTGTTAGTTGTTCTTGCCGCATCTTTTGTTAATTACTCAACAGGTTGGTTGCTAAAATTTTATTTCTATTCAAATATATGTTTTTCCGCTGTGATGAATGGATGAGAGGTAGAATAAAAAAAAAAATAATATGGGCTGGTTATTATATGTGCCATGGCACTTTAACCTTATACCCACCTTAACCCTTTCAGTGTGAAACCAAACTGTGGAAAATCCTCAAGTCTTTTCACCTTGGCCTACTTTGGGCAAGGAAGGATAGTAATAATAATGAGAAGAAAAATTGGAGGAGCGTCAATATTCACGTAAAGTCTATGTCACAGCTTGGTTTTATTAAAATAGGAAGAAATTGAAGTAGAGAAAAAAAAAAATAAGAGTATTTTTATCGAGATTGAGCATGTGTTAATGCACAATCACAACCCAATATTTTATGTAAAAGTTCATTCAAAATTCGTGTAAATATTTTAACAGACAGAGAATTTTATATTTTTGTTATTTGACTTTAATAGATGATGTATGTTGAATTGTTCCATGCCAGAACTAGATTAATAAATTAATGTGTTAGTTGAAGTTGATGTAAAATTTTTAGTTATTTTATTAATTGAATTTAATACGAATCTATAATTATCGGGATTATTCAAAATTTTATGAATTATATTCGTGGGTTTTTAACATGAAGCAAAATTTCATACTGATAATAAATTAATTAATGATAAGTCCATTCGTGTTTATCAGTACATGAACAGAGATAAATTGATACAGTGAAACTCAACACGTGGAAGAATGTGTTTGGAAAAAATTTTTTTCTTATTTATGATATAACTATTCATATATCATTGAATAAAAATTATTTGTTCAAATTATTAATGAAGATATTGGATAAAATTTTTAAATAAAAATTTCAACTGCATATGTATAACTGCATGTGTTTTCAAAAACAATGTAACAGATTTGACGACGTTTATATTTACTCAAGCTATAATTGTTTCGTTAGGTGCAATTGTGAATTGTTGGGTTGGCGATAAGTAAAAGGTAAACGCTATTAATTTTTTAGTACAAAATTATACGACATTGGCTTTTAACGCTTGAAAAAACCAACGACAATTAATTTAATAGGTTTTTATATGCAGAATGTTCGCATTAAACAGGCGAAAAGCTGCAAAGAAATAAGAGCGATGAGGAGAAAAAAAAAATTGAATTTGAAGAGGAAGTAGTTGTAGAAAGTAATGTGAAAGAGAAATGAGGATTAACCAGAATAATAATATTGTTGAAGTGTTTATATATTAATTTATAAAAATAATAGATCTATATACAATCATGTATGTGAGATGTTTAGGATTTTAAATTGGCATATCGTTGAATGAACAATATCCGATATGCTTTATGCACGTCAATTCCCTTTTATAATCCCTTGCAGTTGAGCGTGCCAATGCAACGGTATTTTTTAAATTAAATTTTACTTACGGCGATTGCGCCTCTACTGTTCATAACATGTAGGTGACTGGCCGGAAAATAATTGATCATTGGATTTTATTTGCTTTTGTTTGTGTATATTTTTCATTTTACTTTTATAAGAATTTGACCTAATTCTTTTTATTTTTTTCCTTTCCTAATTCATTATAATTTCGTTTTTTTTTATCAATTGTGTAAATTAATTTTTTCTTTCTCTCTCTTTCCCTTTTTCTCTTTCTCCTGCAGCATGTCAATTTTATCCGGTGGGTGAGTATCTCAAGTTTGTAAGGATCCCGGAGAATCAGTCACTCGGTGCGGAAGTTCTTTCCCTCGAGGTACATCCGCGCAGCCATTTGACAATTATGCCGGTCGATAAGGTCGGTTGAATTTTGTACTTAATTAATTCTTTTATTTCTCACGGTCCTTATATTCACATTCATTTTTATTCCAACTCATGAAGTAGAGTCACGACGACGATTGAATATTATTATTTATTTTTTTTTTTTTTCATTGATTGAATAAATAGTTCAAAATTGTTTGTAAAAATCTACAAAAATAAATCATTTAAACTCTGTATTTTCTGAATTGAATTTTGATATGTACATTTGTACCCACATTTTTTTTGTTTTTAATTTTAATACTTTCGAATTAAGTCTTTTGTGTTTGTTAATGATGTATATTCTATAAAATAATTTTAAATATAAATAGATACATGGCTCTTAAACTTAATGGGAAAAAAAAAAAATGTGGTTTGAAATGTTTCGAATTTCAATTTGAAAAATATATTAATAATGAAATATGTTCTCATTTCATTTATCACTTTCATGATAACATTTATTAACAATTATTATATTTATATTTCAGGATGAAGATTCACATTATTTTGCGTATAAAGATATAAATGCTACACATGTGTCAGTTGTTCTGGCTCAATCACTTGAGAATTTGGTTGATTCAGATATACCAAGAAATCTCCTAAAATTTCGATTCGTTTGCGATTATTCGGACGGTGCAAATTTTTTGGTGAGTTTAAATAATATTTTATAGAACAATAAGATATGATGAATGAATCCAAACAAAAACAAAAACGAATAAACATACATATTGAAATGAAACAAAAATATATCTCTAAAGTATTATCTAACTGTATATATTGGATAAATAAAATCTGAAGGAATTTAACTGGCGGCGTTATTTCACGCATCAACAAACATACGGACAAGGTTGGACGAGACTGCAGGACAGAGCACCGGACACATTTGTAGTGAGTAAACATGACGTACGCAGACACTCGTGATTTCATGACAGTTAAACAAGACACATACAATTTTCAATTTAAGTATGTGGCAGTAGAAAAGAAAGAAGAAAAAAAAAAACAAAAAAGAAAACTAAATGCCAAAAAAAAGAAAACCTGAAAGAATAAGAAAAGAAACAATAATTAAATGGGACATGCACATGAGATGAATATAAATTGTTTTATACTCAACGCCGCCGCATCTTTGCATATTTTCACATTTTTGTCATATTTACTCTTCACAGTTATATATACCTATATATTTATTTATGTATACATGCAAAATAGTCAAAGAGACGTTGGGCCAGTATATATGTATGTATAGTATTTCGCGAAAGCATCAACGTGACGACTGTATTATGATAGCATAAAGCGTAAAGTAAAAGAGAAGAGTCGACGAGCGAAAAAAAAAAAAAAAACTGTATGGAAAGGAACACCTTTTTCCGAGAGCGTGACTGTGCAAAGCTATCGCGTGTGCTAAGTCCACGCTAAAGTTCCCCAGTACCTGGGGGAAAAGAGTTGCTGTATATGTTTATGCGTGCTATATCTCTACACAATTTTTCCATCTTTCTATTTTACTTTTTTTTTTATTGCTTTCATTCTATTTGTTTCGTGTTTTTTTTTTTTCTCCCTATTTTTATTTCTTTTGCATTTATATTCACACGAAAGTAAATCTCGGTAAGAATATATTAGAGTGAATTTATAGTTTAATTTATGATACGCGTGTTATTAGTTTAGTTATTCATTCACTTCAATCTTTGGATATATTGCTATTATGTATTTGTTAGGAATACGATTCGAGGTAAACTTGATATTATGTTTTTATTCTTAAAGACTTCATCGCATTTGTCAGTAACAGTGTACGTTGAAGACATCAATGATCACATACCACAATTCATTGGTGCGCCTTATCAAGTTACTGTTGATGAATATGCTTCACCTGGTGAGTAAGAATGAGGAACATAAAAATTACAAACATTTACACTTATAATTTTGAGTTCATATTGAGAAAACGAATGGCTTATAGATTGATAAATGATGCCTGGATGTATGAATGAAAAATACTGTTTAATATTAAGTTAGAACTAGGATAGTTTACATAGCAACATTCACTAGACAGCATGATGACGAAATTATAATGTATGAAATAAAATTTGTCCGTTTCCGCTTCCTAGGAAATTTTCAGAATTAGTTGATTGGATAGTAATAATAGCTAAACGTATATGAAAGTTTACAAAACATATTATGCTTTAAGCAATAGATATTATAATTTTAAGAAGCTCATTTGTACTTTTTGTTTATTATATATTGTAAATTATATGATAACGATGAAGAGTAGGGATCATGATTTACTGAGCGGGATAAAAAAATTTATTTATAATCTGTAATATGTGTTATACAACAATAAATGTTGGTATCATGAGAATCATAAACATCCTTTAAATAATGTCCATTTTTGTTATGAAAAATTATATTCAAATCGTATTGTTGACTTGGCTGGTACAATTTGTATTATTCTCTGAATAAATATAGTTTTTATTATACTCTAGATATTTTTATTCCAAATCGTTGATATAATTGGATAGTGGTATTTTATAACAATATTACTTTAATTTCTTCTCTAGTGTTGAAATTCATGTTCAATGGCAAAATTAAGTATACGTACAAAACAAAGTATAACTGAAAGTTGTTTTCAATATTTATTTAACAAGTCAACAAGTTTTAGATGTAAAAGTTGTTCGCAATGGAACAACTATTCATACGTCAAATAATAATAAATTTTCAATCGTTTGGTTACTGCCATGTAAATTAACACAAAAATATATATGGTTCGTTTTACCTTATCCAAGTTTCGGAACAAGGGTGAAGAAAAAAGGTCAAGTTGCACAGAGCTGCATGTCAATTTTTAATACAAAATGTCCATTGATTTAAACAAAATTTTGTTTTGTTTCAGAATGTAAAATATGATTATGAAAAATTGTGATTAGGACAGTACGACTGCTAAGTTTATCTACTACGTGAGAAAATGAATCCATCATCAATGAATAGGAATTTATTGAGTTAGAAAAAAGTTTAAGCTTGATGTTTTGTTGAAATTTCTCTGATCAATATCAACGAAATTATATCTCATTGAATTTTAGTCTCGCTTCAATAGCTGAAAAAATGTTTGGGAATTGAATAATTTTTAGTGATACATGTCTGCGTATTTAATTGACAAATGTACATGAATAAAATGTTTTCAGGAACTACAATATTTCGAGGAATTCATGCAATTGACGGTGATAAGCCAAATACGCCAAACAGCGATGTTCATTATGCCATAGTGAAAGGCAATGAGGATGGTAAATTTTCTCTTGAATCTGGTCACCGGACTGCCCTCATCGTGAGAAAATCATTGGATTATGACACGGGTGATCGTCGATTTGTATTAGTTGTTACTGCAACGGTGAGTTTGCAAGAATAAACAAAATCTTTTTATTCATTTTAACTCGAGTAGGATATTCAATTGGTAGATGATTATCTCTAGTCGAGTCTCGTTTATACACTCAACGACTATAACGATAGCTATGACAATTGAACATGTATTTCTGAATATACGTGAGTATTGGTATATGGTTGGTTGCTAAAGAATCGAGAGAAAAAAGAAAGAAAACTGTAGTTGTATGGCATATAGTTATTCTGCGGGCGTACAGTTTCAATCCACTTGCCATGATTCACAGTATATATATATATATATATATATATATAAAACCTCCACTCACGTCAATTTACTACATTTTCCGTCTCCAGGATCGTGGAACACCAGTCAGGAGCTCCAACACAACGGTGATCGTGAATGTACGCGATAACGACGACCTTGGACCGAAATTCACGCAAGATATTTACCGAGCGAGAATTTACGAGTCCTATCCAGTTCAAGTGAGTAATTATAATAAAGACACTACTCTCACCTGCATTATAACAAGTTTATTATTCATTATTTCTTAGCATTGAATGTACTGACGGTTTAAAGACAACGAGAAGGTATGCAGCATAGGTCGGTTAATAGGTAGAAGGGCATACATGTTTATACTTTCACATCAAGTTGAACATTTATTTTAATGTGGTGAATGTGGAAAATATGTTCTTTCAACAATACGATCTGATTGCATTGCGAAGAAAGAATATTTATATCCACAAGTGGACTTTCATTTGTACTATAACTGTAATTTAATTAGTTGCGTGTATGAAATGATTATAGACACGCAATTATAGCTGTTATTATTGGCCGAATCAACTGAAATGAAGTTCGCAGGTTTTTGGATGTTAAAAAAAAAGAGATTTTTTCAAACATACCGATATGAATCATTTGAAATAGAAATTGGAGGGTTTTTGATGGAATAAAAAAAGGAAATAAGATTACCGTGAAAAATAGAAGATATGATTTATATTTATTTGATTTTTATTATCTGATTATTGCGTTATTCTCATATGAAAGGATTTTGTTTTTAAATTTGGAATCTTTTTTTTTTAATTGCTCAACATGGATATATGGAAAATTATTTATTGACTGAATTCAAACCGTACATACAAATCAATCTACATACAAATTCCCAACGAATAATTGGTGTGGCTACATTGTTAACTCTTTCTCATACGATATTCCGCAAAATAGTATGGTCAAGATATCATGAATGTATACCAAACTAATCTGTTGTAAGGAAATGGTTGAGAGACAAAAATTCCGTTCGAAATTATATAATTCTTGAGTTTTCAAGTGGGAATATCTTCATTGCTGATTTCCAAATAATTCTGATTGACCAAGAAGTGCATGAATACGCCTTGCCATACCTTCAACTCATTATATATACTCTTATTTTTATGCAATCGAATAGATATAAAATGCATTATTTATCGCGTATGGTTTAATTTTCGCAATGTATATTCAATGTTTCAACATTTTTCTCCAAACAATGTATGATTTTGTTGCAGCGAGACTTAATACACAAAGAAATTTTCTTCGACGTTCCAATTCATGCTCATGATCAGGACCGTGATATAAATACACCAGTTAAATATTCAATAGTTTCGGGCAATGAGCGTGGTCTATTTAAAATTGATTCAAGTAATGGTACACTTTTTCTTGAACGATCAATTGACCTGGATGCAGAGCACGGTTTACAGAACAATTCGTTTACTCTTCAAATTCATGCGACCCAAGTAGACAATCCGCTCAAGTACTCAATTGCCCGAATACACATTGAAATTCTAGACCTCAATGACAATTTACCCGAATTCGAGGTAGACTTTTACAACATCAGTATAGTGGAGAACTTGCCCAATGGATTTAGTGTCCTCCAAGTAATAGCTCACGATAAGGATCAAGGTGACAATGCCGAGTTTAATTACGAACTTGATGATCCATCTGGTGCATTCATTGTGGATTCAAAGTCTGGATGGTTAACAGTAAATGATGAAAGAATTTTAGATCGTGAACAGAGATCATTCATACGAATGAAAGTTACAGCTGCGGAAAAAAAATCCAGTGTTGTTCTACCATACAATGGTAGTTCATCGGTTGACGTTGAAATAACAATTTTGGATGCTAATGACAACAATCCAATATTCGTTCCAGCAAATATTTATGAATTTGTAACACAAACTGATGCTAAAATTGGAAGTGTACTTGGTCAGGTACAGGCCATTGACAGCGATCTCGGTAGAAATGGTGTAGTTAGATATGGACTTCAGCAGACCGGAAATAACACATTGGCACGCGTGCCATTTGCTGTTGACCCACGTACTGGAGTTGTAACAGTCACTGAAAGTCCAATAATTGTAGGTAGACACGCAATTTTTGTTGAGGCTACGGATCAACCAGCGAATCCTAGTGAAAAGAGATTTTCATTGGCTGTTGTCACGGTGGATGTGTTTCAACCGGATGGTATATACATATTTATATGTTTATTATTTTCAATATAAATTCCATTAAGCCTTATATACGTAAATAATTTCTTTTTCTTGGAACTTTCGCCAGTGTGCGCCGTTTCCCAATTATTTTCTATGCAATAAATAATTACTGTTACTTTTTTTATTCATTTTCTTTTTTTTTTTCTTCAATATTATTTTCAATTTTTTTGTAGATAATGCTAAATCGAAGCCGGATTTTGTCGGATCACCGTATGAATTTTGGGTTGGGACAAATGTGGCAATTGGCACGAGTGTTGGACAAATTCGGCTCAATGAAGCTGCAGAAAAACGAAATGATATATTGTACGATCTTCTACACAGTTATCAAGAAGGGGGTATGTAACGATGGGAAATAAAAATAATAACCTGATACCGAAGAAGATATCATAATTCGTCAGAATTGGATGATACTTTAAAGTACCGTGATAATTGTCATATTTTATCAGTATTCGTTACGAATCATCACATTCGTTGGAATACAGTAAATCATTTAGCCGACTATTAGCGCTACTATAATTCGTGATATTATAAACAAAAGATAGAAACTGAAAAATGTTATGTGTATTTTTCGTCATCAAATCGGCTGCTTCATTCCGGAAATATGAGGTTCCATCAAATTATTAATTGTACCTCAACGATTGTCCGCATGCCAACCACTATCGGAAAACAGTATCTTCATTTTTATTATCAGAGAGAAGATGTATATCATGAGAATGGTGGAATGGAATTTGTTGAAAAATAATATTCTTAATGCGTGGTGTAAAATCTAACAGAAATATTGATTTCAATATAGCGCCACAAAATATTTCCTCTATTTATTGTGTATTTTCATTCAACTAATGTTATTAAAAAATTAATTCGATCGTTGAGGTATATATTAAATATTCCATTTCTGCTAAATTGTGTCAAATTCTATATCTGCATCGCCTCAATCTGTCTATGAATTATGTTTATATATGATTATCATCAACATTAATTATGAAATTCGTTTGTATTTCTTATATTTCGTTTCCCTGCGGCTAAGGTATATTGAACATGCGAACGAATATTTTGTCGAAAGCCATAAGAACATTTCAAGTCATATAATGCAGATCGTGATTTCATATTATTTATCATTGGCGAAGAAATTGAAAGTGTGATTTCAATTATTGTCAAATAAATCCTGTATTTTCTATTGATCTTTTACGAAAATTATCCAATGATAGTAAAATCCTGACCAGAGCCACTTTCGTCGATAATATTCTAGCAGATTTTTGCGAAGTAGTCCAGAAATGGCAAAAAAATTTGTTAGATTTTTATCAGACAGTTCAAATTTACAATAACAATTTCTATAAAAATTGGACAGGGTTGATTACGAAAAAAGTCTCATTTTATTTTCTCGAATAGTTCCATTTGCGGTGGAGGAGCAAACGGGTACGATAACGGTTATAGCGGAGATAGACAGATTCCCAAGGAGATCCTACGAATTCGAAGGGGTTGTCACGAACAACCAGGATTTCACTTTAGTCACTAATGTTTCAATTCATGTAGTAGATCCTAACGACAAGCTTGATATCTTCACCAAGTGAGTATACTAAATTTATATTAAACATCCGTATTATTACATTTGCTATTTACGAAATCATATAAGTTTCTCTTAATGTTCACAATACGTGTAACGATGATGAGTGGCTGAAGTTATATTATTCACGCATCAGGGAACGGTTGAAAGTGAAAACTTGGTGACACACATGTACATACAATATTTCCTCCGACAAATGCACGTACGGAAGCATCGATACAATTTAGTGAATGTTTATTATTATTATACAGACTTTGTTGCTGCAATTGCTATGCTTATGAAAGAAAAGATAGAATTGAATGAAGTCGAGTATAAGCGACTAAACCAAAATAAGAGGGTATTCTCTTCAAGCGTATGATCGATTCCAATTTTGCAAACATATAAAGTACTACTCTAGAAAAATGAAGGAATGTACACCAGTTTTTGATGTATAAGTAGAGCGCTGTGTGCTGAGCCGAAAAAAAATCTTAGTGAACATATATGAATAATTATTGTGCAATAGAAACGTATATAAAAGATTGGATGTTAAATTTCTCATATTTTAACCATGAACAGAGTCTCGAAATGGTCGTTCAAGTTGGACAAAATTTATTCTTGGTCCAAGTGCGAAAAACTTTCTGGGAAATCATAAATAATACCTTTGAATCAAAAAACCTTTTTTTCCCAGTATGATTATGTTTGGCATTAAACATTTTTCTATCGAAGCATTGTGTTTCATTCTTCTGGAAAAGTTGTGGCAATTAAATTCAAACTCTAGCCGTTCACTTCTTGTTATTGACGTAAAAACTTTACGGGGGTTGTTACGCGGAGGATAATAGTCTTCGTGCCAAAAGATATAATTCGGGGATAAGGAAGATAGAGATATAAGAAAGAGGAAATGGTCGCATTGGGAAAAAATATATGGAGTCGAGTTATGATTTTGTTTATTTGGACATTATAGGGGAACGACTCGAGCTCCTTTGGTGTTCCACGCCAAGGAGAACATTCCGGGTGCATTCATTGGACAAGTGCTTCCACGCAATGGGACAAATACTACTAGAAATGTGCGTTTCCTTATTGCTAATCAACGTGATGTATCCGATATTGCAATAACTGAGGACGGTGACCTCTACACGGTACGTGGTCTCGACCGTGAAATGAGACAGAATTACAGTATCACCGTAATTGCCGAGACAATAAGAGGACTTGGCATATTCCAAGTAAGTTTAAAGATCAATATCACACTTTCTCCTTTCTCCATTTATTTCTCTTTATTTTTTTTCCCCATCTCCTTTTGTTTAATAAGCATGGAATATTTTTTTGCTTGTTGTTCTTTTATTCCAATCTATTTTATGTTTCTTCCAGGTAACTATTGTTGTAGATGATGTTAATGACAATCCACCAATGTTTGATGTGGAATCTTATGAGGGTCATTTAGTGGAGAACAGTTTAGCTGGGACAGAAGTTGTAATGAAAAAGCGTATATCGATTCATGACGCTGACGATGGGACAAATAAGAATTTTACATTTATACTCGAGGGAGAAGGAAGTGAATTGTTCATTGTGGATGATAAAACTGGTCGTGTATTCTTCAGTGGAGAGGGTCATCGAGCGCTGGACAGAGAAAAAAAATCTGTCTACACACTGCGCATTATCGCCACTGACCAGAGTAAGTGAAAGTGTAGTTGCAGTTGTCGCGACTTGATTGGTCGTTTGAAAAAGTATACTTGCACTTATTGTTTTTTTTTCTCTTCTATTTCTTTTCTTTTCATTTCACACTATATTATTAATGACGAACTATTGCGTAAAAGCAACTGTCGCTACTACTCGTTCCGGCTGGTTCACCACCATCTGGTTTCGAGGTATACCACTCGATAATAGTTTTGAAACTAATATCTATTGTCCACATATAATAATAGACTCTATGCAATATATATATGTATGCAATAAGCTGATTTTCTGCTTTTACGATTTGAAATTTATATATGTCGTATTCCATCGGAAGTTTACATTCAACTGTGATTAGGTCATTGGACATTTTTTTATTGTAGTTTTTACATATTAGGAATGTTAAGTGGTCGGCGTAATAAAGCAAATCATGTTCTTGTGATTTGCGAGTGCAGAATCCAATGATCAATGGCTCGGGAAAAATTTGCAAAAACACAATTGGCATTTTCATTTGCAGTTGATTAATTGCAAATCGCATTTAATTTTCATACATCCACTCGTTTTTCATATGCAGCCATTTGAATAATAATAACATCATTACTGTAACTTCGTAATTTCATACCGGCTTCAATAAGAATGAAGCGATCAAATGGCTCACTAAAAAAATTGTAAAATGTTTTGTTCTTTCATTTTATATGCAAAATGATGAACAGTCGTGAAAAATTTCTTCAGGTGACTCAACCATCATCACCTGAAATTGTTTACTGAAATACCTCATATATGATTTAATTATTTCAGTTAATCCAAAATCCATTGCATCGTTGAAGATAACGATAGATGATATAAATGACAATGCACCAACTTTTGTGCAAATGATTGTCTCACCAGACTATGGAATTGTGGTGTCGAAGGACGAGAATGAGAAGAAAAAATTGAAGGACGACGATGATCGTTCACCGGTTCTTTTTGTCCCGGAAAATGTAACAATAGGCACTGTGATAATCCGTCTGTTGGCCGAGGACAAGGACACATTGGACAATGCCAAGATAACTTACACTATTGCGAATGAGACCATCTATCCACCTTATCTAAAGTCAAGCTCCGATTCCAGGCCTTACTTCATCGTCAACTCGAGGTCAGGTGCACTATCCGTTGCACGTTCGCTTCCAGTTGGCCGGAAAATTCATTTAGATGTCATTGCATCCGATCGCGATAATCTCACGGACCATGTCACGGTCAAGATGACCATTGTCGACGTCAATGATCATTCACCAGTATTTACAAAATCTTGGTATTCATTTGATGTTGCTGAAGGTGTTTATACACGTTATGAGATTGGTAAAATTATCGCCAACGATTTGGACATGGATAGAAATGCGCGAATTAATTATAAAATCAATGACACGCACTCATCGTCATTATCAAATGTTACAATTGAAATTGGAGCAACGAATGGCGTTCTCACGGTGACAGGCGATTTTGACCGTGAGACACGAGACAGTTATAAAATAATTGTAATTGCATATGACAATGGTGTGGTGCCGCTCAGCTCAACAGTCGATGTCGAAATTAATGTTTTGGATACGAATGACAATCCACCGCAGTTCCATGGATTTGTTGACGTAGAAAATGTCAATGGTACATTAATTCCAATTTACTCAGCATCAGTTGGTGAAGATACACCAATTGGCACTGTAATACATCGTGTTTATGCAAATGATAGTGACTTTATTGGTAATGGAAATGGTTTGATTCTCTTCAATTTGCCACAAACAATTGGACAGAAGCAATATTTCACTATTGATAATAAAGATGGTGTAATATCAACCGTTTCTACTCTCGATTATGAAGCCCAAGAGCTTTACAATTTAACAATTATCGCAAGCGATCTTGGGTTTCCTAGCCGGACCTCCAGCGCCATGTTAATCCTACGGATTTTGGATGTTGATGAACCTAACCAGAATGTGAATGAAAAACCTGTATTTCAGCATCGTTATTATGAGGTGGAAGTCGAGGAAAACTCTATGGTGCCATTAAAACTTCTTCAACTTAATGTTTCTGATACATATGTTGGACAAAAAATGCGATATGAAATCGTATCTAATGATACAGATATCACAAGTTTGTTTAGTATCAATACAGAAAATGGGATATTGATGCTGTTGAAGAGTGTCGATAGAGAATACCAAGACTCTCACGAATTTAAAGTAAAAGTAGATAGAGTAAAAGCTGGAAGAGGTATAACGACAATGATCTATCCTGTTGATGGAGAGAGACTTGGTGGATTAGGAATCAATGAGGCGAAAATTGTTGTGAGGGTCAAAGACATCAATGACAATGCTCCAAGGTTCACGAACAAGGGACGACCATTTCTTGCTGCTATTCCGGCGTCAATAAATTATGGACATAAAATAATCGAAGTCGAGGTTAGAGAGATTAATTGGATGGATTAATTGAATGTTTCCCTGATGGAAATATGTCACCGACGATAATCCGATTTTATTGTTTTGCGCTTATAGCGATGGAACATGCTCCAATTCTCCGAATATCTACGGAAATATGGGCGTAATTTCGGAAAGAGTATAATCTTGTTTCGAACTTTCATATGTAAAATATTTGGAGACTTATAACATATTTTTCACCCGGGTGATTAGTAGTCTTTATCCGAAATTTTCGAGCACGCGAATTGAAATTTTGGCAAAATTTGAAGATTACTTGTGCACCGAATATTTTGTTACATTTTGTTCCGTAAAAATTGAACCGTCCTGTTGATGACCGGTACAAAACTTGAATATACCCCGAGACTCCCTCAATCTATTTCCCCTTTTCCCATCATCGATCTGCCGGATTTAACTTCTCAAAAACGTGTGGAAACTCTAAATCTACAGTCAATTCGAATTGCACTTAGTACGAATAATACCTGCCTGATAGATAGTTTGGATGCAGAGTCAGATGAAATTTGAATATGATATTTGGGTTAAAGTTTTATAGCAACTAAATGAACGAATTTCCTCACGGAAATGAAAATGTTCACATAATACTGAAATTGGTGGTACCCAGAAATAATCTTGAATTCATTGTGAAAAGCGTGAAAATATCGCGAAATTCTGTAATTATATTTAGAGACATATTCTCCATCAGGGCTTTTATACTACATGTTCTATATTCTACAAACTGCTAAGAGAGAATCATTCTTTAATTTGTTAGGCATTTGATCCGGACGAAGGAATAAACGGCGAGGTAAGATACCAGATTCTTGGCCGGGAAAACGATCAACGCTTTGCCATTGACCCACTTAGTGGTCAAGTGCGATCAGTAGGGAGTTTTGTACGGGACGCTGGTCGAGTCTTTGGTTTTGATGTCAAGGCCACAGACTGTAGGGGCTCTGAAAACGGTCGTAGCAGTATTGCCAACGTTTTTGTATGTATATATATATATATATTACAGTGTCCTTTTATTATATCTTTTTTTGGATGCTTCCTTATAATGGATAGTACATATATGGCCGATTCACAATGGATTTTTATTGTTCTTTTAGGTTTATGTGGTGGATGACAATAAACAGGTGGTGATGGTAATGGGCAGAAAGCCAACAGAAATTGAGGATCAGGTCGATGACATTGCCAGGTAATGTCAATTTTGAAACAATCTTGAAACAATCTTGGTAATTGATCGAGTGAACAATTTATTACTTTTTTGAACGTTTTACAGAGTATTGAAAAACGTAACGGGATTGGATGTACGAGTGCGAAAGTTGGAGCCACACATTGAAAAGAATTTAATTGACGCAGCATCGTGAGTACACGATATGATGATAATAATCACTTACTCTATCATTATTATTTGCTTATATTTCTATCAATATAGCACTGATGTTTATCTTTATGCTGTGGATCCGCATTTGAATGTCATGGTAGATATGGATAGTTTGCACAAGTGAGTATACATATGTAACAGAATATCTCGTGTGACTGAAAAACCAAGAGTTGCATGCACAACTTTACACCACTTTGACATCAGAATCGGAAAAAAGACCGATGAGAATTTCTTTATTTTTTCATATCAAGGAAAGTACAGATAACAAATAAGGTCATGTACGGTGGGTTTCATTCAACTTGCAGAAATTGCTGGTCGAAGAATGGGAGAGATATAGTTGAGGGCTAAATCACGACAAATAATGCCAAAAGGGTGCTTTGATGAAAACGGGATCGTTCGAGGCATTTTATTGAACATTTATGTTTGGCTCTGTGCGGGTCGTCCGATTTTTTTTTACTTGATTGTTTCATCAGTCCTTTCTTGTCAACGTTGATATAGAATGATGCGAATGTGATGGTTATTCCGTTATTCAAATGGATGTATTTGCAAAAAAGAATGAGATTTTGCTCTGTTTCGAATGAAGATTAGATTTTTATCAAGTAACATTTTTAATTTCCAAGTTAATCCAACATCAAATTTCTCGTTCGAAGCCAAACATTTGAGTTTACAAGCGGGAGACTCAATAAAGAAACGATAAGAATAATGGATAAAGTCAAGGTCTACTGAAATGATCTAGATCATTGTATCAAAGAGTAATGAATTGGGGATCAGTGAGGATTCATTGTAGATATCTTTGCGCCTTTTTCTCACTAGCAATTTGCTTATCGTCAACATCGTGTTAATCATAACTCTCGCACTAAATAAGTTTGATGAAAATACTCAAAAAAGTTTGAACATAATCATGTCGTAATCCTGTTCAAACTTAAATAAATAAATCCTTCATTATATCATTGATGCTTTCATTTCACGCGATTATAGAGATTTTAAAAATGACTTTATTATGACAACTCCGTGATTTCATGCCAACTCTGACGAGATTGAAATGGTCAAATAGTCGAATGAATAGAATACGTTCTCGTATCTTTTTTTTTTCTATACAAACTATGCGAAAACCTTGAAATTAAAATTTGCCGATCTAGCAAGAGCCAGATGAAAATTTTTGGGAAGTATCTATCATGCATTTACTCTTTTTTATTTTTTTAAGCTTCCTCTTTATTTTCATTCTCTGTTTATATTTATCTCGATTCGGGCGCATTGTAACGAATCAAGCAAACAAAACAAGTAAATATATACAACGTTTTGGTTTTAGTCATGCGATATATAAAAATTTTCAAATCGCCAGCGGAATATGTCGCAGGAAATTCTTCATGCGATATCTCGACAATACTTATATGTTTATGCTTTATGCACCTCTTACTATCCGTAGCGTATTCCGCAAGAAGAAATTGGAGATAAAGGGAGAGTTGGAACGATATCGTGTGCTAGAGATTGCCGGAAACACACCGAGAAGAAGCAGTCAGAGATATTTACTGTCTACCCTCGAGGTTGGGGTGGTCGTCCTCGGCTGTGTCGTCTTCCTTGGCACACTGGTAACAGTTCTCTGTGTCGTTTGCGTTCGGAGAAATAAACGGTAGGTCGTAGTACTCTGAGTGTTTTTTTCATCTCATTCTCACTTATTCGTTTCTCAATAGTCATTGGTGGCAAGTCAATACACTTGAATCGTTTTCTATCTTTGTTCAGTTTGTCTACGGTCATTTTACTTCTTTTCATTGAAAAAGTTTCTCAACCGACGCGACATAGTTACTCGTACATTAAACATTTGTTTTTCACGTTGTATTTTTCATATTCAATTGATTTTACCACTGTTGTATCTGTACTAATTGTTAGAAAACTATTTCCTGGGATTGTTATAATTGTTTATTTTTTTTTAATGGTTTTCTGTAGAAGAATATGATGTAACATGTTTATCTATTCAATTTTAATAAAATATTCTCGTGACTGATTTTACTAATTTTTATCAAAATGTCATTTGTATAATTATTGATTAACAATCTAAATATTGTAAGGGTGGTGTATGGGTTTAGAACCCTCGAATGTTGGTAGATTGTAACAATTTTTCATAATAAACAGAAGAAAGAAAATTTTATGGGGTTTTCGGCATTTGTTGAACATTGATTTGAGTTTACAGAATCATTTCTTGTTTCTCACGTTTTCAACAACAAAAAGACATCGGTCTGATTCCGGTATTGCAATGCACAAAATTTTCAGTGCCATAGGACAAAATCCCCTCAAAAATAAACACTGGGATAGCGAGTTCAATTAAAATGTTCTGTTATTATCTTGACAATATTCTAATCAAATTGAATGTAAAAGTATTTGAAATAATTGTATTTGCGTAACGATTATGGATGTTTCAAAAAACGCGATCAAAATCTGCCGATGGATCGATCCAAGGCAAATTAACTTTCACCTCGAAACCAACGAGAATATATCTACAAACTTTCCGATTCACAATACAATCCTTCATCAACATGTTCATAGTTGTATATACTTTAAAAATGTGCGAAAAAAGATAAATCAACTCAATATTATTTTCAAATTTAATCCTCAAATATTCTTCCCCAATCATGACTGCACGTTGTATCAACTAATTTATTCATAATTCATTCTCATTTACGTTTTATACAAACATGCGCGCTAACATATTGGCTTTATACATAATTTTTCAAAGTGACGTCGACTTGATCCCCAGGTATTCACTATTATATACTCATATACACTTTTATTCTACATATAACACAGTTATGTACCAGATGGCGTTCATATCTCGCCAGCGGTAGGATATCACTTTTGTATATAAGTACTTAGACATTAGTTAGGTAGTTGTTACACACGCCGTTGAATTTTCTTCGTTAGTCGTGGACGCAGGGCGACGTTAGGAGCGTCTGCCATGTCCATGTACCACCCACCAGTTGGTTTCGCTTTGGCGGAGCCAACCGCAACGTTGCGGAAGCCAACACTATTTCCAACTTTCGTCGACGGCCTTCATTATGACCCGGAACCCTTTACGGGGGAGACAAGACGGCTAAGCATCTGTGATCACGAGCCAGGATGCATCCACCATCATCACAGGTATTTGATATATATTCATAAAAACATGAAAAAAATTGTTCAAACAAAGTCAGAACAGAAAAGAAAAAAAAAAAAAATAAGAAAAGTATTCATGAAAGAGAGAGTCACGCTGAGCGTTTAGAGACGCTGTTGTTGCGCTTGCGACACTACTTGCATGTTTTATCAGCACTTTCGATGAATTTATAACTTTGTTGGGGGTGAGTGTTTGTATTTGTGTTGGTTCGTTTGGGGGTGGCTATTCTCTCTCCGATTAAATTCACAGTCGGTCGCGCTGCTGTGGAACGACCAAGCGGATGCCGAAGAGAGCGACGGGATGCCTTGAAGCTTCCGCAATGTCTCTTCACTCAAGCGGACAGGATTCCGGAATCGTTGCGCGTGCCTGCCACTGCGGCCACTCATCGAGTCCTTCGAGCGGTGATAGCAGCAAGTTTGTACTACATCGTCATTCTTCGTTGTATTTTTTTCCTGTTATTTATTTTCATTTTTTTTTTCAACCATATCTATTATCTATTAACTTTTGGGTGAAACATTGCTTGAATAGTTTACCACAAATTTGCTGCATGTCTGTTGAAAATTACTTTGATATAAAATGATACGTATTTTTTATGTGACGTATTCTGAGGATAATTTGTATTCAGCTCTGGTCAGGTCGTCTGACTTTTTTTCCCAATTTCATATTGTATTCGATGTGAAAAAGATTGAAAGATATTTATTCTCCATTCGGCATTACTTGTTTCGATTTTATTTGAAATATGAGAGCACGTATCAATAGTATGATGGATATTGTATTAGAACTATTTTGAATTTGTTCTAAATAGCATTTTTTAATTTTTCTCAAACAACAGGAAATTTACAATTATTTTCGTTAATCATTTCTGGACACTTTTGTTTACTTGTTCATAGAATTCCAAAAATATCAAATTTCGACATAAGATGTAGATTTTTTATGATTGAAGATTGTGGTCATTTTCATATCATCGAACAGGTAATATTTAAATTCTATCAAGGACATTTCCCTGTAATACAGAGCGTCAATATTAAATGAAGTATTGTAAATGAGACAGATCAAGAGTCCAATAATTATAGTGTTGAAAAGTACAGAGTGATTTTGAAATAATGTTGAATGCAATCCCTATTTGGAATTGATAAAATTTGAATCCTTTTACCATTTCTGCAACACCCAAAGACACTCTTATGATATTTATCTTCCAAACACAATTCACGTTTGAATGATAACGTTATTATCATAACTACATTATTTCATGTCTGGATCAGTGAAAAAAAAAAAAAGTAATCGAATCGCCCAACAAAGTATATAATGAAAAATAAAAGAAATAAATGTACGATCTGACCAGAACCAAAAGTAAATTTTCGGCGGAATACTTTATATATAATTTTTTATATTTTCTCACATACTTTTTTGGCATTTGACTCTTCTATCGTTCCAGTGGGTATGAGGATTCCCTGAAGTCACTTCATCGTAGTAGCGCGAGCAATGAGGTTCCACGGGGACAAGAGCTTGCGGCTGGAGAAAAACGTCCAACCATGACCTCCAGAGGTCGACACAGGTTTCACTCGTTCTCTAATGCTGAATCAAATTACGCCCATGACACAAGTTTGGGTAGAGAAATGAGACATCGTACTAATACAGAGAAAAAACATTTGCATCAACGAGATCAAATGATGCCAGAGCTTCATATTTCGAGGACAATGATACGAGAAAATTCGAATAAAGCTGACGGTACTATGATGCAGAGTATGGCGAGACTTCATGGTACAATTATTTATTTCTTCATTCATTCTTTAACCGTAAAAATTATTGTTGACAGTCTTTTATGTATTCTAATTCAATTTAACGATGCAAAACTTCGAGAGCGTAGAATGTTATTATTTTATAAATTTCATTATCAATTTTAATTTCATTTATTGGAAAACATTTTCCTGGTTCATAAACAATATTCGAACAAATTAAGTACGATAGAATTAAACGTGAAAGATTTATTTCTACTCGGAATTGCAACTAGAAGGTGCGTGCTCGCAACTGGCAGCACAAAAAGTTTTCGTTCTCAAATTAATTCTATAGTTGTGAATGGAGTACTGATGTGAAATCGCGTCTCATTGCGATTGAAGAGTTAATGAACAAGATTATATTATGTCGTTTTTCTTTTTTGTTTGTTTCAGGCGCGACTGGATCGTGTCACTCGTTATTCTGATTATGTAAAAAGAATATAAATAAAATTGTAAATTGTAAAATATATATTGTATAAATTAGTAAAGCGAAAAAAAAAAAAGTAAATATTAAATCCTTTGTTCAGTAATTGTACATGATTCCTACACATTTCTTTCTTTCTCCACAATTTTAAAGTTTATGTGGATGAGTATAATTGATAAAGCGTTCGTCCCTGACACGAGACAAAAGCAACTGTAGGGCGATAATGAGTCGGCGTTCCACGTACGGAAGCGAGGAGGAAAACAATTACAATTGGAGCAACCCATTTGCAGATGATTCATTCGTTTTTTCTATTATTTTCTCTACTTTTTATTTTACCATCGAGGGCATTCTAGAGAAGAATATTAGTTGAGACTGCAGTGCGATACGTTGAATGTTAAATCGTGTATAATGGATCGCTTTTTTTTCTCTATATATTTTTCCCTCACCCTCGCGTGGTACTACTTGTTTAATTACTTCAAGGATACAACTTAGAAGCATCTTAATTGCTGTTGGCGAGGGTGATGCGTAAAATACGACTATACATGCAGGGATTTAAACATATATTTGAGTGCTCTGAAGAAACCAATAATATTTCTTCAATTCATATCGTGATAAACAATATGACCAACGTGATCCAAAAATTCCCTTTCGCAACTGACAATGGAATATAATTTTTTGTTTTTTCCTTCCCACCTTCTATTTGATTGGAAATAAATGAATGCACAAGAAAAAATGATATTAAAAACCTTCAATCAAGAAGTCATATATGTTATGATGTAATATTCATTCTATTATTTTTGCAACACATTCAAAAGGTCGATGAACAAATAAACCAATTTCCAAGAAGTTTTTGCATTTTACTAAAATAAAAAGTGTAGAGAATTCTATATAGATTTTTACTCATCTTGGAAGATGAATATCTTCGTAGGATTTCCAGTAATTTCCAAAAAGATTTGGTAAAAAAAGTGTGTATTGAATTGATGTATATATATTCAGTGAAATAAATAAAAAAAAAGCAACAACCTTCATGGAGTTTCAGGAAAAGTCAGCACATTTTTAGAGATTTGTGAGGAATAATCATTTTCATACGCCTTTCTGCCTACCCGCGTAATATAAAGGCGTATTGTGGGAGGAAAATGACTTTTTGCTTTTAGTCACGCAATATAAACAAAATCTTCTTACCAGCTTTTCTGCAGATTAACTTGAAGGGATTTAAGTAGTCGAGTATAAATGATGATCTTTTTGAATAACATATAAATTATAAGTAATGGCACTTGCTGTAACTTTATAGTTAAATTGTTAATCAATTTTTTAAAACAATATCCAACCAATGGTTTATCTGTCAACAGTACTTTTCTATGTAAAATTCTAGTGTAAAATAACTTTATTGATTTTAATTGTCCCCATATAGAAATTTGAATATCGTTATTATTTTTTTTTTCATATAACAGTTCGTTCATTTAAAAAAAAAAAACAATTCATTTCTCGAATTTAATCGATTTTGCGGTGAACGTATTGGTTGTATATGAAGAAAAAATAGAAACTAAAACTTAATCAGGTTGCGGAATGGGTAAAAAAAAACAAAAAAGAATTGAACGCTATATTTTTATTTTTTCTTTCTTTGGATCAGAAAAAATAATTGTATCGAGGGAGATTAAGCTGTTTGGCTAGAGGGAAGGTGGAGTTGCGCGGAAATTCCGATAGTGGTTGCTGCGTGAGATTAAAACTCGATTCGATGGACGTACCCTTGACCGAAGGCCTACAGAGACTGTGTCCATCAGAGAGTATAGTGGGGTAGATGCAGGGTGCTACACATACGAGCTGGAATTCTGTCGCGTGGTATCTATGTGTAATATATATATACGTTACCTCGACTCGTTGTTGTGATTCGTCCTCGCTCCCGTCATGGATTAAGTAACTAATATTTCACTCACATGTATTTGTATATAACATCATTTAACAACGCATATAGATAAATATATATTTTGAATCTGTATATACAATGGCAACTCGTTAGAGATTTTTTTAGTCCATTATATAATATGAATTCCATTATATAATACTCGGATTTAGCTGACATATTAGTGGCTGAATAATATCACGCACGAAAAAAAAAAAAAAACATATACTTGGAAAATATATCCTAAAATATATGGAATATAACTAATTTTTTTGTTGCTTTCAGTATATCAGAAAATATATGATGAGGAATATATAGTAAAGTGTATAATGGAATATATAATTTATCTATATTAATATATACTTTCAAGTCGAAGAAAAAAAAATCTCAATTCGTCCAATGCAATATATATATATAAATATATTTCAGGATATATGTTCAATATATATGTTTTTTTCGCGCAGACTTCAACGTCACGTTCTCAACCAGCTTACACTAAAATACAGAGTATTAAGATTTGAAAAGTATCACATTTGTAATATTTTCTTATACTTGGAGTGGAATTAATGGTATAAACAAAAATCAATGAAAACCCAGAAGATATTTAGAATACATATGTTAGAGGATATCAGAACTGCTTGTTGGTGTTGAGTATTTATATTTCGTATTTGAATTCAAGATTCTTAGATATCTGTTACTGTCCACCACACAGGAGTTGGTTTGATTCGCGCAGTATTGTAACAATGCCAACAAAGAGGTTAAGAAGTAACTTGTGTAGAAATTATATCTATACATAACCTTGGACACCATATTGGCTTCGTAAAGAGTCATTGTGGACCCACAAATAACAATATACAACTCACTTATTTTTGGTTTGAAACATTGGAATTGTCAATCACTCATTTCACTTTTTTCCTCATGATGTATACCTATAGAGTTTTATTATATGTGTATACTCTACTTATATGTGTTTTTATTGCATCTATACATAGCATTTGATGTTATGTGATTTCTGCACAGTCACACACCTCAAAAGTGCACGAATGATTAATTGACGAGTCTCATTAATCAGTATGTAAATGAGATCGTGCGCCATATTCTCGCATAAAATACGTTTGTGAGAAACTATAGTCTAGAAGCTTTTCATCGTCATTACGTCAAGTGGCAACCTTGAAAAAATTAATTCGCGAGAGTATTTAGGTGACCATATCGATGTGAGAGTGGAGCGCTATATGTATTTGACATTTTCCAGACTAGGACAAATTAAAAAATGTTTTCCGTTTAACTTTTTACTCTTTTACACTCTTGTCTCAATGTTTGAATTTGCAGACAGTATTTTACCGTTCATATTTAATGTAACTACAATGATTACAATGGCATATTTTTTTCCACTGTATATTCACCGACATTACAAATGTAATGAAATTAAATGGTATATCATTTACACTGAAAATTGAACACTAAGTTGTAGTAATCATTACGTACTGCATTTATTTTTTTTCTAATATTAAGTGTCGAACAGAGAATTTAATTTAAATATCAGAAGTGACTACGAATTTTTTTTCTGAGGGTTTTTGAATACTCTATACGATGCAATCTGTGAGATGACGTCCGAGTCGAGTTTCTAGAAAAAAAAGATACCTCCAAGTTTTGATATATCCCATAGAAAAAGTATTTAGAATTTTATGTTTCGAAAAATTTCCGAACTGTAGGTGAGGAAAAATATATAGCGGTTTCAAAAGGATTGGACAATAATGCCAAGGGAGACGTTGCATTTATTTAATTAAAATTTATGTGAAGCGTGTTTTCGAAGAATGTTGAACAGTAATGAAGACATAATATATCTGACAAATAATAAAGGTGTACAATATTTTTATAATTGAAGAAACTTTTTTTTTAGTTTCATTATAAGTGAGTAAGAGTATGTTTGAACATAAATATAATTTATGTTTTATTTTCTATAAATTATGAAGAGTTAATTTGTGATATAACAAACGGTTATGGTGAACATCCCTCCATTGAAAGTTTATATTTTGCTCGCAATACTTACCCCATTAAAATTGACGATATATTTCATTTCCATTATCAAATTCTGGATTAATTACACAAGCTCGAAGAAAATTATTTATCTCAAGTTGGGTTTGTACCAGTGATAACCCTTATTAAAATCTATTCAGGCACTTCACACACTGAGCTATCCAGATATATGTCTCGGGGTTTGAAAATTTCTAGATCTTGTACAGAATGACGTATAATTATGTTCCAAACACACTTTACTGCTGATTTAATTCACTACCTCAAAAAATTGTAAGCCATCTTCGAATATTATCTGATCAATTGCAAATTTTGTACATTTTTTTATTATAATTCTGTGATATTAAATGAAAAGTTAGTTTTGAACAAGAAGAATGATGATTTTTTGCACCAGTTTTATACATATATTTTTTGCCTTCAGAGATATATATATAAAAATGGGATATAAAACTTATATAAGATGGAAGAGTGACACACATTGAAGATATAGTGTTATAACAGTGTGAATTGAATTTGATCTCATCGATTCATTAAATTATCACGAATAATTTTTATTGATTTGATATAGGTATATTCGATGGAAATATGAGAAGTTAGAGAAGTACAAAAGGTTACAGAATTCAATTGAAAGTGGTAAAAATAAATGTGGAGGAGCTGGCACATGGTAAAAATAAATAATCTACAAAATTTGACCTAATATTATTGTCTGATGATGTGAACACTTATTCACGTATATATAATTGTTCAATTGATAAATGAAGGTTAAGATTGAGTTATTCATATGACATAAAAATATATTATGTAGGCTAAAAACAGGTGATGATATAAGTTACTTCATTCGGCCCTTTGGCATTACAAGTGCAGTTTTTAGAACACATAAAATTCTATTTTGCAATACGTAATAATATGTATATGTATTTATTTAAAAAAATATTCTTATAAGTAATTAAAGTGAATTTCAATAAGTTGATTTTTTTAAAATCACCGGAAGATTCGTGTCGTTTACGGAATTTTTTATTGTAAATAAACGGCTCAATGGTATTAAGTACAAAAATTGTTTCATCGAATTTGACGGTAACGAGTTTTATTTCTCAAGGGATGCTTCAAACAATATTTGTCCACGAAAGAAAACATTAATTTAACACATTCAGTCATGTTAAGAATTTAAAAGGACTTGAATACTTTATAGAATACATGAAAACCCATTTGGATTATCTTGAATCAATCATTATTTAAAAAGAAAGACAATTTAATCAATGCTTACACGGTGTGGACATAGATTATATTTTTTTCCACAACACACACTCGAGTTCGTCTGTAACATAGAATTTCATTCCCTCGCACAATTTCCAATCTCTTTTTTACATATTCTATAGTATAGAATCTCTGAAATCCCTTCAACAATCTCTCACCACCTGTGTCGAATCAACCATCACCAGAATGGTTTCTTTCATACCGTATTTTTGTATATATATATATTGTCAGGAAAAAGAAACAAAAAATATCATCACCAATGATTGCGTCCCAACCATTTTCCAAGAGAAAAAGTAAAAATAATATTCGAATTCAAATTGCATTTGTATAAAAATATAAACGACAATACGTTAACCTCTCACAAATTTTCATTACTTTTTTTTCCACTCACTGATCTCGATATTTCCCATTTCAATTCGCTTGTATAAGTATATGACGATTTATACATATATATATATATATATATTGGGTAGATATTTTCCGCATCAACAACTGAACACTCGTATAAAACTCTGTCCTGATGCAAGAAATATAATATATACACACACAAGTATAAATATGAGATTAGTCCAAAAAATTTTTATTTTTATTTGTTCTTCTCATATTTCACCTTCTTATTGTTTTTTAGAATTATGAAACAAGGATGTGTGGACTGAATTGTGAAATATTACTAAGTGTTGAATTTTCTTGCAATGTTATTAGAGTTAAATTGGACTTTTTAAATCTTAGGATGAATTTAATTATGAATCATTCGATCATAATAAACTGATATTTCATTGGTTTTTTTTTTTTTCCGTTCTGTGTTATTACATCAACATTGTTCTTGGATGTTTTCCAAGCTGAAGATCATTGTAAAAGCTGATGTTATTAATGAATTGTCATTTTTCTAAATAAAATAGACGCAGTCGTTGATCAATACTCAATGTTTTGAAAACAATTTTCGTATTTCTTGTCTAAAGCTATGTTACGACCAATTCACAAACCTTTCAAACTTTTCAATACATTTCTTTTTTTAGGGTCGTTGCGAATTTTCTTTATTGTCAAGATTGACTACGATAGACCCCTATTTTTAGGAGACAAATGTGAGAATCAGTGGACTTGTGTCCTTCGGATTGATCCTTATAAATAGGAAGAAATATTGGAGTGATGACCCTAAAAGTTGGTTTTTTTTATATAAAATTATTATTTCCGAAATGGCGAGGGATATAGAAAGATGAATGATGACGGCGGAATTCTGTCGTTTCAGTGCAACATTTCACCATGGGTTTATCAAAAAATATTGAAAATTATAAAAGCTGCAAAAGTGAGGAAAATTGATCATGCTGAAGAGAATCATGAAAATAAAATTCGTGATTAGAAAATAGATAATAGTCATTATCTCAAACAAGAAGAATGTAATTTTAATTGCAATCGAAGTACCAATTATCAATTAATTAATTAATAATTAACTTATTAAGTTCAAAATTTCATCATGGATTATAGGTAAACCGACACATTTGTCAGAACAGAAAGATAAGTATATATTTTTTTTTTATTTTTGGGATTACAATGTAATATTTTCATTATATATACTTGAAAGACTTTGAGCATATATAAACAAAACAACATGGCTTCATTTTTAACCAGTCTCTGGTGTTTCCCCTTCAGATACCATAGATGATATGAGATTCCAATTTACTTATTAATTGCTATAAGCTACGAAATTGGAATTTTCATACACTGCCAAGATAAGGTTGGAAATATTGTTAATGTCAAGGCTGTTCTGAGGTGATGAAATATTTATCGATACAAGCTTCATACACTACATCCAAATAATTGTTTGATTTTGCTTCATTAGACCGCTCTCACATTAGAGAAATTAGGGCAACCCCAAACATACAGGATGCTAATTGTAATAATACAAGGGATTAGTTTCCAATTTCATTCTAACCTAAAAATAATGTGAAAGTCTATAATCAATGTTATATTATTAAATTCTGAAAGTAGTATTAACTACGACCTTTTAATTTCCTGTCCAATACTCCACTGATAGAGTTGTTTTTTTTTTCCACTGAATCGCCATCATCTATAGAATGGTAAGTGCAATTGAATATACTTTATCCAATTTTTGGACCATGATTCACAAACAGGTGGTATTGACATACAAAGCGATGACACATGTGTTTATTGCCAGAATTTATAGTGGTATATTTCATTTCTTATTTCCAATTATTTCAGATTCGTTATCAATTAATATTTTAATTTATGTTTAATATTTTTGTCATTTTAATTTCTATTGTAAAATTCATAATGTCTGTTTATTTTTTCATGTATTTCAATTACAATTATAGTAATTTAGAAAATATATTGTTGAAAAGAGGAATATCATTTTCACTCCATTAGAACTGCAGGAATAAATTTCAATTCCAATTCGAGTGCAGCGTTTGGAACTTTGATCGAGTTTAAAATTGAAGAAGATTTAAGTTTATTCATGTCATAAGTGAGATAATAAATTTCTTAGATTTCTATGTGTCATTTTGATCCTACAAACGGAAAGCAATTGTTCACTCACCACAATTGAAGTATAATAATAGATGAGTGCTGATTCAATTTCTCTGCATGGTCAAAAAGTATACTCATTAATATACTTTGGATATATGTTACATTGGGTAAATGGAGTGTCTATTATATTCACCTGAAAGTATATATTAATATACATAAATTATATATTCCATTATACAGTTTACTATATATTCCTCATCATATATATTTCGATACACTGGAAACAATAAAAATTTAAATATGTTAACATATATATTTATGTATGTTCAATATATTTTAGGATATACTTTTTACATATTTGTTTTTGTTATTTTTTTTTTTTCTTTTCGAGGGCTGTATTACCTACTAACTCACCCTTTTATGTGGTACCATGAATTTCAATTGTTTATCTGATCAAAAATAAAATGTTTTTTTGATATATAAATATTTACAAAATGAAAAAGACAAATGACAAAATGAAGATGAGAGAAAATTTTATCGATAAGTGAATGTGTGTATGTAATATATATTGTATTTGTATATAACGTTTTGTTGAAGTGTGTGTATCGTGTGGATATAGGTATTTTGCTGCTGTCGTTGTTATACTGCTACTGCTCTTGGACGATATATTATATACTGCTTTTGGCACCAACCCGCGTGAGGCGCGCACACGTATATAGCGTCTGCGCATTGAAACATACACCAAGAGCTTTGCCAGACAGCTCGTCGCGGCTTCGGGCGCATCACAAACTCCAGTACGCGGTCGCCATCTAAAGCGGACTCATTAGTCGCGCAGCATCCGCCTCCCCGCACCTCTCTCCTCTCTCACACTCCTTCACACAAACGCCACAAATTTATAATAAATTAATTCTTACTTTCCAATAATAATTTAAATAATTCGGCAATTGCTTATTATTATTTCACTTATCAAAAAAAAAAACTAATCAAATTTGAATATTCACACATTTTTAGTTTAATTTTCAATTTAACAAAGTTTATAAATTATTTTTCATTATCTTTTTTTGTTTTCATTTTTCTTTTTCCTGTTTGTCTCTTTTTTCTTTTTTTTTTCTTCTTTCTCTGACGTCTGACTATTGGAGACGAGAGATAGGGAGTGTGAAAGAGAAACAAAAAGTAAATTTATGAATAAACAATTGTGAGTATAGTTGGTTGATGCATAATAAATGTGTGACGGAGTATAAATTCATACCACGTGAAAATCAGGTGGTGTTTTTACTGCACAGCAGGTGAAAACGCAGCTGCAAGTTTATTGCTACGTGAAACAACACATTGGCAGGTCGCGCCGGCGTGAAACAAACAGCGCGAGACATTCAAAGTGATGCTATAGACGACAATCAAAAATTATGAATGCAAAACGTTTCTTTGACAAATAATTGAATTTTAACCGAGGGGGGGGAGGAGGAAAAAAAAGGAGAAGAAAGAAGAAGAGTAAGGAATAAATAATTCATAAACAGTTGTATAGGAAATTTAAATGGTAGACAAATTGTTTGGTGAATTGTCATCGGCTGGATATCACCCGATGTTGCAACCACCATCACCATTATTGGAGATGGCGTCACTTCGATTGCCAGATTCTGAGGAGTATGATGTTGAACCACGTCGACATATGAACAATAAATTTTCATTAATGACAACTGGTGGTCCACCATCTATTCATTCATCGAATGATGTATTTGTACAAACAAAAGATGATTTACGAGATTATTTGAACAATTCGTTGATTGACTTGGTAACTTCTGGATCAAATTCAAGAATGGATGAATCGTCAGCTGGTGTTGTATTGTTTAATGCTAGCGATCATGGTGATATACCAGTGGAGCATGTGCCTGATCGTTTTTATAGGCATAGCGTGGCAATGACCGCTGTTTATTGTGTAGCTTACATGTTCGTGTTCGTTGTCGGTCTCGTTGGTAACAGTTTCGTTATTGCGGTCGTTTACCGTTCACCAAGAATGCGCACCGTCACCAACTTCTTCATCGTTAATCTTGCTATTGCGGATGTACTTGTCATCGTATTCTGCTTACCTGCCACCCTCGTTGGAAACATTCTAGTTCGTGAGTAATTTTTTACTGTATTTGTCAATAACAAAAATTGTACATTGCATTTGCAAATTTTAAATTGATAATTGATAAGATAATTGTAATGATTTAACATAATTTTATATTGATGGAATGGAGAAACACAAAATATCCATATTTTTGTTGAAGAAAAATTTACAGTTTGTTGAATAAAATTTTCTCTCAAATTATAATATTTGGTATGAATATTTTATATATTAAATAACATTGTATTATTTTCATATCTGGACAATTTTAATTTGTATTATTTTTTAATTTTGTAAATGTTTCTCGTGTAATATCACTTTTAACAACTGTTTATCAACATTTGTATTTCCTCTATATCAGGAAATGATAAATCTACTTTTGTCTGCTGTTATATGAAACAATTAATTTTATTAATGAATCAGATAGTTTAATCATTGTCAGAAACAATGAACTAGTTTCCTTCATTTAATTATTAATATAAAAAAAAATCACACATTTATTCACGCCATTGTTAATAAATTCAATGAAAATACATTTGTGAAAATTTTGCCACTGCTGACACAGTATTTGTTCCAGTACTGGCAAAAATATTGGCATCAAATCAAGTCTTTGAGGAAAATAAATTATTTCTCAGTAGCTTTGTCACTCTCGACGAGAAACTTTATATTCAACCATTCAATGTAAACCTTTCGTCTCATTTTTTTTTCAACAGGAAAATCATTCTATTATTTTATATGAAATTCTAAATTGCAAAAATTACCATCATTCATGATTTTTATTAATAATTAAAATATTCGTTAGATTTATCTAAGTCAACCTAGTACTCTGCTTACACATTGTTTGAAGATTACGATGAAGATGTTGAATAGTTTTCTACTATAATAACTCTTGGCTTGTGTTTTAACGACAACTATGTGTATATCGGAAAGTTTTATGATGAGTTGTGTTAGAACGGTATCAATATGTTGCTTGAGCGAAAGGAGATAGCGCGAGAAAAGTGAAGCATTTCTGGAATGACTTGAAAGTCTATAAAAACTTATTCCTGCGGTTCATCTGCAGGATTTAACGTGCAAAAGGGAGGGTACATGTCTCATGTAGTTGTTGTTTTTTTTTTTTTTTTCTCGTTCCCGCATCGTCTATCTATCTTTGTTTTGCAAATATATATCTATATGTATGTGGCACGAGTGTGAGTATAGTGTGTTTGTGTATGTGTATAAACATGAGTGCGGGGGCTGCTTTTATGCGATTCGCTCCCTATCTCGGCTCGGCCGAAGTATTTGCTCGTGAAAATTCCTCTGTAATTGCTAGGACTTGGTGAAAGCTATATCTCTTGTACTATATATTTGCCCTCAAGCACTTTTTTACTTGAAGAATTCGATTTTCTTCAACGACCACTCGATTATAACTCTATCTTTTGTATTACCAACATTTTTTTCTCCTTCACTTTTGTCTTTGTTTCTGATTAATTATTATTATTATTATTTTTATTTTTTTTTTGCTTCTCTTTTTGTCCTAAACATTTAATTACATACTACGTGACTAGTGTATACATTTCGCAGATATACAGTGATGTACCTTGAGCTTGTACACATGACTTGGACAACAATCTTTACACTTTGATTTTTTTTTTTTTGTTTTCTTCTTTTTCTTACACAATTCAAGTAGTTCGCTGTGTATACGGTTTATCTGGATATTCATACTAGATCTTGGCACTATATGCATCCATGTATATATATATATGTTGATATTGAAGAAAAAGTGCATGAGGAAATGGAGTCTTTTAGGCGCTGTCGAAACGCAGTTTTATTCTTTTTCTCTCTGTAAACTATTTTTCGTATTGGTCATCCAAGTTTTATGAAAATCCATATAAAAGTTATGTCGATATACGTATTATATTTTCTGGTACAAATATATATGTATATATGAGTTTATTATATACCCACGGGTTTGGGGCCTCGTTGCGACAATTCTGAGTCACAATTTGTATTTTCTTTTTTAACGATCTTTCATTTCTTTACTTGTTCTATAAATTTTTTCATAGATATATGAGATATTACATTGTTGTAAAACAGAAAGAAGAAATATATATTGTTTGATTTGATTGTCGGATTTATGTAATTGTGTTTACCGTTGAATAACATGTAAATGTAACAACTTATAAAATATACAATGAGTTGTCAAATTTGTTTGATTGTGAATGAGAATTATAGTTATATGATTTTTGTAAACAAAAATTATTTTTCTGGTGTTTTTTTTTTTTTCTAATTTATTTTTTATCAGATGTATCAGGGGTGTACTGTCGTACCTACGGAAATTCTACAAAATTTTAGAGACAAGATTTTTATGTAAATTCCAAACAAATAATCATGTACCAAAACCAGTACAATTTTTAACAAAACTTTAACAAAAGATTCGTAATCATGTTAGCATAATATTTATGTAGAATTGAATTCTGTTCAATGTTACTACATTTGTGATGTATTTTCTCATTTCGAGATACAACTGTTCAATAAAATTATATAACACGATTGTAGTACATTATTAATTTGTTTTATATAGTCAAGGTTTTATTGAAGAGGGTTACATACCTTTCCAGGCACAAAAGATACCGTAACTTGCAGGGTATTTTTTTTATACAAATAATTATATATCATTCCAAAACATAGTCATGTAGTGCATGATTTATTATTTAATATGCTCTTGTGAAGCTGGATTAAGCAATAAATACAAACATATCATTGTTACATTGTTGTGTTGCAATAAAACACTTTATTATTATTTATAATCATTGATTTCAATGGATATTTTATAATCACAGTACAAATTCAAATGTATAAAAAATGACTGAAGAGTTAAAAATAACTGTTACGGATGATCACAGTCCTTTAAGGTAGTTAATGACACATATGCGTGTGTTAAAATAGCATATTCCAGTTTACAGTGCAGTTTATTTTACCCGCACAGTTTGCATATCGACTTGGCCCTAAGTACAGTACAATTTTCCGCCACCAGACGTCATATCACCCTTCGACAGATCCCAATAGTCGTGATAGGAAATTTATCAGCCAAAAATCATTTGAATATAAACTATATAATAGCCTGAAGAATATTAGTATGATAAATTAATTTAAAGCGATGGAGTCTTTGGATATATTTCTGGTGTCATTTTGAAAAACATCGTTTCAAAAAAATCGTGTGCAATATTTCAAATAGTTATCAACATTGCAGTCAACTGCGTGAACATAAAATAATTAAAGTTTGAAATTATATTCATGAAGAACGACAGTAACAGAATATAAAGTATTGGAAAAATACGACATTTTGAATTTTACTAAAAATAAATGTATCCCTCTTGTTCCATGAATTTTTTCCCTCTAGAACTATTGATATTCATTGTTGCAGACTCGTTCACAAAGACGAACGCAAGAGTGAATGGAAAATTATAACGACTACGACTAGACGCAGACATATACATATTAATTTCACCTTTTTGAATAGTTAGGAATTGGATACCAGTTAAGTGTGTATATAATGTCATTCAAAGTCTTAATGACATATTATATGTGTACTTGTTTGTCAGTTGTTTCCGTCTATATAATTCTCATCTGTCTGTCTATGTGTGTGTGTGTGTGTGTGTATATATACCCACTATTATAATGCATTAATGTTTCTGTATGTCGTGTCGTCGCGACAATGTCAAAGTAATTCAAATGCTAATCGATGGATGGCGTGAATTCACGTGATTTTCGTCCCTGTCATATATCCTGCAACCATTATAAAATTGATATAGTAATGCATTTATTTTCATGAACAATAGCTATGATATTAATAATTTATTCTGTATTGTAAATTGTATAATTCAATAATATTTTAAAATTTGTCTTTTCTCTCTACCTATTTCAATTTATCAGCTATCCATATATTTTAATATGGTGGCTGGATGATTGAGTGTGTAATGAACTGGGTGTCTATCTCGAATGTTCGTATAGCTGTCGCCATATATATCCCTTGGATTGCGTGGTGGTGTAATGAACTGCATCCACATATATATATATATATATATATATGTATATATCTCTGTATAAATATATATGTAATGTAGGACAGAATCGGATGAAATAGAAAAGAAAATAAAAAATAGCGCTAGGAGAAAATAATAGTATCGCAACATACGCGCACTCACGCCCTTGACACAAAGTAAAGTTCATCCGTCACACTGGTTGGTAATAGTGGAGATGGGTTGGATTGTATATACGGGGAGGATTTCCGTGCGCGCTGAAAATTCTATATCGCGTGTGTCATTGTCGAAAGCCAAAAAATATTTCATTTTAATATTTTGACGATGTCCCCCGGTGATATTGTTGTGGAATGATATATTTGAGAGGTTCAATAAATCTCACTGGCTTTCTTTGCGGACACATTGTATACACACTGTTGAAAAATTTTGTGGAAAAAAAAAAAATAAAAAATTAGTTCATACAAATTTTTTGTTCAATTTTGACATACGTATACACGGTTGAGAGTTCTGTGCATATAGTTTATGTAGAGAATTTTATGTTGAAATTTTTCACAAAATTCAGGATGGAACGAATAAAAATTCCGCATTCACGGGTAAGAATAGAATTTTTTCTCGATATTACAAAAAATATTTACACACATTCCGGTGAAAAGTTTTGTTAACGTATATTTTTTAAACGATATTTGTTGTGATATTAAATAATTGAGATGTGATACAGAGTCGTGTAGTTTTACATTATTTATTCCTGATGTTGAATATAAATTATTCAATTTGATTATGAATTGTGAATTTTTGACATTTAAACTCTTCAATTGGTTTTTTATTGTCTAATTGGTGAAAAATTAATATACAGAAAAAAAAATTATGACACAATTATAAGTAATTTGTAAGGGTGCATTTAGTAGCAATTTTTGAATACATGGATTTTGGATTTTTTACGGATTTTCAAAATATAACATTTCAATAATGTTCTCTGGAAAATTTCAAATTGTGCGTTAAAAATTGAGGAAGGTATGGGCACCTATAGGTAAAACTTTAAACGCGTTTTTTTCAAAATCTCTTTTTCAAAATCGCTCACCACGATATCACAACAATCACTTGACAAATCAACTTCAAATTTGACAAGTTGCTTCTACATATTAAAAAGTAGGTGCTTGAATGAAGAAATTTTTTTTTATCGATTCACACTTTTTTTCATCATCCAAAATCGATAATTTCACTTTGAACTACTGTCATTGTTTCAAAAATCAATATTTTATCTAATCCTCTGTCCAAACACCAGATAATAGAATGCAACAACTGAATATGTTCGAATTTTTTCTTCATTCCAAATCACTTTTGTTTCCGAGCAGCAGTGGTCATTTTTCTACAAAAAAAAAAAGATGAAAAACTGCATTTGTTTTTTCAAAAAAAAATCTGAAAAATCCATCCTTTTTTCCACCACGAGCTAGATGTACCCCTCATAAGTTGAAGAATTTACGCTGATTTCAAAGTCTATTCTGTACAAATTAAGGGTTCAATGAACAAATACAGTTCTTAGCACATATTTTCATGTTTACTTTAAAATGTAAATAATATTAGAGAAGAGTTGGAAATTGTATTCGTAAACGATTAAAATGATTGTCCATTGTATTATATTCTCTCTGTATCCATAAATATATATATGTTTATCGAACGTTTATGGATTTCCATAGAAGACAATGTTGATCCTGCGCGTGTATAGTCTACACGGTTTTGTGTGCATGCGTAAGTGTGTATTTATGTGTTTGTACGTACACACCGTTACCAAGTTGTTACACAGAGGGTAGAAATGGGTCGTGCGGTAACGTGCTGATGTTGAACCTAGGGTGTGTAGAATAAAGGTGCGAGAGTTAAATGAGCGTATGGCTCGAATATACATATACATTGAATGCACTGGCACACGGGGTGAATGTCCTATGGTGACCGCGTCCCAACGACTGTTCTCTGCACTTTTATCCTTTTATTTTAACATTACTCTATCTTATGTTATCCTTTCTCTACATCACTGTGTTCAGAGGGTTGCGAGACAGTCTTGCAATAGACTTCGCCCTTATTATTACTGACAATACAATTCAAGTTTATTGAAATAAAATTATTCATCCGGTTATTTTTTATTTTCTACATTAAATAAAAATTTGTAACTGTTTTTTTTTTTTTTGTCTATTTCTTCCATCTTCATTTTCTGACATGACAATTGATCATCATAATATTTCCAAGTTGGTTGAAATATGAATAATTAAACATGAATGCTGTGTTACGCGCCACGAGCATTTATTAGTTAATAAATATTCAAAGCAAACTTCTTGCACGATTGTTCCACTTGACGACACGTCAATGCAGTGTGACTATATACACGCGCTTCACAACTGGAATTATATATATATACTCATTTATATGTATATGTATATACCAGGATCTATATATTCTGTCTCTTGAGAGTCGCACCAGCAGTATTTTACGACTGCTGAGAGGCCTGTGAAAATTTCCAATCGATTTCTCATTTTTCTTTGCTCCATATTGCAAACGACAAATTCATTCGCCCAGCATTTATAGAACTTTTTATAATGGATTCGATTACGGAAATTTTCTATTCAGAGGAAAATAATTGAGAAATTTATATTTGTATACGGTGGGACTTCAGTCATTTTGTTTTGTTATAGTATGCTTTTCTTTATCTTATATACATGAATAATTGTACGGAAAATATTGGAGAAATAATGACAGTAGATTTTCTGAAGACTTTGAGTTGTAGTGGAAAGAATCATTCATTGGAAATTTGTTGAAGGTATACAGTTTTTTTTTTTTGCCTGTCTGAAATTTAGGTGTGCGTGAAAAAACTAATGAGTACAATTTTGAGAAACAATTTTGGATTTAAGAACTCAATTTGGTAGTTTTTGTATTTCTTCTCACATTCAAGCATAATAAAAATAATTTTCGTATATACAATATTAATGTTACAATTGAAATAGCACGATTCAATTTGTTGAATTGTTAGTGGTTATTTATTTTTCATTGAAGAGAAAATCACACTGACGAGTCAAAAAATTGTCATTTTTTTCATTATTTTTTTTTTTTTTTCACAGGTATTACTAATTATTTAAGGATCGGGTAGAGAATAGTTTATTGAGTATATATTCAACTATTACAATATCAATTTTTATTCAAAAAAATATTGAAAATATACGAAGTTAATTGAATTTTAAAAGTAAATTAAATTAAATGTTTTATTAGAATTGTGCAATTCGAAATTTTTTTTACACTCGACATTACAAATAATAAACTCAACTTTAATTCATTATAATGCCTAAAATTTTACTCTTGTTTATTTTTGTTTTCGGGTGAATTGTATGAGGTTATTATATATACGTTGGAATGAGATTAATGATAAATTTTTTTCAGGTGAGAATGCGTGTTCGCTGCAGATCAATTATCTTGTGGGAGTGTATACTTGAATTCAACAGAAATATATTCTACGTTAATGTTATACAATAAATAAAACATACAATATGATATAAAAACGAAAGGATAAATAGTTTTTGATAATATCCATTCCTTGTAAATATATCTGCCACTTCCGGCAATAAAATACAATCTATAAGACATTATTTTTTCTATAACGATCCATTCTATCCGTATATAACAGCGACAAATAAAAACATAAATTTATAATTATTTATTTGACTTATGTTAATTTATCTATTTTTTTATTCCAGTCAATTAAATCATGTCAAGACAATTTTTTAATATATTCTTTTTTACATTTTCCGTTTTGAAGATTGTGAATGATGAAGTAAAACTTCTGAAAATGTTTTAACGAAATGAAATATGTCAGTTGTCATATACCTAGTATAAGTGAAAATTACAGAACAATTGGGTTCATTAAGTGGATAGCTGATGCGCTCTCTCGAGTCACACTTTCAAACTGCATCTCTCTATATGTGTATAGTCAAATTAGCAAACTATAATTAGCAAACTATAATCAGCATAGCAGACCATTTTCTTCACCTTACCATTTTAATTTGCAATATTTCACGTTTTCTTCTATCTTTATGCAAGCGCAATAAAGCTTGAGGGAATGTTCGCATATTTTGTGCAATATGAATGCATTTTTTTTAAACTTTATTTTAAAAAATATGTTATCATTGATTTCATGCCTTTCATTTTTATACAAACTTGAAAACATGATATTTGCAAAATGAAGCTGGTAAGAATTATAATTAACTGAATAACCGTAATGAATTCTCTTCACGATCCCATGAATGATTGAATTTAGGTAAAAGTCCCACTGGAAAAATCTTAATGATAAAAATTTCAAAAGATAAATGTATTGTAAAAGATAAGTTTTTATTCATTATTTTTAATCCTTATTATTTGCAAATGGTTGGCGTTATTTACTAATAGTAGAGTGCACAACATAATAGTTTTTTCTTCTGGCATATTTTTTATCTAAACATATTTAGTGCAATCTAAAAAGGTGGAATTTTTGCCGACCATCATAAATGATTGTAGTGAAAATTTTGACCTAACTTGAAAGTGATCTATCAAATTTTTTTGAAAGTCGCGATTGTTAATTGAATTGTGTGTACAGCAACAATCGTGTTGAACACAAATTAATAAATTTATATCGTTTAAATGACAAATAGGCTTTTAATAGAATTGACAAAAATGAACTGAAATATCTTCTCTCTTAAAGTGTCTTTTTGAAATTTTATCTCTTGGTATATTTTAATTGAAATAATAATTTTTTCAATTATAAAATAAAATAAGGGATGCTTATCGATTATCCTTCAGAGTTTTGTGGTTCATGGTTGTAGTTGATGAATTCGGCACGTCGAGAGATAGTGTGATCAATGTAACGAAGACAAGGTGTGACATTTGAGTGTTAATTCTTGTGAAAAATTACATATAAATAGTGATAGACGATTTATTCGATAGTAAATAATATATGAAGGTAAAACCGATGGACATATATAAAGCTTGTATAGATTGGGTGGAAGTGTGTGCAAACTGTAGTCACAAGAGAACATAGAATAACCTGGAAGTGTGTCAAGGCGAAATATCGGGCCAACAATCTCACCCGACCTAGATCATTGCTTCACACACCTGTGCCCCGAGGGTTGTGCAGCTATCCCCCATGACCCGGTCATGCGCAGCGGCAGTAACAGTAATATATACATCGTGATTTATATAGTGGTTAGTTTTTTTATTTCCTCTTCGTGACAAATAAAACACAAAACGTCTACTAGCTTTCTTCCGTCATAGACTTTTCATTGCCTTTACTGTCAATCAAATTATATTATGATGTCTCCATAATACATACTTCTACAATATTCATATTAGTTTGTTATTCCAAAAATATGCTGCATAATTTCTGTTACGATAAAGTACCCTGTGTAATTTAACTACATAAAGATATATTTTATCGTGTTCATATTTTATATTTCGACTACGAATATTTTCAATCACAATTCACACTTTCAAATATCTTTTACAAATGTGGCAACCGCAATCAGTATGAGAAATTCAAGTGTAATTAGCAATTACATGTGGTAATTATTTCTTCAAGATAGTTCAAACATTATTGTGAAGAAAAAAAATCATTTAAAGTATATTTTCAAATTTAAAAATGAGAAATTATACAAAAAATTATATAAGTGAATCAAATTCAGTTGTGCATTCTCAAGTAATTCATTTGCCATGCGCTTGTGCCTGAGGATGTTTGTCATTTTGAAGGTCCTTTATATAAATCCTCTTTGTCAGTTCTATGAAAGATTATACAATGAAAAGACGTAGGAATTTTCAAGGAACTGAAAACAACGATTATTGGGTGAAATTCTGAACTTTCGGATTAAACTTTGAAGCTGGTACGTTTGGTACTGAAGAATATCTGTAGTATTAAAAAAACATTATTATTATCAATCTTTTTTATAGTCCCAATCTTATCAATGTGTCACTCTCGTAATATTTTTAGAGCATCCTGTATTGATGAATAAATAGATAGATTAATTGCGACAAAATGATCTATTTCAAGTTTTGAAATTTTAGACTATATTAAATTTCTTTAACTGAATCAGTTTATAAATTTATTATTTCATATGAGTTTCTAGGGTGGTCAATGAAAATAGACTCAACTAAAATAGATTTAGACATACGGCATCACGATAATGCCGAAGCAATGAAAGAATAATGACCAGTGTACTGCAAACTGAAGTGTGTTATTTTGACAAACGTATATGTGTTGTTCCCGGTCTTGAATCACTGTAGTTATCCACGTTACTGCGCCAATTTGAAATTAATACCGAATAATTATTCTAAAATATCTGTTTGAATACACGGTATTTCAATTTAAACATTCTTACTCCAGTATCGTCACTAAAATTTCAATAGTGTTTTTATTCGTTTTAAATTTATTGTCATCTACTTAGATTACTAACAAGTCCTCTTTTTCTACATTTAACTTTTCACACTACTCAAATCGTTTCTCCAATGAAATGGTGAATCATCATACCGTTCACCCTCACTTCACGAAATTACTGAAATATTCCCATCAAATAATTGAACATACGCAACAATTTACAATTGAAATATCATATGAAACAACAATAACATTCCGATCGAGATTACGTCAAATATGTACCGTGACCATGTCCCGAGATCCTAAATACAATTCAATGATTATATAGGTGATGATATGTGTGGAAGCGATGCGAGGAATTATATTGTTTTTTTTTCTTCAACATCCCTCCCTTACTCACCGTCTTCCATTCTGTCCTCCTACACCCCGTATATTGCAGTAATGGGAACACGTGCATGAGTCACTAATAAAAATCGCATTGCCTATTGGAAAAAATATACCAATGGAATGGGACCAATGCTTCCAACCTCTCAATAGATATCACTGGCCTACATTTCAATCGAAATTGATCGAATATAATGATAATAATAACAATATTAATAATAATAATAATAATAATAATAATAATAATACAAGAAATATTGTGTATCGATTGTATATTTTGAAATTGGAGCAAACACATACAGTATGTGATATAAGACAATATATTTTATAGAGTTTTTATATTCACGGTTCAATGTTCGTGGACTGGCGGTGAATAGCTTTAATCAATTCTATACCATATGAATATTAAGCATCCAATGGATATGTGCAGTTGTGGATATTATAGATGTGCTGCAAAGAAATTGGACGCATTACTGTTGTTGATAATATTTGATTAATTTTTGTAGTACATGTTTTTCCATGGTAACAAATATGAAGAAATGTTTATTCCATCGTATATCGACGAAGACGAGATGTGATTTTGAAAGAAATTGTACACTGAAAGTACAGTGTTTTTTTTACTCACGAATTATTTTTTGCTCTTGTAACGATACTGGTATTTACATAGGTGGAATACCAAAGTTTTCTTAATAGATGGATACGTATATTTATCACGGCAAAATTTGGTATTGCTGTAGTAAGAAAACTAACATTGGAATAAAAATACTTACATAACCTCAATTTATTTATTTAGATATGTATATATTTGGGTATTGTATACAGTAAAACACGCGGGAAAAGTTACGATTTGTGGTAGTATGAGAATGTAAACTATATGACGATATCAGAATGTTTGCTATAGTCACGTGAGTTGAAGTTTCAACAATGTAAGTGAGCTCGGTATTGTTGCTGGAGTTATATCGATATTCTTGCAGTGAGGTATCCTTACCGTTGAAATACTGGCTCGGTAATACATCGAATTCCGTGAATAAAAAATACTTTTTTACTATTGTACAGTTTATATTAATTTGTAGATCTTTAAATGTAATTCATAATGAAGTCAAAATTTGTCAATATTACTGGTCAGTTAATATAATGTTTTATACGGAAAATTAATAAAAATTTTGGTGATGCATATGCATAGATATTTAATATGATGGTGGTAAGATAAAGCAATGAGAATTTCTCAAGCGCGAAGGTAACCGAGAGGGTGCGGTCGGATTAAATAGGGGTTGGCATGAGGAAACGAGAACAACGTGTTCTATAGGGAGAAAAAGATTGAGCACGCGGGTACACTGGTGCAATGGTTATAGAATAAAGGAGTATGAGGTCGAGCTTGGGTGGGTGGGAGTTGGGGAGAAACAGTTAGGGGCTGGGGTAGTGAAACAGGCAGAAGAGTCGCGGTAGGCCGCGCTAGGTAGACAGTCAGAGATATGGCCCAGTTTATACTTGCTCTACTCAAGGTCATGTCTCGTGAGAAGATAATTACGTATCTGGGTCACAGACAAATGTCCCTATATGACTGCAACAATGATAGATAGATAGATGGATAGATAGACACAATTATACCCGTAAAAAGTGTTCATATATAACCATATCTGATCATATATGACTGGTCATTTATGGTCATCTATGGATTTTCCTTTCATACTATTATATATCATTATATAATGTCATACATGGAATAAAAAATGCATAGAATAAATAAATTATTATTTTGATTTATTATACATTATTTGCTTCACTCGATAAATTGAGAATGAGTATTAATTAAATGTGAATTGAACAAATTTTGTTGTGATGAAGAATGAGACGGAAAATTTTGTCGTTGATGATGGGACATGAACCTGTGACCCTTATAGGTTATGAAACTGACATGTTATCCATTTTACCGTGATCATATTGCCACATAATTAACAAACATGTTGAGAATGAAATAATCAAGAGATAGTTATCTATGGTTAGAGTAACTTTTATAATATATACAAATTAATATTAACATCATTTATTGATTGAATATCTATTTTTATTCGAATAATAGTGTTTTAAGAATAAAAAATGAATTTAGATTTATCGGCCGTATATTATTTATTTATAAATGATAGTTCTCAATTCGAATTTTTTCTTTTGTTTCTGTCATAGGGGATATAAAGTTGTGTATGATATCGAATCGTGATATTCGATCGTATATGAACGTAGATAATTATATAGGAATTTATATATGATTATATATGAACGTTTTTCCATGACTATTGATATTTTACTTTGTATTTTAATCACTTTGTGTAGTTTAATTTGTTTTAGATGTGGGAATTTTTATTATTCAATGTCTTTGGAAAAATTAAATTGTTATTGACAAATTTACCACATTTTGTCAATTTGATAATTAATTAGTATCACTTATGAAAATTGTATAGAAATTTGGTGGGTCATTGAAATATAATTAAAAATTGGAATGTTAATGATCATTGAGTTTCCTTAAACAATAGTTTGATTATTTTAGTACAACTTTATTTCAAGTCTTATGCACATTCTCTCAATATTTTATAATATACTCTCAACATGGGGAAAGAAATGTTTATTTAAAAACCATAATTTTTATAAAAGTACAACTGATATTTCAGACAACTTGAATTACAATTATTATTCGTGTTTGTATTCGAATAAAAAGAAAACATTTTCGTATATATCAATATTTTTTCATTCAAGCTTTATTCATATTTGATTTAAATAATAGTAATAAATAATTTCCAATTTAACCCGACAATTTCTTTCACACAAACGAACAGTTGTAACATTTTTAATACTGTCGTCACAAACATTTTTCATTTTAAATATTTTTCGACTATTATTGTCAAATTAAGTAGACCAGGATTAAATAAATATATCAGAAAAGTTTTTCTTCTCCAAAGCACACATATACTTTATATGTTAAATTCCGCCACCGATTTATCCTATACACACTGATATTTCTATAGATATAAATACATATATGTATAAACTATACATATATCCTCTCGGCATTGTTCGTCGCGTGATTATGCGGAATTTCATTTGTCGAGAGGTGCGCAAGAGAAATAGGGGAGGTTGAACCAGCACAACATTTCAGATTTGCTCGTTTGGCCAAGGGTATGACCGGGCATGCAATTTATGACCACCACTGAGTCCGCGCATTCGGTCAATGTTGAGTGAGATCAAACTCACGGGTGGATATTTATTTATCGATGGATATATTAGATTCACATTGACATATATCATTTGAATAATGATGATTACATGACATGTAAGTATATAAATAAGAAATTTTTAATTACATTATATGGAAAAAATTTTATTTCATGGATGCAGGATTCAGCAGTATATTCCTGCGTGGAGGCCAGTGGGACACACCTGTATTTACAGGCTCTGATATTCAGGTCATGCATCTCGGCCATATCGCCACTGGGTCACTATCTCGCACGTCGTTTTACCTCCCGGTCACCGTTTTTTTCCAGTTCACCTAGTATACGTTATTTATTCTGATAGCAAATATGCATTCTCATGACAAAAGATATTTCACTGCCAGTCGTTGACCTCCTCACGCATTATTCATTTATATTTGGAAATTGATACATGTATATACAAAAAAAAAAATCAGGTCCACATGAATTTTATCTTTAGTTTTAACATAAACAATATAGATGTTAATAGTTAGAATAAATAATTTGATAAAAATAGAATAACTACATTCCTATTGGGGTATAGTTTTATACTTTGTTTTCTAGTTCAATTTCATTTCTTAATTTAGTTTATTCAATTTAGAAATTCAACATCCAATTCGTAAATTGATTAATGAGGGGCTTTTCTTTTTTTTTTTTTTGAAAGATAATGACAGATATTGATAGGATATAATTTCTTTGTTTATTGTGGTGCGTATCCAACAATGAAATGATTATATTTATAAACGTAGTATATTTCTCAAAAAAAAAAAAAAAATATATATATTTAGATAGATTTACGGCTTCTACATTTATCCAACAAAAATAATATCTGAATTCCAAACAAATAATTCAAATGTTTCCAAATATAGTTCTCTCTGTAAATTCGATACATTTTTTTTTTTTTTTTCTCATTCATAAATATAAGTCAAACTAATATAATTATTTGCGGATTCTTTTTAATTTCAACAATTTATCATAATAAATGATGAAAAAAAAAAAATTTAATGAAAACTTCTCGATTATGAATCGATGATTGTGTGTTGGAGGTTAATAAAAATGAAATAGAAATTGCACAAGAAGGATTGTGAATAGTAGGTCGTGCGAGCTAGAGGGTTATAAAGGTGCATATACCATGAGCGGGTCGGCGGAACCTTGAAGGCATTCGAAACCGGGGCAGTGTCCCCAAAGAAGAGCAACGCGCGTGCGCTATATGCACCCGCTTGAGTTGTACTAGTTGAAGTGTGGGGCAGGCCTGGTGCCGGGGTTGCCCTACATCGGGCCAATCTACCAACCCATGCGAACGTTCCTCCTTCTATATGCCTCAACCGTGTTCTCTCCTGCTACCCTCAGAGACCTTGCTACCGCTTTCCAACACTCAATGTGTATAGAATACACTGTGAGAAGAAAAAAAAAAAAAAAAACGAGTTTTTGCCGGCCCATTTGCCTATATACCATCTTTTTCAATACCCGACAACTCTAATGCAGTGTTTTTAGTATAACCCCCAAAACCCTACTTTTTATCTCCTTTAGCTTCTTCTTTTCTTGCGTCTCGTCATCCACTCATCAACCTCAGAATTTTTTTATTTCTTTCATCATCTCTTATTCAGCCATTTATTCAGAATGGATGTTTGAAAGATACAAAAAAAAAAAAAATGTTTACGTAGGGTAAAGAAAGACTTCAGAATTATTTTGATTCAATGTATTATCTTGTCTTTTCTCACTCAGTCATTCTATTTATTTAATATAATGTGGATGAGTCACTTGCAAGTCGAATAAATTCAATGGTCCATTTTGAATGATTTTGAGTTGTTTTAATGTTAACAAATAGATAATGGTAATTGGTATTCTGATAGTTTCAAAAATTAATATCCATAAGAGACTTAAACAAAAAACTTTTCAATACAATCTCCACATATATGTTTTTACACTCCTGACTTGTAGTAAATGAACTCTTTAAATAAACTTATGCAAATGAATTATTCTACTGCGTATCATTGGACTCAATTCCCTTTGTTATTTTTATATACATTACACTTCAGACTAACGATCGATACCGAAAAAATTCGTGAATTAATTCAGATGTAATTGAAATCCGTGCAAACCAATTTAATTACAAATGCAGAGGAGATGAAGGACATGATATAAGTAACATGGTTGCCTGATACTAATCGCTGATACAACATATATAATAGTCCCAATAAGGTACAATGGAGCGCAGTCGATATAGTCCTAAAAGTGTTTTTGCATGTTCAATTCAAGTGGTCAATTTAATTTTATTGATTCAACTCGTTCTCTACAAACATATATATATAAATTCGTTAATTAATTTGTATTTTGAATATATTTAATTGGAATGTTGTCTGTGTCCTATTATATAAACTAATGGGCATAGATCGTGAACGTGAATTATAAAATTGGGGCATGATTGTTAACATCTAGGACAAGTGTAATGAAATCATGTTTTGCGGTCACGAAGACGATGAACAAAGTGATGGAAAACAAGATGTCAATAGACGGTGAAACATGAGTGTTATCGGTGGCCTGTAATTTACTTTGAGAATACCACAGTTCAAAAGCTGATCATCCGTCAGAAAGAGTGTATAACAATCCTTGAGATTTTTTTTCAAGTCTTCTCTGTACTTTTTGTGTGCAATACCGAATGGTGATGAAATGATGATGAAGCTGATGATGAGACTCTCAATGTGATTGTTCCCATTTTTTTGTTTTATGTCAAATTGAGATCAGCTTTATCAAACAACTTGAGGTTTAAGTAGAATAGGCAAGCCTATGGTCAGCCAACGATTGAAGTGAACAGATATAAATTTATTCAAGCATTTCTATTGGATCTCACTAAAAGTTCAAGTGCTTTTTTCTTGATGTGCTTGTTTGCTGTATATATAGTTGTTAATATAAATCACTCAGGTTTATCGTTGTCCTATAGTATTTTATAAGAGAGTGGGGAGTGGTGGCTTTAGCGCCTGTTTAATGTAACTGACTAGCGAGTGAGTGTTCGTTTTTATCCAACTTTGCCCACATGCTTGAGAAATTTACTTCTGATGATTTTTAAAATTGCATGAAATTGATGAATAGTCAGGTGTATTTGAATAACGAATTAGGACTGTTTTTATACTAATTTGGGGGTGGAGGAGTTATTTTTTTCTCATGTAAAAAATAGATTTGTTTCATGAAATTTTGGCTTCATACTTCTGTTTATCGGATAATCAAGTTCACTGATATAAAAATTCCGTAAAGATGAAAGATATACTGCGAAGCAAGTGTTTTAGATGTGTTTGAGTTAAAACGTTAACACGTTTTATTTCACTATCTTTACCATTGTAGTTACTCTTAAAACACTTGTAAACGTTTTGAAAGTAACTACAGTGTTCACAATGGTGAAGAATGGGAATAAAATATTTTAACGTTTTAACTTAGAGCACTTGATTTTTCAATGTTGAAGATAACATATATAAAAATATATATAATAGCTCGGAAAAAATGTATTTGGACAGAGTATGATACACTTGGTGTTAACACTGCTCACTATTTTTTTTTATAGAACCGTTTGATATATTGTAAACTGTTTCTACAACATTAATTGATAAAAGATTTTTTATCAAACATATATAAATGTATATTAAATTAAAAATCTCATTTGATGTTTGCCGAAATCTCATAAAGAATGTGGTCATATTTTTATTTTGAATATTCCATTATTATAAGTGACAAAAAATTACATTTTTTTCCATTTTCATCATGTTTTTCGATTGATAAATGGCGTCCATTAGTTTTTATTTAATTGTTTTTTGTTATCGATGAAAATCATGAGTGAATTGTATCAGTGAATGAGCAGTGAATCCCCCTCTACGTTCTTTCGAGTCAGTCATTTATTAGCTTCAAGTAAATCTTGCGGCTGCACTGAACAAGAGATGTGAGGTAGAGAAATTGTTTGGTAAGATTATCCGCCGGTCATTCTTCAAATTGTGTTGTACTTATTTCCACAAGTACTCTCAACTTAATATTGCTTGGGAAAATTAATTATTTTACAACAAACAGATTGAAAAGTTGACCGCAAATTTTTCTACATCAATTGACGAGCAAATGTTATCTAATTTCTCGTGATGTGACTGAAAAAAAAATAAATGATGCTCATTTCACATCACTACACTGAACACATTTATTATTGTGATGTTAAAATGTAAAAAAAAAAAAAAATAAATGAAATAGTATTTACAAGATGATAAAATATATATGACATGTCTTTTTGTTAAAGTGCCTTTTTTTTTTTTTGTTTCAATATGCTGACACATAACACTTCTTTGATATTAGTCACGTGTCATACACTCAATATATATTCTGAGGATCGGGTGCGAATGACATTTTTTTTTTTTTTTCCCTTGTCATCTCTGTCTCAACATCACGAGGTTCTTAACCGACTTTTGTAAGTTTGATCGATGAGTTTTGTCTGAGAGATGTATCCCACAACTTTTTGTCACAAAGACAAAACTACAATAGTTTCCGCTTTTTATCGTTTCACTTATCGGTGAGAAGACGTGCAAGGTCAACGAAAGATGTAACGAAAAAAAAAAAACAAAACAAAAAACAAAAAAAGTGTGAGAAAAAGTAAAATTCAATATAATAAATTTTTTTTTCGATAATTGATTTTTCTTTGGTAAGTATCCAATTGTGTAATGAAAAAAAAAAACATTTTTTTTCTCTTCCTCTGGCCATGACCTCGTGGACAATTTTGTTGTATACGACAACGAAAAAAGGAGATTGGGGTATATACACATATATACTGATACAAAATTACCTCTCGCTTCCTCCATAGAGTTCCAAAGTCTGGTGGAATAACATAAAAACAGTTGATTCACGGCCAAGTGATAATTTTCTCTCGGTAAACGACAAAAATTTCCAAGGTCTCGGTCGCATCATTTGTTCAGTCTTTATTCTTTGACTTTACTGTTTTGTCTGCACTCTATATACACACACAATACATATATGTATACATAGTAGAAGAATAGCCAGCGAATTGTTGAGTCCCACAAGGCCGAACCGACGGCTGAGAGACATTGGATTTCCATTAACTGTAGAAGAACATCGGTGGAATTCCGAAATATCGTCGCATCATTCCTCTGGTGCAATCACGGTTGGCATTGTTCTCCCTAAGTATATATGGTATATATAGTGGAATTTTATTCACATGATTTTACACTATAGTAAGAGAGAATGGAAAAGTATTTGTTTGAAAATGCGAAATATGTTGAATCCTCCATCATTCGCTTTTGATTCATGTTAATTAATCAAAGAAGTATACACACACATTGGTAATTGTTAGAAATAAACACGTTCGCAATTAAATTGGATTTATATGTTGAAATATCACAATTTGTCGTACTTTAAATAATCATTAAGAGCAATAATGTGTTATCAATTATTTTAAATCTTTCACAGTTTCACAGTATTAAAATAATTGATTTCAAATTATTCCGTTTTGTTTTCGTTTCGTTTCGTTTTTTCATTTTTCAAAAATTCTTTTGTTAGTCTACTTGAGTTTGAATCAATGTGGGTTTAATATGTTGATGACGATGTGTATAGACATTATTACTGTGTGTATTACAAATATATTTATATAAATAAACTGAGGTTATGTGGTGTTTCTATTTCATTGTTGATATTCTTGTAGTAAACATATGATAAATATACGTATCCCTCCATTGAGGAAACTTTGGTATTCCTATTATAGGAATACCGGTATTGATACAAGTGCATGAAATATTGCGGGAGGGAAAATACTATTTTTTTTTAGTCTATATAGAACTACAGAATAATTTTTGGTTATCAAATCTTGAAACATAAAAGTAATGAGGCATCAACCTTATCGTAATTGTACACTTTTGTAAATCCTTGACAATGGGACATTATGTCAACCTGTTCGAACATGCAAGTAGATAATATTTCTCAATTTTAACATTCTTCGAAATCAGATAATCAACTATATCGTACAAACTTAAGGCAAATAAGAAACGAACATATATAAAACAATGCAAAGACCCTGAAAGTTTCCATTCGATGATGATGATGATGAATAACAACAGACATATTTCGATGATATGATAAAGTATAGAAGATTGGGAAGTATTTATGTGAACAGTTATTTCTATAAAGTTAAACAAGGACGAATCTGAGTGGATAGAGAAATGTAGTTTGGATCAGTGACATAAATAAATATACAATACATAGATGCATGATGTGAGAGATGGGGAGAGTTAGGATGCGAAGAGAGACGTGAGAAATGCCTGCTGGCGTCTACTGTCCCGACCAGCGACAATTTTACGGACTCCCACGTACATGGGTTCATGAATTGTCCAAACTGTATCCACAGTCCAAACTAGAATCCCAACTCCGGAAACGACTAACTCCCTTTGCTTTTTTCTTCCCCTCTTTCTCCTGCACCGTTCTTCACTTTTTCTCGTTTCAGAATTCTCTCCATCGTACTCGAATTATTATTTCTCTCTTGGCATCCCACACACTTGTATTATTTTATCTCAATTCTGTTTGCTATTCTCAAAAAATTCCACAGCAGACAATATCATCATGAAAAGTAAATGAATCGTTCATCCAATTAAAATGAAATTGTATAAAATGTACTATTAAGATATTTGACTTACAGTAGGGGGAAAAAAAAAAACAAAAAACAATTCTCTTCTTCTTTTATTCTTGGCTCATTGTTATTGTGGATATTTACACATGAAGGACAATGTGTGTACATCATTGATGTTGTTTGAGCATATACATATCAGAAAACACAAAGTATTTATTGTATGAATATTTTTTTTGTTGTCACAATTCACTTTGATATAAACAAACAGACTGGACGTGCTAATGGAAGGAACGAAATTCTTCCATGCATAATGGTACTATGATCGTGGAAATTTCGTATTACAATTTTGTGCTATTGGAGAATTGCATTGAATAATATGCCGTGGAAACGTCGCTCACCAAAATTATTCATTCGTATTCAGTCGATCGGTTGAAAGTTCAAAATTCTTCAAAAGAGAGAAATAAACGTAATTATCTGCGCATTCAATCCTGAAAAGAAAGTTTTTGGCGCCCATGACCTATTCATCACATAATCAATCGAGTGTTTTTGATCGTTTTACATATCATATAATGATATAAAGTAAACTTGGAAATTTCTCAAACTCAGCAAAATAATTCATGAAAATTGTAAACTGCTATTGAAAATTATTTTAATTGCTTTTGTTCATCATTTAGTCTACTATTATTGGAACTGAAATATGGTACTGTAGTTTTTAACAAATCAGATGAAACAAAAGTAGTGCTGGAACGAATACAAAATCAATTCAATGTTTCTGCTCGAATTCATGCGTCGCAAAATGGTAAATTTAATAGTAATGAATATTTGTGATTGACATTTTTTTATTTCAAATATCGCCAAGGTATAATACAAATCTACTGAAAAATTCAAATTGAGTCTCTTCGCTTTTTCTGAAAAAAAAAAGAAAGGAGAACCGTAAAAATAATATATTTTCACAAACTTTCAAATGATAATTCCCCTTGCAGGATATATCTTGAAGATGTTATTCAAGATCGTCAATGATTATAGACATGAACTCATTGAATAAAATATCATATCATTGTCAGTTCGATAATAGTGTTCCAATTCCTCGTGATGAAACATAAATTATTCAAGCCTCTTTCATGCATTTTATATGAATCTAAAATTTATTTTATTGATCATTAGACACGTTATGTTCGAGCACAGGGTTGCTTTAAGTCACTGAGAACTATACAACCCCTCATATTTCGACTTCTCTTTCCGCTATTTCTGATTCAATATAAGCTTTCGTATTTCAACAAATCATAAAAACAAAAAAGGAAACAAATAAAAATTATTGGTATATCTGTTTTGAAAGTTCAGTTGCAGTCGAATACGAATTGTTCAACGTTTATCACTGATAATATGAAGAGTATAAAAAGACGCGATCACGTACAAACGTATAAATAAATAAAAAGTTTCCAATCAATTGAGTCTACTGTTCCAGGTGATAATTCCAATGCTGTTGACGTGCGGATTTTAACCCCAACCTTCCCCCGTGGCCCATCTATCGCCTCGTCGAGGGCGTCGACTCGTTTTCGTGATCGATACCTACATAGCATTGAATCTCTCTCTCTCTCTCTCTCTCTCTCTCTCTCTCTCTCACTTCTTCAATGTCTGTCTACATTGCTCTGACTCTATCATCTGGCAGTCCCATGTGATGTTATTGCTGGTAGTGATGATATTGAGCTGTAGATTTGCATTGACAGGAGATACAGGCGATTGCTTTCACAGCAACGACCTAAGTCCTATATATCCCAGTTTTTCTGTCTTAGAGTTTATAAATTCAATGTTTCAACTGCATTGTCCTATCCACAATCTGTTTCAATGTCAAGCAGTCTTTGTTACATTTTTCATTAGAAAATTTGATGGGTGAATGATATAAAATTGATTATGATTTATTTTTAACGCTTCCACACTTGGTAATAACATATATGTTGTACATATAACCTAGAATATGTTTAGATGTAAATCCGGTATACATCAACAAATAGTGTTTTTATTGAAACTATATTCTTATAATTTGTTGACTAATGGTGAGCATCCCCCTTTCAAAAATTGTCATCTCAAATTTCGATCACTAAATGACATTGTGTGATTTCTGTTACTCAATTACAATAAAATTAAATAATTATTATAGTTATTTAACACTTGAGCGAATGAATTTTGGGATATTAGTATGTTCGAATGCCAAAAGATGGAAGGTGGTGGTAAAATCAACAGTGTGGTTTGTTTGGGGCGTAATTGGACGTAATAATCTATATAAGATCTAGAAATTTTCGAACCCGGAAACAAGTATCCGGATAGCTCAGTGGGTAAAGCGCCTAAACGAAATTTTAATGGAGGTTATGGTTGGTCCAAATCTGACTGTGATAAATATTTTTTTTTTCGAGCTTGTGTAATTAATTCTCAATTTCATAATGTCAATGAATATATTTCTAAAATTGGGATACTTATACTATTACCAACATGCATTTTGGATATATCTTCATAAATTTCGATAGTTGCGCTGTAAAGTTACACCACGTTTTCAGTAACGGCCATCATTTGATTGTATAATTACCGACTGAGAGTAATTGTCGTTTAAATTTAAAGTCTTAAGGATCCAATTTACTGACAGTTCTTAATTACCCTAAATTATCTTATATTTTATCCGTATGTAAAGAATGATTTCGAATACAGATGGTGGAAGAAATTTCGTTGAAAAGGTAATTTAGTAACGACAAGCCCACATACGTATATATACAGACATTTTCGGAAGTTTTAACTAGTTTCAACAAAGTTTAAAGAAATTGGGTGGCTCTTGGCTGGAATTCAATTAAAGACGACTAGATATAATAAACACGAATAGATATAATAGCACGAAGAGTTTGTTTGCATAAAGTACATTTGGGGTAATTATTATTTTTGATTTTGCTATAAGTTTCTTTTTATCTGCATTATTTAGGAGAACCGGTGTCAATTGGTTGACTAAATGTTTCAGGTGAACAGGAACATATTCACAATATTTTTATCAGTATATTGGTTTTAATATATACGAAAAAGTGAACTCTAAACATGCAAACAATAATTATCGCTAACGAGAATCAGATAATCATAAAATTCGATTTCAGTATTGAAATGACAAATGCTCTTATCTCTTGTATTTTAATGAGGTGTGAGTTCCTTTATGATCGTGTACAAAATACCAGCATATTTAATATAACATTTAATTACTTCAAATAATTCACCATTGATCCATAACACCAACATATATATATATATATCAATGTTATTAATCTCTCGCAAATTACGAAAGTGCGACGAAAGATTTCAATTCATTCGCACGAGTAATTCTAGAAACGATTTTCAGCGAAGAAGCTTTAATGAAATGTTGGCTTGGTGGTGTCAAATCGAAAGGGTTAAGAACAAATATGGGAAACGTCAAACCTGGACTTGATCCTTATAGAGTTAAGGTTCTATTGTATACTACAGTATGTCAAGCAACATGGAAAAAATAGAAAAATTGCCAAAAGTCAATACCAGGCTTTATCCTTACAAGTTAACGCAGTAAACTCCAGGACACGAAACAAAAATCACAATATAGATTATATATAATTCTAATATGATATATATATATATAAGTTCTCATCTGGGCAGTGGAAATAAATAATCATTTTCATTTTTTACATATTGTGTAAATTATAATTGTTAAATATAAAAGTTGATCATTTTTCACGTGAGATATTTTGAGGTTCGAGTTCAATTGTTGATATAACTGAGAGTGGTTTAACCTCTTCAATTGCACACATCTTTAACGATTTCAACATTATATACTGGATATAAATTTACCTCGCTGAGAACCGACCGATGTTTTGCGCAGTGTTTTTATATGTTAATACGGAGAAGTAAAAAAAAAAGAAGAGAATGTCACATTTTCGTGGTATAACTTTTAATATTAAAAACATCATTATTTGTATGTCAAAAAATGCATTGATATGAAATAAAACTTTTTTTTTTCCAATTATTGTTTATTGGTTATTTTTTAATTATCTGGATTGTGAAATTCCAAAATGTTTCGTTGATGAAATGATAATAAGAGATAAAATCATTTGTGTTTGTATTTGCTCAATTTTTTCAAGAAAAACATATTTCTTTCAATTTACAAATGCACAATTTTACGAGTTTGTTAAAAAAGAATTACAATTTTATCTATTCAGCAAATATATCTCTGATTACGAGGGAAAAAAGAAAAATAAATAAAACAAATTGAATAAAATATATGTATATATATATTTTAAAATCAAAATGTCATTTTCGCTTGAAATAACAGCGAAACTAGACAAGAAAACATATAGTGATCGAGCACATACGTTTATTTTTAACAGTTCAGCCATCCCATGTTCGTTCAACGGACATGTGACAGCACAATAGAATCCATTTCGCAACTAGTTCGTAGCGCATAAACTACTGGCGTAAAATCGCACCTGTTTGCAATTGGAGGGCTAAGAATATGACACATAAGAGAAAAACAAATAAATTAAACTTCATGAGTAAACATATGCAGGTGTATAAATACTTAATTAAAATGCAATATAAATTTAAAAAGAAAAAAATTTCATCTATTTTTTTTCTGAATGCAAATGGAAATATTTCTTCTTTCTATAATTAATCACACGTATAATATCTTCATATGTAGGTAAATATATTAACAAAAAAAAAATAGATATGCTTTAATATATATTTAATATACAATTACAAAATATATAATTCAACTTTATCCTGATATATTAGTATCAGTATACTCATTAACACAGTTCAGATATATATATATTGCATCGGACAAATTGAGATTCTATTTTATTCAACTATTCTATTTTTATTGAAAGTATATATCAATATACATACATTATATATTCCATTATACATTTTAAAATATATTCCTCATCATATATTTTTCGATATATATTAGAAGCAGCAAAAATTTAAATATATTAACATATATATTTATGTATGTTCAATATATTTTAGAATATACTTTACACATATTTGTTTTTTTCCTCGTTTACGACGCTTTCTTTTTTTTTTTTTCATCGTTAATCTATATTATCAAAAAACAACTGCTATATAAGTACATTTATTTTACACTAACACAATAGTTTGGTCAAATAATTCTATTGCAGTTTACTGACCACTGGCATATAAACAGTCTGTGTCAATAGGTTTACTGTCGGTAGATCGATAAGCCGTTAACTATCACATGTATATACTGACCCCGGTAATATATTATATACCATATACCAAAACAGTGAGAGGGAGAGAAAGGTAAATTGTGAAAATTAGCAAACACTCAATCAACGTGTGTGTGTGTATGTGTATATATTTTTTTAATTATTTTATTATTTTTTCATTTGATGCAAATCGCGTTAATTCTTCTGCATTTTTATCATACCAATCACAAAATGTTCTCATTCTCTGCCGCAACTATTTTCTTGCAATAAAATGTTTATTGTCCCACACATCGAAACGCGATTGCGTATACGCAGAATGTCATGGATATACATATGTATATATATGCATAAATACAATCGAGTGTGGATTGCGCACATACGTTTGAAAAGACAATTTATTTATACGTGCCAGTGAAAGTTTCTATGTTTACTCGCATGCACGCGACAATGAAAACAGCTTACTATTTATTAATCATCTTTAATGTAGAAGAAACAGCGAAAAAAAAAATAATAATAATATACACTCACGATGTTTTTTAATATTCAGAAATAATTACAAAGCGGTGAAAAAAAGAAAAAAAATAGAAAAAAAAAAACACAACGGGGAACAAAATATTTTTTTTTCCCCCAACGAAACGCTAAAAAAACTGTCGCAGTGTACTCACAAAGCCATTCTCTCGTGTGTTGTACTTGTGAATACTCACTCTCAAGCGCCTTTTAAAACGTCTTGTTCCATTCATTCGTATATATACTAAGGCAACACTTGTATATTGCGCACTGGACCGGCTTTCCGACGTAAAAATTCATATAATATATGTTCACATACATGTACTGTTCAGGAAAAGCGAGAGCATATAGAAGGCGAGAAATTAATAGGGCGAGTCAGGATTAATGTGTGAGGGAATGAAAGAGAGAGAAGTGTGAGGGTGAAGTAATAAAAATGAAAAAAAAAAAGTTGACGAGAAAGGAGAAGGAAAATTGAGGGGAAAAAAAAAAATGGAGAAAAAATGGATTTCAACATAAACAAAAATATAACAATTTTCATCTTTTCACTTCAATCTCAATTCATTATTATTTTTACTCGAACAAATTGAATGCTTTTAATTATTGTTCAAATAATTCTCTTGAAAAATTCCAAATTGAAGTGCTGATATGACTCATGTATATTTTTTTCTAAATAAATTTCACTGTTCCTTTTTCCTAACTCTAGATATATATATATATATATCGTTATCTGATACTTTCTGAATGCAAACAAAAATTCGATTCCAGTCGGGATATGATAATGTTATCGTATACAGTATTGGTTGATAAAATAATTCAATGATATACAATTTATATATTTCTCGAATGTATTAACAATAATATTTGTTCTACATGCGTTGGTAAAATTAAAAATACAAAGTCATTTCTGATAAGATGTGATGATGAAACATATGCAGTAATATATTAAACACCATGTCAATAATATATTCTTAAATATAATTGTGCATATTAACGTGTGGAAAATATATGGAAAATGTATTTATCTATTTGCTTTAAATATATGCATGTTTTTTATTGTATTATTTTTTTTTTTGTGTATGTGAGAACATATATAATTATATCAGTCAACTCTCAAGATCATTTTGAATCGCATCGCGCCTTTCCACATAATGTATACCCTTCACTTATATTTATTTATTTACTTATTTAATTTACAAACATATATATGTATACATGGGTATATATAAATCGACGTATGATTCAATATCCTATCATGACTAAACAAATACATACGTGTATATATATAATGGAGAAGAGCCCACTAGTGACCGTCTTCCTATAGTCTGGGAATCAATTTATGCCCCCGATGAACACACCCGATGACATTTCCCAGCATTTTCAACGCGCCCAGTGTAACTGCAACGTGATCATTATTAATTCTGTCCTCAACCCATAATACGACTATATACATCAAATGGAAGCTTTAATGAATATACATATATATATATATATATATATATATACATTTTTGTTTCATTTACTAAAAAAAAAAGTATTTTTGCTCCCGGACTCCAAAGTATTATTGAGCTAATTGTTCTATGATGAAGATACGTATCCTTATTGCAAAAATACCTTATTTATTTATTTAACTATAACATACGTTCTAATGTCATCATATAGCTTACATTCTCATACTATAGCAAATTGTAATTTTTCCCGTGTATTTTATTGTGTACATTACCCAGATAAATATCTACATTTTTTTATTTCAATGTTTGGTATTCTTGCTACATCAATACCAAATTTTGCCGTGGTAAAAATACGTATCCCTATATTAAGAACGCTTTGGTATTCATATTATGGAAATACCAGTATTCCTATCAATGCGAAAAACTGTTTTTTTTTTTTCAGTGTGTATATTATATATTTTTGAGTGTTACTACTGATATAATTTTTATAAGATAAGAAATAAAAACGTGAAAATAAATTGTAGAAAAAAAAAAAAAAAATTCATTCATTGTCCCTTCTTTTGTTTCAGCTTGGGTCCTTGGACGATTCATGTGCAAGACTGTTTCTTATATCCAGGGTGTATCGGTCGCTGCCTCTGTCTATAGTCTCGTCGCAGTCTCGCTCGATAGGTGAGTATTTTTAGTAGCAAAAAAATTAAATCGTCTCCACTCACCGTGTACCCTAGAGACTCTTTGGTAAATACAGAAAATAGTTACGATAAAATGAGAAAATAAAAAGTGCAGGGTGATGAGAGGGCAGAAAGTGGTGGGAAAAAGGGGAAAGAGTAGAAAGGTTGTGAAACGATGTCCTATTTTCCATGGTTATTTCCGTGAAATTGCGGAGGGTCACATTTTGCACCGATCCTATTCAACATAAAGGGAGAAAAAGATCTGCCTGAGTGCACACCCCTATGTCTGTAAGTATGCAACAGAAGGCTAAAGCGTGACTACAGTATTCTCACATTATCGATAAAAAAAAAAAGAAAAAGAAAAAAACGTTCTTATAATGATCTTATCCTTGAAGTTTTCTTCTTCTCTTTTTTTTTTTTTCACATCTCCACTTTTCCACCCTCCTCATCTTGTAAAATGTTATACCCCATAGGCGAACAAATTCCTCGAGTATTTTTTTGCCGAGACACCCAATGGATGTTCATTATAAAAGAAAATAAAAAAGAATATAAAACCAAATACGGATTTAAACTTTTCACAAAATCTATTCATCGTTTGTGGAGAGATGGATTTATAAGCAGACAACAGAGTATTCATGAAAATAATAGAATGATAATAATAATAATGCTTATGATATTAATAATAATTTGTTCGTTTTGAATGTTAAAAAAAAAAAATATAAACACGTCTTTTGTATGTCAGCCACAATCGGATTTGTGGTATTAATGAAAGCGAGTGTTAACATCATCTCAGCAAAAACTACAGTGGACCATTTCCTCTATTGACACGCGATCCACTTGGCTCTTTGTATGTAATATAAATATATGTGTGTATTTGATATACAAATTTATATGAACGCGTATATGTTCCTTTAATGTAACGCAATAAGCAATATATAATAGTATAGAAGAATGATTTTGCCGCCGATAATATTGCGCAAGAGGCGTGTCATTTATAACATAACACTTGATATTGTGTGGCGATAATAAAACACATAATTAATACACGATAATGAAATAAAAAATTAGCAATAATACACTATCTTATGTATGGAGAAATCGTTAGATGTGTGTGTGTGTGTGTTTTTTTTAGTTATTTGCTCTCATTCAACTGAATAATATTAAAATGACAAAACGTTAAGATTTGAAAATTCATCGTGAAAATTTGATTAGTTCCCAATTCATTGGAGATCCATTGGTGCAATAAAAAGGATGATAAAAAATATAAAACCGATCACATACAAACAGATGAATAATAATATTTTATCCAATGTGAATGTTCATTTGTAGTTATTAAAATGGCAATATACACAACAAGAGATCACAAATATCGTAATTTATCATGTGAATTCGATGGGTTTCCAATCCGATAAAGATATATATATATATTTATGTAGGAAATTAAAGAGAACAAGGAGTGAGCACAAAATTGATCGATAACAGATGCAGAAGGGAAAAAAAAAAAATTGAGATAAAGAAAAATGAAATTAAAAAGGAGAATGAAACAAGATTCATGAAACGGTGGGAACTGGCGACGGGGGTTGAAAGTCAAACTTGTTATAACCCAAGTCCAACACTCGATTGGAGTGGAAAGTGATATGATTGGTTGGGCATATCCCCACTACATAAAAGAGATCGGCTGACTCAATTCCTTCCATTCGGGCGTCATTCTCTATGCATTTGTGTCACGTGACACGATTTTAACTATATATTTGTCGTGATTTTTTAATCGCAAAACTTTGTATAAAAGGATCTGTGAGAGTAGCGATTGTCACTGTTTCTTCGAGTTTCTCACAGAAAACAACAAACCAACCCAAACCCAATCAAGATGTTCAAGCTGGTAAGAGTAATCGTAAAAAATTATCAATTTATGTTTATTTTTGTTGATTTTTTAAATATTGTGTACTTTTGTTTTGTTTATTTGTTCGGTTTCATTACACTTTGATTGTGTTCGTCGTAGTGAATGTGTGTTTGTTATCGACTTTGTAATCGAGTTGACAATATATATACAACAGAACCCAAATGTATTTAAAACTGATATTGACATGTTGGCTTTCGAACACGTTAATTATACATTGATTGGATCGGCAAGAATTAGAAGAATTTACTGTTACGATTTGATTGACAATTATCTCCATGGAGATACTTGATACAGATAATCCCATATTCTTTATTTCATTTAAATTTTGTGAAGAATAGTTAACAATATAAAAAAAAAAATGGAACGAAATTCTTAATTTATTTGTATATAAAGAGAGAACTTAATAGAATCAAGAATTCTCAACATCTAATCTTGACAAAAGTTATTACTTAGTCTAATAAAATTTACAATTGTTCGGAAACTGATAACCAATTTCAGTCCGGATGGCAGCTGTAGTAAATTTTATTCTCTGATAAATAGATATGAAGAATAAAAAAAGCCCATGCAAGCACAATATTCCATTGCATACATTTTTCTATTTCTAAAAACATATAAAAAATAACTTTTTTTTCGTTCATTCTTTTTTTTCTTTTTCTACTAGTTATTCTATATATATATATATTTTTTTCCTTATCTATTTTTTTTTGTTTGTTTGTTCATTCGAGCTTTGCTCACACATTTTTTTACGACCAACTTATTATTTTTTCTATATCTTCGAATATATACTGAAATCTTTCAGTTATCTACTTCTTCCTTTATTTCATCTTTTCTCTTATTTTTCTTCTCTGTTTTCATTCTTGAATATTGTTAAATTGCATTTCCATTCGTTAACCTTTAAAATATACTATCGACACGTGATCGCATGGGCGCCTTTGCTATTCACATTATAGCCTCAACTCGCGCAGTATTTATACGTGTTTTCCCGAGTATCTAAAGAGTGTGTATATGTGTGGGTGTACATAGATATATAAACGCAGGTCACAAAAATGTATTTGAAACTATACAAGAGCGTGTACATTATATTAGCCAATAGTTGTATGGCAATCATTGCGATGTTTATTATTATTTTTTTAATGGCGCAACAATAACAAACATTTGATTAATAATTTTTTAAGATGATGGAGAATATATTTTAATTGTTTTTCTCGTTTATATTCATAATTTAATAAAATGATACAGGCTGTTCTCGCTGCCGTTTTGGCTGTTGCTGTCGCTGCCCCCGGAGGTCTTACCGGAGTCGTCTTTGACCACGGACTTGGACACATTCACGCACCCCATGTTATCTCTCATGCACCAGTTCATCATGCCGTGCATGTTGTTCACCAACCCATTGCCCCCGTTGTCCACGCTGCTCCAATTGTCACCAAGACCGTTCTCCCATCCCACGGTCATGGAGTCCTTGTTGGTCTTGGACACGGTCATGGATATGGACTTCATTAAAATGGATCCAATAATTCAGACAATCTACATCAGTGAACCAACCAATTGAGAGTTTTGTCATCACAATATTCTCTCACTTCTATTAATTTCGTTGATCATGTCAATGCTTTTTGTTTAATTCAAACAAATGGCAAAAAACATTTTCATCAAAATGTCTTTGAAAATGAAAACAAAAAAAAAAAAACAACAAAAAAAACGAACAAAATTACGCAGACAGTAATGTCATATTTCGTCGCCTCGTCATTATGTTGATCATCATTTGAATTCGTCATCGCCCACCACTTCCCCTTTTTTTTATACGTCTAATTTTTTTATTTTTGTTCCCTATTTCCTGAATTTATTCTTCGGCATCTTAATAAAATTTTAATTACCAATCCAAAAAATTATATTTGTTATTTTTTCTCTTCCTTTGTGTGCCTGAATTTTTGTTTTTTGTTCACTAAATTTATTTCATACATGATTATAATGAATTGGGTATGTTACCGAAAATGTTTATTAACTGTAAAATTGTAACATCATGACTCACATTATTAAATTGATGTCCAATTTTTCGTTTTTATTTTACAAAGTTTCACATCAAGTCTCAACATTTTTATACCCTCAAGAAAAATGACGGTGTATTTGATTTCGAAAATATCACTATTTCTTTCACAGATGAATAATTAAAATTTATGGTGATAACAAAAGCAATGTCAAAGTTAAAATAATTTTTCAGAATAATTAAGCCATTATGACCTTTATTGTAGCCAAACAAAAACAGATTCGTATTTGTCATTGTTTTTGCACAAAAAATGTTGAAAAATCAAGAAAAAAAATTATACATCCTGATCAATGATAAATATAAATTGTCGGTGAAATACTTCTATAAATAATAGATCGTCGTATCGATGAAAGTACTGAGACAATAAGCGTGAAGAGGAATTATTGAGTTTAGAAGGAATGTCACGTCCACTCGATGGAATTAAAATGGTCGAGTAATTTTGACGAACGTGTATTCACAATACAGATTAGTCTTTCTTGCATGATCGACTTTTATCGTCTACAACATTGTCGACAAGGTCGTATTTTTATCATTGTTCTCTTATATTTGTATTGTATACACAATGTATTGCCAATTTATTGTTCAATACCACTACAAAACATTTTCAAACGACTTGACCCCAATATTTTTTCACAATATGTATTTCATCCTTATAAATGATTTATCGAGTATCTTTCGAATTTTTAGGTTCTTTATCACCATCATTTACTACATGAAGTATTATATGGATGACAATTTATATTAATAGTGATGTGGTAAAAAAATTGGATGAACGTAGCTCAAGCCATGTTGATAGTGCAATGGCGCTGGATGTATCACTTTAACGTAACTCTGCGGATAAATGTAAGAATGCGGTGATAAAACTGGTCCAACAATAGGTGGATATGGAGCTGGTGCTGCATTACTCATTGTCATTGCAACAAATAAAATAATCTACAATAAGATAATAAAAGAAATGAGAAAATTGATACACTAAAAATGTTTCTATGAAAAATATAGAATAATAATTAGTATGAAATATAATTACCAGTGCCAATATCTTCATTGTAAAAATTTCCTAATTGAGAGTAAATAAAAATATACTACTTGACGGCAGTCAGTTGAACACTTGTCGAATAGCAGTACGAGTGTTCGTATATTTATACTCCATCGTATTGTCTCGACATTGTGAATCCCCTAGAAAACCTTTTGTGTTTCCCCACAACTTGTTAACTGTAAACTGCAAGGTCGAGTCTATAGATCACTGATGTACTGATATATATCTTCATGTTTTTCTCAACCTTATATTATAATTCATTGGTATTCTTCCGCATTGATACTTACATGTATTATATACTCACTCTACATACACATTCGTGTATATATAGAGTCTTCACTTTTAACGATGGATTAAATGAGCACGAGTGTATAAAGACAATTGCAAATAATTTATTGAGTCTATGTCGATTGTATGGTGAATCGAAGGCCGGTGATTCATTATGAAACAGATAATCATCGACATGTTGGATAGAATATAAATATTTAGTACATATTTTTTAAATGACAGTGTAGAGGTTATTATAGTAAGATAAAACATGTTTAATAGTTTTTCAATCAATTATGTTCGACTGTTGACAAATTTGACTAAACATGATTACAATTATGGGAAGACAAAGAGACTTTGAATATAAAAAATTGGACTTTATTACTGTTCAATAAATAAATTCGATCTTGCTACGGTATTATCATAAGTCACTTGTTAAATAATATATAGAATTTTTTGAGGTAAGCATAATATTTTAGGTACTAAATCATTGCCATTTAAACCTAATGAAATATCTCTGGCACGGTGGTTGACTTGATTACACTTTTTGTTGAGCATTCGAAAGAAAAAGAAATTGAATTATTATAATGAGAAAGAATGTTCTCAGTGTACTTTACAAGAAGTGATATGGGGGAGAGAAAAAAAAAGAACATAAAGAAATATTTCTGGGCAAAATAAATGTTGAGATTTTGCAATAAAATTATTGACTTGAAACCATTAGAAAAATATTAATTATCGATGCGGTGATACAATTCATGGCATGTTCTCAATCTAAAATTAGAATTAGTTTTTCTATGGTAATGATACGTATTCTTACTGCAAGAATACCGATATAACTTCAGCAAGAATACCGAGTTTACTTATAACATTAAAACTTGAATTTAAGTGATGATAGTATGCATTTTGTTGTCGTCATAGCTTACGTTCTCTTACTGTAGTAAATCGTAACTTTTCCCACGTGTTTTACTGTGTGTATTACCCAGATATATATATCTAAATAGATAATTAAAAGTTAAAAAATTAAGATGAATTCATAAGTTATTATATTTGACGTGAGCATTGTGGGAAAATGATAGATGAATAAAAGCATGGTATCATTTTCTTTAATACGTTTATCTGATCTTCTCTGGTTTCGGACAACTATTATCTCGATTTACACCAATTGTACTCTGTGACTAGTCAAAGTGCGAATTTGTCTTCAGTTTCAATTTTCAATACCGTCGCAAATAAGTTTTTAAAACAAGAAAGTATTAATTGAATTCAATATAATTATAGAATTCGAATTTTTCAGATTTACTTTTTCAACTGTCAAACACTCATTTGTAATATTGACTATCAAGTTGTCAAATATTTTCAGGATCAGTAACAAGAGTATTTGTCGAAAGTATTCGACCAATTTAGATATCACTTTGCAGAAAATATTCTCAAGACTATTATCTGGTATTCCAAATAGTCGCTATGGCAATTACTAATCAAATGAACATGTAATAATTTAAATATTTCAATCTTCGAATGAAACATCGATATTATACAACCAAAAAGTTCATTGAATTCTACTATTAAAGTACTTCACGGTAACCTTTCAACGACAAACATGCAACCATTTATTATTTAGGACATTTGATATGAGAATGTGTTTACTTGGACATAAAAAAAAACAGTATTTTTTCTCCCAGAATATTTCTTAGATTAAAATTTTATCATTATAAATAAACTCGGTATTCTTGCTGGAGTTATGCGAGTATTCTTGCAATAAGTATAAGTATTCTTAGGAAAACTGGCTCAGTAATACTTTGAATTCCAGAAGTAAACATATTTTATTTATTTTTTTTTTTTTCAGTGTAGTGTATTTACTTGTATTAAAATATGTCAATCAATTACTTCAACAAATTATTGTTAACTTTGAACATACTCATCACCCAGAAAACATTATTATTTACTTCGAATTCATTTGATTTTATTTAAGTTCATTCGTTATTTAAAATAAATTGAATTACACGATATATCAAACAACAACCAATTTCCTGATTTATATTTTTCATTCTCATGTGTATTATATATTATGTATAGGATAGATGTGTATATATTCTTGTTGTTGAAAGACTGAATACTGATGAAGAAGAAGCAATGAAATCGAGAGAGAAATAGGAAGGAGAATCGTTTCGTTGAAAAAAAAAAAAAACCCTCGTCTTCCTTTTCTATATATACTCGTTTCGTTTCGCGCAAAGTGAATCGATGCATCGTATCGTAAAAAACCTAGAACGTGTTGCATCGTGACGAGATGGCGGGCTATATACTCGGCATATATATATATATAAATATATATATCAGCCATTCGATTTCGTTTCTCCGACGCGACGGTATTTTGCTATCATGGCTACCAGATATGTGTCTCGCCATGGATTGTGTCCTAGAGAGAGCTTTTTCTTAAATTCTTTTATCGTCGTCAACATACTGCGCGATATCAGGATATTTTGGTATATACATATATATATTCAAATCATTTTTAATGCATTCACTGCAAATTACTGAACACTGAAGTATTTTATTTTAATACAAATACACAGCAAAATTAAATAATTTAATTCAAAACTTTTTATTCATTACTTTTGTTATCGTTGTTAATTTTTAAATTGTTTACGAGCATTTAAAAAGTGAATTACAATGTCGGTGATGATAAAGATTTTGAGAATACAATGTTTTATAGTTTTAAATTGAAACACGCGATTTAGCAGAGATTTGCAGTGTAAAATGTATTCTTTCTTATCTTTATTATTGTTGTCACATTGAACACGTTTATAAATGTATAAAGATCGGAAATAACATTCTTATATGTGTAAAAATAATAGACAATAGTTATTAGTGATTTAAATTCACACGCGAAAGAAACGGACAAGGAGTGATTCACCTGAAATATTATAAATTTGGTTTAACAAAAGTCATTGGAAAGAGTAAATTTTACGATGTCTTTAAGTGATTAACAATTGAAAATTGATGTAATAACACAGGATGATATTAACGATAGCGGAAGTGATAAAAATATAAAACTAACAGCATGAGAAATTGATTTGTTACAGTGGTGGTTGGATTTTTTTTAAATTATATAACAATAAAAAAAACTCTAGAATCGTGTTAAAACTACTTTAAGTAGATTTTGATTCTTGGAGCAAAATGGAAAATAATATCAATTGAAGTGAAACAATTTTGTTTTGAATTTAAATATAAAAATATCGTTGATTTTAAATCATAATTATCTCGTCAAATTTCAAGTGCGAATTGTGCATTAATTTATACATATGTAAATACTTTGGTTGATAGATTGGTAACTTAGCGCACTCAGATAACGTACAGCACATTAGTCCCAACAAAAAATTCTTACACCTGATAGATTCTTTTACCTATAGAGATTTGAAATGATGCATGATGATTTAATATTCCGTGAGTATATTTCGTAAAAAAAATTAATGAATTGTGTTCAATTATTTCACGAAATGAAACAATAAAAATAAATAATTTTTATTAGAAAAAAGTTATTGTTGTATTTAAGAAGTGATTCTTAATCAAATATATATAAGTGTTTGTTGAATTACAATTAATCTATTTTCATTTTAATTATCTTTCATATGATCTCTATGAAGCTGATAACTATACGAGTAATTAATTATTCTTTTATACACGCATATGTGTTAATGTATGACATCAAGAAATATAAATGTTATAAAACGAATAAAAACAAAAATAATAATATTGGAATAAGATAACAAGGAATAATAGAGAATATATATATAGTTATTATGTGTATTAGGAACGAGTTTGTATTACTGGTGAAGCATGACGGTTGCTCTGATGTGAGTGGCCTCTTGTGAAAGGGGAGTTATAGTATATTGGTACAACTGGGTACGGAGGTGGAAAACCGGTCTTTGAATAAGTCTACCATGAAATCCCGCGAGTCGTTTATATGCTATTTCTGATGTTGGACGGGCGCAGGGGGGGGGTTCATGTGTTATACGATATGATCGTGGCATCATGTATCAGAACTATAATATCGCTTGGGAATTGGCCCAGAGTCACTGAACCTATTTGACATTATATAATTCAAACATAAATCGTCACAAATGCGGGTTTATATCTATATACATAGTTGAATATTTTGTGGGGAGATAAAAATATTTCATGTGATAAAAATAGATCATCAATTGTAAATCAATATATATTTTTTTATTTCATTCAATTACAATTTTTGATTTCTACTAAATTCCAGACTTTCAATTCCATTCATAGATAATGAAAATTCAAAATTTTCAACTGTGCAATACTGATACAAACATTGTTAAATGATAATAGTGAATAATATATATTTTGATATTTGTTTGATTACAGATTTTTGGCAATATGGTGGCCAATGAAGTGTCAGATAACAAAACGTCGTGCACGTATGTTAATAGTATTAATTTGGTTCATCGCCCTGACAGCGACATCACCGTGGCTGTTGTTCTTTGACTTAATAATATACGGTGGCGACCCGGAGTTGAGGTTTTGCGTGGAAGCATGGCCACGACCACAAGACGGCAGGTTATTTTTCCTCATTGGCAACCTGATGCTCTGTTACGTTATGCCAATGATTCTAATATCCTTGTGCTACATTCTCATTTGGATAAAAGTATGGCGACGTAATATACCAACTGACACCAAGGACGCACAGATGGAAAGGATACAGCAGAAGTCGAAGGTGAAGGTGGTGAAGATGTTGGTTGTTGTTGTTATATTATTTGTTCTATCATGGTTGCCACTGTACGTTATCTTTGCACGCATCAAATTGGGTGGTGAAAGAGCTGATTGGGAAGAAGAAATATTGACTATCGCTACACCAATAGCTCAATGGCTTGGCTCTAGCAATTCATGCATTAATCCTATTCTCTATGCCTTTTTCAATAAAAAATATCGACGAGGCTTTATGGCAATACTCAAGAGCGGTCGCTGCTGCGGAAAGCTTCGTTATTATGAGACTGTTGCCATAATGTCATCATCAACGAGTATGAGAAAATCATCATACTACGTCAATAATAATTCATCAACTCGTCGTACCTGTCATGCACCACCAGTACATCAGGACAGCAATGTCTCTTATATATTCAATCATACTGGTGTTTAAATGCATTCCAAAATGAAAATATATATTTGTGTATATTTGATGATATCTTGAAATTATTGTCAAGTGAAATATATACCCGTGGATAATATTCACAGGCTTTATTGATTAGCTGATCCGAGATTTTGGATTACATTGCACATCATTGAATGTGATCGATTGTCACTCGGATTGGAATAAATTTTGATTCAAAGTGATAACTTTGGACAATTGGTGTGTTGGACAATTTATTTTCATCAGCAGCCAACTGCGAAGATATAGTAGAAGAAAAATAAAAATGAAACAGATGGAGAGGAAAAAAGAAAAAGAAAAAAAAACTTGATTGATTGATACACTGATTGATCGATTGAGTGTAATCATCATGTTTCAACAGTATATCTAATACCCGTATGACCAGAAACATATACACATTTACACAGACACGCAACTCACACATAAAGTCACATTCATCAAAACACAGACACACATACAACACTGATCATTTTTTATTGGATTGTGATAACATATTGTCAAATTATCGAATTCAGATGAGATTGTCATGCAACACTGTTTGCAGATATTGAATAAATTTATAGAGAGGTGAACAAGAGGTAAATGAATAAATAATAAATAATGAATAGCAACACATTTTTTCAACACATAATTTTCTTCTAATGGAACAATTTTGTCTCGACACTGATGCCTTCAAGCATTCATTGTGCGTAAATAATATACATAATATACCCGCATATCCGGCATACAGACTAACAAATTGCCGAACCAAAATAAATCGCGAGAAAAAAATAAATATTATGATGATAAGTGAAAATCAGTTGAAAAAGAAAAAAAAAAATAAATAAATAACTTTCAAGCAACATAAAAATTTTTCTCATCAATACAAACTCATATATTTTCTTACTGGAATGTAATGATTATTGTCTGCTTAACAATAAACCTGATAGTGTGATTCGAACAAAAGAGAAATTGCGTATTAACAAAATTTAATAAAATTAATTTAAATTTATTTAACAAAGTAAAAGACCAAGAAGAAAATAAAAATTATAGAGAGAACAATACGTTTTCGCATAAATAGTAATTTATTAATCAATCGATTCTGTTCAATTCTTTGTATTTATACAATATCTCTGTATCAATATAGTTGCTGTATATTTTTCGTTTTGAATTAAAAGCGCGGTGAGGAAATGACGCAAAAATGGATATCGTACCGCAGCAATACGCTTGACACGTGAATATATTTGCGTGTGTGACGTCTACAATGTATATAGAAGTAAAATATTTTCATAATAAATCAAATTTGTAAACGAAATTGTATATGAAAAAGGATGATTGTAACAATAATAAACATTTTTATTGTAAAGAACGGGATATTTAGTGGGAAATAAAGAAAAAAAAACTGATGAAATAATACGGTGTAACAATAAGATATGGGTAGACACGAATATTATTTAATCGTATAATCCAATGTGATACAAACTTGACATTAAACGGCATGTGAACAATGCCAACAAGGAATACATGTGTAATTATGAGATATGATTGATAGCACACATCAGAGCAAGTCATGATAACAATGATAATAATAAATTAATAATTAAATTAACTACAACATATGTGAAAATAAAAAAAAATATAATATAATATATATATTGTATTACACGCAGCTTTGGAGAGCATAAACAACATTTGACAAATTTGCTAATTAATATACACTGAGATGAGAATATATCTGTATAGTCGATATTGTACACTACTTATCACTAAATAATAAAAACGATTACGTTCAAATGAATTATCAATCTTGAACAACGAAATCGCATATGTTTCAGACCGTATTCATATCAGTGAGATATTTTCATGGGTATAAATTGAACAGGTGTGGAGTTGTCATAGGATTAACAATAACTAGGACATACAATTGCATTTGACTCAAAATTATATTATCAATCACCACCATGTCATACACATGTTGGAATATTATCAAATTTGGGACATACACGTGTCGATGAACAATTTGATGAAATTGATTTACTTTTGATGAGCTAATATTATTGGTAATCTTCTAATACAATTAAATAATAAGCAAATAGCAAAGCAAAGAAAAAAAAAGAAAACAACAATGAAGGAAAACAAATACAACGTGTGAATTAATACATTGAACAGATAATAATAAAAAAGAACGTGAAGTAAATAAAATTCATAGATATGTGAACATTGTGCATCAGTCTACTAATTTGAACACACAAAGACACAGTGTAAGTCAATCATTAAACTTTCAACCCTTTGTATCACCTTTTTTGCCACACACCAAAACACAATTTGATCCATTTGAACGTCACTTAGTTTGAGCAAAATTCACTAACTCTTATCTTTCAAGTTAAATAGAAAGATGTAGCATGTCTCTGTGATGCCAGTTCAATGAAACGTGTTTTTGAGTTTGTGAAACTTTATATTTTTTAATACTGCGCAGTATATTAACGATAAATATATCAGCTATCAGGAATAATTATCGCGATATTTGAAAAATAAAATTCGAGATTCATGTTTATGCCGAAGTTTCAATTATATTTAGAGACTTTATTGCATTTACTCGAATCAAGTAGTATAGCATGAATATATTATACTTCTGTACGGAATACAATGGATGAGCGAGAAATATTAACTATTATAATATTAGCAGTTGACATAATTTTCACAGATAAACGCTGATTTTTTCAAAATATTAACTATAAAAGAACTCTTTTCTCAGTGTATATATGTACTATACATGTGTAATAAATATCTGGAATACAGTGCTTATTTGTTAATGCAGTATGAAATGTCAGTGTAACAGCTGTCAATATTGCATATAAAATTGTCTTCTGTATATTTTTGTTTTTCTTATTTTTTTGCTTTTTCATGGCAGCCATAAACAATATTGTATTATCCATATTTAAATACTTCAAAAATAATATTTAGAGCTTGACGCGTGTGTGCAGTGAGTTGTTGTAAATGAACGTTGGATTACGTTTGAAGAATGGAATATGCTCATTACATTTGTGATGTGTAATAGATAGAGCAAAGTGAGAATACAACTTGAAGTAAAATACAAAAATATTTATTGTTTAAAATTAAATTTGCTGAATATTAGTTTACACATTGTATGACGATGTTTTTAATGATGATAGAACAATATCATACTATCATTATATCTACATACTGTTCCGTAATTGTCGCTGAGCATAAAATTGCATTGAGTCAATCGCTTCATCACATTCAAAAAAATATATTGTGGAGAAAATAATTGACAAATAGTGTAGCTACGTATAGTATTTGATTTATTGTCGTTGAAATAATATTAACTGTATGAAAAGCTTCCCAATTTATGATAATATATGATGGCACATTTATACGAAAGATGAAAAAATATATATGATAAACTTTATCATGCAACTACATTTCGAATATATCGAAAATATGATATTTAGATGTCACGTCCATAATTGATGATAAATAACCAATTTTCATCGCCAAATAATCCGGAACTATATGTTTATGCGTCACTCAAATAAGGCAATATTTTGGACACGACAAAATTGAATGAACATATGAATCAATAAATAAACAAATGAATGAAGAGATAGAAGAGAGATTGTGATAAATAAATTCATAAATATTTTTGGGGTTTTCTTATTAACATTGCAAAACATTTTGACATTATTTCTCATCGAATGTGGATGTGGATTCAATTATGCAATGTGGTATGGATAACGATAGAGAATCATCCATAACAATATATCGATATGCATACATATATTACATTAAATTTGTATCATCAAATATTGGATTTATTGATTTTTATGATTAAAAATTGGCGGTTTTGGTATGTGTGTACGGGGTTGATTCAATCGATAATTAAATACATTTTAAAAAGCAACGAACATTGCATAAACTCAACGAATGAAAAACATGATAAAACAATGATAAAACTGAATAACGTGAAAATAAAACACTGTAACGAAATTGTAATAAAAGTAACGTCCAAAATGACACATATACCTGAATCGTGAAATTTCGACCAGTGCATCTTTATCCTTCATTCTATATATCTCTACGCTGTCAGAAATAGTTTCCATGAATCGACCAATATGTTCCAAATGCAAAACAAGGTTAATAGGCGCATCAGAAACAATTTTAGGTCGAGTCACGAGGCCAAGGTCACTCGCGTTGTTTCAGGCCATTCGATGGTCGTTTTAGATGTCATTCTGAAAAACAACAATAATGTTGGTCCAATCATCATTTTAAAAATTATTTATATATACAATTGTTCTTGAAGCTTTAAAGGGATAAAAGAGAAAAAAGAAAGAGAGAAGCGAGAAATAAAGAAATAGACAAATTTTTAAGATTTTAATGTAAACAAATAAATGAATTCTTGTTATTGTTAATTAATTTATCTACTTTTGTACTTTTATACGACTACTTTTGTGATCGCTGGGAATAATTCAGAGTTCACAAGAATAGTTGAAATATTAACCATGCATATATATATACATATATAATCCAAAACGACTACCGAATCGCCATGGAATTCACGTGCGTTTCACAAGGTTTAATGTTATACGCAATAATTAGAAATTAGGTGTGTGATTTTTTTTTGTTTTTTGTTTTTTTTCAATATAAATGAATGTGCATAGAAGGAAACAAACAAATTCTTTTGTGAAGCAAAGAAGTAACGAATGAAATATACCTGATGTTTCACATTATATAGTTTATATATTTATCATGTATGGTCAATCCACAATATGATCATATAAATAATAATAGGAGACAAATAATACTCCACTAATGCCAATGTGCAATATAATACATATAGTCGCTGGTCGCTTTATGAATATGTGTTTGAAACATTAACTGTAAGAGTTCAATGAAACAACAACAACAAAATACATATTTTAATAGATATGTGTAAAAGAAAATGACATGCATAAAAAATATATGTGTCATGTGACTAAAACCAAATAGTCGTTTACTCGTCACAAAATTCTACTTTCAAGATCGTATCGGGTACAGGGCGTTAATTATATATATATATATATATATATTATTTTTTTTTTTTCATTCCATGTATGGGGTGTCGACACACTGAATTTCTCAAGAATGGATAATGTTCGACAATTTCGTGTAAATAATAACAGAAACTTTTATAACATTCGTTGCATTCACTGAACGTTAATTTAAAATTTAAGAAGAAATTTTTGGCTTTCAGTTTTGTTTTTATAAGAATGGCCAAGAAATAATATGACAGTACGATGTCTAACTTTTGAAAATTACAGAAATAATAACAATAATAAATAACCAAATGCAGAAATCTCTTTAAAATAGTTTCTGTTTATTTTATTGACTATGAACGATTCTCAAGTATTAGAGATTCATTGCAACAATACGAATAGATAAAAATAAATGAAACAATAAGAATATATATTTTCATACGCCCAGTTGTCGTTTTCAATACTTGAAGAAAGTAAAGTCGAGTTTTCGACGATTTGTTGTTTTAGTCACCCAACGTATTGTCATAACTTTTATTGTATTCTTTATATTAACTTGTAACCCAATCTTTATTAACTTTCCTGCATTCCCCACCCCTCTGATGAGTGCACCCGCGAAGACCGATAATGGGAAATGTTGAAATATGAATGTATGGTGTCTGTATAACATAAAAAAAAAAATAAATAAATAAAAGAAAAATAATACTATGCCATTGTAAAAAACAAACGATTTGATACGAAGAATGTTGTGGAATATGACAGGTAGATAGATAGGCGAAATAGATAAATAAAACAGAACGACTGATTGATTAAGAAGAAGCGATCAAAAATGTGTCTTTGTATGTGTTTGTATACAGCGTATAAGCGTGTGTGTGTGAGTGTGTGCATGCGCATATGCGTAAATGCCATCTCGTGTGCAGTATGTATATTTAAACAAATGTCGAATGGCCTATAGGAAATGATACCAATATTAATTGCCTCATAAATAATAGTGTTGAATTAATCATCACCGCAAATTAAATCATTGAAAAACCAAAAAAAAGATTACAAATATCTCTATCATAGTTCGTTTTATTACTTTTGTTTCAACAATGTTGAGCCATTTCCAAAAAAAAAATGGATTGACAGGTGTTCTTTGAAATATTGAAATATTGAAAATGAAATAATAGAAACATATTAGGTAAGAGTCCGCTATCACCATTGTGGATGGGCAACAACAATAAAAATAAATAATTAAACATATGAATAATTGAATAGATAAAAAGAAAAAGGAAAAAAAATTGGAAGAAAAAGAAAAAACACTAATGAATAACTATATGAACGCATAAAATTCAATTTTCAAAACCAAATGTGTAGAAAATTTGTAGCGTTTATTTAATCGAGTATGTGGATCAATATTATGTATATTGACACATATATTTGACATACATATGTACTACGATTCAAATTAAAATTATGTGGTGCTCTCTTGGAAATTATAACGATATATCTGAAAAAACAAAAAAAAAACAAAAAAACGAAAAAACATGGCACGCTTCTGTTTGCGTTTTCAAGAGATGTATAAATTCACACAGACACACGTCTAGTTTGCAAAGCGTATATATAAACTTTCATGGAACACAAACAGATAACAAACACGCGCCCTCTGATATTAGTTTTCAGCTTTTGGATTTGGTACTTGTGTACAGATACTCACAGCAGTATACTACTTCATTATAATGTAACACACCGAATCACTCGCGAATTCAACATTAAGACGAACAAAAAAATAACTGAAAAGATAAAAAAAAAACATAAAACAAATTAATTCAACATGATGAATTATATAATATGTATTTTCTCAAGAAATATTAAAATAAAACACCTGGATAATAGAACTGTCTTACTTATATTATTTGTGTATTATATATCTTCACTGACTTTTTCAACTGATGTTATTTTCAAACTAACCATTTTTTTTATTAACAATATAACGGATAGTCACTTGGAATTTTTTGTTTTTTTTTCACATCAGTAAGTATTGCGAAATTTCACTCGTATCGATCTTTGATTCTGTTCAACTGTTCTTATATAATACCACGGAACCCGTTCCTCATTCAAGTTGCGAATATACAAGAATGACTTATGGACTGTGATGAGTCCAACTGATGATCCTGGACGTATGAAGATTGCGTAGCGACTGAGGCCGATGTGTGCTTTGAATTTTTTTGTCACCCCACTCTAGTGTATTCTTCATATTGCCATTCAGATCAATACACTATAAGTGTTCGTATACTCAATAATTTTGTCCACTTTGATGTCGTAATAAACGTGGAGCGTTACGTACCACCCAGTGAAACACATCACGCAACGTTTTATCGATTTTTACGAACAAAGATTGAAAAATCCACATATGTCATTTGGACATACTGCACGATAGCCACAAAGGGCGCTGTAATTTGATAAAAACCTTTGATCAGTATTTCCTTCACGGAAAAATGAAAATTATAAGGTATAATAGTAAGCTACGTATTACCAAAATGAAAGGACACAGCGAACTTACAAATCTTCTCTGGCGCCACGATTCTGTTCTTTTTTCATCATAGTATTCCTAAGTGTTGGCTTTCATATCAATGGTGATACCATTGAAAAAAAGAAGAAGGGAGTCCTGACCATGTACAGATGTGATTGACAACGTCAGCATCATTGAATTTACGATTTATCCTAGACAGGTTCTAATTTCTCATGGAAAATATGTTGTAAAATTACCTGCAGCACCTGTCGAAACAAAATGATAATTTTATATTATGATTACCTCTGGCTCATTCTAGTTAGACACATTGTGGCTAATGTGAATCTATATCTTGAAATATGATATTCCAACCAGAAATACAATATGTAGCACGTATTTTTCTACCTTCTTCCATTTATATTTATAAGATTGAACAACTTTCAGAATTTACGTCATCTTCCCAACTAGTTTTCACTTTTAGTATAGATACAAAAAGTACAATGATTTTCGAATTATATTTAATAATTATCATAATCATATATTTCTATTTTTTTCTTTTAATTCCATTTCCTGCATGGTTTTCTGTTTTTTTTTTCTCTGAAGAGGGTTAACCGATGTAAATGTTTAGAAAGCCTATTTTTTTTCATCGCCAAACGTGATGAGATTTGATGCAAGTGATGTTATAGGCAGAGGAGCTTTCAACCAACTTTCATCGAAAAAAATTAATAAGTTTAAAAGTTATGAAATGTTGAATTGAGGTCTGTTTATGAAATCCATGTTTGTGGTCAGTAATGGAGCTTCGGATTTGTTGATTGGATAAAATTTATTGTTATTCATACACTTCTCTTAAATCATTTATAAGAAAGGAATTTTTCGAAGAATGCAGTTGAAATTTCACTGTGGTATTAGGCGCTGTTTCCAATGATTTTGTTTAAACATTGGTCGTTCACCAATAATTACGTAATTGTATTATTTTTCCTAATAGCATGAGGAAAATAAAAGCGAAAATGTTCTATGAACTTTTTTTCCAGAATGATAAATTTTTGTGCTATAAATTTTTCGGAATTTTATAGTTGTACGGTTTTGCGTGACATGTGTCAATGCTGGCACTTAACTTGGGGGTCTTACGCGCGCTCAATTGAAGGTTCGGTACATATTTCAATAGTTTAAAGAATATAATACGAAATCGTGACGAAAATGAGACTTTTTTCAGTCATGCGTGAAATATGCCTTTTAGATATGTGGGAAAAATGTCGAAAATTGGGACATTAGACATCTTTAAGGTGCTGACTTGTTGCTACTTGGAACTAGAAACTATTAACAATTTCTCATGACAATATTACTGGGTCCAATAATTGAATTAATGGTAATGAAATATTTGAGAATAATGTTTAAATCTGAGGGTTTTAAATCTAAAATAAATACCGATTAGAATTGAATTGAACAAGTCGCGTAGCTTTTGTACGTTGAAGTACCCCGCGATGAGGTGCACGCAAGAGTCCCAAGGTAAGGGTCAGTCATACCACACAGAACTGAACAAATATAAATTTAGCGAAATTCATAGCACAAAATTTTGCTATTCTGAAGAAAAAGGTTATAGAACATTTCAGATTTTAATTTTCACATATTATGAGAGAAAAATATATAATTTACGAGATTTTCAGTAAACAATCATTGTTTAAATTGAGCCCAGGGGCAACTTGACATTTTGACAACAGTTATCTGTTTAAAAGTTTGAAACATATGAGTATCATCTCATTAAATCCTCCAATTTCAAAAATTGAATTTTTTGATTCGGATAATTTTTCAATATGTTATTGTGCGCATATCGAAGACTTTAGCTGTGAATTTTCATCTCTCAATCTCGGAAAGTTCTTCAGTTATGAATGACTCGTAGTAGATTCAATATAATTGAATGTCTATGAATTTTTTTTTTCAATTTCTCGTGTGAATATCGGGTTTCTCACCTGCAATATTTCACCACAAATTTCCCATATCTTCTCATACATTGCTCAAAAAAGAAAACACATTTTTGGAAGGTACCTGCAAATACTCATGCTGATACATAACTTCCGCAAAAATTGCTAACGTTTTCAAGCTTCTGTGCTGTTTTTTACGTATCTTATTTGTGATGGAATTAATATTTACTCATAATATCATGACATTGATATGCATTATTTATATATTGTTCGTATGATTTATATAATAACATGCGGTCAATTATATGGAATAGAAAGTTTGTGCACAGCTATGCAAGTAGTTATCCGGTATACAAGTCTGCATTTTATGTATGTACCAAGTAATCGATAATTATTCCAAATTATATTATTCGACGCGTACATATATATAAAATAATGTTAATTTGATGAGTCAATTGAATCTATTTTATAATTTTCCGGTATCAATTTTCAATATAGGCTGCCCAGAGGGATTCCCACACAAGTGATTTCTTAAATGAACAAGTATCATTAGAATTGTATTCATAATACTATTTTTGTGTCGATGAAAATACGGAAATACATATTTCAAAATTTGTTAATTACAATCCATTCAGTATCTCAAATAAAAAAATCCACCATATAATTATTTGCTAGACTAGAATATTTTCACGATATTGAAATGCGGAAACCAGAAACTCGATTCATATACTGGGTGTTGAGTATTGAAGCATGTACATTCGAGGTTTTACTCTGCAGATGAGCTCCACAACCGCAAGGTCATGAAATCTCTCGGGGATTTCCCGTATGTAGGCCATTTTTTTTATGGAAGATGTACACGTTTGGGAGATTTGCATAGCCATGACCTAGAGCTTCTTCGAAAGCTATTACATAGTGACTATCCATGTCTTCATCATCCTGGAGAAAGTATAGTAAAGCGTTCGTTACGCTCATAGAAATGTGCAAAAAGCTCCTTGTCACTCAGTCTAGGCAGCTGTTTCCTGATAAGAATTGAACAAGGGTACTGACTCAGTCATTTTGTAATATCTTGGATGTAATTAGTTGATAATGCAATAGTCCAATGTTCCGAATCTAGGTCGAAAGACCTCAATCAATTAGTGAAATTCTTATACCAAATTCACAGAATTTTTCCTGGACTATAATGTGTAAATAATGAGTGATGTTATTATTGATGAATCAAAGTTGTTGTAATTTGTGACTTATTTATTAACTCAGTATTTGCGGACCGATACCTGATAAGTAGTTGGGTTGCTGGTGACCGTTTTTTTTCTTTATGAATAGTCGAACATATATCATATTGCACTAATAACACCTTTCCATCTGCAGAAATTATACGGTTGATGCTTACAGTTGTAGTCCATCATTGATCCAGAAGGAATCATGAAACGCGCTCGCCAATGGTATTTTCATCTCAGTTTTGATGTCTTCGATGAATGTGGATTATAATGACCCTTTTCTTTTACTGTAGGCCTGATGAAGTCCATCCTCTGCAATCTTTTTCATATGATCAATTAGAAGAATCACTGGAAAAAGTATACATGATTGAATGTTTTTCTCGGAACAAGTAACGGTAAATTGACGATTTTGATAAATGATAGAATTATTGCAGATTGAATTGATATCTTAAGCGATTACTTATCCATTCGACTGTCTATATATACTTGTACAAATATTAGGTATTAGTATTTTTTTTATCAATAGTATTGTAATAATTCTCCAATCACTGATGAACAGTTTTCATCATTACAATATCCGAAAATTAGTGAAACCAATGGAAAAATAGTTCCAGTTTTCGTCCCAGTTGGTTTTGCGTGAAATTTCGGTTCACAAGTTCAAATTCTAAAAAAGTTCTCCGCCGAGACTCGAAGAACCACCAAAATGTATACCTATTTTTCATTTCCAACTCGACACACTAGTTAAGTCGAACATATAGACCGAACTTGTACATGAATCAATGCCGTAAAAATACATCAATATGCAAATAAATATGCAAGTAGAGGGTAAAGTGATCCCCTTTATTTTTTTGCCGGTTACATACCGATATTCGGATGCCTAGAATACCTAGACTGTGAATCAATAGAAGGTAGTTCAATTTACACGGTAACTGACGTACGTTGGCTTATATACAGTACCGGTACAAATCATATTCATCTGTGAGTAACATCTGTATTGCCATGTTTAATAGATCTCAATCTGGAAGATAATAAACCAAACCACAAATTATTTCATTAAACCTTCGAGTGAACGGATATTTCGATATCACGAAAGAGGTTGCTTGTATTAACGGCACATTCACCTTATTGGAATAGTTATAACTATATACAGACTGGTTTGAAAATATATATATACAAGAATTGGTATGAAACACTATGGCTGAACAAAATATCAACTAATATAAAAAGACAAACCCCCACATACACATTTCTTGAAATAAATTGCATCTAATCCAATTCCCCTCTCGCACTGTCTCATAAATTCACATGCACTGTACTTCTCCAGTCTAATATTCTTTATTGTCCCTGTCATCATTATTCCATTGTATGGCACGTTTCATTCCCCTATGCCTTCCATGATAATCATACCCCCGGTTGGAATTACAAATAAGTGTGAGAATTTAAACATGTGCGTGATTGAAGGGATGACATCCAGAGTACAATCCAATGAAATAAGAAGGCACGAGAAAAGATGAAAGAGATTTCATTATTGACATATCGTAAAGTTCATTCCATAGCCGGTGGCACTGTCTTGTATTGAACAATCATAATATTCCAACATACAGTTGTCGACGACGCACAGAAAATGATGGACAAAGTAAACTCTATTGATAATCATTTTTCACTGAAGACATTAAAATTTTTTATGCATTTTATCGGTATGTGGCCAACTACAAATCCACGTGATCGATTTATATCTGATATGATGTTATTTTACGCTGTTGGTGCCGTATTTTCGGGTTTTATCATCATGGGTATTGATTTCTACTACGTTTGGGGAGATCTACAAGTATATAAACTAAAAGTCAATTTCCATCTTGTAATCAAGAACAAATTTGTACTAATTGTGTGTGTTTTTTTTTTATGGATTTTATTAGGCGATTGCGAATAACATACCTGTCACAATCACTATCATCATTGAGATTGGTCAATTAATAAAATTCGTAGCAAATCGCGATGAAGTAATGAACCTCAATACTTTTACTGAGAAAACGTTCTGGAAGGTGCCATACGATACGACAGAATGTCACATACTGGATGAATGTAATCGTAAGAGTATAAGGATGGTTATTACTGACTTGTTTCTTTCGCAAACAATTGTATGGGCATATACAATGATTCCAGTTATCGGTGAGGCTGTTACCAGATTTAAAAAATTTTTCCAATCCAAGATTCTTCAATAATTGTGTATCTTCAGATATTGTAGAAGTTCCCTTTCTGTTTTTTTTTTGTTTGCTGTCTGTATTTTATTGTAGAAGTGTGATTATGGTTTTTAGAATCTATTGGAGAAGATGCGTCTGAACGAATGCTACCTTTCAATTTGTATTTCAATTTACCATACACAAAGACGCCCTACTACGAAATTGCATATATTGTTGAGGTGAATTTTATTAATACATGATAAAAACGTATTTCTCGGTAATGGTAAACATCCCAACTTCGAAGATTTCAATGTCAAATTTAGATCACTAATTGACATTGCGTTTGACCCTATTCGCACTGCTCTAACTCATTTTGCAATAAAATTGAATAATTATTATAGTTATTCAACTCTTTGAGCGGTAGTGAATTGAACCAGGGATGCGGTGTATTTAGGACGTAATTAGATGTCATTCTATATATCTAGAAATTTCAAAGCCTTGCGGTCAATATTTTTCTGTGGACTAGTCTAATTTCAATGGGATAGATGTTACATACATAATATAAATTTTCAAAGAAGGGGTGTTCACCATTACCCATTTTTTCATATACTGCTTCAATTAATAATTCATGTATCAGTTTGTTACTGCGATGGGCGTTGGAATTTGTGCTGTGATTTTTGCTGGTTATCTTGGTACAATAAGTTTCTATACAGCCGGCCAATTCAAAATTCTTCAACGTAGATTAGAACGTGCTATATATAATGTGGAAAGCACGCAAGTGGGAGACGCAATTGCTAAAGTGAAAATCAGCATGAACTTTTTAAATATCAAAGACTGTATTAAGCAACACCAAGTGCTCATACTTTACATAGGAAGGTTGGAAAATCTCTTCAACATAATAATGATGATTCAAACTTTGGGAAGCATTGTGATGATGTGTTTCTGCGGATTCCAAGTATTTCTATTGGTAATATAAAGAGAAAACTAGAAAAAACTCATTCCATTTGACTGAATGAATATATTTCATTCTTTTATCTAGGGTGATCAGACATCAATTTTACGAATGATATCGAGTATAGCATTTCTATTCGTCTCGATGGTACAATTGTTTTTGTTTGCATGGCCATGTCATGAAATAATTACTGAAAGTCAGGAAGTGAGCGGGGCAGCTTATCGAGCATTGTGGTTCTGTTTGCCATCTACAACTGAGGGCAGATCATGTAGACAATTATTACTCATTGTCATTACTAGAGCCCGACGACCATGCACACTCACTGTTGGAAAATTCGCGCCAATGTCACTGCAAATGTTTACTTCCGTAAAGTTATAGTATTCTTATCACAAAATACTAATACATGTAACTGAAAATATTAATTTAATAATGATGTGCAACTCTCACAGGTATTCAATAAATCAACATCTTTCGTCGCAGTTTTACGACGGATGAATGAGTGAGAATAATAACTGTGGGATACAGCTCTTTGCAAACCTATTCTTGGGATGAAAAACAGACAAATCGTTGATATCAATCCTTTATAATATATTAGTTCCAGCGGAATCGATTTTCATTGATCAATATATCAATTAATATTCCCACAGATATATTTGTACTATTTTTTAATTGAATTATATGAATAAATATAAGTCGCAAGACATCATCTGTGATTAGTGCAAAACATATTTTCAAGCATCCATATACCATTTCATCATATTCATGACGTAGGAATGAATACAGGAATGGCTTTGTCATCAGTTATCATATGGGTTTGAAAATCAATTAATACACTGTAAACCCAAGTGTTTTAGTTTATAACATGTTAAGTTCTCGAATCGGCATAATACATTTCTAGTAGAACATTCCAAGTAGGAAAAACCATAATCATTGAATTATATCACTGATATTGTGTCAGTCTAATGCTATTATTGATTCATTCGAAGAAAAACAAGGAAAAATCATAGACATAGTAGGAGTATAATCCAGAAGTTATACTCGTTCATTCAATCCAAATATTATATTTCCAGGAAATACTCACATTTATCGCATTCTAGGAGGCAGTATCAACCTGAATCAACCCAACTAACTTCATGATACAATATCTTCTTAAAAATCAATTCAGAGATCATTCAACATGACAGAGGTAATTCCAATTCAATACTCACTCATACGGTAAATAGATTTGAGAAGGTTAATTATGTCAGGATAGATTTTATATTGGTTGGATATATTGGTCAACGGATACAAATTATTGCATCTGCTGTATTTCTTGAGCAATATTTTTACTGACAATACCTGATGAGCATCTGGTTCTCGCTGAATTCATTGTACATTCATATAAACATATATTACTCCATTTGAAATGCACTCACGTTCGCAAGGATCAAACGATTAATGTTCTCAGTTAGCTCAACATTAATTCAAGGAATCTTGAAACGTGCTCATACATGTTATTGTCGCGTCATTCCTAATCTCTCTCACTGTCTCTTTTTCTGCGAATATGGAATGTGACAGTTTTTTTGTTTTCATTTTTGCATATGTACAAGTGAGTGCATGTAATATTAGTATCATTATTATTTATTAAATAAATTGTCTATGTATATAAATAAGTAATTTATTTTGATAATTGACGAAAATCAGTCAATTCCCGGATATTTATGCCTACATAATATTCTTGAGATGTTTAGAAACAGCCGGAATTGAATCGAACGCTAACCCAGTACCTTTGCAGATTTTCAGATTCCAAACCAGATGTTGTGCGGAAGATTTGATTGGATGACGCTTGAAGTTGAACACTGAACAAAACTATACTAATTTGCGTGCCCCATCGTTGATGAATAATGCCCGCCCTATGATTTCCTTCTTTCTATTTTTTTACACAATTTCATTGAAGTCCAACAATTCATCCTCAAAATTCCATTTGCGACACTTTGAATCCAGTCAAATACAAAACAGCTCTGATGTGAATTGGAATAAACGTATTCAGAATGTTATGACACATATTTCAGAATGTAACGTTCAACAAATTTGTTACAATAATCACGATTCAATAAGCTATTTTCAACTGTTCCTGAATGACAACGGATTTATTTGTTATGGGGTCTACGGTTCATAACGCAGTAATGAAGATCAACTCGAACTACCGGTTCAAATTTCATCAACTATGATCTAATTCATTCAACAAACATATAATGTGACCAATCATATTGCTTTATAATGTTTCGATTTGAGATAATGTTCTAGTTGTATGAGTCGATTGAGTGCTTCATTTTCCATTGGATTTGACAGAAGGAAACATCAAATAAATTTGTTTCAATCAGGCTTATTGTGTGTCTACTCAAAATTATTGCATAATTGTACCTATCGATCTCAAATGTCAGATGTACGTCTATATAGAAGTGCAATGATATACTGACCTTATACATGATATAGATATTTGAACTAGAATTTGCGTTCAGCGCGAGAAACGACTTTTTTTTGAATTGATATGCAAGCATAAGATAATGTGCCTGTCTCTATTCAATTTTCCGATCACTTACCGACACTTGAATCTGTAGGATATCAAGCAAGGAGATCAACAAGTGGTATGAACCAACACGGTAACTTATGAACAGTGCGGATAGTACCTTCACAAAGCAAATACTCCTGTCGGTATTTCGGATTTGTGATCAATAGAACAGAAATCTGGAGATCCTCAAACCTGCAAGAAAATATAAATTTTTTATCTCATCACCAACGCAATGATTCGTATAGAAAGCATATATTTTACCTGCTCATAGTCTTTCAATTCTGATTATGAGTTCCGAGAAAATGATTTGTGAGATGTTTCCCACTAACGATAGAAGCTAACCTACATCCTATATCATCACAATTGTAGACAAAATCACATATTCATTTCGCTGTCGAAGCTAATCACACCTTCACTTTTCTCGCACATATCATTTGATGCGTAAAACTCAGCACCATGAAAGAATCATCTTGGAGAAGAAACAAACGCTTCCCCCATGTAGGGAAGATCAATTTTATCTGTGTAGATTTTCTAGGATTTCGGCTGTAACGTTATATCAACTCTGCGGCTAAAATTTACTCATTCCGGTAGATTGATATTGTATGAGGAAAGATGAAAGCGGTTATTGACACATGAGTATTAGAAAAACCGATCTAGCCCTCGCTTTGGATTGAATCGAAGTGAAAGTAAGGTGTGTCTAATTTTTAATGGCATTTTTAGTATGATGAAAATGATTCGATTAGTGAGACAAGATTTGATGGAGAGAATTTGATAATTTCAGTGTGTTTGCCACAGAAACTTCGTGTCCTACAGTGAGCAGAAGTTCTTTGTGAATAAATGTTCTTGGAGAGAATTATTGATCAATTTCCAATTGTCAACGGTAATTTTGTTATAGTTTTTCTTTCTAAACGTCAGATAATTAAAACGATTGAAAAAGTACTTCACTTATTCAGTAGAAAATGGAAATAGATACACAAACAATATCTTGCCCGAAACGTCTGAAGTTGGTCCGTCCCATTGTATTCTAAAATCTCAGCCGATACCTAGCGATATCCCCTCTGCACGTTACTCTAAGTAAATTGAACCGGCTACAGTCCACTCCTACACTGGCATATAATTTCCTATCGATCATATAGCTCTCTTTTCTACCTTGTGATATTTACTTTTCTCTATAGCTTTAATGTTCAATTACACGCTGCATCGTTTTATGCTTTCTACAAAGACAACGCTACACGGTCGTACGCATTTACAAATGCATAAATTTAAAGAGAACTGTTCAAGAATAATTGGCATCCAATGTACATGCTATCACACTAGAAAGGAACGGGAAAAGATAAAAGAGACTTGGTATAAGTTCATCACCGACGCCATAGTACGTCTATATGTCAAACAATCACCATCACTTGGAATCGAATTGTCAACGAATACAGAAAGCTATGAATGAAGTAAACGGCATTGATCATCATTTTTCATTAAAGACACTGCGATTTCTCATGCGCTTCGTGGGTATGTGGCCGACTGCCAATTCACGAGATCGATTTATCTCTAACGTAATGTTATTTTACGCCGTTAGTGCTGTGTTTTTTGCATTTATCGTAATGAGTGTCGATTTATATAAATCTTGGGGTGATCTATATGTACGTCTATATATGAATGATGGATGTGTTTTTCATCCATAATTACACACGGATTGTTTCTGATTATTGTTTCTGATTACAAAATTCTACTAGGCAATTTCGCATAATGTACCTGTTACGATAACAATCGTTATTGAAATTGTTGAATTGATGAAATTTGTGATAAATCGAAGTGAAGTAATGAACTTCAATACTTACACGGAGCAGACATTTTGGAATGCAGGATATGACGCAACAGAATGTCAAATATTGGATGAATGCAATCGCAAGAGTATAAAAATGGTTGTTACTGACTTCTTCCTGGCTCAAAGCTTTACATGGTTACATCTGAGCATTCCAATAATTGGTAAGTCTATTTCATTATTTTTCGAATTTGAAATTCATTCAGTTTTCAATTGTTTGACACTTTAGACTATTTATAATATTTATGTTTTTTTTTTCCCAGACATGTACAGTTTATTCACTGCTTTTTATTGTCAATTTTAGAATACACTGGAGACGATGCTTCTGATCGAGTGTTACCTTTCAACTTATATTTCAATTTACCACTTACAGAGACGCCCTTTTATGAAATTGCATATATTGTTGAGGTGAATTTTCAATCAAACACATGAAAAATAATTTTTCCTTCTGTTTTTATTCGTCATTCATGTATCAGTCTGTTTCTGCGATGGGTGTTACAATTTGTGCTGTCATTTTCGCTGGATATCTCGGTACAATGAATTTCTACACAGCTGGCCAATTCAAAATTTTACAACGTCAATTAGAACGTGCTATATATGACTCGGGAGACGTGAAGGTAAAAAATTCAATGACCAATGTCAAACTTAATATGAACTGTGAAAACATCAAGAGCTGCATCAAGCAACACCAATTGCTCATACTCTATATTGAAAGGATAGAGAATTTATTCAACGTGATAATGTTGATTCAAACTATAGGAAGCGTTGCTTTACTGTGCTTCTCCGGATTTCAAATACTCTTGGTAATGAAAAGGACAATGTAAAAAAAATTGAATTCATGTTCTATATGTTTCGTTTTCTTATCCAGGACGATCAGAGTTCCATTCTACGGATGGTGATGAGTATAGTGTTGTTGATCGTTTCAATAGTACAACTATTTTTATTTGCTTGGCCGTGTCATGAAATAATTACTGAGAGCCTGGAAGTGAGTGAAGCAGCCTATCGAGCATCGTGGTTTAGTTTACCATATGATAGTGAAGGCAGGGCATGTCGACAATTATTACTCATTGTTATTACTAGAGCCCGTCGAGCGTGCACACTCAGTGTTGGAAAATTCGCGCCAATGTCACTACAAACGTTTGCTTCCGTAATATGACAGTATTTTTATTACGATACCCTCATAATATAGATTTTCTGATGTACTGTCAATAATTCGGTTTGATGATTGTAGGTTTTCAATACGGCGATATCTTATTTCACGGTTTTACGTCAGATGAATGAGTCAACAGAACAGTAAACCAAGGAACATAGATCTCTGTAGTGACAAAACCAAATGTACAATTATGAGTCGTCAGGCAGTAGTGTAGGTAGAGAACTTCCACTCAATTATTGGGTTCAGCAACACGGACGTCCGTTGGTATCACATACTACACATTATGTTTCCACAGGATTTTAATAATCTATCAGCTCAAATCGATTCGTATATCTTCGCATAATGATGCTCTAGGCTTTGAAAGAATTACACGTCAAGATACGAGGAGAAAGTGGTTGCACACTGTTAAATCGATCATAATATGTTTACTTTGTAAATTCTCACAAATGTGTTTATCATTCTCAAAGTAGTCATTCTTCAATATATTCATTGTTTTCCGGCAACGAAAATGATATATGTGAAAACTCGATCTACAGAGTATATTTCAATATATGATCAGCACTTTTTTTGTATCAGCTGCAATCCGGTGTTAATTCATACTTGTTGATTGAACACAAGACCGAAAATCAAACGCTTTACTAAAACTTACAAAAGTATTCATATTCACATGGTATTTGATGAAAGAAATTATCAATACAAAAATATATGATGGTTTTTCTCACTGTGTTATATCATGCCAATGCTGACAATAATGGTGTGATCCAGTAACTAAACCAGAAATACGTATCTTTTCTCTTTCCATATGGAATCGTTAAAGAATGTAGAAAATAGTTGCAATGAATAAATTTTTTACAATATACCGCACGTACTTATGTTCACAGATATACACACATTTCATTCATCAATGAACATTTCAATTAACAATCAAATCAATAACATTAGATAGACGCGAAAATATCATTTATGAGGACCACTTTTGTTTGACAATTGGATAAAATTTTGATAACATAAATTTTACTTACAAATGTCTGTTATGAATGAAATTAATGGTAACTTGTTGAACTTCTTTTATTTCGTTTTATTGCGCGAAGTCCGTTAAGATGTTATTATTTTTCGTAGCCGAAGAACCACCCAGCTGAACTTGCATCCTCTCAACTAAAAAACTGTATGTGCGCCAGAGTGGTTCATAATCGATATGAATTCTAACGTCTACATAAAGTCTCCACCAGTATCTAGAGACGTCGTGTCTATAATAAGTTCCAGTACGTAAATTATACACCCGCCACAATCGCTTATTCTTTCAGCCCCGTTATTCTATATCAAACGTATTACTTTCTTACTCACTCTATCGTTCCGTGCTATCCCTGTCATTGCTCCGTCACATAATCACACGGAACATTCATCTATTCTTTACAGAATATTATACCTTCCTGTGACGGTGTGAAGGCAAGGCCAAAGATGACAAAGTGTTACCTTGATAGCACACCACACACTTCATTTTTTTTTGCTCTGCCGAATAGTCGTTTGTGACATATAGAAAACCATGGGTAGAGTAAGCGGTATTCGTAACCACTTTTCTTTACGGATATTGCGTTTCTTTATGAATGTCGTAGGTATGTGGCCAGTTAAAAATGTTCGTGAACAATTCATATCTGATGTTTTACTATCTTACACTGCCACTGTGGTAATATTGGCTTTGATGATTGAGACACGAGATTTCTATTATTCCTGGGGTGATCTACACGTATGTCTATGACCAATGTTGAGACTCAGGTATGTATGTGACCAATTCATTTCATACGTATTTTTTCTCTTTGAAATATCTTAGGCGATTTCATACAATGCACCTACTACAATTACCGTTGCCATTGAAGTCCTTAAATTGGGAAAATTCGTGGTGAATCGAAGTGAAGTTATGAGCTTCAATGCTTATACGGAGAAAACATTTTGGAAGATATCTTACGATTCTGCAGAGTATGAAATATTGAATAAATGTAATCGTCAGAGTTTGAAAATTGTTGCTACTCATATTTTCCTCATGCTATGTGTTGTATGGATGAATTTGAGTATTCCAATTGTCGGTGAGTTTGAATTTATTGTTCATTGTATACTAACTGATAACAACATTAAGGGGATATTCTAACAATCTACAATTCGGAATTTGATTGCTTTTTCCATTTTCTTCAAGTATACACTTTTAAACATATGTCCTGGTGAAAACATTTAAAAAATTTGTACAATTAACAAAGTAATAGCGATTTGAATACGGCAGGATTGGGTATTAGCACATTTTACTCTCAATTTCAAACGCGTTTTTTTTTCCAAACTACTCTCTTCAAGCTCGGCGACATAATATCTCAAGTTCTATTCAATAGATTGAGTTGAAATTGGGTGTGTACCTTTAGGATATGGTGTTTCATAACCTCTACCTCGAAAATAGCAAAATTATTATCATAACTATTTTTCTAAAATAATAAACTTTGAAAAAAAAAAAATACGAAAAATGAATTTTTTTTTTGCAGTCAGTCGTTATTATATGAATTTTTTTCTTTTCCATTTTGGTGAAAATGTGCGAGTTTCTAAGATTTCTTTTTATTCGGAACTATTCATTCTACATAATTGAAATTCGATGAGCGCATTGTTATATCTTTTACTTTTTCCTGAAACAATTTTTTTTTCCAATATTTATGGGAAGACACCACCGTGAAGGGCCAAAAATAGGTCGTAATTTCCGATTTTTTGTTTATATGAGGTATATAAGGGTTACATGTTTGGTCAACTTAATCTTCCATTACTTTTACAAATCCTAGAGTCAGCTGGGAAAAATATTTCTGAACGAACACTACCTTTCAATTTGTATTTGAACCTGCCACTTGCAGAGACACCCTACTACGAAGTTGCTTTTGTTCTTGAGGTAAAGTTCATCTATATGCATGAATTGAAACACTTTTCCATTAAAACAATCACTTATATATCAGACTGCTGCTGCAATGGGTGTTGGGATTTGCACTACGAGTTTTGCTGGTTTTCTATGCACGACAAATCTCTATGCAGCTGGTCAATTCAGGATTCTTCAACGCAAATTAGAATTGACATGTTGCAATAATGTAACGTCGATTTCACGCACTCGAGATACTACCAATAATAACTCACAACCAGCCGATAGGTAATAATCAACAATCAATGCTCATTCTGTGATGTTTATGAAGATGCGGTTTCGTCATTGAATAGTCATTTCTGCATCAATATAATTTCTCGATCTCATTTCAAGCACAAGAAAATTTATATCTACATACATTGTAAGGTTCAATAATTTTTCATCTAGGTGGAAATCGCATCTTGCGACTGGGCTCAACAAGAAAAACAGCACAGATTCTGCTCAGGTATTCAAGACTTCTACAATTGCTATATTGGCAGAAAAATAAAGAATTCTTTTGCAAAATATCAAAGGAAAAGTTTGTTTCAATCACTATCAAGGATGTTGGCGAACGTCAAAAATTTGATTCATCACAACTGAAACAACCTGATATGGAGAACATCGCGGCTGATAATCTAAGTTCCGAGAAGACTGGCAAAGCCACATTCGTTCTTCTCAGAGATTGTATCATGCAGCATCAACAACTCATTCATTATATGGAGAGAGTGGAAAATCTCTTCAGCACAATAATGTTGGCGCAAGCTTTAGGAAGTATCTTGGAAATTTGCTTCTCCGGTTTTCAAATTCTTCTGGTAAATAATCAAAATAAAATTTCATATATTCACTTGTTATATTAAACTTTGTTCTGCTGGACAATTCAGGGAGTCGGAAGTTCAGTTATGAGAACGACATTGAGTGTACAATTTCTCATAGCTGCAATGGTCCAATTATTATTGTTTTCTTGGTCGAGCCACGAAATAATAATTGAAAGTCAGGAAATTGCTGAAGCAGCCTATCGGGCATATTGGTACGGTTTGGGATATACCAACGAGGGCAAGGCATTCAGACAATCATTACTGATAATAATTGCGAGAGCACGTAGACCATGCATTCTTACTGTCGGAAAATTTGCCCCAATGTCACTGGATACATTCACTTCGGTAAACTTATCGTATTCTAACCATTCAGTCGGATGATACTTTTCCAAAGCTATAAATTCAATAATGTTCTATTTGTTCCTACAGGTTTTCAATACATCGATATCATATTTTACGATTCTACGTCAGGTAAATGAAGGCATGGAAGAATGAAAGAATCCAACGTTATAACCATTCAAAATGAGCCGTATATAATATCATCCACCGGTGATGTTGGTGAACCCGTTACGTAATTATTAATCAGATATAGTCGAACGAACAGATATCTAAGAATATCATGTAATGGCATTGAGATGAACAATGCGAGAAAATATGTATCGCATATATATTACGACCATTAATGTCTTATTAACTTTATTTCATTTAAATATATAGACGTATGAACTTACAGTCTCAGCAATGTTATGCTATCTGCAATCATCATATATTAGAGTCCCGACAGTCGATAATTTACATGTCCTTTCTCTTTTTCCTGTCACTCAAGTAGACTTGTTTGAGTTTATGTCGAACATATATTTACAAATTTTCAATCACGTTGGAATATAATATTTAATTTTCATCTGAAGTTAATCTCATATTGGAAAATATTCGAGTTACAGTTAAAAATTTAACTTAGATAGATTATCGTTATTCACTACATCTTCCTTGTCTAACGTTTGCTATTACTTTTTGAAATAGGCATAAAGATCTGATGAGTTATATTTCTTCTTATGTATAATAATACATCACTCACTCTTTTTCTACGACGGAAAATCTTTGCGAGCGCATTCATATCACTTAGCTCAAAAATAGTATGAGGGTGGAAGTTATTCGCAACAATGTGAGACATTGTCAATGGAATAAATCTTCACTAATACCTAGGGATATTCCACCCCACAGACATTACTCGACGTGAAACACCCAGCGGCTGCCGTTACCTCCCTTACTGCTCTGTAATTTCATATCGACCGTTACAAGTTTTCTCTCCTATTGTGATATCCTGCTTCCCTGTAATTTTTTTCTTCGCAATATATAATGATACTTTGCAATAACATACGTGTTCTAGAAAAATTATACATCTATTGTTGGACTTATTGATGTCCTTGTGCTCTAGAGAATATATTTTCCCATCCTCTAGCAATAAGAGGGCACAGAAGCTGATGAAAGAGATTCAATTGCGAACCGTTACAATATAGAGTCTTTTGTTCCTGCACGACGACACGACTTTGTATTGAATTGTCATCGTGACTCGGCGGATAGTTGCGTTACCGAAAGAATATAAACAATTATGGATAATGTAAATGGCATTGAAAACCATATTCCACTAAGGACATTACGATTTTCTTTACGCCTTGTGGGTATGTGGCCTGTCAAGAATTCACGTGAACAACTTTTATCTGATATACTACTATTCAATACTTTTGCGCTAATGATTATGGCTGTCATGATTGAGACTTTCGATTTATATTGGTCATGGGGCGATTTACACGTATGTGTCACTAGTAAATACATTAATTGAGTATTGAGTCTTATCCACGAATTATCAATCATTCTTTTTTCTATATAATATTTTTCAGGCCGTTTCCTACAACGCACCTAACACCACTACTGTTGCGATTGAACTCCTCACATTAACACAGTTTGTATTGAATCGAAGTGAAGTTATGAAGTTCAATGCTTATACAGAGAAAACATTTTGGAAGACAACATATGAAGAGGTTGAACATCAAATATTGAATAAATGTAAACGTCAGAGTTTGACAATGATATTTATAAATATTTTCAATTCGCAATATATCGTATGGTTGTTTCTTACTATTCCAATTGTCGGTAAGTTTATATTTTTTCCTTATTCCATGTAAAGATATCGGTTGATTTTTAACGAAAATAATCAACCATTAGTTTGTTTAATTGAATGTTAGAGTAGCAGGGTTCTTTTTACAAATTTGCACTAATATCAAATATCATATAAAATTATTTTTGTCACTTATAATTCACTCCTTATTTTTTTTTCATGCATTTTAGAATCAGCGGGAAGGAATACTTCTGAACGAATACTACCGTTCGACCTGCATCTTGACTTACCACTGACACAGACGCCCTACTACGAAATAGCGTTTTTGATTGAGGTGAAAAATATCAATGAGTGATACTGTTGAAAAAAGAAAAAATTTTGGTCTATTAAAACATTTATATATCAGGCTGCTGGTATGGTGAGTGTTGGCCTTTGCATAACGGGCTTTGCTAGTTTCCTCTGCACAACCAATCTTTACGCCGCTGGCCAATTCAAGATTCTCCAGCGTAAATTAGAGTCAGCATGTTGCAACAATATAGCGAAACCCTCTCGCAGTCAGACCACCATCAACCGTATCACCCACTCATCAAATTGGTAACGCTCAATGATAACTCACGCATTAAATTGAACTATACACAGTACCCAACAGACAACGGCGGTATAGCTCATGAAGTAACGAATGGAATAGGAGCATGATGTTAGTGTCTCAGAGTTTGAGCGAGAAGCTGAAAAACTGTATTAATCGCTTACGTTTTGTCGATCCCACGAAAAGTAAATTAGAACAAAAGAATAAAATTGCTCCGACTCGGCATGAGATGCTTAGATGTGATTATATTGTGATATTTCATTCATAACTTTCATTTTCAGGTGGCAATTGCGGAATCCTTTCAACCGCAATATAATAGATGACACAAATATCATTAAGGTACTGCAATGCCGCAGTTGTACTGTTGGCAAATATTAAAATCTTTGTTCTGCAAAATCTTGTAAAAAAAAGAATTTATCTTGATTACCGTTAAGGATGTCAGACAAAATTCGAAATCTAATTTGTCAAGGTGTTCGAAACGTAATAAACAAAGCTTCAGTACTGATGATTGTCGTACTGTGATGGTGAAAGATGTGAAGATCAATATTCTCAGAGACTGCATCAAGCAACATCAACTGCTCTTAGATTATATGGAAAAGCTTGAGAATCTTTTGAGCGCTATAATGTTGGCGCAAACGTTGGGAAGTATTTTGAGAATTTGTTTCTCCGGCTTTCAAATTCTCTTGGTAAGGTACAAAAATATTATTTGTAGAAGACGAATCACCGCCAGACTTTTTCCTAGAATTGCCTCTCCCCCATTCTAGGATTTTTCTCCGGTCTGTGGCATGTGTCTAGGGGGGAGAGAGGATAGAAGTGCCACAGGAGAAGTATTGTGAATAGAATCTATTGTGAAAAAAAAAACGTACTATATTATGAGTTGAAAATTTGTGGGTCGTTTGTTGACCGCCACTTAATAACTGCAATATATTATGAGCGTTTCGGTAAATTGGAAAAGTATGTAGGGTGGAAGGTGGGGGTGAAAATATATGTCCATGGACCAGGAAGGGAAAAGAGTAGGAAATTTTTGGTATCAATGAAACTGTGCTCACGTGTGAAGAATTAAGTCGAGGACGCAGCTGGAGTTAATTGTGAAAAAGTCCGGCGGAGAGTGCTCTCCTGCTACTAAACAGGAGAAAAAGTATTAAGAAGATATAATTCATCTATCTCAATGGAATTTTTCACTATTTCACCATGCAGGTCGGTAGAACTTCTATCTTACGGACAATGTTGAGTACACAATTCCTAGTAGGTGCAACATTATTATTTTTGATGTTCTCATGGTCGAGCCATGAAATAATTATTCAAAGCCAGGCAATTGCCGACGCGATCTATTGGGCGTCCTGGTATAGTTTGCCTTACACCAGTGATGGTAGAGCATGTAGACAATCGCTACTGATTATCAGTGCTAGAGCACGTAAACCATGCATTCTAACCGTTGGAAAATTTGCTTCATTGTCTCTCCAAACATTCGCTTCAGTAAGAGTGTACCACACCAACTATGAAACACAAAACAAAGAGATTCTCAGCAACACAGATTTGATAATGGTCCTTTCTTTCCACAGGTATTTAAGACGTCTCTATCTTATTTCACGATTTTACGGCAGATGAATGAGCAAATGTAAGAATGAACAGCTCTCTGTGACAACAAGCTAATGATGAGGCTGAATTCGTCATGCAATTTTCACTTTTACAACTCACCCAATGGTAATTTCGAAATATATGGCGTCTTTCATGACGTTTCCTAGCTGCCAAAATGAGATATGGTTTTATTCATAAAGTAAATTCTGTATTAAAACATGGTAAAAATGTTTCTATTTCAAGATAAAGCTGTTCTGACAGCAACGGAGCACTTTTCTTTACACTACTGTCACACCTGAATAGCAGTTGCATTGAGATAGTAATGAACCTTCACCAATACCACGAGACATTCCTGCTCACACACATTACTCGACATGGAGTACACAGCGGTTGCCGTTACTACCCTCACTGCTCTGTAATTTCATATCGACCGTTTCAAGTTTTTTCCCCCCATTGTGATATCTTTCAGTTTCCCTGTTATTTTTTCTTTCCAATATGTAACGATACATGGCAATCGCCTCTATGTTCTTAGAAAATTATACACTTACTGTCAGACTTTTTGATATTCATGTGTTCTAGAGAATAAATTTTTCCATCCCCTTGGAATAAGAAGGCACAGAAACTGATGAAAGAGATTCAATTGTGAACAATTACAACATACAGTCTTCTGTTCCTTTGATTCCACAACGACACGACTTTGCATTGAATTGTTATCGTGACGCGGCGGATAGTTGCGTTACCGAAAGAATATAAACAATTATGGATAATGTAAATGGCGTTGAAAACCATATTCCTCTAAGGACATTACGATTTTCTTTACGCCTTGTGGGTATGTGGCCTGTCGAAAATTCACGTGAACAACTTTTATCAGATATACTACTATTCAATACTGTCGCGCTAATGATTATGGCTGTGATGATTGAGACTTTCGATTTATATTGGTCATGGGGTGATTTACACGTATGTGTCATTACCCAATACATCGATTTTGTTATTGAGTCTCAGTCACGAATTATCAATAATTCTGATTTCTACATAAAATTTATCAGGCAGTTTCTTACAACGCACCTAACACTCTTACTGTTATTATTGAACTTCTCGAATTAACGCAGTTTGTATTGTATCGAAGTGAAGTAATGAAATTCAATGCTTATACAGAGAAAACATTTTGGAAGACAACATATGATGAGGTTGAACATCAAATATTGAATAAATGTAAACGTCAGAGTTTGACAATGATATTTATACATATTTTTAATTCGCAATATGTTGTATGTTTGTTTCTTACTATTCCAATTGTCGGTAAGTTTATATTTTTTTCTTATTCCATGTAAAGATATTGGTTGATTTTTAACGAGAATAATCATCCATTACTTCGCTTAATTGAATCTTAGAGTGACAGCGTTCTTTTTACAAATTTGCACTAATATCAAACATTCAAATTTAAGGGTGCCTACATATCTTATTTTCATCATACTATTTTTTAAATTTCTTGATAAATGTGAAGTTCATATAAAATTATTTTTGCCATTTATAATTCACTACCTATTTTTTTTTTCATGCATTTTAGAATCAGCTGGAAGAAATACTTCTGAACGAACACTGCCGTTTGACCTGCATCTTGACTTACCACTGACACAAACGCCCTACTACGAAATGGCGTTTCTCATTGAGGTGAAAAATATCCATGAGTAATACTGTTAAAAGAAGAAAAAGTTTTGGTCTATTAAAACATTTATATGTCAGGCTGCTGGTATGGTGAGTGTTGGCCTTTGCATAACGGGCTTCGCTGGGTTCCTCTGCACAACAAATCTTTACGCCGCCGGCCAATTCAAGATTCTCCAGCGTAGATTAGAGTCAGCATGTTGCAACAAAATAGTGAAACCCACTCGCAGTGAGACCACCATCAACCGTATCACCCACTCATCAAATTGGTAATGCTCAATAATAACTCACCCATTAAATTGAACTGTATACAGTACTCGACTGACAACGGCGGTATTGCTCAAGAAGTAACGAATGGAAGAGGAAAATGATGTTAGTGTCTCAGAGTTTGAGCGAGAAGCTGAAAAACTGTATTAATCGTTTACGTTTTGTCGACCCCACGAAAAGTCAATTAGGACAAAAGAATAAAATTGCTCCCACTCGGCATGAGATGCTTAGATGTTATTATATTGTGATATTTTATTCATAACTTTCATTTACAGGTGGCAAGTGTGGAATCCTTTCAACCGCAATATAATAGATGACACAAATTTCATTAAGGTACTGCAATGCCGCAGTTGTACTGTTGGCCAATATAAAAAATTTTGTTCTGCAAAATCTCGTAAAAAAAAGAGTTTATCTTGATTACCGTTAAGGATGTCAGTCAAAATTCGAAATCTAACTTGTCAAGTTGTTCGAAACGTAATAAACAAAGCATCAGTACTGATGATTGTCGTACTGTGATGATGAAAGATGTGAAGATCAATATTCTCAGAGACTGCATCAAGCAACATCAACTGCTCTTAGATTATATGGAAAGGGTCGAGAATCTTTTCAGCGTTATAATGTTGGCGCAAACGTTGGGAAGTATTTTGAAAATTTGCTTCTCCGGGTTTCAAATTCTCTTGGTAAGGAACAAAAATATTATTAGTAGAAGACGAATCACCGCCAGACTTTTTCCTAGAACTGCCTCTCCCCCATTCTAGGGGTTTTCTCCGGTCTGTGGCATGTGTCTAGGGGGGAGAGAGGATAGAAGTGCCACAGGAGAAGTATTGTGAATAGAATCTATTGTGAAAATAAGAAACGTACTATATTATGAGCAGAAAATTTGTGGGCCGTTTGTTGACCGCCGTTTAATAACTGTAATATAGTAGGAGCGTTTCGGTAAATTGGAAAAGTATGTTGGGTGGAAAATGGGAGGTGAAAATATATGTCCAAGGACCAGAAAGGAAAAAGAGTGGAAAGTTTTTGGTATCAATGGGACTGTAGGGGGGTTCCTCTGCCCATGTGTGAAGAAATAACTCGAGGACGCGGCTGGTGTTAATTCTGAAAAAGTCCGGCGGAGAGTGCTCTCCTGCTACTACACTGGAGAAAAAGTATTAAGAAGAAGATATAATTCATCTATCTCAATGGAATTTTTTACTTTTTGACCATCCAGGTCGGTGGGACTTCTATCTTACGGACAATGTTGAGTACACAATTCCTAGTAGGTGCAACATTCTTATTTTTTATGTTTTCATGGTCGAGTCATGAAATAATTATTGAAAGCCAGGCAATTGCCGAAGCGATCTATCGCGCGTCCTGGTACAGTTTGCCTTACACCAGTGAGGGTAGAGCATGTAGAAAATCTCTACTGATTATCAGTGCGAGAGCACGTAAACCCTGCATTCTTACCGTTGGAAAATTTGCTCCATTGTCACTCCAGACATTCGCTTCAGTAAGAGTGTACCTCACCAACTATGAAACACAAAACAAAGAAATTCTCAGCGACACAGATTCAATAATGGTTTTCTCTTTCCTCTTTTTTCTACAGGTATTTAAGACGTCTATATCTTATTTCACGATTTTACGGCAGATGAATGAGCAAATGGAAGAATGAATAGCTCTCTGTGACAACAAGCTAATGATGAGGCTGAATTCGTCATGAAATTTTCACTCCTACATACGTTTGGACGAACAGATATTTTACTATACTACAAATGAGATATTGAGGCCCGGTGAAAGGAAACTCTGAAATCAAACTCAGGCATACAACTACTATATAGGATATTGCTCTCTTGTAACGACGTAGATGTATTTTCATAGATTGTGATTATTGATGCATCAATAAAGCTTTTTCGAATATTAATGTTTCTCGGCGAACACTGATGGGACCCATATCAGACACGCAAGAACATCGAAAACATCGCATTTCATTATAAAAAATGAAGAAATAGTACGATAACTGATGAGTTCAACGAAGTAGAATTTGTATATTTGCGAAATGTCTCTACCATAATTACAGTCCGTGTTATTGGCAATAGATGTGTGTTCTGGCAAGTGGTTAGAAAAGAAGTAGGATACAGGGTATGTTTTCAGGTCAGATATGAACAATGAAAAATTTCTATCACCCGTTGTCACTCTGCTTCGGATTCGACTGTAAGTAACGTTTCCATGTTTTTTTCAATGTTTTAATCAAGTTATGCTCAGAATTGCTGAAGTGAAATGCCTGGAACTCGATATTTTCTCGCAACAAATACCAACACTGTTAGTTTAAGTGTGATGGGAATTACTACAAGATATATCTGGTATTAATTCCATTGTGAAATAAGAAGCTCCAAGATAGGGGATAACAGACTTTGTCACATACTTGGAATTAACTAGAAATTTATTATTGACTGTCATTGGTTGAACTCAAAAATATTTTATAAAAATGAAATCGAAGGGCACGATTATTATTTCTATATTCATTTCAATGGCGATGTCTTCCTTGTATCCGTTACAGGGAGAAGCCAAAGGTAATGGCTACAACTAACTTCCCCTTCGATTCAGTCCTAAATAGTATACCGACGTCCCAAGCATAGAATTATTAACTCACCCAATAGTAATTTCGAAATATATTGGCGTCTTTTATGATGATTCCTAGCAGCCAAAATGAGATATGGTTTTATTCATAAAGTAAATTCTGTATTAAAAAATGGTAAGAATGTCTCTATTTCAAGATAGAGCTGTTCTGATAGCAATCTAACACTCACTACTGTCACACCTGAATAATAGTTGCATTGTGACTGGAATGAACCTTCACCAATACCATGAGACATTCCTGCTCACACACATTACTCGACATGGAGTACACAGCGGTTGCCGTTACCTCCCTCACTGCTCTGTAATTTCATATCGACCGTATCAAGTTTTTTCCCCCATTGCGATATCTTTCAGTTTCCCTATTATTTTTTCTTTCCAATATGTATCGATACATTGCAATCTCCTCTGTATTCTAGGAAAATTATACACTCACTGTCAGACTTTTTGATGTTCATGTGTTCTAGGAAATAAATTTTTCCATCCCCTTGGAATAAGAAGGCACAGAAACGGATAAAACAGATTCAATTGTGAACAATTACAACATAGAATCTTTTGTTCCTACACGACGACACGACTTTGTATTGAATTGTTATCGTGTCACGGCGGATAGTTGCGTTACCGAAAGAATATAAACAATTATGGATAATGTAAATGACATTGATAAGCATTTTTCTCTGAGGACATTACGATTTTCTTTACGCCTTGTGGGTTTGTGGCCTGGCAAAAATACATGTGAACAACTTTTATCTGATATACTACTATTCAATACTGTTGCGCTAATGATTATAGCCTTAATGATTGTAACTATCGATTTATATTGGTCATGGGGTGATTTACACGTATGTGTCACTAGTAAATATATTAATTCGGTATTGAGTCTCATCCACGAATTATCAATGATTATTTTTTCTACATGAAAATTTATCAGGCAGTTTCTCACAACGCACCTAACACCACTACTGTTACGATTGAACTCCTCACATTAACACAGTTTGTATTGAATCGAAGTGAAGTTATGAAGTTCAATGCTTATACAGAGAAAACATTTTGGAAGATACCATACGACGCGGTAGAACATCAAATATTGAATAAATGTAATCGGCAGAGTTTGACAATGATCGTTATATACATGTTTTTTGCGCAATCGATCATATGGTTGTTTCTTACTATTCCGATTGTCGGTAAGTTTATATTTTCTCCTTATTACATCCCAAGATATCGATTGACTTTAACGAAAATAATCATTCATAGCTTCGCTGAGTCGAATCTTAGAGAGGCTGCGTTCTCTATATAAATTTGGAATAATATCGCACATTGAAGATTTAAAATGCCTACATATCTTATTTGTTCAATTTCTTGAAGAACGTGAAGTTTGAAAAAACATTATTTTTGTCACTAGCAATTCTCGCTCTATTTTTTTCTCATGCATTTTAGAATCAGCTGGTAGAAATACTTCTGAACGAACACTGCCGTTTGACCTGCATCTTGACTTACCACTGACACAGACGCCCTACTACGAAATGACGTTTCTCATGGAGGTTAAAAATATCCATCAGTAAAACTGTTAGAAGACGAAAAAGTTTCTGTGTATTAAAACATTGATAAATCAGGCTGCTGGTTTGGTGAGTGTTGGACTTTGCAATACGGGCTTTGCTGGTTTCCTTTGCACAATGAATCTTTATGCCGCCGGCCAATTCAGGATTCTCCAGCGTAAATTAGAATTAACATGTTGCAACGATAAAGCAATATCCTCTTTTGGTCAGACCAGTATCAACTGTATCACCAACTCATCCAATCGGTAACGCTCAATAATCTCTTTCACGATAAAATAGAATGTATTCAGTACGCGACAAGCAACACTGTAAAGCTCAAGAGGTAACGAATGGAAGAGGAATATGATGTTAATGTTACAGCGATTGAGCATGAAACTCAAAATCCTCCTTAACCTTTCACCTTTCATCAACCACTTGAAGAGTCAATTGGTCCGAGAAAATGAATTAGCTCTGATTCAGCTAAGACGCTCATATGTGGTTGTATTGCGATAATTTATTCATAACTAATTAACACTGCGTTGCATACATAGGCACTGTTTGTGACACAATTGCAATAAAATTGAATAATTACAGTAGTTATTCAACATTTGAGCAAGAATAATTTTCGAAATAATAGTTCAGTCACATACCGTAAAATGAAGTGTGGAGTCGAATTAATTCGACAGTGTTGTATGTTTGTGACGTAATTATATCTTACGACGTAATCATAACTTGAATTTTTCAGGTGGCAAGTGCTGCATCCCTTCTACCGCAATAAACTAAATCACACAAATTTCGCTAAGGTACTAAAATGCCACAGTTGCGCTGTTGGTAAACACATGTGTCATATGAAGCTATATTCAAAAAATTATTTATATATAATTTTCTGATTTGACCATATACGGGTATCTCAGACTATATATGGGCTTATCAAAAAATTTTTTACTGGCAACAAAACTTTGCTTTGAAAAATATCATGAAAAAAGTGTTTATCTTGATTGCCATTAAGGATGTCAGTGAAAATTCAAAATCTAATAATCAAAGCATCAGTACTGATGATTGTCGCGCCATCATGATGAAAGGTGTAGAATACAATATTCTCAAAGACTGCATCAAGCAACATCAACTACTTTTAGATTATATGGAAAGGGTTGAGAATCTTTCAAGCACTATGATGTTGGCGCAAGCGTTGGGAAGTATTTTGAAAATGTGTTTCTCCGGTTTTCAAATTCTCTTGGTAATGCACGAAGTTATGAGAAGAGAAATTTAATTCATCTATCTAAATGAAATCTTTTTAATATTTAATCATCCAGGTCGGTGGCACTTCTATCTTACGGACAATATTGAGTATACAATTTCTAGTAGCATCATTGTTCTTATTTTTGATGTTTTCATGGTCGAGTCATGAAATAATTATTGAAAGTCAGGCAATTGGCGAAGCGATTTATCGGGCATCTTGGTACAGATTGCCTTACACTAGTGAGGGTAAAGCCTGTAGACAAGCATTGCTAATTATCATTGCGAGAGCACGGAAGCCATGTACTCTTACCGTTGGAAAATTTGCTCCAATGTCACTCCAGACATTCGCTTCAGTAAGATTGTAGCATTCCAACTATAAAACACAAGAAATAAAGATTCTCAGTGACATAGATTTAATATTTGTCCTTTCTTTTTACAGGTATTTAATACGTCTATATCCTATTTCACGATTTTGCGACAGATGAATGAGCAGATAGAAGATTGAGCAGCACTCTGTGACAGAAAAACGAAATGAGTAGTTCATAGTCCCATCGGCTAATGGCGTTCGATCGCTATATAGGATGTACTGCTCATGTAAGGAAGTAGATGTATTTTGAAAGATTGTAATCATTGATAAATCAATAAAACTCTTTCGAATATTAACGCTTCCCGGCTAACACTAATAGAATTCAATCTTTCAACATGGATTGATGGAAGAGTCAATGATTCAGTCGACAATTTTCCACATGTTGTAGCAACAATGCGAATGTTTTAATCAAGTTATACTCAAAATAGCTAAAGCGAAACGCATGGAACTCGATATTTTCTCGCACTAATATCAACATTGTAAATTCAAGTGTGTTAAAAATTACTACAAGATGTAAAATAGAAAGCGCCAAGATAGAAAATAGTACACGTTATAGCACACTTGGAATTAATTAGAAATTGATTATCGACTGACATTGAACCAACTCACAAATGTTTTATGAAGATGGAAACAACGTCAACGATTATTATTATCGCGATATTTATCTCAATGAAAATGTCTTACGAGTATCTATTACAGGGAAGAGAAAAAGTTAATGGCTGCAAGTAACTTTCCCTTCGATTCAGTCCTAAATGGTATACTAAGCACAGAATTACTAAATCACCCGATGGTAATTTCGGAATATTCTACCTTTTTCATGGCGATTTCCAGCACCAAATGAGATATGGTTTTATTCATCCAATAAAATCTGTATTAAAAAATGGTGAGAATGCCTCTATTTCAAGATAGAACTGTTCTGATAGCAATATAGCACTCACTACTGTCACACCTGAATAGCAGTTGCATTGTGACTGGAATGAACCTTCACCAATACCAGGAGACATTCCTGCCCACACACATTACTCGACATGGAGTATACAGCGGTTGCCGTTACCTCCCTCACTGCTCTGTAATTTCATATCGACCGTTTTAAGTTTTTTCCCCCCATTGTGATATCTTTCAGTTTCTCTGTTATTTTTTCTATTCAATATGTAATGATACATTGCAATCTCCTCTGTGTTCTAAGAGAATTATACACTTACTGTTAGACTTTTTGATGTTCATGTGTTCTAGGAAATAAATTTTCCCATCCCCTTGGAATAAAAAGGCACAGAAACGGATGAAACAGATTCAATTGTGAACCGTTACAATATAGAGTCTTTTGTTCCTGCACGACGACACGACTTTGTATTGAATTGTTATCGTGTCACGGCGGATAGTTGCGTTACCGAAAGAATATAAACAATTATGGATAATGTAAATGAAATTGATAAGCATATTTCTCTGAGGACATTACGATTTTCTTTACGCCTTGTGGGTATGTGGCCTGTCGAAAATTTACGTGAACAACTTTTATCTGATATACTACTATTCAACACTACTGCGCTAATGATTATGGCTGTTGTGATTGAGACTTTCGATTTATATTGTTCGTGGGGTGATTTACACGTATGTGTCAATACCCAATACATTAATTCGGTATTGAGTCTCATTCACGAATTATCAATAATTATTTTTTCTATATCAAATTTATCAGGCAGTTTCTTACAACGCACCTAACACCACTACTGTTACGATTGAACTCCTCAAATTGACACAGTTTGTATTGAATCGAAGTGAAGTCATGAAGTTCAATGCTTATACAGAGAAAACATTTTGGAAAATACCATACGACGCGGTAGAACATCAAATATTGAATAAATGTAATCGGCAGAGTTTGACAATGATCGTTATATACATTTTCTTCGCTCAATGCGTCGTATGGTTGTTTCTTACTATTCCGATCGTTGGTAAGTTTATATTTTCTCCTTATTACATCTCAACATATCGATTGACTTCAACGAAAATAATCATTCATAGCTTCATTGAGGATTAAAAATGTGTACATATCTTATTTTTTCAATTTCCTGAAGAACGTGAAGTTTGAAAAAACATTATTTTTGTCACTAATAATTCTCGCTCTATTTTCTTTCTCATGCATTTTAGAATCAGCTGGTAGAAATACTTCTGAACGAACACTGCCGTTTGACCTGCATCTCGACTTACCACTGACACAGACGCCTTACTACGAAATGGCGTTTCTCATGGAGGTGAAAAATATCCATGAGTAATACTATTAAAAGACGAAGAAGTTTCTGTCTATTAAAACATTGATAAATCAGGCTGCTGGTATGCTGAGTGTTGGACTTTGCACTACAGGCTTTGCTGGTTTTCTTTGCACAACGAATCTTTACGCCGCCGGCCAATTCAAGATTCTCCAGCGTAAATTAGAATTAACATGTTGCAACGATAGAGCAATATCATCTTTTGGTCAGACCACTATCAACTGTATCACCAACTCATCCAATTGGTAACGTTCAATAATCTCTCTCACAATAAAATAGAATGTATTCATTACACGACAACCAACACTGTAAAGCTCAAGAGGTAACGAATGGAAGAGGAATATGATGTTAATGTTGCAGCGATTGAGCATGAAACTCAAAATCCTCCTTAATCTTTTGTTTATTCGTCAACCACTTGAAAAGTCAATTGGTCCAAGAAAATGAATTTGCTCTGATTCAGCTAAGACGCTCATATGTGGTTGTATTGCCATAATTTATTCATAACTAATTGAGAGTGCGTTGCATACATAGGCACTGTTTGTGGAGATGAATTAATTCGACAGTGTTGTATATTTGTGACGTAATCGGAACTTGTTTTTTTTCAGGTGGCAAGTGCTGCATCCTTTCTACCGCAATATACTAGATCACACAAATTTCGCTAAGGTACTGAAATGCCACAGTTGTGCTGTTGGTAAACACATGTGTCATATAAAGCTATATTCAAAAAATTATTTATATGTAATTTTCTGATTTGACCATATATGGGCATCTCAGACTATATATGGGCTTATCAAAAAATTTTTTTACGGGCAACAAAACTTTGCTTTGAAAAATATCGTGAAAAAAGTGTTTATCTTGATTGCCATTAAGGATGTCAGTGAAAATTCAAAATCTAATAAACAAAGCATCAGTACTGATGATTGTCGCGCCATCATGATGAAAGGTGTAGAGTACGATATTCTCAAAGACTGCATCAAGCAACATCAACTGCTTTTAGATTATATGGAGAGGGTTGAGAATCTTTCAAGCACTATAATGTTGGCGCAAGCGTTGGGAAGTATTTTGAAAATTTGCTTCTCGGGTTTTCAAATTCTCTTGGTAATGCACGAAGTTATGAGAAGAGAAATTTAATTCATCTATCTAAATGAAATCTTTTTAATATTTAATTATCCAGGTCGGTGGGACTTCTGTCTTACGGACAATGTTAAGTATACAATTTCTAGTAGGTTCATTGTTCTTATTTCTGATGTTTTCATGGTCGAGTCATGAAATAATTATTGAAAGTCAGGCAATTGGCGAAGCGATTTATCGGGCATCTTGGTACAGATTGCCTTACACTAGTGAGGGTAAAGCCTGTAGACAAGCATTGCTAATTATCATTGCAAGAGCACGGAAGCCATGCATTCTTACTGTTGGAAAATTTGCTCCAATGTCACTCCGTACATTTGTTTCAGTAAGACTTCAGTACTCCAACTATAAAACACAAGAAAAAGAGCTTCTCAACAACACAGATTTAATTATGGTCCTTTCTTTTTACAGGTATTCAATACGTCAATATCTTATTTCACAATTTTACGGCAAATGAATGAGCGAATGGAAGAATGAACAGCCCTCTGTAACAGCAAAACAAAATTCGTAGTTCATAGTGCCATCAGCCAATGATGTAGCTGAATTTCTCATGCAACTTTTACTTCTAGATACAGTTGGGCAAACAGATATTCAAATATACTATAAATGAGTTATTGAGGCACGGTGACAAAAAAACATGTGAAACTCAAATGCACGCATTCAATCACTATAGATGATGTAGCGTTCTTGTAACAACGTAGATGTATTTTAATAGATTGTGATTATTGATGATTCAATAAAGTTTATTCGAATATTAATGTTTCTCAACGAACACTGATAAAATTCGATCATCCAACATAAACTAGTGGAAGAGTCACTGATGTAGTTGGAAATTTTCCACACATTGTAACAACAATGCAATAAGTTTAATGACACCTGGTATTCACCACTGTCATCAGATGCTGATAACCCGGATAATCCAAGATATTCCAGATATATTCCAGGTCGAATATCAACGATGAAAAATGACTATTACTCATTGGCACTGATTTTTCGATTCAACCGGGAGTAACAAAATACCTGAAGTGTAACGTGTGAAACTTAATATCTTTCCACGACAGCAAATAATATCACAATTCTGTTCATGGAATAAATTTCCTATTAACAAATTGTAGAAATAGCTCCATTTCAGGATAGAACAGTTCCGAACACACATTATCATCACCCGCATCGCGTCAACGTAGAAATGTTATGAATCACTTCATGTTGGATAAACAATATAAGAACTCATAGATGCATAAAAACTGCTCGAATATCTAGACATATTCCCGTTACCATATATTACTCGACATGAATCACACAGCTGCGGCAGTGCATGCCTTCCTCATTGCCTAGTAATTTTTTATCGACCTCGTCATTCTTTTCATCCCCTCTAGTATATAAGTTAGATCCCCTGTGATTAGTCCACCAACTAATGATACATTGCGTTTACCTTTGTCTCCTGAAGAAACCATATGCCACTAGACAAATTTTTTCAAATGATGAAATAAAAAAGGCACACGGAATTATAAAGTTCGATTGTTGAAATGATTCAGTACTTATTTTCTTCTCGATGGTATAAGTTTGTCCTGTACTCATTGTAACTGGACAAACAGTTGTCAAGAAAAAATAGAGTCATGCATCAAGTAAATAGCATTGATAACCATTTTTCAGTAAAGACATTACGATTCTTCATGCGGCTTGTAGGTATGTGGCCTGTTGAAACTTTTCGTGAACAACTTATATCTGATGCCCTGTTGTCATACGTCATCGGCACGTTATTTGGTGCACTAATAATTCAGACTGCTGATTTGTTCTACTCACGAAATGATCTTCACGTATGTTTATAAACAATAATTTAATTTATTTTCGAATCCCAAGTATGAATTTGTCTAATTATATGTTATTTTTTTCTTTTTAACATGAAACTTTATAGGCGCTTTCCTACAATGCTCCTACAACCATTACAGTCATAATTGAAGTTTTTAAATTAGCAATGTTTGTTGCGAATCGAAGTGAACTTATGAGTTTTAATGCTTACACAGAGAAAATATTTTGGAAACCATCACATAACGAGGCAGAATGGCGAATTGTGAATGAATGTAATCGTCGGATTATAAGAATTGTTGGTATACATATTTTCATCGTGCAATGTGTTGCATGGTTGTATTTTAGTATTCCAATTGTCGGTGAGTCTTCATCTATTTTTCTTTCTATTTCAAATAGATATTAATTATTTTTCAATTCACATAAAGATTTGCCATTTCACTTGGAATTTTAATATTATATTGGTTTTCGTAGTTGTGTAATGAAATAATAATTGTGGTTGATTTAATCAATATCTTCAGTAATTCGAACGATCAGGAATATACCAGTTTCAGTAGCCAAAGTATTCGAGGTGTCATCCAGAAAAGTTAATAGTAATTTTGGGTAGAAACTCCCTCATCAAATTATATGCAATTTTACTCACTATTGCATTTGGTCAATCGATGCGGTAGCTAAATATTGATACAGGGAAAGAAGCTCCAACTAATTCGTGACAGAAATTTTGTATATGAATAATATATGCTTAATATATTTTTGGTTATATTCTAAATGAATAACTTTTCCACGAAGGACACCATGGAAAATGTGGCTATTTCTAATTCTATTAATAGAGTGATTCGATCAGAGAAATATTCCAACACGACCACACATAATCACACGCATGTGCACGCAAACAAACATGCACAACTTGTTAACATTATAGTTGTAAGACTCTTTTGGACACCGGCAATTTAAACTATAGTTGTTGTTTTATCAATTTTAGAATCAAGCGGACAAAATGTTTCTGAACGGTCACTTCCATTCAAGTTGCATTTCAATATTCCATATACACGAACGCCTTACTACGAGATCTGCTTTATTGTTGAGGTATCATTCGTTTATGTATATGAAGACAATTTTCAATTTATTAACCATTCATTTTTCAGTCAGCTTGTGCGTTGACAGTTGGTTTTAGCACCACGGGTTTTGGCGGTTTCCTCTGTACAACAAATCTTTACGCTGCCGGCCAATTCAAGATCCTTCAACGTAAATTAGAGCTCACATGTTACAACAATGGAACAAACTTTTCACACTTTCAATCCAAAACCGAGTGTCAATCTCACTTACATAATTGGTAGTACACATTGACTCAAATAATAATCGTAATATATATTAATATACAAAACAAAAAATACTTCTGTCTATTCGTATGGCAAGAGCTCACGAACGGTGAGTCCTAGCGTGATGACATTCATACAGTTTATTTATCTTGGGGAAGATATGATGAATATAACTATTTTCATCTCCAGACGTCGTTGCGTTGTACGTTTTTTTTTTTCTTTATTAAAACCAATTAACTTGTGACGTTTGGGTAAAGGTGCTTGACACATATTCCTTGGTATCATCACTGACACATTGCAAACATTAATTTTCATTGATAATATTATTCACATATTAGGGGGTGCGCATACTAGTATACGTATAAGAGAAGTGAGGAGGGGTTTTTTTTTTCCAAGTTCCGAGAATAAAAATGATAAAAAATGTTCATTATATTTGTCTAGGTTACCATTGAATCTTTCATCTAGCGCCAATCTGAAACATCACACTGATCTCACCAAGGTACTTTTGTTTAATAAAAGAAAGAGATAGTTTTTTGGGAAATATTAAAAACAAGCATTTATTGAGATTGTCGTACAGGATAACAATGAGCAACGGAAATCAAACTCTTCACAATTTACAATACCTGATATAAAGAGTATGAGAACTGATGATTTGACTATCGCAGACGATGCACCCTACGCTCTCCTCAAAGACTGCATCAAGCAGCATCAACTTCTTATACAGTATATGGGAAGAGTGGAAAATCTTTTCAGCGCAATAATGCTGGCACAAACTTTGGGAAGCATCTTGGAACTCTGCTTTGCTGGATTTCAAATTCTCTTGGTAATATACATATTATTAGAAAAAAAAAAAACATTAATAATTATTATATACTCTATTGAACTATTTCATCATTGGTCCATATTCAGGGTGTTGGAACCTCAGTGTTACGAACAGCGTTGAGCATACAATTCTTAACAGGTTCAATGGTTTTACTTCTATTCTTCTCCTGGTCGAGTCACGAAATAATTATTGAAAGTCAGGAAGTGGCTGAAGCGGCCTATCGCGCATCGTGGTACGGTTTGGGATATTCCAACGAGGAAAAAGCATTCAGACAAGCATTACTGATTATCATTGCAAGAGCACGTAAACCGTGTATTCTTACTGTTGGAAAATTTGTACCAATGTCACTGGATACCTTCACTTCGGTGAGGCTATAATATTCTAATTGCTGAGTCGAAACAATTGTATTATTCGAAACGTAGATGCGATCTCATTTCCACAGGTATTTAATACATCAATATCTTATTTCACAATTTTGCGACAAGTCAATGAGGAAAAGGAATAATGAACATATGTCTACCAACAATAACACAACCAAAAAGATACGTAGTCTACAGGATAGTCAACAGGTAACACGGAGAAGCTGTCATGGGATTATTGCTTGAAGATGGTCAAACTAATAAATGTTGCACATACAAGAACTGTACAATCGAATATGTTGAAAAAATAACTTTCCAAAATATAAGCAGGCATGAAACAATCATTGCTTGGCCAATCAGCTTATGTATCAATGTTGGAGGACGTAGAATCCAAGAAAATTTAATTGTAGCAACATACTCATTAGTCATTACATTTTTGTAATGACTAATTTTGAGTCTCTAAGATGTAGGTATCTGCAAATGATGAAGAAGGTAAGCATTTGGGACATATCGAACGAAAGTTGCAAAGAGCACTTATTATCGGTCAAGCGCTATCAAACTGGGTGTCGATAAAAATTCTATTCATCATTATGAACCGATAAAAGATATCTGTTCAACAGAATAGATATTCTGATATATTATGTACAAAACGCTTAACACCATTCATTTTTACGTATTGTCATGAACAGGTAAATTTTTATTGATTAAAATGAAATTTAGACAACACACGGTAATCCCAACGGTTTCCCATACCCGTTTGCAATCTGGAAGTTTATCATATTATCAACGGTAACAGATGTAGAATGTGAGTAGTAATATACCGACAAGGAATTGATGATACATAGATGTTCATCGGTGCTATTATGCAATCTTTTCATCATTGAATAATCCCACCATGTACGATGACCGTTACAGATTGCACATGGATACTAAAATATCACAAACTCCAAAATGGAATAACAATTTTCACCCCTTTTTCAGACAAAGACAAATACAAGAATAAATTAGTTTCAATTTACCATTTTTCATGAACATATTTTATTTTTGTGTGATAAAACATAATATCTAATTGTGAGTACACACTTAAATCAAAACGTCCTGATATACGATCAATAAAGAGGATATAATGCCAGCAGATAAACCGTTCAACCTCACAGAGAGATATAGCTTCAATTTATTCGTCCACCGTCTCAGCGATAAATTTTTTTAACATTTCTACGCCCTCGATGTTGGCGCTTCTGTATCCTGGCGCCGAACTTTTCACCCTTTCCGCCCACTCGCTCACGTTCTTGTACGGCTCGACCTCGAAGCCAAACGCCTGCAATTAATTTTGTATGAAAGAATGGGGAAAGTGGGGAGTTGAGTAAGTAGAGAAAGAGAGTTCAAGCACGGCTACTAGTACTTGTAACAAACTTGTAACGCTCTTTCTAAGTATTACTTCTGCTGTCGTAACAGTGGCGATCAGTGCTAAATCGGCGATCGTTAAATTGCGACCAGTAACGTAGTCATGATCCTGCAGATATGAATCAAGTGTTGCGAAACGATCCTTTAATTTATCGTATTTCGTCTCATCATGTTCTGATTCTTTCTTCAACACCACAGGATACTATTAATAATATGGTCTATATTAATCATTACTACTCGATGTTTATTAATAACTATTTTTTTTTATATAGAAAAACTATAAAGTTTCATGGAGCTGACTTACATAATATAATGACACAGCCTTGTGGAGAGTTCCAGTGTCAAACTGCAGACGTTGATGCACTAAAGCACGTGCATTTTGGCTTTTTGGATACAATTTTGAATTATCACCATACATATCTACCAAATAGCACATTATTGCCGCTCCCTCGCTTAATTCATAATCGTCATCAACGAGAAGAGGAATTGTCTTTATAGAATTTATCTAAACCAAAAGAAAAATGAATTCATATATTAATAATGAAATATTACATTAATTGGATCTAACATCATAATCCGATTTACCTCCTCGTAATCAGAATCAAGTTGTTCATCAGCCATCGTATTAATGGGTTTATAATTGAGATCGAGTCCAATTGCCTCTGCGGTAAGCATCACTGCTCGACAAGGCGAACTCATTGGTGCGTAATACAGATCACAAGTCATGATGTATTCAAGACAAATAGTCGAGATAAATATGTGTGTTTCAACTTCACCGAATGTTGACGGCAATGTATTTGATGATGGTGAAAAAGTTCTGTATTACATATATTCTATGTACGACATGTATCACTAGACTGCGAGTGAGTGACTGTGTAACGGAAATGGGAGAGTCCAATACGTTTCTATGCTATATATTAAAAAATATAGATTCTTCAAGGTGACCTCGACCTACGCTCACACCCCTCTGCTCTACATGCATTGAATATAAATAAATAACCATTGTATTCGTTGACCGCGTGTTATTCCGTTGTTTGTGGGAATCAATTCATATCGATTATATTCAATTATTTATATACATTGAAGAGGAATTAATTATACATGTAAAAGGTTACTTCTTCAGTGATTTTCGAGATTGTTTCTTTTAGAAGAGTTCATTGAACGTACGTCAGAGAAGTTTCATCTCATATGTATTTTTATCATTATCCACAGAATTTTAGGCGAAATATTCAATATCGTGTAAGTATTTTGTTTATATCAAATTAAACTCGCAATCTTTTTTCATAGTCATCCGGAGTGTAGCTGTTGTTTTTACTCATCATTGTTGCAGTATTTTGTAAATGGCTATTTTTCTACCGGCGATTGTTACGCACTTGGAGTGAAAATAAAAGAATTGGATAACTCGGTATAGATAAGCGGAAACTTCCCACAATGCAGTATACAACTCTCGTAGGAATTTCAGATTCGTGGATTCTCATAGTTCTTGAAACAATATTGTATTTGATTACGATTTTAATGCCACTAAAAATATGTAGAGATATATAGAAATATGTGCTACAGCTTCTGCAGAGTGAGCTCATTTCATTTACGAGAAATGTAAGAAAACTTCCAAAGACCTGATTCAATATCAGTTTTTTCATATTCATTTTCACAAATATTTATTTCTCGGATAATCGAAAAAAATGGTTTGGGAACATTGTTACTGTTGTTTTTGTCTTTTTTCCTTCTCTTCTTCTTTACTTAATTAACTCCACAGATACTGAAATATTTAATATAGGTAAGAAAATTTGAGAGCACATTTTTTCAATTCTTTAACAAACATTCCACATTACTTCCATATCGTTAAACTAAATAAAACCAGTGTGATATTTTCTAAAAAAACCGTGAACTTTGTAACTAATTGAAGAAGTGTGAAAGGTCTTTCAATGAGGGACTGGCATATTTAAAAGACAGTACAAAAAACGGATTATTTTATGATCTTTGTGGGGATGACGAAACCAGATGTGCTCCATTCAAAGATTAATTGTAGACTAAGACAAGAAATTCGGATTAAAAAAATAAAGACTGCATGATGTATGTTCCCGCATCGTAGAATGTTGCAACAGGTAATAGGAATATTCCTACAGATATAATGTAGATTGTATGGGAAGGAAAGGAAGGTAAATTAATAAAAACAGTTAAACAAGAGAATACTATGAGAATTTTTCATTATAACTCATGTTAGAATAACATAATTATTGTTATTTAGTTCGACTAATCTTCAATTCTATCTCGTGATATTGATCTTCAATTAACATCGTAATCTTCGTCAAGTAGACTGAATAAAAGATAAGAATAGAAATAAATGTTGTGTTATCTTAAAATCAATAATTCTGTGCGAGAAAAGAAATCCAGAAATACTCATTCCCGACCCTAACACTACTTTAAATTTCTCAGGGTTTCCCCGTGGAGAATTGTATGAATGAATACGACGTTCGATAAGATTTGTCACAGCGATTTCTGATACATATAAAAGATACGGATTACAGTGATGGATGACAAAATAAACAAATAATTCAGAATAATTTCGATTGAACATATCGAGTTCTTTTAGAAATTTTACTTCTTCAAAGTAGGACTATCTTAGAACAGAGATGTGTTATTTGTATAAACATATTTTGTTCTGCTCGTTTTGTACATAATTCAATCAATCATATTCCACTCTTTTCACTCACAATTGATTTAACAATATTAAATAAAGTGAATATACATGTTTGGTAGAATAGAATTGGAGAGTGTAAAATTTCACACCGAGTTGCATCAATTTGACCGTTTGGCCCATTAAATGTTGAACAATAAGCCCCGGTGTGCCATTGTATAAGGCCAGGATGATTATAATGACATTCGTTGCCGTATAAATGCACCAGTAGCGCGGTCTACTCTCGCTTCGACTATTAGATTTTCAGCCCGTTTACTGCGCTCCATAATGGTGGAATATCGTTGCATTGTGGCCGATGAATTTGTCGATGCGTAGGCGAACCATTCAAATGTATTCGAACACATGCACACACACACACACACACACACACATCCATATATTATATGTACATTGAGTAGAATGAGAAATGTATGCCTGAGGGTTTTAAGACACATACGAATCATATTTCTGATATACATATATATGCTGAATAAATTGTTCATTTTTTTCCATATAATACTTCATGAAATATCTCATAATAACAGTTCACCCGCTCTAGGGTATAAAGTATAAGTCATGAAAGTTATGTGTCATCCTCATATATGTATAGGATTTTATCTTTGCCTGAAGTTAGAAGCTATCGTCAGCCAATGTTGATATAGAGTTTGCCTTTATCTTAGATATAATCGAAAAAGAAAAGTGTCAAAGTTTTTTTTTTTTCTCGTTTTTCTTTTTGGTGGAATAAAAACTGAAGGAATATATATATGAAAAATTTGCGCTTCATCGGTATATTTTTCTTGTTCATTTTTTTTTTTTTTTTCACATGTGCCACGTCACTCAAATGGGCTTGCAGTTTACCTGGAGGCCATCAACTGATGTCAGTTTGACGGTTTGACATGAGCTTGCGGCTATTCGTGATGTAAAGATATATTGTGAATCATCAGCCCTTGAATGCCGGACTCGTTCTCAAAGTAGTCCAGTATATAAAATATATAAGGAGGTGAAGAAAGGTAGCAACGTAGTGAAAGGTTTGAAAATACTCGAGAAGTTTTCGTCGATTTTCTACAGGTGACAAGCAAGCTGGGTAAACGTGCAATTCCCAGGGATTCGAACGTGAGAATTTATTGCCCGTCGTGGCGACGTGCGAGCTTATTTTGTTACCCTTCCACACATCTACTTGCATATAACTTTTTTAAAACTATTGTTGCCAACTGGACTTGAATTCAGTTCAGTCTTTACACTTATAACTCGCCATATCTTTTCACACATTTCAATCAGAATATATTACCTTATAATATTAATTCGAATCAATATTTCTTCACATGGCTAAATCATTTATTATTATAAATTATATACAAAAGAGAAAAAGAAACGAATATTTTATTCAGACACAAAACTCGTGATATGTAAATTGATGACTATAGCCAGTCTAGAATTGACCTGAAATATTACTCATAACTTTTGTATAATACTTGGGAAAAGAAAACAAAAAGCGAAACGAATCAATAAATGAATATTCATATAAGCATTTTCATTTTTTTGTTAGCTTGTCAGCAAATGCCCGGAATGCTTTTGATCCTTCACCATCTATCTCTTCATACTTGGTTGCTTCGGACTTGATCTTTGTCGCCCATCGTGCAACATTTTTGTACTGAGCTACATCATACTGCATCACCTATAAAAATAAATGAAAAATATTTCTCATTACCCAACTATGATACAACACATTACATTTGCATTCCGTAGTTACATAATGATGTTTAAATTTTTCTTTTATCTATCCCATGAATATATACCTCGTAATTGGATACGGTGACGATGAGGGCGAGATCAGCAATTGTCAAATGGTTGCCAGCAACATAATTTTTACCTTCCAAAAATTTATTGAAAAAATCAAAAGCCACAGCAATTTTTGCGAATTTAGCGTCATCCTTTGGTGCTCCAGTCAATATCATCGGATACTATAGAACGAATGAAAGTAATGAAAATTTATCTATTGATTGATGAATGACTTGCATGAATAAGCGCGTCGATAATTCACATAGAACTTTAAATAAATCGCCTAATTTTTTTCCTAATTTTTTACAGCACTTTATATAAAAAAGAGAAATGGCCTTATTTTTTGTTCATAAAGTATTGTCATATTATTGTTGCTTAGCAACTAAAATTTCGAATAAAAAGCATTGAAATATTCACAAGAAGATGTCAATGATTCCATTATTAATAATTTCATCCAACATCAAGGTACTTCATAAATTCAAAACGATTCAATCGTAATCCCCTATTTGTAATTACACAGATTTAATTCACATTTTATTTTGAATACATACAATTCATGTGCTCGCCGGACACAGCTGTTGGGATTATAACATTATTATCATAACTTCATTGTTTCCTGTTGTGGTTAATGGAATGTAAAAGCAAATGGAGAAGAAAATTGGGCGACCTGACCTGAGTCAAATGTTAACTCTAAGCACCGCAGTCCATGTGAACATCAATAAGATGCATTTTCAAATGTATAATGAATACATATGAAAATGCACGAATAATCGATATTTATTAAAAAATAAATATACTTACATAATAATCGGCAAATGCTTGATACAAAGTTCCAAGATCAAAATATAATCTTCGGTCAACCACTGCCCTAGCTTTTGGCTCCTTGGGATACAACGAATCATTTTTGGCGTACTGATTTACAAGATATCCCATCATAGCTCGACTGAAGATAACAAAATGATAATGAAGAATAGGAAATGGAGGAAAGAGGAATCAAAACAAATAAAGAAACATGTAAATTTCTTTCAGATGAGTTGAACTATATTATTTACCTCTCGCCAAGATAGAAACCTTTGTCATCCATAGTCGGAACAGTATGTTGTGGATTCATCTATAAGAAAAGATAATAAATCACTCACAATTAGTTTCGAAGATGAATGTTTTATTTAGAAATGGTTGAATTTGGAATTGAATATTACTTTGAGAAATTCCGGTTTGAGGTGTTCGCCGCCCATAAGATCAACGAGTTTAAGATTGAGGTCCACTCCAACAGCAGCTGCTGCCAAACGAACAGCTCTGCATGGTGCACTTGCCGGAACGTGATACAAATCAATTGTCATTGTGAATTCTATAAGTATAAACAATAATTATAAAAAAATATGTATCAATACAGGTTGAAAACTTTGTCCTAGTTTCTTCAATGACTGTTTAGCTCATTATAAGATATCAAAACAACCTTGACGTTTACTTTCCAATACATTCCCGTTACCATCTATAGTATGTCACGCTAATTAAAATTCCAATGAAAGAGAAAAAACTGTAGTCACGAGTATTATACAAGATTTTGTCCATTCACACACGTTCTAATTGTATTTTATTGAAAAACAATTGTATCTTATCAATTCTATCGGATAATACCATAAATTATGTTAATGGAATTTAATAATTCAAATGAATATTAAAATTAGAAGAAGGAAACAATAAAATAGAGGACTATATCATTCAAAGTTACTCGAATCAATTAATTCCTGATCTAATAATGTAACTTTTATCATCGATTACTCACTAACTAATATTATAATGTAATGTAGAACTCCATCTTATACGTCTTTGAATACCGGTGTAATGAAAAGACAATCTCACCTTGGTTTAGACGACAACGAAGCGACGAAGAGAAATCGTGAATATTCACTGCTGCTTGTCACGGTGGCAATCACACGACTATGATGGAAGTAGGATTCCGTGCGTTCTTATAATGGTGCTATCTGGTAGGGTTAGGCTAGTGTATTTTGCAGAGCTGTTAGGCGAATAGGAATGAGCAGCCTACGCGCATCATACACACCTCTCACACTATATAAATATATACTTTATCAAATTGCTGAATCATTATCATGACGAATGATTTGACAAGAGTTAGAATAAAATTTGCTATGTCATTGGTATGTTCATAAGAAAACGTCATTGGTATTTGTACCGAGAAATCAATTATAAAATACGAATATTATTTCAATATATTTAAAATATGAATATTTATCTTTATCTTTTCATTTTGCATTGAAATTTCACTTTTTCTATCACATTTGTGTCGTTATATCGCGATGAATTAATGTAACACATTCTGATTGTAATTGCTGTTTCGATGGTTATGTAGTGTTTAATTGTCAAAAATGATCATTATATATAAGTAAAAATGACAATGATATCATGACAAATGTTTGGGTTGGTATAAACATATTTTGATTTAAAGAATAGAAATTTTCTTCAACGGAAAGGGAATTCGTAAAAACCTCTTTGAAATTATATTCTCTACATCATATAAAAACACTCATCAAAAAAATGATGACGCCTTTTTTTTTTCTTGAATCGTTGGATTCCAATGACAGTATTAGGGATTGTATACAGACAATTTTTCTGACTATGGTAATATGCTCATTTTTAAGGATAAATGAATTTGGATTTATTATTTTTTTTTAATAACGAAAAAAAAATATATATATTGTGGAAATCATATATTTGCGAAGCTTCTAAAGCCACATATCCTTCTCATTATACTTCCATTCACATGGTGTATTATGTCATATATTTAAAAGCATGCCAGCAATCATTCAACATTATATCAGAGCTTTCTCATCTTCCTTTTCAAGTTACTTCTGTCTGTATTAGTATATCGTATATACGTCACTTTTCTTGCAGTGTCATTGCAGTGCAATCTTCGAAATAGGTTCGTATTACAAAATCGCTCAGGAATAATATGCTGTCGTGTACGATAAAAATGAACGAATAAAACGTTATGAGAAAACAAGAGTGTGCACGAGAGTTTCAAGAATTTAATTGTTTGTGAAAATATAAATGTCCATAAAGTAATACGTTTCAGTAATGGATTCACGTTGAATGAAAAATATTGTCGAGACATGGATGGTGTCGTTCCAGTCCCGTCAACTCTTAAGGATAAGTATACAACAGAAAAAAAATAATAATATTTATTAATGGTGGAAATGGTTCCACTTGACGTAATGTATTCATAGAGACGGTAGAGGTGTGAGAATGGAAGTGAGAAAAACAGTGAGACAGAGAAAAAGAATGAAGAGAAAAGATAGAGAGAAGCCCCTTGGCAGTGAATGAATAAAGTCCATTAAGGAAATATGCATGTTAATTATTTTTTCAGTAATACAACTTTCCTTCGTTTTTTGTATGTGAAAAAAAAAAGTATTTATTAATCATTCATATTTACAGTTGAGGAAGAATTTTATTTACTCGAGGACTAAATGAAACGACCAGAGTGACGTGCCAGAAAATGAGACATCATCACAAGAAACGCGACAGAAGAAAGCGAAATGGAGAGAGAGAGAGAGAGTGAGAAAATGGCTACCAGTATTTCTGTTTGTGACAGTGGGTGAATTTGATACGAGCATTCACCACAATAAATACTCCCCGTTGCTTTTACTCGACTGCGAGTTGAAATTTCGAGGGGATTTTTTTAACCCTGGCATTTGGATTTTTAATTATTATACGCACAGCAATTACGTCGAATGCATATTCTTTATTCAATATTAATTGTTGTCATACCGTTCAATTTATTCCATTCGAATCATTATTTGTAATGCAATGATGTATAAATAAATAACTAAATAGTTCTAACAGATTTTAGATAGTGAACTCTATTTTACAACCCAACTATATATAATTGTTCGTGAGAGAAAGGGGAAAAGACAATGAAGTTCAACCAATTAGGAAAGACTATGACATATGTACTGATACATTTCTGGACTTGACAAGAGAATGAAAATAGTCAAATGTTAAAAGGACAGAATAATATTCTCTTGGAAGTGACTATCATTGACTCTCAACAAAGATGATGAAACTGATTGATTCGCATCCATATCATGCTCACTAGTTGGATGAATATCATGTATTGAAGCTCATTGAATCCAATTAACATTCTATATAGAGCTATAGGACGAAACTAATTAGCCAGATATGATACGATACTAGTTCCCATTTGGACAGGTTTGGAAAAGGAATTTAAATAATTTCCAAATTCGCCCGGAACCAATCACCCAGTTGCATCCCTGGCGCATTGATTTCATCATACTCATATTTCTGAAGAATTTGCTTGCATCGTTCGAACCACGCGGCCACATTATCATACCGTGCAATATCGAAGCCCCAGATCTGATGCATATAGATATAATATTATATAGCATATCATACAAAGGACATACGAAATTTTTTAATTTATAATTTACCTCGGCCATCCCAACGCTAATGACAATGGAAAAATCAGCGATTGTTAAATTTTCACCGGCGACAAATTCTCCATTTTTTAAAAATCCATTCAATGTCTCAAATGCTTCTTCAATTCCCTCGATTTCTTTTTCGTTAACTGCATTCGTTATTCCAAATGTGACGGGTACCTAGACAAACGTTAACTATTATTATTGCTACGTAATTTATCGTTCTATATATATTGATACTTACATAAAATTCAAACAGCCTTGCCCAAAGAGTGCCGAGGTCGAAATACAATCGTTGATCGACCATTCCCTTTTTTTTTGGATCCTTCGGATAGAGTGAATCATTTTTATCGTATTTATTCACCAAATATCCCATAATTGTCCGACTGTAAATTCACCAATTTAATCTTATATATGATATTTATTTGTATTTACATTTGAAATCAACAAATGTGTGGCAATAATTTACCTCTCTGATAATATAAAACCATTGTCATCCATTGTTGGTACTGTATGCTGCGGATTAATCTGACGGAAGGAACATATGGATGAATGTATGAAAAAATAAATAGATAAATGAAAGAATTAATGAATTAATTATCGGATGAATAAATAAATGAAAATACAAAATAAATAGAATAAATAACGAGATATTTTACGTAAAATTTTGATTTATTTTTATCAACAATCTGTAATATTTACCCTAATAAATTCTGGTTTAAACTGTTCGCCCTTCGTGAAATCGACCACTTTTAAATTCAAGTGAACACCCACGGCTTTAGCTACCATCATGACAGCACGTACCGGTGGACTTGGTGGTAAGTAATACAAATCGATTGTCATTTTTTCTTGTTCCAATGTCTCTACTCAAGTTCTCGGTCACCTTTACGCTAGGGAAGAAAATATATTTTCTTTTACTTATTGGATTGGTTAAATGTATATATATATGTACAGGGAGAGTGTAACAATGAGACATGATAATACAACTGTCATACAATTATGCATCAATGAATATATATATATTTATTTATTTATATTCACTGCAAATCCCTGCGAAATCAAGTCTTTTAATTTAGAACATGTATACATTGTAATCACTCTTAAAACACTTATCGACATTTCAAGAGTGACTACAATGTTGAAGATAAGGAATAAAACGTTTTGACGTTTCATTATTTCAATTCAAAAATTCATGCACATGTTAATTGAACGATAGTCAGCTCGTTAAAAAAATAAAGCGATGGATCTGATTTTATTCACTGGCAGTCTATTGTACAATGTCAAAATATAATATTTACATTTGTGTGTTTATACATCAGTAATAACCACGTTGAATTCAGTTGAGGTAGGAAATTTAATAAATATATAGGAAAACAAACTTTTAATACAATAATATTAATCTGACATTATGTTGGGTAATTCATACTATTTCATTCTCTAACAAACAATATGTTGAATTCCAGAAATGTTGAAAATAAATCAACAAATTGTGAGAAACTTTGTGAACTTTAATGAAACAATAAATTGCATCATATTAACAAAAAAAAAAAAAAAATGTACATTTTAAATAATTCTGATTCAAATAATATATACTCACCTAAACAATTTCAGTGAGACAAATTGAAGTGAAATGAATCAAATCAGATTCAAAGAAGAAGAATAATGTTGATCAATACCACACAATATAATATCATATGTTTTTACAGTTGATTATGCAATTTTTACAATAAAAATGTTTGATTACGTATATACGTTCATTTGCCAAACAGTAAATTAATTAAACAAAAATGATACGTTATATCGTTCCACTTCAATACAGTATATTCATTTTTACCTGTTTTATTATTCACACTTGTTTTCGTCTTTCCGGCTGAATGCGACGGATGAAAAAATAGAAAGAAAAAATTTTCTATTCGACGCGTATTATGATGAAAATATTGGTTCTCGGCGTTGCACGTCGTATGTGTCGAAGCATATACATTGGCAGACGAAGCGGAATGAATTCACATTGTGTGGTGTGTAATGGAAAAACGCAAGCGCACAAAGTTACCATGACGATCTATCTGCAAACAATGAAGCGAAAAAGTTGATATTGTCGTATATGTCAGTTTTCTCCAACTTTTGATTTATCGATTGAAAAAAATTTTTTTATTTTAATTTTTTACCTTTTCATTTTTTCTATATTCTTCTGCATTTTTATTTTCATTTTCCACTTGTTATTTTAATTTTTGTTTCCCTCTATTGTTTTATATCCATTCGAATTCAACGCATTTACTATACTGCGTGTATAAAGTAGATATTGGATATGTGATTCTCGCGAACGAATTTAGTGACCAAACAAATTCGTTACTCTCTATTAATTTACACTGGGGAGATTGAAATAATTAATGGAGCTAAAAACCAGTATATGAACAGCATATATGATGTATGAATGTGTATTTGGGTGTGGCGTGGCAAAAATACACATTCAAATATAGTTGTACACATGTTCAAACAACGAGCAACGCAACGTGGGCTTTTACAAATGGAAGTAATGTTGTCCAGGAGTTAATAGAAGGCAACTTTTCGCTGATTGTATTCTCGCGATTGCATTTACGTATATATATATGTGTACGAAACCATATATAAATATAATTTAGCGGGGGTTATGTTCACATTTTGTAATTGAATGCGGAAACAGCTCAACCACGGAATAGGTTGATGGTGTGACGTTCGCCGTTGGCTGGTTATATAGTGAGAAAGTGAGACGGTGGAGAGTGAGTGAGAGAGTGATATTGCGAGACAGAAGAATATATATATCCATACATATATATATAGATGTGAGTGAATAGTTTAAATCATGAATGGTGATTAAAGCGAACGTGCGCGGTCGTGCATCATACAACGGGATTCTGTGCGTGTATTTCATCCGAGCTTTACGCCACGGTATATTATTAAATCTTCATGTATATGTTCATATATATATAACTGCGTAATGCACACGCATCCTCATGATTTCAGCTATTGTTTGAAAAATCATGGTGCATCATGAAACTCACAATGCAATTTTCCACATCACGTCACTGATGATCGCACGTTCATATAAATTTACAAGAATGGTTGAAAAATTCAATATTTTTATTCATCCTCATAATCTTCTAATTTGTTATGAATTGTGGGATGGGAAAATATGTTTCTATATTGAGCTGTATAGATTGAATAATATTTGGAAGTACGACGTATGGTGAGCAACTTCATTAAATTGCATTCTACATTTTAGAACTTGATGGACATATTAATATAAATCATTTGTTTCACATTTACTACCCTACGTTATTTTATCTATCAACTATACATACTCGTTTTGCTTCTATAATTATTTTTTTACAAACCGTATCATTTGAGAGGATAGAAAGAATAAATGTGTGAATAATAATTGAAATTGAACACTCATCCATATCACTTCTGGTAGATCTTATATTATCATTACTTTTGCAACAGTTATTTCATCACAATGTTCGTCACTTTTGTTTTCCTTCTGAATTATTCGCGAAAAATGGGGGGGTATGAGTAGACGATCTAGATATTCACCCAACAAATTGACAAAAACATAATAGATTGTATCGCGCTGGGATTTGACCCCCAATCTTCTCAAATTCGCACTGGATACTCGTTGACTAATAACAATGTAGAACAATGGCAGATTCTACAGTGCAAATTAACGTGTGTTATTTTAAGACACGTATATATGTTACTCCTTATCTTGTAGCATTGTGGTGATTATTGACGCATTTAGAGGTGTGTTAATTTTCCTTACATAACCCTAATCATGCAGTAATTTTGAATACACAAATTTGCTGTGTGCTCTCAGTCTTATGATCCATCGAAATTCAAACAAAGACCGGATTAAAAAAAGGTTATGTAGAGTAAAGTATAGTTATATATTTAAAACTTGATAATATAATATCTAAATGACGTGAGAGAGGGAGTGATGAATAGGATTTCGGGCTGATAATGACAACGCTATTATTGCTCTATATGGCAACGGGTTGTCATTAAATCGTCGCTTATTCTTCTCTCCCACGCTCCTGTCAACAAAACATACATTCAAGCTGAGCTTTAGTTGAATCGTAATTTTATATATATATATATATATATATATACACATGTATATACACATGTATTTTGATCTTGACAAATCTCTCTTGACTATCAATGGGCGGAAAAGCTCAAATATTGGTAAATCATAAACTGTTGCGAATGATTAAATATCAATAATTTACAATTTGTTATAGATGAAACATATTGGTAATACAGGAATGGTTACTAATATTATCATATTGAATAATTGTGACTGAAATTCATGAAAATTGAATGATTCATAAGCTGAATAATATTGAAATATTTTTAATAAATAAATTACATTCAAACTGATATTTATATTATGGGATTAATATTATTAATTTTAATGGCAGATTTGGATTTAGAACCATAATTTCGCCACCAATCAATAAAAATGTTAGTAATAATTGCTCTATCTATGTAGCTAAAAGATAATTCAACTCACTACTTAAAATGTTCTAAAGAATCTGACATATAATAATGAACTATAAAAAAAAAAGAAACTTGTGAGGTAGTTTAAATCCACTAAACTTTAACATTGTTCTACCTTCTGTTGTTTCTGTGTCGTTAGAGGTATTTTTCTTTTTCCTACATGATAAAACCATTTGTTTCTCGTTTTTGTTACTATTCCTGTTTTTTTTTTTTGAAGGATGACACAATGTGGTTTAATTTTTCTATTTATAATACTGCAAGACCTGTGTACAGATGAAATTTGCTTATCTCTTCAGGATACATGTATTTTGTGGATATGTGCAATACACTGGAAAAAAAATATTGCTCCCGGAATCCAAAGTATTACCGAGCCAGTTTTTCTATGGTAAGAATACGTATCATTATTGCAAGAATACCGAGTTTACTTATAATGCTAAAGCTTCAACTTATGTGACTATATCACACATTTTAATCTCGTCATAGCTTACATTCTCATACTATAGCAAATCATTTTTTTTTCCGCGTGTTTTACTGTCTGTATCACCCAGATATATAGATTTATATCTACATAAATAAAGTGAGGTTATGCTGTATTTTTATGTCAATGTTGGTGTTCCTACTGCAGCAAAAACAAATTTTGAGATGATGAATATACATATCACTTTATCAAATAAACTTTGGTATTCGTACTATTCGAATACCAGTATTGCTACAAGAGCAAGAAATATTCCAAGGAGGGAAATACTGTTTTTACAATGCACAAATCATGCATTGAGATGGTGTCTATCAGTGAGTACTAGGGTAGTAAAATTGACAGCGCCACCATCGATACTAATAAAGTTCAGGCTGTTACATACAAGACAAAAGTATGTATTTATACTAAAACTTCGATGGTAATTTAAGAATCAAGTGGCTTAAAAATGCACACTTTGACTGTAGTCACTCAAGTTGCAAATATCTTCATTATATATACATATATTCGAGAAGGGTATTCTACTATTCTCCCAAGATCATTTTCTGTTCCGCATAATTTGCGAAAATAGAAGCATGAGAAAAAATACAAAAATAAAAATAGAAATATTATTTCCAAACTGATTGTCTTCGACACTTATGGAAAGGAAATAATTTAGCAATGGAAAAAGTTACAAATATAGACCTATTATATGCTCGTGTCTATGCAAATATATTTATATGCATGTATGTGTGTGTGTGTGTGTGTGTGTGTGAACGATCATAAAATGGTTTTGCAACTTTTGGTATGGAGACACGCTGCAAAAAAATATATGTGATAGCAAAAAGTTTTGAAGTTTCTGCTTAGGTGGATAGAATCCAATGGGATTTTTTTGGTGCCTTCTATATATAATCGATTACTGAGTGTATGTATGTGTATATGTGTGATGGTAACAGGTGCGTGCAAACAGGTGGCACCATGGTTCAATTGTGCCTAAAAGCTGAAATTCAAATATATGGTTTCATTCCACAGCGTCTAATAAACATCAGTAAATTTCACAGTGTGAAAAAGTATAAAATTTGCAACAATTTTCAATATATCTTTTCAACTGAATTTTCAACATGAAAAAATGGCTCATTGAAAAATACATATGCGTATATCTAAAACTATATGTATACAAACATTTCCAATGAAATAAATTTATATTCAGCTGGGAAAGCAGTCAATTATTTAACCAATATATGTTCATGAAATAACTGTAATATTAAATTTTCAATCAGTATATTTAATACTGTTTAGAGATAATTTCCAATTTTATTTTATACGCACACATATAATTGTATATATAATGACTACGGATAATTTCCGAGGACATGGTGTGTATTATGTGATTCGGTTTTTGATTTGGATATGATTAATTTGCCTCCAGGGCAAAGCTGTTCATTGTGTGTACCTACCTATTGTCGATATTTATGATCCATTCCTATTGGTGTACATATATATTGTAGAACCAACAAAGAGTTAATATGCATGGATTTGTAGGCATTAATGAGGTCCAAATGACGTACCTGGCTAGATTTACTTTATACAAATGCAGCAACAATGCGTTCTATCAATAGAAGAGTGTATGTATGTTGGTATATAATTGCGCAATATTTATTTTTGCAATACCCGCAGTAACATAGTTCCTGATTAGTTATCAGCTATGAGAAGAGATCATTGTCATGAGAATATAATGTCCTACCTTAAATAAAAAATATTGGTTTGTACAATGTACCGCAGTGTGTAACAAATTATATTGCATGGTGGTTACAGGTGACTTACAGGTCCGTTACAATTTCTCATTCAATGTTATATTACATATAACATAAGTTTGTAATAATTATGTTATACAGCGACAACAAAAATTTATTACGAACAAATTCTGGTGTACTAAAACTGTTAAAATGTGTGGCCATAATTTGTGTATGTTATTTTTAAAGAAAAAATAATATGTGAATGAAAAATGAATTACGCCATGACAATCACAAATGAATCCTGTTCATTTAAAAGTTAGATCGACATTTTACAATCGTCGCATTCGCACACAAATTTTGTCAATATTTTCATATTCTTTTTTTTTTTATAATGACTTCTTCTCTTGCCGTTCATTTTTGATGTTCAATATAATGGCATTGTATACAAGAAATAAAAGAAGAAAAGACAATTGATTATATTCAATGAAATTTCTATTAAGTCAGTTTTGATACTCGAAGCAAAATGAAATATATATATTAGTTCCAGTATATTATATACAATTTTCTGTGATATCTGTCATTGAAAGTTGATAAATAATTGTTAATTAAACAAACAGCGATAGGGGAAAGAAGAAAAAAGGGCACTGAAAGCAACTGAAAAACGAAAGCAATGGCACAGACAATTTCGTATGCAATTCCCTGTAAGAGAAAAAAAAAAACGAAATAAAACTTCATTGATTTGACTTTTTTAGAAAAGGGAAAGTTGCGACAGAAAATTAAATTTCACTATCCTTAATATTTACATCCAAATAACATGCACGTATAAAAGCCACCGTTCAATGCAGATCTCACAAAGTAATTATTCGATATTAAGAATCAAGTTTGTAATGAGCCAAAAATTCTTATCATAAGCTAGAATTATATGTTCTCATACCAAACAAATTTTCCGCTGTTTGTATGGTGTGTATGTGTAATTAATCGAATGACGTAGTCCATGGATAATAAGCTAGAAAAAATTATTAATATAGATCGCAACAAATATATCAATTAGAATGTATATCTGATATGTTTATGTTCAATAAATTTGTCGTAGAATAGATTTTTTGTGATATTACATGAATCTATGGTAAATAAATTTAATAAAGTACATTATTACTGATAATATCCCCATAGAAATATTGAAATCTTCTGTGTCGTATATGTTAACATAAAATTGTTATTAAAAACCTTCACTGCATAACATCGTTCCATCCCACTGAACAAAACAAAAATGAGAATAAAAAGAAAAAAAAAGAGAAAAAAAAGGGCAATAGTAAATAATAAAATAAAATAGAATGACGTTGGCGGTGTCGTTTCGCTCCGACGCGTTTTATTCTCTCGCACGACTCATCGCATCGCGCGCACTGCTTTTGCCTTGTGTCCTCTCTATATACTTTTCCACATTTTCCGAACGTTTACCGTTAGACCATTGCAGCAGGGTTGTACTTCGTGCATCGCGCGCGCGCGCGCGAGTATTCTACTCCGCACCCTGAGTGAAATAGAATTTCTCTCGTAGCTTCGTGGAACCGTATGAACAAACGTATTTATTTTTATCGTGAGAGCGCTCAGCTGCAGTAGAAAAGAACCAGTACAGGATACTCTTCGTACACAGTGGGAGAAAGAGAATATATATATATATATATACGTATAGTCAATGTGCTAGCATCTCTGATACACCTTTCTCTGTCGTATGCGGGAGGATTCGTGGTGCTTTTTATTATTGAATCCGAGCCATGTGGCTTCTGTCTGTCTATTCATCTCGCTTGCACTCGCTTCATTTCTCTATACATACCAACAGCCCTGTCTCATTTTCTCACATTTCCACTGTCTGCTCTCACCCCCTCACTCATTCAAAATCCGTACGTGGCATTTTAGCCGTCCACGTTGACTTCCATCCTCCTCTATTTCCAATAAAAATGAAAAAAGACAAAATAATAATGACAATAATATTAATGGAGATAGAGAAAAAACAACCAAGAAGCCAGTTTCAAATTAAGTTAAGACAGCTAGAGTATAGTTTATATATACTTGTATTGCGGCAATAAATTTTTAAATTCACATATATTGCTTGTTACATTGTGTTTAAAAAAAATAGAAATCATAGATTAAATTATCTCTATTTTTTCACTATTTTATGGCGATTTTAACTGGCTTTAGTAGATCATCAGCAGTCACGATCAAGTGTTGTATTTGCTTTCGAATCATCATTTCGTGTGTATTTCATTTTTATTTCTCAAAATGTTACACACAGATATATATATATATATATATGCATGATGAATTATTACTCCTGTTTTGATTACAAACGAGAGTGAAGAAAGGAATCTACATGTGAAGAACTTATATGAACTTTCTTCAGAAATATTGACTAGCACACTGCTGAATCAAGTGTTGCACAACTCTGTATAAGTTGAAACGTCAAAATATTTCATTCTCCAACTTCACTATTGTAGTTACTTGAAAAACAATTATAAACATTTCAAAAGTAAACTACAATGTATACAATGATGAAGATAGGGAATAAAACATTTTGACATTTTAACTTAAATTACTTAATTCTCTCAATGAAATTGTATGGGAATTAGTTGTTTATTGATTGAATGAGAAATATCAGGTCAATAAAAGTATTGTATAATGCGCATGGATGATGGAACAAATGAGAGAAGTGATATGAAAAGCAGCTTTTCTGGATTCCTCTCAACGAGTCATTGACATCGTATTGTTAGTAAAAGTGGAAGCTACAGAAATACACAGATTGGAAAAAGGGATGAAACATGGAAGGAAGATAAAATGAATATTTGGATTTATCGTATGCTCGATGCTATTTGCAATCATTTGATAATTGTCAAGCCATCAATTTGCCCATTAGCATGTCACTTGTCACCAATTTAGAACAATTGAGTTGACTGCAGTGTGTAGAAAGACATCTCCATTAAAATACATGAATAAATTAAATTGTTATACATTGCCGGATGACCTGAGTATTTATTGGATGGTAATATCCCTACACCTCAATAGTGCCTAAGTTTGGAGTGTTATGAACTCGCTGTGACTACGGAGAGAATACTAACAACAAACTTCCATCACTACTTCTGATGTCGTCTGAGTGATCCATCAATGTATAAAAAAAAAAAAAAGCAAATCAAATCACAAAATTGTCAATACTTTTTCATTTGATATATCATGTATTGTGTATATTTTAACATTGAATCTTATTTCACTATCTATCAACTGTCAATTATATTCAACAAGTCATTAATGTTCATGCTTATGATTTGGATTGAAGAATAAAAGGGGATTTCTTTCATTCCTTTTGTTTTATATATTTACTATTATTATTCTTATCTATATCCAGTAAACACAAATGTAATTATTCAAAATAATCGGTAAATTCAATCACAATCACGCAATCAATATCACACTGGGTAATACACACAATAAAACACGTGTGTAAAGTTACGATTTGCTATAGTATGAGAACTTAAGCTATGATGCGATTAGAACGTATGCTATAGTCATATAGGTTGAAGTTTCGCCATTATAATTAACCTCAGTATTCTCGCTGGAGTTATACCAGTATTCATACAGTAAGGATACATATCCCTATTATAGGAAAACTGACAAATTAATATCAAACTTCAGAAGTACAATTCGACTGTGGATGAATTAAATTATTATTCAACACCAACTTGATTTAATAGCTCAAAGAGTATTATTTCTTTTATACAATTCATAACTATATCATTAATTTCGTTAAGGATAAAGGGAATTGTACTGAAGCATTCCACCATTTTAAATCGTTTGAGAAAGAAGGGATAGGTTGAAGATGGATGAAAAGAGTATCTACATATTCACCCAAAAAATTGAATAAATCGTGGACAGTGTAACTATTTTTGTTCATCATCTCACGTCATTTTTATTCAATTAAAATCGACCATGACGTACCGAGTTAAATATTCATATGGTCTATATTTGACTGACTTAATTTAATATTCCAACTTCCAAATTGTTACATTGCACACACGAGTATAAAAAGCGTATGAAAAATTTAATTTTTCGCGCTTGATTTGGCATCATAAATTCGCCAATAATTACGTTTTTAATTTTAGATTCTTGAATATTGTAATAATATATTTGATTTGTGCAATTACCATTTTTTACAACAACAGTGAATTATTAAAAGTACATATACAAATGAGATATCCTATACGTATCTCTGAGTTCTATTATTTTTTACTGTGTTTTCATAATTGCTTGTTTGCACATATTCAATGGATAGTGAGCACACATATAGCGACAAACATATCGGTCGATTTCAACTTGTCGAGTACCATGTATTTATTTCCACCTCACATGAATAGTGGCAATGATAATAACACACGCTCTTCTCTCGCTCAACGACATTTCTCCATTAACACAGAATTTCCCATGCTTATTTTAAATAACTACGAGTGTGTCTGTAGATCTAATTCAGTGTTCACGACTTCTTTCATTGAAAAAAGTATCATCTATTATATCTTCATTCGATACATCTACATAGGTCTAGTGATAGTCGTAGTTTCTTTGTTTATCATTGCGCAATAAGATGACCTTTAGTGTATTGACAGTTGCAGAAATGAATGTTTACTATGTGAGACAGAGACTTAACTTTATCGCAATAAAACTCGAAATAAAATTTATTGGAGCAAGTTATATCAATACAGCAGATAATAAAAAATTTAAAGATGAGTATCCACTGAATAGTAATAGAAAATTTAATTATTAAGCGAAGTTTTGTTTGGTTATTTAGTGAAAGTTATGTATAAAGTTTCCAAAATTTTGGATAAGGATCATACAATTTTTTTTCCATTTACTCTTTTACATATTGTTCAATATTTGCTTTTATTTTTGTTACTTAATGAAGTAATCTTCGTAATCTCTCCAAAATAATTCTACACTGCAAATTGTATTGTGTTATTTTAACATACGTTTATGTGCTGTTCCTTATCTCAAAGTATTGCAGTTGTTTCTGACACACACACACACACACTTGGAAGTGTGTTAATTTTCTATACACAACCCTTACCTTATAATCATTTACAATACCCTTGAATTTGCAGTGCGATCAATACTTAGACATGAAAAATAATATAAATGTTATTGGGAAGAATGGAGAATTTTCAGAGGCCCAAAGATTTTTATGTATAGAAGAATGCAAAAATGGATAAATTCAATTATCACAAATACGTAGATAACGAATAACTTATTATGTTAATTAATTAATTAATTAATGCTTCTCATTATTCTTCACAAACTTCTGCAGCATCATCTGATAAAACTCACGGATTATTTGCAAAGTTACATTTATGTAGAGTAACACATGTGGGGAGATAATGAATTCCAAGTTGATCTGATATATATGGCATTGGCACAAGTGGGAATATTAGGTGGATTGTTTGCAAGACGTCTATTCAATTTCGATCGATTGTTGAAGATTAACCCTATTACAACATAGTGTGACAAATGTTATGTCATAACTTTTTGTTCCGATACTTACCATTTTTCTTCCACAACTTTCAATATTGTTTAGCCTCATAAATTTTCAATATATGTGATATCATATCGTTGACAAACATTGGAAAAATTCAATCGTGCTATTATTTCTTATTTAAAAGATAATTTAAACATCTTGCAATGTTAAAATACTTAACGAATCTCAAAAGATAAAATATAGCTTTAATTTATATTGAATTTAAATAAAATGGATGCATCAATTAATTAGATATCTCGACTGTGGTCTAAACAAAAGAGAAAAGAAAATGTAAAATACCAATGAATAATAAAATGCTTCAATAATATGCTTTGAATTTTATAATTCTACCCTGCATTTTGTTTAGTTTAGGGAATTAATATCTGTTACATTACAAACACTCATGTATATTTCTAATTCAAATACTCGTGACGAAATAAGAGAACAATTTTGTTCCGCATGACCATATTACTTTGCGTATTGGGACTAATTTATATCACGCGTCCGCGCGGACTATTCCCCTTTACAGCACTTTTCACCCCTATGGGATATTATCCCCCCACCCCATTTTCGCTTCCATTTCTCTTCATTGTTTTCTGTCTACCGAAGAAGAGAAAGACATAAAAGTTGTGAAAATAAAGTGAAAATGTTTCTTATATGTAATAGTTTAGCTATTTCTAATTCCAAAAATGTGTAAAGTATCGTATAATTTTACTTCATCTACAAGAAATAAATTCTAACAATCAGTAGGATTGTAGCAAAAAAAAAAAAAAAAAATGTATTGACTATTTGATCTTATGTCCCATTGTATTATAAAATTGTCACGATGTATACTCAGAGCCACGAAATTATCATGTGACGATGATAGGAATGATAAACACTACTTTTACTATGCATATGTATAAGAGGTTGAAGTATGAGGAAGGGCACTTGATTTCTGGTTAATAAAACGTTACGGGCGACATAAAGTGATACGATGATATATGACACGCAGTGGCAAGAAGGACGAGAGAGTAAAATCACATATATAATACAAATATGTATGTGTAAATGTAGTGTATAGAAGTGAGGGTAGGGAATAAGCGCAGCCGCGAAGCGCCCTCTGGGTGAACGTTACTCTCCAGAGAAACGGCAAGTCGTGAAATTCAGTAGTAGTTGACTGACGTGAGCAGACGCGACACCGCCACCGCTCATCACATCACGTGTTAACATTGAGAATAATATTATAGTGGCAAAGTGAATTAATTTTTCATTAAAACATTCATACAAAAATCAAATATTAATATATTGTTCTGTGTTTATGTTTGTGATTGAATTTAATTGCAAGTCCAAATTATATTGTTCAATTATTTTTAATCCATTTCAACGTTGAAATATAACATTACTTCAAACGTTTTATTATCATCATCATTGTTATTACTATCATTATTATCATAAATTGTTTTTTTTTTTTTTTTTACATCGTACGCGACGAGTGAAATTGTCTGCAGGCGACGGCTACTCTGACGTGGATTTAACAGGGTGGAAAAGAAGGGAAGACAAAAAAAAAGAAAAAGAACGGGCACGCGGGACGGTAGAAATGCATATAATAGCGTGAGCGAGTTGGAGCAATATAATTTTCCGTCTCGAAGAATTGAGGATGAAAAAAGTGGTACGAACAGTGAAATTATTTATATGTGTTTTGTTTATTTGCTCGGTTAGGGTGGGAAAGGAAGAAGAAAAATACCAACATTTTTCATGGCCCAAAGAGAAATAATTGCTATTTCTATTTTACTTATCCGTAAATATATATATATATATATCCATAGTGTGTTTCCATCGTTGTGTATAAAATTCTGGTATATACATAGGAAATCTAGTTGTGTGCCTTCAGCTATCATGGGTGGACGTTGACCGGAAATTATGCTCGACGTTGACGTGCGCAAGATTGCTCTTGACGATATAGCTAACACACATTTTACATTTGAGTATAATGATCAATTTTAGTTGATAAATAAAACGTGGGAGAAAAATTACTTAATTGAAACATTGAAACATAGCTGTTCATTGGTGCAATCTTTTATCATTATTCGATTGATTATAACAGAACACTACACTCTTTACTGCAGTCTCTATTCTATTTCACTTGACTTTAACGAGCCACACTCACATTCACCAGCTGGAACGCTTTGATAAGGGTCATGTACACATAGATACTCTAATTGCATATCAAATGAATGTACCTATCTCCATTTGATTGACATATTGCACCAACACTTTGTTATCAATGTTAGCAAATTGTTTGTTTGACACTTCGATACAAACACTTTGTCACAATAAGATTCCTGTCTTTCCTTTACTTGTTGCATCATAAATTGACGGTGGCCATAAGGAATATATATATTTTATAGCTATTTTATTCATGGTTCGAATTCAATATAGCTATTGAATTGTGTGGAAATGATTCAAATGTATTCAGCCAATTTGATCCAACCACTTTGTTTGAATTCCATTGAGTGCTTTTCTTCAATGGGCTTCTAATGCAAATACGTCAAGGTAAAGCTGTAACAAGAAGGGAACAATCAAGCAAGTCCAATTGGAATTCGATCCAAATGCAAACGTATCAGATTGTGTGATGTTGGAGCAACTAACTTCAGCTCGGGTGAACTAATGGGTCTGTCCTGTTGGTATAGTTAGTTGTATAGGCTTGCCCTCACTCAACTTGCGCTAAACCACTTAATTGTCTTTGGTTGTTGTATTTGTTATTCAAAAGGTTTGGAATCACGTTACATGAGTTTAATTAAATTAAAACAAAGTTTTCAGTATCAACCGCTCAATAACGAGTTATTTTTCTTTTCCATTTTTTTTTGTTTATTTTTCAAAAACGATAGAAAGAAAATAACGTTTGTGTTTTTAATATACATATCAAATACCTGTTTGAGATTTGTGAAATAATATCTGGGTTTTATCTTTTCGAATACGAATTGTTGTTGGACCCAGTCTTCATGAAGTATCTCCTAAATATTATGCTGATGGGGGGGTCTTCATTGAGAACCCGCAAAAAACTTGAAAATATTTCAAAAGAATACAAAATTTCTATGGCAGTAATAATCCAACCACTTAAGAATGAAATGTTTCTTCGAGTTCGGACGTACAACGCGCCGGAAATTGTTTACTCTTTCAATTGTTTTCGTATTTTTTTTCTCTTCTCTTCCATTTCAGGTGGAAACTTGTGAAACATGATATCCGACTGCAGACGAGAAATCCGTTCTTCTTCATTCAAAAAAGAACAACAAAATAGAATCAAAATGAATAATTACTTCAATTTGATCTTATGAATAAGGTTTTAATATATATATATATATATATATATATATATATATATATATATATATATATAGAAAACAGGATGGAATCATATTCCTTTATATCGACCAAACAATATTTTCAAACATTATTCATCTCTAAAAGATCTGGGCTAACATTTCTCTTAATTCTTCGTTCTAACGCAAGAGACATACATCATCAATGAACAAATCCATATTTTTGCTTTCTTTCATTCGTGATGAAACAAATATAAAATGAAAAAACGTAATTGATGAGAAAAAGTATGTCAATAAATTTCCAAAATATCTTTATCGATTGTTTAAGCATTTGAAAAATTGTTATTCAGACCATACACGGACCAACTTAATAAATAGGTCCGAAGGGGAAAATGGAAGTGAAATTATAGCGGGGAGGGATAGAACGTAACCTCTCAACAGACTCAAACTCCCAAGTTTTTGATGACTTCCGGCCTCGACCTACACTACAACAGAGATACGTGGCACAATGCAAACCGCGACATATTCATACTCTTCTATCTCACTCAATCTCGCTCAATGTCGCTCAATCGCGCTCAATCTCACTCCCTTGTACACACTCACCTGCTGTGTTAACTTTGATTGCTGAGAAACTGTTGGATATAGTTGTCCACCCAACAGGCGGTCTATCCTCACTTGGATGGATACAAAGCTCAAGCGGCCAAATCCCAAGGCCAAGTTACGAGATAGTAATACTAAATATATATGTATGCTGTGAAGTTTTGACAAATTTTATCATGTACAAAACTGGAGTATCTCAAGAGAGATTTAAAACTGACGACATCTGATTTTTTTTTTTCCAATATATATATGATTAAATAAGGATTATATATTCTTACATATTCAGTATTCAGATGTATACTATATACTTTCAGCCCGATCATATTTTCTTTCTTTTTGCTTATATCACTTTTCGTCCCCTACTTGTTCCACTTATCCCTAGAGCATTCTCAGAAATATTTCCCAAATGTATGTACTCATAGTTGTACATATGACTCATATATGTCTATCTAAAAATATATCTATACACTATCCAACAAACTTTAATGAATTCCGACATTTCTATGTCGTTAAATTACAAAAATATCGTGCACAATTTTCATATATTTATACATTTATAAATGGATATAAAAGTTGATTGAGACGAGTGCTTGCAGTTTATTATTAAATGTCGAAAACTGCCAGAGAATTTTTGTATCGTTTATGTGATCATCAATTGCTTTTTTTTTTTTTCTTTGTTTATTTGTTTCTCTTCACTTTTTTCTTTCATCCCCCCCCATCATTTTTCACCCGCGCTCTCTCTCTCTCTCTCTTCGCTCATTCCTTTTCATATTTCTTTAAAGCTCGTTTATTTTTCCTTTTTTTCTTACTTCGCGTTTTATGATTACGAGCGTGGGGTGGATAAAATTTATGGTGAGTTGTGTGTGCATCGACTTTTTGGACAGAAACGGCATGTAGTCGTCAGAGAAAAAAAATAACGACATTTCATTCGATACAAGATATATATGTGGCTCGAGACCACGCAGTATATTATGTACTAACGACATATACTGTTCATATTTTAGTCTTATATATTTAGAGCTATTTGACCGATAAAATTCCATCCACTATTTTATCTGTTATTATTATTATTATTATTATTATTATTATTACTATTGTTTGAGTATATTTTTTTCTACACGATCATTGTGATTGATTGACGATTGACATTGATTTTGAATTATTGTAATAGTCATTCGTGGAAATTTATTGACGTAATATATACGTTGTATGTAGGTGATATGTGGGAATAACGGTAAGGGATGCATTTTACGACCCACAGACACTTATAGTATTTATATACTCATACATATGTAGATAAAAGCACTGAGTTAACAATTCTGTGTAGTTTTGCTTACTCATCATTTACGTAAAAATCGTTATGGTAAAAGTTTATACATATGTATAGTGTTATAAATACCAAAAATCAATGAAGAAATTTATTAAATTGTCACATTCGTTATATAAAGGAAAAGATAAAATGTAACAGTGGAGATAGGGATGAACCGTGTAGTGATTGGCCACAATGGAAAATTGTGTGCATGTAAAAAAAGTGCCACAGAATTATGGATATGTGTAGAAACTTAACACACTTCTGAGTGTGTTAAAAATTACTACAATGTTTTAACTATAGGAATAAACACATTTTAATTTGCATTGTATTTGTACGGGGATATATAAAATCATTCGGAAAATTCAGAGTATAAAATATGGAAATAAACATATAATAAATGCAATGATGAAAGTCCCATTACAGAATAGTATTTGTTTGAATAAATACGTCCATTGGATTTTTTTTCTAGGAAATTTAGTTAAAGATACAAAATATAAATTAGAATTTACGAACTCAAAATGGATGCATTCAATTATTGATTTGCTAAAATTCAGATACTTTATCATTGTTACAAGTTAATTGATGAACAAACGAAATTGGTTGAATGAAAATAGCATATCGCATCAACCGCTAACGGTCTTGTAATTCCAATGGGTAATATCGCATAAAAATTATGGATTAGCCAATTTCACATATCCATTTATTCAATTAATTGTTAATTTATTTAATGACATACGATGGACAGTGGTGAATATTACACGGAATTGTAATTATATATCTGTGTAACACTTGGAACAAGCATATATATATATCTAGATAGCTTGGTTGATTAAAACAATCAAACGGTTTTAGTATTGGTTGTTATCGGTTATTCGAATCCAACACAGAGCGAATATTGCTGTTTCAATGTCCACAAAAATAATAATTTGTGTATTGTATTTATCTGATTGGAATGAAAGGATCAGTAATCTGTATTAGCATACAAAAATAAACAAACAGAGAATTAATAATCATAAAACTGTAATAGTAACCGCAAAATAGTCATCAGCTACCGTCAGCTCATTATACTATCAATAGAAAATAATTATTCACATTGACAGTTGATGAGTTCTTATCGAGTTTTTTGTTTTTTTAATGATTCCATGACATATTGGGTATCTAGCAAAAGAATCTTCCTCATATCCAACTTCAAAGCTTCAGAAATATCATTATAAATAATGATAACGCATAATGCGGTGATATAAAAACATCTACACATTGTCAACCTTCCTGTCGCGTTATTTTCTTTGTCGAATTACTCCAATATCCAAATACAAAAAATCATATCATAACAATTTATTATTTATACCGTTATAATATATAATGGAGAAAACACGATTTCACATATTTCCAAATTGAAACAATACATGTGATTTAAATGTTACAATGAAAAATAATCGTATAAAAAAAAATACACACAATTTTCTATTACCCATTGTTAACTGTTGCACTGTTAAACCATATACATTGGAAAAAGTTTCGATCCAAATTTAATATTGTTACATTAATTCGAATATTTCAATTATTTCATCAATTGGATATTTCGTGAGTTTGCTTTTAACAAAAATGCAAATTCAAATTGACCCAAATTGCACAAATACTATTTCAACGAGTGCAAATAAATTGAATGTACATTCATTAATATTCATTATTTATAAATTATTTACATCCAGTAACTTCAACATATCGTTATTGACTAAATTCCTACAAACCATTTTCATCTGTGCATTATAAATCGATAAATTTATTGTATGTATTTCAGTGTGTAATTAATATCACGCTGAAATTAAGATACGGTATGAAACACAATTAGCCCAAATAATACAAAGACGTTGTGACTGTATGAGAAAATAAGTTTTACCGTAGCAAATCTGAAATTCACTGGATATATTCTATGCTGTATGTTGTGTACATCGCATCTCGCATCCTGCGCGAGTTCCACCACTAAAACTACTACATATATATATATATATATATATGCATACATCGTAGTTTGTAGCAGCGATGTAATCCTACAGTTGCCACCCGTGGGCTTTTCACCACCGGATAAGCCAATATCAGTTGCGGTCCTTGATAGCAGATAGTTGTCGAAACAACTTGCAATCTAATAGTTACGAAATAGCAGGTGCGTTAATGTAAAGTGCAGAAATGTAGCAAAGGAGGAGTTTGCAAATACTCTCTTCATATGGTTAGTATATTCACGTATGATGTTGGAATATCTATGTTATATATAAATGGAAACATATGTATATAAATATATATATAGAAGAAAATACTGCTAGAGAAGAGACAGATGTATATATATATTGCATTGTACGTATCGGAAACTATCTATTGACGGCTACATTGGTCAAACAACCGAAATAACATTCCTGTGCGGGCACAATTGAATCTGATGGTACAGGATAGCAACGCTGAATTGGCGACGCCTCGGTTCATTTCAGAAATATCTCATTGTATTATATTCACTAGACACATGCGAATATCTATCACAAATAGAATTGATTATGATATTGCACTTGAATATATTTATATATAAATAATTGTGGCATTATAACACACGTATATACGTATATATGTATATATACCTTGTATACAGACGATAAATGTTAGTGAGAATGTAGCAATAATGGAACGTTTTTTTAAGTTTCGACATTTATTCGTATATTATTGGAAAACGATCAATGGTATGTTGCATTATACATATGATGCATGTGTGCATTTGGTATATACATGTGTATACGAACGGATGTGTAAAGGGGTTTCTGTGTGACTCGCCTCTTCACTATACTATCACAACGTGATCAAACATCTGTTGCAATCGGTTTATAGGAGCAGCTTGAGATGATGATACACATTTACTTGGTGCTTCTGTGTTCGTGTTTGGTTCGTGCAAAAATTGGTAAGTTTATGTAAACACATGTGTAATTAATGTTTTTGTTTATATTCTCAACTAATTTTCAATTTGCAGGATACTTCTGGCACATTACAGATATTCATTATGATCCAAAATATTTATCTCATGGTAATACTGGAAGTGGTGAGTTATATTTATTTTTGTTTATATATATTGGAGGAGTTAATTAACTGATAGTGTATTCTTTTATTGCCAACACATATCTGTTTGATTTAGTGATTAATTATGAGAAAGATTCAATTATAATTCAATTAATTGTTAAAAACTGAATACACATATGAGTAATTTGCTTGATGTGAATTTTTAATTTCAAACCAAGCATGAGGACACCACGGTATTTTTTGATAGTAATATTAGCAGTTAATATCAAATACAAAAAATAAATCACGACTAGAAATATTTTCATCTGTATCTGACCTTTTCTTTGGTTTAACAACTGAAATAATTTCATATATAAAAGCTTCATATTAATATGAATCGAGATTAAATATACATAAATGTCAAAGTTGAAACTATTGAGAAATCGATGATAGACATCACCAATGAGAATTGCAAATAAACTGACATTCAAAGACCCAGAAACGTTTTGAGAAAGGTGATGTTCCCTTCGTTATAACAGGGTTGTACTTCATAAGTGTATCAAATGGTAAATTAATGCTCAATTAATTCATGCAATTCATATCACCATTCATTCATATCCGATAACATCCTAATAACAAGAAAGAAAAAAAACAGATCTTCACAATTAAACGACCAAAATTTAATAATAATAAACGAAGCAGTGTTCTTGTATTCCATAATTCAATGATGATACACGCATCAAGTATAATGCGGTTACCTGTTCAAACAGGTCAGAATTGAAACCGTAAACCAACTTTAAATCAAAAGGAAATTGGCTTATAATTCCAAATACCAATGAGAATCGTATAATATTAATGACAATAGAAAGTCCATGATGAACTTGCAACAAGAGTAAAATTACAGTTTGGTAAACCAGACTTTGCATACAATATCAAAGTTGTATTTTTGTTAATCACAGATATGTAGTATACAAAATTTCCATGAAGGAATTGCAGATCAACATCCACTGATTATATTCAAAACCAATCAATGACTATGTACAGCGAATATATCACTAATAAACGACAGCAATATAAAACTTGGAATTAGAAATACTGAGATAATCTCCATTTTGAGTTTGAACATTGAAGAAATATTCTCCTAGATGATATAGCAGAAAACTTTGATGATATTATTCATGATTAGAGCAAGAGTTATTCTATTCTTCCTCATTGAAAAACCAGCTAACAACTTTCAAGTTAGCAACGTCATAACCTCACTATCTCATTAAAAAAAAAAAAAAAAAAAGCAAGCATAAAATAAATGAATCGCAATTGCATTTTAAAATTATCATAGACAGGCAAAATATACGACCACAAACAGGAATATTATGATTGCGAACAGTGTGCTGTGCCAACAAAATGATTAGTAATATAACCTCTAAACATTGCTCGACCCAGATCAAATTCGAGGCGCATCCTACTCCATAATTCATGAAAAATTAACAAGATACGAGGTGGCGAAAGAAAAAAAAAAAGAAATTTCGTTTTTTTGAATCACTCTAACATACACGAGCAAAAGATCCTGTCTCTCGAGCTCTCACTTTCTATACAGTTCTCGCGCTTATACTTTTTGTCCCATTAATACTATAAGTTTCCGCCGCCTCTTTCGTTGCCTAACCCACTGAGACTATCATGACCAGCTTCTAGCGCTTACTTATCCAAACTTCAACCACTGTATATACATATATATATATATATATGTTTGCTTGTTGAGTTAGTAACGCTCTGTACCCTCTTCTCCTCGACTTCTTCTCCGTATTTCATTTCTCTTCACAGCATGAAACCCACTTCAACACTAACTTCCTCTCGATCTCATTTTATTTTTTATTATTTTTTTTTTCCTTCTTTTCATTTTTTTATATATATATATATGTTTTTTTTATATACCATCGTTCGTTTAATTGAGACTCTCGAGTGTCTATAGAGGAAAGAACAAGATAGGAACGAAAAAAAGCAAAAAATTCACGATTGGAATTGGGGTAAAGATAACTGAAGCTCATCGGACCACAATCCACTTGGGCTTTTATATATATATACACATGAGATAGAGAGGTCGAGTCAAGTTCTCTTTAACACACTGGCCAATCCGCCATTCGCCGTTACATATATTTCATTTCAATTTGTTACTGCTGAAAGTCATCTAATTGAATTTGAATAATTTATACTAAATAATAGAAAATGTCTTCTGAACACTGTTAAATTTGGATAAAAGTTTTGTATAAAAGTGGATATATTTTGTGAATAGGAAACTAGGATTATATAAATTTTTTTTGTAATCAAACTCACGTGTTCGTATTTAAAATGCAAAAATCACTTCAATATATTAAAAACAAAAGTGTATGTGCCAATTAATATCTATAATTAAATAAAACTAATTTTGTTTTTGTTCTACCGAACTTTTTTAATCAAGCTAATGCATTGAGTACATTTAACATTCAAATTTAGTTGATGGGATATTTGTCACTTTCATGATAAAAAAACTATAAATGTATATTAATAATTTGATAATTTTTAAATAAAGGAATTACAATTAGTATTTTATGTAAACATAATACTGATAATAGATTGGAAATGTTTATCATGCAATTGCAGTATGCTGGAACACGAGAATAAACACTGATGATGGTCGTATGAGATCGGACAGAAAAGTGTCTGGAGTTTTTGGTAACTACAGTTGTGACTCGCCTTGGGCGTTGATAGAGTCCGCTGTCCAAGCAATGAAATCAAAACAGGACGAGGGAATTGAATTTGTTCTTTGGACAGGGTAAGTGCTATTCTATTTTTTCCAATTCCAATTGTTTCTTATAAATTCAAAGCACGTGCATAGAAAAATATTATATAACTGAATAAATATACTGGATATCATGAATAGACAACCCGAGAATTTATTCAAATATGAATAAATAATTGACAATAAAAGCAGATAGGTATATAAAATGTTGCTGCTGTTCTTGTCTATGTGTTACTGTCTCGCTTCACGTTTTGAAACTTTGTCGACTATTGTACAACCAGTGCGTGGATGATGTAAAATAGAGAAAATAAAAGTCAATGGTATAAACATATACTATACAACATGTATATATATATATTCATGTATAAGAAGCGTTTACTTTCAATATATATATACATTGTATATACATATGAAATGAAACACAATGCTGCCACGGTTCCAATTATTAGTTCTGCGATAGCGATGTCTCGCGTATGTTTTGCCCCATTCTCGCGTTCATGTGGAAAAATTGTTTTTTTTTTTGTTTTTTTTTTCTCATTTTCCGAGAGACTCTCAGTCCGCCTCGATGCATTTCCCAACAAATGTCAAACTAAAAAACTAAAATGAGAAAGAAAAGAAAAATTGTGGAGCTTTAAATTGCGAATCACAACTATATACTTGAACTTCCCATCTTTCAGTTTTATGAACAAATTCCAAGACAATGGAATGAACAACTATTATTTTTGTTAGATAACTACTTGAATGCAACATTAAAAATTTTTATCACTAATATATATATTTGTTTATGATATTATTTGTTACAGCGACGCGTTAACACACGCGAGTGAAATGAGCGAAGAATATCGCTTGGAATCATTGAAAAATCTTACGGATCTACTGTCTCATACATTCACCAGCCAATTTGTATTTCCGGCATTAGGCCACGAGGATGTTGGTTTAAACTTCAGTCAAACGGCAATTTTATGGAAGCATTGGTTACCAAGTGAAGCTCTTCAGACTTTTGAAAAATGTTTGTATATATATTGCAGTATAATTTTTATAATATTTTTTGTTTATTCACAGTTTATTTTGACATACACTATTTGAACTTTATTGTGCTGTAGCACTCACTCACATTAGAATATTCATGGCAACGAAGAGAAAAGAACAAGCTTAACTATATACGCTGGCCGAAGACTTAATTTCTGACGCATAAATTCACAAGGTACCTTTTTTTGTTTTTTGTTTTCTTCTTCTTCTTTTCTTATTTTGTTTTTATCATCGTAGCTCGCAACGCTTAGAAGCAAAGTTTTCTTCAGGAAAATACGTTTCGAGGTATAATGTAACTAACGAAAATGAGGACTAACGGCAAATGTGCGCTCGGCTATTTCTAAATCACGTACTTTTATATTTGCCAACTTTTTCCCTTATGTAGGTAAATGTTGAATATATATATATATATATATATGGATCACAAATTGCACTTACGCAAATTGGATATTGGTGATCTATTCTTCAGTTTACGAGACGATAGAACTTTTCAGTATAATTAAATTGAATTTTGCAGATAATTTCTTGGATAATTGCTCAAGTGATCTGACAATGAATGCTAATGTGATAACAATTGTTGTTTCAGCTGGTTTCTATACATTTGAACAAAAGTCGAAGAAATATCGAATTATTTTTCTCAACACAAATTTGTGGCTAGACATGAGCACAGGTATTGATAATCGTGTTCAACAGCATCAAAATCATTATCAACAACAGCAGCAACAAAGGACAACATCAAATGCAAATACTTTAACGAAAAATTCGAGCGATCCCCACAATCAATGGCGTTGGTTTGAATCTATTTTACGTGCAGCCAAAGAAAAAAGGGAAACTGTAAGTAATATAATTCAATTTTAATCTATTCATGATAATGCAGATCTAATTGTCAATAGTGATGTTACATGATTGAAAATTTAGTGTGAAAATTTACATGTTACTGTCAACACAACCATTAGAATCATGCAATAAGTCAGAGTATTAAATTTAATAAAAAATGTAGGTTAATTGAAATGAATAATTCAATTTCAATTTTCTATGTTGAATTTGTGTTTTTTTTTTTAATTCATTCCATGCATCATAAATATTCAGCGTTTTAATGATTTAGTTGTGCCAAACATTATATTTTTTGAAATATAAAAATATATTTTAAATTCCTTTGTTTAATGTTGAAAGTAAATCTCAGCTTTGATCAATATTTTCCGAGAAATATTACGCAATTTGTATTGATTCAATTTCCAATTTTCACTGTGTAGTTTCATGAAATATTTAAATATGTGTATTTAAATTCAGAATGTGGAATACATTCATGATACGATGAAATCAAAATTATTCAGATGCCATATTTTATACTGCATATATAAATTAAAAGTTAAATTATAATCGTGTATTGATATATGGTTGGTGAAAAAAGTCGAGAGATGAATATAATCCATTCTGTTATAATAACAATATCAATTCGTTCTCACAAGTATATTAAAACATAAAGAATTTCTATTGAGCATGTAGCATATATTTTTCTAGAAAAATTAAACGATGATCAATAATTTCCATATTTAGAATTTTATGTTATGAAATACTTAACAATTTTCTGGGCGCATGTTGTCGCCTTCGTTGAAAATAACAAATAAATTTGTGGTAAAAAATTGCAAACTACCCTGCGGCATGAATTATTGGTTTGTGCAATATTTTGAAATGTTATAGACAAATTAAAAAATTCATCAATGCAATTTGAAATTTATTCCAAATGATTGACATTTTTTTCTTATTGAAAAGAAAAGAAAAAATATAACCAAATCAATGATTCATTTTATATCTGACAATTAAATGGTGTTTTTGGCGCAATGACAAGAGGGATTTAGCGGACCATGTTGAAGAATATTCTTGGGTAATACAGAAGGGGCGAATGAAAAGAAAAAGAAGGGATTTATTGAAGAGTGACGGAGTGTAGGAGGAACAGAGTGTTAGGGGTAGGGCAAGAATGAAGAATATTCTACGAGCGCGCGTGACAGCTGAACATAGGCATTGGCCGCCCTAATCTCCTTTAATTCGGGTCGAGGGCGAGGTTCTTATTCTCTCGGTGGCCAAGTGCCTATTCGTCTTGTTCGAGCAATATAGACTTATACAGAGTATTCCCAAACCACCTGGCAAATTGATGAGTGGTTCGCGCTCCGGCATATTCACCAATTTAACTCGAAAAAATACTCTCTTCTATACTATCTTTATATCTATATAAACGTATATCATTCGATTTGTACAAATTAATTTAGACGAATAGTGCCTTTAGTTACTTATCTAATTCAATGGAGTCCACATTTATTTGTCGTTGATCCAGTTTCTCATACATAATACTAATACACCATATTACAAATATTTATCGATTTTATACCTCGTACAATCCCGCACATCACATTTAACATTCATTATTGTTCATAGATTATGGATAAAAAAATATTATAAATAAATTGTAATTATTTTCATACAGAACTTTCGGATTTCATTCAATTCTCCATTACATAATCAGTCTTTTTATTTCAAAATACTTTAATTATTATACAGGAAACATTTTGATTACTGATTTATTTTTACAAAATATTTGAATTCATAATTAAAATCAAATCACTGTTCACCAGTGAAATTTCTAGTCATTAAATGAACCAGTGGAATTTCACTTAGTTAAATTAAGAGAGTAGAAAAATATATAATGTTTGTTTGTTGATATATACTTTCATGTAAAAGAAAAAAGCCACTCTATTTACCCAATGCAACATGTATCCAAACACTATTAATGAGTATACTGATACGTATATGTCAGAATATACTTGAATTATTTATTTTGTAAATATATATTGAACATATATTCAAGCATATTTATTTTCTTGCCGCACATATATCTACCAACGTATAAATATATTTTAGGATAAATGTTCAACATTTATTTATTTATTTTTTTCATGCGGATATATATGGTTCCGAAATGAATATACTTGATCGGATTCAAGTAAAAAATTATTATATACAGATACTTGTTAAAATTTTTGTGAAATATGAATTGGGTCAATAAAATAAAAATCCTCATATATTAATTCATAAATCAATTGCACTGCATTTTAATGCCGTTAAGATTTTGAAATATTAATCGGATTTCGGAAATTAACGAGAAATTATTCAGTATCATGAATTTATATTACATTTACTCATGTCAAGTTTACTGAAGACGTCAATTCACTTCGTGCCTTACTTCACTCAAATTTCATAACAACATTTCAGCAAATACATATGTGCCAACTGCACTTACACGTCGGATATTTGTCACATAAATACTGTTTGAATATAGACATGTTATCAATGAATAACAATTAACTAGTAAATATTTTTTTTTATAATACTCAAGTTCTACAAAAATATCAATTTAATATCAAGTATTGGTCAACGAATACAAAATCATCATCCGGTAATACAGCAACCAATTACACATCGTTGTTTATATATATTTATATATAGATACGGGATACTGTGTGTCCAGATAGAAAAAGGGGTGAGATGTGGGATGAATGGGGTATACGCGTTCGAGTGAAAAGTGATCAATCAGCGTTCCCATTGTCGACTCATTGGAGATCCTTTATCTCGTGTGCTCGTTCACGATTGATGAATTATTCTTTCACCTTCTTTTGTTGTATTTCCAATTGGAGCTTCACAAGAATTTATCAGCAATTTTTTTTTGCACACCCTGCATGTGTTTTAATTTAATTTTAATCGTTCTGTTATCTATAGCGTGTGAATGAAACTGAAAAGACGGTATGCACCAATTTACGCTATTTTGCCATTTTCAATGTGCAAAGAAAATCATATATACAATTTTTATTCGCTGAACTCTACAATAATATGTACAATGAGTTCAAAAATATGTTCACATTCATTTGCTTTTTGGCATCGTGATTATTTGTTTTTCGCATACATTCATTCGCAGTGACAGAATATTGAACAAATCAAATGAACAAAAAAGAGAACAATTATTTAGAGAATAATGGTCTAAAAAAGAGAAATTTTCGGTACATAACATTTCTTTTTTTTCGGTTTTAGTCACGCCGATGTATACATTGCGCATGACATTCAATTGAGCTATATCTCTTTTTGTTTGAATATAGCCTCCGGGTATTTGTTGAAAATTAAACTACGAGCATGTTTATCGGCAATACATCCTGCCAATAACCATGTATCCTACCGGCTTATAAACATATCTACGTATACATGTATCTATATTATATATATACATATGTTTTAGAACTTGGTTTATCTGGATATCCGTTCAACGCAAAGCTTCAAAGTTCTAGATACAGACAGGATAGGTGTTACGCGTGAAATCGAGATTATGTATAACTATAAGAACACTAAAATATAAGGATAGATAAATATATATAAAGAGAATTCAAAACTCTTGGTCCATTTTGTATAAAATCAATAGAACTTTATCTGGACAGTTTCATTTCGAGTATTCACATTTTCTATCACTCTTGTTTGCTTTTATCCTGCGTTCGTTGATCTGTCTACACTTTGAATCACGTTACTACTTTACTTTTACTTTTATTCTCATTCACTCTCTCGTTCGCTCGAACTCGAACTCGAGATATTTCTGAGTAAATTTCGCGTGTAATGGAAATTGATCATCGAAGAAAAACTCTAGAGCGAGTGCAAACTCTCGTAGCAACGGTTAAACAGAACGTAAATAATCAAGGAAGTTCCTCCTTTCGCACTTTCACCCTTTTGCACAAATGTTCATGTATATTACTTTAAATGTGTTTGTATATGTATGTGTATAAGGTTTATGTGGTTGGGCACACGCCTCCTGGGGTCGATGAGAGAGCCAGCGGTGCGAGACCACTGAAAGAGCACCACAATAAACGATATCTTCAACTTGTCCGACAGTATGCTAGCATAATTGCTGGCCAATTCTTTGGCCACTGGCATTCTGACACATTTCGTACCATCTACAATGACGCAGGTATGCAATATACATCTCAAAACTTTTATATATATATATATAAATTTGTATATGAAATAACAAACAGTACAGTGAATATTATTTTTGTTTGATTGAAATAATGACAGGCGTGCCAGTGTCGTGGATCATGATGGCACCCAGCATCACACCCGGTCGTCCAAGTGGCCCAAATAATCCTGGATTAAGATTGTACAAGTTTGAAACGAGCACTGGACAAGTGAGTGATTTTCTAACTGTATGCATTTTTTTTTTATATACTGTGGGTGAATATAGTTACTTGAATTGTGTTTGGACGAAACATTAACATCCATATCACTAATAACTCAAAGCATATCGATTTCGTAATGAAAAATTCAATATAAAAATTATGATTGGTAATGGAATTAAAAAATTCATTTCGAATTTCCACTTTCTATCAAGCATATTGAACAATATATGGATTTTAATATCATATTCTATTTTTCACTTTTAAATGCATTGAAAAGAAACGATATGTATTTCTGTTTCAAGGATTATGTTCTGCATAAACCTATAATATTTTTTGTTGGTTAGCTATATTCATTCTCATAATTTGATAATAACATGTTTAATTAATTGAATGAATGCGGGAATTTATTATACAATTAAATATTATATGGAAACGCATTACGGTTTCATTCTGATAAATCAACTCTCTTTCGCACAGTGTTAATGTAAGTACTTTCGAAAGTGTATTGATTTGTTTCGGTGTTGATTTGAGTCGATTTGTTTGAGCAATAATTGAAGCTTGAACGTATTTCTGCTGTCAACAATACGATTTTTTGTGACAATGTCTATCTCAAATTAAAATAACGAATAACTCCTTTAACATGAATCTCACACGAACATCTCCATATTCGCTTATTACTATTGTGAGATGTAGCTGGTTTTTTTTTTTTCTTCCACATATTCAATTCCTCGTGGCTATTCTAGTGATCGTTAAATATAAATGTAATATTCAAAACTTCGTCATGACGTCGAAAATTGAACTTTTGGAACACTGCTATTATTTCCTCCACACGGGAGCTACATTTATCCAGCTTAACGAAAAATTATCCTCTCTTTTCGGACTAACCTTTCCTGTATTGAGATTAACGCCAGCTAGGCTAGAGTTACTCTTGTTGCTGTAACATTAGTATTTATTCTTCTATCTCTCATCATTCCAGAGACAATAATTTTAGGAAAATGCAAAATTATTCCGGCATTCATACTGGATAAATCATCCAAGCATCAAGTCGTTCAAGTGCAATTCCGCATGAACAAGTTATTTTATATGTGGTATTTCGAAAGCTCAATTTTGTTATCCTACGACGTATTTGCAAATACGAATGCCAATCTCTATTTGTAAGAGACGTATGCGCTTCGATAATCGCTCTTCTCGGTGTATTTAATACTGATCCCCATCGAAAAATAAATCTCTTATAGCCAGTTTATATGTTGAATTGTGTGGCTTCAACAATCTATCTCACCTAACTAGTAAACCATTCATTGAATTAGCTTTTCCTCAATAATTCTGAATTTTTCAAGTTGAATAATTCCACACGGAATTTACGAGCGTTTAGATGCTACAATAATTTTTAGACCAATAAAAGATTTTGTTCGAATGAATTCCTGACTAATATAATGAATTATTTTTTATGATGCGAATCCATATCTCAATGTAAATCAACAGATATCCAATATTATATACAATTGAAGGATCCACTTAATAAAATAGTTACTACTAAAAATGCACATTGCATAAATCGCCAGAATATTAATATTTAGCTCTGATAAACTCCTTGAATTTCCATTGTAGTCAATATGAAACTAGATAATTTTTGTTCGTTTTTCCAATTACCCAATTCATGTCAACGATTATATAAAATAATGAAGATATCTGTGGAAAAAGTAATTGTATCAAAAATATAATGAGTACTAAATTTTTTTCTACTGTGAGTAAAATTAAAATTCAATATTGTATTTTAAACTGTTGAATTACGAAATTATAATTTTCTTCTAGAATGATTCTATTTTCTCATTCAATTTTTATAAAGTATTACACTAAACCTGAGAAAATTTCGAGCCCTCAAGAAACATCTTGACTTCTTTTGTTCTCAAGATTTATGCACGTAAGTAAAAGAATAAAAACTGTTTTCATAAATTTCGACTCTCGTGGCTAAAAAATATGAAGAAAAAGCGAGAGTCTCTTTGACGTGTCAATTATTTTCATAAACATCATAAACAATCGGTTTTTAAATATTTCCAACTTGAAGTTGATTCACTAATTGATTTTGCGTCTTATTCACCAGCACTGTGACAACACAATAGCAATAGAAATGAATATTCATTATTATCATTTAACACTTAGTTCATTAACATACTGTGAGATAAACAGTGGCAAAGAATTAATTCAACAGTGTGGTGTGTTTGTTGCGTCATTTTACACAAAATTATACGTCATTCTACACAAAATCTGAAAATATACCAGTCAAAAGTCAAGTACCCGGGAGAGCTTAATGAGTAAAAGCGACTGCACAGATTTAGAGAAAGATATCGCTAGGTCAAACCCAGGCGGAAGTCAATATTTTTAATGGAGCATATGTGATAAATTTATAAATTTAACAATCTTAATAAAATATATCGTTAGTTAACGATATACATATATTCTAACCGAAATAATAACTTCGGAATGTGATCGGTGCTGTCACACTTTTATCATGTATTTCAATGTTGTCCTCTTTTTTTTTCGTGTAACCAATTAAAAGTTGTCAATCATCTCTTAGATACATAAAATGAAAAAAAAAAAACTAACCAGAACTGAAACAAAAATATTTGTAATGAACTTTAAATTGTTCCATATTCATTATTTTGTGATACAATTATATTCTAAATATTTTATTTAACAATTGTCATTTGATAGAGTATAAGTTGTTTTAAAATCGTTAAAAAGTGTGTATAACTACTGAACACATGAAGTCCACATCTTTTCAAACTTAATAATCTCACGATGTCATGTATTTCATGAGAAAAAACGAGAACGAATGAATTGTTATTGATAAAAAACCAATGTCCTTGTAATAAAACAGTAGAGACAGCAGCGTTGAAACGATGAAAGCAATTCTGAAATAATCCCACAATAATATAAATTCATGCATTTGCTTGATGAAACAAGTTGAGTGATGACATTTGCATCATAACTCCATTATTTCATAGCAGCACCAATAAGAATTCAGCGCTTGAATGAACTGATGAAACAATACATATCGCTTTATTTTTCTCTTTTCTATATACAAACCAGATGAAACATCGAGAGAGTAATATCATAAACGGAACAAGACACAATCAGAATGTTCAGTGAAATATGTTGTCCCAAATTGTTTCTACACATAAATTGATTAATGTTAGAAAAAATTATTAATTAACTATAATAATATATAATATAATGCAAACAACATTGAGATATAGAATCAAATAATAAAATAATTAATTGTGTAAAGATTCTAGACTATACCCAATACTATCTCGACTTACCAAAAGCAAACGCTATTGGTCGTGCCAACTGGGTCATCGAGTATTCCCTCTTGGATTATTACGAATTAAAGGAGATAACTGCTCAGAGTCTTCATGATCTCGCTGATCGATTCACTCAACCCAATGACAATGCATTTGTCAGGTATGCAAATATAAATATTTATTGTTCATTGGTCAATAAAAAAAAAAAACAAAAACCAATGACCCTTTACGACATAGCTATTGTGAATGATCGTTGTGATTGTGATTAAATGTTCGCAGATACTATGCCGCAAATACAGTGTCATTACCTCGTGAAGTTGGCGACGTATGGGGATGCGGTGGTGCATTGAATGGCAACTGTGCTCTCCAACACTACTGCGCTGTTACACGCATCAATCCGGATTCATACAACAACTGTCTATCAACATACGCGTACGCTCTTGCTGCAGCTTGCTCACCGCCGCCACGTCTTTATGTAGCGCTTTATATCCTCACTATTTTCAGTTGTCTACTTCACAGTCGGTAAATCATCATTTTTATTTTATATATATATTTTTTTTTTTTTTCAAGTATTTAATGGGTTTAAATCCAGTGTGGTATATGTATTAAATGTGTATGATTGTATGCATGAATATGTGAGTTGTAATTATGAATGTGCGGCCAACTATTTGTCAAACGTATACGTCAATGGTGCTGTTGTTTATTTATATATTTTAATTAATTCATCTTCGCAACGAGGAATTATAAAATAATAATACTAATAATCATTATCATAATTATAATAACAATATTGATATTAATAATAAAAATAATAATAATAATAAACAAGAGATTTAATAATATTTACTAAAATTTTGAAAGAAGCGGAAAAAAAAAAAAAATATTTGCTCGCGGAAAAATAATGATTTCTATATCAAAGTGTGACTAGTTGGGTGAATGAAGAGATGAACTATACATATATTGGCAATACCATATTGGAAAGCTATTATTTGGGCGAAATAAAGTGACACCATTATTATTTACAATTTTATTTTTTTCTCTTTGCTATTGTATTATGAATTGCATGGAATGGTTCTATGAACAAGTGGGCAATTGGTTGTACGCAGTATTGCGGAACAGCCTTATTATAGATTTCGGATATTTACAATGTATATTCGCCAGCAACCGTTGTGTAAATGTATGTCTCGGTGTATATCAGTTTCTCGCTCAAATGCTACATATACATTAATGCTAAATATTTTACCTTCATCTTGTGCACACGTGGCGCCAATTGCTTTACCCCCCAACCCCCCCGGCGTTCAATGTAGTTATTAATTGTTAGATAAATATTTTCCACAAAGTTCGGTGACAGCGAGGATGAGAGAAGAAAAAATTTGTGCATGGTCCTGAACATTCCGAGAAAGAAAAAAAAAAATCTAATATTACCTAATGATATTCACCGTCTTATTTCTTCATGTCGCTTCCAGTGCAATCATTATATACAAATAATTATACGATCATATATACACAATTGAATGAGGAAATAACGAATAAGTAAGCGTACAATCTGGACTTGTATTACAAGTTAAGTAAACGTTTTTGTGTCATCAATAAACTTATTATCAATATCTGTCATGTTACTTCTTGAATGAAAGAAAATATATAATATAAAAATAAACAGCCATTTGTTATAATAAATAATGTTTTTTGAATTTATTTTATTTTCCTGTCGACCAAACAAAAATAGACGTGAATAATGGAAAGTAAAATATCAACATATATACACACATTCGGACCTGTATTGAATAGCATACGTATACAGGCAGACGAATATAAACACAAACATGGTGATAAACAGAATCAAGAAGAGACTGAGCAGAAATAACTCCCATGTGATACATTACAAATATAAATGTGTATGTCAATCACATGTGTACAACGCAATACAAATCAATTTGTACATGGAAAAAATATCAATAAAAATATATATATTCTTCAGAAAAACATCATGATATTGTATCAATAATAAATACAGTAACTCATTCGAATAAAAATGAGCTTCATACTGATTGTTCAAAGCTGCAGTACATGTTGGAGAAAAAAAGTAAGTGAATTTTACACGACGAGTTTCAACTTGAAGTCCAACAATTTTTATAAAACATTTTTTTTTCCTAAAGACAATAGACATTGAAATTCATTATAAAAAATCACCCACCCTATATATATATATATAAACATGGACGGTGTATGTGCGCAATGTATAGATATAATCATGGTTGCAGAGTGGTACAACCAACATGAAGAAGAAATCGTTGAATATTTCATGTAATATTCCACGCGGCCAATTCGCCAAGCCGAAAATGTCAGGTACGCGCGGTATATGTGCAGTGCATGTGTCAACGTAAAGTAATTTCGTGCAAAGCATAATCGAAAGTTTGACTTTACGTTTCGTACATATAAATGTTTATATATATATATATAAGAACCGATGACAATAAACGATTCGTTGCAAGTGAGAATTTACTGATTCTATACGAGCGACAACGCAACCAGTTTAGATTCGCTTACGACTGCCACAGGAGCTGCATAAATAGGGCCGAGATATCTTCTATACGATTCTATCGCAATTCACCCACGAGACTGTGGATGAGATGGTGGGCATGAAAATGCCAATGGTTGTAAAGCCAGGGTTGACGTATAAAAAGATAACTGGCATTATATATAGATATAAAGAGAAAAATCGTAAGTATATATATATATAAAGATATAATACGGTTTAGATATAAGAGTCAGCATTCGCTTTGAGTCGAGTGCACGTCGAATGGTCCGAATGCGACTCCTTGGAATTTTTATGAATCCAGTGAATTCTCCGAGTGATTACTTCGTGAAATCGTATCAAAGTAAATTTTTTAAAATCTTCCAACTTTATAAACACCAACAAAACTGCTTCTTTACTTTTATATTTATCTATTTTGTTTTTTTTTTTCTTATTCTTTCCCTCTTTTATATATATATGTATACTGTATATAATATATAGGTACGTTGCTTGGACAAGTGCACTTCAGTCTATACATATATAGAGGTTCATAAAAGTCGTTGACCTTTGGAGTAAAGGCGTTCAATAAATGGGAAAAGTAAAGAAAGAAAGTATAAGAAATATATAGAAAAAAAATAAAATAAAATAGTATACTATGTAGCATCAAGATATACATATATTTAACTTAAAAAGATGGCATCACAGGGTACGAATAAGAATTTTTTTTCTCCCTCATTTATTCTCTGTAGTCGCGTGTACCGCGTTTAAATGTTACCAAGCATAAAGTGCGAAACAGAAATATTACTTATTATGTTTTTTTTTTTCAAGTCACGAGTGAATGAACGGACGCAAATTTTGCGTGAGCAAATTCTTACATATATAATAATAAACTAATCGCTCAAGTGCTCGTGAGGTTTTTTTTTTTTTTTCTATTTTTTGTATGAGAAATGTGAAAGAATGAAATAGTAGATGAAGACATAACTTCATATAGATATAAGACAATAAAACGGGAACAAAGTGAAATGGAAATGAGCAGGAAGAGTAGAGAATTGAAATAAAGAATAGAGTTAAAATAGAATAGGAAAAAAAAAAGATAACGTGGCACACTTGTCTTCGTGCGCTTGACCCAAACGCTCGTGCACCACCGTCCGTTCAAGTAGCTTTTGTTGAGAACACGCGCGCTATAGGTGGTGAGCGAAGGAATTTGTCGCGTCAGCCGAATGTTGAAAGGGAACAGACATGTCCAAGTGAGTGGAACTCAAGTCCAGCGAAAAAGTGAATGCGAGTAAAACGAAAGAAAAGTGTTGAGTCAAGTAGGGTATATAAAGAACTTTCTTGATAAATAATATATATATATACTTATTATCTGATTTTCTATGTATTAATTATACGAATGTATAGACACATGCAAAAACATATATACTTATTTATAAAATCAAAAATTTTAGGTTATATTCAATTATTATTTTTTTTTTCAACTCATCTGAAAGAAAACCACAATCATAATTTTAATCGTTGTGTTCTTGGTTCATCTGATTCAATTTCAAATATCAATTCTCGTGAAGAAAAAATGAATAAAAAATTCAATACTTTTGTTTGAACTTATCAATCTATCAGTATCTTTGAATTTCACCTTTGCCAGCCGCACAATAATCATCTTGTACGATGATGTCGAGTCATGAAAGAATGAAATTCTCTACAAAATGTTTGCCACTGAAAATGAAATGCCATTTTTTTACCAGAAACCATTGCAAATTTTTCTTCTTAATTAATTTTGCGTGATAGCTAAGAGGAATTGTAGTGAAGCGTTCTGCAATTCTTTAATTCTTCGGGAAAAGAAAGATGGGTGGGCAAAAAAGAATGTTTATATTCACCCAACAAATTAGAAAAAAAAATAGTGCATAGTATTAAACCGATAATTTTACTCTTTGAATAAAATTTCAGAAAAATAAAAATCCGATACAATCGAATAAAAGATATGTGAATATTGAGCTAATTGTTTATTGTATATTTGAAATTACCTAGTAACATAATATGTATTTTTATATTTTGTTGTAATCAATTGACTGAAGTTACTGTTACTTCATTTTATATTTAATTTAAATATTATATTTGTGTATTTGTTAATCCAACATTGATCTCGTGCTTGAGATTAATAAATCCCTTGTTCACCGCTCATTCTTCGCAAACGACATCCTGAAATCCTTGATTAGACATATTACAACGTATTGGTTCCATAAAATCGTATATGACCGCAAATAGACTTGATATAGTACGAAAACCAAGATGTAATATAGACTGAAATGGATTTGGTACTTAGTGTTGAAAACAGATTTGCACTTTGGCGTATAACAAACTGGAATTAATTCAAATTCATACTACAATTGTTCATAAATGATAGAGGATGATGTGCTTACGACTGTTAAACAGTGGGAAAATGATTGCTTTATAATGTTGAAAGTTATCGTTCACGTCAAGTATTGATTATCGAACCAACAGCTAAGTTGAACTGACTTCTTTCATATTCATATTGAACTCGGAAATGATTCAACAAGCGGTGAAACCGCTTGTTATATACTTTGGCATTGGTTTCATAACGATAATGAGCTGTCACTCATTGATTCTTTGGTATGGTTCAATATGAGCAACGGCAATGAGGTCGATGTCCGCATGTGTGAATGGAAGGCCTCCAACGTTGCATATGCAGTGGTTGCTCGCATGCTGACATTGCAATTGAATAGAATATCCTGAAATAAAATATGCCACAGCTCTAGATTCTGTCAGATATCGATATGCTGATGAAACAAGTTCAATAGCTTATGAACTATTTGCAACTGTCAGAAGATAATGAATCAATGAAAATTATTCATTACAATGAACTGACACACTTTTTCAATTGAAATGGTGAACTGTAAAAATCCATTATTTAAATCAATCAATTAATCGCTCAGACATTTTTTTTCTCAAATAATAATGAGTACGGATAGATTGATGTTTCCGTCGTTTTTATACTAAGAATAAAATGCTGTCGAAGTGCGAAATGTTTGTATTATATATTCATATATTTTTCCACATTTATATTTGATATGAGTTTCATGTTCAGTAAAAATACCAAAGTTTCGTGTTAAACTGACGAAAATTGCATCGTGACACATTATCTTTTTATCGATTGTATTCAAATACCAAAAAAATACCATATTGTTGCGATAAATATTTGGTGTGTCTCTTTAACCCAGAGAATTCTTGCACAAACTTTGCAAAGATAAATAATATAAAATTTTCGAATGTTTAGGTATAAAATATAGACTGAATGGAATATGCAACGGTGTATACATATGGAAATAAATAGAGGATAGTGCGATAGATTGTATACATTGCTGTTTATTCGCGTACTCGCTATATCGCCGTGACAAATGTCGTGCTCGTATAGGCACGCGAGAAACGCCGGGGCGAGAAGAACAAAGCATCCTTTGCCGCGCCACAGCAGCTATTTATGAATGCCTACAATAACTCAAGGGGTTGTGGCACTCGTTTATATATATATATATACATACATACCACCATCTATACTGTCGACTCTTTTTGCCTCGCGGGGGCAACGTTTCCTTGTCGCATTTTTTTCACCACTAATTTGTCTCTTTGTAACATTTTTCTCTCAACCACCAATATATATATATTTATATAATATAAAAGCGTGAATTGAACCAGCCGACAACCGTTGTAACACGTTGATTGTACACATTAAGAAAACAGTTCTCACCAATTGATAATTATGCATTAAAAAAGTCTACCAATAAGTTCCTAAGTAAATATTACCAACACTGAGAAAGTTTATCACGACAATAGGACAATAGGACTTAACTTAATATAAGACAATAGAACTTAACCGTTGTGAACGCGAGTATTGATAAGTTCTAATCCTATACTTCAATCAGGCGTAATGAGAAGAGGAAATAAAGATCATAAAGGTAAAACTAATTGTTTCGTTAGAGAATCATAATTATTTGAAGATTAAAATTAATTTTTAATATTTTTTTAAATATCATTCTGAACGCTAGTTCAATTTAAAAAAATTCAGCACAATACATTTCATTCGACTTTACCTGAATATTAATGTTTAACAAATATACATATATTTAATAGATAATTTAGAAAAAATAAATTGCCGCTTGAATACTCGGCACACCATTTTTTATTCAATGGGACAGGATATAAATCATATTTTTTAAATAGTATGTGAATAAAATTAATATACACCAATTGAACAATTAACTAGTAATTCATAAAATTTATCTGTATTATCTCATAGTTTCATTGTGTATAATCACAATGTCGAAATAGTCCGCCACTAATATGTGACCTATGATAATTTTGAATGTGGAAATTAATTCAGGTACACGGTAATTTCATAATATTGGTGTATTATGCTGAAAATAATTTGATAGTCTATAAAATTCATGTAAATGTTATATTGTGATGTCCTGCATTGTTCGAATACAACGGTAATATATAATTTTATTTATTCGCAATATCCTGATGCATTCTCTATATATGTGTATATGTATGTATGGCATGAATTGAATTGCCGAGTGCTTCAACTTTCAACACTTTGCTATATAGCTATATACACCACATTTTCAACTCCCCCGTCTCCGATTTATGTCAAAATCGTTGGAATAGTTCGGCTCCCACTCGGCATTCGCTCGACCGCTGTTTATTGCATACCAATATGCCATCAAGAATATAGAACTTTCAAACTATAAATTTTCGACCTATTTCCCTCTCAATGATCTGCATCTTTGAATGGTTGATTAGTTAAGAATGCTTGACAGAAAGACAGAAAGACAATAAGATACCATGATAGTAATGATATGGTACATGAACGTGTTGGAATTTTGATAAAATTAATAAGCCAAATTATTCATAATCCACCATGGAATGTGTTTGTTAATAGAATTTTATTATGACGAAAGAAAAGATAGAGGGAAATGACATGAATGCTAAAGGGAAATATACCTACCACGTCGCTCTATTCTCATTTGTTTAATTAAAGCCCGGAGCTTCATGGAGCGTCGAGTATTGTCCCTGGATGATCCATCACATTCACGCATACATATAGGTATACCCCCATCCTCCTTCATCCTCCTTTATCCTTCCACACCCCGTTGCTACTCGCTAGGGGGTCTTTCAACTTGAATCTTAATTTTAACATCTTTTAATATATCAGAAAATGAAAAGTTGTCGATTTTGGTTCTTGTCTTTTTTGTTTTTGTTTTTTTTTTTTTGTCGTGAATATTTACAGTCACTTCTCATTAGTAGTGCGTGTTTTCATTTAGTTCATGAGACATTGTGGAAAGAGTTCATTTGTAATTGATATTTCAATTAAATTGTAGGTTTCTTGAAAAATATATCAATTCTCAATAATAAATCTTGATAATTCATATAGATGTTTATTGATGTAATATATTTATCACATAGCTTCATACTTCAGACATGATAAATAATTTTTGCTATCACATTCCATCCAAATGGATATAAAATGCATCGAATATAAATTTCAAAAATACCACATGAATATAATGTCTCTGTAAAATACTAATATAATATTAGTTGATTGCAAGTATTACTATTGTCAATATTTAGTATTATATAATATTTACAAAGTGACGAATGTGAAGTGGTGAAAATTAAAACATCATGTATTTTTGATAAATGCAAGACAAAATAAATCAAACACGGTTTCGAATTCAAAAATATTGACGAATTTATTTAGAGCTGATCACATTAAGAACAAACGCTTTTTTAATCACAATAATAAATACATTTCAAAATTAGTAGAAATTAGTCTGAGTTAAAATATGAACAATAAATAATTTTGTAATAGTTTCCATTGGACTTTGCACAATGATCAAGACATTTTCAAAAACTATAATATACTCTTTCAATAGTAAATGATGAATTACTGGTAATAAAAAGCATTTCGGAAATATTTATCATTAATATTTCACTCCACATCAATTTTCACTAATTTTGAACTGTGTTAATTGTTGGTCACTCAATTCTGTTTGATTTCAATGTGTCTTGCTCTCAACAACTTTGCAAACTGTCCTGGATTCAAAAGTATGTTTAATTTTTTTTTTTTCTTGCATTCATTAAAAGAATAAAATATAATGATCCAATTTTGGGCAAATGTCCCGTTTGTCACCCTCTATATATATTGAGCACAAACCTTTCATTAGATTTTTCCAATTATTTTTCCATTTTTCCACATTGTTCACTCTATAATAATATATATAAATATACGTGTGTTTATGCATAAAATAAAATGATATCTAGTTGTGAAAGACATCTGAAAGGCAGATGCTCCAATGTGTTTCGAATGACTGCAATATCAAATACTTTTTGAGTGTGAACCACTGTTGTCAGTGCTGTGAAAAATAGTTTTCTACACCTTGATTTGTGTTTAACTGCACTTCTGAATGAGATTATTACCTCACAGCAGTAAAATAGCAGCTCGCTCTACTTACTATCAAAGATTTATGTAATACAAATGTTATATTAAATAAATTTACGACAAGGAACAAGATGTCTACCATGAATGGTGTGAGTTTGACAATGCTGAATACGAAAATTTGTTATACGCTATACTTTATTAAGTACATATAGATAAATCGGATAGATGGTCCAAATACATTTATCATGAAGCTCATCAATTTCGTCTCAAAGTCTCGATTAATATCACTGTAATAAATATGACGGCGAGACAGAACGATTATAACTCTATTAACAATTCCAGTCCAATGTTGGGAATGATTGACTCCAGATTAAATCTATTATTAGTACAATGCACAGCTTGAACATTAAGTTCTCCAATAAAGAATGAGTATAACGTTATCAAGTATCAATATATTCTTTATCCAAGAACCCAATACTCCAAAAATAGAAATAAAATCTATTCCACTTCATTATAAAATATCATAAGCTCCACAAGATACTTTATACGTATCATGATAAATTCTAAACATTCGAATTGAAAACATTTTCATCTGGATCGAATTGTCAAACTGCATTTGAATTATATTAGAGTATAGGAATTGTTACTGAATAAAGAATACTCTTCCTCCAGTGATTAATTGATCATCAACTCTATCTTAAATCTTGCAATAATTCGGCAGGAAATATATACCTTTGAGCGCATGCATATCTATATACAGATGTATATTTCTGCAACTTCAGCGAACCAAATAGATGATAAAATGTCAGAATAGAATATAACTATCGTGCTACAATAAATCAAATTTCTATAATCAACTCAAATCATATTTTAAATCCATCTATTCTTGGTTGCCATAATATTATTATACAGTGATGATATTGGCTATGACTCGCTCCGCAAATTAACATCAAAAATAAAACATCAACAATCAATATTCTAATGATTAACCCTATCCAGTACTTTCTTTTTCTTCTCCTACACTCTTTATATCAATATCTATTAATTCTTTCCTAAACCAACAGACACACATACTGTCGTTTTTCTGATAGTCCGACGTTTTTATAACATGGTATATATTCCCGTCAGTATCCCTGTAACTCAATAAAAGGGTGAATGGGCCGGCAGTGACGCTTGTTTTTAATTAAATTTTCCCCACCTCCGACTACTTCCCACCCTTGGCTTATCGACAAAGTACGTAGTGTTTTTTTTTTTTCCTTTCCCTTTTCATTGATCCACTGCGCTTTATCTTCGCATGAATCCCACAAATAGTGATGCTGGCGTCACGTCAAATGGATGACAGACGTATATACACACCATGTAACGTAAATAAAAATATTCTACGTATATATAATATATATGTATATATACATCTGCATATGCGTTATCATATCGTTATCATCAATGGTCTATTGTATGTACACAATTATTGTACACTGAAAAACAAGTATTTTTACTCCTGGAATCCAAAGTATTACCGAGTCAGTTATTACATGGTAAAAATACGTATCCTAACTGCAAAAATACTGGTATAACACCAGCAAAATACCGAGTTTACTTATAATGCTAAAACATGAACTTATCTGACTATAACATACGTTCTGATGTCGTCATATCTTTCATTCTCATACTATAGCAAATCATAACTTATTCCGTATGTTTTACTGTATGTATTACCCCGATATATATCTACATGAATAAAGAGAGGTTATGTGGTGTTTTTATTTCAATGTTGGTTTTTTTTGACAACAGCATTACTAAGTTTTGATATGGTGAATAAACGTATCAGTCTATTAAGTAAACTTTAGTGTTCACACAATAGGAATATCAGTATTGTTACAAGAGTAAGAAATATTGTGTGATGAAAAATACTGTTTCTTCAGTGTACTAATGAAATGTCATATTATCTCATAGATAAATACATATTGTAGTACTTGGTAATTTGGCATTCATAAAGTGTGCTTCAGACAAACACCTGATGAACACTGTAGGATGATTGAGGGGAATTTTTGATTTGCAATATTCGAAAAAATGATGTCCAGGATAAAAATCATTGGTGCTGAACGTAATTGTCAAAAGAACAATTAAAAAACAATTTATTATCCATTCCTCAAATAATACACAATGGATAAAAAGTATGATAAAAATTTTTCATTATTTTCTAATGTATAATTGAATTTATTTCCTTACTTGATAATTCTCAACAAATGTCTTTTTCTGGCAGTTTAGTGATTTAGTGTTGGAATATGAAGATGAGTTCGACACAATATCATTATCAAAAACGAACTAAAAATGAAAAACAATTTTGTAACGTTGATTGGATATTGTAGAATGCAAAAAAAATCCATACAATCAAGGCTTTTTCTGGTTTTAATGAACTATTCTTCACAAATTATCATTCTGCCACACTGCACATTGAAATGTGTTATTTTAATACACGTATATGTGTAAATTCCTATCTCAAAACGTCGCAGCCATTTCTAACACATTTAGAAGCTTGTTAATTTTCCACAGATAACCCTAACCTGTATACATTTATATATTACTATATATATTGCCATTATCAATGTTCATCTTTATAAATACCATCAATTATGCCCAATATAAACGAACATTATATCAATAATTGAAATTTATGAATGTTTTACATCCCCCACACTATATTTAGATCGAATAACATACGCCCGATGGCTACGATAGTATAGTTAATGGTTAACAGAATTAACTTGGATGCAATTTTGGGACTAAGAATAGAGACTTCTATATATTAGATAGGTACCTACCTATACACGTTTCCGGGTTGTAAACTATATTCCGGGTATAGCATACCACTACCGTGGGTAACTTAGTGGTGCAATAAAGTTAGGGATCAAGTCGATGCCAAAGTTGCCAATAAATCGCTTTCTCACACTTTCTCACTCCTATGTTTTATATAATAAATATTAGAATGAACATGTTAACATCAACAATAATGATTAACTACTGTTACGATAATTATTTACACATCAATTCCAGAAACTTTTTTGTTCGCAATATACCATTTTAAACCGTTATCACTTTTATGAAGGACAAAAAAATATTGCCACTGTTGAGTAAGATAAATTTTAATAGAAAAATGTTGCAGGCAGACAATGCCGAGATTTTAAACTTATTAAACTCAACTTAAATGTAAAAATTATTGATGAAACTAATTGCTTTTAGTTTCTCTATCTGATAATAGTTTTTTTCCTTCTCTGACAATAATTATTTTAATTTCGGTTGAATTGATTTTATGAATGAAAAGTACCCGTCTGAACAAACTTTATATCAAACAGTATCTTTATGTATAAGACTAAACTTTCAACTCACAAAAACGTGAGACGGCCGTATTTCGTCACATTAGATTTTCTGATTAGCGTTTCGTTTAAAAGCCAAAAATTCTCTAAAACATCACTGACATCTTACACCATTCAAATCAATTTGATGAGTTACACTTCAAGCTAAACAAAATAGTTCCTAACAATTGCTGCACTTCAATTTTTAATTAAGTGAATAAAAAATTCTGAACACCAATGAGAAAATAGGACATAAAATATTTATATTCAAATCTGTAACCTTCTCTTCCGACTGAGACTTGAATAAATTGGCAACCATTATTTCTCCAAACCATTTATTGTCTGGCTGAAACCAAATCAATAATCACCAATACGTCATGGTCCAATATAGAAATAAACTGAGAGTATTATAGCGCATTTTACCCAACAACTTCCCAATAATTGCAGAATCAAGAATATCAAACCAATAATTGAAATACCTCCAACATTTCGACGGAATTCAAAGAATCTTGCATTTTACAAAATATTGACATTTTGACAATAAACATATAGACGAAATGAGAAAACCTGTAAAAAGAGACATAAAAGCTACGTTCACAACAGCCATCGATTTTTATTTACCTCAATGAAGTTATTATACTTTCATATAAGTTTTATTACTTGCACGATTCCACTTTACTTGAGCCACGTAAGATATGCACAGAAACATATATATATATGTACATTCCTTACTTATATCATCCCATCCAGTGTCCAGTGCCTGTTAAAGTACATCAAAAGGAACGTTGAAGATATATGTAATAGAAAGGCGGTGAAAATAAATCAAAGACAAAAGGACAAGGAGGTTTGCCACAAAATAAAGCTCGATAGATCGCAGTGTATATATACTTTATATATATACTAAATGGTAGTGTCTGTGTCGCGACCAAAAGGTCCGAGTTGGGTCACAAAAATAAGTAAAGCCTCGCTAACGAGTGACATCACTCAGTTGCGATAGCTTAAACCCTCGTTAGATTGTTAATAGCCAACAGTGTATCTTAAAAGTCGTCGATGCTTTAAATAACGGATATCAACTGTCCTTTCCATTTCTTCAATATATATACGCGTATGTTATATAACATCCGTTGTCATCATCATATATATAGTGTCTGGTCTTACATTATATACATTGTATTGTCATATAGTCAAGAACTTTGGCTAACATCCCTCAGGCGTTACTGTATATATACATTCTCCTCTCTGCTTTTGACTCCTTTATCTGTATACACTGGAATGGAAGATTGACAAGCAGTGTCATGCACATATTTCAGTTGTTCAAAGTCAAAAGTCCATTCTCCGTATCATCCCCAATGATACAGTCATAAAATATTTCTTCTTCATCACATATTATTATTGAATTCATATTCCTCGTCTCTCAGTCCATTTGAATAGATACAAGATTGTGTATGTCAACAGAACAACTATTCAAATGATACATATGAAGTAGTCATTGCTATATGGATATTTACCTTCAGCTCACTAAAAAAATATGTTTGAAGTCGAATTTTACGAATATTTATTCTCTGCGTCACTGACAATCAAAGTACGTCTATATATAAAAGATCAATTCATTCTGGGTGTCACAAAACGGGTTATTTTATTGAAAAAATTGTTCAAAATATAATATATGATATTTTGAATAATTTTTCTCTTTGATATACCGATCCAGATTACTCATGCTCTTTCAAGCAGGCGCAAATCATATACAAAGGTGAATTAATAAATAGACAAAAGGTAAAAAAATAAAAATTTGTAACAAAATGGATAAAGCACTGAAAGGTATTACCCCATTTTTATTTGTATACATGTATACACAATATATTTATGTCTCTGCATGAAATCGTGAACACGCTGTCAGTATATATATATATATGCATATTTGTATGTATATGTGTCTGTATGTATATATAGCTAGCTATATCATATACTAAAACATCGTCGATGCTCTCTTCGGGCGGGACTCCAAACTAAATTATAGTGCGCTATTTCACAGCTGCCTACCCGCCAACCCCCGTGCGCGCGACGCCCTGTCGTGACTACTGCACGGGCGCGTGGATTGACGGTTTGCGTGACGGCAACTATATATATTCACCTGAGAATAATAATTAAAAGGTAGTGTATTACTCGAGAGTAACTATGGACACGCTATTTTCCTAAGTTTATTTTTCTTTCTTCAATGAGTTCATTATTTCATCTGTTTATATCATTATTTATTTAATTTTCTCTCACCCACATTACATACTTGTATGTATACATAAATACATGCATGCTAATAATAGAAGGAACATTAGTCCAATGTTGATTGTGAGATGCAACAATTTATGTGTCAATTATTATATTTATGAAATTTCATGGAAAAAAAAATACATGTTGAATACATGTTGAATATATGTATAATATATATTTGCAGATTATATTAATTTAACTATATTTTAATATATATGTAACAGCGTACTTATAAATACAGTTTGGATATATGTTGCATTGGGCAAGTCCAGTTTCTTTTTCAATTTACATGAAAGTATATTTCATTATGTATTTTACTATATATTCCTCATCATATATTCTTTGATATACTGAAAGCGGTAAAAATTAAGATATATCAATATACATGTTTAATATATATTTATTTATGTTTCATATATTTAAAGATTTATGTTTTTATCGTGTGGAAAGTACTCTATCAAAAATTGACTCTAAGCTCTATCCAGATTGCTCAATTTTGTATTTCATTTTTTATCAGTTGTAATATATTATGAAGAGGAAGATGTTCATATATATATATATATATATATATATATTGGAGAAAATTCAAGTGTATTGAGATAATTGATTAAACTTCCAAGAAATTTGCCGTCATTTCTTTTCTTTTTTTCTAACATATTTGATTAACGATTAACACCAACAATAGACAAACCTGTACATTTTATACTCTATAAATTCTATACACTACAAATCTCTATAATATAAATTTCAATAATAATCTTATGAACATTTTAAAAGTACTTACAATGTTAATGATTATAATAATTAAACGTTCTGACATTTTAGATTAAAACACACTCCATGTTGCAGTGTATTTTTCAATATTTCAAAACAATATTATGTAAAAATAATCTCCACAAAATCACAAAGCATTTGTGTCCACATTTATTCTTTAATCCATGGCCTTTACAGAGATTAAAAATTTTCAATTTCTCATCATCGTGCATCTCCATACTCAATATTTCATATTATCCATTTAACTTCCCGGAGTCAAAGCGAACGAGCGAAGGTGGTGTATGTGAAAATGTACCTGTATCATTGAAACCTCCTATATCCATTGGTGTTACGTATAACGAGTGTGCATAAACATACATAGGTATGATACAACAAAGTACAACAAGTACGAAATTAATTAGCAAATATATATATATATATATAGAGGACGAAAAGCACATATATTGCCGTGAGGCAAGTAAATACATTGTTATGCAATACTACTAATGGTTGGATTTCCTGCAACAATACCTTGCGTCATATGTACATGCAAGCATGTATATACAATTATACATACTCATATGCATATATTATATATGTAACCATTGGTACATTTGAATCATAAATATAATATTCACATATACATACGTATAGAAAATACCCATATAAATATATCTATAAAATAAAAAGAGCGTCCAACGCACGTTCACATTTTAGGAAACGTTTCCCCACAGCATATCTGTTTCTCCGTTCTCAATATCTCTCTCATACAACTGGACAAAATCCAATTTAAAGCTGCCGTGACATTTCCATGAGCGTGCAATTGAAAAAAGTGCCGAGAGTGAGCACGAGAAAAAGTGAAATCGAGGGGGAAAAAAAAAATACCGAATTCAGGTTTTTCTGCTGTCCCATAAATGCCCACAGATCACTCAATACCACATGCAACTGTTATATATGTACACGATATCAATATATATATATATGTAAAGTTCAATCTCCCGAGAAATATTGGAATAAAAAATTATTTTTATTCTAACCGATTAAAATAAAGTGTCAAATAATGAAAAGTGAAATAACAAAACAAACATTCTAATTAATCTTTTATATATAACATGTAATTAAACTATTTTCACCTAACTTCACAATATCTCCATTCCAAAATCCAATAAAACAATTCAATATAAAATATATATCTACATACATATAATATAGCGCGTAAGAGATGAAGGAGTGGATAAAAAGTGTAGTAAAGTAAAAAATTCAATTCGGTTGAGAATCTCCATCAGACACGCTATGGGGCGTGTTCTTATCCCGGGATGTGCATTCTCTATTGTGCATAGGTATTTCAATTTTGACGAAATACCGACTCGAATCGATTGTCTATATATATATATTATTCATATATATAAGGGGGAAAAAAATGTATAGTGGTTGTGGCTTGTTTTACTTTCGATTTTGTTTGATGTTCAAACCTTCTATACACTGTATATATATATATCTGTTCAGGCACATTGGAACACACGGTGCTGATATATACAGGTGTGCACCATATCGTTGACAAAACCGTTTGCCATCCCATTCACATTGCCATCAAATACACATGCGTATACATTATATATATATATATATATATAAATAGAATGTATGTGATCGATTTTGCAGTGGTTTGCACGAGCCACCTAAAAGACGAATGTATGAGAAAAAGGCATCTATTTCTATGTGTTATCAGTATATATAGAGAAAATATATATATTGTTTCACCGATATAAAATGCCAATGCCATACGTTACTAAAAGCAATATACACACTTGGGAGTGCAAGAAAATCACGAGAGCTAAACCACCGTGACAAGACGATTGGCATATGTATTTCCCGATTCGATTAGTCACACTCGACTGGCCTCACACTGTTTCTAAAAGTCAAGAAACTCGCGCACTCCCTTATTTTGCCCCTAACACACCGCTTATATAGCTAACCTCTCATGTACACCCAAGAATAGATATACAATGTATAAATTGCTTGCGGTTTTCTCTCGAGGGAAGGAAAGACAACGAGATATAACCTTGCTATACACACACACACACACACACACACACAGACACATAGAAAAAGAAATAATAAAAAATGTAAATTAACAATTTTCCCATGTATACAAACTCTATTTATATTTCATGTACAAATGTGTTTTTGAGTTGAAATACTGCACAAAATCCATAGTCTATCGCACAGTAATTTATAAATGAATGAAACATTTTTACTTTTTTTTTTTCTGAAACAATATTGGTAACCAAACCTGATGTTTGTTATACCTAATTCAAAGTTGACATTCCATGTTTTTTTATGTATCACAAACAAATAGTATATGAAAGTGTGTGCATGGACTTGCTGAATTTCTCATATCTATTCTTCTTTTTTTTCTAACTTGAATAGGAGTTGGCTCAAAAATTGCCAACTCCGAGCCACGTATTCTGGCAGTTTTATCGAAACTCTCATTGGCTGTGAATATCGTTGAACAGTTCCACTTTGATCAAAATGGACCGTTTGAAATGGGATTTTTTTTTTCTCTGTTCACATCAATGCAACGGATACGACTAAAATATAGCTGACATTCATTATCTGACCTTATACATTCAAAGATATGCATTGAACATGTTATGCCAATAGCAATCCAATTAAAAATAATCATTGACCGAAAATCATACATGTTTACTCTTCCAGAATTACTAATTTTCGAAATAGACAACAATTCAAGGCAAATATCGATGATGATGAGTTCATTACTAATATTGATATTGACAGTCAAACACAGATCAAAACAGCACTTACTAATAACAATGAGAAGCATGAGAACTGTCGGAAAATTAACTATCCAGATTCAATACCTATACTAAGTGATAAATATTCCAGATTTAATGTTTACATTTTTGTACTGAGGACGCAGTCAGGGAAACCGTATTGGGAAATTGTATTTCCAGAAATTTATTTATTGTTATTTATGCGGTAATTTCCATAATGGATTGGTGGTATATATATATATATTTGAGACTGTTGATAAAAAATTTTAATTAAAATACATGCATCATAACGGATGAAATATGTATGACCGCTTACAAATTACTAATATACCAATAAAGTAACTGAACTAAAATAAAGGAAAAAATAGCATAACTAATTACATTGAACTGATATCGTGCGTTTTAAATAAATTGTATTTCCATTTAGTATAAATGTCTAGATATAAATATACGCAGTGGAAAACGAATAGTGTTTCAAGAGCATCGGCAGCCGATCAACGAATCTGGGAACGGCAATAAGTTCGATTAAATGTAGAGTGAGTGACTGCTGCAATTAAAACGTTGATCGAAATACAATTCACTATCGAATATTATTTATTGTTTTATTTTAGTTCAATTTATTTAATTATACCAAATGCAGTGATATATTCAATGCAATGAGACGAAATTTCTCAATGTATTAAGCAACAATTCGATGATCAAAATATACAATAATTATTTGAATATAAAATGTGGAAGCAATTTGTGCCAAAAACATTATCTAATTTAATATACAGTGTTAATCTCAAACGAAAAAAAAAAAAAAAAACGGAAAATTTACCTCCAGGTAGAAATAATAATTACATTAAAAATTAATATAAATTGCGAGTTTCATATTCACTAATTTTCACATTTGTATAATATTGGAACAGAATTGACGAGCAAATACTCACATACAGCAAATCACACTTGTTCAATGCTGTGGTCTTGTTTCAAGTTATCGACAGTAATTCATCTAAAAGATAAATCTCTTCAGTCGCTGGAATCTTCGATATCAATTGTATTATCTCCCGCTCTCTCAATACAGCCTCTTCTTCCATCTGAATTATCGTGTTAATTCATTTCATTATATCATATATATACTCTGAAAAAGAAAGTCTTTTTACTCACGAAATCCAAAGTATCACCGACCTAGTTCTCCTATTGTAAGAATACTGGTATAACTCCAACATGAATACTAAGTTTACTTATAATGTTAAAACTTTAATTTATGTGACTATAGCATACGTTCTAAAGTCATCATAGCTTACATTTTCATACTATAGCAAATCGGAAGTGTTCCCGCGTATTTTACTGTTTGTATTAACCAGGAACATATATATATATAACTACATAAATAAAGTGAGGTTAGGCGGTGTTTTTATTTCAATGTGGATATTGTTACTACAGCAATACCAAGTTTTGCTGTGGTAAATATCCGTCTACCAAGTAAACTTTGATATTCCTACTATAAGAATACCAGTATTGTTACAAGAGCAAGAAATATTCCAAGAAGAAAAATACTGTTTTCTCCGTGTGTGTCTAATATATTTTAGGATATACTTTTTTCTATATACAACAGTAATATAGAGAGCATAATTTTTCCAACATTGAAATTAAAATGAATAACTATTCTATGCCTAATATTTCGTTGCGAATGAAGCTGCGTTAACTTTGACATTCACTCATGATGGTCAGTTAACAAATACTCATAAAGTCGCAATTCGTCCATGTGTTAGCAGAGTGCTACGGTAAATCGTAATAATATATAAATATTCACATTCATATACATAAATAATCAGAATATATGTATATACAAGAAAAGCAGTGAATCCAGTGAGACAAGCCCGTGACAACAGCGTCTCGGACGTGATACGTGAATGTTCGTGCTCATGTGAAGATAACAGAATTACAAATCACATGTATGTATATGTGCAACTATACAAAGTACATATGTGTATATACCATGTATATAAGGTGTGTACGATATCAAGGCATGGTGGCGAAATCGCGCGCTGTATACTGAGGGGATGTAGTAGATAGTATATAGCTATATAACTGATGTATATGTATAAATGAATATATATGTATGCGGGTGCTCTTGACGGTTTGTTTGCGTTCTTCTCCTCGGGACATTTTCCCGTTGTTCGCCCACCCCAAGATATAATGCAAATAAATTGTGGTTTGTTCACTGGTTTCTTTCATCTATGTCTCACAACCATATATTTACAAATAGGAAATTGACAAATGCATTTTTTTATTATTTATACCCATTATTATGAGTCTGCCGATTGTTTATTTTTCATCTTCATTACACTTAACATTTGACTAATTTATTTGTTTATTTATCTATTTGTGTTTTATAGGGAACAGACACTGGATGTAGCATTTTATATATCTATATGCAGATGAACAATCGATGATGGGAGACAGAGAATGTGAGAATGAGAGGACGAGAAAGAGAGGTATTGAATCGAGTGAGAGGACACTCGACGACTAATCACTTCCATCCCAGTCAGGTCTGGCGTTTGTCTCTGCCCATTCGCAATGCGACCAACTCCGCGGACGAGCCTCAAAATGGATGAATAAAACAACCAAGAGAGTAGAACCAGAAAATAAAAAAAAATATTATACATATATTCGCAACGTTTTTCCCTTCCTTTTTTTTTTTTTTTGCTTTAAATTTGGTTGCTCTATTCGGATAAATTTTTTTTTTTACACCTGATAACTGTCGACATAAAGCAGCTGTATATGTACTTGAGTAAATATATACACATATGTGTGTCCAATAGCTTCTCTGTTATAGCGGTATTAAATCCATCAGTTGGATTATATTCCCCACTGGATTTGGACAATGATACTGACAGGAATAATAATAACAAGGTTTGAAAACAAAACTGTAGAAAAATAATAATGAATCAATGGTCGGCAATGTATTATTGATGAAACCAATCATGATATCAGAGAGGAGAATACGAATAATCATTTACAATGGAAATATTCCAGGAACGAAATTAATAATTGAACAATTAACGTGAAATTCGATATATTTCATGTGTTATATCGAATTACGTTAGGATTTATCTGCTTAATGTTCTACCAGCAGATTCTCAGTGTGATTGACATCGTCAAATTCGTTTGTAGATGTTAAAAATTAGAAATAAAATTTAATCAGTCAATCAGAAGGAGAATATTTTTTCTAACACTTCTATTAGGTTTGAAAAAATGGATTTTTTTCTCTCATTCTTCCAATCTAGGTATTATATAATATTCCAAGTTCCGGGGCATGCTAATGGAAGAACTAAATTTTTCATACGCTACTCAAACTAACTTCAAGAATGTTGTTGTGATAACTTGGATTATCCAACGTTTCTCCACACTACTGTTGAAAAACTGCTAGATGCATCGACCTGTAATTTTACAACCACATTCTATCAATGATTCGAATTGATTCGAGATGAATAAAAATGAAAATATATATGAGACAATTCTCAGGAAGATTCTGTGATGCAGCTGAGAATGCCAATAATTATTTTGACATTAAACTCCTAAACTACAATATTTTTTGTTGTAAGTAACATTGCAAAATGTCCGAATGAGCGAATGATTGGAAAGTTTATTTCATTTGCATTAAATAATCCTAACCGAAATTCGTCTAATCCTTATTTCTTATTGTAAACTTAACATACATTTTTGTCCAATGTATATCTGAGAGAGGAAAATCCCACGACGATATTCTTCGAACTCTCTTCAGATTTTATAGTGGAAAAGTATACTGCGAATTCAAATGTGATAATTCCGTAAGCCATGATTGAGGCGCTTGATTACTCAGTATTTATAGGTCCCTTGGGTCGCTGAATCCAATACGACCTAAAATTCGGAAAATTCCAAATATTTTTAATTGGATCCACAATTTGTGATTTAAACTACAGACTCAGATTTGGTGACCCAACAAACCTATCGATCGGCTATTCTGAATTTAGATATATTTGTCATCGAATTTTGATTCCAAAACCTCAAAAATCCTAGAACCAGAATTTGTGAATGCATCGGACGACTCGTTTTCGATATCACTATAGGTCAAAAGACATTATTTACTCCTACCACTTGAGGGGTTCAGAATAACTACAGGATTATAGTTATGTATGGAAAATTAACACACCTCTAAGTGTTTTAGAAATTACAACAATACTTTAAGATAAGGAACAACACACATATGTTTGTCGGAATAACACACTTCAGTTTGCAGTTAAGCCGATGTAATCGTAAGCTTTTGAAACGAGAGTAGTAACTGAGAATCGACATAGAATGCTCGGTATATTATGTATACTGTAACTACAATACGTATGTAGCATGTATATTGCTGATGTTCGTACGATAAATTAACCGAATTGCTACTATGAATGGCCGTTTAAATGATTTCTAATTATTACGCCACGCTATACCATTACGACGATTATATACGATATCAAGGTTCATAATCAAAACCACAAGTCGATAATGTATATAACCGACAAAATTTGAATATTCATAAAGAGCACTCTAGAGGTAGTTGGTGGGGTTTATATATGTATAAATTTGCACACATATGTGTGTATGCATACGTACAAATTAAATGCGCGCTTCTACTGCCATTTTAATATAGACTGGTCTTCCACCCATCCGTGACGAGTTCTTTCATTCAGTTTGATTTTGAATATGCATAACTATCTGTCGACAACACGACGTACGGCACAGTGGGGAATATGCCATGGAATAAAATGACGAATAGAGAAATGGTGGATATGAAGCAAAGGATGGAAAACGATAGAGAGAGTAAAAGAGAAAAAAACAAAGAGAGGTATAGTGTACACAAGTACTAGATGAGAGAGGTAGGTTGAGTAGCGAGCGATGAATTGAGGACGCGAGACGGTCGGTTATTGGTTACTCAGAGTATATAGAAGAGAGGATTCAACCTCGTGAGAGATTGAAACGCGCAAGCCCATTAAACGGACGGAAGAGTATATATCCTCGAGTAACTCGGCGAAAAGTCATTTCCTCTCATTCATATTATATATATATACAATATACATACAATGTATACACACTCATCATTTTCATCAGTATATTTCCATGAGACTATCATAAATGATATTTAAAAAATAATACTTGCGAATATTTTTTCATTCCTTTAATATTTTCTCTTTCTATCTATTTATTTCTCCATTTTTTCTCTATCCATATTTCTAGATAAAATTTATTCATCTGCTTTATGGTGATGGAATTTAATGTTTACATAGTGTAGTTTACTTTCTGAAAAGCTTGGATGAAGAGCAGTAGAGAATACATAAAAAAAAAAGAAAAAAAGAGAGAGAAAAAAAAAGCGGAAAAAAAAAAATGAAAATGATGATGCCATCAGGGCAGGCCGGTCGCGCGCAATAGTATTCACACTCGAATTTCCGTTAGAAGCGAGAGTGCAACTTTTTTTTTTTTTTTTTTTTCATTTGTCTATGTATGCCTCGGAGCGGATGACACACCGAGATGGCTATTGCATATAGAGTACGATATATGTAACGAGAGATATTTTGTATTGTGCCATATATATATATATATATAGTTTTAAACATATGTATATATAAAATACAATGTGTTGATACATATGCTAAATGTCAAGTACGTTATATAGATGTCATCGAAACCAAGTATCTACCACTTCACCATACTATGACAGTAGATACGCACCGTATATTCGTATGTACAAATAATATATACAAATAATATACACGATATATATATTGTGGAATGCAGTTGAAATGTATATTATGTACTTTGTTTCATTATATGTACACATATATGTGATATGTAACGCATGAATGGTGTTGGTGTACAATGTTCAGTTGTCAACACATACTGCGTTCACTCTATATCCATCCCTCTGTTTATAATGTACAGTATAGTATGTAGTCTGGCTCTTTCCATTCATAAATCACTGTTGAACGATAGTATGTGCACGAGTGTTCATCCAAGTGTACTGAATATCGTCCCACGGGTATGTTACTGACTCTCGTGCGAAATTACTATACTGTCGTCAATGTGTTATGCATATATGTGTATATTATAAGAGATGCCATTCATCGATCCACTCATCATTGCCTCATCAATGCCTTTAAATACAAATGTAGGGAGTATGTGAATAATAGTTGAGGATACGAAGTGAATTTAATTGATATTGTGTTGTTCATGAAATGGTGGGTGTTCACAAACAGTTGTTTCATATACTGATAAATCTTACTCACTCCTCATTCACTTCCACGCAGTATCAATTCTGTGAATACTTCAATAAGTCCACACCATGTATCACGCCATGTCTTTTCTTCCACCAGTAATTATCACTATTGTACACTCATGAACTGCACTCTTGTTATTTATTTTATAATAGTCTAAATTTACGCTCAATGCTATGTATACATGAGATTATAAACAAGCCTTCAGATTTCGTTCCATTCACTTAGATCTTATGATGACACGTACCAATCCCAAATGATTTTTTTTGTATCTTATGCTTTCTTTGTACCACTGAACAATAAAAAAAACAATAGATGTATTAACCGGAATTGTTTTAGATAGAAAAATAGGATTCAATGAGATTTTTTTTTTAACCATTTCTCACATTACCCCAAAGCGCTTTTTTTCTTTCTCATGTGTGACAAGTCATCCCGGGATACAATTTTTGATAATGTCATAATGCTTTTAGGTTACTATTGGAATACCGGTGTTGCTACAAAAGCAAGAAATATTCCAAGAGGAAAATTACTGTTTTTACAGTATGCTCCATCTCCACTAGGAAAGATAGTTTCATGACATTTCAACGGAACATAACAGATGCATGTGTCGTGTTGCAATGACATATGTGATTGATTTCACACCAATATTTATCTCAGTCACTCGGCGAATGTAAACCGGTTGAAATGTAGTGTAACTTATCGTAAGCTTTCTCGCAGTTCGAAGTAGTAGTTTGCATGATTCCTTTCCTGGTTCCGAAAACCACTACCGAGCAACAATATATGTAATATATACTTGGATGAAGGATGAAAAATTGAACCGTTAATGACAACGACTGCATCTAGAATCATATATATTGATTAATTTATCATGTAGAACAATTTTATTCGTGTTGTGTTGACATCACACTATGTATATGAAATATTGTTGAGACTATGTATACACTCTCATGGGTAAATAAGTTTTGGCTTGGAATACATTCGGGCAACACGTGTCCCGCAAAAAGCTCGGCGAGTATTCTGCCAGGTGGCAATAAGTTCATGGAAATATAGCGCACCATAGGGAGTCAAGACGGGTATTAAAACTTTTGTTCTCACTCTCTCACATCACCTCTCTTTCGCTATCTTTTATGTCTTTTTTTTTTTTTTTTCATCTCTTCGTTTCCCGTCCCCTTCTATTCTTCAACGTATGGACTTCGTAATTTAAGTTATTTTTTTTTCTATTTCTCCCACAGCTCGTTTACAAAACTCGCTGAACTGTAGTAAACTTATACCAGCCATTAACGGACATTCACAAATTTTACTATGATGTGGTAAAATTATCTGTTAGACGTACTCTTTTAATTCCAACTTTTCAACTACTGAAAAATTTTGATATATTATTATTCAATATCACCGTCACAATTCCCAATGGTTGAATACATGTATATATACTACATCAGAGTGGCTCCTTTCACAATATAAATCACAAAGTTGGTAATTAATTTTTCATGTTGCAAATCCTTATAAATTTTTTTTATTCACCACTGTAGGTGGCTTTATAATTGCAACAGCCACAAATCAATTAACTTCAATCATTCATAAATATATATATGTACATACATATATGCGAATATGTATGCTCACACGCACCCCACTCAATAACCTTTCAATTAACTAGAAAAAAAAAAGAACAAATATTGAAACTAAAGTGGCTCTCGCTATGAATATATATATATATATATATAAACTTGGTAAAAAGAAAAAAGTAGAAAACAAACTTTAATTACCGTATATTGCACTAAAAGACGATAAAGTATGTTGAAACCATACGATTTTGACATATAGAGGTTTGTGTATCCTGTACCTATATATAACTTTCGTCCTCTTTCAAACATCTATACAACTATAGTGTATATCGTTAATAAATATGGAAGCATGCATGCATGTATGTATGTATATATGTATGTATATGTACTCATGTATATTGACTACTGATGGTGGCTCGCTCGAACGAACGCTCGCGCACTCATCGCGTCGATGCACGCCTGGCGTTTATATACACGACATGTGAGTAATGCGACGCGTTAAATTAAACTGCTCTGTAACGTTATGCAATAATTTGTGTTACCCGATAAGACGAATGTGGTGGAAATTCATCGAGCGAACAGGGACTAATTTTGCTTGTGCCAAAGCATCCATATATACATATATTATGTACACACTTGCTTCAATGATTGAAGCCTATCATCAGCGCCTCTATACGAGTTCTCAATAAATATTTCATATATATATACTACTCAATTATATCTATGCATAACATATATATATACTATGTCAATAATATTAACCAATTAATATCCGATTTCCGTTGCGTCTTTTGTTTATATACTGGCATACATGGCTGGCACTTATACAATACTGTTTTATAATATCTTATGTGTATCGTGCCAGTCGCCAACAAATACGAAATTCTGAAATCGCCCGATTTTCGTTCGCATGCGAGTAATTGCATTTACCATCCCGTCACGCGAACTATCGTCGCCCCTCCATATATACATATATGCGCATGTGTATCATATATATATATATATTTATATATTGTATACATGTTTAAACGCATTCATATGTATGTATGTTTACCTACTTTTCCATCGCCATCTTTTTCCGCCCTTTTGTCAATATATACTTTTCCGTTATCTTCGTAACCAGTGCGACTATATAATACAGTAAGGCAAGTGTGTACCCAGACTTGTATTATTCCGAGAGAGGAATATAACCATCGGCCTTCCGTGGAAGTCGCGTTATGAAACACTACATATATATATATGTGAGCATTATCCGGCGTATAATCGAACCTTGCTGTGGCCCGTTGGCTCCCCCTCATTTTCATATATACACACACTGCTATATCTATATATATTTATATATATATATATATATATATATATATATATATATATATATATATATATATATATATATATAATATAATATATATGCATATATATTGAATAATATCGGATACCTATATCGGATAATCTCCTGTACTCGTATAGGATAAACGGAGGAAACGATATGTTCATCGACATCAGTGGAATTCAGAAAAAATCTCACTATAATGATGAGGATATTTATATATAGAGTTAAACTGGTAATTAATATTTCCATAAAGTTGATACGATATATGACGATGGTTGTCAGTATATTTTCGACAAATGAATAATGTATGTGTGGTTTTCATTTGATTCGTGTAATTACATAAATATATCAAATACAATTGAGTTTTCCATAAATGGTTATGTCAATAATATTGTATCTTTGGATTTATAAAATACACACGTTCTATGTAAGCCTAAAATATCCAGGAATAAGTAAAAATTTGAAAAATGGTATGTCTTTAAAAACAATGGTTTATTTTTCATGAAATTTTTACTACTATTTGTTGAGAGAAAAGTGATTTTTTGTCGTAATTTTCGAGGAACATCAAGGGTCATATAGGAGATGATTATATTATGTGGAAGTAGGAAAAATTTTAATATAATCGATCAGATAGTTTTTGAATTATCTTGAACGTGGTTTGTAAAAAAGTCGCTTTCAGGGAAACACGTACAGAGTTTCGACAATCAAAAATTTTGGGGCTTGAATTTTTTTGAAAAATTAGAGATATAATAGTGTGTACGAAAACTTTGAATTATGTAGAATTCATAGTTTAAACACAAAAAAATCCTGAAAATTCGCGTATTTTTGGCTGTCTATAAAGGGATCTCTCCCCTTAATCTCAAATGTCGCCATTATTTCATTTCATATTCTGATATATTGACAGCGAGTTGAAGTGCATTTTTTATCTGGTCCATTTCCGCAAAAAATCAATCGATAATATTTCTTCCTCTTTCTTTTTATTTCAATTAATATTAATTTGGAATCCTTTCATCCAAAATCGAACTTTATTTCCAATATTTCGTCTGGTAATGGAACTACTTTTATATACTTTTTTATTTTTCATCCACCCTGACGTCTCTGCTATACATTAATTGTCGAGCTTCGTTTTCAGACACATATTGTTCATTCATCATTTATCGTGCAAGTGAACTTTCGAAATACTAATACTTTCTTCTTGTATAGCGAAGCCGGATAAATTGGACCCGCTGAGGAACAAACGCCATTGCAGCTTAACTACTGACCTAATTTACTTGGCCGATCGTTCAAAATGAACTTTGAGACTATCCCATAATCAAATTGGAATTCACGAGGAATATAGTTACGTTCATTATAGTGAAATCCAAATAATAAAACAATTTTCCATGAGTTCAATTCACTGAACTAAATGGCCAAATTGGATTTTTGTTGAAAATTACACCCAGAAAACTCTGTAATTTTTATATAAGTGTGAGTACTCACATAGTATATTCATTTCAGTGAAGATTACAGTGGTGTATTTGTTTCTCAGTCTATTGATGATACTAAAATTCAGAATCTATGTTTATAAATGTTTTTGATGTCAAATGACAGCGAATTCAACCAGGTTTTATATAGGATTAATACGAGAATATTCTCATTATTTCAGATTATTTCAAAAATAATTTGTACCAAAACTTATTACGGATACCACGGAAGTGGCACGAGTCAATAACTCAAATTAAAAATATCACATTAATAATATCCAACGAAAGATCAAAAGCAACTATATCACACGATAAAATAACACAAACATATAAATTATTCTCAAATATTTTCGCTCATCATATCAAGATATAAATATATTTTTTACCAACACAATTATTATCATCGATATTGTTTTTGTATAATATAATTATTCATCCAATACATATACATATACACATCTTTATGAAGTTTTGTTCCCATTTTCTGGTTATAATATTTTATCATATGATATTTTTCAACGGTGTTGTTTCATATGATTTTTTGGCTAATGAATATTACTTTTCGGTGATATTGTGTCGTGCTTCACTGCAGGATAATACAAAAGAGAAATACACATGTGTATTTTACAATATGACATAGTCAATGTCGTACATTATCAAAATCATAATTCTACAATGCATACCCCGGTGAGGATGGCGTTAACGCCACCAATACCGGGCATTGTGACTTAGCAGCCACGGTCGGAACCGCCAAAGGATGACGATAGACCAGGATTCCAACCCGCATGGTTGAATCATTATGAGCCGGAATAAAGCTGGCAGAGAATAGAGAATATCCGTCCCAATTGCCACTAGGGATTTTCCATCTATTTCCCAAAGTACGAGTTAATCAATTATTCAAATCAACTAACGGTTGACAGATCTGATTATATTACAATAGCATGATATCAATTTCCTTCATGATTCAATCAATGGTCAATTTCTGTTGTGATAGAATTTTTTCGAATTAAAATTCGTGTCTCATATATAATTTTTAACTTCATCAAATTACTAATTCCTCACTCTGTATACATTTAATTCACTTATTTTTTCATCCGTATCTTGTATTTTTCCTTTCCACTCATATATTTCATTCGTTAAAATTGTTTCAGACAACTGTCAGAAACATCAAGTCAACGAAAATAAAAAACACGGCACCATCATTTATTCATCATAAAGTGAATGTCTCAAGTCTGATAATAAGCAACAAAAGTTCATGTCATCTTCTACATTTATCAATACACAAAATATCACGAATATATAAAAGTATATATTTTCAACAAACATATATCATATTAACTGTGAGTATACCTGAATCTATATTGGCCCTAACCCGATCCTATACAATTTCACTCAATTATGTATGAATACAGTTTCACTGTTACAAATTGATATTCATTCTGCACCATATAATCAACTTTGAAATTTAATAACTCAATATATTATACCAACTCCACATACATATATACATATATTGTTTTCTCACTGTCAAAGTATATATGTTTCAATAGATATTGAAAGTGTTGAGCGATAAACGAATACGCAATGAAATCATATATACTAGCCACTTAATTTACTCGTGCAATAATGGCCCCATGCGAATTATAAGCCCCAGGTGTTGCACCAGGCGAATCTTCGAACCTCGTAAACAGAGGGTAAATGCGTAACAGAGGTATAAAGGCTAGATATATATATATATATATATATATTTATATATGGATATAGGTGGCCAGTTGTATATGTATATAAGAGAGGGGTCGCGGTGAGACGAAATCGAGAGTATATAGCGGGTAGAAGAGGGACAACAAAGGGATTGGTTGGATTGTAAAGTTGGTGGGGTTGGTTTGAGCCCCGGGCTTGTTGCGTTATAATATCAGCGGAGCAGAAGACCACCGCCATATATATATATATATATATGAAACAAAACGATATGGGTATATCTATAGAATTTTACCCCAACCTCACTCACTCACTCTCTCTCCCTCTCATCCACCCTCTACCTTTCTCTTCCTTTCTCACCCTCCGGTCCTCTGTATCTCTTGCCATTTCTCTCTCACTCACACCCTCACTACGTCATTTCCCTAATTCCCAAGACTAGTTTCCATCCGAGTCTGATGCTATAGCTCGTCGGTAATTTGTACCTGACCAACGATCCTATTCGCTTCCCTCTTATTCTCTCTAGCTCTTCTCTTATCATTTTTTACAACACAATTCCAAGTGTATATACTCATTATTATACAATCATTCATATATGTATACCGAATTAAACAAATATATATATATATATATGTATGATATTGTATATATACAATATGCAGAATGGAAATTCGCTTTCAAATCGAAGATGAATAAAAAAAGATCGTATAGAGAAAAAAATACACCTCAAGCAATTTCCACTTCGTTAAAGGAATAACGAGTTGAGAGTCGTTCGAATAGTGCACAGGAGAATAATGCGTATTGGGATAATTCTCTTGGTGATTCATCTATTGAGCTGGCGTGAAATGGCAGAATATTGGAGAAAAATTGATGGGGAAAAAAAGAAGAATAAAAATTGACACGCGATAACTTATAAAATATTTCAACATATGATACACGTGGGAATATTGTGTGTATGTATACATATTTATATATATATATATATATATATATGAAAGTTTAATAGCTTTTGAAATCGATGGTGAAGAAACTGCCATTTATGTATTGTGACATCAACAAGATAATATTGTTCACATCCATATATAGATTTAATATATAATATACGTTTAGTTAGGAATAAATCAATTTTTTTGTGTAAATCAGATACGGATTATTATATTTAATAAATTTAAGTGCTTTTTTAGAACGTGTACTTGTTGAGTTTGATAACGTATATGTTTATATAACTGTATCAGATATGATTTAATTATATCTATTTTCACTCATTCTGCTCATAAAGTTATATATATAAATATATATATATATATATATATAGATAACGGAGCGATGATAATTCCATTAGAGCTTCGTATTGAGTAAAAGCTTCACGTCTCATACACAGCTTTCTCATATATATTTTTTATTTATTTACCTTTCTTTATTTCCCTATTTTGTTAATGCATTTTCTCATTATTGTCCCCATTTTTCATCCATTCAGAATTATACATTCGAAACATTTTAATCTACTTTATACAAATTCAATTAGATAACGAATCTTCTCTTTATATTGTTTCTTTTTTTTTTCCTCATTTTTATCTCACCATTTTATCTGCGAATAGTATTATATAGAATCACAATATATATTCAGTATACAGAAGAGGAAAGAAAACAGAACAAATACATTTGTTGAACGTAAAAACTTCTTATATACGTAGTAGACTAAAAGATATTTAATATCAATCGTACGATCAACTATAGCATCATCTTTTTTTTTTATTGATAGTGTCTCATATATCAATTTGTATGGAGAAAACTATAACTTGTGTAACATAAAAGTAATATTCGACCGAGACTCTTCAACACTGAATAGTTTTCGAGAGTTGTTTTTGTTTCTGAAGAACACAGAACAGAGATTATTCTATAAGATTCTTTGCAGTCATCAAATTCAATATAAAATGGCAAAATATATTTATTTGATTCATAATTATGCTGAAATTAAAGTGTCATCACTATGCTGATCTTCATAATATATTTTTGGAAAATTATCTTTATAAGTGAAATATCTATGATTTCTCCAGTTTTGATCTGAAGAATGGAAAATATTTTAAGCGGCAAAAAAACACAGAAAAAACAATGGTAGAAACTGTACTCTAACTTTGGAATGTCATTGTGGTGAAATTTTGTCAGCGATTTCTACGTGAGTTTATGTAACTAAGGGGTTCGAAGTTTCTATCTAAGCAAAGCCACATGAATTTTATTGAAAGTTACAAGAAAAATAGTAATCAATACGACGATTCAGTTGACCTTTTATACACTGCATACACCAAAAACTGAAATTTGTTGTTTCAACTGGAAAAAAAAAGTATTTTCACTCCTGATGGAATTCAAAATATTACCGAGCAAGTTTTCTTATGTTAAGAATACGTATCCTTACCGCAAGAATACTAGTATAACTCCAACATGAATACTGAGTTTATATATAATGCTAAAACTTCAACTTATGTGACTACAACATACTGATGTCGTCATAGCTTACATTGTCACACTATAGAAAACCGAAACTTTTCCCGCGTATTTTACTGTGTGTATTACCCAGATATATATATTCACATAAATAAAGTGAGGTTATACGGTTTTTCTATTTCAATGTTGGTATTCTTACTGCACCAATACTAAATTTTGCTTTGATAAATATACTCACCCCTCTATTAAGTAAACCTCGGTACTCGTCCTTGAAGAGTACCAGTATTGACACAACAACAAAAAATATTCCGGCAAGAAAAATACTGTTGTTTTTCCAATGTACATAAGAGTATTATTTCCTATCTTTACTCTTGTAGTCACTTCAAACACACTTATAAACGTGTTCAAATTGAATAACATGATAAAAATGAAGAATAACATACTTATATGTGTAAAAATAATACACTTTAGTTCTCAGAGATTTGCAGTATAAAATACATATCATAATCTCGGCCACTGAATAGTTTCATATTATATACACAGTCAAAAAATAATGTGACAAAATTTGAGACAAAGATAATACTGATTTAGAATGATCTTTTAATATCTCAACATTAATTCTGATAATAAATAACCTAATATATTGAAATACTATTTCTATTAAATTAATATATAAAATTATGCATTCTTAATACAAAACTTCCATTTTTATCTAGAATAGAATACACATATATGTAGAATTGTACGTCGTTGAGGTAAGAAAATTGACGAGAGCAAAACCACGTCTTTGATTCATATTCGTCACGTCATCAGTATATGAGACATCTATATAAATGTATATATGGGTATATCTCAACCTATCCATACATACGTTGATCTACTTCCGCGCATCCACAGTTCCATATACCGAGTGTACATCCGAATTAGATTCACTAGAATTCTCCAAAAGAAATTCTGTCTTCATGATGAGGATGAATAAGCGAGTTATACGATAGAAATAGAGACGAGTGCGTGTATATGTATAGGTGACAAACGAGACGCGCAGCATTGAAAAGAGAATTAAGTTGGTTTAACATAAGAGAAAGAGGTTAGGTACGAGATATAGAGCAGCCCAATAAGTTGATGGTATTCAGTTGCTCATGCGACTGTGTGGCCCGCGCATGAATTCACATTGACAAGGACTCGATGATTATAAAACTTTATTGAGGCCATAATAAATTTGATTAAAAAGTCGTAGGAATGATGAGAAATTCTACCTTTAGCTATAAGCTTTATAAGTCCGTGCTTGGCATATCAAGAATCCAAGTTTCTTTTGATGGAAAATTACGAAACATTCGTGAGGGCGCGCGCATCTGCGCTCCAACACAACTCATCCAATTTCCATTATTACTTACCTCATGACGACAACGCCCAACCGTCACAGATATTAATTTTATTATATCATTTTTCTTATCCAATCTATATGAAAAATTACTGCTCATCCATACATATATTTGTAATTATACTAATAATTGTTCTTATATACATAACTGTTGCAGGAAAACGTTGTTTCAATCATAAAGAAGAAAAATATCTTGTTGCACACAGCCTCTCATACACACACCACCACCCTAGAGAATATCGTGAACTCACGACCAAACGACTTTTGTGAGTGTCTCACGTCCAAGAGAATAGGAAAGAAATAAAAAAAAAAAAAGAAGAAAAGAAAAGCATGCCAGCCTGGAGCTTTTTCCAAGTATCCACACTCTACGATATATATATATATGTATATATTCCCATTGGAAAATGGTGACATATACGTTGGCTTTTGCCCGACAATTATTCTCCGGAACGTCGGTCCTTCGTCAGTGAGATGGGACGTTGTCTCTCCACCGTCAGGTTTCTGCACCGCGACGTCTTCTCTCTGACTTTTTATACATCCTTTACCATTTCTCTACCTTCACTCTTCTCTCCTCACTTCTCTCTTCTCTTCTATACACGTGCCTCTTTTGCAAGTCGTCGTCTCTTATTCTATACTCGCTACCGCACCTGCGCCACACTATACTTTTTTTCTCTTCCTGGCACTACCCCTGCTGTCATGCATTTTACTTCTTGTTCTTTTTCTTCTCCTTTCCGCGTGTCGGCCCGCCATCCTCTTTAGAGCTCTAGGTATACTCTCACTCCGCGCCCTTACTCGGCCCGTCGCGACCTCTCAGCCCTCCTTTCAACTAACCTCCCTTGTATATATGTGTATGTGCGCGCGCCCGCGCCCACCCTCGATCTCTGTTCACTCGCACCCGGCAAAAATACCTCGACGTGCCGAGACTTACGAGAACGCTGACACGTTAAATAAATTTTGTGGACATGATCCTTTTTACAAATTTCCTTCTATTTACATAATTGATATAATAATTCGATATTGCAACGATAAAAATATATTAACAATATGTAATTTAATATTTAATCACATTATTGTTAAAAGCAATATTTTTCTACATATTTTATTTTTTTATTTATACAGTCTGAGTATATGTGGACAGTCATTTAGTTTGGCTGAATTACAATTATATATTAGGCAAGTTGCCAGACAGTTCAACTGTATAACAACTAATTAGGGAATAAAAAAAAAATAGGGGAATAAAGAGGCAGTAAAATTCAATGATGTGACTTTTAGTGATTCACTTGCAAAATAAGTTTCAATGGTTTTCTCATTATATCTCGCAGAACTGTGTGATATAAGTAAAAATTTTCAGCATCATATTCTCTACAATACGGAATTTTGTTCATGTTTCAAAGATGAAAAAAAAACTTAAAATATGTAGCATCACAATTGAATCTTAAAATCCCAAGTTTCCCAAAGAAAAATCTTTCCCATTTCTTTGGCTCATAACTCAATTTCAACGAATCGGAAATGGGAATTCCAATAGAACATGGTTTTTTATTTTACATTGAGTATAACCGTCTGGTATATTATGGCGAATACTATAATGAAAATACATAAACAAATGAAGTAGAGAAATGTTGAACATATACAAGAATCTTTTCGCATATATCCATGAATAGAATTCTATTCATATAATCATCAGGGCAAGTGTAAAAATGAGTTGTAAAATACTATTTGAGTTGCTGCAAAATTATAGACATTTGTTACATGGATAAAACACTTTTTTTTTTTACATGAAAATCTGTCCGCACCATTTGGTTTCCCGAAAAATAGCTGATTCTTCATATTTTTCTTTCTATTTGACTACTCCAATTTCCTCCATATCATTTTCATTAAATGGATCGTCATTAGATTCAAAAATTAATTCAAATTTCCATTTTTCATCTATTCCACACCTAAAACTATTTATTAATAACGAGGGAAAAAAAAGAAAAAAAAAAGAAAAGAAAACCGTAAAAATATTTATTCTATCTGAATGTTACTATAAAAGCAAATGAAAAGAGAATATTTGTCCATAAGGTCGAATTTAAAACACTTCTAACCAATGCATTCAATTAAATGCAAAATTATGTCCAAAACGCCGAAACAAAAGTCCATCAACAGTTGAATAAAAAAAAAATTAAAAAGCGTTCCAATCAATTTAAATGAAAAAACTTTATAGTATAGATATTCTATCATAATATCAATGAGAATAATACAGTAGATCGTCGACAATTAATTTCCACATGTGGTTCAAATAAAGTCTAGCAGCAGAAAGTTATATATTAATAAGAGCAGAGTGCATCAACGATCTGTGAATATATATACATTAGAGACGTTAATGAATGCAAACACTCACATAGAGATATATTTACAGAGTATGCCATTGTATGTGTATAGTGGGAGAGCGAATTCTATGCTCTCGTTAACACGTGTGTATATATTGTAGATATGTGAATGTGATACACTCGAAGAGCGAGTCATTTTAAGCTCAACTCCAAATGTTAATGATAATAATTTGTGAAATTAAAATCTGTCTCCGTACATGTTATGTACGTGTTATGTATACTGCAAATCACTGAAAACGTGTCATTTTTACACACAAAAATATATAATTTCCAATCTTTACAATTATAGTCACTTTAAACAATTTTATAAATGTAGTTAAATTTACTACAATACTGAAGATGATAAATAACACTCATATGAGTGTTGAAATAACACACAAATATTAACTTATTTGAAAATATTGAAATTATTTAAATAATGAGAAACAAGAGTGAGAAAATAAATAACGAGAAGCCATTATTTTATTTTTTATTCTACATTTTTGTGTTTGATTTTTTGAGTGTAGTTACCCCTTGAGAATTTTGAAAATCGTGAGAAAATTACGTATTTTGTATACGCGATGTGTAAGTTAGGAGTCAAAGAGCATTGAAAAGTTCAGAGTATAACACATAGCCTAAAGCATTTTCGTACTGAGCACGTGCCACATAATACAGGTCCACACTCCACACACAGGCTCAGGGGTTTTTCCAATTCTGCGACCCTACGATTTGTATGAATAGCTGTGGAGACGCCCCGGGACTCGTGTGAATATCATGAATGATGACCGTGACTCGTCGTACCGGAAGTAGCGCACAGGATTGAGAAAAAAAAACTTATTCATCCAACTCCGACTGACAGAGTTATATGTCAAAATTCTTTGCATTTCTTCATATACCAACCATCATAAATATATGTGTCACGTATAATAAGGTACATCAATATTCATACTGTATGAGTATATACATGCCAGAGAACGTCATCATATATAGACAAATTATTTATTAAATTTTTTATATCAATTATATTTTTTCCAACAATTGAAGAAGTGACAAAGAGTTTTGGATATTTATATACATAGAAAGGACCACCAACAAAAGCGAAATGAAAAACAAACTGAAAGAAGCAAAAGAAAACAAAAAAAAAAGTGATACGGATTTTGACGTTAACGGGAAACGAGCAATTTCCTCTCTGCCAATTTTTCCACTGGCCTTTTAATACCCACTCTCTGCACTCTGCTCTTCTTCCCTTGATGTCTCATTTCGTCATAACTACCTAGAGCTCACTTGTTTCACTTATATAAAATTTTTTTATACATCAACCAGTCGCACCATGTAACAGTATAGTATGGTGCTATAATTAATATATATTGTTATTGAAGTCATGATAATATAGAATGTAGTATGGTAAATTTTCTATATATAATGTAGAGCTAAATATTTTCATGGATATAATTATAAAGATTTTACAGTCATGGTAGTGTTTACAGACAAATATATTTGGTCGTACAAACAAAAATAGTATAGACTGTAAATACAATTGTTTTATTATGTAATCAATTTAAATATCGTATGAACTAATTTTTTATTGAAAAAATAAAACCGTTCAGTGACACTCTAAATTACAGTGAAAGTGTTTATATCCCTGTATGACATATCCTAGTAAAAATAATGCTTCCTCCAAGAATAATTTCTCATTTGAAATACCCCACTAAAAAGAATAAGAAGACAACGATGTTCATATATTACTTATTTTTAATTATCATAATTTATACGGTAAATTATACAGTGATAACATCAAAACAGATTGAGAGATCATTATTGATTGTCCAAATAATCTCGAAATAAAGCTCAACATGAATATTTTGTTATACATAATAAATCAATATCTACACGACTTCTGATGTTCCCATTGTTTGAATTATTTCTGCTTTATGTTGCAGGGTAGGCAGTGAAAATTAACTCGGAAAAAATAGACTGGTGGAAATAGATCTCTGAAAAAAACAAATGACAGCAGAAATCAATAACACAAAAAATGATTTCCTGAGAAATGGAATTATTTCAAGAATGAAATAATGTACAAACATAACTTTTGTTTATATTAAAAACTAAGCAAAGTGTTTATATTTGTTCGAAGAACGAAATATAATTCATATTTCAATATCATCAGATTTTCTTTTTTTTTTTTTGTCAATATTTCCAACAATTTAATTTGATTCTATTCTTTTTGTAGCTTATTTTTCCCGAGATTTGTGTCTCAGAATGTCATGACTCTACGGAAACGTTTTTGTTTCCTTTACATTCAGAGATATTTTCTATTCTGATCAGGTGCGTTTGTATTTTCCAGAATAATACATTTGAATACTTGAACAGCTGAGCGCCTCCCTGACAAACAAATATTTTGAAAAATTCACTATTGCAATCAGCGAAAATTAAATACAGAATCTATTTTGTCAATTTTAAAAAAATTGTCCAATGAATACCAAACACCTTTGACAAATACCTAAAATAACACATGTACTATTAATGAAACTATTGCAAAAATTAAATCTTAAAAATTACTATACAATTCGTTGCTACAATATACTCATCTGCAGACAATATGTAACTACACATATATGTATATTCATATTGAGTACGTATTACGCATGAGAACAACGACAAATGTTATTCCTTCGCGACCGTGTGGATCTGGGTTTATTCCGAGAGGTCTCTGAAAACAGTTCGCATTAAATAATACGAGCGGATAACGGACTTTATACAAGTAAGAGGTAAAGAGGGAAACAGACAACGCACAACGCAGTGCTATACAGGAATTAGTTGGAGGGTATTCTGGTTAAGTACATTTCAGCTAACCACATTTTCTCCGCGATATCTTATGTATATATATACATGTATGAACGTATACGTATATGTATATAATTCCGCGCGCAGAAACGACCACGCCCATATTACAATTTAACAGTGCCAGGCGGGTTGTGGTGCCGGATATTTTTTTCCAATATATACAATACCTTTATTCAATACCAACACGCCAACTATTCACCCATGAATTTTCCACAATTATTTCACAGATCGTCGTCATAATTTATAAAATTATGATACAACTAACTGATAATAATAGATAAAGGTAATTATCATATAAACATGATTTATTATATTGTATATGTTAGATGTATATAGCACAAGAGAATTATAGTGAAACTGCAACGATAAAAGATGATGGTAGATATACATATATACTGAATACTGAAGTTTATAGAACACGGTGAGCTATAGAAAATTTACAACTTTCATTAAGCTACTATATATGTATATATATATATATACGCATACTTTCTGTATATATAGGTAATCTTGGTCTGCAGTAGAAACATTCTACTGTAGCTATCCAACAAATTTTATTTCAAAAAGCCACTCGCATTTTCCTTTATGAGTGATATTACATTTTATTTCATTATTTCTTTTTTTTTCCGTTTCTTTACTTTTTTTTCAAGCGTAAATTTTATCACATCTCTGTGTCAATGAACATTCAACTGCGCATCTTAATTTACATTCGGAAGTGCAATTACAAATTCTTTTTGTATATTCTTTCCCAATTTGCTGGTGCATCAACAGAATTACTGTTTAGGCTAGAGTTAATATTTCATGACCTCATTATATGACTTTTCGCATGTTCTTGCGGATTCTGTGAATAAAATGAGGAGAAAAAAAAAAAAACGAATTTTTGTGAGTAAAAGCTAACGATAAAAAATATAGACTCTTTATAGAGGGACTGGGTTATGGTACCACACCAGCATTAATTAAAATATGGAGTAGTAGCGGGAAAAAAAGAAGAAAAAAGTAAAAAAAAAAAAAAGGCTAGAGATGCCGTACACGGAATATATAAAAGAGTCTCATTTAAGCGGCGCAAGTGGCGCTAGGTTGGGCGATGGTTTTCAACAATGAACGGGCAAGCGCCATGGTACCTTTACTATATGAATGGAATTGCCGGCACAGGAGTTGCTCGTGCGCTGCATTTTTACTTACAAGTGGGCATTCATAATTCTTATATCAGGTATAAACCAAGACATTTATGAATACCAACATGAGATAGACTACAAAAAAGACAGACCATCATTTGTTCATGTGCAAGAAATAATAATCTCTGGGTAGTAAAAAATACGGATGTTTAACACCGACAATTCCTCATATCCAATAAGAAGGTCACATTAGATCAGATTAAATTAAATCTGCGCCATCAAATCTGAGCAGATCTACATTTTGTCCAGATCCAATTAGATACGGCCGAATTTAGTTAGATCTGAACCATAATATAAACAAAACTATCACCATGAAGTTGTGCAGAATTGTTCAATTTTTTTTTTGTATTCAATCTTGTCAGTGAGATCCAAAAATCATAGGTTCACGAACAGTTTACTGTGACATTAGACTGGCAATAGATTGTATAACATTTCATAATCATGAATTAACTGTCAGAACAGAATCATTTTTTTTGCGTTGACTTTAGAGTGCACGAAATTGCATACCGCAATGTGACCAATCAGTCGAATTGGTTATACAGCTTCGTATTTATATTTTTCCCACACTTTGAACACTGTTCGATGGACCCAAACAAATATACATGTTCAGTAATTTAAAATAAATATGTGTTCTGAAAAATAGTCTTCTTGCTACAGAAACGACAAGTATTCCATTAAATAATGATAAATTTATCCGCAATTGAATATGATTGTCGAGAAAAGAATGATATGGTTGTCTCGAAATTATTATGATACTTGTTGATATCACAGATTCCACTCAACAATAATTATTTTTTATACTAGATCAGTAGCAGGCGAAAGCGCACGTGGTTTTTGTTTTGAGATTTCGATTACTGATATTTTTCTATTCGACTTTTTTTGTTCGTCATGAATTTCTCAGCCAATGATAATGATTGAAAAGGTGCTTTACTTTTTTTAGAGGATTGACAATTGAGTGTATCGTATTTGAGATTAATATGGCGGTGGCCAACGCAAAATTACATTTGTTCATAACGACGAAATGTATATGCATAGTGCCACTGATTATGTCATGGCGTTTCCCAGTTGCATGCCAATTTTTCATGAAACATGCTATGAATAGTCAATGTACAGATGATAGTATTATACATTACACTCAATACACCGAGTTTATACGTAATTAAGAATTAAACGTTTGTTGTTCAACGTCCCATATGAATAGTTATTTAACTTGCTTTTCATCACGTGCATTTTCATAAAACTATGCAATTTTCCCTTGCTAACAAAATTTTCTAATCGCAGAATGTTCATGTCCATAAATAATTTGAATAATTATAAATAATTGTAATTCTGCCGTGAAAATTAATTCATTACTTTTGTTTTTTCGGCTCCAAAAATAACTGTCAATCTCAAATTTGTCTCCACCATGCCAATTTGCCTCACGCTTTTATGTTCCAAGACATCAATTCAATTGTCAATACTCATTACAAAATTGCAAATTCTATTTTTTCGTCGATGTTCATATCAATACAGTATGCAACAAATTTTCGTACTGAGCACACTGGTGTACAAATGAGACCCAGGTTTTACATTCAACACCAAGAATATTCTTCTCTGAGCAATACTACTCACTGTACTTGCGTCTAAATCATTTCTAGAATACCATCTCCCAAATCACCGGCTAAACCTTTCCCACTGCGGATATACTCTAAGCATATATACATATAGAGCTGTTCCATGGCCATTAGGCTATATAGAACAATCCTGTCAAGGTTATTCGTCTCTGTCCCTGGGTCTCCCTCGCTTTCCCGCGCACTATATCTCTTGCTCTTATCCTTTCGCAATACACTGCACCCTTACATTCAGATTCTATATTAGGACTGATTTACATGTATATATATATAGACAACATTATGATTCTAACGCCATACCGACAGACTCTCGTGAGTGCTTATTGATCGAAATAGTAAATACCACCACGTGCCAAGGTGATGTCGTCGCACGTTCACTGACGTTCACTATGAAATAGGTCTAGGAACCAATATATACTAATACCTATACCAACACCTATACATAATTCCCTCCGATACCAAACTATTAAGGCACATGCAACGTAGAGGGTTTAAACCCATTGGTAAAGACATGGCAGCTCACATGCCCGGCCTGTTAACAACTGCATTGGATCTAAATACATTTACATAATTAGCGCATGTGCCTGATGGCACCAACTAACCGACCGGTCAGTTCTCTTAGAGTACTATACAATTGGCCCACCCAAGCTGCATCCAAACTATATTTATACATGTGTAGTTGAATTTGTATGTGCTTTGTATAAAATTTCGCGGCATTGTGCTACGAATTCCTATATATATATATATACGACAGTATAGCATATATATTCAGCTCCAAGATGTCCAGCGATGCATATCAATTTTACGCAGCAAGTCGCTCTCTTTCCAACTCTCCCATTCTCCCTCTCTTCACTTTTTATTGTGCCGCCGAGTCATTTTAAGATCCCTCTCGTTGCCATTGTGTTATGGTATATATATACAGTTGTACATACATATATATCTTTCCAAGTTGAATCCATTTTTTTTCTCGACTCGCAGATGATTCTGCGGGGGAAAAAAGAAAAAGAAATGCAGAAAAATTGTTTTTTACGACGAACAATGGAAAAATTGCAGACATGGATGGGACAAAATGTATATACTATTTCACAAATATTCGCGGATTTACACAAAGTATCTTCATGTTTTAATTAGAAAAAATTATAATTAAAACATATAGTAATATGAAAAATTCGTATTAAATCTCAAAATATCACATGAAAATGACCCATTTTATGTGTAATCAACATGTATTTGTGTATAATAGGCATATAGTGTGTGGCCTAGAATTTTTTCGTTATCTTCACTGATATCGTATTTAAAGTGGTCGACGATAAGCGATTTTGCTACACAATAAATGTAACGTGCAGGTATAATTTCATTTTATCGTACACCACTACTACACAACTATTACAACTACTACTATTACTACTACAACATCAACTACTACTATGATCATAATACACATGTACATATACGTATACGCATGTATATTCATGAAAGGTTGACTCATAACAATTATAAAATGATTGTCGAGGTGCACGAGATACTCGCGGTGAAAGTGTATACGTAGGAAAGAATTAATAGGCCCTCTTTCATTAAAACATAAACTTGGGATATTACAACTTAATATATAATATCTATATAATACTTTTATTTATACCATATTTATCCTTCTTCACGAATGTGCAACAGGAACGTGGCATTTTTTTGTTACATTCTCCTTTTTATTACACCTTTTTTTCAGTCAACCTTCTTTCCTATTTTATTCACTGTCATTCAATATATTATATTGAGGACGAACATTTTTTTTTTTTGTGATCTGTGTAGGTTATGAAGATGCGCGGAGTTCAATTCTTTACGCTTGGTAAATTAAACTACAGAAATAGCGTACCGTTTCGGAATAAATATATATATTTATATTCGTTACGGCAGTTGACACAAAGTGAGAATGAAGCAATGCAAAGATGATAAAATGTCGTTTAACGATATACTCATAGATCCAAATGAACTTTACTTTCCACCTGCTCTGAATGTTCTCTACACGGAAAAAAAAGGTATTTTTACTTCCTGAATATAAATCATTACCGTGCCATGTTTCCTATGGTAAGAATACATATCCTCATTGCAAAAATAGTGGTATAACTCCAGAATATTTACTCATAATAATAACACTTCAACTTATGTGACTATATCATACATTCTAATTTCGTCATAGCTTACATTCTCATACTATAGCAAATCGTAATTTTTCCGCGTGTTTTACTGTGTGTATTACCCAATTATATATATATACACCTACATAAATAAAGTGAGGTTATGCGATGTTTTCAATTCAATGTTGGTATTCTTACTACATACAGCAATTCCAAATTTTGCTGTGGTAAATAAACGTATCCCCCTATTAAGAGAGCTTTTACATTTGTACTTTAAGAATACCAGTATTGCTACTAGTGCAAGAAATATTTCAAGAGGAAAAATACTTTTTATTTAATGTACATGTACAAATTTTCAATTGTCGTCACTTTATCTTATATTCATGTACGTAATTTTTTTCCATTACACTCGATTCATATAATTGCAAAGACACTAATAAATTATAAAGTAAAGTAGTGGGGGATAAATCGCGACATTATAGTGACGTGCGGGTTGTCATCATACATAAGCGAGTGTAAACATAATCCTTTACATGTGAATCCCTGCCGCGCGCAATCCCTTGATTCTCGCACACATCTCACATCTCTGATACGTTTATATATATATGGTATGAAAAGCTTCTATACTATTGCACAGTAAGAGAACACATTGCCTCTGGAATCCTACCTCTCAGTTGCACGTATATATCTGATGACCCGACGAGAATGTGATAGAGGAATACAACAGTGGAGAGATAAGAGATAAAGGACTTAGAGTGAAGGCAACAAAAAGGAAAGGGAAAGCCAACGAAGTCTAATATATGTACATACAATATACCCAGATATAGGAATGAAAAAAGGAAAATGAGATTGATGGAATAGCACATTCGTTGCTGTTTTACAAATCAGATAAAACCACATTGACAGCGCTATAGTACGTTTTCAATGAAATTTCCAACTCCTCCGTCACTCTCCATCTCTTCCTACTCACGTGTCAAATTTTGTCAAATAATTTCATTCAATACCTGTGTAAAAAATATGTTCACCAACAAAAATGTAGCGTTCTCCACTGAACATAATGAACCTAATACAGCCATGCAGTAAACGGTTTTCGTCGTTGACTGTATAAAGATGATTCGAATTAATGCAAGCAATAATATTTATGGAAGTTTGACAATCCTATTAAGTACTGTCAGTACTTTTTCCAAAGCTTATTCAATACATATGCATATATATATATATATATATACAAGAAGTATACATGATCTCAATTGGATGAAAATAGAAATAAAGAATATACGCATTATGACATTTGGAATACATGCTGAGATAAGAAGGATAGAAGAGTCTAGAATTTTGTGATATGTAAAGTAATATGATTGAGAGACACAAAGAACGATTATCCAATAACGAAAAGAAATTTTCCTCAAATTCAAGACATAGAACCCAATAGGCTTTTGAAATTGTTCATGATTGACTATCGGAAAGCATTTATGAAACATGCATGGGTGTCACTTGTATGGTCACTATGAATAATTGATTTCGTCTACTCTCAAACCGCCTTCATGCCAACATCTCGATTGCCAGAACCACTTGTAATTGAATAATAGCAACGTGAATGCCAACTGTGTCGTTGAGCAGAACATTTTAGGTTAGAATTTGCTATGGCTCCAACAGATGCATACACAGTAACGGACAGTACATATAGACTTATCATAGAAACCACTCTCGTTGATTGCTTCCAGTTATTTACCGATTCAAATAAATATTCGTGGTTATCAACTTAATTCAGTCTGTTAAATAATCATATTTCCAATTGGGGTGTTATTATTTGTTGGAAACGCCTGATGTCAGTATCATCTACAATATCTGTCAGTATTATCTAGAGCTTTCCTGTTGAAATAATTTCCGAACACCCTTTCGTTCATGAGATATCGCAATTTCGAACGTTATTTAATTTCATTCATCACTCCCATTAAATTTCTCAGATCATTCTAGAACGATATTATACTCATTCCCACTCTATATCACATCAATCTAAGATGAAGATAATCTGGCTTACATTTGGGATAAACCAGAGGTCGATCATTGGCGAATGAGGGTTAACTGGCGTCCAGTTCTGACATATGTCAATATTCTGGTGGTAATGCCAAGTATCAGAGTCCATATAAAAGTGCTGAAAATTTTAACTGCCAATGATCTCAATAAAACTAAATTCAATTATAAGAAAGGATTGGTGCAAAGATATATTAATATTGTATATGAGCTTCAATCCATTTAAACTAAACCACATTCATTGAAATTTCATATCCTGTCTATGGTATTCAAACTGTAAATAAATTATTCTCTAATAACATTTGTTACTGGTTCCAATTACATAATGTTACCTACCTTGGTTCTATAGCAATTATAGAAAGTCAATAAAGGATTGAGTTCATTTATTGACGGGATGTCGGTATGGAGTGTTCAAATTTCTTACAGTACTTTTTATCTATGCAAGTGGAGTGTATTCAAGTTTCCGCAAAGACGTTTATCGATAACTTCATACAGATATACACTCATACATTCGGTGATCTATTCCTCGAAGACTTTCATCCGTTTACACTTCCTCAAAAGCATATATTTAGCACCATCGCCATTTATCTGCATCAGCACGTATGAGTACACATAGAGAGTGATGGTGAGGCGTTGGAATGGGAAAGGAATGGTGAAGGGGCAGAGTGAGGAATACGGCAAAATGAAATAACAGCTGCGAAACCATGTTGTGGAGCCTCGTCTTTTATTGATTTTTACTGCAAGTTGAAACATTAAAATTTTATGATATTTATTTAGCAGCATAGTTGAGGAGTGGCAGCAGCACAATTGTAATGGGTTGAATTCAGACGTAAGCTTGAGAGAAAGCTTCGGGGTATAGTAGAACACATTTTACTTTCTCTTTTTTTAGACTTGAGAATTAAGAGCTGTCAACGTCCACCATAGTCGTTAGTCACGGGTTTCGTAGCTTGAGAGTCAACCAAACGGGAGTAAGGGTAGAGGGTATCGAAAGAATTAAAGACGAAACAATAACCCCAGTTGTTTTACTATAACGACAATGGTCATTGCATTTTATTCTTTTTTTTTTCGCACTTTCCTTATTTTTCTTTACTTTTATTTATTTATATATTTATTTTTTCCGCCCTTTATCTCATTCTCTCTCTGGTGGTGTTGCTTCCTACTGTTATGAGGTAAAAAAGTTGCGCATCTGGTAGACACAATCCTCACGGGGAATCGAGTTGAGGATTTAGCCTCGACGTTCCATTATCTCATCAGTCAAACGAGAAACGACGACAGCTGTGTAGACACTGTAACCAGGCCAAGTACACAGAATTCATGAAATCAACTCACTTGTTTTTTCATTTTTTCGCAAACTTTCAATATAGCATTAAAGCTTTTGTTAAACAGAGTAAATAGTAACAAACTATGAGTGCAGATTAAAAAAAATAAGAAGAAATCCCTCAATTATTTCGAATTGAGGAGTTCAGTCAAAGTTTTAGATATCTATATATAATAAACTACATATAATAACTATAAATAATAAAATATTGTCATTGGCAAAATGAATTGGACTGTCATTATTCAATATTGGAATACGTTTCTGTGACACAATGAATTGTACAATAATTTATATGAAATTTTTGAAATATTTGTTTTGTGAGAAGTAACAGGAACTATCAATCTCATGGAATTTGTTAATGAAAGATACGCATGAGAGAATAGAACATTCATATGCATCTATATGTATTTAATGTCTATAGAAGGAGTATCTTCGTGTCCATTGAATTACTTGAAGGTCTTTGAGAAGTCATACATGCAAGAGGCATGATGAATTAGTTTACAATTAGTTTGTATATATCTATATGAAGCATATTTGCCGCGTTTCCTCTGTATCTATAATCACCGACATTTCATATTATCTATGCACGTGTGGTGTGTTGTGCTCTCGTCGTTTAATTAGTCACATGGAAGGCACGCGCTATGAACTGACAGTGATACTGAGGGAGAAATTCGTTGAAGAGAACATGCGGTTTCACCAAACATTAAATTTATATGTATGTGTATATGTATTATGTAGTATATAGAAACGGCGCTTATAGACTATCTTTGACATATAATACTTTGAATTCCTTACAACAATAATTACAGTGGATGCCCATCCATTCCTTCATGTCATCGTTTCATACCCATCGGCAGCAGTCGAGCCCACATCATATTCGGCTATAACTTCGGAAATAGCGATACTGGCATTTCTGATTAGTACTCAACTGGAAGTTCGAAGCTATTTCATCTCACATAGTATATAGACATTTGTGAAGTATTCCACTGAAAGTCATCGACCACTAATTGAATATTGTAATTTATAAAAAAAAAAACAATTTCGGTAAATAGTAAATTCACCCTATACTTTTTATTATTTTAGTAGATTCTATTTGAAAAATTCTAATACATGCATATATACAAAGTTTTGTGGAGTTAGATATTGAATAATGGAAAACAAACTATGCCTATTATAATTTTTTAACAGCACTGAAAATATGAAAGCTTTTAACGATGTTGATGATATCGCAGATCGTAGCGTTAATCTGCTTGAAGAATGCAACGAGTTCTCAACTGTGCGGATGAATAATTAAAGTAAAATTTTCTACATGTAGTTCAAACGCACCGATGGGAATATTGTTATTTCAATAAGTGGGAAAAGTATTTCAAATTCACTGTTGATAAATATAGTCTGCTGATTTTTCAATCCATATTTTTCATAATACATGATGAATATTACATTGGTATTTGACACAAAGAATATTTTATTGAATTATCATCAAAAATTGAAGATGATCTAGTTTCTCAGAAAAATGGTTCTGGACATCATGTTTTTAAGAGTTCTTATACATCTTTATGTGAGAACATTTTTGCACTGTCTTTTTTCATTTTTTCAATATTAATCCCCCAACTTTTCAGAATAAAACATAAAGCGTGATAAAGTAGAACACTTGCAAAATATTATTAGATTTTTACCACATATCATTATCTGTCATTTTGTTTAAATAAATGAAGTTCAACTTTTTTTTAATCGTCGATTAATAACAGCAAAACGACATTACCGAAGGTTTGGCAACACCGTACGACCAGATGCGAGAGAGGAAAAAAAAGATAAAACTATATAGTTAAAAAAAGGGACATAATACACCTCCACATACAAACACAACACGCTGTTGTCACATCTTTTTTGTCGAATCGTATACGTCAAAAATAATGAAGATAGTTCATTACTAATTTTCTAATAAGTTAAAATGAATTATTAATTTTTGAACTTATTATATTATGATAAATTCAAATTATGAATTTTCGTAACTATTTTGAAAATTAGGAAAACAAACAACTTTTAACTCTATTTTGACTCATTAATTCCACTTCAACTTCCTTAATACTAGACCGGTTAATATATCCTTATATATGCACCAAATAAAAAATTGAATACGTGAAATTTGTCACCTCGATGGATTTATTTTCTTCAGATACTTTATCTTCAATTTTGATAACTTCACTGTCTAATAAAAAACGAAAAAAACTGTAAAAAATCCACCGACTTCTTTCACTCAATTGAAATTCATATGAATGTGTGATAAATGTAAACAGGACCCAGTTCTACAAGCAAAAATATGAACATTGAGTCTACTATTCACTCTGTCCATACTAAAGAGGGCAAGGGTCAATAATAAGGAATAAAACGATATGAGAAATTGTATTTTCTTTGTTATAACTTAAACTACATAATTTTTTTATTCAACCTTAAACTCGTTTTTTTTTCTTTCATTCTTCGTACCCAGTAAAATCTGCGGCACAATGGTTTAGTATTCAATAAAGTTTACGTCACTTATATCGTTGGAAAATAAAGACACACAAGCCTCTTCGTTAGGTTGCCAACTAATTGAACCAACAAGCGTGACTGTAATAAATCGGTGGAAATGAGTTTTGTGCCTTTGTGGCCGCGAGGTTCGAAGGCGAAAGCAAAAGAGAATGGGCAAAACGATTCAGCGCACGAGTTCTCGCACGATATTATTTTAAACTCACGATTAATTGCAGCAGCATCCGGTTATCATTCTCTTTCTGTGATTTTCTTTAATTAACGCCAAACTGCTACTATACGGTATACTCTAATAGAGTGAAACAGAACAAGTTTAGTATATACACAAATTTCTAAACTCTTCATTATACATTGATGCATTGGTAGATATGATTAAATTTCGAATGAGCAAAATTAAATGAGAAAATAATTCGTGCGGTCCAGCGAAATTTAATCACTATTATAAAACTTCTATTGTCAATTGAAATTCAATTTGTAACGCAAGTTTACAAGCTATTGGCTTGAAATAAATAGATTTTATAATTTACGACTTGCATTATTGATTAAAATAAAAGTCTTGTACATGGCCTATGGTGTGAATCACTTGCGAGAAGCTGATCAGTCAGACTACGTAATATAAGATACTGCTCGCGTACTACACCAGTTCGCATTGGGTATATACAATACATATATATGTATGGTTGTGAACAAGATGAAAAAAAAAAAAGAAATTTTAAGAACAGTAGTAGTAGCTGAACCATCGGTGAGAATGACGAGAAGCTCGGTCCATTTCTCTTCTCATGTCGTTCCCTTTTCTTTTTATTTGAAATCCACTTCTATCTCTTATTTCACCTTCACGATTGAGGTTTTTTCGCTGGCCCCCAATTGTCCGCCGCACTAAATAAACTCCAGTCTCGCTGCAAACAAAAATAAATTTATTGGCATTGACATTTGTTTTATCTTGAGATACGAACGAGAACAAAGGTTTTCGTTTTTGATCGGCAAGCTTTATTCGTTTTCTTCACGACGTAAAGCACCAACATAGATCATCAGATGGGCTATAGTGACGGCAGCGTTATCACTAGCAGCAGGTGATTGTTCAAAAAAATGAGGAAAAAAAAAAAAAAAATGTAACGTTAGAAGAGAGCCAATGTGTATACCAAGGGAGCCATCCAATCTCGCTACCGTCACCTTGAGACCCACCCCCGTCATCTATCGAACACTCACCGGTCCCTTCCAGAGACAGTAGAAGAAGTATAGTGGTAAAGGTACCAGTGTAGTCAGCCCGATCAAAATGCCAATCACGTTTGCTTGAAGTGGAAATTCGTAATTGCCGTAAGAAGCTGTTTGATACGTAATCATTTGATAGATGAATACAGTCTGAAACATACACACGCACAACCATATATATATAACATGTAATAAACACATGATGAAAGGTCTTCAAATATTTATTCACGTTTAGATGTTATAATAAAAGAGAAAAAAGCGAAGGGTCTAATCACATGATATAAATGTAATGTCAAAGGCGATAAACAATTCATGTACAATGAGAAAAAGTTCAAGATAAATATCAAACACAAATTGTTTTTAATTATCACAGAGTTCTTTTTTAACACTAGTATATATTCTAGCGATTCTGTTGTCACGCAATGAGTTCTTGATGGATTAAATTTAGTATTTCAAGACGAGTAAAAATACAATATCAAGTCTTTCAATTGTGTATCAATTTGCACTGTGATTATAAACTATTGAATGGAGATTACTGATTCATATTTGTTGCATGTTCTTTCAATTAATTATTTCTTACTGTTCATTAGTCAAAATTTTTCTATTCATACTCTGTACTTGTTTGTCATTATCAAAACACTCATTTCTTTTTTTATTCTCTTAGATTGAGCTAATTAATAGTTAAGACCCATCAAATAACCAAAAGTGATTTCACTTCGTTATCTATTCAGTGGGGAGTGGATAATACAAGTTTGATAACTATCAAATATGTGTATAATATGCAGGTTATCACTGAAATAATAATTTTACAAATGAAATCTCATATCAATTCATACAGTTGATATTGCAATATCTCCACATCCAATTGGTCGATAACATATCGATTAGATTTATGTCTCGAGAACATTGCATATATGAATGTCTATTTGCCAGTATGTCATGGAACTATTTCAATCAAACATACGGTATGTACCTTTTTATTCTCGTTGATATTCACTTAGCTGTAATCAACTTTACCATTAACAGACAATAAATTTATCGCGTGTGTGAATGCAATACAGCGTAAGCGCCATTTATTTCATTTTTTTGCACATCTCAATGACATAAAGACTTCAAAACAAAAGTATCCATTTTGATCGCTTCTGAATCAATTAAACTACACTTTTTTTCTCCTTCAACAAAAATCGAATGAGCGTCTTCAAAATACACTGAACAGAATCTATGAAAAAAAGAAAAAAAAACCATTCAATCGTTTTGAAATCGACTGAGTCATTCTTGTTTCATTGTACAATATTTCAAAGTTTCCTACATTTAAGAAAGTTTTTAATTTCATCGGTGACACTTTGATGACGGTTAAACCCAGGATTTTTGACAAATTTTCAGATTCTTATGAAACAAAGTATCGCTCAATCGTCCAGAATGGTTGATTTGATTTATACGCCCTAACGGTATTAAGGTGCACAAAAAACTAAAGTAAAAAATGGCACGTACACCCTTTTGCTTTTAGATACGCAATATTATATTATATTGATCATATTTTTTTTTCTTGGTGTACAAACATATACATAATGTAAAGTAGGGTGACTCTGGATAGTATGCGTACTGAGACTTTATAAACTTTTTATATTGAAAAGAACATTTTTTAAGGTCAATATTTATACATTTGGGAGGTATCGCTTAATGAGAATTGAGGTTATATTTTGGTGAAAATAAGATCGATATACGTATGAAGTTATCTCGAAATGTAATGGCTCTCTAGTGTCCTAAATAACTCTACTTTACCCTATACACAACGAAAATTCATCATCATATATTTTTGTCAAGTCGCAATACACATGTGTAAAAAATACATCAAGGCACATTTGTGTAGTCAAAGTTAGTCCCACAGGTCGTTTCACGGTAGTGTACAAAAAACGAGGAATGAAATTATATAAAAACAATGTTTGTGGCACTCGTAAGGAAATATAATTTTTATACAATTATTTCTCTCTATTTTCACTTTTCCACAGAATTTTCTTTCCATCACAATTACCTCATTATATATATATAAAAACAACAGCCACCGGCAACTTCCTTTTTCTTCGCTGATTTGTATACCAATAACTTTTACTCATTGTTTGCTTTTGTTCTTTTTTATTTTTATTTTGCATTTATTCCAGTTTATTGGAAGACAACAAGCACAATAGAAACTTGATTTTATCACCCGACCTATCAGTTTCTATTGATTGAATATATATTTGATCAGGGTAAATGTAGGCTTTGTCATTGTCACAGAAATGCAAACACGTGGACAAAGCAAAAGGTGGGGATAAATGTATTCACATTGGATAGCGAATAGGTATTTATGTATAGCAATTGTACATTGCATGTTGTATTGCTGATTGAAAATGGGTGACAAAGTACTTACCAGTGCTGTAATGGGTGCGAGTATTGTCCAGCTGATCCACCAATAGCTACGTAGTACACTACTCAACGACATTTCCATTTCCCCAATATTATCAAGAAATTTGTTACATCCATAACACCATGCAGGTACGCCAACTTCAGCAATGCCAATCAATAATATTGCCCACGAAGCAGTGTTCCAGTCCATCAAAGTATAAAGGTAAACGCCACCGTCGTAGATCATTGGTATTGCCACCAGCCATCCACACGCGCATATGCCTAGGATTACTAAGCTCTCATGCTTTCGTAGATTTGGTCGCACGTCCAGAATAGCCGAATTTATCGCCTGAACTCCTGCAAACTGCGTATGTATGTGTGCATATGTACGTAAACATACACCCAATTAATAGATGTTAATCAAACAGTCCATTATTATCGGTGAATGTATTTAGTGATTATCCCTGACAATTGTGTATATACACATATACATACTATATTGAAATTTAAATACTTTTATACCAATCAATCATTTCTATATCGTTATTCCACTATCGATTAATTTTCTATCAAAAGAATGCAGTGGTCATTGATTTGTTTTTGGGAAATTATACTTTATTGTTGTTAAATAGATTTTAAGTCAATTTCTCAATTGTCTTCATTTCTTCTAATAGAATCATATAGTTTTCTAAATTGGAGGGATATTTTCGTATTGCTGTTGTTCATTGCTTGAACACACGCCGACTGAACCATGTAAACAGTCAAAGAGGAAAATATATATATTTTTGCACGGCAATAAAAGTTGAAAGTGGAGAAAAAAGGTGGATTCAAAAGGAAAAGAAAGAGAAAGTGAACGAAGGGGCAAAGTGGAGGTTGGCTTTACGAGTATTAGTAACTTGTACAAAGATGGTAGCAGTTGTATGTATGCATATATATATATATATGGTGTTTCTGGTTGGCGTAATGCATGCGCTACCGTTGTTTCAATAACCCAAGCATGCACGACCCGCGTGCCATGCACACACACACATACACACACCGTTCTACACAAAATGACGACCATCAGAGACGGAGTTGAATGGAAAACAAAAAAGAGGAAATAAAACAAGAACTGTAGAAAAAAAAAAAAAGGCGAAGAAGAGACATTGAAATAGGAGAGAAAAGAGACGATAAAGTATACGAGAAATGAAAGAGGAAAAATAATAAAATAGCAACTGAGAGTAAAAGAGAAGAAGGGATATATGAAATGAATGGTTTGTAGCCACATACGATATTGTGTTGGAAATGCAATGATTACTTTTTTTTTTTTTTTTTTTTCATCTACAAAACATATCGGATCACACGCGTGAAAATGACGTGTAACATGAAAGAATTAACGGATATATAGGCGTATAACTGGATACCTATAAAGGTATTGCTTTTGACACTGCATTTAATATTTTTATTCTCAAATGTATATGCATTTTTATTTTCTGCGTTTCGTTCAATGTGATGTTATTATTTCATTTCTGTTATACTACCACACAACTGTATCACGGTATAAAATATGTATATATATATATATATATAAATAACTGTATAATATTTACCTGACTTCCAAGACCAAGAATAAATAGCATGAAGAAAAATAGCACCGCCCATAAATTTGGTAGCGGCATGCGAACAACTGCCTCTGGATACGCAACAAAAGCCAAGCCTGGTCCAGTTTTTACTGTTTCCTCAATTGGCAAATTAGTTTGATATGATAAATAGCCCATGATTGAAAATATAACAAAACCAGCGAACACTGAAGTGAAGAGATTGGTGAGTGACACGAATATAGCGTCTCTAATATTAAAAAAACAGAAAGTAATTTTATATATCATCATGAATATATATATATATAAAAAATAGGTAAACAAAAATATATAAAGTCAGAACAATGTGTATCAAATAGTTTGTTTTGGAAAATAAATTTCAATGTGAACAGAGACCGAAAATCCGCAAAGTATGTATATATATATATATTGTATATGAATATAGAAAATGTGGCGAGAAGGGGGGGCCAGGGATTATGCGCTCGACACTCGAATCTTTTGTTCGCGGCTTCTAAAATTGCTTCACGTTTGAGTGGCATGAACGAGAGAAAAATCCACCAACCGATATCTATTCTTCCTTTTGCTCATGAGAATGTTGTAATAAAAAATACACAAAACTTTCCGCCATTGGAGGTAAAAAATAACAAAATATCATACCGAGTTACTTGAGAGCGATGAATACAATGGAAATATATTCTCACCCATTCGTTACTCGAAATACTCGTTCACCATCGAATAAAATGTAAATCGTATTCGCGAAGCAAAAAGTTCTGCCCTTCAATTGTTATTTAACGCTCCACATGACTACATCCCTATAGGTGTGTATGAATACATTCATGTATATGCACGTGCACACATTTAATCAACACTCTAATTGGCCACGAGTACATGAAATGCATTTATATATATCTTTTCCCATTTCATTTGCTTGTTCTCATATAGAACTGTATAATATATATTTAATAGCAATAAACTTTTCACATTCTGATAAATAGAACTGCTATTCTCTTGAGAATATTCGCGTATTGGTGCTATTCGCATGAGTAACGAGTGACGTACCTCTCAAAAGAGACGTCAAGGTATTTGAATACATATGTGAATGCGTTGCTGTATGCATAGGTTGACGATGATGTGTTTGCGTTGGGATCGTTGTCATAGTGTAGGCGGGACAACCAAGATGTTATTCCATATATGTGAATCGAGCAAAGACTGTCAGAATCGCTGAGGTACAACGAGTACGACTACGACTACGACGACGACATCTCTAGTGTGGAATTTTATCTTAAATTCAACGTTGCTGACGATAGATATCTCACGAGCTCAGGTGCTTGCCAACGATCAAAGTCAATGATGTATTCAGTCATGTTACTGTTTACCGAATGAACTTTGTTTGGCCTTGCCACTTGTATATATTCTCATGCATGCAAATAATTGATTATAAACTATATATACATATTTTACATATGTATTCATATAAGTGTAATGAAAAAATGGATCAAACCAGAAATGCGACTCTGGTTAAATCCGGTTATGCACATCCGAATGCTTCATACATACGTTCATGTGTTCATCATCAATATTATCTGAACGAATAATAGATTCGTCATTGCAAGCAAAAATAAAAATGGAAAAAGAAATAGGAAAAATTAGAATGATATAAACATCAACTGAAATTGTCTGACAGAATATCCAACTGATGAATATTCAGATATTCACTTTTGCACACTCAAACGTATTCTGTTTACTTGTGAATAAATCGTGATTGATTAGCGATCGGGGGAGTAAAACTGAAACGAGCTGGGATGGCATGTCCAATGGATAGCGTCACTGATGGCTGAACTTTACCATGTATACGAACCTATGGCAATTATTCGTGAATTTACTGTAACTGGATAACGTGATCAGAGATCCACAGCCAATGCCAAGGGAATAGTAAACCTGCGAGGCCGCGTCACCCCAAACACTTGCACTCAACAGTTTATGCCACTTTGGAGTGATGAACCACATTATACCTGTGCTTGCACCTTCAAGTGTTACACCTGAAAAAAAATTGCTCATTAATATCATATAATAGAAAAAAAGAAGTAAAATGAATATGTAAAAGTTGGGAATCGGTAAGAATTAGTAGTAAATTTGGTGGACAAGATATTTTGACAGTTTGAAATATAAGTATCAAGTATAATTAGTTTTAGATGACAAGTACCTCGAATGAGAAGTGCGATCAATACAAAGTACGGAAACAGTGCGGTGAAGTAGACGATCTTGCCAACGGATTGGAGGCCTTTTACCAAACATAGGTAGCAAATAAACCAAGAAAGGGTGAGACACCCGAGAAGCTCCCATCTTATGCCGCCCCAATTATCCCAAGTAGCGCCGCGTATTCCAAGAACGTAATCGCTGAAAACGATGGCTTATGCGATTAGATACATTTTAAATCAGTTTGATAAACTTGTATAAAACATTCTATCCGCAATATTTAATCCATAACATAAACGTGAAATTATATTTCGACATTGGTAATCTTTAATCATTATATTGATTTCTATGAAATATGATAACGAAAAAAAAAAAAACAATAATAAAAAAAAAGACAAAAAAAAGAAGCAACTATAATACTTAAAATTCGTTATTTAATCTGGAGAAAATAATTTCATATAAATTTACTTGAAATACTCCTCAGATGATAGAATTGGTTTATATAAACTACGAAGTTCAATTGAATTGGTTTGATTGAAACAATGCGTGACATTTCCATTATTGTAGTAACCGAACGTTGCGCATATGTCATTAATGGCCATACAAGTTTTGTTGTAGAACATTGTGGTTGAATTAGCCTCCTGACATTCATTATTTTGTACTCCACTATAACAACCTGTAACGTTATATTATATTGAGACCCGGCTATATTTCCTATAATTTGCATTGTTGGTAATAATTCTTAATCCACTTGTCAACGTCTGAAAAATAGGAATCCTCAAAAGATATTGTATTTAAAGTAAAGCTTATCATATTCTCTCCGACTATTGCTATGATTGAGTTATAATTGAGTACTTGCATAGAAGTATTAATTAATTTGCAAACCTCACTAGAATCATCAGCGACGTTTGCCAATTTGTAATTATTTCATTGATGCAAATATTAACACATAATCGATTAATAGCAATAGTAATAGGAAATAAAATGTGCTGCACTCTGACTGCAATACCTGTCGTTAATATCTCTTTTTTTTTAATGGTGACAAGTGGATTAAAAAAATGAGTACCAATAATATCAATTATGAGGAAATACAGCCCGGACCTCAAAACATTATCATTTAAGTTTAACAATATGCATACCATTTTACATAAACACATACACGTATAAAGTATCATTAATTTTCCGAATAACGTATCAAAAGATCATATTTAATGTTGGCATAAAGCCAGAATTAAATTTATTTGTGAAGATGTTAGATTGCCAACAGCACTCAGATTCCCCCATATCCATTGAGAATGCCATCGACCTCGTCCGTCTAACGATGGCACTGTTGCTTCCACAGTAGCTATACATTTACACTCGTTACCATCCCTAGAGGCATATATAAGCCACCCAACGTTTATAGCCTGTTCATATATACATATACATACGTATATATAGTGCAATGGCGAAGAGGAAAAGAGGATGAGAGGTGAAGAGGTATTAGGTAAACATAGAGACGTAGCGACATGGAGAACTGGTACGTGGATGCAAGCTGGCTTGTATGTGCGTATGCGTATTATAGTGTCAGTTGAGCTTTTCAAGAGGTCCTTTAACAACGGTAAGTAGGTTTGCTGCCCTCATCATACATATATATATATATATATATTCTATACACGATTTCGAATGTATAAATTCGTATATATATATATATTAAGCGGTCGACCAAACTTGAGGATAAATTACACCATTGAACCATAGCCGTTTGACGTGGTGCATAAATAGCTTCAGTATTATACCGATGGTATAGTAGATCACGTAATGAAGCCGCTTTGTGGTTATTCTCTATGGATATGAAACACCATTTGGTTAGGGTCCTTTATTATTTTCAATACTCTACATAACGAATATTTCATCTCTAAGTGTAATAATATCGGAATGTAGTCTTAAAATAGTTCAGTTAAGCACCCAATTTCCCAATAAGTTATGGCGAAAAGATATAAATTGAATTTATTTTAAACTATATATATTTTAGATTGTTAAATAATATTGGATTTCCAATTTTTTTCGAAGGATACGAATTGACGTCATGCTTCATATTTTTCATTTCAAATTAAAACTTGAAACTGGATGTCAATCCAATTTACAAAAAGTTTGCAGTACAAGAACCTACCCATCGTTATTTTGAATTTAAATGAAAAAACGAAAAAAAAAAAGAAAAAAAAACGTCTGGTCTTGTATATCTTTTTAGATATTGATAATTGATAAATGCAAAAAACTCTATGACTTTATCTACTTTCTCGGTGAAAGATGAAAAAGAAAAAAATGTGTAAACATTTTTCAAGGAGTCTATACTGAACATTCACTTTAACCTCTTTCTCACTTATTTCATAGAATGCGGTTTGATTAATGTAAATTTATGACGAGAAATAAACGCGAATTTTCTCTATCGTGAATGGAACCCGGGAGTTTAATAACAACGATAAGACGCAGGCGGTGGGCGCCACCCGCGTTCACTCCACACAAAACTCTCTATACCAACATCATCACTACACACCATACACCTTACACCATACACCGTGTACCGGTACAAGCCAACATACAAGAGTGGTTGAATAAATATTGCTCTATAGTTTAATCTTATGGCACAGGTAGAATGTAACGATGCGAGGGTACGTAGAGCCTCCCTCCGGCAATTTCCCGTTTGCTCGACAACGTTTAGACGGTTGAGTCGTTGATAGCTGTTGGCACCACTCATCCTCCCATACCATCAGCCCATTCCACTTCTCAACAATTCTCAAGCATTACTAACACGTGTCACTTCAAGCAAATGACACAGTCCATAGACTTTGTAAAAGTCTTTATCTCATCTTCCATCACAAACTTAGAAATATCAAAGTGAATTGAAGATGTTACACTCGAAAAGTACTACCACAACTCTTTGTCAATAGGCTAAAGTCATCAGCACAAATGCCAAACTTACGTGGAGTATTGAAGTCGTTATCGCAGTATGCCCAACCAAGTCGTGGATTGAACGAAACCAAGGTGTAAAACAAGGTCCAAGATACTATTACCATATAGTAAATTGTGACAAAAGCGATAACAATGAGAGTACAGATGCCAAGTCCTCCAAACGCTGGTGCCATTCGTCTAAAGGTTTCTATTGGGCCAAGTCCAGTATACTGACCCAAACAAAGCTCCATGTAGAATATCGGCAATCCCATTGTTATCAGCATCACGATAAATGGGATGAGAAAGGAACCTTTAATGAAATTGTTTACTTTATTGAAGTAATTAAAGTAATAAAAGTCATCAAGATATATCAAATATAACTTCAATAAAGTGTGAACGTTATTCTATATTATTGGCGGTTTGAAATTAATTTGAAGCAAGTGTTGAGTGTGTCATAGACACCTGGGTATCAAATAACAGTGAGGATCAAAGAGAGTACACACTTGACACACACGTGTGCACCGGTACAAGTATAATATTGATGTATAGAGAGTAGAAGGAATTTCATATATGTATGTGTATTATACGGTGACGAGCTCTCGGTTTGCTAACGGCTATTGCACAGTGTTGATATTACCTCTCTCAACATGTCCAAGAGTTTGTACTCGAATGACATGTATCATAGTGTCAACAGACAAAATGCTCCATGTACTTTACCTTCTTTCTTACGATATTGCATTTAGGTATATACCTAACCTCACTTATACATCGTATCTACGTACTTAAACTATAGTGTTTAAGTTTACATGATGGAAAAATATATGCTTCGAAGAGACTCTACACTGCACACAATGTATTCTCAAATCATTCATGCATGGTATAGTGATGAACATTTTGTCGTATCTGCTTTGGTTTGTCACACTTTTTTTTCAACAAAAATGATCTTCTATTCCAAACTTTTTCGATGAATTTACTGAAGATAACGATGCAAAAAAGAGTATCTAAGAACAGAACTAGATTATGTAATGATGGCTTAATAACTACTTTGGTGACAGAAAACTTGAGAAAGAATTATTCCAACATCTAATATTGGAGTTATTTTTTTCTAATTTGTCCGATACAGCTGACAAATTAAATATCAACTGACAGAATAGCCACAGTTTATTATGTAGAATTTTAGAGTAATTAAAGATACCGCGGTGAACGGCGTTACTCATATTCAATGTTGACTAATGATTAAAGATAATAACAGGGTATTCTGCAAGATAAACAATTCCATCAGAATTTACACAGAGATTGTAATGAAAAACCTTTGATACATTACTAATATGGCTAAATGTACTATCATATATTGATGAATAAAAAAATATTCTGATATAAATTTCTGTAGAATTTCTGAACTCAAATAACAATTTAATGAAGTTGAATACCTATACGTCAGGTTTGAATTAAATCCGGTGTAATTAAAATTCATCTCAAATTACTTCTAAAAAAAAATGTTAGTTTTTCGAGACACACTTATATATATATGTATATGTATCGTGTATATCTCAATTATCTAGATATGCAAACGTACTACGATCATCTGCGGCATATTGATTATGTATATGTACATACCTCCACCATTACGGTAGACGAGAAAGGGAAATCGCCAAACATTTCCAATACCAATAGCATATCCAATGCAGGATAGAACAAACTCAGTTTGATTCGCCCAGTTAGCTCGTGCCAATGGTAATTCAATCAATGCACTGACAGCTTTCAAAGACAGCTTCTTCCCTCGCTTCAATGACAAAAATATAAACGAAAATATAAATACAGATGAATAATCAGTTGATGAAATTTGAATCGCTCAATATCTTCTGACAAGAAATGTCAAATCAATAAAGCAATAATAAAAAGAAAAAATAAAAAACATGATCGACTGGTATTGTCATCATTGTATAGATATTATTATTGCTGTTGCTTTTGTTTGTTTTTTTTTTTTCCTCCCAAATTTATCGGGTATTTTCATTTGTATAACGGGTGTAATGATACGATCATCACCATTCACGAATGTCTCGTCTTATCTCACAGCAATTTTCCGTTTGAAAGTCCAACCACGTTGAAGTATCAGGCCAGGGTTTTTTACACCACTGAAATGGAAATCACGCTTGACAGCTCTACTCCCCAGTGCACACCTATACACAGTATACACTATGTGTATGCAGATATACAAGCAGCAACTTGCTGGTGCTTGTACTGCTTCGGTTTGCACACTCTGATATATGTATAGTGACAATACCAATGCGTGTGTTTGTTGTGTGTTGTCATCATGAATTTTACACCCATACACACAAAACACATCGCGGAAACACAAGTGTATTTAGCGCGGGCTTCGAACCAGTTACCAACGGACAATTTAATGGTTTTCGATCAGGACAAAGCTCAAGGGGGAAAATGAACGCGCCCGGGTGTTCACCCCTCAAATCGCGTTAATGGATCAAATCCGTTGATTTTCAGCTAGTAAGCAAAAATAAACCATTAAACAACTATCTCCATTTTAATGAAATGAAAGATATTTATGTACATCCATAAATAAACATAATTATGAATTATTGTCAGTACTGTGAATTCAAGTGTGATAAAAAAGTATTTTTCGCTGTATCCCAAGTATATTTATATCACTTTCAACACATAAAATGTAACTTATTAATACACTTAGAAGTATGTCAAATTTGACTACAAACGACACTTTATAGCACACTTGGATTTATTGTTCAATAATGTATCATCGAATGAACTTGAAGATTTACAAACAATTGAATAATAATTAATTAAAATACCAACCGTCAATGTATCTTTAGCATCCAATACCATGTTGAGCAGTACAAAATCACGACTGGAGAGACGATAAATGAATGAATAGCCATCGATGCCGCGTTCAAATCTACCTCTCATACTGTTTTGTTATCGCGCCGGAATGTCGTTAAATGATTGGGATAGACTATTGGTGGTAAAAGGTCTACGTCACTGTCGGTTCTCCACGTACACCACCGTTATCGCTGGCACATTGCTCGGTTTATTATTTTATTCTCTTGTTCAATCATAATAACATGTATTCTCTATAAGCCTGATCTTAATCGCTTAATGTATACATAATACACATTATATTTCTATCTATATACATATAGATATACTTATTTGTTCTAATTGTGATTAGCATTCTTCAATGAACGAACATTATTCCATCTTTAACTCAGTGAAAATCTCATATTTTGCTCCACTTTCTTCTCTTTTACTGAGCAGATAAATATTGGTATCAATATTTAACTATTTAATTGAGCATATTTTTGAATTCTTAATAAATATTCTGTAAAGAAAATCACTTGTACAACGCAAACAAGGTGTTGAAACTTTTTTTTAAAACTCTATTTAATTCTTTGTACTCATTATTTTTTTCATTCTGCCTCAGTAAATTTATACAATATACATTAACACATCACCTCAAAATGCTTAATGACCTTCCAATTAATTTTCGGAAGAAACGCATACATGTATTACGATAGTATATCGTGATAAAATGATAAAATATAAAATTCAGTACTGATTCAAATAATACACACAAATATATAATCAACCGTTATCAAAGTACAAAGATCAAATTTTTCAGTGCATTTTTGAACTTCTTTCTCTATTCCTCTTCAACTAAATGATTAAAAATATTGAATATCTCTCGGTCTCTTTCACTCTCTCTCTCTCTCTTTCTGTTTTCGGCATGTAGTTATAGAGAAATATGTAAACGAACCATTATCTAAACACACTGACATATGCATAAAAACACATACATTTCATTGTTATTTCTATTTTTAGCCAACAAATCTCGTTCGACCCTTCAAGCCGTGCTTATACGAATGCTGTTTTCTGGCTGCAATCCAACGGATGCCGACAATACTATTATGCAACATTGAATTGTACTCGAGAAACATCGTCTCGAGTTTAACGTGAATCACATTTTTGATGGGTAAGAATTACAATGTGATATTCAAACTCACTCATCATTAGAAGTTAAACATGTATTTATATTGCAGGGTAAGAAAATCTGATATAAAAACAAAAGAATATAAATTATTGCAACATAAGATATTTATGACAATATTGTTAAAAATTTTCATTCCAACAAAAATTAGGTATGTACATATGTTTAAAGTATTTGAAAATTTTTCGTTTTTTCTATTATCAGTAGACGTCTAATGTAATTTCAAATCGGAGAAAGGTTACATTACGAATTTTGGCCGCTACCTCGGCTTAATATGCTATTCAATGATTTCTTATCAAGTTTGTGTTTATCAAGCAATAAATATTGTATAAAAAACAAATTCAGTTTAATTTGGATTCAGGAATAATATAGATAAAAATATTTCGATTTTCAATAAGCTTGATACTCTACCGGAAGATATTTATATTGATATCGTAACAATATTTTTTTCCTGCATATAATATACTTAAAAAAATTTTTAACGGTCTAATTATGTGATTAATGTGACCTGATGATGTCTGACACGATATTTCTGTGAATCTATTCACTTTATCAATGAAAATATAAGTACGTTTGAAAGGTGAAATTATTATTTATGAGAAGGAATTGAATTGGAATTATGAAAACGTCTGATCCGGAAACCACCAACCCTTTTAGGTTATTTCGGTTTGAAGAGAATAACATGGATTAAAATTCAATTTATATACGATCTAAACTCCAATTCCAAGTTTTTCACAATCTTATGAAAGAAAATATATCCTTTGATATACCCGAACATATATATGATATAGATTGAACATAATACTATGTATGAATTTCCAATGGGATATATGTCAGTATTTCATAGCGTATTTAGTGCCAATGTATTGGATTAAAATTACATAATTGTATACAATTAACCTATAAAAAGTTCTTATTGTGATTGGATTGTTAGTAAAAAAAGTGCAGCAAAACGGTAGGAAATAACTTAAGGTTGGTGCATCAAATCATAATATTATGAAATTTTAAGATATTGATCTTCATTAATATGAACAATTACAACATGCAAAATTTTAGGATTGTAAAGCAGTTCCATGCTGAAATGTAACTCGTCCTATACATCCACGTGAATAAAAGACGCTCCTGGAAATTCATTCATTGAAAACTGTGTAGACTGCTGATCTGTAACTTTGAATACTGCAACTGTTTATATTAATGAAGATTATATATTGACGTCTAATAATTCTGGATATTTCAATTCGACAGATCAACCTCCGTAACTCAATGATAGTTCCTGCAATATTTGTACAATTTCTCGTGTTCTGTAAGACAATATACTTGAAGTATATGTGAATATGTGCACGCCAATATACAATATATACACACAGTTCTCTCATATTATTGATATGTTGTGCCATGTATTTCAAATATGAATTTTTCATAGAAGCCAATGAACGTCAAGTCATAAGAATACATAAATTTCTGAATATGAATAATTATTTAATCAATGTTAATCTCACAAATTAATAACTCTCCTTTTGATTGGATATTCTATGAGCACACCACAGACATTCACTCTAGAAATGATTTAATAGCGCCGTGAGTATAGTGTTAGTTTTCTTATCCGTATTTCTTCAGATTCCAATCGATCAATTGAGCATGCAAATTTCTGAAGTGAACTAAGCTGTTTGCAACATGAATATATCAAAAACAAATAGTAAATAAAATAGCTCTCTATATATTGCATAATATATATACACAATATTCGCTTGAGATTTGATGATTTTCATATACATTGCATCTGTATGCTAATTTATTTTGACCTGCTTCAATGATGGAACTCTTATTATGCGAAAAATATGCATGATATATACGAATATACATTGAACATATATAGATAAATATAATAATTTATGTAGAATATACTTGGATCATTCGACATATTCATGTATAAATAATGAATGAATTTTTTTTTTACTTTGTAATCTATTTTCACGCACATTTCAAGTATATATTTCCCCATGGAGAAATATATATTCATTGTGTCATGGATATATTATTCATAAAATATCGTTTGGAAGTAGTCCTCAATTTAACTCTAATGATATAGCAGTTCGAACTAGACCAGATTCCGCTTCCTTAAGGCGACGTTAATAAATGTTCTATTCACTGCGTTGATCTGAAATGAAAGGAAATTATAATAATAAAATCTGAAAAATTGTTCCTGCAAACCTTTACTCACTCTGTATTTATTCAAATAGAATAATAAGAAAAGAAAAGTGGCTACTTAACATAAAAAAATACTACTAATTCCTGAATAGTTTTCATAATCCAATATCAGAAGTGCCAGTGTCGCATTGGTGTATATAAATCATCATAACTTCTATGACTTTCGATTTATCATCAGAATTCTTGCACGTATTCATATTTGTTCTGAAAGATGTATGTAAAAATAAACAGCGAAAGAAACAAAAATAGTTATATACCTATCAAAATTATGATATGTCTAAAAGCAGAGTGTTATCTTTTGCAGAACACTGTGAGCACTGGCTTATTGACTATGTCGATAATGCAGATTTCCTTTAGCAAAAGAATAATGAAGAACCGACTGAACCTACAGACAATATGAACCCTAATATCGTTTTACCAATAAAAAATATCTTCTATAACCAATGAAAGATAAATTTAATCAAACAGAATGAAGAATAGATGAACACATGATTGACATGACGGAGATGACTGTTATGTAATTCTCTTATATATATTCATACATACAGATATATCAGTCGATATTAGCTATTGGTGGAAGAAACATAAATACGTCTATGCATATATACATAAAGACATAAATTGATAAGGTTGATCGTGTACGCATATGTCAATACTTGTTATGTATTTCATCATGAATCTATAGACCTATGAATATATTCATTCAGATCAATAGAAAAAATCGATTTGTATTCAGGTAAAGAATTGCATTGTTACAATTGCGTGAGTACAGTTTGATTACAGTTTTTGTATATTGTCCGGGTAGTCTTGGGATCAAAACAGCGTTTGGTCCCAATATATCTCGCTATGAAGTCATATAGATAACTTAACATATCATGCAACTCCAATAATTTATATCAATACATATCATTGTTCCAAAAATAATACTCGACATGATATTCCCCAACACGATTATCAAATTAAATCTGGCGATTACTGCTTTTCAACTTGCATGGGAATAATTTAACAATAAATACTGCACTACTATTTTCATTATTATATGCATCAATGTTTATATGATGGAGGAATAACAATACATAATATTCTGTATCAATGTATTTGATGAAACAATTGAAATTAGAATCATGGAGGATTTTATTTGCGTAGTTGTGGATAAATGTTGAAAAAATTATGTCGAAAAAGTTTACTATGTAAATATTGTTGAATGATAAAAGATACAACAGCTGTAGCAATATCGTTATAATTACTAACTTTACGTTAGAATAAAACTTCGACACTAATTTTTTCTTTTTATTATAATAATTTCTTATGAAATGAATTTGAGATTAAATGACACGAGTTTTGTGACGCCTTTGCTTGATAGTTAACCAACCAATGTAGGCTTATCACTCCTATGTTTGCATATCTATATTTTAATATTGATAACTGCGATGAATTGATTGAGTCATTTATTATTCCAGATTACAACCATGTATCTAATAACACAAACAACAATATCCCTATTGATTTTACTATCAACTGCTCCGAATTTCTCAAGGTGTATTACGATAATTGAAAATCAAGATTTAGCGACATGCAATGCAATTCTCACCCGCGAAGTTATACAAGAAATCGACGATTACGAACCAATTGTGAAACGAATTATCAATGAAACTGTTAAAGGATCATTTCGTGGCAAAACATGGCGTGAATTGGCCAATTTTGTTGACAATTTTGGAGCGAGATTCGAAGGTACAAAAAATTTAGAAAACGCTATCGATTACGTTCTTGAAAGATCAATAAAATTGGGCTTGGAAAATGTACATGGAGAGAGAGTCCCAATTCCTCATTGGATCAGGTAAAATGAATACTAATCAGATTATGTAATTATTTGATAAAGTATATCATCGAGTATAATGAAGAAATAAATTATAAAATACTGCCCAGAGGAAATGAATCAGCGACACTTCTTTCACCACGAAGAAAGAATATAGAAATACTTGGATTAGGATACAGTATAGGGACTCCAGTCGAAGGAATAATTGCAGACGCGATTGTCGTTAAAAGTTTTGAAGAATTGAAAAGCCGTGCAAATGAGGTAAAAGTTTGCTTGGCGTAACTCATTCCATTGGCCGCTAATAGGTATGTCACTGTTGTCATCGCTGAAAAATTACTTCATTCATGTTCAGGTGTCGGGAAAAATAGTAATTTACAATGAAGAGTTCGTGTCATATGATAAAACGGTAATATACAGAAGCAGAGGTGCAGTAGAGGCAGCGAAACTTGGCGCTGTCGCTACATTAATTAGATCTATTACTCCATTCTCTATATATTCACCGCACACCGGTATGATGAGTTATGATGATAATGTCACGAAGATTCCCGCGGCTTGTATAACTATTGAAGATGCTACACTACTACATAGATTGGCTCTAGCAGGTAGCTATTTAATTATCGATGCACCATTTTAAATATAAATCAGTGATGAGTATCATTTTACCATGTGTAACTTATCCACTATTGTATTTTATAGGAAAAAAAATCACATTAAGGATCATTATGGGAGCACATCAATTACCAAATGTAAATTCGCGCAATGTAATAACTGAAATTATTGGTAACAGTCGTCCAAACAAAGTTGTTGTAGTATCAGGTCACATTGACAGTTGGGATGTTGGCCAAGGTGCAATGGACGACGGTGGTGGTGCGTTTGCCTCATGGAATTCGCTTATACTCTTAAAAAAACTCAATCTACGACCAAAGAGAACCATTAGGTAATCTTCCAGCACAAGCATTAGAAACATCAGTTTTGCAACCATGCTCGCTATATGGAAAAATAATTCGTAATAATGAAGATTATTTCAACATTTATTCCCTGTACCTCAGAGCTATTATGTGGACAGCAGAAGAAATGGGTACAATCGGAGCTCGATACTACATTGAGCAGCATAAAAAAGAAATAAATGATCTCCAATTTGTCATGGAGTCAGACATGGGAACATTCTTGCCACTTGGATTAGAAGCCACTGGGAATTCAAAAGTCATTTGTATTCTTCAGAGAATAATGAAGTAATGAAACACTGAACAAATAACTAAATGAATAACTGGAAAAATCTGATGAACAATGAAATAATAAAAATAACGTAATTTTTCAGATTATTGAGTTCAATGACACCATTAGGTGTTCGAGAACCTCAAAGCGGTCCGGATATCGAAAATTGGGTGAAGGCCGGAGTTCCCGCAGCATCACTGTGGAATAAGAACGATCGATACTTCTGGTTTCATCACTCACAGGGTGATACGATGAATGTCGAGAGTACGGAAAACTTGGATATGGCAACTGCACTCTTTGCCGCCACTTCTTTTATCCTTGCTGACATTAGCTTAGATCTTCCACAGAATATTCCATCAGGAAATTAATATTGAAAATACCCGAAAATAAAACACCGAGTTGTGAGTTTGTGATAATTTTTATCTAAAATGTGTTTGTTATATAACCTTTACATAATCACATTGTACAAATATTTAGGCCTCTGTCGATCCCGATTTCGCGATCTATGACTACGCAGTACGTAAATTTCTTCAACTGTCAACTGTTAACAATATTTAAAGTATATTGTTTAATTTATAATGTGCCAGCACAAAGTTTTTCAACTGCATCTATTGATGACACTCGTAGTGGTCGACGAAGCGATTTGTTAAATTAACGTATCCTCATCCTGCGTTTGAAACACCATTAATAGTGAATGCTGTGAGGCTGTTCGCTGACTTGAATTCAATAACGCAGTTTTCTCACCCCCACTTCCATTCAATGAACAATCTGGCGAACTACCGTCGTATCCCATGTAATTAGTTGCCGTACTACTGGTGGATGGTATGTCATTCAGGTCAGGTGATGCCAATGGCGGTACATGAGATGATTTTGTACCATCCACTGTCATCAATTGCATACTGTAAGATTCACGGTAACCCGATGTACTTGAAGTATCTTCATCCCATGATACATCGGATTGGGGAAGAAGCAAATTATTATTATTATTACTGTTATTATTATTACTATTATTATTATTATTATTATTATTATGGTGATGATGGTTTTGATGCTGATGAAGATGATGATGCTGATGTAGATGTTGATGCTGCTGTTGTTGCTGCTGATGATGATGACGGTGATAGTTATAATGATACTGTTGATCAGCTGGACTTAAACTCATACCGGAAACACGTTCCGAATCACCCATTCTAACGGAAATGCTTCGTCTGGATCGAATAGACGAAGACTCCGATGGAATATTGAATGTTGATGATTCTACAGCTGACGTTGGAGGTGTTTGAGATAATGATTGATGTGATTGTTCTTGATTCTCCAATTTTAAATGTGATCCCTGTAATAAGTCAATACTGAATTGTGTCAATTCAAATTTATATATATATATATATATATTGTGAATTTGATGAAATATGCTCGTTTTTTAATGTAATTCAAATGCTGTCACATCAAACAACAATTATTTGGATTTGACACACATTCTTTTCTTCCTACAATTCATCAGAGATTAACGGAACGCGATATGGATATGTCAATTTTTTATACTATCCTAATACATGCATTTATATTTTGTAGTTATATAGGTTGTAGTCTCAACTATTTTCATGATTTGTTATTCACCTCGACATGTGTCCTGCGACTCTTTCTCAAACGAAAAGTCTTCTTACTTTGACCCATAGAACGTTGCAAACGAGGTTTGTCCTGTCGGGAATCTCCGGAACTGTCCTCGACCGGACTGCTCGGACTCAATTGAGTCATTACGATTTCTCCTATATGTAATAACAAATATGCATTATGATCCAAACGATTGCACAATAATTAATAATTATTGTCCACTGTATTGCAAGCTTTTTATATATTACATTCATTTCTCCACAGACAAATCCAATTTATCAGTGCTTATTGTATTCAAGTACTGGCCTTCTATCTGACTCTGCGAATGTACTTCCCATTATTCACGCACATTATCTCTATTAGTCCCACTTTGTCCACAAGACTTCATGCTCGACGGATGAAAATTACAACTACACATTTACGCTCGTATACAAAAGCAATGAAGATGCAAAGGAAGAAATATTTGAATGATTCTAAAATTAGTTTGTGTAATGCATTGTATTCTGTTTTTTCTTTTTCAGTAAATCAAAAATGTATGATTTTCGTGATGATGCCAATTAACGATATGACGTAGAAATTTACCTGACACGTGTCTAAACTCTACAGAAGAGACAAATCGTAGTTTAGACATCTTTTCATGTGTTAACAATGAGTGTGGCTTAATATTGTTACGTTCGTCACAAGGAGTGGAAGTTGATTGGAATCTATCTGAAACATGCCACATCGAATATCTAGTATGATGATGAGAAAAACAATCAGTGCACAATGACTGATTATTTTTGTTTTTTTCTCATTCATTTGAAATGCGGCTTTTCCGAAATCCAGATGATAGATAAAATTTCATTGAATTTTTTACAATGTTGCTTCGATTGTTATCGATTATTGAGTAATCTATCTGTGATGCTGATTATTCACTAATTATCATTGGAAATTATTTGCTTATATCTATACAACTATGAATAATGATAAAAACTGATACGGCGTAATGTACAGCAGTGATGAGCAAGAAATTATGCATAGCGATAACATACAAAACGTAAATAAAGCTGTTGAAGCAACTACGTAGTGAACAGAAAAATCTACACGCAACATTCAAAAGATTAAAGGACACCAACTGTTGGACATTACCATTGTCTAAATACTGCTATACGTTTTAATAGTTTGACGTCGTATTATGTAAACATCACAAAGAAAAGAAAATATGTGCATATATACGTATGTATATTGTACATATATTTCATATACATTAATGTGAATAGTTAAGTTAATGAAAGTATTAGAAAAAAATGTAGAAATATGGTTCAATAAACAAATGGGAAGATGAGAAAATTAGTATTACTCTATACCATTTATGGAATGACTTAAATGTATCATCTATATTTATATAATAATAATTGGAAAAATTCGCAAGAGCTTTTGAGATTAAGTAGAGCAGATTTACATAGTATCAGGTAAAGTGGGTAGATATTGCTACAACCTTGGCATAATTCACTTTCTCCACCGACAGAAACTTATCGTTCAACACTGTTACAAAATCCATATCCGTTTTGCAAATTTATATACAAGTAACACCTCACTTATACTTGAACTAAGAGCAACCGAGAAACTTGAGTGCTTTAACTTTTCATTGTCTTTCGTTGCCTTTTCCAACGTAATGAAAAATAATATATAACATAAGAGGGCAAATTAGTACAAGTTCGTAGTGTAGACGCAGTTGCTCTCACCTCTCAACACCACTACACATCACTTTTTATTCAAAATACTCAATCTCATCTAGATGACACGAAAATTTTCTTCAAAATCAAACTTTTGTCTAAAATGCTTATCCGCTAGCATATCTACAAAACACATCATTTAACTCATACAATATACTATCAGTGGAGAAGTATAATACTTCCCATTGATGTATGCCTATAGAATTGATTCACGAGTAAATATTCAGACCCGTTATACATCCGGTGCCGGAAAATAAATCTGAATACTGTGGGAACAATTGAATCGACCTAAATCCGTACCATTCTTTTCATCGATGAATAGCAGTCGACGAACAATAATTCCTTCAGCTACTATTCGTTGTTTTCATTGAACCTATAACGAAATATTTTTTTTTTGCAATTTTTAAGTAAACAAATTATTTATAATTTCCGGAAAACAATAATTTATCACGAATTTTTGAACCCGATCTCATTTATCTGCTAGCTGGGAAAATTTGAAGCGCGAGAACTCGATTCCATGTAAAATATGTGGTAAATAGAACAAACTCAAATCAATCATTAAATTTAAATTCCAATATAAATAATCTCGTAGTCAATGGTACTAGTCCATTTTCACGTGCCGGTTGCTATTAAGCTCATCACCCAGGTCGTAACAATATATACATATAGTGAATGTAAGCATTATATAGGGGAAGATATACGCAACGATTGCATACGGTTCATGAATAAATATATATTGTAAATTTTACAAGTTAATAAATTGTTATTCGAAAATATGAGTCTGCTTACCTCCATTCCCTAGCTAGCATTGGAATTAATTAAATGATCAGTGTGCCAATTACACGACACGAAGAGGCTCAATGCACTTGCGTGTCAACGATTTATCATCAGTACGTCATATATTCTCGAAAATTATATATGTATATATCAATATTATTAGGCATTTTGAAGTAGCTCGAATAATTGACATAATTTTTTCTTTCTTAACAAGTATTGTTGATCACACATACATCTACCTCTTCAATATTAAATATTTGTCTTAAATAATAAATACAATAAATTGATCAAAGTATACTACTAGATAGTAGAGCAGCGCTCTATAGACAATGGCTCATTCCAACTGTGGTTAGCGTGATAAAGCGCACCTATATTCGTTTTTGTGAATTTTGTAACATTATAAATTATATCTGCAGGAAAAACGAGAAAATTCGTCATTACGTAAATTCAATTAATATTTCAACTGTAATTCAACAGTTTAATATGTATATATTCAATAGACGAATTACTCGTTATTCATGTATATGAATATGTATGATAAGTTGATGGGGATGTAGGCAAATAGCAGAATTCAAATAAACACACATATACTTTGAAAAAATGATACTAGTTAAAACAATATATAGAAATATCTCATTATCATTCGCCGATTGGAACGTTAATAAATAGAACATCGATCATCGTTCATCTTATGCACAAATATGTTTAAATTATTATACCTGTGGATATTTGCTGATCACTCGTTGTTTCATCAGCACTAATATCGATTCCTTCTCTCAATGTTGATGATCCACCACTTGCACTCGATACAGATCCTAGCATGGATAATTTGACAATGGGGGCGGTCAACGGAACGACTCCATCGAAGCTTCTTCTCATTGCTTTATGTCGGAGGAGAAAATAGAAGCAACACGTTAAAAATTCCTTTTATTAATGAGAATGGCCGACGTACCTCGGACAGCGGTAACACCATTAATCGGTGGTACTGATGCCAGGCTTGGTATGGATGATTTCGTGCTACTAGAATTCATTGATTGGTGAACAGACTGTGGTAACGAATGTAGAGTGGTTGAGTGTGATCCTGGTGTTTCAGCGGGGGTTCGATTGATGTGGGCACGAGATCCAAGGTCACCAGTTAATAAATCAATCAAAAGAGAAGGTCGTTGGGTTCTCGATTGACCATCGGTCAGGTTGGGGGCGCCCGGATGCATGTCAACAACACTTCTTTTCGGTTCTGGTTGCAATTCGTCTAAATTAATCAATAAGAGTCAGTGAATGTTCAATTAATCGTATCATCTTCACCTATCATTTCAATCTATCTATTTACATGTATGAGGTATTCTAAACAAAAATTTTCATAAGACTTTGGTCAAATGATTCAACTTTTGCTTGTGGTTTCTGGAGTTGGAAGGAATTGTTGTGGAACGTTCCACAACTCTGAATACTTCGGGAAAGGAACGATTGATTCGATAAAAAGTATTTATGATGTCACTATTTCATACCAAATTTCCGATCCTCAATTTCTTCTTTGAGATCACGCAGTTCATGAAGAAGATCAGCGAGTAAGGTACCACGTGATTTGGGAAAAGCTAATGTGTCGCCATTAATTTTGCCACGAATTGTGCTTTGCATATTGCGCTCATGTTCAGATATCGGCGGTTGTCCAATTTTGTGAACGATAAATGGAAACATTTGAATATAGAGCGCAGTCCGTTGAGTCACTACGAACTCCAAAAAATTCCAAAGATGAATGGACGCCTCATTACGTTTATTCAACAGTCGCATAGTCCTCAAAATCTTTGGCCACTCAGTTTTCAGTTCCGTTTCAAAGCATATGGTCATGATTTTCAGTGCTACAATATATTTTAGTCTTTAACTAAGAAAAAATTTGAATAAAATGAAAAAGATGGGGGAAAAAAAAAGGTATGGAATTTAATTTAATTTACCCAGAAAAGCAACTTGATATAGTGAAAGTGAGAGCTTCGTTGAGATTTTTGGATCCCTCGCTGCGAAGGTAAGACTACCAGTTCTGATATCAGTTGTGGCTTTCAAGTTCTGTACCACAATTGGTGCTGTTTTTGTTCCCGTTGGCCAAAGCGTATTCAAAACAGCCACCAATGCAAAACTTATATCGGATTGTCTTAATTTTGGCACATCTTTTCGTCCAGTTCCCACTCGTAGAAATAATGGTATGAGCAAATTTAGTAGCATATTCTCCGTGCGCGTTTGAGAACCGAACATCGATTGACCACCGCACACATTCTCAAGTGAGTATCCTTCGCCCAATGATATTACGTGTAGGGCAATGAGACGCAAAACAGTTGAACAAAAATGCTGAGGTGGTATTTTACTCATCAATGCAGCTGACGCAGCCGATGTCACTTCTACTTGACCCATATCACCAACAATAAGCGCCTGACAGGTGCTCAAAAGTGTTTTCAGGTACTGAAAGTGTGCTATATATGGATAACGTGAAAGAGTCTCATAAATGCCCTTCAGAAGATCGCTTGCTGCCTCCCAGTCCGTATTTCTTCGTACCGATGCTTTTTTATAAATTTTACTAAATGTTTTGTCTAATCTACGTAAAATTATCATCAATGCTGGTCTCATATCGTCATTAGACCATTCAGTGGAGGGTAAAACATCATTCATATATCTCCTCAAGCCACGACAACCCATTGTTTCAGCATCATACGGTGACATTTTGAGAAGACTATGCGCAATGTCAGCGAGACGCTAGAAAACATTTATAGTATTGTAACATTGAAGATATTTCATTAAATCAAATAACAATAAATTCATTGTGTTATAATAATATTCACCACGTGACATTTTGAATCAAGAATTTCAATAGTCTTTCCATCCTGAGATTTTTTATTTAGTTCCGCCAGTCTTACGGTACATCTAGCCACAAATTCACCCACCATATTCAAAATCGTATCTCTCGGACGTCTAAATTCATTTTTGTGTGAGCTCTCAGTGTCCTCAGTGTCACGCTCATAAATAGTCTTAGTCTTTGTATGTTCAATGTACTTGGCTGTGTGTGTTTCATCCTCGAAATCGAAACCCGGTGAGTATGGGCCTTTTCCATAATTACGTTGACTCGAGCCTTTATGCTCAGGACTTGACTTTTGTGGGCCATTATAGCACTTTGCCAATGCTTCAGAATTGTTTACCAATGTCTTCACAGCTATAGCTAATTGATTTATTATTTCTTTCTCTGTTTTACCTTCTTTATTGTACGTTGGCGATTGAATTTGTTGTACATAGCAAGGTAAAATAGCCTCTAGTATTGTCTGAAAATGAATAAATTAATAAAATAATAAATCAATAAACGATAATTCAATGTACATAAAATTATAGGCAGTCAGGTGCCATTTAGTACCAGCATTTGTTGGCCCCGAATTGAATCAGCAGCGTAGGCTATTACCATTACGCAAAGTGATATACAATCTAGTACTGTAACCATTTCATTCTCATCATGATAACAAAAATCAATAGCCTTTAGTGGCTTTTCCTCTTTCACCAATTCACCAATGTTCAATGGATCTGGCGATGGAGTTTCCAAACTCAACAATAATTTGAATAGACATGTTGATGGTACTTTATGAGCATCGCCATGTGTACTCGTTTCATCAGTATCCAAAATTGTTGAAACACTACCAAACATTTGTAAAATAAATGGTTTTCGATTCATTAAGTAGAATTGCTTAACTGCATATTCAACTGTGGTAGTGACAAGTTTATTTGTTTCATGCGTTGCATATAATTGTAGTAAAGATGGCATAATCAAAAGATATCCATTTGTTGAAAAAATATTCTTGAAATTGTGTGCTGCATTTATGTATGTTGCTACAACGTAACGGAGAATACACGAGTCCTCGCTGTGGAGAATCAATGCACCATTCAACACATTCAGAAAGAGATGAATGTCACCTGAATATGCGAAATTGCCAGCCATTGCCTCAAACATTCGCGCTATTAATCGTACCCACATAAACTTATGCATCACATCCAATCCAAGCAATTCCTAAAACGAAAAATAAATTATATGCTTATTATATTTGTGTAAACACCTACGTTGAATTTATTATTATCAAACAATAATTACTCGGCCTATTTCTCCACCTTTGTACAAATCTAAATCAGCTTCAAGTGCTTTTCGTGGGAAAGCCGGTAATTTCATCAATTCTTCATGCAAGAACACAACTCTTTGCACTACCATATCGACGTTCTTAAGAATGGCCCATGTGAGAAGAACTTTTCCAATTTCCACAAACTTGTGTACTAATTCTTGTCGTTGTAAGGCATTGAAGGCATCTTCTGGTTTCATGTGTACAAGCTCAAGTTGCGGATACTGCGAACGCTTGAAGAAGTAATAATCTCTCACGTAAGACGATGGATTGTGAATTTGATCTGTGAAATATATGTCTTTATATCTTCAAGTTTTCCATTTTTTGTTTTTTTTTTATTTCTCGGTAACGTTAAACGTGACTTTCGGGAAAATAAGTTGAGGGTGAAACATGAAGGCACACAGATATTTGACCAATAATTAAATAATCGACAATCAATAATCTCGGGGTATGGTGAGTGCCGTGAAAAATATCAACTACAGATTAAATTTGTGCCAACGATAACACCAGATTCATCTCCGTTGGATTGCTCTTACCAATTAACTTATTCAGTTATTTGACACTCAATTTATTTCTATCCATTCTTTTACATATGAATAGAAATATTTTGATTCATAAAGTGAAGGATAATTACATTGACAGTTTCATGAAAATTACATACAATGTACCGAAATTTGTCAAACCATAAATTAATTATTTTCAAAAAGCTTCGTTTAACTTTATCTTTCTTCTTTGTTCGCTTTACGAATAATAAATTTTGAAATAAGACAGGTTTCTTACGTGTTTTGTAGTCAACTAAAAAATATTCCTTATGCTTTTGTTCCTCAATCCCGAAGAAATCCAAGGATTCTCGGAGAATCTGACAAAACTGAGTGTCTTCCTGAACAGGAAACTGCGAAGGAATTCCACCAGCGTCAGGATCTTGAGGGCCATGAACAATGATTTTCTTCGCGGACGGAACATTAGCCGTTAACAATATAGATGCGTCACACTGCTCTTTTCGCAAAATTTGCTTCAAATCCTTGAACATTATTCCATGCACGCTATGCACTACCTGAAGAACAAAAAAACCGATCAAAACGAAAATAAATGAGAATAAAATAAGTCGATAATTTTTTCTATTTTTTATAATAAATATTGTATGAATAAATAAATTTATATCGTATTGATTTACCATCCAGAGGATGGACAATGCAGTTCCTATGAGTTTTTGACCTTCCTCGTGTGGTGATCTCACATAAAACATTACATAACCAATTATGTAATTGTACAAAGCAAATGCCGCCTGTTGCGGTAACTTTGGTACAAATCGAATGAGATGTCGGAGAATTTTAAACATCAACTCCTGCTTTTCGCGCGTCAAACGTTCTAGCACATATCGAAGGAAGAGCGCACTATCCTCAACTAAACAACTCCATATAACCTGATATGCAACTTCATATACGGCATTGCCGTCATCGGAAACGGCTGCATCGTCCAGTAAATTGATGATTTGTACAATTGCTGAACAAAGTGATGATGGAAAGAGTGATAAAGCTGATTGACTGTGATGTGAGGTATTGCGTGGCGCTGCCTCGCCAGCATCATCATCCACATTTGCTTCATCATGATCATCACCAGCCGGACTGGGCTCATAAGCTGCTTGGACTGTGATCGGAATGGTTGTAATCAAAAAATTTTCTCGTTCCTCTCGTTTCTTATCGTCTTGCGCCTGTAATGCCTTTTTTATCAATTCCGTTTGTTGTTTTTTTCTAGTTTTAGTTGCGGTCACTAATGATCTCTACCAAATAGTCATGAAAAAGTCAGATTTGATTAATTTTTAATCATTATGAATCATATCAACATACTCTACTTACGTGACGTTCTTGATTAATCGTGACTTCTTCGACCTTGGTCTTTACCTGTGGCATCCATGGTGGATCAACAACTGGAAGTGACTCGATGCCAATTTTCGGCGATGGCAGCGTGAATTCAATTCCTGGCGGTGGTACTTTGAATGTCACGTGTGCTGACTCCTCCATTCTGGGCCATACCTGGTATCGTAATTTCCATAGAACTTGGAATTTAAGAATGGCATTGATCCTCATGGATGTGCTCGAATGCTGAAGACCATGATGCATCAGTTCACTGGCCTGATTTGGTGCACGGACAGCAGCGATAATGAAGAGTGATGCAGCTGAGGCGACGACCTCTTGATTTGACTCCAACAGTAGTTCCCAGGCTATTGGTAAAATGTCCACAAATAAATCTTCGGAAATCACCACTGCTCCCTTCACTAAAGTTGCTATCGGCGCATGAAACGCATCTTTGACTTGAGTCTTTATATATTTGAGAATTGGTGGTGGCTCATGGTCTGGCGCATTCTCATCATCACCGAATTTTTTTGGCGATGGTCCACCCAGCTCTGAATCCTGATCAGCCAGATCTTTGGAGGAATCTCGATTACCACCAGTCAATCTGCCGGATTGTGATCCCTCGAAACTTTTGTCAATCCTATGGAAAAGAAAGAATAACGAGCAAATAGGTAGACAGATGAAAAGAGAATAACAGCCCAAATCGAAAAAAAAAAAAACGTTGGATATAAATATATAGTGTCTCACTTGAACTTGCGTCCCACGCTGTCTTTTCTTCTAACTGGCGATACTTGAGCACTTGTTTGATCCGACACTTTTCTTCCACGTTTATCTTTTTTTCCATCTTCCTTTTTGTCCACATCAATGTCAAATGTATTCGTATCATTGACAATACCAAATTCCTCGCCATACACTTTGCGAACCGATTTGATTAGACGCCCACACGCTCTCATTTGTCTTCGATGACAATACGGATGACAAAAATTTTGATGCGAGCAGTAAAAATTGGACGAGCTGACGACCTGCATCAGCACTTTCATCCATGGAAAATTTTTATTGGTATCATCTGTATCGTTTGAATCACTTGGACTTTCGGGCGGTTGATCATCACTGAGAATACCTGGTGACTCTTCACCGCTAACTTCGCCACAAAATCCTGGCTCTGATGTATCACTTCGATCAGAAAGCGAGCTGACTTTTCGCTTTGATTGGATAGAATCAGCACGCCTGACTGCATCTATTAATCGAACAACTCAATAAAAGTAGTGGAAAAGAAGAGATTTGGAGCACTATATACGAATGAGTAGCATTTTTCGGGTGAATACTAATGTATCTAGGTGAAAATGAAGGGGGACCAGTGACACGCATTTCTTCAAATGTTTATGTATGAATGAATGATATTATATGCATGAATGTATGTATATATGTATGTATTATTTCATGTATGTATGCATGATATAAGCATAAATTAAAAAATTGGAAAATTTCATGAATTCATTCTCTTCATTTTCACCAGGGCATCCATCAATGAAAAACAACTTACAAGCCTCGCACTCTATATCTTTCCCTTCTTTTGTACCACGTCGAAGCTTCAAACTTCGCCTTTTGAATGATCCAGTTGCATTACCAGCTGTACCACGACGCAGTAAAAACGGCCTGCCTGGTTGTGGCTGAACTCTCTTGGATTTATCGCGCTCGTTACCTGGCCCCTCTTCACCCTGAATAGTTACTGTTGACTTGCTGCTACCCTCAGATTCGTTGTCAGGCTCATGAAGAACAAAGCTGATCTTTCGCTCTGATCGAAAGTCGAGGGCGATTGAGTCAGATGGTTGATGATGAATGATGGGATTAGCACAGCTCCATGAGCCTCTCTCCATCATTTCCCTCAACTCACCAGTCTCACGATCACCCGCGATCGATTGAAGACTCTGAGCCGATGTTTGGGAGTGCCCCATTGATGATAGAGCCATACTCCAACGGCGATTTGCTTCACGGCTGTACATCCGTTCCCATGGCTGTGGACGTTCCTTCGTTGAAAGCCTATTTGATTTTGGAAGTGTCGGATACGTTTCACGAAGAAATGACGTTATCTCTAACAATAGTATGCAAGCCACCATTCGAAGTGCTACCGGACATTGCGACCCATAACCATTGATGCTTGCTAAACAAACAAAAAACAATATTGAATAGTTTAATATTGTATTTATATTGTAATACGTATTATGTATTTTATCATTGACAGGTATCATTAATTAAAACTTCAGGTGAGGATATCTTAGTGTCAGCAAGTGTGCGCCTCTTCTGTTGGAAGTTATTTATACTTTAAAATAACTTATATTCATGTGATTATGCAACTTTGAAAAAAGGTTGTGCGGTATATATAATATATATAAAAGGTTGTTGACAATTACCTTCGTCCAGAAAATCTTCCTCCTCATCCTCTGCAATCAGTTCTCTCTGTTTGTTCTCATCAGACACCATAGCAATAATGTATTCGACATTTTGCTTATCGGCTGCCATGAATTCTTCTAATCTTGAGCTGATTGCCTACCAAAAATAAATATACAGGTTCTAACTCAATATATAGTGATATCGTTATAATGATGATATCAATAATAACAACTGAGGAACACAGTCCTCTATGACCCGCGAAGTTCGCGTTCCTGTGATTTTGACAACACTCTTAATAGGAAGTCAAGAAAATTTCGCTGTACTTTTTTTTTTTCGAAATTCAATGATAAGGTTTTCAGTATCTTCAAAATCATGGTTTTGTAAATTTCTTGAAAAACAACAGTCATTCTATCTCACTTCTCTTGTTCAAGTGATGATAATAATGATGATAACAATAATTATGGCTCTACCTCAGCCCATTGATGAAACAGCTTTCCAGCTGCACGTTGAAGTACATGAGTACGTCTGACACTACTCGGTGGATTTCTACTCGCCATTGGAACTGATGGTCTATACATGGGCAAACTTATTTTCATCCACGCCGGCCAGTGTCCTTTATTGCACTGATGCACTAGATGGGCGCATTCCAAAAGTAAAGCTGCTCTTGCAACCACCGGTGCATATGGCTATAGTTAAAAATTAAATGTAAATTTTGAAAGCATATAGAGACCATTGACAATAATTCCTTTTCTATATACGCAAAATTTCTGACCAAGTCTAAAATAGCGGCTATAAGATGGTGATCCGGTACGGAACCCGGCTGGCAGGTCTCTAATAAAAATGAAAACCGCTGCATACCCTCAAAAACTGCTAAACGAGGTACCATACGTCGTTCCTTCAATACTACAAACTCAGACTCTCTTGAAGATTCTCCAAGGTCCATTGAGTTACGTCGACTAAAATCTATGAAACAAAACGGAGAGTCAATCACAGGCAAAAAAAAGTGAATGTATTTTGAATGATCAAAATGATTATTATTCACTCACAATTTCTCGGCGCTTCCTCGAGATTCTCCTTCTTCTTTCCCTTACCAAGTCCGATTTTATTCAATTGATCTTCCATTCGTCGTTTCGCTCTTTGCAACGTCTGACTCACTCTAAAGATAAAGAAAATTATATTTTGCACAACAATCGATGAACATGTTTGAGTCAATGATAAAAATTTCTACCCCCGTCCAGGTCGTGTAACTCGATAATGCCCACGATGAAAGCTTGCCTGTCTCACAAAGCTTCCCTCGGTTGGCGATTCGCTACTATCATGACTGTCCGTCGAGTCGGTTCTACCGTATTCCTTACGAAACCAATTCACTATTCCTCCAATTTGGAATCGTGTAGATTTCCGTGATTTTCCACCACTAAGATTAGGCTCTGCAATACCTAAATTTCTTTCGCTTTGCCTTGGAGTCAGTGTATGATGCTTTTTTCGTAAATTACCTAATGGACTCTGGCTATTTTTCGCATTTTCTTCGCTCAACTCCGTTTCAAGGAGACTCTAAATAATCCAATATTATTATTATTATTACTATTAAAACTTATATATTAAGCGAATCAACATAGATAATTGTCTTCTATCTCACCGCACAAGTAGAGGAAGTACTTCTTTTCTTGAAAAGAAATTTACGTGCTCCTCTATCGTCCACTGTATAACAAGCGTCACCGCCTGAATCAACATTATCATCAAAATCCGATTGATGAATGTGTCTGATGACACGCGTCGTTCGGATATTACTATTACAACGTTTATTTGGTTTGTCTGATGAATCCAAGATGCCGCTAAGTGCAGCGCGACGAAATACTCCACCGTGCGCTTCCTTAACGTACGTTATGAATTGTTTAATATCACAATAAATAGTAATGTTATCCTGGGTTTTAAATTCTTTAGAACTCTTCACAAATCTCGTAACAAGAGATTTAAATACACATCCGATTATTTGGCTTTCGATATTGCGTGATGCATAATTAATACCACCATAAGAAGCAGTTGCTGATGCTGCCGCTGCTGATGCCACAGCTGACGCAGTTGCCGCAACCTAAATATTGTATGAACACAAAATGGAATAAAACTTGGAACAAAAAACCAATAAACAATGATCCAGTGCTAGATATTCCTTATTTTTCTTCGTTTTTTTCTTCCCTTATTGCAATGAAATATGAGGTACACTCACTGATACTGTAGCAGAAGCAGATGGCGTTTGTGCAGCTCCAATGCCTCCGTGAATTGAACCAGCGAGTCCACAACCAAAATTTGTAGCATAGCCGCCTTGTGTTGCAGTATCCGGTGATTTACTCACACTTCGTTTTTGATCTACGAGAAGAGAACGAGGGAGAAGTACAGTATAATTTTTGCATAGATAATCGATTTCGATAAATAATTTAAATTCTAAAAAAATTCAATGATTTACTAACTCAGTGGCGATAATAACGAACTTGGCTCCACGCAAAATCCTACGAGCGCATGAAAAAAATCAAGGATATCAACTATAGGCTGATTGCGCACCATCGAGCGTAGTGTCCGTGAAAAAAGTCGTGAACTAGCGCGATAGAGTTTGTTCAACATGGATGAAGCTTGAGATCGGCAATAATCCGCTTGGGGACCACGAATACTTTCGGCACAACCATGAAGACATCCAAGATGCTTCACTACCCTAAATACACAGTTCATCATCATTGCATGAGCATTCCAATTACGGCTCTTCAAATCATTACGCGGATCCTGATCGTTCACTGGCGAATCGTGTTTACGGCTGCCATCTGCTTTTCCATTTACGTCTTGGCCTGATCCTGAAGTAAATTTATTCAACAATACATTTTTTTTGCTTATTAATGGAATAAAAAGTCGTTAAAATTTGAAAACAATACCTGCAATGCTGTCCTCATCATAGAGACATAATTTCAGTACTTCCATTTCCATCAGCAAATCTATTAGGTTCAAAACAACTTCACAAACTCGCACAGTACAGAAGTTCGAGTCCCTTAATGCCACAGAATGGACAGCCTAGCGAAAATGATACTGATAAATAGAGGAACAGTTACTGATGAACCGTTGATTATTGATACCGTTCTCTTTACTATACCTTTAACACTATTTGATAGTCAATATCTCCTTCCTTTGTAATGTAGTATGCAGATCCTGATGCTTCTGGTATTTCTTCGCTTGCATACGTGATATTTGAATCAGTTTGGGACCGCGTCAAACTTGGTTTTCTATCTGAACTCAATCTACTTGCATGAATACTGATTGAATCTAATTGGCTATCAATGGAACCCTGCAAACAATTTACAATTTATGCACATGTTCAATCTATGAAACATTATTTTTCATTCATTTACCTGTCGTTTCAAATAGTCTGGTGATGGGGCTGGTGTATGTTCAGTAACTGTGATGATTGGATTTGGTGCCGCGTACGACTGGCTATAAAACTGACTCTGCTTTCGTTCAACACGTGTATCACCAATGTATCTAAGTTCAAAGTAACCACCAATTTAAAATTTAGTGTACAGATATTTATATGTAAAATAAAATGGTCGTGTTTAATAGTTTACTGTTATTCATCTTCATGACAATAACTAATATGCCTATATGCATTTAAAATTGACCGTTTTATTCTATCATTCACTATTCAACTATTCTCGCCTATAATTTTTACAGACTATAATCCATATCTGTTCCTTTTTTTTCTCTTTGTAATCGTGGGATTGGAATTTTATAATACAGAAAATTATAAAGAATGAATGTCGGAGGAGACAAAATAGAGACAGATAATGTAAGAACGAAACAAAAATATTGATGACTTACCCACTCGCGGTCAGCTCATTAATCAAGCAGCTATGAGCGTTTTTGAGGTGAAGGAGACGAACGAGAGATAGAGAGAAAATGGAGACACACACAGAAAGAAAATTACGAACAGTTGTACGAATAAATTTATGAATAAAAAAAAATGAATAAATAACTAAATGAATATTTCTGTTTTATTTATAGAAAATTGAAATTGAACAATTACAAGATCGGAATTATTCACCTGAGACTTGGCATGCTCTTTCCTTTGATTAAATTTGATGGATACTGCATTAGATCAACATCATGAGCATCAAAAATTCGTGATGATGTTGATGTTTGTCGTGTGAGATGATCATCACCAGTGTCAAGACTTCTGTGACATTCTTGTTCCTGGTGATAATAAATTAATCATTGACGTGTTTGTCTGTCCTTGAAACAAATTATCTCTCACTGTTGATTAAATTACCTTTTTAAGTACATCTTTCGGCTCTTCCTGGCCAATCTTCTCCAATGCCTTTTCCGACTTTGATAGCAATTTAGTTTCAACGAAAGCTTTCAAATCTGCCATTTTCATTCGCTTTTTCATTTTTTCACTCGCTCGTCGCACATGACTACCTTCCACATCCTGACTCTTCGTTGCAGTGTACGGAAGATCCGCAATAGTAGCTAAATCCGACATGGTTGATAGCTCTCTCGCATCAGGTGGCACGTCAACAAATTCTCTAGAATCGCTTTTTTTTTGTGCTTCTGGACTTTGATATATTGACACGTGTATCTTTGGTATTGGAAGTGAATTGCTTCGCCTTCGTGGCATTTGTTGCACCGAACTCTCATCATTTATTTTTTGGAGACTAATAAAATAATTTTCTTACATAAAAAATGGAAATGAATTGAGAAACTTTTGGGGCAAATACTTGGATATAAATATACTCACCGATTGTATAAAAATTGCAAAGCCCAAAAGACGCCTTCTTCCTGCCACTGAGCTACAAATAAGCATCTCAGCACAGCTACATCAAGAAAAGTGGCAGCGCGGACGTCAACATTGGCTGTAGACGACCGATTATTCATTTCATTTTGTGTATTCGTATCACATGGCAAAGTTTCACGTGGAACAGACTGCGCACCTTTTGATTTTGTACTTCCTTGTGAGCTTTTGTCAGTTTTCTCATCTTTTGTTTTATCCATATAACTGTAAATAATAATTAATTTTTAATTGATTGGTTGAAACAAAATATACGATAAATCATTTATATACGAATTACCCAAGTTGTGATGTTGTCGATGCCACCCCTTCATTTTTCTCCAATCCGGCTATAGAAGTAACTTGTTCTATTGTTAAAGTTGATCTACAAGAACTACCTGATCTTCCCATGGCAACATGGAAAATGCTCGCCTCACCCTAAAAACCATTTTCTTTTTAGATGCACTAGAACTGAAATTTCTGAAATCACCGGTTGAAAATAACGTACCGCAAATATTGTAAAAACTTCCTTCACACCATCCATGGCCTTTTCGGATTCCACTGATGGTGGCATCCTAAATATTACCTGCTCCAATAACCAATGAATAATTTTTTTGACGAAAGATAAAACCAATAACAATTCTAACATTGTTCAATTTTTTATATTATTAAATATCTACCACGTGTTCGTCCTCAGTGCTTGAACTTTCTTCTGGTATTGTTTCAGGAAAAACTGTATCTTTCGGTGACGAAACCCAATTACCCTATGCAATACAATTACAATTAGTTGATCGTTTAATTCTTCTCATAAGATATCAAACCCATTTATCATTTGATGATGAAAATAACTCACATCTTCGTCCTGTTTTGTATTCACAGAAGTGTTTTGCTCAGAAAAGCACACACTGACTGTGTGAGCTGGTGAACTCTCAGGCTCATCAAACTCTTCAGTCTTTCGTTCTAGTCAGCATTAACAAAAGATTTATATTCTTATTTCATTAACGAAGAGTACGGAAATAGGGAGAAGAAATAATGGGGAAATAACGTACTGCCAGCGCCGACGAAGACATCAGCAGTGACTTGTATTGGCTTGCCTGTTTTTGACGATCGCCACCAAAGCGATCGTGGTTTAGGTTTACAGTGAGCTGTGAAACATGTTGCCTCCGGGTGTGTAAATTCACTCATGGGCGCCCAGATTTTCACACCATTCTCCAATCGAAGATTAGTCTTGAAGTCTATGTCTTTCAGATGGTTACACAGTGGTGCAAATAGATAGACAAACAGCTGAAACATTTCGTCAATTACTTTTTTTAATAAATTAAAAATTAAGAATAATTACTTTTCAAAATATTTTCCAATCCACTCACTGTCATAGTGGGAACTGAGTAAAGATGATGAAAAGGATTATTAGACATTCCATGTTCAATCTCACTCTCGGCACATTCTTCAGCTGCATCCAGAAGAAACCAATGAAGAATGTAGAGCAAAGTTGTCTCCATTGCGCCAATATTTTGCAAATCTTTCCTGTAAACAATAAACTAAATTATATATATATATTTTTTTTGCGATGTCTCTTTACGTTGAGACGGAAATAAATAACAAATATACACCACCTATTATGCAGAAGGTTTCCAGCGGCATGGAGAACATAAGGCAGAGCAGTTTGAATCAAACGCCAACGTGGCACTATATTCAGAATTTCTGTCAGTGTCTGTGGCAATTCATTGTGAAGGCTCTGGACCAGAACTTTTTCAAATGCCTGTGGGTTATAATTTTTTATTTTCGTTATATTATTATCAAGATTATTTTCCGAGGAAGAAAGGTATTTCAATTAGATGATTGATACGTACAATGCTGGCCTCTTTCATCTCCTGATTGTGGTGGACATAAAAAATAAAAAATTAATGCGTGTTGATTCATTATCTATACTAACTATCAAATTAAGTCGTATCAATACTATTTTATTTATGAAATGAAATCTTAATCCAGTCTGGTGTTATTGCATACTGAATTTCTACTAGATAGCCATGCAGACTTACATGATGGCCTGGTGCATGTTGACAAAACTGTCATTGTGTTGATAACAGTGAGAGCCCGCGTGAAAGAACAAAAAGAACTTGGCACTTGAAATATGTATATCAATATGCAATATTGAATGATTGTTATAATATGGACAATATTGTATATTGAACAATAAAATTCAGTTCTTCCATGACCTCACACGACAAACAATTCACCTCATTTTTAAATCACCCAATACATCTTTTAGTTTCTTTTTTCTCATTGTGGATGATAAATAATCCATATAACAAAAACCGTGAAGATAAAATAATATAACATTACCATGCATGATGCTTCGTGAAGTTTTCCAAGTTTCGCTCTGGTAAATGGCCTGTGGAACATATTATGAACAATCAAACAGATGAATACATATATTATTCATTAAATATAATAATTATCATCTTATTATATCTCAAGGTGTAATCGTCATGAATAATAACAGTGTTGTATTACTCACCTGAGCTGTCGCCAGAGGTAAAGTTGTATCGGGATGGGCAGAGCCTGTTCCATCAGACCAGCGTCAATAGATCGACGTTTATCCATTACACTAACGTGTTTTATCTTCAATTCCAATATTTCTACATACTATCCTATAGAAGCATTATCCATCATTGGATGTTAAAAAAAAATATTAATGATTCCGTGAAAAATCATGATTATTGTGTTCACTGCATCTTCAAATATTTATATAATTAATCAGTGTCATCTATTGGATTATTCCAATTTATCAGTATTGTTTTTTTCCCCGCTGTTTCGACGTTACGCAATTGTTAACAGAACGCATAAACGCACAATCTAGTCGCGTGACAATAAAACAAACAAGAAGCTTTGGGCTTTAATTAGTGGCAAAGCCGAATAAATATGAAAATCAAATTGATGAAAGTACAGCAAAAAAAAAAAAATCACGTGTCACATACTCGGCCTAGTGGCACAGTTTATTGGGCGTTCTGGGGGAAATTGGAACGAATAAGAACACTAATAAGAGTTCATACGAGTGAGAAAGGAAGAAAAGAGGGGCGCGTTGCCAAAGGGTACGAGGGTGGAACAGGAACTGAAGTGGCGCAGCGAGAATCTGTCTACAATGGGGTTGTTGGAGACGCCAGTGGAAAACGATAGCAGGAGGAATGTGCGCGCGACGCGCAGAAGACTCTCTGGGAAAAATTCCCAATGCGCCGTCGTTCATTGATCATTGAGTCTGTTCTCTGGACCACCCACCACCCCATTCACCACCATCTTCTTTAATCTGGCATATGCGCACGCATTCTATTGACACGGACACTCGGTTGAATTCAATCTTGCTGAGAAACGAGAAAAAAAAACAAAAACAAAACAACTGACAAGAAAATAAAAAAAGAAACAAAAACAAAATATGGAAGAAAAAATAAAAAAAGAATGATTTTTTAAATATGTTCATTGCAACTAGCGAGAATCAATTTATTATTTGATGAAAATGATTCGTTCAGCGCTCATTTCACGATATTGCCTGTATCTGTCACATTGGCGAAATTCATCCTCTCATTGTGTGACTGATGCAGGAGATGTCAAAAACGACCGAGATATTTGCGAAAGATCTTATTGAAGCTGTCATGATGAACGCCGTCAACTTTTCAATTACTGAAATGGAACAAGGTATATATGAATATGCATACAGTTAAATACCTACACAACATATGATGAAAAATGTCGGATTTCCAATTTGATGAGCTTTCCCTTTTTTTTCTTTTTCTTTTCCAATTTTAATATTGTAAACATGAACAATTGAATTGTTTATGTGAATATTCTTTTTTCGGGTGGTTCAAGATAAAGCGAACAAAATTGATGATGATAGTGAGATTAAAAATCCGTCTTCAGAAGTTATTCCACAACTGTTGTCGCAACACATCCCACAGACAAATATGAACATCACTCAAATATTACAACAAGTTGCTGAATTGGCGGAAAATCTCCGTGAAGATCTGCAAAATATTCAAATTGGCGATTATGTAATATCAATGAATGCATCACCTTTGGAAATACAGGTGAAACAGGCCATCAGTAGTCTCCAAGTGCCTGAAGATGAATCGGCAAATAAAATAATTATCACTAAAGGCGAGGGTGACGGTGAACGTCGAGATCTGACAACTGACGATGTAACAAATGAACAATTATCAGTGAATAAATGTAATAACAAACCGTTATCAGACCCACTGACATCATCATCACCACTCTGCAGTGCAATATCGACACTTAATGTGGTGGATCCACCATTAGAAATCGATCAACAATTGAACGGAAGTCTCAAACGAAAAAAATATATTACTCTTGGTGAAAGAATTCGCAGGATTTTCCGGTTTACTTTCAGTCGTCGCAGAAATTCATAAATGGCATATATGTTCATGTTTGCTCTGTATTTGTGCTTCTTATTTTCATCATCAAAAATTATAATCAAATAAATTAAATAGTTTTGTACACTTCCAGTACCAACTTACTTGAATTTAAGCTCAATTCAATGGAATAAAATTTTTCATTGAAAACAAAAATAAGGCAATCAATCTACTTTATAATTGTTGTTGTTGTTATTGTTTCTGTTGCAATGAATTTATGCAATGATCTTCTATAGCATCAACGTCATCATTGAACGACGTTCTTCCGCTACTCGACTAAAAATAAATTTGTTTCTGAATCGGGCTAGATACAGTAGTGGTAGTCACGCCGGTATCCAAGCATCGGAAATAGAATTCCACTGCTTGATTCCGGAAGTCATTCGGTCTTTTCGACATGATAATTGTTACTCAACGTATACAATACTCTTATGTAAATTATAACATTTACAACATTTATAATTATTAAAAATTCGTGCGAGATACAAAAAGAAAGAACAATATATCATTAAAAATACCTACAGTCAATCATATTGTAGTATGAAAATTAGATGATACAATTATAAAGATGATACGAATACATCAACATGGACAATGATGTGAGTGATCCGGGAATCCCGGATGTGCTGACGAACCAATCTGGCAACCCTGACATATAAATAAAATTGTGGAAAACCATTTATCGTAGCGAGTAACATGGCAATATCACCACTCAGCGAAGGTCTGCAAGCTGTTTTTGGAACGCAACGTTGCCAGTATACTATACAACTGCACTACTGGCTTTTACGTTCACAATTGCCCACCCTCTTTTCTGTCTAATTCTCGGGTGTCCAATATACGACCACGACGCCCTCTGTCGCGATAAAATGAATATCCCTGGTGCCTAAATCTCGCATTGCTGATTCTCACTTCGTTCAGTTAACATCTCGCAACTCAACACATCTTAAGCAGCAATGGTAAGATTTTTGCATTCAGTACCATTAATTTTTACCACTCACAATTTTAAGCATATCACATCATCATATTATTTGTGTATTTTATTCTAATATTGTTCGTTTCTCCTTCCAATATTTTTCAATAAATTTATGAATGTATCAACTACTATCAACTATATGATCTTACAAGAATGTCTATTTGAAATTGTTCTTATTTCTTTCAAAATCTGTTCCTTCTTATTGTTGGGTAGCCGAGACTAAAAGTCATTTTTATTCCACAATATAAATCGTTTGAATTTGTATATTCAACAGCGATAAACATTCATTCCCATGGTGTATTGATTCTTTTTATTGACTTTTCAGGCTGATCTTCAACCCAGGGAGGTCGAAAGTGAGTAAATCGTGGACTACTGCTTCTTCTTCCTCTTCTTGCACTACTACTTCTACTACTACTACATTTTAACCTTGTGTACAGTGATAACAGAAGGAATGGGTGATTAAACCATGAAATTAGACAGTTTTACGGGGAATCCATATATGTATATATACATATATGTATATATATATTAATATGTCATTAACAGTGTGAGTGATTGTGCACCGCGTTGACGAAACCAGCAAAATTATTTGGAATAAATTTTATGAACAAAGAAAAAGCAAAAAATCACCATATGATTATGGTGAAGAATTATATCATGCATAATTGCTATTATCATTCCGAATTGTCGAAATTTAAAAAATAGGGAAAAAATATAATATACAATGAGTATCTACTACCAATTACATATATCAATAAAAATATAACAAACAAATCATATGATCTTGCGTAATTGTCGGTGAGATCCCAAATGTGTGCACGACTGTTGAGGCGTCAAAAATAGTATTGTTCCATGCTCTTATATGGTTACGCGCCAAGGTAGGGGTAATCTGACCCAGTAAACATACAGCCGGGCGAGGGATGTGTAGCCGACAACGTATTAACAAATGTGGCGGTGATAGTGGTGGCAGGATGGGTGGGGGGTACCCCATCCAAAAATAGACAATTGATATTTTTGAAACATTGCTGCATACCGTAGATTAACGAATGAAGAAAATGTGGTATCATTTTTTTTTTATTGCATCGCCCACGCAAAACTTTTTTATTTCAACTGCATTCTAATTCATTGTAATTGTCACGTTGTGTTTATATATAAATTTTTGTTTGATTTTGTTCCATTGATTTTTATTTTAATTATTTATTTCAGGGGCGGAATTTTGCTTTTCCATCTACGACGCCGATGGCACCAATGTCATTGACGCATTCGATCTTGGCAATGTTCTACGTGCATTAAATCTTAATCCAACCAATTCTACAATTGAAAAATTGGGCGGAACAGCGAAGAGAGGTGAAAAAAAAATGACACTCGAGGAATTCCTGCCAATCTTTAGTGACGCGAAGAAAGACAAGGATCAGGGTACCTATGAAGATTTCCTCGAGTGTTTGAAACTCTATGATAAAGCTGAGAATGGCACCATGCTCGGTGTTGAGCTCTCCCACATGCTCCTCACTCTTGGTAAATTCAGCATTCAACAAAAAATTGATATGAAAAGTGGATATATTCATTATGTTTTGTGTATGACAATCATTTTATCATACCGTTGATGACTGTTTACAGGTGAAAAACTTGAGGATGCCGAAGTTGAAACAACTCTTAAGGATTGTATGGATCCAGAAGACGAAGATGGATTCATTCCCTATGCACGTAAGTATTCATATTATTTTTGAATTATGCCGAAGTATTCAGTTGGTAGATCAGTGTATTATTAGCTCACAATTCAAATGATATTTTTCTCAACCAAATTCAGTGCCCCTAAAATAGTTGAATTTGTACACCAAGCACGAACAATGTCGTAATGTGACCCACTATACCTAATGTTTGTCATGTGAATACCTTCCAAAGTAAATAAGAGAATATAGAAATAATAGGAATGATGGAGGGCCCAATGGAGAAGATATATGAAACAACAATTGTCCCACCCTAAGTGTTTGACTATCCCAGTATGTTAATTGTTTTCCAGCCTTCCTGAAGAAAATGATGGTACCCCTGTAGAACCAGATAAAATATAAATGGTGGCCGAATAATTAAAATCATCACCGTAAGTAAACCCCGTAGCTATTGCCTTCAAAATAATTATTGGTTTCTATCTTTAATTTCTTTTTTCTCATCGTTTCCAATCACTAAAACTAAAATAACAAAATTTGTGACATGTTTTCCTTCCCTTCTTGCTTCAAGTTTTAAGTTTGAAATAATATGGAAAAATACTATGAATATGTACTGATATTGTAGGATGAATGGATACTACTTATCAACAGAGATGCTGAAATCGATAATATAAGCTGGCATTATTTAATGACACACAGACAAACCAATAGTCTGCAATCACTTATTTTATCGTAAAAATAAATGTATTTATAGATATTTTTGTTTCAACATTTAATTTCTCGTTAACATGTTAACCTCATGTCATCTGTCTGTTTCTTCTTTCTCAATTTTGCAATTTTGTTTAATCTACAATAAATGAAATACATCTACGATACAAAGTGGAAAATATGCTCTCAATGTCATAAACATTTTATACCAATATTACTTTATCTAATCGTAATGTTTAAAATTTACAGCATTTCTTCGGAATCTGTGTGGACACGCATCAGCAGAATAAAATGCATAAACAACGACACCATACAATGACCACTGGCACGAGCTAAAAAATCCTGGTGAAAACGATCTACTGCGAATGCGATCATCAGCATCAAAGACACGAAGACTAATAAGAAATTATATAAAGAAAATAATTTATTTATATCACACGTCCATATACCAAAAATAACTGCACACGTCTTTTCATATATATATTCATACACGACTATCTCATACAAATATTCATTTTTCTTAATTCATTAGACAGTTTTTACTGCACTCTCTTATCCTTTCTCCTTATACTCTCCGTATCTCTTTCACTTTCCCCTACTTTATTTCCTCTTCATCTCTGTCCGCGTTTTTTTCTCCTCTCTTCCCATCATCATCTTCACTTCTTAACATGCCCCTCAATATCGAGTGAATCTAATAATGAAAAAACAATTTACAGAAACAGGAAAATCAAAATTGGGACATTGGGAAGACAAAAAATAAAATAAAAATAAAAAGTGAGACACCGCAATATTAGTTGAACGCAATGGATACAAACAACAGATGTGTTATTTCATTTAGTTTATCACAATGTTGTCAATATATGGAAATAAATTTAATTACCACAACGTTATTATTTATAAATTAATTATATATTGACTAGATAGATGATATTAATATATTGTAAAGAAAAAAAAAAACAAAGAAAAAGAAAAACATATATAACACGATATAAACTACAGCATTGTTATAAGCTGAATAAAATGACTGGTATTTTACTTATTACTATACTGTACGAGTACAATTATTAAAATAAATTGCACTTACAACCAACGAAATAAGTGGCAAAAACTATTTACAACCTGTTTTCCATTTATTCAATATAAATCAAATATTTACCCAATTCAATATAATTCAAAAATAAATTATCATTATATTATAACTATGAAATACTGACAAAATGCAATCAAGCAACATCGCTTAATTCGTAACAGCTCGGCTGCGCTCGGTTGCACGAGTGTGTGGGGGACACATTATTCGGATTACCTCGCATCTATCGGATAGCCGAGCAATAGCGAGCAATCGTTTCAAACGCGTTGAAACTACCGCGCGAATCGCGTCGTAACCTTTAGCGCATCCGTTAATGTACATATAGAACAGATAAAAACCTATATATACCAAGTGGATAACAAGAGAATAGGTGAAACTATTGCACGAGTGTCTATTTAATATATATATATATATAAATAAAGCATTCTTATATTTCATATACACTCTACTCTATTCTTCATTCCATCTTTTTTTTTTTTTGTTCCTTTTTGTTTCACTGTCTTTTTTTTTCTCCATCTATCTTATCTCATCATTATTACACTTTCACACACTCTTGTGATTTAAACGTGTTCCGAGTGTCTAATAATGACGGATATACATCAGTCAAAAAGTGTTACTGAAGAGGGCCGAAGTAGATTGCAAAATTCAGCTTCTCCACGACCAGGTAACCTATTTACATTTAATTTATATTTATATTTATTATCAACAGATAATCGATGTAGATAATATTATTATTTATCAAAATGTAACAACATATAAGTTGATTTCACTTGATGATAATCACAAGCTGTACCTATATCGATTAATCCCAGGATTACTTTAAAGGTAGAGATGATAAAATTATTTACATTTTACTGTTTAATTAATTGATTTTACTCGCGCCATTAATTGTGGACGGGAAATTATTCAAATGTATAAGAAAAAAAAAAGGGAAGAGTGTAATATTAAACTATACATAGATGCCATATATAGTTGGCAATTTATTTACTTGGCTTCTGCATATATATGTCTCTTTGTAATAGATGAACGCGCATGTGCAAAAGCATCGGACTTTGTGCTTGCATATCTCTAGTCTCGAATTTAATATACCTGTTTACAATTATTACAATTACACTTACCAGAGAAGCAATTGTCACATCACTTCACCATTAAATATATATTAAATTATCGTTATATATTAACGCTCATGTTACTTTCCTGCATGACTTTCTGTCACGACTTTCCATACAAGTTAATTAGAATTATTACTTGTTGACAGTGGTGCATTAAACTGTTTGAGATGTTGAATAAAAATCCATTGCCAAGAGATGACTGAGCGCCGTATAGATTCTCTTCAACACAATCTCTATTATTATTATGTGGAGGTGAGCAGGACACATAAACCTTTCAATCAAATGAGCACATGGATTAGTCTTTGCTATGATATTTTTCTCATTATTCGGTAGCTGAAAGTTTGTTCACTAATTACAAAAGTGGAGAGGAAGGATAATAAGTTTATTTAATTATTCTTATATACGCAAACCGATTACATGGACAAATTAATTATCTGTTACGGCTGACAGTGATTGTGTCAAGTGCTAGATTTTAACATCTTCTAGACATAAAGCATAATATGTAGTCAGTTACATTCTATTTGTTGCTTCGTTGCATTCTTCTTTTCTTTTTATTCTCTACTTAATGTTTTTTTCTAATCAATAAACTAAATACAAAAGAGGGACGTTAATAATGAAAAGAATAGCCCATGACACAACGATTGATTGAATGAGTGATAATTAGGAAATAGCACACGACTAGTAATCTATACATGACTCGTGGGCGTGGTGAAAAAAAATTTATTCTACAATTAGACATGTCCTCATTCGATCAAGAATTTTTTTTTTGAATTCAAAACACATTATATCATTACTTTATTTTATTGTAGAGACAAAAAACAAAGTGAATCAACTATTGAAGATTGTTTCAAGGAAAGTTGTTCATCATTTATCGTTCCATTAACATAAATGCGAACATTGATAATGAGCACAATAAACCAAAGAGCATGCTCGTTCACAAAAGACTTCACAATTAGTTTAATGATACTTGTATATCGATTAATTTCAATCTATCATGAAGATGTGTTTAATTCCCTCGATTCTGTCTACTGTATCGTTAGCATCATGTCAACTATAAGAATCCTTAACCACTGCTTGAACTTTAGGAAAGTAGTTTTAATCATATGTAAATGAAATATTGTGGATTTTTTAATGGACCCTGGTCAACACTGTAAATCTTTACAATTGTAGATATTGTAGTCACTTGTAAAACGTTTCAAATGAAAGTAATTCAAAACATTAAAATACATATAAACGTTTTAAAAGTGTCCACAACATGTTGAAGATGGGGAATAAATTGTTTTGACATTTTAAATTCAAACACTTGATTTAACAGTGAGGTCATCCAATTTTTATATGACTTATTCATCATATTCTAAATGACAACAGAGAGAGATGTTTATTCATTTATTTGGCTATTCCATCATAGTATATAATTATTTCATCCACAGAATATAATAAAGATAGTGTGATCATGATGATAATGTTATCATTAAAACACTCGTATCTAAAAAAAACGTATTTAATTATCAAAGATTTTATATTCTCCATTATTTAATATATTGAGTTTTCTATCGTGAGTCTTTAGATCAGTGATTTTTTCTTTTTCATTATCAAATTGATATAAACATTGTTTTTACATCTGAAAATAATAAAAACTCCGAAACAAAACAATAATTACCGTTTGTTTTGACGGGTAGAAAAATATATACAATACAAAAATATATTTATGCTGTCATGTGAAAATAAAATATTGAATGAAATTTATGATGTGAAAAAATCAAAATGTTCATTCTGTATTATTAAAAATCTATTGGTATATTCTTTACAAAATTCCTCTTACAATTATCAGAATATAAAGTGGAATTCTAGTAATGATTCTCATTTCACTTCTGTATGAGTGTGATAAATGTTGCACTATTATCTGATATACTCATCTCAAATCACAAGTAGTAATGTCCAGTTATGACTACGTCATACAAGCAACACTATTATATGTAGACATTCTGAAGCATCCATATGTTTGTACTTTGCTAGTAGATCTAGTTAGTAGTCACAGATACAAATCTCCATTTCCAACATCAGTTTAACTAAAGTGGCGATGAGTATATAGTCATACTATGATGGCGGTTCTCAACTGCCAATGCACCAAACTATTTTCTCACCACTTTTATTTTTCTTGATTCTTAAGATGAGATGATATCAGACACTACACTTCTTACTACTTTCGACAGTTTGTTCAGACATTGTATATAGCTATACAGTATAAAGTATACACATATATGAATAAAATGGAGTGAAATAAAAAATTGTCTCGACTTATAATCCTGACTGGAATTTCGCGACTAGAGTCAAAAAATTTATTCACCCACATTGGTATATCTAAAACTACCTACTTAATTTGAAAAACAAAGGTTCTTAAAATGATATATTAGCTAATGCAACAACTTACAATGACATATTTCAGTGAAAAATGACAAGAAATGTATTTGTGGAATTTAAACGATATCACATAGATGTAAATTTACTTTCAACGATGCGCACTTGACTCTGTGCTATTCTCGAATCGACGTTGTAATGTCATATTAGATTATGTAATTTTCTAGGTATATCTTTCGCACTCTCACAAACTCACTCACTTCATCGTACCGCTTTGCTGACCTGGCTCAACCGCGGCCTTCACCATATAACAGAGATCCACTTTATATCTGTATGTCTACTTGTATTCCGCATGTCTGTATATTTTTATATGTAAAATACTTGATGCAATATTAGATTTTGATATTTATCATTTGACTACACTTGTATTAGTTGATAACTTTTGAACAAAGAAAAAAATATATATAAGATAGTAATGTCAAAATCAAAAACAATAAATACAACATTCATTTATAAGTATTGATCAATGTAAATAATATGTTCACAAAATTTTTAAACAAACCTATACTAATACATTGTCTACATATATCGTCGTAATTATAATAATATAACGTTAATATATCTACCCATCTTAATGTAATAACGTTTCGACCGAGATACGAGGTCGTTACGATTGGAGAGACGTCAGAATAATCGAGTGATGTCATATGCTAAGAATGAAATTGTATTTAATGGTCAAACTTGTATGCATGTACATATCATATACGTCGAACGTCTCATGTCGCATCAAACATTTATATCTTTCTAAAATGAATTCACACATCTATTTTTGTATATTCATGTAAATTCAATTGATATTCAAATTCATCCATCTATGTATCATAATAAAAATAATTGTCGAGTCAGGAAATATATAAAAATAAAAGTGAATATATATACACCTAACAGTACAATATATTTTTAAAAAGAGAGAAAAAATTGCTCGCACAGGCACTCTATGATACGATGTGGGGATGTGTGTGTGTGTGTGTGTGTTGCCAGGCCTTTTATAAAGGGTGCGCAAGAGCCTGCCAGTGAGACAGGGTGAAAAATTGAGAGACGAAGTGAGGCAAAGAGAAAAGGGAGATGAAAACCAGAGCTAAAATCGATAATAAAACGCCGTCACTGGCGCGCAGCATCCGTTCACTAGTCACTCGGCCATATATATATTTTTTTTATTTTATGCTTAAATACTTTTCCTTTCATTTTTTTTAAGCGGTATACACAGAAATGTTGATGAGACTTTTCACAAAATGATATGGATGCAGTATACACAAACGAAAAGATAAAAACAATTCAACATATTGTTAATAATTGATAGCCATAATTAAAAAGCTTTTGACATTCTACTTTTTCATTATGATAATCGATTACAGAAGGGTTTTAAATATAATAAAGTTATCGTTAAGCGAACGTTCGTCCTTTAACATTATGGCAGCCGGATGAAGGAGATGGATCAATTCAGATATATTTATATTAGAGACACACCTTATTCATCATTGATATAAGTATTATTTTCATTATTACTATTATTGTTATTATTATTATTGTTTCATCTGTCTTCATTTCTGGATGTCGATGCGTAACTGATTGAGCTCAAGAATATAAGTACCAGTATTGCATTACCGGTGATTTAAAACCGAGACAGTTCTAAGTGGTAGCTAATGGTACGTGACGTTCTCAGCTCGAATATCCGTATCAGGACGCAGTGTGTGTCTATAAACAGAGGAAAAATATATTTTAATTTCACATCTACGAATATAAATACAACAAAAATATTATATTTAATATATAACTATATTGGAAATAATTGAAATATGTAGTTACAACAACTAATATGCAGGGGACAAATGAGACAATTATGTCTCGTAGACTACGTTTCATACTTTTTTTGCTACCCTTTGCAAAATGTGAAAGGGAACAGCACCTTTATATTGGGTAATTTTCACCCCGATTTGGTGCGCATGAGAGGAAGGGTGCAGTGTGCTCAATTACATTAATCTATATTGTAATTTATTGATACGTTGTGTATGTGACCTTGTATGATTTCGATTTGGGTTTTTTTTTTTTTGTTATTTTATTTTTGTTCTCAGATCGATACTTTGTAATTCAAACTAAATAGAACTCATAGAGCTCTTACGATCCAATTTGAAGATATTTTTATTTATCAAAACTCATTATTGCCACTATTCACGTGCTCAGGAAAATATTTGTACTTGCGCTGTGAATGTATTTATGATCAACAGCATTAAAATATTTAAATGACTGTTATATATACTAATACTGATTGGAAATCATTTATATGTATTTTGTGAATTATGGACATGATAATGGTGATGATGATGGCACTAGTGAGTGTTAAAATACTGCCCTGAGAACGTAAATAAATGCGATAATGGATTTTGATGAATACAAACATATCGACATTAAATAGAAAAGACTTAATAAATTTCATAGACTGTGCACTGTAACACATTTTCATATACCAATATTTCGTCAATGTAAATAAAGCTTTACATTTCAATTAACACACGAAACGTAGCACATTGTGTTCAAAAAATTCGGTGTATGCATTTAATTCATATCGCTTTATAAACATATTGAATTGGTCAACATTGTTGAGCTAACACCTTGTAAATATCAGTCTCAAGTAATATAAAATCACGTGTAAATACTGGTTGGCCCCTACTTCATCTCCCCCGAATAATTATATTAGTAGCAATTATTATTAAGATTACTATTCGTATATAGATATGTGTATATGCATAAGGATCAATCACTCATCAAAGTTAGAGGTTATATAGTCTGACAGTAATTCAACGAGTCTAATTCATATATGGCTTCCGTTACGGATTATGTTGTGTATATTACTATAGACGGATGAGTATACACGAAGTCGCATGGCTGCTTCGAGCCCACCATGTTTGTTTGAAATAATTTTATTTAGTCCGACAACATGACAATCAATATCGTAAAACTCACGAAAAAAATGTGCTCTTTATATTTGAAGAACAAAGATCGCTCGACGGAAATTGGGTCTAATATCTGTATTGTCTATGATAATATACATGTCATGTTGAAGGAACTATCGCTCATTCAAAATTCGGTTCTATAACTATTTTCATTCAAGTTTCAATATTATTTTAAACTCCTCATTGTTGAACATGAATTGTTATTACTTAAATCACAATAGATTTCATGCTATATAATGTAACGTAAAAGTATAGAAAAACGCTACATTTATTAGAATACAAATTTTCTTTATTGTACAGTTAAGAATTTCATTTATAAAACTGACTTCCAAATAAATGGATGGGACCATTTATAAAGCGAAAATTATAAACGCCGGGTTGCGCCCAGAAGTTGAGAATTTATATTTAACGACATTTGAATCGACAAGCGGTAAATATCAAGCTGTATAAGGGTACTTCACCCCAGCCGGCACAGTAGTATACCAAATAACTGTAAAATTTACCCCGCGTCATAGACAAATATTAATTATCACAAACATCCGACAAATATTCCTATTATTTATAGCTAACAATAATGAAATATACATTTTTCTGTTGCAGGTAAAACAATTTTAAGAGTTACCAGAAGTAATTCTTTTCCTTCACACATATCCTGAGGCATTTTCACAGACTATTTCACCGACAATTTCATCATGTATGTACTCTCATTACTTAATGCATACACCATATATGCACTTGAAACAAATCTTTGCGGATCTCTAAATAAAGGCGAAGCCATATGCTTCATGCATATATACATAAATGTACATACCTTATGAATGAATCGCTTATTTATTACCACCGAAAAAACAAAAAAAAAATGAAAAGAAAAGAAAAATACTCATTGAGCTTCATGTTACTGTAAGAGTAAAAGCTCTGATATGAATCAAACTAAAACTGAATGCAATGCCTTGACTGATCTTGGCTGAATAGGGTGGGGCTTGTCAGACGAAACTTTAATGTAGCGATTCATTAAGTTGATGGAATTAAAATTAAAATGGACACAATGATAAACACCACATTGCAGGGTGTGTCTAGTTATTTATAATAATATTATAGTATCACTAAGTATATTAATATTCCGCCCTATTATATTATACAAATGATTTATATACTTTTTAAACAGATACATATATTATATCAAAACGAGATAAGACGTGAAAAAAACATCAAACAAAAAAAAAATCAATTTTACATATAAATTTGAGCAAACCTTGTGTAAATAATATTCATATTTGAGACATAATGATGCAGATGTCATTCTGATAGCCGGAGTATTCAATAATATTATTATATGTAACGGAAAAAATACGTATTTATATACAAAAAGAACATTCATACAAAATAAATATAGATGTGATGAAAATAATTTTTTATATGAAATTTTTCTGTAAAAATCATTAAGTAAAATAAAAACTTAATGAAACATAGTAGAATAAACATAATGCCTCTAAATATATTAATCGCAAATCAACTCAATCAATTTGGTATATAATTCTTTATTACATTTCTTGCGCGATTAAAGTGGTCAAACCTGAAAGCAAAAGTGTGAATGAAACATGGTATTGAAGTGCAATGATTATCAAACTGTTCACGCTGAACTCTGCAATAAATGTAATAATACATCAGCAGTTAAATCATGTAAGAAGTGCTGAATAATCCCGATTAATTGACATTCCGCACAGTACGTTAGAATTCGAGAAAGAACGTGAAATATGTATTTAACAATAGAGATTTCTACCATCTAATTGGATTTAAGTATGAATTGCGCCTGAACTCGGGACCACCAACTAAAAGCGTACAGAGGTTGTAGTTACTCGTATCCCCGGCATATATTGTACATGTGAGGTTGGGTTAGATCGCTATAGAGAAAAGCATGGGGCGCAGGAGCAGACTACCAGGACAAAGTGTACGCCAGTTGGAATGAACATAAGAAAAGGACGATCGGGGCAAAACTGTGCGAGTTGCTAGAGGGTAGTAAAGCGAAGTAGATCTCTCACGAGCACTCACAAGTTCCAACTAGTTAAACATATATCATTCTGTGCAGTTTAAGTTGAGATCACAGGTAAGTGTATATTACCTACACAGCATATATATGATTACATTGTTTCAAGTGTAATGCTGTTAATCAGGAAATTATTCAAAGTGATTAATTATAAAGGTATTATTGAATTGTTTCTATTTAAATTGCGTCTCGTAAATTTAATTGCACAAACACGCATTTGTTATACATAGAACATGTGAAATGAAACACACCCTCTAAATTATCGCAATTACAGCGATAACTCGTAATTAATGAGTTGAGTTTAATAAACTTTTCATAAGTGAATTATATCATTCATAACATACATCGATGCGTGCAATAAACTATTGAATTGCTTTGTAGAAATGGGTCAACGTCCAGAACAATTGTATTGATACATTGAATGATAAGCAATCTCATCATCATCATCACGTACAAATAACTCTCATTACATATATGCATATTGCATGTGAATAGAAAGTGGTTGGGGATCGATATATTGTGACATCCTAATGGTCTTACAACTTTATTGGTTGGTGACGTGACGTTTGAATACGTGGAAAATATTAAGATACGTGAAAAATATTTAGATATATATTGTTTGAATAAAGTTATTGTGGACGACATGGGAATGGTATCAGTCATTGATTTCAACATGAGTCAAATTGCGAAGTTATTGCATCGTGACACATTTTTTAAAGTCAATATTTGTATTGAGCGTGTTATGTTTTTTATCTATGGCCAGCATCAATCGCAACAAAAAAACAACACATACTTTTATACATATATTGAATGTATATATATTTTTTCCTCAAACATATAGTTGTTCAACACAATGCTAAATATAGACCAGTTAATATTCTTGCTTTACATCAAAGGACCATTTCGTGATGGTGAGATACATATCGTATAATACATAACTGCGAAATATGCGTGCCAACGTTGGTACCACGCGCCAAATTTTCATTGTTGGAATGGCCAAGTTCTCCATCGATCCATCAATAAATATTTTCTTCTGTACGAGTGTGATCTCGATTGTTACCTTGAAAATTAAATTGCGTTACGTTACCGTTTAATATTTGAATATCCGTGGTCAAAGTTCAATAAACGTTTTTACTTCTAGTTCATTTACGTGTCTCAGTGAGCATTATTATTTCTTTTCCCCCTTGCGTTGTTATTATTATTATTATTTGTTCATTTATTTATTTATTTATTGGATATCTTTTGTTTTTTGTACGCACACAATGATCACGAATGTTATTGTAGAAGCATGAGACATCGTTGAACGCGTTCGTGTCGTGGCGGATCAATACCAACTGCCGGCAGACTACCTACACATTTCTGTATCCGTTCCATTTTCTCATTGCCCCTTTGGTCTCGTGCTACTAAAAATGGCCCTTAATATTACCACCAACTTTATATATGTGCATGACCTTGTCAAGAGCTTTCAATGCGTCGATCGTTACTACACTAGTTCAAACATTGCTATTGCCATCACCGTCATCATAGTTTATCAATCGAAAAGCCCTTGAGGCTGTACCTCGGGCATTGGAAACAAAACGGATGACGTGATCAATCGCACTTAACGTATCAATCGTTCCGGCCTACATTCTCTATCTATTTCTACAGCCATACAAAATGAAATACATGAATCACGAAAATTCAATTGAATATTCAAATTGACAAACGTGAATAGTGGCCTCATTGAATATTTTTCATGTACGCAATTTTTCGTTTAGTCCATTCGAGCTTTCTTACATAATACAGGCGTTGTGTAAATCAATATTTCGATACACACATCAGTGATATTTTAAAAAGAAATAATAATTAAAGAATTATAATATTATAGAGATTGTCTTCGTCAAAATCCCATGGCAATAACTCAAATAACTATTCTGTTGAAATAAATAGCTATGACAAGATTACAAGAAAAAATAAGGCGTGACGATGAACTTATTTACACCAGGTACGAACCGCGCTATCGACATCAAAGATATTTCTCAAGGCTAATTGTATATTTTATTGAAGGAATGTTATCTGTATATATTCCTAAAAGCTCGTGATAATCCCATGTGATAGTTTCCATATATATATATATCTTGTATACATAGACGCTCACGAAGGGCGATGGTGGGAGAACTTATTCCTCGCGTGCGTGTCTCTCTTCGTTTACGTATATGTGCTCACCAAGTTACCACCCGTTCTTTCTCATCCTCTCTTCCTCGTCTCCCCATCCTGATTCATTTCGCATTATATACGTTTGTTTCTGTATATATATATACCGTCGAAAGCAATAAACATTCACTATCCACAACAGTGTGGTACAAACAGCAGTTGTTTTTTCGTTCCTTTTTTCTACACATCGTCATTTTTTTAATCTAAATCATTCGTGACACTCGGTATGTCATGAGAGTTTGCAATCAAACAGTTCAGGAAACAAAATAAAATGACATTTTTCAAATCGTAACTCGAAATGTGTTTACTTTATGTGTACAGATAGAATCAGTATCAATATATTCATTCCGCTCAATGTCAACACAATAATAATATAATGAAAAGGGATTGATATTAAAAAATGCGGCAACTAAACAACCAATATGCATGCAGAAAATATAGAGTCGCAACATATTATGGCATTATTATGCACAGCTGTATATGTATGTAAAGCAGGGCGAATATACTTCAAAAATGAATGTATATATAGAGAGACAATGTATATTGGATCTAAAAAAATGAAGCTTCCGAAAAATGCCACGGTAAAAATAGTAATTGAAAAAATTGGAATAAATAGCCGTGAAAAAAAAAAAAGACTTTGCCAAACATCAATGTGGTGTGGCGTTATTATTTGTGGGGAGTTGTTCTGGGGCTTATAGAGAATTCTGGGGGATGTTGTATTAACATATCTTATTTTCACTTTTTACTTTGGGAAAATACGCTGTTGGGAAGAGCCACCATTGGATATAGTTTGATTTGTATCTATATTTCCAACACCGGCTATTTTTTCCGTCGATTGTTGTTTCCAGTGCTATTTTTCCCGGTATATATTTATTCCGCCTACCATGTATATTAACTCCATGGTGCACCGTATGTAGGTATCTGGTATATATTGTCATAAACGTATGTATATACACAAATTTAATATACTTTCATGTACTTGACGTACAAGTAATTGAAATAAATGTCACACGTAGGTTGAATTTACACGCACTTAGGATCATCAATCACAATATTGAGATTGCGATAAATCGCACTGTATCTCAATTTTCAAATATGTACAGTCATACATAATCATCTACGTATATATGTATATATATATACGTATATATGAAATTGAAAGAATAATGTGGATCGTTATTCTCTTCTACAACACTTTATGCGCAACAGGTTAATGGGCAGGAGTATTTGGTGATACCAAGTACAAGACATCAACTCGATCGTCGAATGAAGAAAAGTTCTAAATCATTTGAACACGTTTTTTAATATATTAAAATGGATCCAACACAAACACCACGTGCAGTGGTTGATTCAAACGCGCCACGACCTTTGTCAATGGTAAGCAAGCCTGTGCGAATAAATAGCGCGTGATATCATGTGTAGTCTCATGTTAAATAGGATGATGCATTTTGTGATTGATCGTTCAAAAGTTAAAACCCCATATCCATAAGCAGTTTAAACCGTGTCAGGTACCGTGAAAAATCGTTATTCGAGACATCACTGTCTTCCACACAAAATATGTATGTCGATATAAGATCGATAAATCAAATAAATCCAAAACAACAGTTGCATTGATTGTATTATTCTATATGTTTATAATAACATTTACCATGTAACATGTATATGGAATCGTTAAAATTTTCAAAATGTAGGACAGATAAAAGAAAAAATATACTACTAATTTTCCAGCAGGTGAAGCAAAATCGAATTCTACCTTCAGGATTTCATGCTCGACCACCTGGTCCGCCCCCGGGCTCACCACGATATCCAATACATAATGGAGCCGCGGGTGGACCACGTTTAGGTGGCCGGCCACCTCCAGAACTTCAACGTCTCGACAGCAGATCCACGCTGAGCTCGCCTGCAGGCCAACCCAATCAATTTGTCCAACAAAGACCATCCTTTCCTCCACCTCGATCGCAAATATCACCTGTGGGGAATACGTCACCAGGAAATTATCCACGAGCTTTGCTGCCTCCAGCTCATCCAGCCAATCCATCCAATCAACTTCCTATACGTTATTCTAATTCATCGCCGTCACCAAACATCAGGGGACCATATCCACCACCAGGCCAACGGCCACCATTCAATCCACAGCAGTTTTTGCGTCCTCAAAGATCTGCTTCGTTTGAAACTGGGGGTGGTGTGCCACCTCATGCTCGTTTTGGTGCCTATCCGCAAATTACTGATAACCGACCAGTCACACCACGAATAATTCCTGAAAACATCACAACTGGATTAAAGAACAATGGTAGCACATTAAAAACTACGAAAACTATGGCAGCTATTGAGGAACAAAATACACAAAAAATTCCGCAAGTTCGTCCAGAACCATTAGAGAAGATGGAGAGCAATGAACCAAAATCAACTTTGGACGTTAACGATGAAGAACATGAGCGCAGTGGCAGAAAGGAGACACCCAAGCCTAGAACTACGTCCCAAAATAGCATTAGGGATGATGATGAAAATAATGATAACGACAACGATAGCGATGACGATGACGTTATTATGGACATGGAGAAAGAATCAACATCCTCCGTTGACATTCAACCAGTCACACCAACTATTCCCGATTTACCAAAAAGTCCAACAGTACTTTCTCGTACTGACGTGAAATCATTGCATGAAGAGCGATCAAATGCCAGAATGAGCATCGACAATTCTCCAGTCACAGCAACTATTCCCGATTTACCAAAAAGTCCAACAGTACTTTCTCGTACTGACGTGAAATCATCGCATGAAGAGCGATCAAATTCCAAAATGAGCATCGACAATTCTCCAGTCACAAATAATCAAGATATACCGACGGAGCAACCAGCTCAATCAGCAATAAAAAAAGAAGCAAACGCTTCTGATACGAAAACTCCAGTTATGGAGGAAGGGGATAATACAATGGTCGATACAAAAGATGTAGTGAATAATATATCGAGACCGTCTAGTAACAGTGCGGCAAGAACCCCGTCACCTAATTTAACTGGAGCATCTCCAGATATGCTCGCCACTTCACCTATACCGGCGTCCTTAACTCCATCACCAGATCCAACGACTGGTGTAATGGGATACGATAATGGCAAACTGAGATCACTCTCGCCCAAATCAAATAAGTCACTATCACCAGCTCCACCTACTCCACGAACACCGACCTCACCGAAGATACCTGGTACTCCAATAGAAACGGTGGATGAAGAAGATATAGCAAGTTTATCGGAAAATTCTAGTCCTACGGACAATAAAGAAAGTGTAATGGAACAATCGGCAGATGCGACGTTAGCAGTCACGGAAAAATTCGATCCACCACGCGCACCAACCCCAATGGATCCACCCAGGAAACAGTCGTCGACATTCAGACATTCAATAGAATCAGGTTCATGATCAGCAAATTTATAAGAAATAGTCAAGCTTTTTGCTTCTCATAAATTGTTTATTGTGGTACTAAGATTTTTTTTATGCCTTTGGAAATGCCTCATGACCACGATTACTTGAAAGTCATTAAAATTAAAATTATGTATATTTGATTGCTCGTTTAGGCGATGGTGAAGGCAACGGGACAAATCCAACTGTACAGGCGACGCAAGTGAGTTGATATAGAGAGAAAAAAGATAAAAGATGAATATCATATAGATACAATGGAAGATTCCAACTTTCTTTTTTGCTAATTTAATATTTTTTACCAGCTAACGACAAATGGCGTAGCAGTATCGCCAACAAAAAAATCACCAATAAAATTGAGAGAAAGTGATAAATTAAAACCAGCAGGATCACCAGTTAAATCACCTACTAAGTCCATCAAATCATTGCCAAGAACTCCAGAATCGGGACCACTAGCAAGCGTTGAGAAAAAAAGTTAACAGAAAAACAAATAAGTTTTTCCATTATCACGTAATATGAAAATGAAATTATTAGTGTGTATTTAAACGACATTCATTTTTTCAGAAGTACCGATGAACAAAGTTCAAGTTGGTGCTGCGCCATCGCCTAATCTTAAAACTGTGCGGTCAAAAATTGGTTCACTGGATAACACGAGCTATAGACCCGGAGGCGGTAAAGTCAAGATTGAAAATCGAAAATTAGATTTCAGCAAGGCCCAACCAAAAATAGCCGCTAAGAATGATAAATACGCTCCAAGCGGTGGAGATAAAAAGGTGATTGATAACAAAAACTAAAAATCATTTTACTATACTACATGTACAAACTGACATAATACAATTACAGATAACTCAAGTGAAACTTCAATGGAATGCCAAACCTAAAGTTGGCTCACTTGACAATGCAACATATAAGCCCGGTGGTGGTGATAAAAAAATTGAGACTGTCAAACTCGATTTTAAAGATAAAGCTAAACCAAAAGTTGGATCAAAGGACAATGCTAAACATGTACCTGGCGGTGGAACTGTTAAGGTAAAAAATCTATTCGATAACAAACAAAATTCAACTAAAACTTAAACAAATCAATGTCGCCCTTGAAAATAGTTAATATTTTTCGCATGATCAGTATCTCTATTACAATTTGTTGATTGTTTAAATAGAATTTTCGGAATGAATTCATATTGCCGCTACACGCGATCAATTGATTAATTGAAAATTTGGAAGAAATGCATGAAAACATGTATATTCAAGCGCGAATAAATTTACATCGAGATATTACATATATATCAACTGATAACGTTCAAACGTTCATTGCCTTTAGTTTAATGAACAGTCGAATAATTTATTCCCAAAAAAGTATTGTCAGTTATTACAATCATGACAAATCTAATTTTTACGGATAATATGCGATATCAACATAAATAGAATCATGCTGGTTATTTGCGTAAATTAAGTGTAATGTTTCGTGACTAAAATCGCTTCTCAACTATTGAACCAATTTCTAACTTTTTGTTTTTACTGAGTCGCGTTGAATATGATTCTCCCATTTCTTTATTAATTAGTCCAATTATCTGTGTTACAACGAAGTGTCGTAAAATAACGTGCTGGATGGCAGACTGAAGACTTTGCATGTGGAATGGCATTTCGCGGCCCCGTTTAGTATTGCAATAATATATATATTTAATAGTTGCAAGTGAGTTGATAAGTGAAAAGAATTTTACGAGGTAAATAACACAATAAATCATGAACAACAACAACAACAACAGCAGCAGGAAGGGAAAACCCTAAAATCATTGCTTTTTCTTTTATACACCATACAATCTTGGCTATCCAGCTCTAATTATCACTTCGAAATATTAACACTATCATGATTATCATTTTTTGACATTCAGTCGACAGTGACACCGCCCAAGACACCACAAGAATTATTAAACGACGTGAGTATTAGCATGGATTTTTTTCCAATGATTGCCCGCTTGCTTTTCTAATATTTCGTCTCTTTGTTATTTGTCCTTCTCGTTTCTCATGCAATTTTCAATCATCGAGTGTCGAAATTTTGCACGTTTAAATAATGTCAATATATAAAGAAATGACATAATTCAATTAATTTATACATAATCTTTACCATTCACCATACCTCATTATTACAAAACTAATTGTGACAAATACATCCATGAATCCTTTTATATCCTATCGAATTGTTACAAAGAAAAAACAAAAACTATTGAGAATCGAGTAGACTGTAATAAAATATCCGATGCTAATAGATTGAGACGCAGAAGATTGATATCAAGGCAGAGAGTAAAGTTGGATCAATGGACAATATGAAGCACAAACCGGGCGGTGGTGATAAAAAAATTTTCAACGACAGAGATTATCTACGTCAAACGAGTTCAAATGTTGAGAGTGTCAATGGTAGCGGCGCTCAGGTACGATAAAGAGACCAGAAAATATCCAGTCCATTGTCCATACCATCTCATAAAACAAATTGTTCAATCGATCTCTCCCACCCTTAATCATACACTCATACATACTCATCCAGATATTTTTCTAGTTCCCTTCTCATTACATTGTCTTTCGCTCTCTCACCCTCTATCACATTCACTTCTTCTTAACGAATCGACGCAATTTTTTACAATTTATTTATATATGCATCTTGAGAAATGAATAATTCTGCAACTAATTGAAATAATTCATAACATAATTCATAGCTTCAATGAATTGCTTCGAATCGTCACAATATATCACATCTATCTATCATGCATCACCTCGCACGCTAAATACACTATATATCTATGGCTGAAAAAAAATTAATACCCTTCAAGAGTCTAGCCAACGTATTAGGTTAATTAAACCGATTGAAATGTATTCCGCGACATTGTGTGAGAGATGTTTTACGACGTCAGTTAGTTATTATAGAGATAATGAGCCATTTCATAAATACCCATTTATTTTTCTTTTAATATTTTGATGGGTGATCAGAAAAAGAAAGAAACATTCTTCTGTTGTATGTCACAGAGCCCCGTACCGTCCATCGACAGCAAGAACGGCCTGCCAACTTCAGACGAGAATCTCAACCAAGAATATTAAATCATTCTTCGTGCATAAATGAACGTTTGTATTCGCGATTTGTATACTATCACGGGATAAGAAACTACCAAGCAGACAAACCCCGAACACTATTAAGACGATTCAGCCCGAACGTGACGTTTCGCAATATCCCAACCCCCATTCTCCCCACACAACTAAAATTTCATATATTAGATATATTAATTATGATCATAATAATTTTAACGCACTAATCGATCATTCTTAATTGAAAAAAAATCAAATATGTGACTACGTATTGTTCGTGCAATTAATAATTGCAAGATGATGTCAAAATATGCACGAAATAGCTGATTATTGTTTATTATTCGTTGATGTTTTATTATGCAACCATATAAAGATCGTTGATTAAAGTAATTGAATTAATAAGGAGGATATTAAGTTGCAATGTCAACTGTACGTACCTATAGTACGACGATTAGAACGGCGATGTTTGAGTGATCAAATAATATATGCAATATAAAAATATAAACTATTAATAAAGAATACGATTATTATCTTCATTCTTCACTTTCCCTAACTAATATTCTCCATTGTAAATAAAGGAGTAAATGTTACATCACAGTAAGCAATTACAAATGCCCCTACCGTTCGTTAACGTACTACGACATGTATATGTATGTGAAATTACATTTTAGAATACATCACTGTAATGAACAATTTTATTATCACGACACTGTATTGCTTCTATATAATTCAAATCATATCTGCGTTATTATGTAATACATCATTGTTCGAGGGAAAATACCAGAATCCAGAGCCAACAAATTATACTTTTTTGTTACGCTTTTTTTTTTTTTGAAAAATAGTTGGAAATAAGAAATTGATTGAGATCGAAAAAGTTCCATTCTATTGGAAAATTTTCGCCGAAATTTTATCTAGAAACATTTGACATCATAAAATTTATACGTTGTCAAATATGTATATCATATTTAGGTCTTGTTAAGGACATTCCACAGGGACGTATTAGAATATCATTCTGGTTGTACTTTGTGATTTTCGAAAGTATTTATATCTGATTAGATTGTTTACAAATGTCGCTGTCTCGAAGATCCAAGATTTTGGAAAAAATAACCTCTCAATATAAATTTGACTATTACCTAGGCATATGGTCTTCTATTTTGAAATAAATAAATCTATATCCGCCGATATTTAAAATTTTGATACATTATTTAAGTCACATATCCTTTGGGGTACGAACCTAATAAAAGGCCGAAAACAAAAAGAAAATTTAATCTGGTATTATCCCTTGAGATGAACAAAGTATATATATTATGATGAAAAAAAAAAAACACAACTGTGTGGCATATCCATTTATATTATTCATACAAATTGAGGATGTCTCTGAGGAGAAGGTGATAACCAACGATGTTACAAGACCATCAACCATCAACTGAATGTCAAGATATCACATAGAAAATCAATTATAAAACTTTTGTTTATGTATTGTTTTGCACTTTATTTAGTTGCACCTGAATTCAAATGACGATTCTGGTTCCATTCGTTAGTGAAATAAAACCACATATTGTATTAAATATTAACGTCTGATTCACAGGACAATGTTAATGAATTAAATGAATTGAAGAAACCCAATCCAAATCCTCCACCGTCGACTCCCACAAGGACTCGAACACCAACATCATCACATCTTCAGTCACCAGTCACATCTCCAATAACGGCACGCGCTGTACGAACAGGTCTTCAAGCAAAATCTCCGGACGTCTCAAAAGAACTGACAATTACAACAGAACAAACACCACAGAATTCTGGAAATGATGTAAAATTGAATACAAATTCCGAGATTAGCGTTCAAACAGCAAGGAGTCCATCTCCCAAAACTCCAACAACCTCGAGACCACCAAGCAGTATTAGCTTGAAGTCCCAAGATAAATCTTCATCTAGTAATTCGTCAAGAAAAACTTCACCAAAGGGTTTTCACTTACCAAAACTAACCAATACCATGTCATTTGAAGATACCGGATCTCAAAAGCATAATCAAGAATCAACGGCGATTAAATTGCCGAAACTCATTGAAACGTCGACCTAATCGAGTAGAACTGCTTTGACGTCGTAAAAAAAAATTTTTAATGCTTATATCAATTCACAACATCACAATATTGTCGTTATTCACCTTGGAATCACATATTAATCATAAACTATTGCAAATGATAGTTTCATTTCAAGATTATGTCATGTCTTGATCCAACTCCACGAACATTCAATAAATGTATGAGAGGTAACACTACAAAATTCATCTTTTCCAATTCGAATAATAACATTTAAACGTGCACAACAGTAGATGATATATTAGCAATCGTTTGTATTAAAAAGAGATAATCAACTGTATGATTGTATGATAACTGGTTATTTAACTTGTTAATTAAATGTAATGATACAAATTTTTCTGTGAATGATTGAAAACATAAAAATTTGTCGTAATGATAATGTGAAAGGCAAATCTTGGATGAAAAGTTGAACATACGACGTCAGTCTTTTTTCGCCAGTATTGGCGGCACCAATTTAACTTTGTTAAAAAATGGATGGCTGATTGCATTGAGCGCTGTTATTCGTTGGCTGGGATCATATGTCAACAATTTCTGAAATATTCCGAATAATATGTCGTTAATTGAATAGTATTGACATACAACAATGCAGATGATTGATGATTATACGAAAAAAATGTCAGTATACCGAAAACAAATCTCTCGCATCATCATCAAAGTTTGGCACAACCTCATTCAAACTCCTGGCGTCCCATTGTGGAAACATGGATTTGTAATCGGGTAGTTGCGACACCCCGGGCCAAATGTTTTCGTCAGGTGTACCAAGTGTCCGGAATATTCTAAACAATTGATCAATTTCCGAATCACCAGGAAACAAAGCTCGTCTCGTGGCCTGAATTGGATAATTGAGAATAAAAACCACAACAAATACAAGAACGAAAGAATGAATGATCTTTAAACAACAAATCAATGACATGTCTGAACAAATAATAATGAATTAATAAAATCATCATATAATTGAATAATAAGTACCATTTCAGCAAAAATACATCCTAAACTCCAAATGTCAACGGCATAAGAATACAACTTTGTACCAAGAAGTATTTCTGGTGCTCTATACCATAAAGTAACCACTTCATGAGTGTACATTCTCATTGGAAGACCAAAAGATCTGGCTAAACCAAAATCAGCTAATTTAATATGGCCCTCTCTGTCTATTAAAAGATTCTGAGGTTTCAAATCACGATGGAGAATCAAGGAATTGTGGCAAAATGCTATAGCCTTCAATAACTGATGGAGGTAACTCTGAAACAGGATTATATATATATATATATATATATATATTTATATATATTTAATATTGTGGAAATGTAGAAAAATTTTCAATCATTCCCTGAATCACCTTGACCAATCCACTCCAATAATCTTGATTAATAACAGATGATTTGACAGAGTCAAGAAACTTTTTCAAATCTTGCTGAAGGTATTCAAATACTAGATAAAGATCCTTGTCACCAATCACCACATCGAACAATTGAACGATATTTGGATGCGTGAGATCCTTTAACAATGATATTTCTCGGATTGCTGTTGATGGAACACCCTCAGTTTCTCTGGTTCAAATCAACTTAATCGATTAATATTCTCAAAATTCATCAACATTCATCCACAACGTTTAAAATTAATTTTGATAGTTAATATTAGAGTGAAGACAAAATCAGAGGCGAGCTCAGCACAATGGAACAAGCTGAATGATGTGGTGCTATGGCAGTATACTGTAGCATGGCCCCTGCAAATTCAGCTGAGCCCAATGTACATGAATTAATTGTTCGCATACACAAAAAAAAAGAGACCAAACTGAGCATATTATTCAAATGAATTAATTAGTAAATATACATTCTTTTTTTTTTCAACACATGCACCAGATATATGAATAAATATATCAAATTTAGAACATACAAAGACATATTTATTATTAATTAAGTATGTGAAGAGGTTAATCATGAGCGATTAAGATATAAATCATAGTAATTACAATAATAATAATAATAATAAATTGAATTGAAAATGTTATATGGTAATCAGTTACCTACTTACGTTGCAAGTCTTATTCTTTTAAGTGCTACCAGTTTTCCGGTTACTTTATCCCGTGCTTTGTAAACAACTCCATAAGTTCCTTCTCCAATTTTTTCAATTTTGTAAAAATTATCCATGATTATTAACATCAATGATGAAGAGTAAATACAGATATCTTCAAAATGAATCTTTGTTTGCGATAACCGGCTAGAGTAAGATTACTAAACCTGCATGAACTTGACTGGGCCGGCTACTTTCCATTCTTGGTATTAATAATAAACAATGCGCTCCAATCGGCTTCAGTCCACCTGAGTCTGAGGTTATTGTATTTATATATATATATATATATATAATTCTAATTATTTTCGGGACATTGACCATAATTTTCCGTCACTTTCGCCGTCACTTTCGTCACCGCTGTTTTTAGTTTTTAGCAGTTTGTAGGACAAGCAGCAGCTGCTTTACTGGATATATATAATGTTCTGAATCGCCGTTGGCGGCGCTCGCAGTGTTTATATCATAACATACCCGCTGGAGATAATAAACAACATAGAAATACGTACTTTTCGAAATCGTTCCGAGTGGTCGGAATCATCGTGATCTGTAATGAATACACATATGCATTCATATATTACAACAGCAGACAAGTAACCACTATATAACACTTGAATTAAAGGCCGGTTGAGGGTTATTGAAAAAAAAAAAGGATGCAGGTGATGGAGATGTAGGTAAAACTGGAATATATGAATGTGAGAGGATGGAGAAAAACCAGATTGCAGGATGACTAATTGAGAAATTTGTCTTTTGAACACAACAAATCCTATTGGGTTCAATCGGAGTAAAATATTTCCCCTATCAGTGAATCCAAGATGTGCATCAGAATAATAAAGAACTTCATACGAAGTAAGGGAATATTTTGAGCAGGGGTAATAATAAGGATAGACAAAAGACATGAGACTCTGAATAGCAGAACTGAAAATACAGAAAAATATTTATGAGGAATAAAAGAATCAAATTGGTAGTCAAAGCCGTATGATGAAGACAATTGAAATACAACATTGAATGTAATACTCGATGCATATAGATATCAGGAAGTATATTTAAGAATTGATTGATGACATGTAATTATCTTTATATTATATGCATATAATAATATTTCACTGCTCACGCATCTATTTATAATACGATTAGAGCAATCGCAATAAAAAATTCTGGTAAAACTTGAAAGTTACTGGTTGAAACTGGAATTATAGTTGGTGATTGATACCAGGTGATTGATAAACACACTGGTATACTTGTGTATTTTGGACGAGTTATGTTCGAATTCAACCACTCTCAACAATCCTCTGGTAAAACTGTGATCCATTTTAATTGGTATCTTCTCAGGAAACGCACTGAGAACTCTGGGATGATAAGTTGGTTACTGTTGAATCAGGTATGCGAACGGCATTCGAGAAATATTAAAGCAGCTGATACACAAAATATATATAATATCATCAGCATCATCATCATATTACCCCACCTGCGCTCATCAACATAACACATATAAAAATTCACACACTTTATATATACATGTATAGCTGTGAGGTCATAATAAAACAAGTAAATAAACTAGAATAAAATAAAGTGAATGAAATATTGCATATATAAATATTTAATATCACGGACCAGTATTAGAAACAGATATATATATATATATATATATATATATATTCATATTAATACTATGTGCGTCGTTATACTTCATTTTATATCTGTATATCAGTGGACGAAGGGGAAGTTTTGTGTGTCATACTGCACGCACAAACCAGCCAACGATGCTACGTGTGAAGGGCTATAAGGGACCATAGAAATAAAGAAAACTGCGTTGTATGACTGTGTATACATAAATATATGTATATATAGGCCATGTGTCATATAAAAATGGCGGGAACAAAAAATCAATTCTACCAGCTTATGTTACATAAAATTCAGTCGTAATAAAAAGAACTTGCAAATCAACGAATTATCCTTGAATCTTATATACTAATATTACAAATTATGAAGTATAGTTTTGAATATGGATGGAAAAAGTAGTACATATATAACATTAGAACTGGTGTTATATTCATTCTTTGGCCCACCAATCTCAGTGTCACATACCTATCTATTTATTTCTAAATATTAAAACATCTGCAAATCGTATATAAAATGTGAGGACGATTTATTTCTTTGCAAACGATCATATTGTTTAGCATACGAATAAGATGAATGGATGGCATATCAAACGAGATGTGAGCAAGGGTGGGGATATAAAAAGGTGAACCTTTTTTTTAATCCTTTACCTATATTATGAAGAAGTGAATAAAAGTTTATAAGAAACCAGTTGTTGTGTAGATTATAGTGTATATGTACATCCCTCTTCCATGCAGGTATAGAATAGGTTTCTTTTGGTTCGGTGTATGGGTGAGGCGCGGGACCTCTCGGTTCATGTATTTTGCTAGGGCAAAAGGAAGGAAAGAAAGAAACAAAAATGAAAGGACGAAAGAAAGAAAGAAAGAAAGGGAAAATAAAAAAAGATAAAGAAAAAGGTAGAGACAGAGAGAGAGAGAGAGAGAGAGAGAGAGAGAGCGAGCGCTCCAGGTGTTTTATTTCAAACCGTGGGATCTGCTGCCAAAGGGATCCATGGACTCGTTGAATCTTGCACTGAATTCTCAAACCGAACCCCGAAGGGAATGAATTGCTAACTGGATTTTTTTCATTTTCCATATTGTTCAGCATTTATATATGCGCATATATTCATATGTATATTACAACTAAATCTATATACTGTACGCAGTTTGTTGTGTTCTTGACTTTGTTTATTTTATTGAACATTCACTCACATTTAACACCATAACCAGCTTATCTATTCTCAATAATTGTATTCTATTGAGTACTTCAATTTTCTACGACTAATTGGATTTTTTTTGCATCCTGAAAATATATAATTTCTATTTATTACATTAACTTATTCATTTTCTTTTAATATGTCGAGAAAATAATTAATATATCCATTTATATACTCCAAAGGAATTGAAAGAAGAGGAATAATAATACGTTTCAATTACGGAATTGAATTTTCATATTTATTTAGTTTCAAACGGAACACGAAAATAAAAAAAACAAAACTCATAACTTGTTATAATATGTCTGCAATTATAAATCAGTTCTGCAACCTTTGGAATGAAATTTCTTCGATGGTGTTGCTCTGATCAATTCTTTTTCCTTCCATTACTATTCCACAGTAGTGTTAGAGATGAATTATTGATTATTCAGCAGGCCGGGACGAGTGCAATTTGATTCAAAATAATTACAAATTATGCTCCCATCCCCGCCTACCGACTAATCACATTTTTATTATCTCTGTTGGTGATCTATGATGAATTGGAAGGAATTAGACGTAATATATGCATTACGATAGGCCGGGACAAGTGCAATATTACTGAAGTATTATGGAAACATTGTCACAAATCTCGACCTATCTTCGATGCAATAAATTTACCACCCATAAAAGTTCATTTCTTTGTATTGGTATAGTTACAATTCGTATGTAAGTCTATCATAGTGGTACATTTTTATGTAATGATTGAATAGCATCTCACAAATGAATATGAGTACATGAAATATTATTATCGTCAAATGAATACGAAATGTTTCGCTCTTTTGTTTGTTGTTTTCTTTCTTTCATTCTGTCTGTCAGTCTGTTCCACTTACTTATTATTTCTTACACTCTGATAAACTCAAATGCCAAACCAACTTGGCTTTGACAGTCGATTCAATCAATCAAAGATATCATTTGTTATTCGGTCACAAATTATGAATTCTGGTAACGCGAATTAAATATATATACATACACTTAAATACTCGCAAAATTCACAACAATACATTCGTGCTTAGAAATAGACAAAGTATGTGTAATGATGAAAAAAAAACATTTCAATTCTTCATTATTTCTACACGTACACTGTCCGATGTAACGATATGCACAAATGTTTCTTTGTTATTATGAATTTCACTTTTGTTCACCCCCGGCATTGCTCCCATCTCATTGTATTTATCACGATGACAATAAACCATAAATATATAAATTCATAGTACCCATACGATCGACAACGATCGTGCCATAGATTACTCAGTGGAATAGTTAAATAAAAAAAAAAACGGCAATTCATAAACGTTCAAATTATTAATTACGTTTGAACAAAAGATCAGTGATCACGTGTCCTTCATGTGCATGCGTGAAGAAAGAAATGAGTGAAAAATTGTATACCGATTATTGAACATTGATAATGTATAGCGCCGAATATATATCCATAACTTCACTGAGTTCGCACAAAAAACCAAAATAAATAACAACTACACAGCACCAGGCGAATATATTTTGAAGAGTTTATGGTGTATTTCGAAAAACGAAACATGGGATAAACTCATGACGAGTACTGTATGATGAACGTTGCTGTTTATGTAGTTGCGTAGTCTGCGTAGTTTTGTGTTGATTGGTGACTGTAGTATACGTTGTATGTTGTCGAAGAAACTGGAGAAAACTGCGAGCTGCGGCCAGGTGTCCGGCCTCTTTATTCCTTTCGGAACCGGGGGAACATAAAAGCCATCCCGAACTATATACTGCCCCACGGTTGGGTCTCTGTTTTCAGTTGCACGTGGTGGGGCAATATTATGAAAGAGAAGGGGCAGCAGCGTTATTCTTATTCAACAGAAATATATATCGATCGACCCTTGGGACTCTCAGACCCTCTTCTCCCTTGTTTCTCGCGCTTTTTTTTTTCACTCTCTCCATTTCATTCTAAGCTCAGTTAACGTTTTTTCTCACTCATACATTCTCCCTCTCGTTCACCAATCCAGTGGCACTACACCACTACCAACTACCACTACTACGCCACGTGTACTCTCCCCCGATTTTATTTTATCGCATGGCTTCATGTCGGACACGAGGCAATGCCAAGCAGCTTTTTCAGATCGTCCCGTGCTCGAGAACCCGCCAAAAATTGTATCAGCTGTCCTATGGTATTCATTTCTTTTTTCATTCTTTCCTTCTTCTTTTTTGCTTTTTCTCTCCATTCTTTCTCTCTTTCCTGCTTTCTTTCTTCATATTTTTCTTTGTTGTTTGCTTTGTTTCTTTGTTTCCTCCTGTTGCAGGAGCTATAACCTTTGAGATACCGTACGGGTGTCATCAACCACTAACATGAAGATTGACAAAAAAATTTCAACGAATGAAATACTCGATTATATTATTTTTTAATACACAATGTTATTATTCAGCACAAGCACACATAAACGAAAAATTTATCACGAAGTGAGCAATAATAGAACGAGTAAAATATAAAATACGGTGAAGATATGGGTGACCGTTACAGAATTTTTAATACGTGATTCAAGAATTATTCATACATTATGATGTAGCTTAAATGTAGCCCTTTGATTCCTAAAGTTTGTTATAAGTATACATGTGCTCAATAAAAAGCGTTATGGAAATTGATATTAACCAGAACAAAATGGATAAACAGATTCAATTTACATATATGATATTAATATATTACTTTCAATGAAAAAGCAAACATACATGTATGAATTGTAAATGATACGCATCGGCCCAGAATATTATAATGATTATTACTGATTCACAGAGTTTAGGTATGCATAAATATTATTCACTTTCCCACAGTGAATAAGATATCGGTATATACATATACAACATTTTATTTCCGGTCTCTTAGACCGCACTTTGATTCAAATGCTTGACGATGACACAAAGAATATATATTTGTATTGTAGTTTCATTTATTTTTCCTATGTTGAAAGCTTTTGAAAAAGAAGAAGAAGCATGTGTTCAATCGAAATGCAGTGAAGAAAAAAACAATTTTATTTTTAATATTCAGAGAATCTAAAAATGTATACACATGTATATGCGTGTGTACCTTACGCCAATATTATTATATACAAATATACGGGATGAATAATATACACATGAAGTTGTATTGAAATAATAAAATTAAAATAACATCAGAAGAAACGATAATAGCAGAGTCTGGAGAATATGTGTGCATGTAAAATAATGTATCATAAAATAATATAAAATAACATAAAATTGTCAGCTTCTATATATAATAGGACGACAAAGGGCACGCGCGATCATGAGATATTGCGATGAGTCATGATCAGAAACATATCAAAATGTAACCAAGTTATACATTGTACATTTATCCGTCAGGATTTCCCTTTAGCTTTTCATAGTATTATATTATATTTTTTATAATTGTCACTGCACATTTATAAGCCCCATTTTATGTCTTGTTGCTTTTCAATTAATATGTAATAAAAAGAATAGAATCTCCAATTTACTTTCATCAACTATATGTTTTTTTTATTTCATCATCAATATTGCAATGTCTCTGAATATAATTTATTTCGTTTTCTTTTCACTACATAAACTATAAATACAGCAAACGTACTAATCGAAAATCAGAAAATGTAAAATAAGTAAATCAGTGCATTGGCTTTAAATTCATTGCAATAGATTTGAATATAAGGGGCAAAAGAATCATGGATGTATAATATATATATAGGTTTGATACATGAAGAAAGAAAAACGAGGCAAAAATGAGAACCACTTGTAGGAGGACAGCTGCCAGGGCCTATATAGAATAGAGCGCATCTGCTGTCGGTTATGCGAGTGCGCGCTCGTGCGCGCTTACATTGCCACCATGTTCATTTTTCCACCGGTGCGATTTACTCTCCCCCTCCCTCATCAACAACCACTGCCATCACCTTCATCACACTATTATCGTCTGAACTTTGTTGCTCCATTACAATCGCCATCTTTGCTTCTCCTCATTTCCCTTACTCCACTCGTAGGGTTGGACCATTAGAAACCACCCTGACTGTTTGACTAGTATATTTACCCATATCTCCTGCTCGCTCGCCCTTCTTTTTCTTTCATTCTCGCTATCTCTTTTTGTTTTTTTTGTTCTTTCTAACGTATCTCTGTTCTCTTGTTTTTTCTTTTTTCTCATGCAGGGCTGCTACTACTACTCAAGATTATTATATATGTGTAAGTAGCTAGCAGCCGGTCACTGGTTCCGTCGGAAATTCATCCATTGTCCTATTGTCACCGGATTTTCTCGTTTTTGCCTTCGAGTGAAAGCCTCTGAAGTTATATATATATTTCTTGGAATACAAGTCTACGAAATATTATTCCTATATCTTCCAATTTCCACTCCTCTGTTGTTCTTTCACATTTTTGCCGTTATTATATGCATCTTTTCACTTCACAGGAAGCACACTAAATGCATTCACCAATGTGCTCTCAGTTGTTACGCGATTGCACACAGGTATGCATATTATATTGGTGGAGGACCTTGTCACGTATTTGCATGTCCACCAAATACTCACAGTATACCTGAGACGACCCTAACAAACTTGTGAAGAACAAGAAAACGACCATCATAAAGTAACATTTCCACCCCCCAAGTTTATGACTATCATCAGGAGAAAGGTCATGGTGATATTTACAAGTATTACCTGCAGATGGGATAGTTACTTTTTGAAATGTTTCAACACCTGGGCGACTTTTGCTGACGAATACTGCAGAAAAAAAATTGATAAATAAAGGTGATTCCTGGGCAATCTCAGTATATACAGGTGCAGCTAAACTATTCATGGTTATATCATTAATATGACATTATCACTTAATCAAGTTCATCGTCGGTAGTGGTAACATTATGTACACACAACCACGCGAGCGTACTCATATGTATTCACAGTCATCAAGTGGTTTATTATTTTTGGTATAAACGAATAATTAAAAATCTACATTTTCTTTTTTTCGGAATATCGTGATCCTTCTGAGACCAATTTTGTAAATGTGAATCATCATGCGTCAAGAGAAAGAAAAATGAAGAACGAAAAAATACTTCGATGGAAGTTTGGAACGTCCAAACAAAGTGAGTAGAGGAAGAAGAGGTAAGGTCTCCAGATGGCAAGCGCCTGCAGCTCACTCGTTTAAATTTTACTTAACCACAACGCAATATACATACATGCGTATATACATCCATATATATATATATATACATATATCATATATAAAACGACGAAAAGACGAACCCTCTTCTATGCGAGGCCCACACCTGCCCTATACATGTAATGGTGTGTTTGCGCCTTGCAATATGCCTGCAATGTACATCGCTTCACTCTCGTATATTCCAATGTTATTTCTTTTTATTTTCAAACACCGATAGAATAATATAAAATTTATAATATGATTATATACATTATTTATTCCATATTAATTATTATTGTGATAGTGATTTTTTTATCTAGATACATTAGTAAGGAATTCTATCAGTATATCCTTACTGTACAAAATATATATAAATCAAAGCACGTTATATTGGAACTCATATTAAAAAAATACATACAATATTTCGGGATTTATCAAGCTTCAGTAATAAACTTTCGTGAATTGCAGACTATATTTACATCAGTGCACATGTAAATAATCAAATCTTTCCATATAAATATACGCGTTAATGATAAGTATATGAACAAAAGTTCGTAATCTACGTTCTGGAACGAAAAATACTTATATATAATGGAAAATATGATGTGGAATTTAAATGACATGATGGTTTGGAGCGACTTGGAAACCATATCTTGGTCCAAGTATCGAGCAATAATTGATGAAGTATCATACATGCATACATTAGACCATCCCATTCTTCTTCATATGTATATTCTGAATATCTCTCTCATACTCTACCTGCCTGTGTTGTGATATACATTCTGCACGGCTAATATGTATCCATGAGTATATATATATATATGTATACATGCACGTATTTATACATGTATACGAGCTGAGAAGGCATTTGGGCGCCGCCGGAAGTTAAAGTGCACGTAATACTCGTGGGTGCGCCTACTGAGTGCTCCTATTTTTCGCTTCAATGACATATAAGAATAATGATGTTGGATATTACTGAACAGCTAAAATAAATACGTATTTTGACGAGTGTACATATTATATGTACATGATACTATTATTTTTTTATTTGAGATTGAAATATTGTCGCGACATTTGTATAAAGATACAAGCAAAATTTGTATCCAAACTTTCGATATTTGATTCATCGTTATGACTTCAATGTATACTTTGTCCCACTGGTTCCATGATGTATGAATATTACATAATTATATTCTTTAAATAGATAATAGAGTATAATATCATTGTTATCATCTGCCGGTCAGGAGCATTTATGCATTCTTATTTGCCATTATATTACGGAGACAGATTCCTAATTTATCGACTCAAGGGAAACAGATAGATATATTATTTATATGACGGTAAAGGAAGATATATGTATTCATATACTGCACTGTGGAATTCAATAATTTATTATCGATCGAATATTGATAATTTACGGTAACGAGTCAACCCACATAATAAATGATTCAATGATGAGTTCTCCAGCTCAATTGTTGAAGAAATTTCTAGTTCTCCGGATGTAATTCCGCCCTGGATCTCGGTGTCGTAAAATCCGACAGATGGCACTAGTATGAAGTAAGTAATTTTGAAAGTGTCGAAAAAAAAAAAACGGGCGCCGCACTGTCAACAATTGTTACCTTACCTGAAACGCAATATTAATTTTTCTCAAAATATTACAATTCAATGAGCACAAAATTATCGGTAATAACAATTACCATGCACTAGTATACTATATTTCAATCAGAAAGTGTGAAAATCATATGAATATATCGCGCCATGAGTGAAAATTCGTCATTTTCTTCAGTTTTCTTCATTATCAACAGCGTGAGTATTAACATCGAGCTTTCGCGGTTGCCACATCATGCGAGGGCGCTGATGGTGATTTATAAGTAACTAGCAAAGTATATATGACATATGTAGATGTGTTCAGTGGCGCAGTGGTGTCTATAGTAAGTACTGATATGCACATACTTGAGTTTGAGTTATGTTTGAACAATGTTGAGTGTACCAGTTGGATGAGCTGAACCTTTCACTTTTTCTATCTTCCAACGGTTTCAGTCGGAATTTTAGACGACAATGATATGTATGTATACACGTATCAAGGTTGTTGGTACGTTACATACACAACCAGCGGAAGCAGAATTGCTAACATGAGAAAGCGGAGAAAGGTGTTGCCTGAGATTGTGGTCAATTGTGACTTGTGACAACGGACAAACACACATAATCAAATTAATAGTGCTGTATACTTTTATTGTTTTTTTTTTTCAAATATTGCAAATTTCTTAAACACCGAGTAGAGTGTCCTTATGTACATGAACTGATAAATAAATTTTTATATTTTTATATCAATGGTATTATTCATTAATTTCTTTTTTTCTCACGGATGTCAATGCAATTGACTTGGGATTCCTTGTTTAGTGACGAGTATCTACGCAGTGTATGAATATTTTATCATAATACCTCGCCGGATGTAATTTTTAATGGTTAAAGGATTAACTAATTATCTATGTTTCTTTATTGGAACAAGCGAATGTTGATATTTAACAATTTTATAAGATGTCATTATATGTTAACAGCACTTGTAAATTCCCTGCTTTGTAAACCTTTATAGTGTACGATAGCAAATACATAGTTTGCAGCGTCTTCAATTGATTGCAGATAAACGTTCACCATTATGGAGATTAAACAAAGAATGCCGAATTTGAAATTAATTGAGAATAATATGAAGAAGGAGAGACTTGATGATGGAGTTCAATCGTCAAATATTGTAGCAGTCGTCTTCAGATCATTGATCCTAGATCTTCTGGCATTTACAATGATTTTACCACTTTTGCCAGCACTATTGGATCATTATAAAGAAATTGATGACAAAAGAGGAGTGTATACATGGATTTTGAATAGAATACAAAGTGTACAGATATATTTGAATGCACCAGACAAATTCAGTTCAGTTTTATTTGGAGGTAGCGTACATGTTCATACAGTTGTTCTGTTCTCCTTCAATCAATTGATATTTAATTTTTTTTACAGGATTTCTCGGTTCTATGTATTCATTTTTACAATTCCTAGCTATGCCAATTATAGGAGCACTATCAGATGTTTATGGAAGGAGACCTATGATGATTTTGTGTTTGACTGGTATCACACTTTCATATATTATTTGGGCATTATCACAGAATTTTGTGATTTTTGTTTTGTCCAGATTCATTGGAGGAATAAGTAAAGGAAATATCAGTTTATCAATGGCAATAATAAGCGACGTTACTCCCCTTAAAACTCGAGGAAAAGCTATGGTAATTACTCATGTTATTATCATAAATCAATTGTCATAATTATAAAGACGTTGCTATTTTTTTGATGAAAATAATTCTTTTTAGGCACTTGTTGGTATAGCATTTTCAATTGGATTTATTGTAGGACCGATGATAGGCGTGATATTTTCTAAAATAGCTGGCAACGAGAAAGAGGGCTATGGGTATATATATCCTGCTCTTTTTGCACTTCTTATCGCTTCGAGTGATTTATTTTATGTTATTTTTTGTCTCGAGGAGACATTGCCATTTCATCGTCGTGCCAAATCATTAACTCACGGAATATCTGGCGCACTGATTTACATCAACCCAGTGGATCTGTTCCAGTTCAATGGAGTATCTGAATTATCACCCAAAGGTTATAAGGCATTTTTATTTTCTTCCTCAAGTTACTATTCAATATATATTATTAAAAATATCTTTTTCTTTTAGAATTGGACAATTTGAGGACTTTGGGTCGCTCATACTTCCTCTACTTATTCGTTTACAGTGGGCTCGAGTTCACTCTCACATTCCTTACTCATCATGCATTCCGCTTCACAAGTATGCAACAGGGCTACATGTTTCTTGTTATTGGCTTAACAATGGCTATTCTTCAAGGACGCTTTGTTCGACGCATTCCCGCCGACAGAACGAAATTTTTTGGCGAATTGGTCGGTTTCACAATATATTCAATTTCACAGTTATTTAATTGTTTATATATATATTCTTTTACTCATTTATCTATTTATTGCTTCTAGGGTTTGTGGCTTGTAATACCAGCATTCATTTTCATTGGTACAGCTGAGAGCGTTCCTTGTCTTTACCTTGGTGTCTTCATCTTCTCGGTTTGTTAGTATCTACTGCTGCACAAACATGAATATTATACATATTCTGATTGAGTATTATTAATTTGATTATGTATTATTCTTCCGCTATTGTTATTTATAGCAACTGCGATGGCTATAACGTGCATGATGACACTGGTAACGCGTATCGGTCCTGAGAATCAAAAAGGGACGATAACAGGAATATTTAGGTCTCTTGGATCATTAGCACGCGCTTGTGGGCCTATCGTTGCCTCTATTGGTAATTTTATAGATTATATGTTTTTAATTAACTATTTGGTGGTTTTATATACATTAATAACATTGTGAATTATTATGTGATAACTAGTTATTCATTTTAATTGTCTATCAATTGAATTTTAATTTGTTTTATATATTTCAGCGTATTGGAGCATTGGCAGTGCCACAACATATCTCATCGGAGCTTGTGTTCTCATTTTTCCGCCATTAATATTGAAAAAAGAATTTGCCGATTGAGCAAATGTAAATAGTATACTCAATCAATTTATATTTTTTTACGACTTTTCATATGATAAAGAATAATTATTGCATAGCCATATGGGTATAGTATACGTATAATGAGAAGGTATAAAGGTTTTATAAGTATTATTTTTTATAAATATTATTTATTATTCGATGATAGTTATGTACTGTGCAATAAATGCATTCAGGCACTCATTTTTTTGTCCATTTTAAATTGAGATATGTGGATAGTACATAGTATATATGATTGGGTATATAAGCGAGTTGCGAAGTCATAGCAGAGAGGGCACAATTGAGATAATTCCGCCGAATTCATATCCACGCCCATGACAACTGTCACAAAAAATACGATGAATATGTACATGTATTGTTGGAAGATTAATAAATATAGAAATACAATGTGTAAAAATTCTAAATTGCTGTGTTTTTGCACTGAGCTACTGTAAATTGATTTCAAAATTTAATGACAAATTACTGTTACCCATTTGTTTTGAATCTATTTATCTATTTGGATAAATACAGAGTAATGTTTCTTTCGTACATAAATTTCTGAAGATTGGTTTTATTTATGTCGACCCATATGACATAAACGAAAAACACATTTATTTATACGGTATTTTATACAATTGTCTACGTCAACTACATTGTATTTCACTGCAAACCTAACAATGACCCACCTATCTTCTGATTGCAATATAATTCATAATCTGACATAACCTGAACTTACCTACATTCTTCGTCCCGCCTAAAAAATACAGGCCGAGGACTTCACTTCAATATATGTATACTCTTTAATAATAAAACATCTACACTGTACATACTCTAAGAAGGAAACAGTACAATATCACTATTATTTCAAATAAATTAGATGAAACGAAAATTCTTTAGAAAAATATCAGATAGCCAGCTAATCGCCGGCAGAGAAAATACCGAGGACCGAACATGCTCGATTTCACTCGCACTCGCACGGAGGGTTAGAGACCGAACACGCCCGATTGCACTCGCACGGGAAATTAGGCCCACTTATCAAGGGGCACACCGGGCGGCGTGGGGATGGCAAGTCCCACTCGACGCACCAGCGCTGAGAAGCCGCGGAGTGGTGATAAAATTTTAATTGCTTTTAACGGTTCAGCAATTGAATATAGAAAAAAAAAGTGAAATAATAATATACGCGTGATTTTTTTCTCTACAGATTTCATACTTGAAAATTTTCCGAATAATTCTGTCGTTCGTGAGATATCGCGGTTCAAAACCTTATTTCATTTTTCTCACACCAGAGGTTTCAAACTAGGTTTCCGTATACTTCACTTTTTCTCTACCAAGATCGGTTGAAAAGATTTGTTCAACGTTTTATCATTCATGATTGTTATTCTCATAAAAAAGCCGTGAATAATCGAACAAGAAACGGCCATATTTGAAAATGATCGAGAATCGAAAATTTGATGACATTTCAAGCGATAATGGGAACACAGGTTATTAGCTATAGTAAGAATATTTTTATTTCATTCGCGACATCGCAGTGCCGCTGTCAGTGCAATGTGAATTACCTTGAGGAGTTGAAAGGCGCGCAAATTCAAATTGTCTATAAGCTGAATTATTTAATTCGAATACCAGAATTTTCGAATTCGGTTTATAATTGGGATGAAATCATTTGAAGACATTGAGCAAAAATATAATAATGAGATACACAAATTATGAAAAAAAGAATGAAGGATAGTATGGATGGAAAAAAAAATTTGAACTAATATTGATTGGATTTTTTTAATTGAAAACAATTCAAATTAACATTCGAATAAAACATTGAAAGTAATAATCAATGGTATACACTTGTAAATAAATGAAAACAAACTGAAAAATGTTGAATACTTTGGAAATATTGTAATAAGGATAGCCAACATTAATTAACTTTATTGAAAACTGAAGGCCATGTACGGATACCGGAGAGAATTATGCTGAATAGCACACCGAAGAATTCTATTGATTTATCTGAATAAATATTGATCATAATGAAATTATATGATATGAAGAGAAACAAATATCTATCAAAAGAATATCTAAACAGGCATATGAGAAATATTATCAAATACTTTCGAATTATATTATCAAAAATGTGCAATTTACACTCGGACACTTGCGATATTCAAAAAATATTTCACATTCGCTTCAAAGTACAATTACGATCGGTGTGAGTGCTAAATTCACGGATTGAGGTATAAATACGACCATAAAAACGATACGAAAATGTATAAACGCCTAAGTCCACTGAAACCCACCATCACCCACCTCAACCCTCTGTGTTCTATGTACATACGTACAACTATGTATGTCTGCCACTGTACATATGCTACATATTATTATGGCAATTGATGGAGTAACGTGCATTATTTGCGCATGCGTCGACCTGCCTTCTTCCTGGTATCCATCACGTGATCGCTCATCGACCCCTTCCTATGGTAAAACACAGCTAAACCAAGCTGAACTGAACTGAACACGGCAAAAGACAACGAAAGACGACACTAGCGATTGTGAATTCTTGGAATGGATCGTGCGTCGCGCCACACTTGGCCACTGTAGCAAATTGTGGTTCGTCCCAATGGCCCCAACGGCCCTAACGTAACAACAGAATTGAACAGAATACACAACTCAACAGAATTTAATTGAACGGGTTATTTTCATCTGTGGCGCGTTAAGTGTGTACATATGTAAGCGCACAACACACCATAACACTGACACAAACACGAAAAGAATAAGTTTAACAAAATTTGTAAATTATCGCGGGTGAAATATATATATATATATATATATATATATTTATTCATGAATAAATATAATAATTGCAGTAAAATTGGGTATTTACAAAGAAAGCTTGTGTGATTTTGATTCACACGCTGCCATTCTCCCGCCAATCTCTGGGCCCTGTTAGCGGGACTAGTCAAGGTATGTATTCAAAGTGTATATATCACATCTAATTGATACTTGAGGAAGGTTGTCTGAACAGAAGCTAATGAAATACATATCGTAGTATATAGGCAGACATCATATAACGATACATTACATTCTTTTTTCCCTCCCGCACTTCATCTCATCCATTTGTGCATTGCGCATTTAACTGTTGAGTATTTTTACTTAGTCAGTTCGCACCTATACACACATCATGGACAATGAAGATAAATTTAGCCTCATGGCATCCATCAAGATTCTATTATTTCCATTATTCCAAATCGCTTTTCCTCCATCCAAGAATCCTCAATCGTCTTTATCATTATCCCCACCGACCACCTCAGGCTCTTCGTCTCTACGCAAACATTCCTTAGAATAATCGCGTTTGCCTTCTGTTCATGACTTCGCCTTTCGTTTTTTATTTATTTATTTTTTTCTTTTTCACTTTCCTTGCCTTCTACTGCTTTAACATTCGATATTTGCCATTCTGTATAACCGTTTATGTGGTTTATTATTTATGTATGCTGCACCATTTTTCGTTATGTTCATGTTATTTTTCTGTTCGGTGTGTGTATTCTCATGTACCCGTGCACGGTAATTTGATGCACGCGAAACTTAAAAAAACCAGCGAAATCAAAGGACTTATCGTGAACGTTATTATGAATATAATAAAAAAAAATTCATCAAATTAATTTTGACAATCAATAACAAAATTGAAGTTTCAGGTTAAGATGGAATTCATATACATCTATCTACATGGTCGACAATGAATATTTAATTGAAGCGCAAAATTTCAAATCTTCAATAGATTGGTTGATTTACACTTTTTTCTCCTCAAATCTAATTCCAATGCAAAAAAAAATATCATGTTATAATTTACTTCTTCAAATAAGTTTTAGTTACAGTGCGGATATTGTATTTATCATGCAACAACCAAAGGATGGATTCTATTTTACTTATTCATATTTGAAAGAAGAAGGAATAACTACATTTTTTACCGTGCATGCACAGTAATGCGAAGACTGCGGTCAGGTATTTTCACATGAACAAGCTGATTTTTATGGCATTACTGTCATGAAGTGAAATTTTGGATCATTGATCAAAATCGTCGGTCATGACATTAATTATAAATCAAAGTTCATTCCGATCAACTCAATATCAGCAAGTATATGTTATGATCCTTGATCAATTCCTTTAAATGTGACATTAGCTACAACTTGATACCAGCAACCTATGTCTCAATGATATATCCACAGTTTATCGTACATGGAAAGTATACTGTGCTTATACAAATTAATTACTAATTTCATACTATTGTGTTAAATCAATCGGACATACTACATAACAAATGAATCTATAAATTTATTATTGGAATAAATCATTAATACCAATCAATTACTATTAGTGAATCATTTAGTCAATGTCAAGATTAAAGTTTACTCTGCATGCGCAGTAAAATCCCAAGTATATCAACCAGACATACAATACTAGCATTATCGTATGATTAGTATCAGGACCAACGATTACGATCAAGGGTTATGACTTTCAGTTCTTCATCTCAAAGTGATGATAATCAGCTTGTTCATATTGAAATATCCAACTGCGTTCATAGCATTGCGATTCGTGTCCATCCTATTTTGTAAAAAGACAAAAAAAAGAAACAGTACGATTTGATATTTGTAATCATATCACTGTTACAAGAAGTTATTTTGTGAAATTATTCATCAAGTTATTCTTCATTGGTATTTCAGGATTAGATTCGAATGTGAAAAATTATACATCAGCCAGTTCGTCAAGGATTTAAAATACCGCGTTTCAATTGATCATGGCTATTATCAACCATAGATACATATTTTAGTTATATAATCTGACAAAATAATAAAATTTGATTTTAACCACAAATGTTTATTTTTGATTGACTTTTACAATTTGTTTATTCATTCTATTTACTATCATAAAATTTATAATACCGCGTGCAGGAATTATCGTGCATGGCCACTCCTTTGATTTCCCTGGTTTTCAAAGTTTTCCGTGCATCACATTACCGTGCACGAGTACATGAGATGAGGCTCGGCCATTTCTTTTTTTTTTTTTTTTTCGTATACGCCCATAACTATATACAATACTTATGTCTAATTGTTTTTCTGTTTTATATTTTCTGATATTCTCATGAATATGCTATGCCATATATATATATATAATTTCATCTATGTATATATGATGTATAGGCAGACATCTATATTCATTGGAGAAGTTTTTTGCGTTTACTGCAAGAATTTCATATGAATTTATAATGAGATATTTTTACACTTGATTTTTTTTTGATGCGCATAGGTAAGATTCCAAAATATACATGTACAAAAGAACGTGAACAAACTCTCGTGTGTCTCGAATTAGTGTATTGCTGAAAATAGAGACAGATTTTTTGTAATGTAATGAACCGAGTGGACTGAAAACTGAATATATAATTAAATATTATTCACCTGTGACTATGTTGGAATTTTGGTGACGGGTAAAATTGAATGTATTTAAAATATCGAATTTATTCTTATCATTAAACAATGAATATCACAGATCAGCTATACTATGTGACTGAGTTAATATTAATTGTCATTATAAACACTGAGGTGAGTTTGTGCTGACTGAGACGCTGAAATACTCAATGACGCTTCTGAATGATTGTTTGTAATTGCATGTATTGTAGATGCACTTGATTTAAAGTGAATATCTTATTACTTTTGCACACGGACGTAACGCTATTCACTTGTTGAACACCCTAAGAAGATTGGCAGTCTTGTGAAAATGCCGACATTGAATTTATTTAGCGGTGCGTATAACTAGTGCAACCTGCACGATGAGTTAACAAGCGTGGATGCACTGAGGTGTTATAATCTGAAGTAATTGACTGAATGATATGTAGCCTAATCAGAATTTTTCTCTGAACATTATGAGCTCAGACAAACAAAAAATAGTGTCACACATGCTGTGATTGCGCATACGCATGACCAGTAGGGCCCAAACTTGTTGCGCTTGCGCGTTGTGTACCTGCTGCGCAACTCAACTTGTCTTCTGGATCGTACACGAATTTAATCACTGTGCTGACTAGTCGTGTGGGCCAGGAGGTGTTGTCATCACGTGTGTTTGTGGCAGGAATTGTTACTTATTGCTGAACAGTTTTTTTTATTTATTTATTGGTCGGTTTTAAGTTCTTCCATTTTTTTTTTTTCATATTTTTCATAATTAAGAATTTGTGTGTTACATTTGTCTATTCATTTATTGCATTCTGTCTAATATCAATGTTACTTGAATTTGAATGTTTTGTTTTATTTGTAGGGCCTGGAAATCGAATAGGATATATTCAAAAAAATGTCGCTGTGGACAAAAGCTCAGCAATTGCCTCAAGAGGCATTGCAGCAAATACGTTCTGTTTACGGTGAACATTTTCCAATTGAGGTCCGTCACTTTCTGTCTTCATGGATCGAGGAAAAAATGTGGACTGATATTGAACCAGACAATCCCCAATATGAACAATACATATCAAATCTAGTTGGATCACTCATTCAAGAATTGGAAACTAAAGCCGCGTCTTTACACACAGAAGATCTCTTTTTAACAAAGCTCAAATTAATGGAAGCAGCAAAAACATTTAGGCAGCGTTATAGTCAAAATCCAGCAACATTATTTCGAATAATTCGACATTGTTTGGGAACAGAAATGAAGTTGGTGGCACAAGTCGAGAATCTTGGTGGTGCTTTGATGAGTATGGCACACGGTCGAGTAGGCCTAATGGTTGGTGATGCAGTTGCTGAAATAGCACAACAGGTCGAGGCATTACGCCGTCGGACACAAGAGACTGGCGAGGATTTACGAAAAATGGAACAGGAACAAGAGGCATTTGCCATTAGTTATCATGAATGTACAAAACTCAATGCACATTTACAACAACTGGCGACCCATCCACAAAGTCAACAGAGTATTGATGCTGAAAAAAAAATTCGTAGACAAAAAGATCAACAGGAGCAATTACTAAATCACAAAGTTGCTAGTTTAATGCAACTACGATTAACACTCGCTGATAAATTGAAAGATACAATTGCACGATTGAATAGTTTACAGTCACGTGTTTTGGATGATGAGCTAATCAGATGGAAGAGGGATCAGCAATTGGCTGGAAATGGTGCTCCATTTAATAGTACATTGGATTCAATTCAAGAATGGTGTGAGAGTTTAGCCGAGCTTATTTGGTTGAATCGCCAACAGATCAAAGAGGCCGAGAGATTGAAACAAAAACTGGCTCTCGATCCGCCTGGCGTTCAAGATATTCTTCCAACGTTAAATTCACAAATAACACAATTGTTGAGTTCACTCGTGACTAGTACATTTATAATTGAAAAACAGCCGCCGCAAGTGATGAAGACAAATACAAGATTTACCAGTACAGTTCGGTTGCTTGTTGGCGGTAAATTGAATGTCCACATGACACCACCGCAAGTCAAAGTTAGTATAATAAGTGAGGCACAAGCTAATGCATTACTTAAAAGTGACAAAATGGCAAAAAACGGTGATGCCAGTGGAGAGATTTTAAATAATACTGGAACAATGGAGTATCATCAGGCAACGCGTCAATTATCTGTGAGCTTCCGCAACATGCAGTTGAAGAAAATTAAACGTGCGGAAAAGAAGGGCACCGAATCAGTAATGGATGAGAAATTTTCTCTATTATTCCAATCGCAATTCAGTGTTGGCGGTGGTGAATTAGTATTTCAGGTGTGGACTTTGAGTCTTCCCGTGGTTGTTATTGTTCATGGAAATCAGGAACCTCATGCATGGGCAACTGTCACATGGGATAATGCGTTTGCCGAGCCAGGGCGTGTACCGTTTGCCGTTCCAGATAAAGTCCCATGGGCCCAGGTAGCTGAAGCACTCAATGTCAAATTTAGATCAGCTACTGGTCGCGCCTTGATGGAAGATAATCTACGATTCCTCGCGGAAAAAGCCTTCAGGGGTGGACATACAGGGGATCATGATTTTTCAAATTTACTGCTGAGCTGGGCACAATTTTGTAAAGAGCCATTGCCTGAAAGGAACTTCACGTTTTGGGAATGGTTTTATGCTGTCATGAAACTCACACGCGAGCATTTGCGGAGTCCGTGGATTGATGGATACATTCTTGGATTTGTCAGGAAGAAACAAGCAGAGGAGATGCTTGCCAGTTGTCCATCTGGCACATTTTTAATGAGATTTTCTGATTCAGAGCTTGGCGGCGTTACAATTGCTTGGGTTGGAGGTAAAATTCATTAATTTATCCAAAACCATACATTCAAACTTGATTTTTTTACATTATAACTCATTGTTGTTTTTATTGCAGATCAAACTGAAGTATTTATGCTTCAGCCGTTTACCAGCAAAGATTTTGCTATACGAAGTCTTGCTGATCGAGTTTCAGACCTTCAACATCTTCTATATCTCTATCCTGACCTCTCAAAAGATCAGGCATTTTCTAAATACTATACACCTTTCACTGGTATATGAATTTTATTCACTTATTAATTTGTTTTCATGTTAAACTGTCGATTAAAAGTGAAACTAAATAATGTTTTCCCCAAATGTTATAGAGAGTCAACCAACTTCAAATAACGGGTATGTAAAGCCTTTATTGGTTACGCATGTACCTGGTTGGGGTGGTCCAAGTGTTGGGGGTCAAACGCCTTCGCACTCATCAATCGTTGGTGTGGGCAGTAACAGTCAGGGTGGCCCTGGCGGTAGTTATCCAGCTACACCATCAACAATGTTTCAAGCACACAGTCCGGATCCGTCAGTTACACGTGACACTCCGTCCGTTGCATCGAGGTCAGTTCCTTGGATGTAAATTTATCAATCGACGTTAATGTGTTTGTAATAGATGGTGCGCAGAATTACATGTATGGAAAATTAATCTATCACGGATGAATTTGATACTATAGCTCAATCGTTTTGAATGATTATATTTATTATTATAATTATTATTAATGTGATTTTTTAAAGATATTTTTCCTTTATTATTTGTATGCTTTGAATTCATCGAATTCTTTATTAGCCCGGAAATTAATTTGTAAATTTTCTGATTTTGTCATTATTCTGCGCATCATCAACACCACGTTGAATTTAATACTGTATCAGTATTTTTTTATCATCTCATTTTCAATAATCTTTAACGAGTTGTCTACCATAGGTATACAACTTTCGATTGACCAAGGCAATAAGAAATTTATTTTCTTAATAAGCTTTATTTTCGTACAACAATTTTCGACAAAAAATGTATTTTTTATACAATACTCGATGTGTTCAATATTTTTGATATGATGTTTTACACCGAGCATAGTAGTAAAATAACCACATACTCCATTTTTAGCAAACTGTCATGAACCAATATAAATATATACATATATTAATTCATGATCAACGATATAAATAATATTTGAGTGATCGCTGAAAAAAATAATTTCCATTTTCTATTCAGAATTCGAAAAAATAGAAAAAAAAAAAAAAGGAGACATTCCATGTTATTCAAGTAGAATTGTCATATTTCAAAAATCCTATTGATTCCCATTGAATCCAAATTAGCTTGAAACAGTAAAGGGATGAGTAATATAATGTTGAATCGTCTCACAAAATTAACGTCAAGTCTCGTTTTCATATTTGTCGTGTACATTATAGAAATGATATGGATTTGAGCAATATATGAATAAAAAAGTATAAGCAGTTGATAGAAAAAATAATAAAGAAATGAATAAATAATGAAAAAAAAAAACAAAAACAAAGTCTTTGGATAATATGAGGGAGGCAAAGGCCTGGAGCAAGCCGGTACAACCACAACATAGAGCCTGTTATCATTAACGTGAACATTGTCGATGCTTCGTTAACTCAATACAGAATGCAACTCCAATCCATAATGAAAAAAAATTAGACTTAACTGGCAATCGGTAATGGAAAAATGAAGTGATAATTGAGATTAATCGGTATAGGCGTATGAACACTAATTTTATTGTTTGTTTTTTTCTTTAAATCAATGACGTGAAATACCTCCATGCATTTGTGCATATTTATTATTTCTCAATTTACTGTCTTCATAAATATCGTCATTTTGTGGTTGTTCATTATACTTTAGACGTGTTGTATCGGCTATCCCAGCTTTGAATAAAATTCCTTTCACGGTCATAAACGAATAAAAGGATGACCCAAAATAAAAAAAAACAAACTATGATGAACTCATTTTTGATAAATATATTTGAGGATTGCCAGTGATTGGGGTTGTGTTTTGTTTGTGTGGTCACAGTTACGCTCCGGGCCTTGGCCAATCAAGTGTTGGACGTCCAAACGACATGGATTATGTGGAATTGATGAGCCACGGTGACTTACCATCGATTGATGAAAATCTCAACTTGGATCATCTTAATGGATTTGGATTTTCTGATTTCATTCAGACGTATAAACCTCAATAGGTATGTACAGACCGCGTTTAATATTTAATTGTCTCAACCAATATATACACGAATATGAATATTAGTGATTTGTTGTTTAAACTCTTATCTCTCTTTTTTTTTCGCACTCTCTATTCTTTGTACGTGATGCAAATCGCTGAATAGTATAATATCGCAATTATATGATAATATTATAGTGGAAAAAGTAATGCCTAAACAAAGATCAGTTTGATGATTTCGATAATGTGCAATATCGGTTTATCATAACACCGATCATTTTTAAATATCCAAACTTACGAATTTTACATAAGTTCCAAACGGCGAATGAAACAATTTTAATTGGAATTCTGCTTTCTTTTTCTCTTTTTTTTTTTTTTTTTAACACAAAAATATTGGTGGTATTTCTTTTAACGTAAATTTATATCGCAATCATTTAAGTATACCAAATGAGGCCTTCATTGTGATGCCGTTACTTTTTTCCATAATGGTATTTATGAATCTACCATATATATATATATATATTCATATATATGTATGTGTGTAATGTTATATTGAAACGACAAAAAGGACATTGCAAACGGGGGAAGGAAAAACACAATATGAAAGAGAAATGATGCAATTTTTGTTAACTATGTAATTACTTTAGCTCTTGACCCAAAGTGTAGATACAGTTTGTATTGTAATTATTTTAATTATTTCATTTAAACAAAAAGCAGTTCCTTTTTTGTTTGATAACAATTAAAAACTAGTAATCTGATTTTATAAGGAATTTTTTTTTTTCTCCATTCACGATTCTGTTTTTCAATTGATTATGTACAGATGGTATATAAACGAGAGGGGTTTTGATTGTCTCCAAAACTCATTCAACTATATTTTACACGACAATTTATAATATGTTATTAATATCTTAGGAGGTCATTGAATTTTTTTCTACTAAACTTTATTCGGTTTTAATTTAATTTTATTTATATTGTATAACATTGTGAAAAATTTTCAGAGGGATACAAATGAATATTGTGATTATGTAAGTGTGTGAATTTAAAGAGTTGGAACATCGTATATATTGTCTTTACGATAATCATTCAAAAATTGAATATTTTTCCTACATAGATACATTTATGTTCAGATTTTGAATGAAAACATCGCAGTAGATCTGTGATGTTTGACTTATATGAATTAGTGTTAAAAATAATTCTTCAGATGATCATGTGCCTCTAGAAAATAAAATTCATAGGAAAATGAAATAATCCAAATAAACGAATAAAGTTATATATATATATATGTGTGGAAATATTTTCGAGGGCATCATTTGTGATATGATATTAAAAGCGTTGAAGCACAGCTAGGCTTACTTCATGGACTATAGTTTTTCGAAAATGTCTACTTGTGAAATAACATACTTTATTGTTTTGTATGTTGAAATGAGAAATTTCCATGATAAAACATGATACAGTGAAAATCAATAAACTATATTGAATACAAAACTGAGGCCTTAGGATATCTGTTTTGTTGCGTTATATGAATAAATTCTAGAGATAATAAACTAGATTAGATTGATAATGAAAAGAGAATAAAAATAAAACATGAACGTATTGTATTATTGATAATACGTATATGATATATAATAATGTGTGATTATATTGCTGAATATAACGGGAATATTATTAACATTGAACAAATATTTTCCGTCAATGTTTTCATTAAACATTAAAGTTTATTATTTTATGTAAGAATTCATAGAATTAATTCGAAGTGCTGATACGAATCAAGCATGAGAAAATTGAAGATTCAAAATTGCCGATCGAAAATTAAGAATTTTCAATTTTAATTTATATTTAAATATCTTACCTTTGTACAACGATGTCAGATGTTGGGCCATACATACAAATACATACACGTTCATGGATATATATATATATATATATATATACAGAGACACTAATGTACGTGCAATGAAATAAATTATGTCTATAAATATAATTTTGTCATTATTAAACAATTCAAAGTACAAAAGAGATTATATTCTGCTAAAAAAGTTTATATACAAAACTAACGCTCGGTTAGCATGGACACGATTGTTCTATAATTGGTTTCGGATCTACTACTGACAAACAATTATTGTTTGTACATACATCGGGGACTTTGGAATTATCATTATCATTTGCATCTGAACAGTTCAATGTTTCACATTCCTCAATGTAATATCCTGGTGGTGCGAAACTCATATTATATATCGAATCGCCGACCATTGGCTCTTTAGGTCGTTGATAACCACCTTTTTTGGCCCATGGGAAAATTTCTTTGGGTGGTAAGGACCACGGTTGATACGACAACTTATTAACGGTGTCAGCTTCAAGTTTAGATGATGATCTAATGAAGCATTGAATGATTGATAATTAGTCGTGTCATTGATTATTGAAAATATAATGTTATTTAATACCTGTTATAGTTGACAGATGGTTTGAAACTTGGAGGTGGTGGAACAAATCCATGATCCATATAGGACAGTGCAGATGTTGTGTAACCTTCTAGAGGTTTATTTGAATGCCGAATATTGTCACACGGGATAACCATTTCCAATTTTTGTGTTGTTTTAAACTGATAATCAGATCGATTTGTTGTCACTGATTGCATCGGACCGCTACTCATCATATTTCTTCGTCTTGGACGGAACGGTGTTCTTTTTTCAGCACGGACTGATTGGAAACTCAACTGAAATACACAATTCAGTTATATATAAAATTTTGGTTTTCAGAGACATGAATTTATTGAAAACTATGTGTTTAACTTTATTCGTCGTATCGCCAGTCATTTTTTTATCGGATAAACCGATATTCACACGAGGTATAATGGGCATGCATTTGGACTGAGTGGCTCGAGGAATGTAAGCATCACTGTAACACGTTTTTCCATTGAATTCTCTGTTTCCTTGGAACCACTCGCCACCTGATATCGGGATAATTGGCTTGGTTTTAGTTGGCGTTCCAATTTCCATGTAACTTTTCGAGTATGTGGTTCGACTATCCATAGAAGCTACAGGCGGTCTGATAAAATGTTACGATTAATGATTAGAAATAAAATGAATGTGAAGTGATGTTGAGAGATTATTAGACGATAGATATACTTGTAGGGGGGTTTTTGAGCCCACGGATATACTTCTCGTTGTTCAACACGATACGGCTGATAACTGAGCATATGAGTAGTCTCACTGGCTAATGGATCATCGGTCGGAGAATATTTATTTGATGGCTTGCAACTAACTGGTGGTCTGATAAATCCTGGATTTACAAATGAAATTGCTGATGTCGTGCGATCTTCCATTGGTCCTGAGCAAAGTCTAATATTGCCAGCGGGCATAACTATTGCTGGTCTTTCCGCATATTTTGGACCAAAGTCTTCACGCACGGTCGTCGTATTTTGCATTGGACCGTGCATCATTAATTTTCTTCAGCAAAACGGGATAAAAATAAGATGTACTATATGGGAAAGAGAGAGAGATTAAGAGGGGGGGTGTTGACATATCGATCACCTTCGAATGGGAACAAATGGTTGAGCCTTCACCGGATCCCATACTGGCTTATAACTCAATCGATTTGTTGTGTCGTCTTGAAACTTGCCCTCAACAGTTTGCAGAACTGGTGTTGGTCGAATTGATTTTGCTCGAATATAATGGGGAGGAGTATTCATATATGATCCATGGTAAGTTGTATTACCATTGAATGGTTTTGATGGTGGTTTATAAAGTTTTTTAGGTGCATATGATGGCATTCGCGGCGGCTGGATGTATCTTCGTGAGCATTGCTCCACCTGTTTCCACGGAAAATACTTAATCATAAAAAATGTTTATATATATTCAGATAACAACTTCGAATATATATATATATATATATAGATCACCGGTGGTATGTATGGGGATGTTGTCGGTCGACATGATGGAGAAGTGTGGCACCTTGCCTTTGTACACACTTCCACCAGTTCCATTATGATTAATTGGCCTTCCTATTATATCTAATTGCAAATCAATATCATGAAGCACTCGGTGAAAAAGCAAAATGAGCCATAAAAAAGCGTTTAACGTCTAAAAAAAATTTTTTAATAAAAATAGTCAATGACTGAAATGTGAGCGATAAATAAAAAAAATATAATACGTCTAGATATCATCTTCGCATACAATTGTTTTTAATCGATAACTTGGAATAACTTTTTTCATTATCAATAAACTTCAGACATATACATTTTTAATATTTCAATGATGGAATTTAATCAGTTAATCAGTTGGCACATTAATCTACAAACTTTATATTTGATTAATGGAAAAATATTATTTTTTTTTTTTCTCCAATTGCAATAATGCAACAAGTTTGTGTAGTGTAGGTATGTATATTTATTATATTCCATTCTTCATTTAATAAATCTATTTGACAAGCTTGACGTGTTTTTCTTGTTTTGTATACAAATATTGTTCAGTCCTCATTCCGATTTTTCCATCGTAATATATTGTATTTTATACAATAATAATAGGTGTACCTTTTATGATTGGACAATAACAGTTATAAATTAATTGAGAAAATTGCATTTATAACTCAAATATTCAAAAACGACTAATGATTGATCAGTATTTGAGGGGACATATTTATAGTATGACTAAGTAACGAAGAACAAATATATGTTGCTGTCGAATCGCCCATTCTCATCATTAAAAGAAAAATAAAATATTACAAGCTTAAATGGAGAGTTGAGGCGATTGACGATAATTGGAAGGAAATAAACATTTCCACTCGATATATATTATACAAATTCGTCAGCTTCTGTTCTCCTCCTATTCTTCCTGTCTTTTTTTTCTTCGTGTCCTTTGATTGCCATATTTCAACACCACGAGAAAAATGGACTCTTATTTTGGAAGCGCTGTGTAAAGGTGTCTGAGAATGAAAAGAGTTTTGGCGCACCATTTCCTTTGGCTCTGATAAAAAATAAAATATGTATAAGATAATAAAAGCGGGACATTTAAATATTCTCAATGGAACAACACATCGTGAACACACAGGTATATACATACTTTTCAACTATTACCGCGGGCATTTGGACAAGTTGTACTGGACTCTTTGTGTCTTTCAGGGCTTGTTGGAGATTCAAAATCTGTCCGCGCATTACACTCATTTGTCTATCGAAATGATGACGATCAAATCCTTTGTCTTGCTGTAATCAAATCAATCAATATCTTTAATCATATTTGAATGATGGAATAGCAAGTAATGAAAATAAAATAAATAAAAATTGAAAAAAAAAAAATACCTTGAATAATTGATATAAATCATCACACAAATCTTGTACAAAATTTTGGTCTGATAATTGTGGCAGAACGAGTTCCTTTGTAGCTTTACTGAATGGCAATTTAGCTTGGCTGAGCCATGCCCAATGGTATGGATAAGCTCGCCACGAATCGGGATGTTTAAATGGGAATGCCAAACCATTATCAATAGCTGCAATCTTTACCTCACTCAACTCTGGTGATGTTTTTGTTAAGTTTGGATCGTATTTTATCAACCAATTGTCATTACCTATAGGTTCATTCATTAAATACATTTATATTGATGTAACATATATATCCATATATATTTATATACCTCGATCTGTATTCCGTATTATATAATCCAGTATAACGAGTCTTTCAAATTGCAATTGAAAGTCTCTCGCAAGTTTTGTCGTTAGCGGATCGCTCTCCCAGCGTCTTAGCCAATAATCTGCGTCTTTATATCCATCCATAAATAATTGGAATGACCCAATCTTTGGTGGTAAACCGATACGTTTGAATTGCGAGCCAACAGCAGGAAATTGATGCATTATCACTTGTTTCATTCGTGCTTTTTGCCTATCAATGCGCGGATAATTGAAAGTTTTACTGACAAGCTTCACTACCCGTGTATTAGGTACTACGCCAAGACTCAACTTGCGATCAACTAAACTTGCACCAGCTTCACTTAAATAACCTTGATTTGGAATGAGGCAACTTCTGCCAAAGCAACATGGGCAACATAATTTGTGCATCCACTTTGTCCATTTTGGATTTAATCTGCCATAAGGTTCTTCATCTTTTGGTTTAAACACACCTATTACATTCTGAAACAAAAATATGAAATAAATATCCGTATATGTAAATATATTCATGCATGGAAATAATATTATTGATTGTTTAGTTTCCCGGAAATTAACAATTACCCCTGATGGATTTTTTACAAAATAGCTTCCACTTGAACCTTGATAAATTCTCTCGGGATAAATGCCAATGTCTATTGCACATTCAGCTTGCCATACTAGTTCGGAAAATTGTGGATCATCTGTGGATGAAAAAAAATAACAATGAAATTACTATGGAATATTACAAAAATATATAATATTAATGTTAGATACCTGAAAATCTATTGAATGTGACGTCGAGTTCTAAACGACCAAGGAGAGGCTGACTCTCCCGGTCAATTCCTGGTGAATCAATGATTATATTTGGATCGATGCTAGAGTTTGTTATAAACTCAACGTCGGGTAAGAGCTCTGATGAATCGTCAGGGCACTGGAGTATGAGCAAAGACTTGTTGGTAGATGGCAACGGAGGCTGTGGAACTGTTGACAGATCAACCAGGGCCTCAGTCTCAACAATTGTCGCTGGACTTGTGCTATTCTGGCTCTGATACTCTCGATAAGGCACGTGCAACTGGCGCTGTTCTGAGTCGCTCATCACAGATACAAATGATTCGTTTCAATTTATTTATTTATTTATTTTTATATTCTAATTTTTGTTCTTGATATTTTCACTTGTGGTTTCTGTCACAAACTGTGAGTATTATTCAATAATATTTTTCGTTTCTATTCGTTTGTACAAAATTATTGAAATTGGTACAATAGCACTTCGATGATGTGTGTGAAAAATGTATTTGGTTCACGACATTCTTAGCGACATCCACCACCTGTCAATGACGCATAATATTGATATAATTGTCGATCCACTAAGTACTTCCATATATTACAGATGATTATCAAACGTAATATCTTGGAGTCACCTGAATATTCGAAAATGAATCACCATATGTCATAGCATAGTATTAATTTGAGTAAATGCATTGGTATTAATATACACTATGATTTGATCGTACAACCAAAAACACGAACAATCAACCTCAAAACTCAAAATTGAGTAGAATTGAGACAACAGCTGATGTGTTAGGTACAGTCAAGTCTCTTTATTTGCCCGCTTCATATTTGCACATTTCCCCTACACACATTCAGTCCCCCACCATCACGCTAAGAGTAGTTTGATTCAATTAACTGCGAGCTTGTTGTCATTATTGTGTATTAATTATATCAATTGGAAATTTCTTATTAGCTGACAACGTCACATTTCAATACGGTGGAATATAACAGCAAAATTAGAGATGTAAAAACATAGACGTGGAATCAGTGTATGAGCTTGTACATGGACCTTTTATCCATTTTTCTGAAGTTGAGGTTATAATTCCGACTCAACGCATATCCTCTGTGTCTTATTTCGGATTTAAACTGTGTCGATGTAGAATTTTAAGCTTAGCGATGCAATAATATTGTCAGGATTGAATAACATACAGCTTGACAAAATTTCATTTTGTTATATTCATATAGATTTTCAATCCGCCGCGCAAGCTCGGTCGTGTGGTTGGTTGAAGATGACATATGGTGGAAGAAATGGGAGTGGCATTCTTTCTTGCAATTCCAAAAAGTTTACTAAATGACGCTGAAGCGAGAACGTTCGCAGAGACACCTAATGGTGGAATACAGAACCGTTGAAGAGACATGAATAGCTACGATTACCTTTTTGGCTCAGACTGTAACTATCATGCAGAGTATTTATTATTGAAAAATGACGGTTAAATTCCCGGACATTTTGAAGAAAAATTCGAACATCATTGAATTTTTTTTTCATGGTACTAAAAAAAAAGGCGGATTATTTGTAGGAAAGCTAAAAAAGAATTCAGCTTTTGGCAATCCGGCATGCAACTCACCACCATACATTGCATCATGAATTTGCGCCAAAGCTTATTTATATTGAGATATTAAGCTTTTTTTCTCATCGTTACAGGTACTCTGAGAATACTCTTTCAAGTATATCCATTCAATGACCCAAACCAGCTAAGTTTTCTATTGGTGGCATATAGTTACAGGTTCTTACAGGTTTGATGATTTGATATTCGTGATTGGTCGTGATAATTCGTGATACAAGCAGACTTGTCAGTAGCAGTACAATGAAACATTATTGCCGTTGATCACAGTTGATCGCAGTATGTAGTCGCGTCCAGTCATCAACAGTCGCGTGTGTTTCCCCATTCCAAGTATAATTGTAACGTATTTTCAATGTTGCTCAGGATCCCACGAGCTTCAAATTATAATATATTTGAATCACACTATATATTAACTCATAATACTCATAAACAAAATTTACAACATTTTCAATTGTTATAAATTCTTCATTTTTTAATATCTCATAGTACATTTGCCATGTACTACACTTAATATGTATATACGAGTCCTTACTAATCGGTTACATATGTATATTTGAAAAAAGAAAACATCGAGCCAAAGCTATAATTACTTAATCATTTCTCTATATATTTATTTATTTATTTATTTATTTATTTATTCATAAATTTATTAATTTATACATTTGTATACTTATATGTCTGCATATAAATTGTGAATAATATTTGATTGAAATTGTCCTAACCGTTGATATATTGGAAAAACAAAATAATTCTTATTCCTGTAAAATAAAAGTAATTATCAAAATTCACGTGAATTATATTGAAAACAAGAAAAAAAAATGTTTTTCGTTTGTGTTGCTGTGGGTTTTGTCCTATTGGCTTCAAAATATCGGCATGACGTTATACGTAAAGTTCAAAATATTTGCCACAGTTTAACCAATAACAATATTACCGATAGTGATAAAGACAAAGATCATTATCAATCCGATGAAAAAAAAAAATTGACTACATTAGATACGGTAATTTTGGCCGATTCAGTGAAGGAATGCGACTCCGCCGTTCAACGTATTTACAGGTTGATTACAAATTTTGATTTATGATGCATGATTCAATAAAAGTATAATATAAATATTTGTTTACATTTACATTATTTTTTATTCGTATACTTTTGATATTCTCTACTTTAAGCGATTTTAAGTTTATGCCTCATATTTATATACATATATAAGTATACTTTCATGATTAACTTCTGTTTATAGCAATTTATCTGTTGGCGGTGGAAGTGTATTAGGCTTTGATTGTGAATGGGTGAATGAAGGACCTGTCTCGCTACTTCAACTGGCAACATACAATGGCATTTGTGCTTTATTTCGTCTTGGAAAAATTGGATTTGTTCCCCCAAAACTTCAGGCAAGTTTACAGCAACAAGAAACTTCTTATTTACTATTGTTAAGCAATCAACTCATTGAATAATGTGTGTGAATTCATGTAATTATGTTTCACAGGAATTATTGGCTAATGATTGCATTCTGAAGGTTGGTGTTGCTCCTTATGAGGATGGCAAGAAGCTAACGATCGATTATGGATGTACCGTGGTTGGAACAGTTGATTTAAGAACATTGGCTGATCGTTTGGGTATGCCAAATCGTAAAAGTCTGGCTGCTCTTTGCCTTCAGTATCTTGAGGTCGAAATGGATAAGATATTGGAAGTTAGATGTGGCGATTGGAACGCCGACACTCTAACAACTGAACAAATTGAGTATGCAGCTTATGATGCTATTGCCTCGGTCATGATTTATCATAAGGTAAATTGTGGAATGATGATGATAAATTCGATTACAATAATAATAGTAGTACAACAAATAATATATCGAATTTTTTAAGATACGAGATGGGAGTAACCAAGGCGATTGTATGTGGAGTCATCTCGCAATTTACATTAAAAAAACATGGGGCAAACCAAACTGTGCCCTTATTCACAATTTACCAAGTGGAATAATTGATACAAGGTACATACAAAAGTAAACTCACATATATCCATGCAAAACAATATTCTCTGATTAAATTATAATGTCAACACTTGAATATTTAGGTATAGAGCACCATCAAATCGACCAATCATACCGAATAATATTAATAATAACAATAACAATAAAATGATTAATGAACGTCAAAGTTCACCAAAAATTTCGTACAATATTCAAGTGAATGGTGTGCCAACACGCAAGGAGCCGTTGTACCATAATTGTTATTTGCAAGCACCTGATGGGGAAACATTATGTACGTGCGATCGCAAAAAAGCGGAATGGTATATCAGTAAGGAGTTGGGTGTTAAAGTTCAAGATGAACCATTCACTGTTCGATTGAACTTTGAGCCATCTGGTCGTGCTTGTGGTGAAGTTGGACAGTTTTACACTCAAGTTAAAGTCAACCAATGTGTTGTTTGCGGTGCTCAAGACAAGTTTATAAAGAAAAACGTTGTTCCAAGGGAGTATCGCAAATATTTTCCATGTAAGATGGATTTTAAATTATTAATTGTTCATCTTTGAATATTATAAGAACAAGAAAAAAAGATGAAAATATCAATTTCAGTTTCGAAAACATTAAATGTAATTGCTATATTTTCCGTCATTTCTATCATTTCAGTGGTTATGAAAGCTCATCAATCTCATGATGTCTTACTTTTATGTCCAACTTGTCACGTAATAAGCAACAGAAATGACCTAGAATTGAGAAAGGAATTGGCAGTAATATGCGACGCGCCTCTATCACGGTCGTCACAGTTTCCAAACAATGTCGATGATCATCAACAACAACGAAAAAAATACATGTCGGCAGTGAAAGCCCTTCGAGTGAATAGTTCCTTACTTCCGCCACATAGAAAACAAGAATTGGAGTACCGCATTCAAGAGTTCATGCAAAAGAGTTATACGTATCCGCGTATGTCAGAACTAGCGGGTGATGAATTTACCAGCGAATCTGTCACGACAGCACCATCCCATCAAACAAGATGTCCATCTCATGGGTTGAAGGTTTGAAACTTGTCTGACCTTCCGTCGAAAATATTTTCATATTCACTGTTTTTATTTTCCTTTTTTTTTTCATTATACCAAATAATATTCATTATCTCTTCATCATTATCATTCCAGGTGGTGCAATATTTTTCTGAATGTGAAGGTGGCCTTGTAGTTCTCGAACGAATGTGGCGTGAACATTTTCTCCATACGATGCATCCACAATATCTACCACAATTGTGGTCAGTTCGGCACAATCAAGAGCGATTAGAAATACGTAAAGTTCAAAATAGAATCAAGCCAGAAGACGCAAAGGTTGCGGGATTAACACGGTGATTTAACATAAACTTTAAATTTGATAGCATCCAAATTGTCATTTAAAATTGTATATATTTTTTAACTATTTATATGAGTGAGAAGGACCCGTATAAGAACGTGTACTACTCATTTAATGTCGCTCAAAACATTATTTCGTTATAAAAAACAAAATAATTGAAACTTATATTAAATATCGGATAGAAGCAAAAATATGTGTATAATATAGAGTTAATTTAAATTTGAAATTTAAATTGGTAGCTTTATTATCTTTTTCGTCAAACAATGTAATTTGAGTATGTATTTACAATGGTTAACCAAACAAACAAAAATTAAACATTTTCTAAAATTACTGATTATATACTGGTTGACAGTCATTTGATGATGGGGTGTCTTATTACAGAATTTTATGTACAAGGGAACAATCTAATCAATATAAATTAATTCCTTTTCTACTGACACTAAAGTCACTAATATCATTGTTTAGTTTCCTTTTCTGACGAAACCTCTTGACTTGCTTTGGTAGTAGTTTTTGATTGAAGCTCTTCATCAATGCGTTCCTTCGCTCGAACAATTTTTGACTGCAGGTAAAATGAACCACCTTTGGCTCTGTCATTCGCATCAAAAAGATACTTGAAATTTTTTTCCATAAGTTCTTTTTGGTCTGGTCGTTCGATATCGAGTATACGTAGTGCTTCTTCCAATGATATTCCTGTTCGGGCATTTGTTGCTGCCCTACGAGCACCTTGAGCACCACCTCCTCCACGTCTAGCTGCTTCCTGACTTGCAGCTATTTCCTGACGAAGTGCCCGAGCAAACGCTCTAGCAACTACTTGTGTCCCCAACACAATTATTTGAGCCAAATATTTGGCCATAACAATTTATTATTGACTAATTTGTTCTCGTTATCACAGTAGTTGAAATATCGAGTTCAACAATCAACAGTGTCCCTCGAATATTTCGTGTTTAACCTTTTTTCTAGGTTAGGATACAACGTGGGTATATACATACTTTAAACTTCATATATATACATGTATATATCTATATATACTGTATGTATTGGAAGAGATTGTGAGCAATTATAAGCTTTGTGACATCATGTACCGCCATTAGTTTATACAAACTTTTCATTGGTACAATAACAATATGCATATGAAAATAAATGTTCACCTATAATTTTTTTAATATTGAAACATTTTCCTCTCTCCCACTTTTATATCAATTTCGATGGAAAAAAAAATTCAACATCTTTTTATCATATATATAGATATATGCGTGCGTGTATGTATCGAAGAAATTGAATATATGGAAACTGCTGGCGGGAGAATTCAAAAATATACATAATACAGCGCCAATTCGATCATCATCGTGGTTATCATCACTGCTACACGTGTTGTTTGAATGACCATACGAAATCTCATGAATTTTCGTGCCTGCCACAAACCTCATGTGAACACATGTATGGAGTATTATGCCTCATTATGCACTCAATGTAATCATGTATCAACACTGATCAACCCACTCATTGCATAGATTCATAAGAAAAAGTATACACGTGGATCGATGCATATTATGTATATTTATGATCTACATGTGCCATGTCATTTTATATGTTTATATTCGAAATTTATATTGCACATACTAATTGTAGATGTTTATGTAGCATTGAATCAGGAAAATATATATATTACATTCTAAACAAGTTGGATTTATTTAGGCATGATGGTATTAAAATTTCGAAAAACTGGAGCATTACAGCATGAAAAATTTTTGTATTCACGTTGGATAATATTCGAAGAGCGAACGTGGTATCCATTCGTACATTTCATATAATATAATAATAATAAATAATAATACATATTTTCATATGTATGTTAACACATACAATAATTGTCATTCTCAATTTCGACGTATTCAACATGCTATCATATATATATAAACATGAACATATATGTACATATAAAGGTACATAGTTCAATACCGTTTTATATGATTTTTCACATGGACAGTTGTACAAATAATATTTAATTGTTTTTATTTTTTTGTTAGATTTAATGTGTTCAACCAAATGTGAATTTGCTACTTTTCCCTTGGCAATTTCACAAAAATAATTCGTGATATTGTATATTATATGTAATATTGTTTGTATTTTTCTTCAATAACAGATGAAAAAATTATAGTGAAAATATGAATCGTGTGATACGAGATGGAGAAATAAATTGGAAAATAGATGAGAAAGTTAATACCTACTTCAATAATATTTAAGTGATTATAAATTTGTATGTAAGTACAATATATGATACCAATTCTGTCGTCACTCGTAACAACTGTTACAGAATGCACTCACATTTCTTTGACAAATGTTTTTATACATTGCTCAAATAGAGATAAAATAAATTTTTTCATATACAATCAAAATCAATATTAAAGAATTTGATAATTTTAGTTAGATTGTTTCACTCAGAATATTAATTTGAACATATAGTTCACAGTTGGTCCATTGAGAAGTGACATATGTCAATTTTTCTATGTGCATTATGTTGATTTCTGGATCATTTTCATTAACTTCTTCAATCAGGTATTGGCAATGTGTGAAAATAATTTGTCGCTTTCGTCACTGATTCAAGAGACAAATTAAATAGAGGATGTACAGGTTCAACGGAATTCACATGTCGTTGGCCAATAACTACGGGTTTTGGTGAAATTTGAGATATAGAAAGTCCACTTAGCACGTAACAGGTGTGGTAAATATCGCGGCGTCTGTAGTAATGGTAGAAAAAAATAAGAAAATCAGTTATGTTTCGACTAATTCTAATAGTTTTTGTCAGTCATATAATTAATCTTACTTTCCAGGTTTGTCTAACAATCCGCCACAAGGATCTTGACAGCATATAAGTATATACTCTTGCAATGCCCGTTGATCAAATAACCAATAATTGTCTTCATGGAGTTTATGTTCATTCGACAAAATAGCATGAATGAGCGGAAAGGCCGCTCCTTGCCAAAATGAATAACATCCATCTATCAATTTATTTGTTCTTCCTTGGAAGCCACCTCCCAATTTCATCTGTTTGTTCACAAGCCATCGCTGAAACAAAAAAAATATTTCCTTCGTGAAAAACGACAGGAAGATAAAAATGGAAAAATAAATAAAGAAATAAATGAGTGAGAATTACGAGTAATGAAGGCATATGACACATATTGGTTTTGCCAAGTAGAACGAGCGATGCTAATCCACAATATGTGTAACCCCCATGTGCCTCCATATCAGGACAGCCACCAAATCCACCTTCCCACGTTTGACATTGAGATATCCATGTTTCTGCATTGCGAAATAGCTCAGGCGTATATAAATTTGTTATTTTTGCTACGGCTACTGCACAATAAACTCCTCTAATGTCCAATTCGCCTTCCTTGTGCATTGAAAAGCTACCATCGTCTGTTTTGAGTCGGTGAAAAAAATTTTTCAGACCGTGTCTAGAAGCCAATGTCTTCCTCATCATTCTTGAAAAAACAAAATAGTTCGTGTGGTTGTTTGCAAAAATAAAAGATGTTACCTATCGATTGAATCATATGCTTCTTTAGTTTTGATAATAGATAGAGCACAAACAGCTGCGTAAGTTGAGGCTAGATGTGGATATTGACCTGGGCCACCACAATATCCACCCTCATTATCTTGACATTTTGACAGAAACCTTACAAGTTTCGAGTTCTCTTCGTCTTCAAGTCGTTCGCCAAGAATTTCCAAGGCATGAAGACTCCAATAACACAGCCACGGTCTACTGCAATCCAAGGCCTGTAGATAATATTCGACATTATTCGACATACACTCTGCATCATTTCATTTTATACTTCAGTATTACCTCGTAGGATTCTGGCATGCTCGACAGGGAATTCTTCAAAAAAGCAACATGTCTACTGCGAGTTAATGTCGGTTCATTTGCTATTCGGTATATCTTTAACACTTGCTCTTCTACTCTTTCCTGGAACAAATGCAACATGGATAAGTTGATGAATCGACCAATGAAGCTGTCAATCGGCTAAAGGAATGAAAAACAAAAGACAAAACAAGAATTATTACTTGTTCCAAAGATGTTGTAGTCTCTGTCTCCTCATCGTCTTGGGTAACGTTTAATAGACTCGAAAAACTTCTCATAGATTCCACTTCACCATGAATTGTATTTTTCCACATTGTATCCAAGTGAAAATCAAACTTTGATTTCTGCCGTCCTGGAGGAAGAATCGACTCCGGGTGTTTTCGGCTTATTCCCCCAATTCCTGATTGCTATTACCCCCTCCTTATCATTATTTCCCGCGCACTTCTTGAGTGCGTGTATCCCTACGCGCGCGCAATTTTTCAAACACCACAAGTCAATGAGTTTGTTTACCTCGCAAATATACCGTTGAACGACCAGATGACAGTAGTGATATAACAATAAGTTATGAAATTAATTTATTAACATTCATTATCAATATTATTTCTAATTTATCCATCATTTGTTTATTATTAAGCCATTTCGAGTTCTGGACAAACTCAATAAACAAACAAGTAAACGAATAGAAAGATGTATCAAAAATATGAATTAATCCGATAGATAATGTTAAAACCAGAGTAAAAATTTATATGAAAGCACGTATCATATTTCTTACATTATGCAAAAGGACATTTTTCTATTCGTAGATCGCCATCGCGCGTTTCAAAATCACCAGCCCTGGGAGCAAGTGCATAAAGCAAAAACGGACTATTTCGTTTCAGTGTAGGTTATGTGCTGCACCGCAATTGGTTGAATCCGCCATCTGCTATAAATAATGTCTTGAAGGGGGAAAAACTCCGAAGATACCCGAAGTCGACTCTTACTTCAAGATAAGAGTTGGCAAATTATAACCTATAACTTCCATTTCGTATGATGTCTTGTCGGTCTCGATTCAGCAATATATTAATTGAACATTTTTTTATATAGATTACTCATATGCATGGTGACATATATATATATGACATATATTATTCATCATTATTATTATTATAATCATTATTATTATTCTGAAAAGTATGTACAATGATGCCCTCATCGATGAGCCCCCCCCCCCCCCCCCCCCCCTTATGTCCAAATACATGCCCATCACTCATAAGTAAGTATCTAATATGTTTGCAGGGGAAAGTGGGGGATTTGCGCGAATGCAAAGCAAGCAAGAAGAGCTTCGTCTTATCATTTACACCTATATATATGATATGGATGGTTGTGATAAGTTCCTGATGGGCGATTATAACCTAAAAATGTTGGTCTGATAAAAAAAGTAAATAGGATGAAACAGTGTATTTTTTGTTCGAAAATGACGAACAATAATGTAAACAGCGATTCGATATTATGAATTGCTTATAGGAATGTGTATTTTATAGAAAAGTATCACAATATATAATTATTGAGAAATGATAATAAACTGTGAATGTTGTGATTTGAGGTTGAAACATTTTGAAATAGTAAATTTTTATGGTGTAGAAACATGTTTTGCATGGAATAATGAAAAGTTAGTGGTTTTTCCATACGATCTCAACACTTCAACAACAAAGCTACCATTAATAGTTGCTCCAAAACCTATAAAGAGCGTGCACAGTTATTCAGGACGAGTCTTTATTCTGTTGAGACCGTGTGGTATCTATAAATTTAAAAAGAATCACGAGTTTGTTGTATTTACAACTTCAGCTATTGGAATATGTACAAAATTCTATGAAGTATTGAAGCTGAAGGATACTTATTTATGCTTGAACAATGTATGTGAAAAGACGAGCAAACAATTGTTTAAATGCACCGAAGTTATATCACCAGTCGTAGGTGTAAATTTGGTGTGCACATTAGTGTTAGCACCAGACACTGTAAGCGATGCATTGAAACGGATTTTATCGCCAGAAAATGATAGTGTCTACATGATTGCTAATGAGAGGAAGTTATACAAAGTCTGTGCTGACAGTACCCAGCTTATTTATACTTGCCAATACATTATAACTGATATATCGATAATTCATCAGGAAGAAAAGACAACTGGATTACTATTGAAAACAGATTCAAACACAATTGTCGTGGGATTTGTTGATGATAACACTTTATGCTTTAAAACAATTAATATTGATACAACAATAAACACCGCAGTTGTTAAATTTTTAGAAGAAAATGAAATTTTAATTGTTTATTCGGACAGTGAAAAAGTACATTGTTCAAGACAAAGACTTGATTCTGATACATTGGAGAAAGTGAATTCTAGGAATGAAAAAGTACTTGATCTGAAGAGCTATAGGGGAAAAATATTGGGTTTGACGAATACCAATGAGTTGATTCATCTCGAGTTTGATATGGCAGAAAAATTGAACACACTAGGGATGGATAATTTTTGCGAATTGAAGAGCAGTATGTTGAAAGGTTCGGAAGTAATTGTCGAAAATATTTGCGAGAAAGCGAAGGAATTGGATGCTTGCAATGAAAAGTTATTGATTGAACAAGATAAACTCAAACGAGTCAATATCTACGCACACAAACAACGATTACCACATCTTCCAAAAATACATGTGAATCGTATGGCCGATTGTTTATTCTTGATAACTACTTTTGATTATCCGTTACCGCGAAACACCAATATATTTGTTAATTTAACGTGTAACAATCAAACTCAATTTAGTTCAAAGTTGGTTGACGATAGGGAGATAACAGTGGAAATGCCATTGGTGCCAGAAATGCTGGATAGTACATTGAATATCAGTATTGATCTAGTCACGTTCAGTGAAGTCAATCAGCCTTGGTGTCTCATTCGGAATTGTATTAAAGAACCAACATTACGAGATCGCACGAGAACTCGTCAATTGTTGAGTGATAAAAAAAATTTTCTCAATGCAAAGTTGAGCGCGTTACGGAGTATGATGGAAAATGGTGATAGTATCGACATAAAAAAGCTGTCCAATCTTAAAAAAAGTATCCGTAGAGATATTCCAGACTTGTGAAACTCATCTTTATATACATACATGTTCTCAGTTCATAATATATTGAGTTCAAATTGTAATTATTTGTACTTATTGTTTTTTCCGAAAGATAAAAAAGCATGATCAAATAAATAAATAAATAAATAAATAAATAAATGAGTGAATGAATGAATAACTAATTTCCACATTCTAAAATAAAAGTCCATAGAACCTTTTTGCGTGTTATAAATAAATTGCGTGAATGCAGGGATTTTTTTTGTTTCTTTCTACTTTGAGGCGACGATACCCAAGTGTATATTTATGTACACAGTGTAAATATGTTCCTTTATTGTTTACGAATGATCCAAAGTTTTGAAATGCTTTATTTGTTTGAACAACGTCATGTATAAATAACCGTACATTGTGTTGCCGTCATGGGCGTACCGCATTAATTTTATCACTATTCTTTGATAAATCCAACTTGATGTGATGGCAAACACAATTGTGCAATTATATCATCCGGAACTATTGGATCAGAACATTTGTACGGTCAATTTTGAAAAAATCGGATATATATGTATATGTCACTTGGTAATTGCGAATTTTCATACTTTTGTTTACAACTTGTAAACATATATATGGCCGTAGATTTTTCACTATATTTAATGTGTAGCGTATTGTAATCTGTATCTAATTTGATAACCACCAATGTAGAGTCAATAGAGAACAAGTTTTTTTTTTTATAAATTCCACAAAGACATGTATAGTTAAATTATAGTGGAAAAATATATAAAATAGGTCGATAAATGTAGTTCTCGCCGTATATAACAACAGAAGTGTTGAGAAGCAGGGGAATATTCACAATTGACACTGATGAGTTCATATAAATATATTAATTTTTTAAGAATTTGATGTTGACCATATGATTTTTCTCCGTCAGATTTGCTTAAAGATTTTTGATTTAGCACTCTTATAATACCAGTAATACTACGGTGTGACAGAAACTCATTCAAATGATTAACTTATAACGGCTGTTGAAGAAATAAGTTGGTCTCGAAATAGTTGAGGGGAAGTTAAACTACTTGCAACTTCCTTACGAACTCCACTGACACCAACATCTACACTAGCCTTTTCGCCGCTTCTTTTTGTGCTGTTACCGCGACTTGGTTGCCACAATTTTACAAAATAGGCTCGAAAATTTTCGGAATTGATACCATACAATATAGGATTAATAACAGTATTCAATTGGGCAATGATTAAAGTCCATATAAAGTGATGTGACTTGAGAAAAAAATTTGTATCCTCAGTAGGTCGATGACCATCCCAATAAATTAACAACATAATTATTGTTATTGGCGACCACATTATCAACACTGTCACAACATTGAGCAATAGAATGCGGACGACTCTCAAATGCTTAAGAAAACGAATTTCCTCGAGTTGCGACAGACTGCCTACACGGCCACGTTGACTACCGGTTGTCACAGATATTGTTGATGATTTCCTGCCAATCCATGGCATCAAGGTTCCAACGACTGATAACTCAGAGTCACGTCTTGCTGCTGAATCTTGTGCCTAACAATAAATAATTATATTATTCGTTAGACAACAGTAGATAAATTCTTGTAATAAAATCATTTATTTTACTTGTGCTACACATGAGACAGCCCATCGATTTCTGGTATCAAAAATTCGTTGGAAAATTCTTTGATAGTAATAGACAAGTAGAGACATTGGCAATAAACATCCAACTATTGTCATTGGAATCATAAAACACAATGAAACGTTCACCGTGTCATTTCTTGGAAATATTAGGGTGCAGATTGTGTGTTGATGAATTGTTATCTATGGATTGCATGAAATAAAAGGATGAAATGACATATTATTTTTAGTTACGTAATATATCAATATTATAGATATGATTTGTATATGTATTAAAATGACGTGAAGATAATAAGTGTAATTTAGAGAATCTAGGTAAAAATTTCGCCAAGAGAAATCCCATTGGAAATCATCCCACTGGAAAAAATTGGATAAATGTGGGTTGCCGGCGATTCATTAATTGTGGGAGTGCCTCGATAGAATGGAACATTCCAAAAAAAACTATCTAGATATAGATAGCATTGGAAAAGAACAGTTCCGGTATAAAAATAGCCCACGTAAAGAATAGTCTCAGATAGTATAACTTGGTTGATATAATGTGGTGAATGAGTGATCAACCTACCAGATAAAATTACGGAAAGTTAAATCGTAGAACTAACGTTGTTTATCAATAGTGGGGTTCGCAAAACCGTAGCTAATTTCCGTTATTACATTTCCCATCAGCTTTTGTTTGGCTGTTTTTTTTTTTGTCGGTTTTCAACACATTTAGTATTCCCCCAAAAAATGGTGGGATTATTTCTAGTGGGATTTAACCAACTACCTACTATATTTAAGGGACTGACTTTTGTTCTGAACCAAAAAGCAATTGGCAGAAACATAGCTGATCCTATTATCCAAGTGATCAAACTGCCAATGCAAACTCTGGAAGTTGTCATAGCACTTCGATATGGCGCAACTACTAAGCATCTGTGCCTGTCCATTGATATAAGTGTTAAGGTCCATAGTAAAACAAATCCGCATACAAACTGTGAAAAGAGTAGTTATTAATGAAATAGGATATCGATTTCTTTTTTCTATCTTTTTCTCGTACAAACATAGTATAGCATGAAAGTATGTTGAGGTATATCAGTATAATTTACAAGATTTACAGAAATACATACACTCAGAGAATGTACTGATATCAGTGGAGGGCGTACCAAAAATATATTTCAACAGATTGCCCGTTTTATTTAAGTGTCAATATTTCTAATAATTACTATAATATATTAAACAGTATGTTTCAAATTGATATCTTACCTGTGAATACGGTAATAGTTTGCATACAATATCGCCCAAACACCAAGACTGTGTGAGTCTAGTAGATGCAACAGCTGGTACCCCAAGTGCAAATAACAAATCAGCAGCAGCTAAATTCACTAAATACATATTTGTTGGATTGCGTGTGTCCTTATATTTCAATACACATATAGCAATTCCGCAATTGGTGGCAACTGCTACTACAAAAGTTATTGCGAGCACAAGGACCTGTAAAACATTTACATCCAATTATATAAATATAAAGAGATTTTACAAAATTCAGAAATTATAATAATATTGCAGTAAAAATTATGCTTAATAAGAGGACACGTTTTCAGGGTCGACACAACAGATATGTCTGTCTGTCTGTGGCTATGTATTGATCTATCAGGGTTGGTCATATTTCAACAATTCATTTTGCAAAAATGCGACAGGAAAATATGTTTAACATGAGTTGAATGTATGAGGCAAAATATCTTGTTATTTACCTCAACTCCACTAGCACTCTTGCGATCTCCAAATTGACTGTAATATGTAAAATAATATCTCCTTCCCCAGTCATCATCTTCACTCAATAGATATGAAGAGTTCATATTTTTCACTTTAAAATTTTCTCCATGAAATTTCATAAGAATTCTTTCCTGATGTGTGTCATCCTTTTATTAGCTGTCTGCACTTCCTTCATTCATCACTATCATATTTATTTAGTGCTCCACAATCACATAATGTTTACATTCAACAATACTTTCTCGATTATAATGTTCTTCCATCATGATATAATTTTATTTCGGTTGGATGGCTACATTGGGATGTTCTTCTCAAGAAAAAGCGTAAGCTTTCATACTGTTTCAAGAATTATTAAACAATTGTGTTTGGTGTTTCAATGTCGAGGAAAAAAAATAAACGCTGGGCATATTCCTACATAAAATAAACATGTAACTTTTTTATTGCTGCCAGACTGATTTATATATTCTACCGGGTTTCGATTTTCGTTCAATGAATGTTTCATCCACATGTTCCTTGCACGGTAAAACTTTCAATGTTAACAATGAAATGAAAGCATCATAGCGAGAATTAGAAGCAATAGATTAAACAGTTATGGATGCCGTGGGCATGGTTTATTTAAAAGGTAATATTGCTAATTAATTTTCAAATGGATATCGTATATTATGATACATATAATATGGGGTTAATATATATGATATATTCTAATGTTTATAAACATTTTTATTCTGCACTACGAATGTAATCAATTTTTTATTTCTCCAGAGACACACAAACTCATATTATACTCTATATTTATAGGTATTGAGTATATTGTTAATTATCTTCGATTAATTGTTGCAATTTACATGTATATGAGGAATTTTTTAGGATAGATTATCTTTGGCAGGTGTTAAAATTCTTCAAAGCATTATATCTTTTATTTAGTTATACATATATACTTAAAATGAACATATGAAATTATAACAGAATAAAACACAATTGCCTATTTAGAAAAATGTATGTTTCATGTGATGTGATAATAATAATTAATTTTTCCGCCACATCAACTTCATTTCAGACTAAAACTAAGTACAGATACTTCCTGCCAAACTTAATTTTCCACTATAAATTTCAGTCTTATTATATATATCGTTGCTAGAATTATTATTGTGTGTTATGGAATTGTTTTATTATCAACAATTAAAAAAAACCATTTAACTGATAACATTATCAATCAAATTTTACTACTTCAATATCTGATTTCAAAATACATCTGATTAAATACATCAAGTGAAACGAGATCATCGTGATGTAAATTACTGATTTGGTAAATTATGTGTGCATAATTACCTTGTCATTTCAATTAATGGTATCGAACACCAGTACTCCACTTATATTCAGGGTATTTATATAATCAACAATAATCACAATAGCTAAACAACAATTTTTGTTGTTTATTTTTGTATTTTTGTTGTAGATTTTAAAGAGTGCATTATTTCCGGTATATTTTACATGATAGAAGAATTTTCGGAACCTAATAAAATTACTAAAAGTTGGATATAATATTTTCAAACTGTTGTATCACTTCACAACGTAGCTATCCCTGAATACTGAATAATGAAATTGCGTGAATGCCTCGCATTGACTGACGCGTAGTTGCTCGATTCGTCATATTATATTATAGATCCATTGCCAATATTCAATTTGATTTAACCTCTCTTTGCGCATTATACTGAGAGTCAACGAGAATTTTCATACAGCAGTTCAAGGTTTGCACTCAGACAGTATTATGGAATAACTCATGAAAATCATACATAGATGAAATATTGTTGACATGCCGAGCTAATATGAAGTGTTTTCAACTGCAGTAATAGTTTCAAATACCCTGATGTTGGAGACTCATAAAAAGGGCGAAGAAATTGAGGTTTTGTCATCCTCTTGAAATTCGAGACTTATAAAACGAAAAAAAAATGAAGAAACTCTTCTTTTCAATGGTGTATTGTAACCGAATAAACTAACATCACCCAAATGCCGTTTGAAGACTTATTTTTTTCCATAGATTTTTATTTGACGTATGAGCCTGTGTTATATTCAATTGAAATGTTACACAATTGAGTTTGTAAACTGACAAGACATACTTGAAATAATGAGAAAAAAATTTTCATTGTCATTTTTGTTTAATTTTTCACGAATACATAATATTCTCATTTTCAATTCAATACTTCTTTTTCGTTGATCGATACTCATTGTTGCAAGTCTGAATATCGACATAATAATATAAATTTGACTTAGATATTATACAATTTCTAAACACTATTTTTTTCGTTTCATATTATTAGTTCTTACTTTCCATTCAATTATGAAGCACGTGTATATATATAGTTTTCCCAACTCTCTGAAGCTTGTCAAAACATTCACTCTCATTCTTATCACTCGCACACAACATTCATGCACTTATGATTGTGATTGTGGAAATGAAATTCCTTATCCAATTATTATAGAATGGTAAATGTATTAATTGATATCATATTTCACATAGGTGTATGCGAAAAAAAAAGATCAAATTTGTGCATATTTATATATGGCTACATGATGATATTATATAAAATTTATGAATCTATGCAATGAAGTTATATACCTTTTTATCGTATTGAATAAGGAAATAACTAAAGATAAAATAAAAAATAGCAAAATGTATGAATTGAACACTTGATATTAGTTTTATTCGCGTGTGTCAAAAATCAATATGTTGATGACATGTATATAGAGATTAAATAAATAAAAATATATATCTTTAAACTATTCTATAGAGAGGCAAGTTTGTATGCATAAAGGGTATCCGAAAAGGAGCCTAGTCTGTGTGTTTGTGAATTTGGAATTGAGTTTAATAAATGCGTTCTTTGATCATCGAAATTATTGTAGTATTGAAAAATAAAATGTAATAATTCTTGTATTGGTTGCCCAGATGCGACACGGTAATACACCTACAGTATTTAAATGTATATGTATATATGTGTGTGTAATGAAAAATAGTCATTTTGGTTGCCGAAGATATATTTTCACTGATTTCTTGTATATTCAATGAGACAGATGGTTTTATAGATTTACGACAACGTAATAAAATGTATGATAGACACAATTCATATGCACACATATTGTCAATGAAAATATCATTACAGTAATAACAAACAATATATTCGATACATGTATATGTGTATATATAATCAACAACATGGTTTCACATTATCTCCAATCAACAACATGCATGGCAGTAAATATTTTGAATTTTTTATGGTTAAATTTTCATCTGAGGTAAAAGGAAAAAAAAATAAATAAATAAGAGGCACCCCAATCATGGCTCTCATAATTCCCAGTATTTGTTTATTCAACTCGTTTTATACGACTCACGAATGGAGTATTTGACTCATTTTTTCATGGTCTTTCAATTCAATTAACTGAATTATAACATTCTCGATGAAATTCTTCCAACGCTTCAGCAAATCATTCATTCACAATACGGTAACGCCAAATATAATACGCCACACACTGTTACAATCGAGAGATCTGATGTAAAAAAATAAAGTTCATTCAAGTAAAAAGCGGATTCCAAATAATCTATAAAATCGTATTAAAATTTGATATTCATCACATAACACTTACACATACTTACACATACACGCGGGCGCGCACGCATAATGTAAGCACATTCAATACATCTTATTATTTTCCGATGTGACTTAAATGGTACATACGTATGTATTTAATAGAATGACCGATAGTGATGATAATTGATACATAAAAATAACATTAAATTGTCCATAGCGTATCATTATTGACAATTACACAATCCATTTTTCTTTCATTTCATAACAAAAAATTAATTTTCAAGTACTTACAAGTAACTATATCGAAAAGTGTACCCATTTTGTTCATAAACAATTTATCCATGTTTATTTGTTTCTTTTTCACTTTTTAGTTTTGAAATAATATTTTCTTTGACGTGATGATATGAAACGAAAATGAAAAAGAAATCATAATAATAATATAAAATATACACTACTATTCACTTTGACTATCGGTTTGTTCACTGGAAAATATTGAGGCTGGCGGCGGAAGTAAGAATATGACAATCATTCTACCAGACATCATGCACCGTTGAATATTGAATGGAAATGAATTGGAATGATATTTACAAGTAACGATAATGAAGATGATATTTACGAGAAACGCAAAATCATGTAGTATTTCTTTTTTTCTGTTCACGTATTCATATACTCATGTGAATTATAGGCGCGATGATTTTGGATCTCTTTTTTGTTTTATTTTTTTATTTTTCGCTATAAAATTGCGAATTATTTATATCTCTAGCGGCTCCTTTTGAATCATTTTTCACTGTATTCTACTGATTACTTTAGATTAATAGTTTCGTGAAATGGTGAGGCTGGTAGTGATCTCACTATAGCTGATGAATGACATTTTGGTGTTTATTCCCTGAGTGGAAAAATAATACACGACAAATTGTAAAATAATTGTAAACAAAAACTTGTGAAAAAAAAATCACAAAAAAAAAAAACAAAGACCGGGTACAACTTCTGAAATCTCTAAGATAAAAAGAAATCCAACTACAAATGTGATAAATTCACATATTTGATTGTAAACATACATATATATATATACACTGTTGTTTCCTTGCCATTTATAGTATATCAACAAACTGTACTCATCACGATTTTCGTCACGCGACTAACTAATTTGTTAAGTACCAAAACTTTTATTGAAATGAAAAATATCACGCCAAAGTTTTGAATTTAATTTTTGCATTTTGAAAATATCCTCTATTATCATGATTACTGTGATTCTTACTGCAGCGTTCATTCAATGGTGCTTCAACAGCCAACACGATTCGATTCGTGTGGCCATTTTGCATATGTTAAGAACGGTCTTGTTTTGATAATAAATTAGTTCTTTCTTCGTCATCAACATTAGCTGTTTTGCCGCTCAAAATTCGTGCTGCCTCTGATTGACGTGCAGCAACTTCAGCATCTAAATCCAATTTACAATCGCCTTCAACAGCACTCGGTATTTTTTCTATTTTTACGGGTGAAGTTTTTAACTGGCCATTCGCTTCAGTTTTCGATGGAATAAATTTGGCATTTGTGATTGGACTGGCACTAACTGGTATCGGTGATGTCGGTGCTGTTGCACTATGTATTGGGGATCTTTGAGTAATCTCTGGTATTTTTACATCGTCACCATTACGACTGAGTATTGGCGATGGTGGTGCACTGCGATCGTCCTCATCCAATGAATGAAGTAATTTTTCAACTTCATCATCAAATTGATCATGACTTGGCGATGGATCTTTTTGGCTTCTCTCCAGAAGTGTAGCGCGCTTAGCTGCAAGATATAGTGAACGTTTCACTTTAATATAAAATACTTCTGTAATTGCGCGAACGGTATAGTCAGCCACAAATGTGTGACGTAACATAGCATCCAAGTTGATAGATTGGATACTGCCCAATGTTTGTGGATTTGCATTAGTCGTGGGCGATTCTACTGCCACACCAATGTTTGCGCTCAATGCTTGACATCCAAAATACGTAAATGGCCCACTCTCAAATGTTAAATTTTCCTTTCCAACTGTGACCTCGACACGACCTTCCAATATCAAAACAAAGTAATCCACAGGTTTACCCTGTAGATAAATAATAGCACCAGCATCATTCCTTGCTTTTTCACGTGATTTCACTTTGATATGATTAATAATATCTTGTTTGAGCAGTCGACGTAATATTGTCTCCGATATTGTATCTGGCTTAAATGGTCCAACTGTCGTTGACAAATATTGAAACATCGCTAATGTTAATTGTGGCGATATGTGAATTCGTTGACTATCTTTTTTCTCAGCGAACAATGTGAAATCGGGCATTTTTGGGCGAGTTGTGAGTCGCTTGCGTTTACTCCGATTATCTGTAAATACATCAGTCTCATCCATAATCTCAGCCTGTATTAATTCTTCAATAACATCTTCTAACGTGACCAATCCGATAACTTCATAGAACGGATCTCCCTCGCCTTCATTATTCACACGTTGCACGAAGGCCATGTGTCCTTTGTAACCTAAACGTTTAACAACATGTTTTTTTTAGATATCATATAATTGTGTGTACACACAAATATAAATATTCTACGGTTGAGGAAGCTTTTTCATCATTTTTTACCTTCTTTGAATTGTTTAAACATAACATCTAAAGTGACATCTTCAAAAACAAAGTTGCACGGGTTTTGGTAAAATTGACAGAGAGTTTTGAGTGGAGTATTATCATCAGGATCGACGAATGCGAGGTCTTTTATATAGAGCATCGTTATTATATTGTTCCTCGCACCTTCATACACGGGAATTCTTGAGAAACCTGTTGAATTATAAAGACATTTTTCAATTTATTTATCATAGAACAACTTGAGATAAAATATATTGTATAAATGAATAATTGATAATATTTCATCATCACTATCAGTAGATTTATGTCGGTCAATGATTATTTTCTGGCAACATATCTTACGCCCAATTGATAAAAAAATTTTCGTTTTTAATCAGTTTGCGATATTCGTTTGGGTAACGTGTAAGTGAAAGTAAAGATGGGACATAATATTACCAGATTTCATGATGTCCGATACGGTTTCAAAGTCGAGAACTGCGTTGTAATCCAGCATGTAAACGTCCTCAATACGTGTCATAATGTCTACAACGGCTTTTTTCCTCAACTCAAGAGCACCAGCAATTATGTTAACTTCATCTTTTTCCAAGTCATTATAACCAGTTGTCACCTGAAATTTAATTTATATCAATCATTATCAACAATAATGATCAATTACATAAAACAAAATGTAAATATGTAACCTCAATATTCGTCATGGGTTTTTCCAAAAATATTACGCTGTGAAAATATTTAGAGTTCACAGATATCGAGTTTATTATCTTTGACTAATGACTTTAACATGATTTTCAACAGTTTTATTACCCGCCAGTAGTCACTGACAAGAATACATCGACAATATCTATACTCTGAATCTTTCCATTAGGCTATTTGATACACTTTCAAGCTGGATATTGGGTGTCGGTTTGCGATAAGAAAAACGAAAAGTTGTGGTTACTCGAACGCACGTGTTACATATATATGCATTTTGACAAATCAAATAAGAGGAAATTGAAGTAGTAGTCAGCTATGTCATACAACGATATTGCTTAAATTTTGCAGCCTATTGGTAGCTCGTAATATTTTTGAATGTTCATTTGAGAGTCACTGCACCGTCATACGATAACAGTCATTCGATAACATAAATTGTAATATCATATTGCTCTCGTATATGATCAATCTTTGTCTTTTATACGTCAATGAAATCATAAATAAACAAGAAATAATTGTTCATTCCTTAACTCCTCTCCCCATACATAAACATAATTATATTGTATCAATTTCGTTAATGCTCCCTAACTATGACAATCAATACCACTTACCCTAACAAGCTCCTTCAGACGTTCGCGATTATATACATTTCCAATCTCTTCACCGAGCATACAATCCAAAAATTTACTAATTGGATAGCTCAAAGGAAATGTAAGCCACATAGTCACCTTCGTGATGTAGATTGTTTTTGCACCCACACACAACCCGTGTCTACTGCAGAATGCCTGATAACAATCAAAATAAATAGTATTTCTTGGGAATATGGGGGAACGACGAAATGTATATAATAAAATTAAATTGATTACGTACTTGGGGTGAGATTTCACCAAAAATTACTATAGCTATTGTGGAGCCAATGATTGAGAATAAGCCAGACGTCAGATCATCCAACAAAATGGTGAAAATTGAATTAACAAGAACGTTGGAAAAAAGAATAGAACACAATAGATAATTTCCATGGTTCCTCACTGGTTGAATTGTCCTAGCGTATTTTCTTTCCTTCAATATGATTAACAACATAAATAATTAAATTCTCCAAAATGGATAGATATGATTTATATGCGATTATATTATACCGTTTCGGTGCCAGTATTGCAGAGAATTTTTAATTCCGTGTGATCCATGGACATGAGACCCAAATTGAGACCGGAAAATAGTGCAGAGAATGATAGACACACCAATATAATAACAATTTGAAGCCATTGTGGTAAAAACTTAGCATAAGTTTTTATCTAATAAACAGGAAAAAAAATAAAGAATTATTTATCCACATCAATTTCAAGATATATCTATGTACTGTAATCACATATCATCACGCAGTGATGATATGATAACAGGTTCTTGACTATCTAAATTAATCTGATCAAAATTTGGGTTAATCATTTTTCAATTACGTATCCATAAATTACCATTTTGTAGCTCTGTGTGCCTTGATGCTTGAATAATGATTTCTCATTATTTATTCCCGAATATTCTGTATGTGTTATGCAAATATAAAAGGGTGAGCCCAATGGTAGCTGAACATTTATAGTTGCTGAGTTCTGCTCGATATTTTCCACCTAAACAAAAAATTTGACTTGATTGTTAGAAATGTTTTATATCTTCCATTATGATATATTAATTGTTAAATCGTATATGAACAAGGCAATTGAAAGGCCACAAGAGAATAGCTTACGATAAATTCAGCGGTTTTAATTTTATCACACACTGTTCCCGGTTGCTGTGACATGTCCGTAAATGTAACACGTGTGCCATTGGTAATGCCAGTACCGAATAAGCGAATAACTGCAGCAGCTCCAGCCAAAATTTCTGGAATTCCTTCCTTAGAGATAAACACATCTGACTCTGGTGTTTCCACTCTTAAACCTTCAATTATTACTCCATTGGTATTGGCTAATGATTTGTTTTTTTCCACACTATAATCTGAATCATCATTGGTAGCGCGTTTTGAACGCATATTATTGCTGGAATGGAGATTAAATTGTTTTGGAGTCAATTTATAAGTCATTTTTGTGATATTTAAATGTATAAGAGGTACGATGAAAAGTATAGAATACGTAACATGCGATGAGATAGGGATTCTGGATATTCCATATTAATAAAGTCTATGAAGATGAAAGTATGCCAGTGGGTCAAGGTGATTCTAAGAATAGGGGAGAAGAAAATTAAAAACAAAAGAAAAACTGTGGAAAAAACAGAAAATAAAGTAAAAAAAAAAAAACAATCATCCAATATACTATTGAAATTTCAGGAAAATTTGACAATCCATTATACATGTATTTGTATTTAGGAGGAATTTAGTTTATTATTCACATTATAGTACGGGAAGTCGTTAGGTTGATGGTCAGACGGTGAGTCATAGTACAACTGCGATGAGGGTCAAAACAGATATCACAAATATAACCCACGTGCTATATCAGCTATTTAACATGTGTACCATTTATGTCAGTATTAAAATGCTACAAGAGGAATCTCGCGCACTTCAATAAAACGATGATAAAGTATGAATATTGATTTCATAGCGGTTGAAAATCCAAACTAACGTTGAATGTAAATTGACCAATCAATAATTTAATCGTTGTGTGAATGATGAGTAATTATATTAAATAATATATGAAATTTATGCGCATTTCATAATTGATTAGTGATAGTCAGCACAGCAATTGTGCAGATTTATGTTTAAAATCTATTCAGTAGAAATTAATGATAAATGTAAAAAAATAAAAACAATCTAAGTATCGTAAGTATATAAAGTCTGGCATATCGGGAATACCGATGAGATGTGGGTCACGATATCTATTTTTGTATATACAATATATATACAGTCATGCACAGAAGGCGGGTGGACCATTTCACACTCAAAGACTAACCTCCTTGAATCATTGGTTTAATGTCAGAATGCGTAAACAATTTGATATCTATAATATTTTCAATTCAACGGATACAAAAAATGTTGAATGAAAATAAAAAAATACATAAAGCCGGAAAATTCAATATCAAATGGAAAACAGAAAGCGTACAAATGCCAGAATGATTTGAATGTTTTTTTGATATTGATTACACGTGTGTGTTTACGACATATCTATTTGGAGGAAAATTAAACTGTTATCCATTGATCGTTAATCGAGCGGTAAATCTGAGAGATGCACACATATCTATTCTGCCAAGTTTCAAAGAATAAATATCTCAGTAGAAATAATTAAGAATGAGCAATTGTATGAGAACAATTGTAAATATTGTTGATGAATTGGTTGTGGTGTACGATAGATAATTTAATAATTGTGTATTCTATCGAAATGATGGAAAGAATGTGTCGTTAACGAAAAACTCAATTTCGAATATAAATTGTTCTATTTTGCCGGTGTGAGTTTAATTAATTGTTGAATTATAACGTCTGTTATCGTTCTACATTTGAACTCACTTTTTGAGTATGAATTCGCTGCTAATACTGCCCACAGGTTCATCAATCCATTTATTATCAATGCTTTGCAGACAAAAATAGACATTGGTAACCAGAAAATCCTTTTGTTTCGATAGTCCATAAATTGCCTTATCACCTTTATCAGCGATCCAAATGCTTTCAAGAACATTTTTACCATCACCACAATCATTTTTGTCTAATGACCATCGATAATTATCAACAATTTGTAAACCATAACCTGTCACTTCTACCAGAAATTGGTAATTATAGAGATCCGTCACAAGCCCATTCAATTTTACCCCAAAATCATCACGATTTATTAATTTCACAGATGTTACATGTGTCGGTGAATTAATTTTTATATCATTTTTATTATTTATTGTGATGGCATTTACAGAGACTATATTAAAAAATGCAACGTTAATAATAATAATAATAAGTAAAAGTGCCGGTGGTCTACACAAACGATCAGGATTTTGAGACATTGTGTGATGAATGGTGATATACGAATGGGTACGAATGGCGTGGATTGGCGTGGATTGGCGTGAATAACGTGAATGGAGTTTAAGGGGCCCCGTTTCAACCGTTCCACTTGTTTCACTCGTTTCTTGGTTGTTTGAGTTTATTAAGTTTGATACAGTGGTGGCAACGGTCCGCGTGCATAGGTGTTCACCAATGTGGCGTAATATTGTACAGCCGTGACGCAGTAAATACTCTTTGATGGCTATTTTCGTTATTGGCAGAGATTTGGACAGCTTCTGCCAACTTCGAGATATTATAACTAGATATTGAAAGGAATTATTGTTCCACGTTGATGAAGTTGGTGTTATATATGGGTTTTGATTGAGTAATGGTTGTTGTTGTTTGTGGTGTCGCGCGTTGAATTATCAAAATGTTTACATCTATTGGGTGCCGTGTCCTGACGCTAAATGAACATGAACTCGCGGTACAATAATGTCCAAATATTAAAATCCCTATGTATGTATTATCCTCACACGTTGTAATAATTGTAGAATGGAGTCACATAAGGAGGAAGGTAATATATCGACAGATGATGTCGCAGTCGGTTATCAGTAGTCGGTATTACAGATTCTTCCTTGAAACGCTGGCCAAAGTGCCGAACATCGGCCATGATTGAGTTCGAACAAATTAATATAATAAATTTTATCCAACAAACATGAAATAAATAACGGAAAGCAATTGTAGAATTTCATTGACAGAAAATGGGTATGAAATTATTGCCAATATAATGATAAGAACGCAATTGCCTGAATAAACGCAATTATTAGAAAATATGAAGAGATAAACTAGGGTACCAGTCAATAATTTATGATAATGGTAAGTGATGGGAAAATAAATTCAATTTTCGAAGTAGCAAAATTTTTTCGTTCGTTCTCTTAACTCCTGAATAGAGTAAATAAGTATATTTTTATGCTATCTTTCCTAATTCCAGAATGAACTCTATACATTTGGATGAAATAACTACATACCATATATGTATGTTTGCAAAATCGAAAGTAAACGCAAATTTTCTGCAAGTGGTATTAAAATTATTATATGCTTTTTATCACATAAACATGTAATTTTCGTAATTGTTAACTCAGTCCGCGTCTACTGTCAAAAGTGTCTTGGAAATGATGCCGATCTGAATTAAGCAATTAATTTTAATGCATTTTTCTTTATTGAATATTGTTATCGATTTTATCACAAGTACAAGTCGAGTTCTCTCGTGGTACAAAACAATGTGAGAAATGTCTCTCTCTAACAATTCTGGTTTTAACGTTTCTATCGGTTTTATTTCCTGCCCCCTGTCCAAATGTGTCACTGACAGGATTACTGAGGTAATGAGTAACGTCCGGGTAAACAATTGGTTCTGAGTGAACGTCACATGCCTCATTATAACTTCCAGTCATATCTTTATCTCGGCTGTTTGTTTCAGATACCTGAGGCAATAGCCGTCTCGATATGGTTGGTGAATTGGTCGATACCACAACGTCACAATCAAGATGATAATGATGATGATGATCTAGCATTGTTTGTGGTATCAGTGTGGAATGTACGAGAGTGTGATCCGGTTGAATGGTTGCAGAATAAGGTGGTGGATTGGGCAACCTTGGTTCTAATGTTTGCAATTGTATGTTTTCAGTAGGAGTTGTTGTTGTTGTTGTCGTTGTTGTTGATGGAGTCTGCGCATCTGCTGTACGTATCACAACGGCATACGGTGGTGGCAAATCTGTGATCCAGTATGTTTGATAAGCCGGTGGTTCAATAATCTATTGTCAACGATTGACAGATAAATGAATCATTTCATCAAAGACTTAATATTTTAGTGAATAGATAATTCATTGATAAATTTGTAGGAATCAATCTTCAATATATTCACCGCTCTAGGATAATTGCTAGGTAAATTATCCATATCCCAGCAGACTGATTGAATATTTCTCTCTTGTTGTTGTTCGGTATTTACTGTATCATTTTGAATGATTTGTCTTTCATAACGTCGACGATTACTGCAAGCAGCGTATGCAGATGCAATCAAAAAGGCAAGAGTTAATACAGCTAACGCGATCCACATGTACTTCCATCGTAGAAGTATTGAAGCAACCATAGCGGCGCCCATCCAAGCGACTAGAAGAGTTGCCAATGATCGTCCTGAGCACTGTGATGATTCCTGAGCATGAAACATCAGTCAATGGTATTTTTTTTTTTCATTCTATTCTAAAAAGTTCAATAAAGGATAATTTATGACGGAAGATAGATACTGCAGAGTATCTGTATACTATGTAGTACTCCATCAGTGTAAATAAACGTTAGTCACAAACGACGAAGAATGCCTCAGGGAGAATTGGAAAAAGTTAACTATAAGACGACCCAACTATCGACTGCAATTCTCTAGGGATGCTGCAACTAACCGATGTCTGCTATTGGGGTTCGTAACGGAAAATGCTCATGTATATATATATATAGAAATGAGATAGAAACGATAGAAGTATTATTTCGGGAAACTTTGATTTCAATATGATTATTTTCACAATCGTCGTGAATAATTTCACAGTTGCAAATTCATCTAATGTTTGTAAAAGCATGTATTCATATATATATAATGACATTATCATGTAGATATTTAGTTTGGTGTCGCATTGTCTTCTTACCATTCTTCTTCGGGATGTTCTTTCGATTGGTATAAAACTAAAAACGAAAATGAATTGATGAATAAATAATTGTTAAGTTATTGTTAGTTATTAAATAGTTGTTCGTAGTATTTAGCACCTCCAAATTCGAAAAATTATGTGAATTTATACTACTATTCACATTCCGCATCTACACAAATCTCATTGTTTCATTCCTATTCTATCAATCATGATCACTGCATGGAATATTTATGATTTTGACGCGTTTTAAAATTAATATTCTGTCATACGTTTTGATTACCTATCGGAGCAAATGTTTAAATTGTCACTGTAAGATATTGCAGTTCCCAGGTATCAGTAACACTAACGACAATGATAACATCCCTCCTTCTTTTCTTTTGCGATTACGGACGAGGCGCACATCAAACGCATATAACGATGATCTTTATTTTGTTTCGAATAATCTTGATTTCATCGCATATATGAACTTGTTCAATATATTGATAGCACAGTTTGTGTATATGATGTAGGATATATATTTGAGTTCCTATACTCTCCACTCCATGATATTAAACTTTTGTCTCTATTACGAAAAACAATAATGGAAAATTTATCGTTTGACATACTCCATATAAATACACTATTCTTCAAATGCATACGGTTTTTTCTTTATGTTTATTTTAATTGCCATATTTTTTTTTTTTTTCGTAGAGAATGTCGTGAGTATGCAAAGTATAGCAACATTTCAGTGATATGGGTCTTGGTGATAAGAAATAATTGAGAATATTCATATTTGTTTGTTTTCATCAAAGTTATTTCCTTATCATTTTATGAAACTTACATAAATAGACATACACACCTACACATATACACACACACACCCGCGCACATTACATTAATACTTCGTTTACATCGGTAAATAGTTTATCGACTACGATTAAAACACGTACATAATTACTGATAATGTATGTCATATTGGGAAGTCGATCACTGACCAAATTCAATTCAATTTCTTCTATCCATCCATTTGTATTGTATATTATTATTTGGACACTGATCAAGATCTTTTTTGCATATTTTCCTCTATGTTAATTCAGTTTTGAGATGTAAATGATTGAGATTATCTTAAGATTATATTAAATATACTTAATTTGAGTGGAATAAACAATTAGTCCAAAGTCAGTAGACCCAAAACAGGGGTTCTGGGCGATAAAATTACTGATGGTTTTTTTATTGAAGCAATTACTAGGGTTCTACGTGTGAATAAGTGTTCTACAAGAAAATCCGCTTAAAATTTGTGAACATAAGATTATTTTTTTAACAATTGTAAATAACTCGGTATTCATTAAGTCAACGTTGGAAAACAACTATATACATTTTTGTCAGAAATTCCATTTGTATTCAACTTGTAGATGATGATTTTCATCCCCGATTAATCATCACATAGATTCAATCGCAGCAGTATCAGATAAATTCATAGCAGCGTGGCGCATGGTGGGGATAACTCAAGCAGTTTTATGCAAGCCTCATCAATCACTACAAGTATGAGTATATATGGGTGCCGCATTTATCCCCACTATACGCCACGTTGCACTTAGGATTTCATTAATACTGTAGCAATTAAATCTCTTTGATAATTAATTAATCAGGGGTGGAAAATTGTGATGTTCGAATCGAATCAAAAATTGTATTTAGCTGTTTTAAACGTTGAGTCAGTGCATTCCAAATTATTAGCCATTGTTAATTCAGTTGGAATGAAGAAACAGCTTATGGCGTTTCTTGCGGAATACTCATTCAACCCTAACGATTTTATCAATGAAAAAAACGTCAGGAAGTTTTTTACGTTTTATGGGGACACTGCCTGGACTACAATTGTCAAGCAGCGAATTGACAATTAGAACATTATTTATAGAGATTACAAATGTTTTGAGTGAAGAGTGACAAGAGGTTGGTGGAAAAAATTTATAATTTATAGATTTTAAAGTATCACTTGTGATAAATTATGTTATGGTAGAAGTCGAGGATTGAAGCGTCCCATGAATAAAATTAATCCTGTGGGATTATGTCTTACAAAATATAGGAATGGCTTGTCAAGTTTTACCCTTGGCTTGTCTTCGTTTTTAGTTTGTGTAGTAGTTGTCGTCGATGATGGATCCATCATCTCCAACGATTTTAATGGGTTATAAATGTTTTTACGAATTTCGTGGTCATCTGTATCAGCTTTGATATCATCGTATTTTGATTCGCGCGCATTCCTCTGTGGGCTTGCTGGAAATATTTCCACATGATGTTTTGTCTTTCCACTCTGGATGTTTTCGTCGCCACACGTGCTGAATAAATTCATCTAAAAAATTTGGACAAACGTATTAACTACAACGTTATGATTTGATATGGTTCATATAGGTTTTCAAGAGCTATATTTGCTGAGTTATGCAATTATCAAAGTAAATGATGATATTTATTACCTGTACCACATCGGCAAGATGAAAATCATTACCAACGCCATTAATTCCTTTGAAATCGGCACATTGGTCAAACAATTCTTCGAGTCCCATAATCTTTAACGCTGCTGTAGCATTAATGACACTTTTGTGGCTGAATTTTGGGATTTGTAATTCCAGTCCCGGCCTAGGAACGATCACCCTTAAAAGTTTGCCCCATGCCGCATCGTGTAAAACACCCGATATTATTCTCTGCTCCAATAAATCCAAATTATCATCAGATGCAGTTGATCCTTGTTGTCCTGGGATAACGAAAATGGTAGAAACAATTTTGTCACTACCTCCAATAGCATATGCAGTTGCATCTAAACTTGGTTCATAACCAGCCAATACTCCTGCTTTCCAAAGTGTTGCCGGCACTAGTACGAGCTTCCTCTGTCTGACTGCCGGTGAAACTGCAAAATAAAGTTCACCATCGCGGCCTCTTGATGTTGCATCGTTCGAGTTACAATCAGTTTGGAAAACGTTAGCGGACAGCGCAGCGAGTGGTGATCGGAGTGGCACCATATTCGTTTTAACAAAGTTCCTAATTCTTCCACCGGTTTGTTTGCGAACTAAAAAATTTGTTTTTCTTCTTACGGCATCGCTGATGGTTGAAAAATTCACCTGTTCAACCATACCATCATAAAATTGTTCAGCTTGTTTCTTATAAAATCGCATGAGTTTTCGAACTTTACTTTGATCAGTAAACAATTCTCTAACAAATGCCACGTTTGCAATTCCTTGGTTCTGCGCTATGCCAACCGAATCGGTGATATTTTGGAAAACAAGATGGGGATTAAATGAAGTAACATCATCGAGTTTAAGAATTTCGTTCATTCGATCAGATGTGGGACTTCTCGCACCAAGGAAAAGCATAGCAAGTATGCTTGTCATACCAAATGGTGACAAGGCAATAGATCTCGATGTATTTAAGCCAGAATTGACAGCGTTCCAGTATTTAAAAGCCAAATCATTACATACAATTGAAAAATATGCAATGTCAGCATCTAATTTTTCGACACTCATATCGAGGCCCGATGCGCCTTTGGGTTCACTTAAGGCATTAGTTTGCGGAGATTTTTCGGATTCTTTTTGAATGTCAGCAATTCGTTGTTCTAACGAATTTGTCAGATTTGAACTTTTATTTTGTGAATTTAAATGATTTTCTTGCGGAATTAACGTCCATCTTTCTGGAGTTTTTGCATCTTGCGTCAAATTTAATTCATTCGATATAACTGGCTTCTGAATTGGTTTTGAAGTGTTATCCAATTTTGAAGAGGCGGCCTCAATTTTCCCAACGACGACTGTTTCAAATTGCTTGTTTTGCAAATCGTCTTTTTTCTTATCCTTCATTTTGTTCGGTGTCATCACGTTAGAATTATTTTTCGTTGTGTCAGATAAGTTTGGATACGTTTGCATTTCCTTGTGAGTATATAAAGATGTATGTTGCATGGTATGATTTGATTGCAATCCAAACTCCATGCTGTGTTCTATACTTGACGTAGAATTTTCGGATTTGAATACAGCAAGTTCTGGGACTTGCTCACTCACGGATTGTGGTTGGATTGTTTCAGGAGTCGTCGAAAGCTTATGAGCAGTGGATATTTGTTTATCCAATTGTGTTTTGTTTGGCATTTGAGTCATAATCATTTCTGTTGTGCTTTCAACTTTCGACTCTTGCAACTCCGTAATAATAGTATTGTCTGTAGTTACTTTTTGTTTCACTACTGTATTATTCATGAACAATTTGGTTGATACATTGGATGATATTGTGGTAGATTGCAGATGTGGTATAATATATTTGTCATCAGCAATCGTTACAGTTCTATCATTATCTTGTACTGCATCTTTGCTCGCAGAACATAACGTTGCATTACCAATATGTTTCTGTTCAGAAGACGAATTTTGGTAAGAGCATGCGGAAAAGTTCATTGTTTTCATTACGTCAGTTGTAGATAACGAATTAGTAATTGGCTCTATTTTCACTCCAGGTAATGGAGCATGAGTAATATCCTCAAATTTCGTTGATATTTTAGTTGTTGTTGGAAGTGTAGTGATATCCATTGTTATTGCTGATACTTTCGTAACACTATCTATATTTTTATTTGTCTCATTGGATACCATTCCGTTAGCTTCAGTGTCACTAATGGCTTCTAAATATTCCAAAGGTGTAGATTCATTTATATTTGAATGAAATCCAGCAATTAATCCACTGCCAATTCCGTTAGCTGGAATATTTGCATTCATTGGCATTGTCACAACTCCTAACCCATGCTGTGTGCTACTTTGAACTGGTGATGATTCAAGTATATGATTCACTATTGCAATTGGATCAGTCAATTTGATTCTGACCATTGCAGACTCTGTTTTTGCATCATCATCATCGTGATAATTATCATTACTTTTATTTACTGGTGTTACATTCATCTTGTTGTCAATATTCGACATTGTTTCCATTATATCAATGCGAACAATTGGTGTTTCATCGATTTTCTCAATTATTCTTTTTTTTTCTGTATCAACCTCATCATGAGATTCAACATTTTTTTCCAGATTGTCTTGAAATTTATTCACAATTCCTGTCAAATTTCCTGAATTACTTGCATTTTTATTTATTTCCATTTCATTATGAATTGCACTCATATTCATGGTATTATTTTCAGTTCTGGAGTTTTCAGATGTTGTTTCATAACTTTTCGTGGGTTGTGGGTTAATTCTATCACTTATTACAGCTTCATCAGTAGTATTTTCAGATTCATGAACGTCGTTTGGAGGTGAAATAATAGAAGGCATTATATGGGAGATTTGGGAGATCATACTGGAGAGTGAATTCGCTAATTCAGTTGGAATTGGCTCGGTAGGTATTGATACAGCGTTTAGTAATGAGATCTCTGAAACAAATGGTGTAGCAGTAGTGGGTAGGGTAACCATTTCATTAAGAACAACCACATCATTCATTGTATTTGAATTGGAATTGTTGATTTTTTCTTTTGTTGATTCAACTTGGATAATAGATGTGAATTTTTCTTGTGGAATCGGTGCTATTGTTGTGCTTGAAAGATTAATCGTTGTTGATGAAATTGTTTCATTAATTTTCGGAATACTCGTAGATTCTGTCGCATTCAAATAATCCGATGGAACCGCAGACGATGGAGATTTATCTGAGACGTATTCAGGTAGCATTGTTGTAATTTCATCATGCGAAATTTCGGGAATTTGAGATTGAGAAATGTTGAGTGTTTTATTAAAAACATTATTTTGGTTATTGGTTACTGAATCAGTCATTTGACTCCCAGAAAACTGATTAGTAACATTACCAACGTGAGTGTCTTGGTCTTTTGATGAATTCAATTTAATTATTGTCACTTTGTTATGCGATAACTCTATCTGATGTGGAATTGACAGAACTTCGGATATAGCGGTTGTTGCTTCTATTTTATTTGTTGTTTTTGGAAATATAGGTTTTCTTGTATTTGATTCAGGCACAGTAGACTCATTATTTTCACCTTGAGATTGAGGTTTCTTTGAACTATTAGTCACTTTTTCCAAATTTACCATTGAAATGCTGTCATTCATACTCAATGATGGCTGAATTTTCTCCGTTTCTGCAAGTTTTTCCTGCTGTTCACTGTTCAGTTGAACCGAATCTTGAGTTTCATATTTTGTTTCAATGGTGTTTGTAAGAATCAGTGGTTTTGGTTTTTCGCCTTCATGATTTTTATCGGTTTCATTATAGGCTATTTCAAACATCAAAGTATATCCAGGATTAACGTTATTGGTTGTTTCATTTTCATTTTTTTTAATTAATCCATCATCACTTTGTAGCTTGTCACCGGATTCCCCTATTAGGTGTAAATCGTGGCCTGTACAATTCGATGACATAAGCGGACACGGTGCTACGGTGACAGACGTACCAGATATTTCATCTAATTCGGAGATAGTTGTTGAGGACTGATTGGGTTTTTGTGTAATACCATCCTTTTTATCAGTCGTAATTGTATTCAACATATGGAAAACTGGTATGCCATCACCCTCTTCTTTACTATTATAAATTGGTGGTTCATGTTCAACAGTTATTACTGCAACTGGTATCATCGGCTTCGTATCGTGTGTTTCGGATTTGATTGGACTGAACGTTCCTGAGCCTGAATCGGAAATTGGAATTTGGACGTCCCCTTTTGATAGGTCATCATCATGAATATGATCGGGTTTACTTGTTACATCTGGTTCCATGTCACCAGCAAGAATTGATGGTAGTATGTTGCTCCAATCCGAATTTTCGTGTCCTGGAATTGTTGGCATTGATGTCATTACTGATGGCGGCTTGTTCAACTCTGCTTTGAGTACATTTTGTACATTCTGTACAACATCTGCCACCTGCAATATAAAATTGAGAGAATCTTTTTGTATAAAAATTCGATTCACTTTGATATTTGAATATATGTAACGTAATTCAAACAATCTTCACCTTTGTTTCGCCCGGCGAAGTTTCTGTCACCATCTGTGGCTCGTGTATCTCCATTGGAAAGTGTCCACCACTCGAAGCAATCAAACTTTGAATTTCTTTTTTCGACATTTGTTTCATTACTACATCGCCATTATGATTGAATGTGTAAAATTGAAAAGTGTCGGGTCGTAATAGTCCAACTGGTGATGGTGGTAAATTTTGTTTTGAAACAGTATGTTTTCTTTTCAACATCTTGTCCGTCGCATTTTCAGTATTTGAAACTTCAACAATGGCTGTATCCGGAATGGATTTCACTGCGCTAAAATTAAATTCAATGTTAAACCAATTCGGCATGATGTCTACATGAAGCAATCTATCGCAAAATGTTCGACGACTCGTTCGTCAGAACGTGAGGATTAATATATAAATATATATATTTGAATGGAGACATATATTCCTTAAACGGCTATACCAATTTATCAGTTTCGAAGTGACAAACGAGTTTAAAAATAATATCAAAAGTAGTTATTGTATCAAAGCTATTTACCTGAAACTATGAAGCTGTGTTGATACATATAATTGCTCCTCATCAGGAACAGGTTGACTGGCAACAACTTTGAAAATTACCAGCACCATTAATGCCATCCGTAGAAGCAGTATCATGATTTTCTTCATTTTGGTCTTGATTTATTTTACTGTAAAAAAAATATTATAATAGTAGTTGTATGAATGATGGGAATTGCAATGACGTATGTGTAGTGAGTGATGATTAGGGATGTATGATTATGGGTAATTTAGTAGTCTCCAGGCGTGTGACACAATCCGATTCCAGTACGTGATTGTCTGTCGTCCGGAATAGACACAACATATGCACACATAAAGGTAGTCAATTTATTTGAGTCATGCACCTCTTCGCTTCATTTCTTTTTTTTTTCACACGTTTCGAGGTCGAAGACAGTTTATCCTCGTGAATTCTAAAAATCTTACCGGATGTTAATGCAGTCTGATCGAATAGAAATGTATGAGGATATACGAAGAAACTCATTATTATTGAAATCACATTATCATTACTAAAACAAGATAAATGATATATCACAACTTATTGTTCGCTCACTGACAATCTACTATTTATAAGGTTTCACATTCTCCATACAAGCAATTATGATTGATGAATGTAATGGCATAATCATCGTATGTGACTCTCATAAGCAATCAGATAGACAGACAACATGTTAAAATCATGTTTGTTTGACTGAAACACTTGGAAAATGTTGAGAAAATTTGTTTTTCCATGATCAAGTGTTCAGAAGATTATTATAACATCATATTTCTCTTTCTTATCACCTTTGATACATTCGCGTGACAACGTCCATGATTGAAAAGATATTGGGTTAGTAAATGTTACACTGGTATTCATTATGTTGAAATGAATTTTCATTTGACATAACCATGCATTATAAATTGTTTCATCTACATATTCAATGATCAATTTATCACTTTATGCATACATGATTTCCTGAGCTTTTTTTTTTAAAGACATATGAGAATTCTATAACGGCGAATTGTTAACTAATTGAAATTATGCAGAGATGATACAGTTGATTACGGGGTTACTGAAAATCTTATTCGAATGACTGCTGAATTTCCCCTTTATTGAATCGTTCCCCACGTTACATTTTCTAACACATGTACGTATGTATTTAAAATTGGAGTATTTTTTCGAAAGATACCCTTCTTTCATTCTTTTGTTTGATAGATCCCAAGTTTTACCTATGTCTTTATTGCATATTGATGAAGTGCAGACATGTATTGTGGTTCAAAGGTTAAGGGGAAACATACCCATTTCAAATTGTAAAAAAATACTTTCTGTTTTTGCATATTCTTCAAGTACGCACTATCGGATAAGTATTGTAATCTATCGGGTTCTCACTGTGATGTTCTCTCTTGAGATGGAGAAACTGGGCGGATGATGAATGACTACGTCTCCTATTGACTGCATTAGACTTTCGGTTTGATCGGAAGTTATAACAATATATTATTTGAATAATTCATAAAAAATTTCAACTGTAATAAAGTACAAAAGCAAGTGTACTATTTCCAAGATCCTATTTAGCAATAATCCAGCAATTGACTCATCGATTAATGCTGATTCCTAATGCAACGTTTATTAATGTAAGATTATATATAATCAACGGATTTCAGAGATTCATTTTACTATCTGTAACCAACAATCATCACCAGCGAATATCATGAAAATGAGAATTGGATCGTTGACTTGAATTGTTATGAAAGTAAAAAGGTGTAGAGTGAATATATAGAAACGAATCCACTTAAAATTCGGAAACTTTATGTATATCCAAATAGGGGGGAACAAGATTATCGACTTGCCGTGAGCCAGCTGGACCGTTTCGAATACCGTTACACGCGGATTCATTCGTTTGTTGCCCATGTAGATACAAGACATGGTGGCAAGTCAAGGAGCATAAGAGTGATACTTTAACATTTTTTTTTTTCCACTTACATCGTCGTAATATTATGCTCACTTTGCATTCATACTATTCGATTTTACATTTTTCACACGTCCTCTCGATTTGGTTTACGGTTTATTGACATCAATTTCATTTGTGTAGACATTTTTTCTTTTTTTTTCACTTGAACTATATGGCAATCAAAAAAGATCATTGACCTTTGTCTAGTGACTGAATCAATTTTTTTATGATAAATTTGATGTCAAAGTTATACTTATGGTGTTTAAATTCATACTTTCACAGTTTAATGCATCATGTTATTTTATTTTGTTCATTTATATGCACGTTTCATAAGTTATACGTTACTACTTTATTCAAAGTTCTCGACATAATAAACATTATATATGTATAAAGTATTTGTTATGTAGGTGTTATATATGCGGCATGCGATATATTTTTCTACTGGACGAGATTTTATGTTAAAAAATTACAGTGTTATAATTGTATCTGCATACATCATGGAATTGCATTGAAAATTAATAGATAATTGATATCAGGAGTTCATCTAGAATGTATACAATAGATAGAGCACGAAATATGTGACGTAATCTTGATCAACTCCTTTTATATAAATGCAGTGTGTTTGAGGGCTGAGTGTAGCTACTCATAAAAAACCTCGACTGTATAGTAGGTATATAACAAGTTTACTACTGATATTTATCGACGGTTTATCATCACTAACACAATATTAGTTATTAATAACATCAAGACGACTAGTGCACCGTATCAATTTCAATTCCATTCTCTTACCGCTTTTTTTTTAAATTTTACACCCGGGATGAGTACCTTTGTTTCCGTCATTCATTCATCCTACACATGGGTCATTCGCACACCCCAAATTCGAGTGTGTTACAAAACGTGTAATTTTTTATCTCCAGAATTATAGTCACTTGTTACATGTTGTGGAACATTTTTTATGGAAGATCTTACGCACTTGCGAACGTGTAAAAAGTGTATAGGAATTATTTTATTACATAAGAAACAATACTCAATTTCAAAATGTTTATCAGAAATTTGTGTAAAAAACTAAACTGTTATAATTTATTGAGATTCATCTATCAAATTTGTTATCAAGGTATGAACACTAGAAATTTGAACTTGGATGTTATCAATGAAGACACGAATGATCCATGAATGAAGGTTCATTGGTTAATTGTAATATTCAAACAATTTTTATTAACCCATCAATGATGTCGCTGTGAAACTGTCATTGACGCCTTTTTTTCTGCAGAGGAAAGCTCCACAAATATGAAACCATGTAATAGTTAGATACAAAATTATATATTGAGCAGATACAGAACGTTTAAGCTGTGTATGCCATCTGAACTTTAGATAAATGATCGATAGAAAATGAGGCAAGATAAAGAGTTTCACAGTGACAACATTCACGGGTCAATCATCAATCTTAAAATGAATTAGACTCTCAATTAAAAACTCACGTGTAAAATTTAACTTTAGTTGGTTTTCGTATTTCAAATTGATCATCAAATTAATAAGCGTGATAGACACGGAATTAAATTGCGTCCAATGATGAATAAATAATTATTTCAAACGTAAAAAATTCGACGTGACTTCAAGATGAGAATTGTTGTCAGAATACAATCTGGTTATCGTTCGTACGTTGATCGGCGCATGAACGATCTTGCAGTTAACCTTGCTACTAGCCGGAGGGTAGTGACCCCGTTGTAAGTCGTCGCGGAGTCTTATTCTCACTGTTTTACACCTTCTTCTTCTTCTCCTTCCTATTCTTCTGCTTCTTCTTCTTCTTCTTCTTCTTCTGCTTTTTCTTCTTCTTCTACTTCTTCTACCTCTTCTTTTCCTTCTTCTTCTTCTTCTGCTCCTCCTGGGTTCCTTTGCTTCTCTCTACCTCTCGTCGTTTTAACTCTCACCTTCCTCTTTGTTATTTGTTTTTACTCATCACTTTTCAATGTATTTTTTAATTAAAAAAAATTGTTTAGCTATGCCATATTTTTTACATCTATTCTTTTGTATTAATAAAATTATTCAGAATATTGAAGTGTCACAATTGACAATAAAACTCAATAAGTTTTTGATTTCTGACCGGCAGCCGGCGCGTACCCCGGATGAATGTGCACTGCGGTGTAAATGCTCTTGGCCGATACGGGGGCCCAGCGTCCACGACTTCTGTTAGTGTACGATGGGGAACAGACAGACGAGAAGGGGCTAGAACAGAGACAGAAACTGCCGCAATCAGTGTGTTGGAAACGTTGGAAACTCCTTCGATATATTATATGGAAATTAAATATAATGCATCTTCCACCAACAAGTCTATATACATGTATAAACATTCATATAACATGGTACTATGTTATTTATGTTAGGGAAAGAGATGCATGATAATGATATGCTAATGAGAGAGGGTAGTTTAGAGAAACGAAGATGGAGATTGCAACAGTTCAAGTACAATTACACGGTATGAGTGGTGCAAGAGATAAGGTAATGTAAAAGCACAGTTTTTTTTACATTCCGCTTTGATTCTTTATCGAAGTTGACGATTACACAGGTACACTTGTTAATGATGATGTTGATAATGATGATGATTATGATCATTCCATAAGTACCTTGTATATAGAGGTGGAGCATCTAGGCATCGCATCAGAATTATAAGCATTTTCTGAATGGATGCATTCACCTATATGGTATATAAATACATCATATTATTAATATGTACAATTCGAATGAGTATATCTTTGGTTTTCTCATACATACAAGTAATAGTCATGAGGTAACTGAGACAAACTGATCGTTCGCCACCTTCATATCTTGTACATTCATCACTTAACAATCAGCGCTGTAACAAGTAATATTCATTGAATACTAATATTACAACATGACACAGATTTTAAAAAATTAATGAAGAAAAGAAATGAATAATGGAAATAGTTTTCTGGGAATATGAGATGATATTTTTCAAACGTGAAAACGTCTATGTTGAACCACGGTCAATATGGATATGTATATACATACTTATATACCTTACCATACATATATACACATATATATGTTTAGTAAATAGGAGATGGTCTATTCATATCAGTATACTTCACGAATCATATATATCTATATTATAATTTACAACTCTTTGTATGTAATTAACGGTAAAGTGGTCGGCGTTTTCAAACCTATTCAAATATATATAGATTTGTGTACACAAAACATATAATATAATGTTTGCATTGAGTAGGATAATAAAAGAAAGAAAACTTTGTTATTCAATTATAATATCTATATAACTGCAATAAATTTCTGAATCACTGCAGTCCAAAATTTTGTTTATCCACTTCAATTGTGTGCGTTTTTTTTTTCTCCCTCTTTGTATATAATAATGCATCTCCCTTCCGAGAATCTTGCGCAGATGTATATAGGCAAGTGAATTCCACCATAGGTGTCACGCTCAGATGAACCGGCGTGGAATTCCAGATTATGTATACTCTCTTATTTCTTTCTTCGCATGCGCACATACGTGTGCGCACGCACAAAGAAACAAAAATAATGATTAAAAAGTTAAACATGCTATTTGTGATCTCTTTTTTTTTATATTTTCACCGGATATTTATTTTTATCATTTCACTGTAATCATATGATGTTTTTTATCATTATGGTTATAATTCTATATACAGTCTTCTCTCCATAATTTCCTTCTGACGCTCGGAACTCTGACTGAAAAAGTAACGGAGTTGCACTTAGGAGGCGTAGAAAAGACAGCGAGGACACATATTTCTTACTCTCTCATTACCAGTCGCTTTTAGCGCGAAATGAATGTTATCAAGGGATAGTTATCGACGGAGCTCTGTGATTTCTTGTATCTTCAATGCATGATCAAGCGATGACGAGTCATTTGATCATTGATAGATGAAAGATTGGGCATTGAGGCACGGCCGGATTTACCGTAATTGACATTATTGGTACTCATTTTTAATCCCCTCACTACTGTTTGAAGGATAAAAATTCTCTGACGATATTGTATTTAGAATTAAGCTTCTCATCGTGTTCTATTATGCTACGAGTGAGTTATACACGAGTACTTGCATAAAAGTAATGATTAATTTGAAACTAAAGTAGAATTAGCTTCTAATTATTTCATTTACGCAAGTCAACAAACAAAAGTCGCACATGATAAAGAATTTTTATTTTTCAAACAGTGGATAGTGGATAAAAATGAGTACAAATAATGTTTAATCGCTGGCTAAAAAAAATACTGTATACTCGTTTTCCAGATATACTTCACTGTACCAAGGAATCGAGTGGAGCTGGATAGATTTACTTCTAGCAGAGAGGGAAATATCAAAGCTTTTGCCGTCGGGGGTTTTTAAATTTTCAATTCAATATTCTTTTTATATCATTTGAGACTTTTATTATATCATATTAAAAAAATTGTCTGTGTACATTTTAAGAAAACCAACCCAAATAAAAATCATGTTTATATAGTTACGTACACTAAATCAATTTTGCTTCGGCAAAACATATTTACATGATGAATTTAACTAATCATTATTTGTTTGCACTCTTTCACAAAATTGGGTGCTCCTAATTTTCTTTCCACGTCAAAAATAACGTCGAAACTTTTTGGTATGCACTCATTAGTTTTGCATACAACAATATTGAGTCTGATAATTAATCTTGTTTGTGTTTCGTGTTGGGGCACTGTCATGACAATAGGTGATTCAATGGGTCCCTTTGATTGTTCTGCACTCCAGGTAGCAGGTAAAGAATACAGTATCCAAGTTTGAGGAGCATCCGGTGCTAATTTGGGGCCGTTATCGGAGTCAATGACCAGTGATATTGTCAATTTTGAGTTTTCATTGCTGAGTTCAGTGGTGAAGTTGAAAGACTTGTTTATTGCATGTTTGGTATTCTCTGGGAATTTAATCGACATCTGAAAAACAAAAAGAAACTTATCAACTGATATTTTGTTCACTGCACAACGAACATTATATATTCCATCAGTTTTATTTTAATGTAAATGAAATCCTTGACTCACCGTTTTTATTGATTGATCATCTTTATTATAAATTTTTATACAATGATTATTTGTATCAGCAATTAATAGAGCACTGCTGTCCGACAAAACGGCCAAACCACTTGGTTCATCAAACTAATTTATATTTCATTCAAAAATGAGAATAAAAACGTAAAAGAAAGAAAAACAAACAGGGAATTAATGCAATAGCCGCACTCCTTCAACTGTATATTTAAAAATATATTCACCGTATGGCCTTTAGATGGTTTTCCACCACCACACAATGTTTCACACTTTCCAGCAGGATCAACCAATTTTATTTTGTGATTATACGTATCAGCAACGTAAAGGACACTTTCCGATGAATCCCATGCTACGCCCAGGGGATGTTGAAGCTTGGCCGAGTGTTTGATTCCATCAACATCGCCAAAGTTATGTAAATCCTGAACACAATTGAATATGCAGAAATTATGTAATGGTAGCTATTATTATATGTCTAAAATGATTTACGTTAAAGTTTTATGTCTCACAGATGGATTTTTATCACCACCGGCCAGGCCAGACACCTTTCCATCTTGTAGATGGACTCTTCTGACACTACTGCTTTCACTGTCGGCAAAAAAAACAGCTTGGAGCTCCTGCGCTACTGCAAGACCTGAAGGTTGAGCAAGACTTGCAGCATGAGGATAAGCATTGTTTCTGTTTTCTTCTTTACCGCTGCCGACAATGGCCGCGCATGTACCAGCTTTGAATTCTCTAGAATTATCATTGACAATATAAATAGCTTATGTACGTCAATCAGTAATAAATTATATAATTATGATTTATATGGTGATTCACTTTTTCTTCCACCAAATTGTGTCATTGAGGAATAATGCCCAGATTTGATGTGTTCCAGCAATCGCAATCAATACTATTGGAACTTTTGTTTCATTTTGATTATGATGATAAATTGCTACATCCCAGGGTGATGCGAGAGCTTGCTTTTTACCAGACTTTCCACCAACATAGTCGTTGCCTTGCGATCCAGTACCAACCACTGTCGTTACAACTTTTTTTTCCAGATCTATCTATATCATTTGATGTTTTTTGTTTGATAAAAATAATGTTTCATTATATAACTGCAATCATTATATACAGTATATGTAGGATAAAAAAAACTTTTGAAATTTAGATTTAATTCTTACAAGTCTTATTGCATGATTCTCCGTGTCAGCAATGTAGATAGAACTATTTAAAATGCAGATACCCTGCGGTGCATTGAATCGTGCTTCGCCGAACTCACCATCCTTAAATCCCGATGTGTATCCACCAATAATGTGCTCCACTTTCCCATCAAGTTTCATCACCAGTATTCTATTATTACCTGTGTCAGATAATACTATTTTCTCGCCTGTCGTGGTGCAAAAAGTCTGTATCTTGCCAGGAAATAGCAAAACATTTTTAGATTTTGATAGAAGATGATTCGCTGGACTCAGTGGTATTTCATGATTCGATATTTTCTTTGAGGATTTGAAGTGACGTAATGCAACGTTGATATAGATGAAAAGTTCGTTGCGATTGCCTTCGCCCACGAGGACAAAAAGTGGTTGTGCTTCTGGTCCTTCTCAAATTTATAATTTGATATTAGATGGCGATTATTATTGTTAAAGTATAGTTGTTAATAATTCCTATCTTTTTCATTGTATATTTACGTACCCAAAATGACAAGTGTTGGCCAGCAAACAATTCCCATTTCATGCCACATAAAGAGTTTATCATCATTGACAACTGGATGAGCAATATTGTATCTTTGTACAGCAGACAAAATATTGCCAGATTCTTTTTCATTTGAAAATTTGGCGCTGTGTACTCCGATCTGATTCACACCAAGCATCCATTATATATATAATTGTATGTTTATTTAGTTAGATTAAATTGAAGTTAATTCTTATTCGTTGGATTGGATATTGAGGTTTTGATTTTATACTAACAACGACAAGTCCATCTTGGATAGAATGTTTAGCTTCGAGTGCAGAAAGGTCTGGCAATATGTGCATACAATTAATGCAGCAGTAGGTGAAGAAGTCGAGTACCACAATTTTCCCACTCAAATGCTGCGTTATTGAGAGACCATCGGACACATTAAACCATTCAAGGCCTTTTGGAGTAATGAAGAAAAACAAAATGAAACAAAAAAAGATGAGAATTGACTTTGGTTTTAATGATAGAAAAGCGTGTCGAATTTGATACACACAGAAGTTGCCATTCATTAACTTTGGATACACAAATTGTGAATGGACAGATATTGTAAATGCATAATATGAATATATTTATAACATCGTTGATATTGTGTTAATGTGAACAAAAATATAATGAAAGTTCCATAGTATGCAGTCATACATTCTTCAACTTTTAGTCCTTTTCGTTTAACGGTACATCGTACTCTCGATGTAAGCTAGCTATTGTTACACCATGCATTGTTGCCATTGCGCCCAGAACAATCTGAGTCGCATCCTTGATATCATTGTATTCGTGAAGATGTTCCATAGTTTCTTGCATCGGAGTTCCTGTCTCTAACTCAGCTTTCAATTTTGCCAACTCGTCATCTAGTCTTTTTTCCATTTCCAATAAACGATCGTATTCTTCATTATCATTATCTGCTAAATTCTTGCCATCATTATTATTATTTGGAATAATATTTTTATTTGGCTCAACTGATGTGTCTTTCACGATTTCTAATGGTATTACTGCCATTGCACCATCAACATCCATTTTCACTGTATTCATCGACACATTCGTCTCATTTTCACTGGCTGATGATGATGACGACATTCTATTCATATGACATTACTGTATTGATATAATGGAGAAAATATATTGAAGTTACCTACCGGTATATATGTTTGGATTTCTGTTTAAAGATCAATTGTTCATACATATATACATATATATAATTATGATCGAATCAAATATTCTCGGTATGATATGTGTTTAGTCAATAACATGCAGTACAATTAGTGAACAATGACAAACGATGAGAATTGAATGATGAAGCAATTGATTGATGATGAAAGAAAATCACCTTTCCGAAAATCTTTGACTTTTATGCCAGTCTCACTGTAGTTCTTTATATGCGTCAGGACAATTTTTTCCTTCTCAGATATATTGTTGATTGCCCGTAGTTGTTGTCGTAGTTGAATACACTCTTTTGTCAATATTTCCACTGTATCCTCAACACTCATTTTTTTATTCTCCTGGCCACACATAACTTTTTTGTATTTGTGTATATAGAAAAAAATACATGGAAAAATAATAGCTTGTGGAAATAAATATGAAAACGTATATATGTATATTTACTTACAATTTTATTGTACTGTATGTGTATGACAGTGTGACTTGGTTGACTGCGTTACAATACTCCGGTATATCTACATATATATAAATATATATTGTCAAGTATATATAACAATGTTGGTTGCGTATATTCAAAGTAATTTTCGGTTTAGTGAAATTTATTGGAATAGAGCCAATAATTAATATTGCTTTCTTCCACAGATATATGTATTTGATTGTATTTTTACCATAAAGCTGCTATGCAAGCTGCATGAGCCAGCATCAGCTGCTGTGCTTTATTATGGTATTATCAAAGAATATAAACGTCCATGGGAGGTCAGATTTATGGGGCAATCCAACCTCAAGGAATGGTTAGTGATTGTCACGACCAGTAGATGGCAATACCGTCAGTATGTATACTATGTTCGCGATAACTTCGCTCCAGCTATTTCGTGTATGCTGAGTTTAAATCCGCAACGTTGAAATTTTCATTTTTTTTTTCCACCAATCGATAATCGGTTGCTGAAAAAATGCAATTATTTACGCAATAAATTAGGTCTCCTATAGCGAGTTATTATGATAACTTTTTCTATGCACTTCTATATGAGGATGAGTCGGGTGGCGCGTTCGATTTTGGAAATGAAAAAGCTATTGGCGCCAAATTAATAGAATATATTATATATATTATAAATTAAACATTCATATAACTGTATGAGTTGATGATTATAATTGGTACAACATTTAATTATTATTATATACATTTATAAAAACCTATTTATTCATATGAAAACGTGAAAATATCAGTAGATTATTGTACATATTTAGAACTGAAAGTAATTTAGTCGCAATGAAAATAAGTAAACACATTGATAAATCTAAAAATTGATCAGTATTGTTTTTTCGATATATAAGTATCATATATATATATACATATATATGTGTATTATGTTGTGTGTATATATTTTCCCCGAACTTTTATCATAATATATGGGCCATTCCTCCACATTCTCAATAACCTTTAGAATTCAATCTTCAATTTTTTTCGAAACTTTGTCACTAAAATTATAAATTACAGAGTGGCATTGTGGCCAAACTACTAATCGTTAAAATTGACGACTCGAAGCCCAAAGTTGTTCAGTATTTGGTGGAATGATCTATATTTTACTTTATGTGGAATTATTATTACAACAAGTGACCATTTTATATTTAAAATCTTGAAATGCATCGATAATATCTTCCTTAAGTTCTTTAGCTTTCTCCCTTACGTCTTCTCTCATCAAATTATAACACATGGCAACTAATCCAAGACCAAGTAAAAGATAAACAAAATTAATTACTAATTTGAGATGACTACCACTTTTAGCTTCAACAATATTTGCACCAGGTACAAAGTCACCCATGCCAATTTTACAGAGAGAAGTAACACAAAAATATGCACTGTCTAAATATTCCCATTCTTCCCATTGTGCAAACATGACAGTTCCAGCTACAATATATCCAAAAATTACCCATAGACATGCTGTAGATGGTACAATAATGCGTTGTCCTAAACGTTTTCGACCTGTACACTCGTGAAACCATCTGTATAACCACCTGAAAAAATTATCAATAACATATACTATTAAAAGATTGTAGAAAAAAACGCAGAAAATAGACATAAAGAAAAGAAAAAATACCAGAAACTAATTATTAATAACGAATAAAAACCAAAAACTATTTGCCAACTCACCTAAATGTTTGTGCTAGTACGTTGCCCATATTCAAAAAATAAAGAACATAGAGGGGAATGCCAAATATCGCATACACAACAGTAGCACCCTTTCCCCATGGAGTTGTTGGTACCATATTGCCATAGCCAATCATGGTAAACACAGAGAGACAAAACATAAGTGCTGCTGGTAGTGACCAAACCTCTTGAACACTTTTTCCATTATAACCATTTTTTATCGCCTTTACTATTTTGCTCTGAAACTCTATGAGTATTTGATCAGTTTGTAATTGAAATGCTGTTTTATTTAATATATTAACAGTTCGATCGGCAGCAGTGGCCGACCACAGCATTTCTGAATAATTGTTTCTCAATTTCACTAATTCAAATATGTGAGCATACTCGACTTGAGTTTCAATAGTCATGAATCCAAGAGCACCAACAATTGCATAGCCTACAATCAATCCACCAACACCAACTTGGGTACACATAAAAGCCACGAGTTTTCGACAACAGTCTTTTATTTTTTCTCTTGGATCGCCACCGGTGGATGTACTAGATGATTCACGGCTTCTCAATGACGATCTCATGTGTCCACGTGCCATTTTATTTATTCCACACTCAATTGTCCAAATAGTTCGACTATGATTCAAAGTATTCTCGTTTAAAGTCAATGGGTAGAATTTCTAAGCTGGTCTTATTAAAGCTGTAATGCGTCTTGCGCCTCCACGCGGTCTTTCTATTTTCGTCCACAACATTTCATGTCATAATGTGTAGCAGTATATTATATATGTAAGTGTAGTATAGTAATAGTAATAGTAATACAAGTAGGAGTAGAAGTAGTAGCAATAGTAACATCAGTATATATAGTAAAATTAGCACTAATGCCCTAGCCTTATCAATGTATAATGTTCATTGTGCATTGATAATTTTACATCTCATTTTCACTTTGTTATTACATTTATAGAACAATTCATTATTAGATATAACAAATAATAAACATCTCAATATTTTTGATTATATATTATTGTTGGTGTATGTCCAATGAATAAAAAATATATGTGGCAAAATTTATAATGAGATTGATTTATAATAAACTGATTGAACTACAGGACTTCTACTACACTGCTTGTAAATAATAATGCATTATATAAGTGTACCGTGGGAGCCATATACAATGTGTAACTTGAATTACATAATTGGATGTGTCAGTGCGTTGGAGGAATACCCCCATGAATTAATAGCCCTCTTCACCCTCACTCTCCATTATCTCTTTACACACATGCACACGCGCACACATGTGTGCTCATATATATACTCATACATTCAACCATATAATATTACTTTCCTATTATCAAACAAGACATATCTGTCAAATTCATGTATAGAACCAAAATTAATTTTTACTCTATTTATATGTCAGCTAATGAGTACTGCCACATACATAAAGGATAATGATAACCAATTATTATACTTAATGAACCCCACATTATATATACAATATACCAAAAGTTAGTATAACTTTTCATGGTCAAGGTTAACATCTGTATCATATAGCAATTACAATTACAGTATAACTCGTTTGGATCGATTACGTTTTGTATGAAATTTATTACATAGTTCTTTTCCAATTAATTTTCTTATTCTTTTGCAAATTTATGGTTTGATATAATACCATGTTACATACTAAAAAATTCTGATGCTACGGTTGATTTTTATTTGAAGACATAAGTATATATTTGTATATAAAAATATTGCACATTGGAAAAGAAAAAGGGGTCATGATCTTTCACACGACAATTGACAACGAGCCCGTGACAATGATGCCCATATTCACAACTTGATTCAACATGTCGATATTAATGTAAGGTAGGACGATTGTTGATGTTAATATATATACTATTCATTCATACGTTTACATATATATTTGAATGAAATATGTATAATGGTTGGTTGCTTTTGTGCACACTCTCGGTGCGGTTACATCCAAAGAAACGTTCGATATTGTCTAGTCTTATTATATATATATATAGATGAATGTAATACATATTATTGTTACTACATTAATGTAAGAATTAGATGATTGTATTAACTCATTCCCTTCTTTTCTTACTAACTATCTATCTGTCTGTTTGCCAGCACAATGTCTCTTCATCTCTCATTTACTATCGTACTACATTGTGCGAGGCAATACCGATGATCTTGTGCAATATGTCCCGGGGGTTGACCACGTAACAGCGAGTTATCTTCAGTAGTTGGTCCGTCGCCGCACGGCTTGCGACCACCTACCGGCTTTTCAAAACATTTTTTAATATCGTTATTGAACAAATATACTTTAAATTACATTTTTTGTGGATTTTTTCTTGTGAATTTTATTGAGATTTAGTGTTACATGTAATTCAGTGTTGTTGATGAAAGAATATCAAAGAAGATAATAAAGATGCAACCCCTCTGCTTCATTGCTCTTATATTTGTGTATTCAGGTAAGTCGTTTTTCAACTTGATGCATATGATTCAAACTTAATTAGAACAGCTGTTTGATTATTATATTTTAGGAGGTCACAAAATTTTATGCATAGTTTTATTCACGAAATATTGCGAATTATGTCACTATAAAGATAGCTCAAGTGATGTGTCTGGGAAAGTTATGAATACTCGAATCATTTATGATATTGCGTCATAAAATGTATCATGAAATGTATGCAGACTCATATTACTGTAATATCCATAGTATATATATGTATATACATATATACATATATATATTGACATCCTTTTGCTATTTTTAGGGATTGGTGGTAACTGGAATCGGAATAATTTTTTCATCATTAATTTATTCACGCAGATCATGAATATTCCTGTGATTGACTCTACTTGATATTTTATTGAATTTCAGAGATTCGCTTGAGCCAGCAGAGTTCAGATTTATGGGGATACTCAGAGGAAAATGGTATAAAATAGATAATAGTTTAATAAATACAATAATTCGCAATACACATTTTGTTGACTTACAAGATCATTGTTTTCATTTTATGACAATAAAATAGTAATTGTGGTGTTATATTTTGTTAAATTTGGCGCGCGAATTCATTAAAGTGTAGCATTAGATTGAAATATATTCGTACTAGTAACAGAACTAATGGGCGTGTGTACATCAATACATAAAATTATATAATGTCATAGCGGTCACTGATCTAGTCCACGTATATCAATAGCTGTGTGTTATATCGAATGTATATTACATGTAGGCATATATAACTATATTATTTGCAAAGTTTATATTAGTGTGAAGTAAAGGAAAAAGAGGTTTAGTGGGAGAAGAAAGAGTAGGACAGGTAGTGTTTGAATCGTATCGGTGGATAGTGCGCCTAGCTGCCCAACCAACTGATTGAGGAAATGATGCGCCATACGGCACAGATTGGATAATTGCCAATTCACGAATACTCTTATGTATACTTGTTTGATGCCGTTCCGTTATCGTAAAACTCGCCTGCCTTATAAGTTAAATTTAAATTTATTCATTATTTAACACACTGATTTAACTAATATTATGATAATGGATAATTGTTATATAACTGATACTAATCAAATGTTGTAAGGATTGATCATGTTCTTTATGGTCCTGATGTTTATATGATAAATTTATATGACAATGTAAAGGTCCTCGAACATGGAGTGGTGTGTGCCAAACAGGCAAGAGTCAATCACCAATAGATATTACCACTGATAACACAGTTAGAAGCGATTTAGGATCCCTGAAATTCATCCGATATGATTCTGCATTTTTTGGAATCTTAACTAATACTGGGCATAATGGTGAGTTGTTATAAGACATTTATTATAATTAAATACATTCTTGCAAAGTGATAAATTATATTTTTGAATGTAGACACGTATATGTATATATTTTTCCTACAGTACAAATTGTATTATCTGGTATCCCGGTACATTTAACTGGTGGTGGTTTGTCTTCCACATTTGTTCTCGAGCAATTGCATTTTCATTGGGCTGCGGAGCATACTATTGACGGAATTCGAGATGCTCTAGAACTTCATCTAGTTCATTATGATGAAAAGTACGGGAATGTATCTAACGCTTTACATTATGAAAATGGGATTTGCGTGGTAGCAGTTTTATTCAAGGTTTTCAAAGATAGAACTAAAATTTTACTTATACTACTCACTTATTCAGCGATTTGAACTCGTTATGAATGTTTTATCTTTGTTATTTTCAGTTGTCAGATGTTGGATATGCCTATTTGAATGATATTCTGGATGCAGCACAATCTGTTTCTCAATGGGTGGGCAAGAGTAGTATAAAGATGTCGGAAAAAGTTGTCCCAATGATGCTATTACCAAAAGATCGAACCAGTTATTATCGTTATAGTGGTTCATTGACAACGCCAGGATGTCAAGAGACCGTCACATGGTTTGTTTTTACGGAAAAATTGTCTATATCAGAGGCACAGGTTCGTTAATATATATTATATCAATTGTTACATTATTATTTGAATGATTTTTGATTCGTTACATTAGGTCAATATATTGAGAGATATCAAAACCAACAATGGGACATTGCACCAAAATTTTAGGCCAACACAGAGCTCGCATAATCGAAAGATCCATCATCATTTGTTGGGCTATACATCGAATGCATCACAGTATTCTTTCATCAATTTTATTTATACACTTTCAATAGTCATTGTCATTCGATATTCATTCAATTCTTCTCAATGAATAATTAAAAAACTAAATATCGAACGAGAAACAATTCAAATGTAATATGCATATGTACATATCAAAATTGAGAATGACTTCCATATTGATCGTTAAATTTATTGACATGAAACCAATTTCATATGTTATTGTAACAAGAATGACCAATTATTATTTTATAACACATTGGCTATGCATATACATCAATTCCAGACTCATTGATTTTTATGAAGATATTTTTCCTCGTGTATGTTTGTATATATATATATTTATATGACTTCCACACTCTCTATATCTAGTCTACAAATCAGATTAATTGAACACTATATCGAGTATTGGATATACTAAAATCTTTTATTCATTGAACATAATAATTTATAATACATTATGCGATGCACATATGTATTAAACATGTTGAAATGAAAATTTCTTCCCAAGTCTCTTAATTCTTGCTTTCCTCCTTCTGCATCTGTGGACATCCAACTCTCCAACGTTATCGTCGACATCACTCATACGTTGGTGTTCACAACCGTATGTAACCAATTCTATACTCAAGTTACGTTCGTTATGTGAACAAGTATGATTCAGTTTCAACGCATTCTCACAATCGTGATTGTGTTCCGCTACTTTATCGATGCTACGCACTTTGACTGAATAAGTGCAGTCCTTCTGTAATCTTTTTATGTCCAGTCGAGTGCTCTATTGTGATAAAATAAAATGCCAAAAAATTATATAAACATAGTTCGAATTATTGCAATTTGGCAAGAAAAGGTATTTCTACGTTTCTGAATTTACTGAGTCCAAATCTGATTTCAAAATTCACGAATTAAAAAGGGGAAATTAAGAATCATGCGGCAGAGATTCCCGGTGTGAGTGAGGGGGATCAGCGTTTGAATTGACAGTAATAGCGCCGGCGACAATCACAATTACAGAGAGGGTGGAAGTAGAGTCAAGCAGATATGTCAAACATATACCTTTTGACTGACTGATCACTGGCGTCAGTGGAAGTAAGAATGGTTAGTGGATTTTTTTCTTGCATTCTTCAATATTAAGTATTGAATTTCCAAAATATGGAAGTATATATATACCTATATACATATCTGCACATATCGTAGTGTGAGATAATTAATAACTAATAACAAATCATGGCTGATATGGTCATAGATTTTCAGATAAGGACTAAATCTAGACCGCCAACATCTGATCATATCTAGTCAGTCTGATAATTTTTTTCCGGTTCGTTTATTTCGCACTGATCAAACCAATTTCTATAGTTTTTATCGCCGTATTGTATCTGCCATTTTGAATGATGTCATACCGAACATAAATATGTGTAGATATGTGAATAATTTATTAACCTGAGTGACTTGGAATATTGATGAGGTTGATCCGAAATTGTGAATGGCTCTCGAGTTTTCGCGGGTGTGAAGACACGAATCTTCGCGCCAACTGACATTGTATCCAGCTGCATGAGGATCGACGTGCCACACTAGACGCGCTTCAATCGTTTCATCACATTGACAAACGAATCTGCGTACTCTCAGTCCATCATCATGACTGTCACATGTGGCCGAACGTTTATCTATATCAGCTTAATGTCATATTAATCTTAATTTATATAAATCAAAGTTATTTATTTGTATGTACATTTTTCTATGAATATATCTTACGTGAAGCGTTCAATATTTTTTATTTTCATGCTCTATATAATTGGCATTACTACCCTTACCGTATTGATGGTAGTCTGTGCTGTTGAACACTTTTGACGCTTTACGCGATGCCAAACGACGACCGCCATAAATTGAAATTGCTTGAACTTGAAGAAAATATTGACAACCAATATCCAAATTTTTTATCGAAAAGCAACCCTTATCCTTCAACAAAATTAAATCCAATTTTTGATTATAATATTAGATATAAATTGAACAGGCAGAAGAAAAAATGATGATAAATAATGGTAAACGAAAGTTTAAAATATTAAATTATTCATAACTGACTTTGGGCACGCTCCGATGGTAGACAAGGATCGAATCGTTGGTGGGCCCATGTATGAGTCTACTCCAGAACAGTTTGTAAAACATAATTGGTACGTCTGAAAGTGGTTGTCGCCAGTGAATGAGTATTTCAAGCTTGCCGTCAGCATGAACACGTGCTCCACTCAAAGACAAGCTACGGGGCTCTCGAGGATTCTTGGGTTCTGAATCATAAAGAATAAAAATAAGAAAATAAAAAGACAAAAGAGAGAAAAGAAAAATTTACAATGGAGACCAATGCACTCATTATATATATATGTATCAAATGTCGTAAAAAATAAATATTTGTTGTAAATAATATTTACCTGCAGTTTTAAAAGGGATAGACGGTGTTGAATATCCGCGCGAACCAATTTCATTCACTGCCGCCACCCGAAACTGATACCAATGTCCAGTTTTTATTCCAACACGAATTGACACGTGATTTTTATTTGTAACTTGACGCATAGACCATGTGCTCAATCTTGATTCGAGATAACGAGGACCCAATACGTGTCGCTCTTCCACCAGATATCTGACACTTTGTTTGTATTTTATCCAGTCATCTCCTATTATCTTTTGGCGCTCTAAATTCTTTTGTATGTTCCAATTAAGCGTCACCATGTTGCTCTTTTCTCTGCGAATTTCGATACTATCTGGTATTGGTGGTAGATCTATAATTTTGTTTCTTTAATTTATTAGTTTATTGTTTCGGATGCTTATGAATTTTCATATTCCCAGATAGACTTGCAGAAAGCTATCACTTGTGTGTCATAAAGTTTACGTATAATTTACCGCAAGAGTTAGGAGTAACTATTTAGATGGAAGTATATTAATAATTTAGAAATAAATCTTCAAATTAACATCATGATATAATCATCATTTAACTTATTTCCTGTATTATTTTATAAATACATTCACGCTAAATTGTAATTATGTCGTCGATACAACATTTTCTCATATCTGTGCAGACAAATTACGTCATATTTATAACGATGCATGATATCATACAAAATTAAACTCATCTATGTAAACATGATATGCTTCAAATGTGACCCAATGACAACTGTACATTAATTTTCTCATCATGCAATGAATATACTGCAAATGTGGTGTTGCAAATTAAAAATAAACAGATCTCGTGAATTATATGTGTAGTCAAGTAGATTTATGTATATTCAGAATAAACATTGAATTAATAGGAATGGCGAGTGTCTCAAAGAATATTAATGGAATTTCATTGTCATCGGATCATTATTTATAGAATCTTTATGGGGTGAAAAAATGTTTCTCGAAAATTTGCTCTTTATCCAAAGTACATGATCACTCATTGGCCAGCGACTTAATTTTTCTTTTGTTTATTCATATTATTCTTCGATAATAATTATTGGTCAGCATTGAATCCATGTAATGAATTTTATTTGAAATGCTATAATATCATTGAATGCATTATGAGTAGTTATAAAGCGCACAAACTTTTTTCATTGATGCATTGTGATGACCTCGTTGCAGCTACAGTTTGTCTGAAGTTCATTTACATGAGTCTATCTGGGTTGTTATTAAAATATTATTTAACTTACCATTACGTTCTTCTAAATTTGTTGGACGCATACATGTAATTCCACAATTGTTTGGGCAGCATTTCGCAACATCGTTACATTGAGAATCGGTATTGCAGGCAACCAAACACGCTGCTTCAAATGGTGACATTGAATTTTCTTCGGGGCAGTTTCCCGGTTTCGTGTAGTTTGCTGCTAGACAAATATCCATACACTTGAAATAAAAAAAAGAAAAACAAGGAAAAAAACCAGAGCAATAAAGTAAAATTATTATTCATAAACAATATATGGAACCTATGTATTCAAGTGTTGTATATTAATATTGGCTAATATAATGAGGATGGGTGACAATATATCCGTTCGCATACAGTTATTATCAGTTACGCTCTTGAGAGCGCACTGAGAGAACCAAGAGCGCCATGCAAGCATCCCTGGTATATATGCATACGATTATAAATACTCCTATATACTATTTATAAAGAGAATAAGTTCGGTCATATGATCGGCAGCCCGGAATAAATTGCATTCAAGTTGAGAGTGGAGAAACAGGTTCGCTTTCTTATTGGCCTACTTTTTATATGCAACCGATGACGATGCGCTTGCTGAAGATAAAGGGGCAAGAAGAGGAGGGAGAAGAAGGAGAAAAAGAAAGAGAGTGTTGTGGGGGGATGGGAGCTCCCCCGAAGATCGGGAACTAACTATATATTCAACATGTTCACTTCTTCTTGTTTTACAATTCTGACGTGAAAACCTGTTTTTCGATTGTATACTGATGCAAGGGTATATTCCTATTTGTTCACCTCTATATATATATTTTGAATTCTTCAGTGGCATATTCTGATATTTTGTAATTATAAATTTTTTTTTCATTAGTTTTATGAATTTTGATGAGATATTTGATTCATCATACCTCTTCTATTGGTGAATATCTGCTACACTTTGCATCACATTGTACTACCCTTATCGAGTCATAGTCGTCAATATACTCGGTCCAAGTTGCGAGACAGTTAGAAAACAGCAACCACCATGGCCACAATTCTAAATTATAGATTACAAAATTTCATACAAAGAATTATTTTCATTGCATTCAAACGCGTTAATATGTGTGTTTCTAATTGGAATATTTAAAGAGATATTAAGTTTAATGTACAATAAAATAATAGAAAATTGATTTTATTCAATGGTAATACCTACTTCTATTAAGTGCAACCATAATCGCGAACCGATTTATCGCGGGCAATGGACCAAATTATTTAGATCCAATTCAAAAATTCCAAATTGATAATAGCACAATAATTCCACAATTTCCGTGTATTATATTGTTCAGGAAAATAATTATTTCACTATATAGTTATGCTCGGTATGTGATATGGCTGGCGCATATCGAGTCGATGCGTTCGAACTGGAATCGAGTTCACTCTTCTGACGGGTCGATCCTTGCAACCGCAGCTATCTCTTACTACCATACTTCAACAAAACGGCCCACACCAAGCGCATTACCACTACCCTCAGCACACATGCCCATACATGTGTATATATATGGTTGAACACATTGAAATTATACCATTATCGGTTCCATACATAATATCATCTTCGTTTCGGATATATATGATCGTTGAAATATTGTATGAAATAAATAAATCAATTCAAGTACAAAGTGAGACTTGATTTCAAATTGACATATTCTCAACTTGGATATTATTTCAAAATAACCATAATACATGGACTATTCCTGAAGAAGAAAGAAGAAGATGAAATGAAATTAATAATCATATATGTAAAAATGAATGCTGTGAAGTTTTGTTTTTTATCTTCAGAATATTTCGTTTGTGTTTCAAGGATATATTCATGCTAAGATGAAGTATATTGGTTCTAGATTTTAAAATGTCATGTCCACTAATATAAATATTCGTCATTTTCGAAATTCAAACAACTGTAGTCCTACAAATTGATTCGTACATAATTTTGTAACATTGAGTGTGAAGCTGTGTAGAGTATTATCAGATATTTGCAGAGAAATTTTTACACGTGAGAATTATAAATGTGTAAAAATCATTCTCACCAGTGATCAACAATCATTTTCGCTGGTATATTACAGTTATATATATATTGTATGGCTATAAAGTATAATATCCTTATCGATGAGCAACTTCAGTTCGTACATGTACTATTCTTGATATGGGGTGGTTTTTATTCCAGGTCACATATCTTTACTCGTTATTAACTGTTCCATTATTTGCACATGATAATATCCTGTGAAAGTCCACCATGTAACGGCAGAAAATATATAATATAGGTTATATATGATACAATATATACATTAGTTACTAATGTAATATATTTCTGTATATTGCAGCGTATTCGTACATATATTTCGGAATATATATTCCGACAGTTGCTTTACATATACAAATGTATATAAATCAGGCCTCGGCACTAGGTTGTCAGGAATGCACATTTATCTCTTCATCATATATGTGCATTTATGATATGACCACGTCTCTTATCATAATGCCGGGACATTGTCGACATTTTGCCTCTTGTCCTTCGTGTCTTTATCAATGTATACAAACCTTCTCCCTGCCTAGCACCTGCAGACAGACTTGTTTTTAGAACTATCCCCATTTGCACTGGGGTGTGGGAAAACTGAAGTTAGTCTGCAGAGAACCAACCAACACCAGATATAACTGGCCCATATACCATGTGCTACTCGCTTGATATATGCTGCAACCAAATCAGCTATACCATCGGTATATTTTCTATTCCTTCTTCTGATTAGGAACAAATTTTTTTCTCGTAAAGAAAATTTTAATCCATGGGGAGTCGAACCCGAGTCATGCGCGTGCTAGGCAAGCGCCTCAATCACTTGACTGAATTGTGTATGTATAGCAATGAATTATTTTCAAGGCCGAGGCTATTCTCACGTACACGTGCACGGTAATATGATGCACGGGAAGCCTTAAAAACCAGCGAAATCAAAGCAGTTTCCGTGCACTAGTAATTACTGTACACGGTGATTATGAATATTGTGATAGTAAATTAAATTTCATTATTTTGTCAGATTATGAACATTAGAAAATACTAGAGAAATTGTTGAAAAAAAGAAGGGTGAGAGTGTTACTGTACCACAAATTCCGTAGATATTTTGATCGAATTTCAAACTCATCTGACAAGGCAGTCGAAAACAAAATTCGAAACAATTGAGAGATACATTGGGAAGCTCGTGCGGTTTTGCGACAAAAGTATAGGTCAACTAATCTGTTGAGGATGTGAAATTTTACACTTCAATTGCTTATATATTGTATAATATTATAATAAGATATATTACAATTGATTTATAATACATGATTAACCGTTCTCAAGTTTGGAATGACGTTATTGGATTATTAATATTGTAAATGGCGGCCAAATGACAAAATATGACTTTAATGCGATATTTCTGCAATGTCTTGTGCTTTTTAGAGTATATGTGAATATGCTCATATATAATATATCGTTCACTCATATCATTAATATCTTTCGGAATATTCTTTGTGATATATCTTGCTTATATCTTGGATATAAATTTTTCTATGTGCGCCAATAAGGATCGAAATTTTAATGAACTTAACTGCATTAAAATATAATCATACACAAAATTAATATAAAACTCATTTATTGTTTGATCAATAAATTATTGTACCAATGAATTTTATCAAGTTAAATAATTGATAATAAATATAATGTTTGTAATGAACAAATTAATTTTTGTTATCGTTGACAATTTTTTGCATCTCGGTTGTTATCACCTTTATTCTCTTTCTGATATTCGAAAATTGGCTCAACAATAAACCAATAAACAGCTAATGAAAGAATAATTGCACATAATATACTTATGGCGATGGGTTTTGCTCTTGGTCGCCAACAAAAACCATTTGATTCATCATTACCATGACGTTGAGTGTAGGCATGAAGAGTAACTTCAGCGATTCCTATGTCAAACCAATATTGATATATAGAAAAATTGTGAAACACATATTGAATGATATTTGTACTGCAAATCCGAGTGTGTTACCATACGTGTAATTAACTGTATCTGGGGTATTGATACGTTTCACATGTTTCTGAACGTGTTATATGGAAAACTCTTTACATTTGTGATCACGCAAATGAATACTATAATGATTTATATAGGAAATTACACGTTTATGACGACAGACATGGATTAACAGTGTAGTTATCTCTCATGCGAATGATACAAAAATTTACCTGGACGTCCCCAACGATTTTCCATGTTGAATTACTATATTATATTTTTGTCTGTTAGGTTGAAATGTTGGATGGTAGTTGGATGGTGCTGTTGAATTATTCAGACTTCAACTAAAACACATGTACATATTTGTATGCGATGATTCGGCCAACGAGGTACGACTGCTGAAAGACGGCAGTGGAACATCAATTTTATAGTGATTGTGCTGAGTCCTTTTTGGAGCTTCGTATATGGCTCTTGAGTACATCTGCTTTCAAATCATTTTAATCATACCAGACACGTTGAATGTAAAATAACATAATATAAATAGCAACCCATACCCTCTCCTCTCTGCCTGACCAACAAATGTACATCGCATCAATATTTAATATAACCATACATATATTGAATCAATGATTTGATATAATAGTACTGCATATATGAGTGTTGCACATTTGTGTTTATGACGTCCTTATAGGACAGTATATTAATATTTATTTGCGTATATCTTCATACCAAACATCTTTGATTGGTAGAATTTTCATAAATCTTTTGTCGAGTCTGATGAATTCAATGCAAACATTTAAAAAAAAAATTTTTTTTTTAATTTATATGATGTTGTTTTAGCGGCAGAGATATTTTATGTGTTCATTGACACAATTATGACATTGAAGACAAAAAAGTTATGTCAATGCTCCCCACAACTTCTAAACGTTGAGAGAAATAAATTGTACTCAACAACTTCTTTGAGTTCGTTTTTGTCACATTATTATTGTCTTTTTTTTTTTTTCATTGACTGTGTGTTAGCCGTTGTGCGATGATTGCGGTGAACATCATGAGAAAAAATTTTAATTCTACCACCCATCGTATTACTTATAATTCATTTTACGCTATGCATATGTGACAATTCTCAGCCGTTACAATTCCATAACGATCATATAAAGTTTCCGCCTCCCAATGCGTGTGATTGGTTGGCTATATGACGCGTGTGATAGAGAAATTTATTTTTCATTTTTTGTCTACATCCATCTCCAACTTTAACACAGTCTGACTCCTACGCATCAATGTCCCATATTCTCATTCGAGAGTGTTTTATTCATCGAGAACGAGAGGTCAGCGCATGGCACTCTTGAGTTGTCAACAAGATTATTTATTTTGTTGCAACTTTTGATTTAAGCTGTGAATAAAGTGACAAAAATATTAGTTACATTTTCATTTCTGTATGATTAAACTCTCAATTGTGCTATATCGAATAATAAAAAAAGTTTTTATACAATAACTCAGTGGGTTCTGTTTCATAATAGAATACGAAAAAAAATAATATGAACCATTCTTCAAAATCAACCTCAACAACCCAATTATTCATACAAGAACATTCATTTATTCTCCCTCCAACGTGGTCAGCACCACAAAGTACTTCAACTTCATGTATTGATACATTTCGCAATTATTTCAACATAAGTGACAATCTAAATAAACACGCACACTCCATCGATGATAGTCAACCAACGGAATCTAATGAATCTCATCATTCCAGGTAACATGAATTATTATTTTTGATATTAAAAAAAAAGGAAAAAAGAAAGGAAGCAAAGATAATAAATGGAACTGTTTCAGTGAGCCGCTATGGATGGAGCTAGAACCAGATATATCATCTGAATTATCAATAAATCGAACTCCGAAGAATGATTGTTCACCGTCGCACATTTATTGTACCAGCTGGCCAATTCCACATTACAATGATATTTCAATGCCACTTGGTCCAAACTATAATTATTGCAATGTCACAAATAATACACGGATAGCGGAAAAATTCTCGTCGATTCATAATGATGTTGGTGAAAACATTGCTGTCACAGTTGACAAGTTGTCTGTGCATAAATATGGCAAGTTGTTGTTTAATATTTGTAAACAGAATTTAACATGTGCGACAGTGAACTCGGCGAATGAATTTATCACCATTAGTAATGGCAACAGTTTATGTTTAGTTTTAATGTCGCCTCATATTGCAATGTGGCTATAGTCAACCGCTTGCTTAGCTAAATATTTGTAATAAAATAGCACATGATTTTTTGCTATTACCTCATTTAATATCATAACACTGTGCTGTGAATTATTCTGGACAAATAATAATGATTGATAACAGTTTTTCTATCCATTGAACAAAATATTTCTGCACAATTGAATTATATGAACCACATATGATTATAATAAGAAAAGTTATAACGAGTATTAATTGCTATGATTCGATTACCCAACGCATACATAATTGTTGTTTACCGATAACTAAGCATATTGACAACAGACAGATATACAAATATTGATAATATTTTAATTAGAATAATTTCATAAATAGATGGATAGAATTTTGGAACCACTGAATAATTGATTTGTAGCTGACAACCGAGAAAATTTTTTCTGCCATCAACAATAGATGTATGATGTTATATAAGAACGAGAGTTCTCAATTCAGATAGACATCTTTCTTACATGGAACACATGTGCATGAACATGAATAATTTTTTGTCCGGTATCGTTCTTATAAATTCCATGATTATTCAATCAATTATTCACGGATGAACTGTGAAAAGTGTAACAACTTGGTGAAATTTGATTCCTTGCAATAAATCTTTGTTTTATTTATCTGTTTCAGAAACGTCACGACGTAATGGTAAATTGAGAAAAGATAGAACGGCATTCACACGACATCAAATCCATCATCTTGAACACGAATTTGATCATAGTAACTACTTGACACGTCTTCGTCGCTATGAAATCGCTGTCGCTTTAGATTTGACTGAACGGCAGGTATGTGTTTGTCATCACAAAAATAAATGGTAGAATAATTGGTTTTGTAAGATAATTACAATTTTTTCCTAGGTTAAAGTATGGTTCCAAAACAGAAGAATGAAATGGAAACGCACTCGGAATCAGTCACAAAGTACAAAATATTCTGAAAATATTCGATCACTTGTTGTTGACAGTGATTTGTAAGAAGCTTAAGATGTTATTAGTAATAATTGTAAATGATATCAATCATATTACCATCAGTTGATACTTAATCATCTTTATGCTGGAGTGTTATTTGTGATATGACTGCCAAAGAAGGTCTATGTTGTGTGGATTTATATCAAATATTGCAGTACAGTCTTAAAGTAAGTGCTGCGGCCGCCTATGTGAAGAATCGCCTATTGGGGCGTATTGGAAACTACTCCACCGCAATATCCCTAATTCGCATTTGAATAATAAATTTATAGGAGTGAAATCAATAATGATTGAATTAGAATCTTATTGTTAATATATTTGTCTATGATTTTCGCACCAACAAGATAGCATAAATTAGATATAATATAGGACGAGAAATAAATATTCCCACGACTGAAAAATAAAATATAGACGTTGTAATTCATGTACAAGGTCTCGTCATCAAATAAAACGGCTTTTAATAGTTAAGTAAATTCCCAACTACTCCGGTGTAACCAATGAATTTTGATAGAATACTCAAAAGTTTTGGTACTTCAAGATGGTATATTAATTAATACTGGAATGTAGCAATATCCACATATGCATATATGACGCAGCTTCAAAAATTAATATTTGTTTAAACAAAAGCAGTTTAGCGCGACAACCTTTTCGAAGCATTTCATTACATCCCATTGAAGGGTGCTGAACCCAGGTACCTCAAGGTGTGGGAAGCACAGTAGGGCTCCATCCTGACTCTATAAAATACCAGTGTGTAGTCTCAATTGAAGTTGGCTTTCAAGGATTCCCGTCAGTTTCCCTTTAATATACGGAAGTAAAACGGCTCATGTCATCAATCATAGGAATATTTTTCATGGAATCCTGAGTGGGAGATACAAACATACTTCGGAAAATCCAAATCACTCAAACAATAGTACGTTAATCAAATCATTTTATATTTGAATATAGACAGATGAAAAAAATGTGCATACATTTGTTGGTTTATGATGTACATTACGTAAATGTATATTTGTTATATATATAATTATCAAAATCATTATAGGTAATCAATCTTATTTACCGTGAAAATAATACAGCAATGATGATGAAAAAGTCTATTAGTAAAATACGATTTTTGCATATTCACAGAATATCACTATATTATGAATGATTGGGGTTTCAGCGGTGTTTGACGATAAGAATTATTTGATTTATCGTTCATTGCTTACAAAATACATACTTATTGTCAGTGGCAGACACCGAACACAATGAGCTTTCAGTTTATACCGAGGGTGCCTAATCCGGGTATCTAAAAGATGTGGGGCGTAAGGAAGCGACCGCACCCCTGGCACTAGCAACTGTAATGCAGGGTCCCAATTGAGGTCGGATTCGTGCTGGTAGTGATTGTCCTTACTACTTTCTCTGATTATATATAAAGTAAGGCAACACATAGTGTTAAAACCATGACTTTCATGAAATAGTAGATCGGCAGAATTTGCTGTCAAGCGAGATGTCATTTCGGCTTTTTCATGATGAAGCCAACATGGTGTTAGTTTAAATCGAGAGTGATATTGTACATTGATATGGAGGAAGGGCTAATTAATATAATATAAGTTGCGCTTGGTAACAGGTAGACAGATCGTGAAGTGATCAGTTGCATTCGGACGACTTTTGATAGAAAAGAAAAAAGTCAAAAGTTAGTCTCCATTTATTCTTTCTCATATTACTATTTTCCAAATTTACCGCGAGAAGCGCTGAATTATTAGCGTATACTTATGACATTTGTATATGCTGTACCTTCAAGCATTTCACGATGGGTTTCCGAAAATTCGTAACTGACCAACCTTTGCTTGACATCAATTGAGTGTTCATACTGTACATAACAGCATTCTTTAACGAAAATTATTATAAAAGATTATTGATAACTCATCTCATATTACATATATTATTTTTAGTTTTAACTTAAATAAAACTGTTATTTGATATTTCTATACCCATAAGATTAAACATATATTTGTTTTGTCTTTAAACGAACGGATTCACTTGGACGCTTAACACTGTAAGTACATTTATTTACAACACTCACGGGCAAGACTTGGATTTCACTGAAGACTATACACACATATGTTCATGGTTAATTATTTAACTTGAATTGGATGTTGAGCTCGACGACACGCTCTGTGATGTTCTGCTGGCATACACATGTATATGAATATTGTGAGGAGAAATTATGCTGATGTATTAATGCATGTTTATGTATCGATACATTATCGGTTGAAGGCAAATAGGCATTTGAAGGAAAGTGATTTTCGTCGATCCCATCCTTTATTCATTTATTACGACAGTATATTCTTTCTTTTCCTATCCCTCCTTTTATTGTTCCTACTCTCTGTTCCCATCATGATTTCCTCCTCCTGCATATCAACTTCTTCTTCCTCCTCCTCTTGCAACCATTCATGTAATATTCTTGACTGAAAAAACAAAAGAGATAATGATGAATGAACAAGAAAATTATAATCATACATAATACCTCTTAATATTTGTTACAACAAAAACATTTGAAATAATTCGAGTGATTTTGCCGTGAATTCCGCATGTGTGCGGAAAAAATTGATGCTCCATGCAAATATTGCTGCATGCAAGCTTAGGTCAACGAAGTTCACCCTTTCAAATTGCTCTATATTGATATGTGAAGATAAAAAATTACCGGATGGATGAGTTAGTTTGATAATATTTATGAACGAGTCGAAGAGTAGCTGCATCAATTGTGGTACTATGTAAGTAACACTTCTGTGTAGTAGTAAAAGTAGTAGTGGTGATAGTGGTAGGAGTAGTAGTAGAAGTAGTAGCAGTAGTAGTAGGAATAGTAGCAGTAGTAGAAGTGGCAGTAGTGGTATTGGTAGTAGTACGGTTATGGTAGTAGTTTCATTGGTGAATAGTAATATGGTAGTCTGTGATTGTCGATGATGCGTTGGTGGGACAGTTGCGAATTCAACATCCCGTGGATATAGGTTTTTATTTCTCAGCAAGATTGCCACTTGGGTCCGTATACTCCTCCTCGTAATCATCCTCTTGTTCGTCATAGTCCGTTTCAGCGGGCTCCGGCCCTTCATTCGCTGGACTTGGAGTGCTCATGATGTCCTGCTAACCATTAAACTCGTTTTTTGCAAAAATACTGTTCTTATGATCAACGTGAAATGTTTAAGACCATTATTTTCAAATGCTTTTTCTCTCGATAATTTGACAAAAATGATTAGGTTAGAACAAACACCATTGCATTAGTAAAAATTAGAAACTTCACCCATTGAATATTTTACAAATTGAAACAGTATGTACCTGCGGTGCTCTCCAGCCACAACCAGCAAGTGGAAGTCCATCAGCACCAAGTGGACATGGTGCATCTAAGCCTGGTACACCTTGATCACCTTTTGTTCCCTTTTCACCTCGGCGTCCTTTTTTACCTGGGATTCCCTGTAATTAACACGATATAGTTGTTGTATAGCACTTCTAAATTTGAAATTAAGGATATATTCAATGAGGTTGATGAGAATAACTTTCGTCTTCTTTTTTTTTTTTTTTATCAGGTCAATGTTTTGATATTTGCATGCAAATAGGCCAGGCAATATACAATGAAATTTGCTCAAAATCCAAAAATTAAAGAAATGATTAATGGTTCAATGTTTGTGTATTTGTTTGATGCATCGATACGAAGAACGTCGACAAGATGAAAGCTAATGTGCAGAAGCGCTCTCTTGTATTGAGTTCAATGATTATTTGCCCACTTGAAAATTATGATCTGAGTTACTGTAACATAACTGATATGAGACACGGAAATTTCTTTTTACGATATAATATCTACATTTAAAATATATATGTTCAACAATTGAATTATATAGAGGGGGTGCGCGAGCGTGAATATAAGGAAATGAGAGAAAGGATGAGAGGAAGAGTTAGAGAAAGAGGGAGCGGGTGGAAGAGAGAGAGAGAGAGAGAGAGAGGGACAGGAAGAGATTGGAAAAGTGACGCCGACATATAAATGTATGTCATAATTACAATGTCCATCTTTGATGGTATGGGAAATCTTATAGTTGATTTTTTTGTAAGATACATGGATATAGAATCGAAATGAAAAATTTAAATAGCTCATTCTAATTTGTAACATTGATGTAAAAATGGGAATAAAAGTAATAGCAAAGAATCTACGATTGCATTTATTTATTTCATTTTAATAAAAAAAGGTTGGTTTATTATGAAGACAATCAACGAAGTATTATTGATAAAAAATCGAGACGAATGAAAATTTACTGAGAATATACGATAGATAGATAATAAACATAAATTCAGCCCATCAAAATTCGATTGCATTCAGTCAATTTGGCATGCATTGATGGGATAAAAAACGATACGATTGGTTGGAGGGGAATGTATACCACTTAAATGAGCTACGATGAAGATTAAAATTAAAAGAGAGGGTCATCTAATTTATTCAAAGCGCTAATGTAGATAAAGCAGTTGCAACAAGAAAGAGTTTTCTTCATGATGAGATTGTCCAGAATTACGTGTGAATGTCTATCTTTTTTTGTATTGTCATATTGTGTTTTTTTTTTTTCCTTTCATTTGCCTACTAACTCAGATCAAACATAATTATTAATATCTAATCGTTGAACGATGTACAACTTACTGTTCGTTGCGATACAATTATTTAAGTTTATTTGAACTTATGATTATTAGTGCGTTTATGATCTACGAATATGCAAATGTTACACACATGTTTTTCATATAATAATGAGAAAATGTGTACAATGTCATTGAAAAGAATTAACTATTAGGTCTTCTATTCTCAAATATAATGTAAGAGTATCATATAAATAATAGCTCATAATAAAATGATGAAAAAAGAAAAAAAAAAGAGAAACGATGGAGACCACACGCAAGGAAATTAGGCGCTCTGTAATTATATAAGGATATTGGGGTTACTCCGTTCTATTATTCGCCGGATATATGGTGGTGGTAGCGACCTGGCGACAAGTGATGAATAGCATATTATATACAAACACAAAGATTTATGCCACGTGGTGATTACTAAGATTTATTCAAATTTGTATATGGCAGTGTGGATTCCAGAATGTTATATCAAATGATGTCATTTGATTTAGATTCACCATATTGTGAATAAAATGCTAACCATATCACTAAGTCCTTATAGTTTCAAATGTAGAATCTTTACCGCATTCACAATCTGATTAGAAAAGGTGACAATTATGGGTTATTGCACAACTTATATTTGAAGTTTATATTTAACGTGATGGTTAATGAATTTAGAGCAGTCATTATTTGAAATCCCCTGTGTTAAGTTCCACATTAAATTAACTAGTGACGAAAAAAATATGAAATTGGTAAAAATGGATGGAGCTCGTAACGTAGAGACATTGTGGTGTTTTGGATTTTATCACAAATTGTTTGAATAATTTATAATACTCTTTGAAATTTCGTAAATCGTGTTTTTAAACATCTCCTCACCAATGTACCGAAGACAGCTCAAGATACGATGGGATTCAATGAGACCATTCTTGCAGAGCATTGAATTCTCTATAAGAATGTCCGCGACAACCCTCAACTGAAGTCGGACATAGGTGAAGCGTGGGAGGCGCCCGAAAGTACAAATTAAAATAGTACAATTTCACGGGATCGCAGACATAGAGGGCAACGGGCATTCAGATAACAATTGATATAACGGATTCTTAATTCTCTTGAAGTGAAATGGAGAAATTCAGTGACCATCAGAATCATTTAAAGAAATTTTGAATCCGTGTTTCATGCAAATGACGATATTAGTCGATTTTCACGACCCAAAATAACTAAACAAAAACCAGAGTTTTCTCAACAAACATTAGTCTATAGGGACGTTGCGGACATTCTAATGCAAAATTTAGTGCTCTACATAAGAAGTCTTTGAGAGCTCCATCCATTTTAACCAATTCCATACTTTTCCGTTACTAGCTGGATTAATGTGGAAGAACTTCAGATAATGACTGTCATATAATTGGTTTGTTCTCTGACTACACTGCAAATGCACACAAACACACATACACACACATTTATTATAATATGTGCTGATGACTGTTTCCATTTTTCTATCTTTTACTGTCTATTATATTAATTGTAAACGATAACGACATACTCCGAACATGAGAAAAATATCATTCAGTTAACACTTTTATTAATAATGGGACATAATTCGTGTTTAGTATATTAATACTCACGGTTGCGCCAGGGGCACCTTCGTCGCCTTTTGGACCCTGTAATACGGTCACATTGCAGGAGTGATTAATCGGCAAGGAAGTGTGAAATTATTGGGCGAGGAAGAGTCGCCGGATATCCGACGAAACGACAATGGCCCAGATTATATAATGATACAAGTGTATATATTATATATACCCTCAATATCATCAGTATAGGAAAAATATTAACGTAGTAATCCATGCTTGGGTTGCTGTGAGAGGGTCTGGATATAATTCGGAAGGAATTGAAGGATGTGCGCTAGAGTAAAGTTCACTTTTCTTCATTAATGATGGAACGTGAAGAGAATGAAAGTTTGATTGCGGTAATCGTGAGATAGATGAGCGGATGGGCTGTTGAGTGAGGTCGAAAGTTATACCTGAGCACCGGGAATTCCATCTGTACCCTGAGGACAAATTGCAGAAGGTTATTGAATAATGGAAATGTTATGATTTATAATTATTTTATTTGCATAATTTTTATTGTACCGTTTATATTCCATATTCATTAATGGTGTGAAAAACTTACGGGTAGACCTGGATCTCCACGTTCTCCTTTAGTACCAGGCTCACCTTGAGCGCCCTGTTGATTATTTACAAATGATCATCAATGCTATTCATGTATGCTCCTATTCGATTCTATTATCAATATCTAAATAGATATGTAAATGCTAGTACTGCTCACCTTCATACCGTCTAACCCAGGCGCGCCCTGAAATGGAGAGTGAACTATGTGAACTAAAATAACGTACATGAAAATAAAAAAATTGATGAGCAGCAAATGCAAATGTAAATATATATATGAGATATTGTGTTCTTATTGATCATTGACCGACGAGCGCGTACTATGCACATACTAGATGTCATTCATGATTATTGGTTGCGCCGATTCAATTTTTTCGTTGTAATTCAAAATTGTTTGGTTCCGAGAAAATTATCCATCATAAGAAAGAGACAAATTTCGGGACTCAAGAATTATTTTCAAGTTTAGATGACAGAATAGATATCGGAACAAATGTGAAAGAAAAATGCGCTAAATGAGGCAAGAAGCAAGCCACTGCATCAATGCCATTCCTCTGTCGATTTTTCTAGCAGCAATTCTTCTATAACTTATGATCTTGGATTTTCATCAATATATTATTTCAATCGTGCTAAATGTTATATACATATATATATGTATGTATGGGGGTGAAGGAAAGCAATCGAGAGCAGCAGGCCTCATGCACATTCTGGTTTATTAGTTCAGGACATTATGGAATGGATTGTTAGTTTTTGATATTGTGAGATAATAAAATGAGCATCTTATCATCATATTTTCCATCCTCCATTTTTCCATTTTTTGTGGATCATCATTTCGATTGACAAATACAATTGTATGCTTAAATTTTATCTCCACGACTTAAATGTTAGTGCATAAACTGATTTTTGTTTAAACCTAAATACGAGCAAAACGTCGATTACATCCAAATTTTTAAACTGTTTTTTCATTCTTTGTTTATATGTTACAATGTGTCTGTGACAGTGTTTATCATACTTTGGCTGTCATTGTGTGCGTGTTTGTGTCAATTATACAGTAACGTAAAATCCATCAACAATTATGCTGTATGGTGTTTGTATCTGCTGCATTTATGATATATATATCATACTTGTAATTACGTGTTTATAATAACAATTCCACGTGTACACTAACGTAAACCTGACATATAATTGCAATTCTATATTTTTATTCAATAAATATTTAGATGTATAAAAAAAACTGGGCGTGGACGAATATGAATGTGATAATAAATTTAAAAATACTTCTTTAGGATTATTGTTGTATTGGCACACACTTCGCCACACAATTTTTCAATGAAATTGTCAATGGTGTGTGGCTCCTTCATTATTTCTCACCCTCGCTCACACTTTCTCCCCTATAACTTCCACCACCTTGTTTCCAACCACCTTCTTTCTCCCTCTCTTCTTCTCGATTGAGTCTAATTCATTCACTTCACACAATTTTATATAATACACTTTCGTTTATTACTCGATAACGACTGCAATTATGAATATGAACTTGTGTCGATGACACAAAAATGTCGCAGGCTGGTTGATAGCGGTTATAGAGTATTTAAAATTTTTTTGATATTTAGTCATTCATACATCCCTCAAATTGATATCAATACTTTCCGTTCATAGTTTTTGTTTCATATCTAGAACATGTATGTTGTTTGAGTGGAACTTTATTGTAATTATGTTTCAAATAATTCGTGCAAACTCAGAAGTTTTGATAATTAAAATTGATTCTCTCCTTATCTATTGTTTGTATCAAGAAGCGTTTCTGGCATCGTCTTAGCATTAAATTAATAACATAACTGGAGGGCCGGTGAGCCATGAATGAGTTGAATATATTATATGTACAAATCGGGAAAATAAGTCGGATAAGATCAACCCACATGACCAAGTTATTATTTAAATATTCATCGATTGAAATATTTTTGATTCATGGTACAGCAATATTCATATAACGTTTTTCCCCATCAGCCCACAGGATATTTATCGAGTTCTGATTAAAGGCAAGAAGTCAAACAAAATCATATGTACAATATATTAGTATATATATATATATTCATTGAGTGAGTTGTAGTGGTGTCTAGAACGAAATTTGGTATGTGATAGAGTTCGAGACATTGACCTAGATCGTATACTAGTAATTTGACATTTGAGCTATTAAAGCGTATTAACCCATCAACACCTACACCAATTTGGAACTAAAAAATTATTTTGATGCGATGAAATTTCCATTTCGACACCCAATGCAACCCATAGAATACAATTTTTTCACACAGCATCAGATTGACATGGGTGAAAGAGAAAGACCCATGAACCATTTCCCAATTTTCGAACTCTCCTGTTGATAAACGATGCATTTTTCAAGGAACTATAATAGGCCAGCCATTACCGGAAATCCTTCCCCATTAATTCAATAAATGACGGACAAATATGAATATAGTAATAATAGATGGACCTAGTCAGTCACGATGAACAATTGCGGTATTTTTGAATTTACCAAAAAGTAATTCAGATAATTTGTAGCAATTATTGAAATTTAGGGAGGACGAATGATTGGTGAATTTTTCCGTATACTCTTAATAACTGTAAGATAGTTCACATTGAGTTGTTTGCTAAAAGCGCGCTGAGTCGGTGCATCTCTCAAAAAATGCAATATTTCAGTGTGCACTTTCGGGTTCCATCCACGATTCACCTCTGGACTTAGGCCTACGTTCGTCTGGGGATTTTCCATGAAAAATTTAATTATCTTCAAGGAAAGTTCCATACAATTACATCGTGTCTGAAGCCGTTTTCAATACAGACGCCAGGGGATGAGTGGAAACACGGTTTCCGTGATTTCAACAATTTATAATACGTTATTCAATCGATTTATGTATAAATTCGAAAAGACTGAAATTGCTCCACATGAACAGCTGCATCTATTTTTACCATTTCCATATTTTTCCGGTAACTATTGAATTAATGTAGAACCTAATACAGTTGATTTCAGACAATGACTGATCTACTATACAATAGTAAATTAAATATATGCCTGCCCAATGGGTTAAGTACATGAACGTGTTATTGCGTTGCATGTTTTTATGTCAGTGAATCTGCCTTCACGTTTAAATAGCACTCAGAATCGTTCCGAAATCTGCTAGATATCCCGAAAACTATCGCAATACACTGAATTTCTTCCCGACAACAGTCACTCATTAATTGTGAACGTATGCATATATCAGTTTGTATCGTATATCGCATTTGAGAATGTAGCGATGAGACTTAAGCTAAAGATAGTATATTTAGATAATGTGTGTCTCTGTGCTTTTAATCAATTTTTTACATGCAGTATTTAATTTGGCACTAACTTATGAAATTTATTGTTAGTTAGAGATTTAACATCAATTAAAATCAATCAATTTTTCTTCGAGGTTATCACACATACATATTTTTTTATCAATTTTTCCTTCTCATTATGTTACGTCTCATATCTAATAGCGTGTACAGAATTTTGCGCGCGAATCCTAAGTACTAAAATACGGTCATTACATTCGAATCCACGCGCTTCTATAAATACTGCGATCAAATGAGTGACAAAATATATATAAATATATATATATATATATATTCATGTATTATACGACACGCTGTTCAATTTGTTTTGCTTCATAAAATTTTTTCCCAACAAACTTTTAAATGATGATTCTTTAAAAGTATCGCTCAAATAATTTATGAAGCGCTGTAGAATGTATTTATCTTTTCACAATGTACTATTATCTTCATGAACATTTGCTGTATGATAGAATATCTTATTCAATATGGCCTTCGGTCTGGGGTTGCATACGTACAACTAGATAGGTATTATTGTCGGTTCTTTTAATAATTTTGCCTTTGTTTTCTTTTTCGGTTGACAGTAGTAGCAGAAGTAGTGGTAGTAATAGTAGTGGTAGTAGTAAGAAGAATAGTAGTTGTAGATGATACCTATCCTCGTGTTAGTCGTTAATCGGATCACCACGTGCCAACCTGCTGTGCCAAGGTGCCAATATTAATTTATGAATAGTAATGCTGAACTTGAATATGAAAATTCTTCACGTATTGATGGAAAATACTACTGAGATTACATATAATAAGATTCTGTTGACTAGCAAACGGCGAATCCGTCTTGAGTTATTTCATTCTTGAACAATTCAATTTCATAACCATTAGATTTCAGGCCAAACAGAAGAAAAAATATAATTTTTTAAAGTTTTGCTGCATGATCGATGTTGGTCTGGTCAATATACGATAGGCAAATTGATAACGTTATAACGTGTCAATGATTGGTGATTGTTAAAAGTATGAAGTCATCGAGTATTCACATACACTTGTACAAAATATAATTGTGATGAATGAAACAGGAGTGTATTTACGTTCGTTTGTTGGAAATTTCGGGTATGGTTATAAAATAGTTTATAATGATTCAGAAGTGGTGTATGAATTGTATCGCCTTATCTAGGTCATGAAAAAGAATTGCTCGAGATTGAAATGTTACCGGATGAAATCTTGATGGACAGTATTGTTTGGAGATATCATTAAGATAAAATGTTTCAAGAAGAATTCATCCATAATTCTCTCCTCTCAGACTGAATTTCACTGATGGATTAGAATCAGATTATGATAACAAGTTCTAACCATTACCGTGAGCGTAATAATTAATGGCACTACGATTGCGAAATTGGATTCCTTACCATTGACCCGGGTTTACCAGTATCTCCTGGTCGGCCAGACTCACCCCGCAGCCCCATTGGTCCCTAAATAGAAATTGATGGAAGCTTATTTACTCATTCCATATTACATGAAGATGTGTCTAAACATACTCCGTCAAAATATAGTTTACAAAAACAATTTGATAAATCTCGTGTCTACTGCAAACTTTTCTCTTTTGTTCTGAGTGATGTTGTAATTTACTTACGGGAAGACCCATCGGACCTGGATCACCTTTTGTTCCTTTCTCACCCTGGAACATCGAAATGAGTACGAATGGGTATAAAGAATTCGTTTATATATATATCTATTTATATATTTGAATCGATTTCCATCCTGGCAGTTCCGAAATGTCCCCCATAATTATGAACAATTAGTTGTGCCAAGTGGAAGATCGTATAAAACATAATGAGAATGGTACTGACAGGTTCGCCTTTAGTGCCGTCATGTCCTCTATCACCTTTGATACCTGGTGGACCTTGAAGACCTGCAATACCAGCGGGACCCGGCGGTCCAGGGGGTCCCATTATCTGCCAACAAACAATGCAATAAGCGACGTATTTATATAGTTGTGCCGAATCACTTACCACTTCTCCAGCGTTAACTTCAAAAGTTCCATCACCCTAAAATCAAAGTTGAAGAGCACATATGCGTTCATTACTTCTTGTTTTTTGAAGGCTCCGAATCAAATGAGAAACATATAGCCGAATGCCCTCAATGGACACCCTACAAAACTCACGCAGCCACACAGACGCACATAAACACACGCAACACATATAGTCATACATTCACACAGTGATGCTCACCTGTCTCCTCCTCAACTTTTTGTACTTCTGTAGTGCATTATCCATGTTGTCCATATATGAAAATTAATCAATACATTTTGTATTTAGAAAACACGATAACTGATCGATTGCATTGTGAAAATAGTTTCTAACCAAACTTATTATGAATTATATTGATGCGCTGTCATATTTTTCATCATTCTTTTCGATAGCATACTGTTTCGTTCTGAATATTCATGAGAGTTATAATCAAACGATTGGAAGCCAATCAGTGAATAAAATACAGTGCACCAATTTCATTCCAATATGAATTTGGCTGATTATATTGACAACCAATTACAATCACGGAGAAGCGACAACATGCAGATTTCAGGAGGGAATATACGAATCAATGGTGTCCACAATATCATAAATGAATATAATATTTCTTATGTAAGAACTCACCGATTCACCTTTTTCTCCCTTTTCTCCCCTGATCCCTGGTGCACCCTGCAATGCAAGAGTACTGTGCTGATTGTTTTACTTATATGAATAATCTGATAGAAATACGTTGATGGTTGTGATACCTACTGGAGGACCAGGCAAGCCTGGGGGTCCCATGAGTCCAGGTGGTCCAATGTCCCCATACTCGCCTTTTTCACCCTTCGGCCCAGCTAATCCCTATTGAGCGAAAAATTATGAAGAGCAAATGAGCACATACGAAATCCACAAGGAAAACACCTTCATGTACCATGGAGTTTTCAATTCAAATAAATTTCATCAAGTAGTAGACTCGCGCCCAGTACTTTTCATCATGTATAAATATTGATATTCAACCAATGTTTGAGTGTCACTAACGAAAGTATATCCACTTTGAGTTTTACTGTGAAAACATTGGCGCGGGCTAATCTGAGAATTGTAGTTTTCGAGGTAACTTGTCTGTCGCATTCCTGACTGACCTGTTGAAATGCCTTTTCCTTTCCTTTCTCTTTAGATTGAAAAATCCATGTGAAGTAGGTGTGACAAAATTGACTTGCATAATGTATAACTTACCGGTAATCCAGGTGGCCCCTGAACACCAGGTTCGCCATTGATACCATCTAATCCTGGCTGTCCTTGTATTCCACTGTCTCCTTTAGATCCTGAAAATGAATGATAAGAAGTTCGAAAATTCGCGAATTAGTGGAGGAATGGTTTAAAAGAAATGATCATGAAAATAGAAATGTTTCAAACGCGCAATGGCCCATAGATATGTCACAGTAGTATCCCTGAAAGATAAGGGTTAATGCTAACAATTGTTCGAGCTAACTACGAAAATCAATATCCCATTGAGTGTCAGAACAACTATAAAATTTATAGATGAATGAACATAAATAATAATAAAGATGGCACGTCCACCACAAATTTTGCTCCCACTCGTCATCTCTACCATATCAATAGAGTAGTCATGTTCCAAACGTTACAACATGGCTCTGTATAAATTTGAATTTTGTATATGATTCAGTATCTTGTACAGGACGTATTTCTTAGTCGACCGCAGATATAACAAAGCGGTAGGGTTTGAATCCTCCACTATTGACACAGCCGTCCCTTTGTTGCAGTGTTGTATTCTAGTTGAGATTTCATGGTAGTGTTGTATTAGGGTAGAGGCGACGAGTGGGCGTGGAATTTGTGTTAGGGATGTAGATCTGTCTGAGAATAATAGACGAAGTACTGTTAGCTGGTGAAAAATTAACCCTATTGTTTATTCTATTGATAAATCATCAATATCCTCAAAAATATATAAATGCAATGTCCGAACGAACCGATGGTTCAATCTAAATTGACGCTTCTCTCCTCGTAGCGACTTGTCACATGAGTATTTCCACATTTCTCCATCCAGCGACTCTCAAGAATTATGTGGCGCATACCGATCAAACACTAATGCATAGATAGGTGGACAGGTAGATAGACGAACAAACTTAACCACTTAGGAGGCACACAAAAGCTAAAATAATTTGTTGAAATTATCCAAGATCAAATTTCGTATGATTCCAATTTTTTCTCATCATGACTTCATGAAAGAATGAAAATCAGTCAGATTCTAAGATAAAAATTACGATGAATGTAGCTCTATTGTCGATATTATATATTGCTATATCCGGTCATTAGCGTGACATTTGGGAGGTTAACTACCTTCTAGACCAGTATTTCCCTTCGCGCCTTTTTCTCCTGGATAACCAGGCTCGCCTTTGAAGCCTGGTGGACCAATAGTAGATCTTGGACAACGGCATTCTCCATCGATTGCCTATACAGAATATGATACTTCAAGATCAGACCTAGTTTTAGGCCCGTAGAGCTATCTTATGTCTTATTGATTCTATGTCATTTGCACCTTTGCTTCGTTAGTTTAATCGTCAATTTTCAAAGAGCAATATGTAATACTACACCACATTAATGAACCCTGTTATGCATTTCGAGACTTAATTATATTTTAACGTCATGCCACTATGTACGACCATAAATATAAAAATTCAGTTATTCCCGTTCAATTGCAATTTCCAGGAGTTTCATATTGCTTACTGACAATTGGTGGTGCACAAATGCAGTACATATAATTATTCCCACGTATAGAAGAGGCTTTGGTAAAATTTGGGAAATATATTAGATATCAATCATTTGTTAGTTAATGACGAGTCGAGAGATTGGTTAGCATATGTTTTTGGATGGGTTGGGGACAAACTATTCAATGAAAAATGTGTGATAAATTAAAATTTCAAGATACATACGTACGCACACACACACACAAACGCACGCGCAAGTACGTAGCGTTAAAGGAACTATTAGGAAGGTCTACAGCAATATTACGGAGCAACACAATACGACTATAACAACAACAACAATAATAATAATAATAATAATAATAATGATAATAATAAATACAATAATAATAATGATAATAATAATAACGATAATAACAATATGATAACATATAATATTACAGTAATGATGTATGTTTTGTTTATTTTAGTTGCATTACTTACAGATAATCAAGATGGTGTTGATAGGAGTGGCACCGATTAGTTTTCAGCCACTATTGGCAGTAGTTTATTAGTTATTAGTTGCATTGAGTTGACACTCACACGCGGGGTGACAAGTAGTGAGGTGTTACTTGCTACATAAACAAACAAATTAGTCGCAGGCTATAACCTCACTCTATATGATTTGCCGGGTGGAAGTTCATCGATTATTATTTATTTTTTTTTTATTATGAATAAGCAAGGATTATAATTCAATGAAAAATATCAGTCATTTTTTAACTTGATACTTACGAACATCGTATGAATCACTGTACAAGAATACTCGTAGAGTCTATTGGGAATACATTAATCAATTTATACTCACCATAACAGTAATATATACAATTCTTTCTTAAGTTTCCTGCACAAACCAGTTTCAATACACATTTGTTTTCTAATCTTAAACTGAATAGATTGAAGATCCGTGTTATTTGTGTGTACATCTGTCATATTTATCTCGAATATTTAAAGAAAATTTGATGAAACAACTTTAATTCGGTGAAAGATTGGATTTCAACATAGGCAGCAAACTCACAGTGTTGGAGAGTGACAACAATATTGAATTAGAAATTTGTGGAGAATTTTATGAGTTTTGCTTTGGTTTTTCAGACTAACGGAAGATATCGTTTGGGTAATGACAGTACCGGAAAACATTCGGAGGGAATAAACCATGGAAAAAATAGATTGATGTAAAAATTGAAAGAGAAATTAATTGCGTGGTTCATTCTTTCCATGGTCTATTTTCTATGTGATCTATTTTTTCTCGTAGTCCTTTCTCAAGACAGGAATCTCTTACATCCTTCAATATAAAATTACGAATTTAATTGATGAGGAATAAGTTCTCTAATTGTGCAACAATTCGCTTCCACCAACATATTCCTTAAATTAAACACGACTAATGTGGACAAAAAAGACAGTGTGAATGAATAATAATAAAAAAAAAATAATAATAGATAAAGAATTCGACAGACGAGGATGGTTAATTGACAATAAAGAACAAGTAATAGAGAGGTAATATTGGAAAACAGGTAATTGATCCAGAAACGTGAGGATAGTGGTGACTGATTCTCAAATTGGAGAAAACCTACTGTCACATTTATTCACAAGTTTAAAGGCATGACACTCTCGAGTTATCATTAACGTGCATAAATGTATAGCTATACACGATAAATATACATTTTCATGCCCACAATCCGACGGCGAATCAAATTTTGAGTGGTTATGGGGTGATTGAAGCATGATTCATGCGCATCGGTCTCATTTCCTTATGAATAAATATATGTGTCCCTGTTGAAATATGCGTTTTATATGTACTAACATTCCGCATGCAATGTTTTTGAATATGTACATGCGTGTGCAAACCATAATGAAGCTCGGGCAGTTTGCAAGAATGGAGGAAGTTTTGGGATGTGTGAAAAATCTCTTATAGTAAATCTATAAAATATTTTTCAGTGGTGTTTTGTCACGTTAATAATGATCTTCATTATGTCAGAGGAGCTTTTCCAGCCAACTAAAGCTTCCCTAATATTTGTTGATCAATATTGGCTTGAAGGACACCATGTATATAAAATTTAAAGATAGGTTCAAAAATGTTGCTTATGTGCAAACATGAATCAGGGTTAGATGTTGGAGCAGGTGGAGGATGATCTCGACTGGTCATTAGGACCTCACTTAAGCTTACCCTCCTGCCCTGCTTGCCCCGAACGCCTTTGTCGCCGAGCGGGCCGGGTGGCCCAGTGGGACCCATGTCACCCTTTTCTCCTTGGGGGCCTGTAGTTTCGGATTTACGTCAACATTCAGTGGGTGGAAACAATAATTTTTACTCATGTACCCTCGCCCATTTTTCTCGATAAAAATTCAAGGAAGAAGAGATGATGTCGTGAATGATGTTGGAGATAAAGAGAAAGTACACATGTACATCTATTTATGCACAGGTTTAACTCTTTTTATTATATGTATAACAGTAATTTCTTAATTATCAAGAAAATATGCGTTTATGGCATTGAAAACGAGGAAAAGAACAAAGAATGAAATGGCGAATTGGCTGCATAAAAAAGACTGACATATTAATGCATATAGTTAAGTATGTGATGATGAACATCACACAAATAAACTTGTGTTTGCCATCGTAATAGTTGTGAAGTATTTGGGAACAATTGGCGGGATGATTTGATGCAGAGAGATATCCGAGGATATGAGTTATGGAAAAAAGAATAGAAATAGGCGACGAGGAAGAAACAAATAACGAATCGAACTATGGCACTGAAAAAAAAGGGTCATTAAAGAAGTTGAATAGTATGGAACAGTTCAGAAGAAAAATTGAGGAAATGAATGCTGCTCCGTTCAATGCAGCGTTGAGGTTATGATTGGGCAAAGTTTTAATTGACGAGAATACGTGAGCGGATGAGACGGAGCATAAGACACAAGGTTCATTCCATTGGAAAGACATTAAATTTTCCGTTGATGTCTTTAAAGACAACGCGTTCATCGTCCTACGTGAATTATTCGAACAAACAACAGATGTCAATACAATATGATGAAGTATTATGAGTATAAAGTTAGTTATTGAACTCAATGGATTGGTCAACGATGAATTCTCCATGGAATTGCAATTGAAAATTAATATATTCAGTAATTAATAATTATACTGTAGTGACATCAGTTCCTGTATATATTATTGTATATCATCTTACCAGCTGGCCCAGGTGGACCCGGCGGACCCTCAAATGTTCCCAGTGGAATCTGCTTGCCATCGAGAGATGTCGTAAAACCCCGGTCACCTTTGTCACCTTTAACACCCTACAACACAATAGCAGATAATGAAGTGACAATTTCCAAAAATATCTATATGTATGTTTGTTCACACACGAATACATTCGTATATTTATTTGATTCTATGACAATGCACGCATTTGCTTTCACACATGTCAATTTGAATATTGATGTTCATCATTTTTATCAATTAGAGTTATCAACTACGTACCAAACACATCTATATATCCCATCAATTTATAAGTTATGAAATTGTGAAATATCGATGCAATGAAATCATCATTTATCATTACCCGTCGGTTCAAACAAGTGATCAATTTATTCCGCAGACAATTGCACGAACGAATTCCAGAAATATGTAATATGAAAATTGATTACAGAACTATTGAACACGTCTAAGCGAACGACTGCAGCTGCTTTGATGATGGATTGAGATCATTAGATCATCATAATTATGTTATGGAATAGTGAAATGAGGGGGACATGAAGAAGAAAGTAGTGGTCGATTATATGGAGCAAAGTTCTTGAAACTCATTTGAATAATGCAATAAAAGAAGATTTTCAATGAAGCTCGTGGATATACATATATCCAAAAGTTCGTGACAGCTTCGTATTTAATACGATTACTACTGCTATACCCTGCAATTATCACATCATATTCAACATTATATGAATTATTCATGGATGAACGCCGTTTGCCGTATTCTGACTTGTGATCTCATTTACATGGAGTTCCGCGATACCATTTATATCATCTGTCAACGGATTCTGTTTATTATTTGTTCAAAATATTGTGTAAATTATTTGTTATAAATGTGAGTGAACTTACACTGGGCCCTGGTGTTCCTGGTGGGCCTATTGGACCAACTGGTCCGATGGGACCTGGAGGTCCGTGTTCACCCGGTCGACCCATTTCGCCTGGAATTCCCTGTCTTCCATCCTGTCCAGCGATTCCTTCGATGCCCTGTGGTCCAGTTGGTCCAGGTGGGCCTGGTTCGCCTGGTTCACCCTAATATCAATGCAAGGAATATTACACATCTAGAAACAATTTCCTAAGCATTATATAATTATATTGGATGAAATAGTTGAAAGTATCTTAACTATGTTGGTGCAATATGTACAATTATATACTAATCATATAAATTAATGTGGCGTGCAAAACAGAATATACGGCTATTCGAAATTCATGCAAATCTGGCCAGTACCAATACAAAATTGTTTGTAATTAATATCGGCAGTAGTATCAAATGCTTTTCAAGATACTCTAATATATCATCTACATTTATCTCATCCAAGTTTTGTTTGATAAATGTTATTTCAGCGATATTAACAATGGACCGATATAAAAATTGGCTATACCGTTATTTCGATGAGTTAGAGAAGAAAGAAATGTATTAATACATAAAATAATTGATTGAAGAGTAATAAATGACCATAAACAAAAGCCAAAGAATTATTGTGTTCAAGACGGCGAGATTCAGAATTGTTCATGAAGTTATGAGAGTTATTGAAAGTGATTCACATTTTAAACATGTTAGTCAAGATTCGAGGAAGTAGCATAAGCGCTCTCGTATGAAAATTTTCTGTCATGTTTCAAAAGCACTTGTATTGGCCTAGTTCAAATTGTAAAACTTACTTTCAGCTGAATGATGGTTTGTGCTGAGATGTTATGTCCACGCTCCTGTAGACCCTAAAATTATGTATGAAAAACTACTCAAAAATTAAATCACTACTCAACTAAAAAAAAAGGCAAAATTAAATGAAAATTTGTCGGTTATAATCATCATTCGTTCGTTGTTGATAATTATATATAACGACATAAAAAATAAATTATACTCTCATGCGAAGATATTATGGCCTACGATGAAATGTACTGGCAAGACGTTTTTTCTTTCACATACAAAAAGAAAATTGATCACATTACGTATACAGTAATGCAAGACGACTAATAGAAAATTAATGTTTAACTGCACATAGTTGCACAGTCATTATCAATTTACTGAACTCATTTTACTTATGTGTTACCTTCAATGCGACGATTTCTGCGTAGCCTAGTGTCCCTCCGCGAAGCGTAGTCACCGATCTCTTTAACCCCAACCCCTGTGCATTAACCCGTAGGGGCGAAGACTGATTTTATTCATCTCGTTTTTTTCAACATTGTCATACATATTTTGGCGTATTTTTATGAATAATAAATAAACGTATAACCATTGATAATTCAAGAAATAATAATACTGATCAACTATCTACATCACCTAACAGATGATCAAGCTACGAAATGATAAAATGGAAATAATGGGAAATTGTCAATGATTCGAGTTTACATATCAAAAATTTTACAACTCTCTGTGAAATTGTTCTAATTTTTTCTTCTACACATTCTCAAAGAATATATTCTAAGGAATATGTGATTTGAATATTGTATCGATATTCTGAAGATATGCTAATATAGCAGGACTAGGAATGGACTTGTATGAGCAACAGTGAAACTGATCGCATTTTTGTAAAAACTATGTTTTCCAGAATGGGCACACTTAAAACACAAAAACAAATGATTCCATTGATATTTTTCACTTCGACTAAAGTCAGAGACATCAGTTGGTAATGCAACTTTATGTTCAAAAAAGTGATAAATGATTTACAACTTTGAATATTTGATTAGATCGTTATCGATCTTTTTACCCACGACAGAACCAAGATGATATATGCGTTTGGGATAAAAGATTATGCCTATGTACGTGACTATAGGAGGTGTTACATGGCTATTGACACAGCTGTGACCCTGACCATCTTCAAACTGAGTGATGACTTTTCATCTCGTAGTATGAGATGGCATAACCATTCTTGCAAATTCTCTAATTTTCATCACAATTCGATAGTCAGCCATAAATTGTAAAACCTGATCTATTGAACATGTTTCAAATGAAAATAGTTTCTGAACGTGTACATATCATTCGATATGGTTATGGACAATTCTTCATAATCGGGTGTATTTATTCCATGCCTTGAAAATTAGAATTCTCACTTCTCAAAAGTCCCCGCACTTTACATTAACCCCTCAGAACTTAAGGGAAATGTTATAGAGACAAAAACATATGACTTTGTAGGTTATATTTGAGATTTAATGATAAAAATCATCACAGAAGAATTCGTTATTTTCATTGTAAGATTGAAATTTTTCACATTTTCACAAATCATTATAAAACATAAAATAGTACTTCAATCAGTAAATGGTCTAACAACGAGAAAATTGGAAAATTAGAAGAGATAGGATGAGTCCTGCTTTCAGCTGACATGTCCGGTATGAGGGAGAAATGGTTCAATTCTGGAGGGGAGATTGTCAATAAGAGGACGGAAGTTCTCACGTGAAAAAAAAGTTTCTGTCGCTCATTGTTAGTAGTATATAATCAGAGAACGCTGTATTGGCAATGATTGAATAACGCTACCAAGTTAATTTTCATTCATATTACAATTATGTTTGGCATTAATTAGTGACTCCAACCCTACTTTCATCGGAATGTCATAAAAAATAAACTGTTTTTGAAAACGTGTGCCATTTTCTGAATTTTGAATAAACAAAAATTTTTTTGCGTTCACGTGGAGCGGGTGGGTCTTAGGAATCTAAAACTTGTTTTCGTTTTTATGTTTCGGATCGATGCACCGCACAGTCAAGGATGTAATATGTAGGTTAGAGTTCACTTTTGTTGAATGAATAGTTTTGGCACAAAAAACGCGGGAAAAGTCGCCTTTTTTCGGCCGCCATGATAATAATTTAGTAACTTTTTTAATTAAGCTCCCATTCAAGAAATTAACTTGTTATGCGGGCAGTCAGTAAAGAACACTATTCATTTTTTTTTTCTTTTAATATTCTCAAGGAAGTATTTGTTTTATGAGTTTATCCCCTTCCGAAAAGTTGATAGAATGCGGTTACAAGGAATAACTTCAAGTTGATATAAAAACGCTACACGCAATCTGACATTCATTTTAGTATATATAGTTTTCTTTATTAACGGAAAACAGTTTCTGAGAAGTTGAAGCAACCCCTAAAGTTAGGTTTGTTGTGGAGTGGTTTCGTAGTTTTAGTTAGCAAATGTTGACTAACCGAAATCAAACTGATTGCAAAATGTTTCTGTATGTTGGACGTTGAATTTGCTCTTTCAACGTTGTACGCATCCCTGGGGAGTGCATCGACTTTGAGACTAAATATGCGAAATTTCCCCACTTGAGAAAGAGATTTCTCATATATAATATAGCTGAAGTTCTCATTCCTATCACTTTTTCGTGAGTATGAATAGTTATCAATAGTATCATTTAAGTTCTCGGGAATCTAACATTGGTCGTCGGTTAAAATTGGAACACTTATGCATAAAAGTAACCAAATTTTCTTTCTGTCGCACATTCCACGCGTTCGCATTTGATGTGATATAATTATATGTCATCATTATTATTCGGGATATATGGTATTCTCCTTTGTTTTCACGTTACCATATTCATTACAGAAATACATACAATTATTAAGATAACTGGTTGATTTTTGTTCTTTCATCCGATAGAGCCCGCCCTCTCATCATTTTGATAGCTACCTTTACAGCGGAGAAGACATCGAAACCTGGACTTCCAAGCTCGCCTTTTTGTCCTTTTTCACCCTGCTGACCCTTTAAAAGTGAAAAACAACAATGAAATAATCATTTAGCACATATGAGTTATACATTATTTTTAATTACTCAAAAAAAAATTTGCTTTGCCCTTTTCATCATGTTATTCAGCCGTATTAACTATCCAAAGACAAAAATATGTCACTTCAACGTGAACCAGGAGTCGAATATAAATAAAATTTCGAATGACTGTAAATCTAAATGTTCAACTCTGTGTTTCATTTTCAATTCATAATACACCATATAGAATCGGGTAATGAATTAATATACTTCTTCTGTATATTCATAGTAAAGATATCAATAGCATATGTATAATAATTGCTAAAAAAATCCAAAATATTTTTTACTGTTCAAAACCACAAAAATCACATTTTTAGATTTTTTTGACTTGCTGCTGGAACTTGAGCAACAACGAATGTGTACTAGTGTTAATCGTCACATATACACACTTATGATTATTAGAATTGAGAAACTAAGATATATTCGGTACATATGTAAAAACTGGTTTATTATCTAATACGAGTATGACAACTGCCGGAATGAATATAATAATAGTGTTCTATAATTTTAATTAGAAATATCGGATGAAAATTTTTCCATATCGTGTTTGGTTATAATAATAATAGTATGGTAATTCGTATGAAGCGAAATTTGGATGAAACTGTTCATAAATATTTACTCAACTATCATGATGAAAAGTATTGTGCAAAACGCTTGGAAACATTTTATCATCATCAAGCCATGTGTATATAATTATGAAGTACTATTATCAATAACTTACCGGATCACCCTTCGGTCCATCGAGTCCAATAGGACCCTGTAAATTCGTTAAATAATTAGTGTGTATTACTGAATGAAATTGATGCAACTGTAATAAGCTAAATGAACATATAGAATTATGATTTTTCCAATGCCCATCTTTGGCAAATAAAGTTATTATATTTTGATATAATATAACATAAAGAATAATCTCAAAATATGATAATGCGAATATGAGTGCGAATATTGAATATAAAAATATGTCTTCATACAGATACGTGTGGATATGAACCAAGAGGAAAAGAGGGAGTATTGAAAATATTAAAGTATATGGTTATTAAATCGCGAACACTTGAGACCATATGACACACTCAGTTTCAATATCAGACCACATGCTGTTATACTTCTTCTTCTTCTTCTTCTACGCTATTGATGGAAAAACTTTGCAGCACCGACGATTTCATGATATTTACGTGTCCACAAATCTCCTCTCGAATTCCTCATAAAATCTCCTAACGTCATCAATCATGTAAAAAAATGTTCGACAGAATAATGAAAAAAATTAATCAAGAATAGTTTTATGGGCATTGTTATATTTTCGAATATTATACAATACTGTTTATTAAAAACAGTTGTATAGTCAGTATAGTAATTTTTCATAACATTGCAAATTTAATTCATCAACGCTGACATGTAATTTGTTGATGTATATAAGACTTGTGTTGTTTGCGTTCTATTTACATCAACCATATACTTGTGCTAGCTCGCGTCTATACAATTGTTTCCGTATGTCATGATGTAGCTGACAGTGTATGAAAGCGAAGGAAAATCTAATATTTGTTCACAATATGGTTTTGCGTATTCGCTATTTGCACGTCTATATTACATCCCTGTTTTGATAATTTGTTATGAACTTTGTTATGGCTCATGATTATTAATGAATATATTTCACGCTATAGATACTCTGTCTGTATTTTATGTCTATAGATATATATTAACCAATTTTGGATGTTGTGGGATTAATCATAGATTTAAATCCCAAACGAAATCAGTTTCACAAACATAAAAAAAGTATGTGTGGACGGTATACATTTACCATATATACATTTAATGTGTGAGAATAGTACGGTAAAAGTGGTAGAGCGTGAGAGTATCGAGTGGGAGGTCTGAATTCATTGGCGCCACGTGGCGTCAGTCGGCCATTGTAGGGCTGAGAAAATGAATGAGTGGCCCGTGCACTGCATACTAATGTCAAATCTTGTGTCTGAAGAGCGTTGGATGGATTTACTGGTATCAAAATCCACTCATTGGACATATTACCATCGAAATAAAGTACCAACTGTAGTTCTTGAATTTTTAATATATAGCAGTATGATCAATGATTTTGCAGGCTTCTTTAGCATCCAAGTTTCACGCTGCCATGTATGTCGTAGAGGGAGATATTTTAAAAATCTTTTAGATTAATAATTGTATGTATATACACGCATATACGAGCACATTTGTGAGACTGTAGAGATGAAATACTGTCGTGTTCCAGAAGTTTCGAAGAGACAAAAACTCATCTTCCTGCTGTTCTCTACATTTTATCACATAGTTCAGATCTCCATAATAAAAGTTTTGACAATGAAAATTCAATTCCTTCTGCAAGTTCTTACTTTTTATGGTTCTTCACTTCAACGATACCTCAGATTTCCATATATTTCGTTTTATTTTGATGACAGTAGATTATACGGAAGAATTGTGTTCTACCAACGAATTGGCTTTCACCTAATTTTTACGAACAATATAATCGAAGAGCAATCGAAATTCTGATCGATTTTGGACGGTATTTTTTATATTGTATGATGATGTCAAGGAACTAACGTAGAATTTTGTAGAGTTTTTCATAGTTATCGAATGGATACGTTCACGTAACTGTATATTAGTCTTTGATTGGATCTACATCATTGTACAATGTGCTCGAATTGAAGAATCTTTACAGACTATGGTTTGCAGACATTTGTAAATTTTCTCCTAGAATTTCACAGTGAATTATTTTTATTCCAATTGTTTGGTCGGAATCCAATAATTACGTGCTAAAAATATTAATTTGGTGAGGTTAAAACTTGAAAGAATGAAGAAATAAATGTACGTATCAGAGTGAGGTCGGATGAATGATTAATTTCCAACCTGGAACATATTTTTTTTCATTTGAAAACAATGATACCATAGTTCTTCATTGACTTCCACACATTTTTAACACTGAATTCATTCGATTTTATCCATATCCCCCTCAATACACATATATTATATACATGTATATAAGGGGAAACTCTAAATTAGTCGACATCAATTATTTGAGTTTTGTGACATAAGCTGCTTGGTTTCTATCGTAAAATTCAGAGTATATCATAAGATTATTGTTTCATTAAACTTGAGAATCTAGATTTGTTCATTATCGAATGAAATATTTTTCATGATCTGATGAACGTCAAACAAGTTCTAGTAGGCAGAATAGAAATGGCCCCGAGAATTAGAGACGTGTGAATTAGAAGATAACCATAAGATTATAGAATCAATGCATGAAATGAAAATTAAATGATAAATAAAAAAAACATATACCGGAAAACCATTCTTGCCCGGCGTCCCGGCAACACCCTGGAAAAAAGTGTGGGGTGAAACTGATTAAAAGGTATTCGTTATGTTTAAATAAAAATCCATATGACTATAATTTTAGTTTACACATGCTCAACATTCAACAATCTTAAAATTATTACCATGACTTATCAATGTGAAATCATGAATATGTTTAAAAACAAAGTGCAATAAGAAATGAAAAGAAAAAAAAAAACAAAACCAAAAAGAACGGAGGAGAAGATGAAAAGACTTTTTAAACAAAAATCAAAAGCAAAATAGTTTGTTCATGTTGTTAAATTGTTTTTTCCCGGAACTTGATATTTATCCTATTTCATTTGGTTAATAAGATTATTAAAGAAAAAAGCCGTACTAGTGAACTGTCATTTCATTGATATGTATACATGATTGTTTTCTCGTCAAACAATTGGAAATTATTATAAAGCGATGTAAATACAAAAAATTGCGTCTTACCGGTGCCCCAGTTTCACCAGAGTCGCCTTTTTTTCCTTTCTTTCCCCTTTTTCCCGGAGATCCAGGCTCACCGGGTGGTCCTGCAACAAAAGAAATATATATTGTCCGGAAATCAAGAGAAGCCATAGTGTTTTCAGTCAAGTACACGCCCAAATAATGTCACTCACAAAATAACTCCATAATTACGGCGATTTTACCTTAAATATCTTCAGATGTATAAAAAACCAATGATCCCCTTCATTTCAATCCTGAAATTAATCAATTTCTTCCATTACTAACCAGGATATGAACATGACAGGAATAGGTCACACTCGCTAACGACGATTCTAATTTTTTTGGACTTTTCAGTCAATATTCATAATGCTCAAGTTGACTTCGGATATGGAAGCATTATGATATAAGACATGAATGGCCTGTATGTGTTAGAAATTTTACCTCCACATAAGTGCTAAAGACTTCCACATTCTGTCGGTATACGAGAACACATCTCACTGACCGGATCGATCAGCTAATAGCTTACAATATATGTCTGCGTGCTGCTAATTGAAAATAGTTGTGTTACAATTTCTTTCCCAACGATGTAATCGATACACACAAAAGATGTTTCATTCCAGTGATATTGTTGAATGGAAAATTCTAAGATTAATGTCACAGTGTTCACTGGGAATGTAAAATTTTGATTCTATCAATCTTGTGAGACTACATGGAATTAAAATTAAAAGTGAGGACACGTTCCCCATCTATTTTCGCGTAGAATCTGTGGCACAAGAGAGAAGTGCGCAAAAAATGAAAGGACAAAGAACCTAACTGAATCCATGGAAATCATCGGAATATATAGATTTTATAGTAATGTAATAGAGAATGATATTCCAATTACATTGAGGAAATTGATTGTCCTCTGAACCATGCAATTCTATTTTAGATTCGTATTCAATCAATACTTTATGAATAGAGTCAACTTCACATTTGCACACTTTTACTTTTCACATTTTAGAATCTAATGGATAAAATATCTATTCGGTGTTGAGGATTCACTTCACTTGTTACTCGCATCACACATAACGCATGAATGCATAAATATCATACTACCGATGTTATTTGTGGCATTGGGATTTATAACGTTATTTGGTTGGAACTGGATTGATAACATTCATTGGACAATTTTTCAAAGATTATTCTGACACTAAACGCCATTGCAATGAGATCAAGTTGAATTAGAATCAAATAGTTTCAGGATTAAACTGAAATTGGAGTTAACTTCACTGGCCAGTTCATCCCAGACAGGTAAAGTTTGAAACTATCCGCAACCTTATCAATTCAATCTTTGGATCAACAAATTCACTGATATTTGGCCGATATCAATGGATGCCAAATATTCATAAAGTTGATATTATATCAGTGTTACAGTTGTCGCCCCGCAGCTGAGTAATGTATCCTGATTGAAAATGATGCCTGCGCATTGATTTGCCATTTCACTGTTGCATCATCATTTGGTGGAGATGAGAAATATGAAAGTCATTTTACATATAAGAAAGTTTTAATGTTTGTGTTTCCCAATTTCTTAGAAACTTCACGTAAACATACGGTGTATTGAATACACAAAGCCCGATAAGCGAGGAAACTTCTTGTTCCTTGTAATAGCTGAAATTGTCAAGCTTTCTTGCAAAATATTAAGCATGTACGGGGGCGATACATAGATAATTGACAATAACTCGACATACTTGAATTTATCTGTTAGAACTATCAACATGATTCGCTTGAACCCGACACAATTGGAGACACAATACGTAAAGTAATCTAAAAAGTGATATATCAAAACTCCGACCCACTACATATACGTACGCTAACGTATCTTCGCTGCCACATATGCGTTTATCTACATGAATGGCGTACCTTAATCACGTCCGCCCACACGAAAAGTGAGAGGCGTGTTGCTCTTCTCGAATAAAGATACTCATCTTGATTCAACGTTGTCTTGTATGGGATATATCGTGACCTCCTGCGGCGTCGCATTCTTTTTCGTGGCACTTCTATAGCTTTTTCTTATCACTCTTTATCATATGCTACATTTTCCTCCGATGGAAAGCACTTCCCATACATAGTAAAAATAACGAAGCAACCAATATGACATTCCATTACATGACATTCCAATCTCTAAAATGCCGAGCAGCATCTTGAATCAAGTACCTGTCCGGAAACGAGAAAAAGTTGATAAGGACTGATGAGACAGTACCAAATCTGATCTATCAATCTGGAATTCGATTTCCCGTGATTAGATCTGAATCAATAAACAATCATGTAGACAACGCAAAACGTTCTGAGCATCACTTCTGAAGTACCGAAAAAATTGTCCAAATTCGAAGTGTTATGAGATTCCGATCATTTTTGATCTGCAGAATAACGTATTATAATAAGAATGAAGTAGGCGCGAGATATAATCTTCAAGTAATAATTCACATAAACCTTACATGAACATGTTTAGTTGGTATTCGTTAAATAGTCACCAAAATTATCTTCCAGATTTTTGTGACTGGTCTGTGGTTCGACTCACTCAACTATTTTACTTCAACGAAGTAAACGTTTCACTACAGCAACTGCCTAGCATATTGCTGCCTGTAATAGGATGATGCTAAGCTCAACAGTATTGGTACAACTGCTGTACTTCTCTATTCTATCACTCTCATGATGAGCACAGAATTGCGATATCCGGAAAGGACACTTTCGTGAATATAACTGAAATACAATGATACTGGAACGTCCAATCTATCACAAATTTTGAAGACAGGCGGGTCGCATCCTTCACTACTTGCATTGACGCATGCACATCAAAAGTGTTGTACAGTATCTACGAAAAAGTTTCCCTCATAGACCAAATAATGAACACTTATTCCGTTGTGACGTTATTGTTCTATCTGCATGACAATTATTGAAAACAGAAACTTGTAATAACAAATTTATAAGAATTGAATCTGCAAATAATTAAATTCTGTTGCATTGAAAATCTATATGTTCATTATGAAAGTTTGAAGTTTCTGTGATTTAAATTCGATTATAGCTTCACCAATCGACATCAAGAAAAATTTAAAAATCAAAAGAACTCAGATTGATAATACAATATTCATACTTGTCACATGCATGTTCGTATCATATAAACACATAATTCAGCCTTCAAATGAAATTAAAAGTTTTTCCCCAGACTGTACAGAAAGAGATGAGGTTACCATGTGAAGCTCTCTTTCTCGGATTACAGCGCGAGCCTCTGTGCGTGATCCAGTATCATTATATTTCATTGGTAACTACTGCTCATAATCAATTTCTGACAATGTCACCATACTTAAGTATCCGAACAAAAGACTGTCTGTCTGTCGGTCAATGACATTAGGTACGTGAACTGAAAAACAAATGAAGCAAAAAACTTCAAACTTGGCATGATTTTGGATATGATGCGCGGGATGTAAAATTGCTATGTCTCATTGATGACGAACTTCCAGTTTGACCGGTAATATCGTTTCTATACGATCTTCGATATTTTAATCGATTCATATTCAAGCCAACTGTTACTAATAGTGTGAAACTCGAAACGTTCTCACATCTCATAACGAGGATAGAAAATTACTGACATTTATGATCATCACATTCTCAATTATCCCGCAAATATCACTTACAATCCGAAGAGGGGTTATGCGATTGACACGTATAAGTGTGAGTATGCATATCTATGTCTGCCTGTCCCTCTAACTCTGTCTCACACCCTCTCTGTTTCTCTAGGAGGATGGAGAAAAACGAAGCTCTGCGATTCGAGAAGTTCTTGAAGTGGTAATAATGAATATTAATTTAAATAGAAAGTCCCATTGTGATATATGAACAATGAAACATAATTCACCAATGGGAGGTGTTTAAGGAATATTACTGGTTGTTGTGGACGCGATAATAACATGTACTGGAGTTGCAACGACCGGGTGCTGGAGCGGTCACATGTTGTGGATAACATACATAACCATAAGATTGTCATGTTATGCGCTAGCCAACATGAACCTCTAATGAAAATTTGATACATTGTTGTGAGCCTCACAGAAATATGAAATTCGTGCCAAACAGATCATATCTATATCTTATATTTTTGCTATCATAATATATTGGTGTCAAATATGTAAGATTATCCATTGATCAACCAGGTAGTAAACCACGCAGGTTTCTGCGCATCTGCGCATGCGTAGGACAAGAACATACTGCGTCAGAATCCGTGGCAGATGCCAAGAAACGCGGTAAATATATGATCCATGCAAATTTTTGGTATAATATATAATCGAAGATATGGAAATAATAATATACAAACATGAGCTGGTCGAAAAACAATGGAGAGAACGCTACCAAAGTAATAACCTGTAAACTGTGTCACAGAAACTATCACCCCGGTTGTGTAGAATTTTATCGAGTATATGATATGGATAAAGAACACTAGCGAACACTAGCTCAAGTCGCAGCATCGAACACAAAAGAAAAGATAGAGGAAGTGGAGAGAATATGAATGAGATCGATCATTCAATTGTAGCAAAATTCTGCAACAGCATGTGGAACAGCTAGATGAAATTGGAGAAATAATAGAACTATTGAGATGCCTGTGAATGTGGGAGACAGAGATCATGAATTTGAGGGGATTATGCAAAAGATAGTAAATGAAGAAGTGAAAGGAAAAGTAGACAACTGGGCTCTCCAGAAGACTAATATTGGAAAAACTTTATTAAGATAAAAATTATGGTTCGGAGTAATATTCATATCAGAATTTCGAAATTAGATGAATATGCTGTTGACTTGAAGAAAACATTCACATCCATTATAAGGAGCATAAGATGGAGTCGATTCTGGTAGCAAAATTTGAGAATAACTGTAGAATAAGACAATTAAAATGTTATGGAAAGAAAATTGATTTCAGCTCACTCGGAGTAGATGTAACAACACTGAAAAATGATAAAAAAAAAAAAGAATCACTAATCATTGGATGTGAACACTCTGATGACCGACGAAACCAAAAAAGACTACTGGAGAATGAAATAGGTTGCACATGTACAATAACAGTATCGGAGAGAAATAAACAAATCGGGAGAGTTGAATCATGAATTTTCAATTGAAATAATGTGCTAGCACAAACGAAAAATAAAATTGGACAAGGGTAGACGTGCCCAGGACTTTTCATCACGTGAGTGAATCATGTATGTGGTAGAAAATATATGTTACTCACATTTTCAGCTCCAGTAAAATTCAAATCGAAGGGTGACAACAACTCACCATTTCTATTATATCGACTCACTATTGACAAACTTGCAAATCTTTCGGTCGCCCCAGTTGTGATACTTCATGACTGAGTTTTGACATATACAGAAAAATTGATGTTGAATATATGGCTATGCATATTATTTTCTGTGGAACCGGAAGGCTTATCTGAATTCTATGTGCAGAAGTGACAATCTCAGAGTATCACTTAAAAATATATCGAATTCTATATTTATTGATGGAACAGATGCCAATAACTGTTGATGTACTTAAATGGTTCAAATCATATTCTGCTGTGAACAATGGTAACTATTTTATATAGATTATTTTTATTGTATTAACTGAGTACGCCGTTCAACTTTTTAGCAGATGTCGCATATTCCAACAAATGCTTTCCTAAGAAAAATGCAAATGAAGTTCAAATCAAGTATACGGTACAGCTTCAACTACTCCGTCACAAATACGATAACTTCTGCAATTTACAGAATTTCAGTAGTTTGCCGCCTCCCTAATGCGCCCGGGCGGCAGATGCTAATATATGTATATATAAATGTGTTTGAGTACCGTCCCAAGAGTTAAACTTACGCATATACTTTCAGTATAGCTGATCATGAAACATGCAACGTGCCCTTATGAGTTTCGAGGGCTCAAGAGTGAATGTTGGCATTGTGCCTAGTGCCCTAAAGTCGTATTTTGATTTTTTACTAAGATTAAAAAACCATATCAGTTAATTGTATAATATCACGACAGTAGAGCTAATGCACGAATTTTTCAACAAGAAGAATTATAAAATGCATTAGTATGGAAGGATTGAAGATTATTATCATAATACGACATAGATTGAGAGGGTCATGAAAATTTAAAAATTTGATGTGAAAGTGAGAACGATTTCGATAATGATCAAATTTATGTCAAAGATGCGATCGAAAGGAACTTCACGAGTAAAAAAAATTCGCCTTCTACATCAACGTCAACTTGGCAATTTGTTGTACCTCAGAGTTAGATTTAATACGAATTCCAGCGTAGACAAAACGGATAGTGGCATATTGCCATTCTAAATGCTTGGTATGTCGGGCGACGGATGAAATGAACAAAATCAGGGTGAGATATGTATACTAAATCCAACGGTTGTGTACATAGTGAGCACAGTGTGAGAGAGAAAGGGAAAAGATGCGCTTGAGAAGGAGACAAGGAGAACTGGCATGTAAGAACGAAAAAGTGCCTCGCCTGGTCGCATTTCTGACATCACCGGATAGTATAGCCGAGACTTGATATCATGTGTATCTAATGTTGACGCTTTCCCAACTCTTTACTCCACGCCACAGCGCCCGACAACTCTTCATAACGATATACATATATAATATTACTCCAAGGAGAGAATAATGAAAGCGATAGATAGAACTATCTCAATTATGCCAAGCACATCTCCTCCCATCACAGCTTCACCAGTGCCTCTCACCTCGCGCTCCTGATGCACTTGTACTTACTATGTACTCTAAGTGAGCCCCACGTCTGTTGTAAATTCTCCCGATGGCTCTTGGACATGTTCACCGTGCAACCCACCTCTTCAGACTCACCCTCTTCGGAGAACCGCTATCCCTAGTACTCTCAAAAATTTACTTTTGTGTTTTGCTCTCGTTCAGGCAGAGTCGCTTTCTCTTCAACGCTGCCTTCGTGTAAGTACCAACACGCTCATTTTTCTACTTCCACTTTCGAGGTTTATTCCTCTGAAAGGCACTGAAAATACTAGTCATTCATTCTCTTATGAGTCATACTTTCACCTCCAATATGTCCTTTTTGATCGAGGTCATATGTTCGGTATTATTGTAGATCATCTCTATACTTCTACGCTCAATTGTGAACCATTTAACGACAGGAATACGACACTCCCAGTCGACGTGTGTATCAAGACGGCAACATATAAATTTTTCTGTGGAGTGGTCATGCTGGAATGACATTTTTAAATTGGCCTACGTCATGCGCTGCAAAGTCAACACACGCGTCAGAATGGTCCCGGAAGGAATGGGTAAATTTCTTCGTGTAGTGCGAAGGCGCGAAAACCGGGATAAATTCTCAAGCATCGTACGTCATGCTCAGAGTTGGCACGCGATTCAATCAGTTTAGGATGGTTTGTCACAGGCGTTACAATATTTCACGACACACGTATGATTTGAGATTTCCTTATTGACATTGTCGCTTGTCACTATATTTTGAGGGTTCCGACCACAGTGTTATACTTGCTATCTTAAATTTAAATATTTGACGGTAATATAAAACGTTGTAACCTACACAAAGTTGCGGTTCCTGTCTCACGGACAACTTTCAAAATATGGCAAACAGAAAATTAGCATTCAGGCATTGATACATTGATTGCCTTCATACTTTGTGCATGTGTTGTTATTGACGGCGGGCGGGTTCCTGCAATACCACAACACTTGTTGAAAATCACGCTATTGAGAATTATATTATGAAAGTTTCTTCATTCTACTAAAGAACCAATTTGATGAAAAAAGTATTGTAACATAATTTTTAATGAATGAAATTTTATTCGTTGTGTCCTTCCCATCGGAATATATATAACACCCACATGAGTGATATTTACACAACACCATAAGAGTTCTGATTGTACACCCACCTTTCATGTACCTTCTCCAAGTTTATGACACTCCAAAGTTCAAATTTTCAAAGCAAAATTTTACTCCTCATATTGTATCTATAACATCACATAATCTTGTTCATGTTCTTGAGTCTTTGGCCTTCCTACTCACCACCATTAGCGACATCACCATGATAATTTATATTTTTATTACAAATACACTCGCATACACACTCGCGCATTACCATGCACTCTCAATCTTACTGTATCAATTACGCTGCGTAGCGGGATATGACCTTTTAGATAATTTAAGTTAACGGGCAAGAGATAGTTATAAACGATTATTAATTATTACAAAGCATATAAAACCGCACTACTGCAACTTATTATTTTATCATTTGTAATACGAATTGCATGTGGACATTTCTTGAGACTCAAATATTTTCTTGCAAGGCTGAACCGAAATTTGTCAATACAACTATTCAAGAATAATTTTACTGTACTGATAAAACACTCTCACCATTTGAACCATCTATCCAATAGTGGATATCTAAATGACAATTAACAAATCAGAATCATAATTAATAACTTAAACTAACCAATAAAAAACTCTATATTGATGTGATAAAATTCTATATGGTAAATCTCATCATTTCACGATAACGTGACGCGCCAATTTTCATTGAGATCTATGTATTGAAAAACATTCGAAAACTATACGTATTCGTTTGCCAGAAATTGCGTTTGACTATGCCTCAGTGCAGCAATGATCGATTAGCAACTGCTTTGAATGGTTACTTCCGTCCTTTACATTTCATCAACTCATCCCACACTCTCCATTTCACTCTCATTCTTCCCGTCCAGTAGCCCCACCCTACTCTTACCCACTTCCCAAACACATTATCAAATATTATACATAGCACCAACGCAATAATATAATAGTACCGCAGTTTCGACAGCTTGTCGATCATCGCAAGTACTTTTTTAACAGATTAAGAACATAATAAAAATATCTTTATTTATTGAGTTTCTATGCTAGTGAAGGTTGCTATTTTTGAGGGGACTTGAGCTAATGTTCATGATATTATGAAGCATGAATCATGATTTATCCTCTTGGGAATCCCAGCCTCACTAGCGATATCACTTCAGCCGAGAAATCGTATTTTTGGGGATATATAAGTTTAAGAATAAAGCTGATGCCATCGGATGGGAGAGTTGTCAGATAATGTTGACTGAACTGTACACGAACACTACATCAGCGTATAGATATATTTTATATAAGGCAGTTATATCAGTGATGAATACTTTTGAGAGTTTCTGCTACTTTTTTTTTCCTATGGAAATTTAATTTTCGATATATATGTATAATGAATTTTGAATGTTATGAATAAAGTCATAATGAACTGAACTAGGAAATTTATAACCGACGCATATTCTCCAAGCGATATTCTAGTGATGGAAAGTTTCAAGTATCCGGCATTAAGTGCTAGAAGATTTGGTACGGAAACATTTGATTCCAGCAATTTTTTTTTTTTTCACTCTATATATTTACCACCGTTCAATAACCTAATGCAAATAATTATTTCATCTTTCTAATTCATTTTTTACTCCAAACATAAATAATTCCTGTCGTAATCACAATATTCAACATTAGTTTATATGTGGACAACAATAAACTTGATTTGATAAATGTCAATATATACAATAACATACAAAAATATATAGTATGCATGACAATATATTGTGTGCTATATTGCAGGTAAATGGTTTTTCATATTTGTTGTATCTTAACTGTATTTCTCAACCACATTCCATAGCTTATCAATATAATCCTGATACATCCTTCTTGCATTTACATTCATACCGCAATTTTGTTAATTTAAATACTATCTCTGTCATATCTTGAACTATTCTCTGGCGAGTTATCCAATTTCTACTCCAACTTATCTATCTCTAATTACTTTTCCAGGATTCAACTATCCTGAATCAAATTGTATATAAGGATCAAATATACCAAAACCAATTCACCGAGCATCTCGACATTGGATGAAAGAAAATCAAATTCAATTATAGAAGACTTTTTATTTATATAAAGGATTGCAATAGGAATCCTACGTCAATTTGTATTCAAACAATACAAACAGTAAACAGACCTTTGTCAGAACCCTAACTCAAGATCCTCGCATCCTTTTGTCGCTACCGCAGACATCTCTCACAAAAATTTAACACGACTGAACAAATCTTGACACGATGAAAAAAAAAGTGGAAAGAAAAAAACCCCTCGATGGATATTCACCGGACAATTGGGATGGTTTATACCAACTGGGTATAACAATTGTCAACTATTGTGGTTAATCATCGTTGAAAATGTAAGTAATAACTCTACTGAGTTTTTTGAAAATATTTTTTACCCAAAATACCTTCAGCGATACAACTGGTGTTACAATTCATATAATAGATGTAATTCATGAATTTATAGCGCAAGCTTGAAGAAAAATATTGACCTAAGGCTGGATTCGAACGTGCAATAATCTGCTCGAAATCTTTTCAGGCGTTCACAGTCAATTTATTTAGTCACCACCGTTCACCTTACGGTATTATCAGAAAACGATGTTTCGAAATACGTTCACTCAAGTGTTAAACCATTACAATAAATATTCATTTTTATTGTCATTGAGTTTCTACAGTGAACTTGTATGAGACGTGAGGCCAATTAATGGCGCATTCCTCGATTACAATTATTCGTAAAAGATAACTTTACCACTACCAAAATGTAAAAATGGCGTCAACGATTTGATGTAATACTGGAATTAATTCAAGTGTGTTTCCAGCGAAACACAATCATCTAGTCATCTACCAATCATCACGATATATGAATGTCTGTATTACATGACTCTATGCATTGCAGCAATAAATAATATAATTACTGATTAAGGCGATATTTGTTAACATGTGTTCAACACCAAGGTGTTGTCTAAGCTGATATCAGGACTTTATGTGTGTGGTAAATTTGTTCGCAAATACCAACCTTGAATTGGAAAATTCGATTGAGGAGTTTGGAAAATGGTAATGCATTCCCTGCCGATATCAACACTTATGTCTACATTTGGTTATATCATATCCAAAATTGATATACTTAAAGTTCAATCAGTATATATAAAGATTTCAAATCTGTGCATATTGCTCTACAATCCAAAGATATATTTATCATTGTCTGTGGCAAACAATCATTTGTTTATCCCGGACTTGAATCAATTAATGATTGAAACAATAAATTCTCACGATTGTGAATATAAAAAGTCAACGAAAAGAAAGAATCATGGGTTCTTGAATAGTATGAAAAATTGGTTGTCTATACGAAATGTATATCGAATATGACATTTATATTCATGATGATGAACACACATTGGCCACAGAATGAAGAAATAAATGCGGGAACGTCGTCAGACTTGTATCTGATATAGAAACAAACCACCCTAATCTATATATAAATAGTGTGTCACTATAATTCCATATTACATACGGTTATTGGTGATTGGTTACTATCGAATATTATTGAGTTTCACTAGTCCCAACAATAACAATGTTTTGACGTTTTCACCTACTCGTAAATGTTTGTTTCACAACTTGTTTGACATTTTTATTACATCGACGCTTGGTGTTAATGAAGTAAAAACCATGTGGCTGATTTGATAATTTGTCACGATTCATTCAATTCCGAGATATTATGAGTGAGATAAATATATTCTATAATAAATTTATTCTCTTTTCATAAATATATCAAGGATTATTTTTTCAGGTAAAAGATATTCCGAACAATGTAAGCTAATTTTTAAATTTTTCATTGATTCTCTATCAAATAGTTTCACGCTATATTCTAATAACTATTGTTCACAATGTTCGTCACGATGAGTAGAATTTCTATGACGCGTGTGACAGGCTTGACCGAGTTGGAAACAATGTGTAAATAGCTGAGCGCCTGTGACGAAAAATTCATCATATGACTACCCCTCAAGAGGTAGTTGACGTTAATTATGTGATAGATTGAATTATAAAGCACAACTCGGCATGACAGCTGAGACAATAACTTTATAGTAGAAGATGAAATATGTGAATCTATTCAATTTTCAATACATAACTTCATACACTTATAGTGTTGATTAGGAATCGTATGATTGAACTCACCCGGTGGACAGTTGCATTCACTAACATCCCTTTTCATCCTAAAAATTCCACTTTCCGGGTATGGAATTTTTTGTCCCAAGAATGATTCCTGAACTTCTCTACGGAGCCTCTTGATGATGACCTCACTATTCTCTTGATGATCACATCGTGTTTCAAGATTGGCCAGTCGCGCCTCTAATTGTAAGCCACGATAGGCAAGAATGCCAGAAATACCAAGACTGCCCACACAGAGAAACATCATGGCCCAGTTGATTGGAGCACGTTCTGACGTTTCAATAATCTTCCGGAACTTTTTCGGCATGTCCTTCTCTGGGCTCATTCTCCCCGGTGAATTTTCATCAATCTCCATACTCTATGTTGTATCGCCCACCCTGCCCTTTTATTGACGCATACACTGGTAATTCACTTGTTGTTAATCTCTAACATCTAGAACACATGCCGAAACTTTATTGTCCACATTATACTCAACATGCTCCGCATCTTATATATTATTCAACATGACACGTTTGTCTGGACAAGTTCATTATTCGCCAAAATTATTCCACTATCAGTTAACTATGTTTTCCAAAAAATTTTTATGAAATTAAATCCGTGGGCGATAACAAAAAAGAATTAAAAAAGCTCAATTTCTTTTTATGTAAAGACAGTAAAGAGACGTGTGTTCACAGTGGATATGTTGATGCTGGAATTGGATTTGAATTTTAATTTGTACTGAGATAGTTGTAGCTCAGTGTGACATGACGATAGAATTATATTCCATTGATGTTTTCACTACAGTGTCCGCAATTCGAACAATTGTAAAGGAAATAGCCAGAATATATACACATGATATGCACTTCACGGTCGCAGCACAACTGGATAAAATACTGTGAGTCGAGGGTTCACCAACTCGGTACTTTTCGTTATGATTCGGGGATGTCCGGGCGCGCCGAGCTCCAGTCGACAAACGTCCACTTTCCGGTCTGCGCTGCGGCACGACATGCGCATCTATATATCTATTAATTTATATATATATATGTATATATGAATTATATATCCCCCATGAAAAAGTTTTATAAATAAAATATGAAGAAAAAAAATTTTTTTTGTATATTTATTGTACGTTATTTTTCCGTTATACGTATATTCTATAAATATGTTGGATATACTTAATATATATCTGGAATATATCGAACCAAACCATTGTGAGAATATATTCAGGGAAATTGACTATGTATTTTCCAGTAATAAATATAAACTAATATTGTACACTTTTGCAATACGATTTGAATGAAAGTATTTTCCAATCTTAAACAGTATTTTTATATATGAATCGTTTGTGTGTTGCCACTCAAAAACTCTGCTATACCAAAGAACAACATCGATATACCTGTTGTCCTCTCAATTCCATTTCAATTAATATTGAAAGTGATAAAACATCACAGGACTATTCAGATTGTGAAAGGAAAAAACATTGGAAAATTGTAAATTATATTGAGCGTCTAAACAAAATATAATCTAGGTATATATCAGATATACAGAATATTTGTCAGTGATAAGTGAGAAATGGTATCAAACATTTATGCTACATAATTTGTATGATAAATTTTGCCAATGTACTTTTTATATAGTCTATACTATAGAATTCACCATCAGGCTGATGGCATCGACTAAATTAGCATTTACACTGTGTAAGTTCTATTAGATAATACGTTATTGATCATGTGGTTCAAGATGAAATTGATCCGGACTGGGAGGGTGAATGATACAACACTGCTTTCGACTCAATGTGAATACAAAGAGAAGTGTACTTATTTGAAATAAAACATTTTTCAGTATTATAACATTTCATTGCAAAATATTTTTCATCTTATACTGACATTTGCTGATATTCTCGATATCAATCATTCCATGTCGAAGTATATATTTATTTTCTCGTATTGTCCTATATTCACATATTCCTCAATCATATAAATATCTTCATCAGTTTGATTTTGAACGGATGCAATATTTTCTTCAATAATGCTGAATTCAGTATATTGAATAGATACTCTTTTTTTTTTGTATCATATTTTATATCAACAACCATTATTGTTGCAGGTTTCAACTCTTTCCCCACGAAATAAGACGCCTGACATAATATAACTTTCAACAATTTGTAGAATGACGCTAACTTTTGCAGTGAAGCTGCTTTCAATTCATCAAAATAACGAGGGGCAATTTTTTAATAATATTCAAACTTTGTAAAGGGTGTTGGACCAGGAGGTTTTGCAAGATTTCAATCCTAGTTTTTGTTTACGCATAGTTCACTCAACGTGATTATATGAATCACAGATATATTGCTGCGATACTTGTTGAATATTCTTTTTCATACATTTGATTTCATTCTCGCAACGAAGTAATACACACATGCAAAACAACATTATTACTCTCGACATTGCATGTAGTCACAATTCCTCACAAAACATTTGATACACTATATTTTTATATACGCATACAACCGATGAATCCACATGAATTATTATTTCTTAGTGCTTTGTCGAACAGCGAATGATATACGGGAGCTGACACGTGGGACAGGGAAATATCCAATTGTATGTGCTTCAGCAACCCCTGTCCTATCCTTCTCTTTCGTTCGACTCATTTATTCACTCTATATTCTCCTAATTCGCACTCCTACACCGGCTTGTGAATGCGAATAAATCACTATGCATTATCGTGACTCTACAGCTTGATCCCACGACCAACTGAGTTTAAATGACATAATATAATATTGAGAATACCCTTTATTTATATATATATATATATGACTTTTACAATGAAAAGTGATGACGCAGATAATTGCCATATAAACTTATCAATAAAGGGCGCAATTGAATTAGCAGACATTTATTTGCATAATGTTATGACCACGGCGTCACATTGCTCTCTCATCGACTAATATCATGAATCACAGTTCTAAAATAATATCTTTTATAGGATGATTCATTCTTAATAAGGGGTTGTAGCAATTGTCACTAGAATATATTTTTAGATAGTCAATGCTTTGCTTTTTTATATACAAATTACAATGAGAATTGCATTTTTCTGACCAATTAACGTCCAATGAAGAATTTAAACTTACTCACGTGATCATGGTTCTAATAATCATTCTAGTTGTGGCCGTGAACTCTCCCCTATCTCGCAATACAGTAGAACTGCGAAGATCATATTGTCACGTATAATGGCAACTGCAGATGCTACATCCAATCTCTGCATATTCTGTTATGTGCAGTAAGCGTGAGCAAATCTTTATAAATAAAGACAAGTGTCCATGTAGTTTATCAACGCAAAACCCGAAGCGAATGCTAAGAAAAAGTACCAAGGAAAGATTTCTTCATATTCCATATCCTCTTGGGTGGATGAGGTGATGAGTGATAGGTTATGTACAAGGTGCTATAGACAGCTCTACAAAAGTAGTTGAAAAATGATCCGTTTACTCATGAAAACTTTAGGGTTGAATATTACCATATTGCATCACAATTTGACTTACAGTCTAATCGTAAATAACATTCATATGAGTATTTACACGTTCTATTCGAAATATCTATCTGTCGGGTTGATAAGAATAGTTGAAAATTAGTACGTCATCTCGTGAGAACTCAGCCTTTGGATATTTCCATATAACGGTTCAATCTGATTTCGGGTTTAGCTGGAAATTGAGTTCATATGCGTTTCTACGTTATTTAATGGAAATATCTTCGGAACGGTTAATATAAGACCAGATTGTGTTGAAACTGATGAGAATAGATCTACGGTTCGAGTATGTCGGCGTATTATGTTAGGACCTCACTTGTGATTTTTTTGACAATAATGATTTCCCAAAGAATTGCAGCTTAAACAATTTAAATATTTAAATCAATTTTGCGATCAGTTGATACTTATACGCAGAATAGTTTAATTCAATAAGTTTCTCAGTCTGTAAAGCTACTAAATATTGATGCGCTACTTGCATGCAATCAATACCCTGGCGAATTGAAAAAACTGACAATTGCCAGTGGCAATGTATGAAAAGACGACGGAAATTCAACTGAAATTAAAGGAAACTTTCAATCTACCCTTAATCAACGTCGACAAAACTAAAAATAAATTTTTTATTGACCAGAAGGGCTCGCTTTTCAATAGCAGTTATGTTCTGAGTTTTAAACCCCCACATCAACACTTCCATTACCGTTTCAACACAATCATATACCAGTTGACATTTCGCACATGAAAACTGATCATTTCAGGGCAATTTTCCTGACAATCAGTTCACAATCAACTCTAACTTCAATTTAACTTTGTTCCGGCAAGTTTTTGTAATCTGCTAGAGTAGATTTGCGGTATATTTTTCACAACAATTAACTACTCGTTCCATCGAACAAATGGAATCGAAACATTTGATATTTGATTTCAAATATTCTCGATTCACTAAAGGAAATATATGGAGGTTGTCTAGGATATAAATGTATGAACAAACTTGTTCATCAAGTTGAAAAATGTCCTAAAAGAAACTAAATTAAAAAAATTCTACAGAACCTTCAACGTGGAATTATGACACCGTCGCACCCAAGATGACAACCGCTCATAAATGTTTACTAAACTGTCGAAGGAAAACTATTCAATATTTTTGAGAGGTAAGTACTTGATGGTTTCGTATCGGAATATTCTGCCGAAACTTTTTAATTTAACTCTTGTTTAAATGAGTAGTTCGCAGCCCTAAGTATGAATTATATAACTGGTATCATAGAGTGATCTCGTGGCATCGAAGTTGAAATAATCAATATTATTTATTTATAATTGTAAATGGCAAGAGAAAGTCGAACAAATTTTATTAAACGACATCAGTCAATAATTTCTAGAGGAAAATAAAATCCGAGATGTGTTCCTGCCCGGTTATGAACTCCGTCCCGGTGACCTACTCCGTCAGTGTTTTCCACGGAAAACAGAACAGAGATGATGTATGACTTCTGGCCACGGAAACCGCATCAACCAAATTTGATTTTCAGTTTATTGCGTTTATCTTGTGGTGCCTCAGGGCCGTCAGCTTTGGAAAATGTTCTATTCATCAGAACCTTTTCAAAATCAAATATTCAGTCAATGTCATGTCTAATCAAAATGTTAGACTGAGATGATATTCTCATCTACTATAACCGAAGATATGTAGCTCATTGTAATTGAAGTCACCGTCCATCTTACGGTATGAAAATGGTATCATTCATATTTTTAATTCATAGATAAAAAAACCTGATATCGAATTGTTACAGGAGAGAAAGCCGAAGCTTGAATAAAATTGATTGTTCATATATGCAGAATTATACTGTGAATCAGTTCGATACTAACCTCGGTTCGAAAGAGTGTTGTGTGGCTGCGGAACCATAGGCATTTACCTAAATAAAGTATGCGTGAATGAGGCATCAAACATCATGTAAGAGGATGATCAGGAGGAACTGTGATGACAGAATAGGAGGTTCACTCACTTGTGTTGTACACATTGCGAGCGTCATGGGGTGCGGGCGTAGACCCCTCATGTTGGTCAGCGGTTAGGCTGTGCAATGGAGGAAGTGCTTATATAAACTACATCCTGTAACGTTCTATATATATTATAATATATGAATGTATACGCGGCGCGACCAGTACCAAGCCTCACGATATACAATTGCATTTGTGTATGGCTTTTCGTACTCCCTCAACGATATTAGATTAGAAGTGTAAGACCATTTGATTATTCTCAATATCCAAGTTATGAAACAATGATACAATCATTCATCTGTCTGAAATAGACTAGTCAAATCGCGATGATGGCTGCAACGTGAATTACAAAGGTGGTGAAAGACAATAAAAATGATAAATATCAATTCAGACGATCCTATTGCAAATTGCTTGGGTAGAATAAGTACTGACGGATAGTTCAATTGAATGATGAAACATACTGGTGTTTTGGAAATCGCCTTTCTAATTCTCATCGCTTCGGTGCTGGAAAAAGTATTGTGATAACCCAAAAAGTAAACCGAAAAACATAAAACTCGATACTTCCCGAATTCGATATCAGAGATGGCAAATTTCCATCATTCACTATTGTCCTACTTCCGATTTCACCGAAAATACCGTTTTCATACATTTTCCAACGTTCTGTTCAAGTTGACCTCAAAACCAGTGGAGCAAGGATATCGAAGCTTGATACTTCTTCGAATCTGCTGTCAAGAATAAATTCGGCTACATCAGCAATCATTCTCCAACTTCCGGTTCTACCAGAAATATCGTTCTCGAACGTATCAGATCATTTCAATTAACTTGTATGCAAAGTATATGATGCGACAAATTCCAGATCCGATACGTTTTCTTATCTACTACCGATGACGATAATTTGTAATAATTCATCATGTCGAATTTTCGGTTCTACAATGCATATAACTTCTATGCTATTCGACTTCATGATTTTATAGAAAGTTTAGATCTCAAAAGTACTGTTTATCGCATTATTTTTGTGAGTTACATTTTCATGCCAGTTTTCGGGTTCTTAAAATATCTACACAATGTTTCAATTTGAATCTGAAGAGTTTGCAAATTGGACACATGAGGAAATACGTACAATGGGGAACCAACAATTCATGCATGTTTCATATGATTGATACGATTTACTGATATGATGGAAAACACCGAATCAGTCTGTCCGTACTAATTTTTTAACCTTGCATCACTTCCGCATCGGTACTACCCGGTAGGATTATGGGGAATCTGTTTGACCTTCCTCATGGAGCCTAAAATTTTCTACAAATGAGTCAGTGATGACCAAAGCCTACATTCGATACACGAAGCTTCGCATTAGCCTTCTGAACAATAGATCATTATGCCAAAGCAATTACGATCGTCGTGCATTTTTTTATCGGCAGAGAATGTTGAATGGCTGATACGCCATACGTCTGAATTCGTTTCAAGATCATACATAGCACGATGAACACGTGAATTTGTATAAGCATGCTCTATGGAATTGAAGATAAGAATTACAAACTCATCTTTGAATGTATTCGGGTTAATTCCAAATATACCATTCCCCACATTTGTTAACAAGTTGTTTTTGTGTAAAAATGAATAAAACATATTTGCGACATTATACAACATATTAACTTTTCGTGTAACAGTCCGAGTTCCAACAACGTTTGATTCATTTGTAACAATGTGTAGACTCTCATCAGAATTTTGAATGCAATTCCATCCTATTTATTTTCTATCGGGATGCTGATTGCTTCCCGATTGACCTTATTATTCCTGATTGATTTTCAATGGGAATCTAATTGAGAATAACCAAAATCAATCGGATGTTTCAAGTAGGAGTGTCTATCCTTCGGGATGAGGAAAATAGAATGGGAAATAAAAATGCAACAAGCATGATATATTTTTAATTCAGTTTATTTCTTATGTATATCTATTTCTCTCTATTTGATCATATAATATCTAATATTTATTCGTCTATTACGAAATTTTTGCGGAAGTAAATGCTTTCATTGGAAAAGCAACAACAATTACCAATAAAACATGGAATGTAGTGTGGACTAAGCAATTCGTATATAAGGTATAACTAGTAAATGCAAAGACTTGGAAAATATCAGTATTAGGATTATAATGATTCGCAATTAATTCAATATATATGGATACGTATTTGTCCTATTCTAACTAAGATAATGTACAATTCTTTCCGAGCTACACATTTAGTTTCTTCGTCTGACGTTCTACATCTTTGGAAATTTATACGACAACATAGATCATATATGTTCTGAAGTTATAAAACGAGATTTGTGTGGCTGGGTAAGGTAAGCCCAAAGTGTACACAACGTGATAGATTTATGAGTATTTGACGTCATACCAATAAAAAAAAAGGAATGATAACGCAATATTTGCATAATCGTCTGTGATCAATAAGGCTGAGTACATACATATATGAACATAATTTGGTTATTTCATTATTCTCCATCGCATTCTTCACTCATTACTAATAATAATGAATAGCCACATAAGTGAGGATGACAATAGATTTTGGATAAATAATTAGTTCAAGTATCAAATGTCGAATATTATACGGTGCCTGACTAGAGCTTACATGAGATATATGTAAATGTGTATTCAATATTCAATCGAAGATATAGAATGGTGGGAATTCACTATTTTTTCATGCCATCGAATAATATCAACACCCATATGATCATTTCCTACATGGAATTAAAATAGGTATTTGATGTTGTGTGAGTGATTAAAAATTTGCACCCGGCCTACTTATATTTTGATTAATTTACAACAGGTTGGTTTAGTACCACGTTGATAAGCGTAATGTTTATGAACAGATTACTTCATTTGCCGACACATGTTGATGATGAAATATTATCATCAATATAGACAATCTTCCTTCAAAACAATGGCTTCTCTAACTTATTTTTATGTATCCAACTGATTTCTGTAATGGTTCGCGAGAAAGGCTGCAATCACCTAGAAAATGGATGTGAGAATCAAATTAGAAAAACTATTGCCTCCATCAATAGACTGTTGATAAACAGATTGAAACATGGGTAACTGTGGCTAGTGGAAATTATTAATGTGAGTAATTATTAAGGTAATGTAATCCATCCACCCACCATGTATTTAGGGTTTCGTGCGAGGTGACAGGAGATGACATGGCGATGGTATGAGACTAGAGGAAAGCACTAGGATTAGCTCTCGGGTCTTTCTGGTTCCTGTAGCGCACTGTCAACCATACACCAACAAACTGGAAATATTATATGTTGAAAGTGTTAACAAACTCTGTAGTTGAAACGCCATATGAGATGCTGGAACGGTTAGATGTTTGAATAATTGGAATGAAAAAAAAAAAATTTCTTTACCTCCGTAAAACTGAAAAAAAGACCAATACCACCACACAATTTGAATGCATAATCTATTGTAGATTGAAGTTTGCTCATGCATGGGGAGCAGGAACAATCTGGTGGCGAGCCTTCTGGGCAACACTTAATCTGTAATTACAATCGGACAATGATCATTGCAGTGAAATAAGTCAGGTGTGTATTGATTGATATTATTTAAGTTTGAAGAAGTCATGTAAATATTACCATCTCTTGGTCGCATGATGGATGACTCATTGCCGGTTCTGTGTTTGAAAGTGATTCAGTGCCATTGAATCCACAGCAATTGAATTTGTTCTGTACTTTTCCTTGCAGATCTTTATCTACATGTGTCCAACCCTACAAACGAGTGATAAAGAGTGAACGAATATACGCTATTATTTTTTTCACAATCTTAAATAAATATATATGTGATAAATCATTATAGGAAATATTACTTTCGCAAAATTGGGAACATACTTGCTCAGCTAATTGCTCCTGTTGTTTGGCATTGACAGCGAGGCAAGCACACGCAATACTGAATTGTACGAGAAAGAGTAGAAAAAGGATCAGCATGTACTATATATAACGATGTCAATAATAATATACTGTTAAAGAACAATTCAAATTGCAGCGTAACAATTGGTAAAATCACTTCACTTGAACTTGCGAAGAGCATATACAAAAATACAAAAGGATACAAAAAAGAGAAGTACTTGATGATGTTTGACAGCGCCGATGAGTCCTAATATTGATATTAAAATTAATATGACTCCACATGCTAGAATACCACCAATAATTGGGAGATTAGTAACTAGAGCAGAGGCCCTACCATAAACTGCAACACCTATAAGAATAAACGCAACAACCTGGAAGTAATAATTGAAAAATTAATAATGTCAAACGGACAACGATATATAATTGATTAAACTGACAAGTATGATACAATGTTTGTATATAAAAAGTGTTGATAAACTTGCAATATAAAGGATGTTCAGTGCTGTTAGAGCATTTTTCGAACATGTAAAACCACCACACATTTTTATTTCACTCGTTAATCGTTACTCGCACACAGTAATGAGATGTAAAATTGATAATAACTGGATGAAACGTTATTCAAGTAGTGATGTTTTGTGGTGAGTATGTGTATGTATCAGTGATGTGATAATTTCCATCATACTTGTACATACAATCATGTATTTAGTTGAGCAACAGTGGCGCCCTATATGTTATCGATTGTAAATTTTGATAATATATTTATTACCGGCTGCTAATAATGAAGGGAATTTTACTCAATAAACTTCATATGTTTCTCTTTCTCCCCACCTGTTTCACAGCTTTTTACGCATTCCTAATTCCACTATTCCAATATGCATACATCTCGGCGTACGTAGTAGAACCAGTTCAATCGTTCTTAAACTTGACTAAAATTTTTCGGATTTTACAAACGATGCATAATGATTGGCCGCTGCGAATCAATACATCGGCAACAACCAATCGCTGCACTAGTTGTAAAAACACAGGTTATGTTTAAGTATGGTCAAACTGGTACGTAACTTTAGGACTGATAGAAAAAACAAAATAACTAAAAGTAAAATAGAGTGGTGAAATTATGGCACAGGTGTATGAAAATTTACGCAATGATTTTTATAAAAATGCAGAAATGGAGGAAAATCTAAAATATAAAAGAAAATACAAGAAGTTGAAATCACTCGTTATAAATACTGTATTCGTAAGAGTTTTCGATATTCATTGTTTGCATTCGTGAAAAAATCATAATAACGACATAAATTTAAGCTTCGCTATTTGAACAAAACTAATTAATGAAATATCATTTGAACAGGAGAATGCTGCACTATGTGACCAAGTATCTCAGATGCAAGAGAATCTCGTAATAGTTAAAGAAGAACGATTATTTCTGCTACGAAAATTATGTCAGACACAAGGAGAAATTGATCCTGCATCAATCACATCAAAAGTTCACAATAATAATTTAAATACGCCACTTTTCAATAGTGATGGTAGTATCGTGAAAAAATGTACAAAGAAACGCAATGTTGTTGACAATACAAATTCAACTGGAGATATAACTGCATGTAAAGGAAAATCTAAACGTTATGGTAAAACAGCACGAAAATTGGTACAATTAATACCTCTAGATATTCATGGTAGACCATTATTTCCAATTTCACTTGGTGATCTTACGGTATATTCACTTGGTGAAGTTGTTTCTGATCGTGCACCATATCATACAGAAGATTTGATATATCCGGTTGGATACTGCAGTACAAGAGTGTACGCCAGTTTAAAAAATGCTCAAACAAAGAGTTTGTACACATGTAAAATATTGGATGGCGGTGCAAAACCTAGGTAACAGCATTGCAAATCAAATATCATAAACAATCAATTATTTTTCGTGTGAAGACTAATAAACTAAGGTTTTTTCAGATTTGAAATTGTGTCCGATAGTGATTTAGATCAACCTTTGGTTGGATCATGTCCAGATGAATGTCATTCAAAATTATTAGCTGCTGTATCACCAATACTTTGCAATATTCCACCAAAAGGTGCCAATTTTTTTGGCATCTCACATCCGACAATACAGAATTTAATACAGAGTTCACCAGGTACACGTAAGCTTGTTTTATACAAGCCACAACGGTTCGAAGTAAGTTATCAAGTTCTCTATAAACGTGCTGAAATAATAATCATTACTTTCATACAAAGTTATGTACGAGTGTATACATTTATATATATATTTAGGTTAGCAAAAATTCGACAAACGAAAGTGATTGCGGATCTACGCCAGAAGAAGAAACCGATCCTGGTATCAATTTCAATGTACTCCACCGAACATTTGCACTAAATTCTACTTATAGAATAAAGCAAGAACCCATTGATCAGGAACTTCGAGCGTTGCAAGATCTAACATAGATATTACAGCTGACTTTTGTCTTATATAATTTAATACATATATTTAGACAAGATGTGTCCGAAAATAAAATAGTGAACATTAAAAATAAATCGATCAAAGGATTCTATTAACGAACGAAAAATTAAAAAATAACAAAATAGGTTACTTCTGAGAATTTTCTTTCGGAAGAAACATTGTGCATTACGGAAAAAATTTTCAGTTGACGGTTTATACAATATTCAAATAAATAAGTTTACTCAGACACAATGTGCAGGGAGGGAGAGGAGGGATAAAAAGGAAGAGAGTAAAAAGTGTTCAATAATACATTTCTTACACATGGCACAATGCTTATTTTAATTTTTGTTTTCAGCTAAATCGTATTGTGTAAAAAGCATTCGCCATAAAAAAAACAATCAGTTATATACAATTATTAGTGTTCTCATTATTTCGTTATCACCCATTACTATCGCATAGATATACCTATAAACATAAATATTCTACATTGTCTTCCATCCGTAAAAATGAAATTCATTATTGCAGCAATATACTGGCAGTGAAGACATTTGTAAAAAAATTATTAGACCAAAGTTTCTATTGGCATTAACCGAACGTATACAATAATGCGATTACACCCGAAAATGTGATAGATTATTGGACAATCGGAAGACTGAACAATCCATAATGCGTGCGATATGTGCTTACAACTTCACCAACTACGTATAATACAATTTTTATAATTTACATATTCATGTATTAATCATTGAAAATTATTCTATGTAAATCATCCACATGAGCTTATCATATATCAAGCTTTGTCGACTCTTGGATCAATATAAATTATTCTATATTTGCAGTGTCGATAATTTACCAGCCCAGTGTGGAGAAATATTCATCCCAACTAGTTTTTTTCTCTGTTTTCATATTTCACTGGTGGCTTTTCATAAATTATAAAAATGTTTCAAGCGTCATTGCCGCTGTGCTGGGCCAATTGTTTTATTGAATAATGTATTGGCGATTGCAATGACCGGTGAAAAGAGTTTTAACGGACAGTCACTAAAATGATTAACATATACATTGATAAAAAATATTATACTCCGCTTTTTGATGTCATACTATTGATATTGAAAATAAATATTCACCAAACTCCAGTGACCGGCTGTGCTTCATTTCCACTTACAATAAAAAGTGGAAATAGAATTGAAAATACGCATCCACTGTAATAAATCCAGATAAATACATGTAATAAGTATCAATTGTTATTAATAATTATATTGCTCCTTACCTTATGACATAGGAGTTTGGTAATTGTGTAAGCACAGCTAGAGGCAATCCAAATCCGACAAAATAAGGCCAATTGCCTTCAATAAATGTAAGTCGTCTGTGCAATTCCCAGCCCATATTAAACCACTTATATTCAAATGCATAGAGGGCATAGAGAAGGCACATATGGATTAGAGCAAGAAGCTCACCTAATGGTGGTAATGGCACTCTAGATACAAGCATTCCCTGACCAAGGAATAGTGCTTGAACCAGAATACTGAAGAGCGTATCAGCAACTAATTTACTCACACTTGATAATAATAACGGCCTACCTTGTCTATATCTATATGCACTGTCAGCTATATCCTGTAAGTAATTAAAGAAATAATAATTATAACCAAATAGTTAGAGAAATTTGAAGCCGTACATAATTAAATCATACCCACAAAGTTCAATGTTTTCAAAATATAATGATATATATCTGCTTTATTGTAAATCGCTATCGTCGAATGGCATAATCACTTGAAAGTATAATAAATCGAATGAATACTGGTTTTTGTTTAAAAAAACTTTTGTGGGGACAATTTAATAAAGTATTGCAATTTTCAAACCTGAAACCATAAGCTATTGACGATTCTGCTGAGGAAAAAAAGTGGCAAAACCCACACAGTTCCAAATGTCAAAGATAAAAAAGGCTTTGTCCATGACCAAACAATCATTCCCATACTAGGTGAATGTCCAAATATTATTGTAAGTAAATATTTAAGGAATGGTAATAGTCCACATTCAAATATCAATATACTAGCCCAAAATACACCGCCATTTAGTGCACAACATTGTATTGTCCTTTTTAATATTTTTGATTCTCTGTAAATGAATGAATCAACTTCATAGTTCAGCGATATTATTATGCAAAATGAGTTGCTTGTAGTTATAATAAATTGCATTTACCGTGGTTCTTTCAAAGCTTTCGATGGACTGTGATCAACACCAGTATCTTTTTTGTGATAATGGTTCCGAGCAGGAGAAGATTTATGTATTCTTTCATTAATTTGTTTATCCATGTGGAAAAGTACAATTGCCCCCTTCAAACTGTCAGTGAAACCACAACACATGGCTTTCATTATGCCCTGGAGGAATAAAAATTCAATTTAAATAAATATAAATTAACCATTCTGCGATCATAATTAGAATATCAGACACTACATCAAAGATTGCAATTGCAATCTTCCCCAACATATACCATTCTAGGTTATACAGAGTATTATTATAATAATATACAATGCACTCACTGTAATGTTTTCCATTTTCTGATAATTCCAATCCGAAAATGACAACTGATTATTCCAAAATTGTCAATATATTTTAACAAAAATTAACTAACTGATCTCATGTGTGAACATGTTGGTTTTTCACACCAAGTATAAAGTAATGCGTAACAAATTGTTGATGCAACAAAGGAAATGATTCGCCATTAAAGTGACAATCGTTTTAATTTTGACTCTATTCTAGATTTATTTTTAAATTGTTTATATATTATCACAACTTTTTTTCGTTACAATAAAAAAAAAATAGGAAAAAAAAAACATCGTCAACTGAAATTAAAATCGCTCGTCATTATATTATACTAATTCAATGTCCAATCATTTTAAATCAGCTGGATTATATTTCTTTTGTAACAATTGAAACACTGTAACCAATTCAGTGTTTATCGTAATTCATTGGTGACCAAAAAAGCATATACATATACAATACATATATATCTATATATACATAAATATATATATTCCCCTTCCCCTCCCTATTAAATTCCCTTTGCCCCTCAGTTGAACAAAATCAATTCATATATATGTATATATATTTTTTTACAGTCATATGCAAGGGAGTTTTCTTAGAATTTCTTAACGATAGAGTTTTCAAAGATAGAAGTTTCCAATAAGTCGAACTAATGAAAGCAGTCCTTTCGGCTATTTGTTCGACTCGATTACCCTTACCACCATTAATATTTACTTGCGCAAGCGTGTTGATATATTCGAGTTTTATTACTGCGTAGCAGAATACTATGTATTCGAATTTGAAATGTAATTCTTCATGTGTGCCAATGTACTGGCCGGTTTATGATATTATTCATTTGGATAATAATCACATCACTTGGGTGTCAATAAAAATTGAAGAGAATGTAGTATAAATTGGTAAAGGTAATTCGAAGTGTTTGATTTATTTATTCGGTTCTCAGTTATACAGTGATTTATTTTCCGTTAGGAATTTTTTTTATATTCAATATTAATTACCATTCAATATAAAAATACATGAGAGTGAAATTCGTGAAACATTTCACGTAGAATGATGACAATTCATTAAATGATGGTGTGGTCAAACTAGATTCATTAACTTTGTTTCTTCACTTCACCATTTGATGATAGAAATTTTCTACCATTAATAGTTCATTGCGAAATTATTGTCTGTCCATAGAGAAACACCGAGCCACGATGCCGTTGAGGAAGAAAATTGGTATATATCCAATATCAAATAGCATAAAAACGTATGAATGTTTTTGGTCCATTTTTGAATAACATGGGTGTGATAATAAGATTATATTATATGGAAAGTAAAAAATATCAATATGCATATGACGTTCAATGGGAGTGTTGGCGAATCAAGGTTTACACAAATAAAACGATATGAATATTTACCATCATCACTAATTGCCGTGATTTGGTATATATTCTCATATAAGAAAAAAAAAATCATCAATGAAGTTATCGGATATTTCATACAAATTGCAAACAAATTGATCGATTCAATCATTATCATCTTGTGATATTATTTATGTGTATGATTAATTTTCGACTTTGCACGTGTCAACTTGCAATAAAGTTTGACCAATATCAATGTACACTTGACGTTTGTATATTCACTGATATATTGAAGTGGTCGCTAATGGCACTAATAACAGAATAATATTGATTGTTTTTTTCTCAACACTACTCCAAGGACTGAAGGAAGAGTAGGAATTGACTGTGGAAACATGATGAAAATTAATTGTACAATGGTATTTGGGGATTATTTCAAATTTCTGAGGTATTGATAGACAACACTGAAATCTTTTCGTTCATAACCATGAGTCATGAGAATTCGATAAATTTGATGAGCCAATGATCCTAATGGTATTGGTGTGTTTGATCTTGTTGCTGCAGACTGTGCCAATCCCAAATCTTTAGTCATCAAAGCTGTCATAAATCCGCCCTAAATAACAAAAGCAGAAAATTAATGAATAACTAGCTGATAATATTCTATTGAAAGTTTCACCCTCAGAAATTTGATACAACATAGAAAAAAATTTAAGGCGATTCCAATTTTTTATCAAAATCAGCAGCTTGAAAAAAATTCTGCTTGGAGTCTTTTTTTTACCTGATATTCATTTGAACTTGGAACAGTATCAATAACTCCAGGTACAGGTGGATAAATTTCTGATGACCAACATTTACCGGTGCTCGTATTCAAAATACTCAACATCACCTTTGTATCAAGACCTAAACTGTAAAAAAAAGTTTACTAATTGCATAAAAACAGTCAGAATACAACTTCACTTCTCATTTTCAATTTTTCTTGTCTTTACCGGTCTGCCAGATTGACAACTTCAGATACGCCAATCATACTAATTGCCAGCAACATGTTATTGCATAATTTTGCAACTTGACCCATACCAGTGTCACCACAATGGACAACTCGTGTCCCCATGGCTTCTAACACAGATTTGGCACGTTCATATTCATCCTTCTCACCACCTACCATAAATGTTAATGTTCCATCGCGTGCACCAACAACACCTTATAACATAAAGAAATTTGAAATAATGAAAAGTAATATTAATACTTTTGAATTGTGAAAAATAGCAGGATAAGTTTATTACTCACCGCCTGACACAGGACCATCAAGAAATTTGGCGCCTCTTTTTATTGTCTCAATTGATACTTTTTGTGACATTGATGGATCAATAGTGCTGCTATCAATGAAAAGAGCATTTTTTTGTGCTCCACTATAGAACAAAATATATATATGAATGTATACGTATAAACAAGTATCAAGTAAGTTACTCATCATTGACAACTTAGGGAGAATTCCTCTTCAACCTCAGGCCAATATCTTGCTCCAGGCTGGTGTAATAAATTCATGAATTTGTCAACTTCAATAAAATATATCTTCAATTTTAATGACATTAGTATTTTGAGCAAAATAATCATTTTTGAAAAGGTATTGTTTGCTATTAATTCCAATTTTCACTGGATGGGAAACAAATGATTCAATCTAATCTATCATTCAGTCATTGGCACTAATTGTTGTAAATTGGCTATAACTTCTCTCTTTACTTTGAGGATTTCGACCATTCATTTTCTATACTCATTTGTAGATAATAATTTCGAAATAAAAATTTAAGCTTGCTCACGCATTACTTAGACTATGGCTGCCTATATCTTTTAATCACCAACCAATTATCATGTATCATATTTCCACAAGCTGAATCCCCGAAATCAAAGCTGATGTGCTGAAGCGTTTACGAAACGAGATTGGTATAAGGTCGACTTTCTAATTTTTCAAGCTTGGCTGACTGACCAAATACAAAAGGCAATCCTTACTCAGGAAAGAGGGAAATGTCGGATTCTTACACTGTTTTTTAGGACAATTAAACAACAAAAAGATTCAGTAATCGATACCTCAATAAACCATCATCACCGGTGTATGAGTCCCAAACATGATCATTGGTTGGCAACATTGTTATCACGATTTCAGAATTTTTTGACAACTCAACAGCACTTGGTGCTCCACGTGCGCCGGCTTCAACTAAGTTTGTTGTCGCCAAGCTGTTCACATCATAAACCGTGAGCCTATAACCCTGTATGTGAATGAAAAAAGTGAGAATAAAAAAATTCATATTTCTTAATTTGTCAGTTATTGACCCAAAAATAAAAAGAATTAATTCTCACCTTCTTCAAAAGATTTCTAGCCATGTAACTTCCCATATTGCCCAAACCAACGAAACCAACATTGGAAAATTTTCGACTGCCTAAATTGATACATTCTTTTATTCTTTAAAAAAGTATCTGATGGATTTAATAATCTCATAAAGAATATATATTACCATTTATGACTTTAAAATGTTGTGCAGTACGAGAAAGCATATTTGCCATATTCGAATACTTTGAACACATATCTCAATGTGACGAAGAAATAACTCCGGTAGCAACACTCACAATCAAACACCGAGTCTACGTTTTGACCTAAATTGGAAATTAATGTTATATCTCAATTCACTTGTGAAATCAATGACGTTATATGAATTTCGATTACGAATTCGTCTCCCACACTGTCTGTATCAATAAATGTGATTACGTATAAATTCACCAATACAATCTAATGACAATTAATTTCTGAAGTTAAGAATTAATAAAATTTCTCAATAATGTGAATTAGTATAAACAGTGAAATAATAAATCTATAAATATCGATTCAAAATAGAACTTGGAATGATAGTAAATGCGTTTATGGACGTGATATATAACCAGATGCTTTTGGAATACAAGTGTCTTATCACACATAATATGAATTTTTCATATCCCAAATATGAACCAACTATATTGACCTTTGTTAAGCGATAAGATAAGAAATAATTGCGACAATCCCACTCAATTGAAATTATGGATTTATATATTTTATGAAAGGTCACTCAATTTGCAAAAGTCATTGTATATATGTATATGAGTACTTGTATATGTATAATCTATCAGGTATATATATATATATATACATACACACTAGGTTGTGACAAGAAATATTTAGTCTTTATTGTTTTCATAGAGTACATAGTTGATAGTTAATCTGGAAAAAGTTAATTTCCGTGAACTGACCATGAAATGCTATTTTTCAAGTTGGTTTAGAAGACAAATTGTTTTTGGAATATAGCCAAATCCAATGAATAATTTAGTTGAACAAAAAATATATTGATCTAAAAAATTCATCCAGATATATCTATTGACCATTTGTCATGAACAAAAGTGCTGAAAGATTGCAAGAGATATTTTATAAAAAGTTTTTGAATATTGGAAACTGAGGTTTTTCACGTGAAATGTCTTCTGTATCGAAAACTAAGCTAGATAGGACAAAATTGTATATCACTTATTTTGTAGAGCATAAAATTTCTTATAAAAATGTCTTTGACGACCTCACGCTAAAATTCATAGGTGAGGCGCGGGAGTTGCTTAAAATTAGACATCAAAACACGGTACTATTCAGAGTACGGCGTACGAATGACAGACGCGACGTGCTTAAATAACAAATGGAAAACAAAATGTTTATGGCGTGGAAAAATTCTGAAAAAATTTATACATCAACTAGACAGCATGAAGAAATTTTTACTGCCATTTTGAACAAATTAGAAAATATATTCGATTTTATATACCTATATAAATCATGAATTTTAGTTCTCGTCCAAACGAGAAAATATCGTTCTATCTTGTTTATTTCAATTTTTGTAATAAAAATTGAAGAAAACCAAAAAAATTACATATCTATTGCAAATCAAAATTGAACAATTGTGCAGAATACATCTACACAATTGTTCAAGAGAAAATAATTGATCATTTGCAAACTTAACGTCCATAAACAGAATAACTCACACTGTACTCCAATCAATAATTCAATTTTAGAACACGTGCTGGTCTATAATGCGATATTAATACACATGATAAGTATCTAATCATATATATACCATCAAATACCTTATCACACTACACGCACATCAAACAGCATTATGTTGAAGTATTTTTTGCATAGAAATTCACTTTCTATACTCTCACTTATCTATGTTTAACGACTTTTCCAGGATTAAATTATTCAGGATCAAATGTCACGGTTAAATTTACACGGATTAATTCACTTATCACCGATATCAACACCACTCTGAAACAATGTTTTCCAGTACAAGGAAGTTTGGAAAAATAATGATTTGTCAAAATTCAAAAAGATGAAGTTTCAACCAAAACCAATACTTCATTTTTGTTCACTTTTAGAGCATCTAAAAGTGAAATGTTTAAGTATATCATTGGAAAAACATCATTGTTATGTGTTCAATATTTTATCATCATATTATATGTGCAAAATATATTCATATGTGTATTGAAACGTTGTAGCATCTAGTTTCTATCGTACTCATCATTTGCGTTCTAATTATTGATGAACGTGCTTATCGCATTCGCGTGTTTACTTACCCTACATGGAATATACAACAAAGGGTTATTATATATGCAAGGGGGATCAGGTGAAAGAGGATGGAAAGAATGGGAGTTGCCAGGTGTGACAATAAATGTAAATAAATATTCTCTCTGAATAGTCACGTTCAATTCAATTTATGATGCGTTGACCATTCATTGTCTCACATTCACTTGAACGATTCTGAATAAAAAAAAACGCGGTATTTTTCACATAACATTGACAGTGTAATTAGATGAAGAGGAAAGCTAATTCTTCTTCTGATTTATTATGTGGAAATTATATGTGCTAAATGCTTTACTTATAAATTGTTCAGTTATTGCTAAACGTAACGATATATTTGGAAATTTTCATCGTGGTTCATGGATTTCAACCAATAATTTTGAAACCGCAATTAATTTATCATTACCCTACTCACACTGCTGCAATATTTTTATTGACGGTAAATAAAATTAATAAATTTAGGAAACAGATGTATAAATATGATGATCAACTTCAATAATCATTGATTTATATATACAAACGAAATCTTCAGGACATACATATGGAATCGATACAATATTCAATCAATTCATTGAAGTTTATGATTACAATTACTATATTGGATATGAATCAATTGAATGTCAGGGTTACTTTCTACTCGCCTCATCACCCAAGATATTAGCGAAAGTGATACAAAAGTAAGTGGTGAAGTGAAAATTGTTGTTTCAACCAATGTATGATGGTGAGAAATTTTTGTTATAGTATATATCTGTTGATGAATCAATTTGTTTAATATATTAGAATTCCAACGGCAACATCCACTTTAGAATTGTTGATAATTGTTGATGACGAAGTGAGCAATTCCTCAGCATTATTTTATACAAACTTGTATAATTATGCCAATGTGAATATTCTAACAAAATCAGGAATGTGGAGCTTGTCTGAAAATTTCTTATCCCCCAGAGTGTTTAAAAGGATCACCAAGTATTGAAAATTTATGCGATACGATATTTTGAATAGAACGCACTAGATACTAGTATGTAAACATATGTAACATTTTGTAAAATCATGGTCTGACCTACTGATGCATTGAATGTTGATCAAACTTTAAAAATCTCTTCTGTATACAATACTCTACTAGAGTTGTCATTAGTAATATCATTTTACAATTGATTGAACAGCCAAGTTTGGTTGTAGCATTGATTGGCGGTTCCTAAATTTATATTGCCAACTACAGTGTCCATACTTAGAACTCAAAATGAAACTATTCATATACTTGATATTATTAAAGGAATTAGAAGATCACTATTCGTTATTGAGGTCGATAATCATTCCAGGTTTTGTATGAATGAGCCATATGTACAATATTAGAATATATATTGATGTGACACTCTTGTTTTCTCAACAATTAGAAGTAACTTAAAAATATCATAGATACACAGAGATGGAACACCAGAGCGGCATCGTTAATCTTCAAGGTAGACAACTGCAAGGAGCCGCATTTTATAATCCACCATTCTGTTATTTATCAACGTCAATCAATAAAACAATCAACGGAATTGAGGGCGAAATTTTCATCGCGAATGACGGTATGTTATATACAGACTCTTAGTTATCAATTATAATATTTCTTTATAGAACTAACAGTTATCCAAAAAATTGTATACTCGACATTAGATAAATCGTAATTAATCAATATTGATGATTCAGCTGAAGAATTGGACGGTGTCGAGATGCAATTGTTCATGATTATTGCACGAAGACTTAATTTCACTTGGACAATACGAAAGCCGAATAACAACTACAGGTATACAATTCAAATTGCATGAAAACAATGCAATTGTGGCATGTGTTACAGGTTAGGTCCGTGAGCAATTTTGATTTCCAATAATTCATTTTTACCTATGGCCGTCCTCCGACAAGAATTAAAATATGAAGTTTGAGACGTCCCGATGACATACTATCCCAAATGATCAATTTGTCGATATGTAGATAGTATTATTGAATATTGTATTACTCGAGTGGGACTTTTAGAATTATCCCATATTATAACAAATAGACCAAGTTCTCTGATCAAATTACTAATTCAACTTCTATTGTATCTGTCGTAAACTGATTGGATTATGTGAAATTTCAGATATGGTAGAAAAAATGGCAGTGATTGGAATGGTGGAATGATCGGCCAATTATTCAGAAAAGAGGTAGGAATTAATATGATATATTACAGGAAATATTCATATATATTATAATTAATCCTCATGTATTAAATCCTGTATTATGAATCATTCCATCTGTTTTTCAAGGTCGATATAGCATTCAGTGGAATTTGGTTGAAAGAAGATCATCATCAATTTGTAAACCTCTCAATACCGTGGTATCAATTATTCATTCATTTTTTGGTGCCACGGCCAAAACCACAAACGAGTTTTTGGGCATTGTCACGTCCATTGTCAATTGAAGTTTGGTTGGCAGTCATTGCAACTGTACTATTTCAGAGTCTCAATGTTCATTTTAAAGCTCGGATTAATCATAATGTACCACAGCGTATGTAAACAAATTCAAGGACATATTGAAAGAAGAATGGAAGACGTAATTTTTTGTCATATCTCCACATGTTGTAGGATTTAAAAGCTACATAAATACGTTGACGGAATTAATTGCTCGTTTGCTGGGCACATGGGCACCCAAGCAAACGCATGGACTACGACTTCAGCTTCACTTATGGCACTTGGCTGGTTTATTGATTGTCACAACGTATTGCAGTAGCTTAGCATCAAGATTGACAACGCCTGATTATGAAGAGAGGTGTATTTAGGAGTGTAGAAATTATAATTTTTCATCATTAATTTAATAACGTATTATTGCAGGATTGATACAACACAACAATTCATTGAGGCCAATCTCACATGGGGACGAGAAGGTCCAATACCAAAATTTGACGACTACTTCAATTTGAGTGTATGTATATAACTTATTCACTACAGTTTTTAATGTATTACCTTTTCCTCAGTAATAACCGGTTATCGATAGAATATCTTGAGAAAAGTATCCCGTGACAAACAATGTTATAAATGATTCAATAATTACAAATATACATGATTTATGTATCTTCGTATATTTGCATATTAAGCAAAATTACAAAGTTCGAAATCAACTACCTTCGTAGCGTATATGAAACTAAATATAGTTGTTTTCAATTAGAAAGATCTTTGAAGTCTCCAGTTTCGTTTCGGTGATTTGCAGTGACCTTAAATACGCTAGGATAATGATATCCATGGAATCTATATAATGATTACACCGAAGTTGAGAATCGACATTGAACAAGAATGATTATTTACTCAAATTCTAGGATCCTTATGGACAATTATTTCCTGAAAGATTTAAGTGGGAAAATTCGACTGAACAGCGGCATGAGAAAATTATTAACGAAAATTACGCTATCATTGGAAGAATTGTTGAATCAATATTTTTTCCCGAGAATGAAATTAGGAATTCAGATCTCAAAGTAAGTACAAATATTTTGTTATTGTCAAAAGTACCATTTCAACTCAGATTTATTAATCAACTGTAATTCAAGAAAATTTTATTATCATTCCTATGTACGGCTATCTTTCTGTTTCTAATTGAAGAACTATCGATTAATGAAGCACCCTGTGAACAATTATTACGTATCATTCGCAGTACAACCATGGCTACTTCAATCGGTGGATAAGGTAACAAAAATTTTTTTATTATTCTGGTATACCCATTAAATAATGGATAAATAAATTGTGAGGGTTCAAATGTCTTAATTCATATCAATACATTTATTGATTGTATTTCATTACTAATATATGTATGTATTTATATAGATGATGCTATGGATGAAGGAAACTGGTTTGATAAGATATCACCTTGAAAATGTAATTAATCGACGCACAAGTTACAGTATGCGCGACGTTTTGATTGAATATGACGTAAACAATGGTGAACCCCGCGTTTTAATGTTAAAGCCACTTGGAGCAGGTTTTGTATTGCTATTTGTTGGTTTAATAATTGCAACAATCGTATTCTGTTATGAATTAAAATCCGGATCTAATAAAAACTCTATCTAAAGAACACTACAATGTGGTGAACAAGGGAAGATTACGTGTGCATTCGATAATCAATGCCTCAAACACCTCTCGATTTCTTTTCCCAATCATTTTTCTTCCTTTAAACACACATTCATATTATTGTTACACGAATTAAACACAAATTGCGAATTCAGTTCGATTTTATTGAATATTTATTGAGAATGATAATTCAACTAGTACATTGTAAAATAGTTATGCCAAGGCAAACATATAGTCTTAACAAAATTTGAGTCTGTATTTTATTCTTGATATATACATTGATGAGAAACGAAACAATAATAGTTCCAATAAAAACCTTTTATGTGATTAAATTATAAATGAGGAATCAAAACATTTTATTATTGTAATTAACAATTGGTAAATTACTGTATTATACGGGTTCCAAATTAGATGTCAAGACACCCAGATATTTCATCGCACTGCCTACCATTTCTTTTCGATGACAGTAAATATATATGAGAAGCACATATCTTGACTAAAGGAAGAATGATTATTAAATTGAGCGTAAGCAATATATTGTTCAATATTTATTTTCCGAGTTATCATGTATGTAAAACTGTTAACAAAGGTGATTTCTTCTTAATATCTAATCCATATTTCTCCTCCAATTTGGATACGTCTACTTGAGTACCTCGAGTACTTATAACTAACTCGAAATTGTTTGTTCGAATCTTTGTAACCTCAATAGCCGCTTCAATCGTCTTATTAGTAATTGAAGAACATTCGTTTATGTGTAATAAACGCAGCTGTTGGGCTCTATTCATCAGTCTTATCATGCCACGATCCTTTATTCTTTTACACTCATAACAAAGTAATTGTTTAAGCGTATCAGGGAAATAAGCAAGTGGTTCATCAGTAATTGTTTCCAAATTCAACATTATCAAGTCTTCTAATTTTGGTAAGTTTGCAATACCAGCGATTCCACGATCCTTCAGTTGGTGACAATAACTTATATCTAATATCTTCAACTGTTTGCAATTACTCGTTATTATTATGAAATTATCATCTACTAGCGAATTATTACGTCCCAGATCTAAACTCACTAGATTGACGAGATTCGCCAAATAATTGAACGAACTCGACAATTTATATGAATCTGTTATTCTTAAAGTGGTTATTGTTTCCATATCACCAATTATTCCCGCTATCGAGTCCGAAACCTTGTAACCACTGAAAGAGTGCAAACGATTAAACTTCTTCAGTGCATCAATGACGTGACATGATTGCACATGTCTACTGAATGAAATTTCTAATTTTTTTAAATTGTCTGGCAGATATTTCATAAATTCACCGGTCATTGCTGTCTCACCACATAAAGAAAATGATTCCAGTTCCCTGTATTCATTGAGGAATTTCGATAAACTTCTCTCCCAATTACGGTCAATCAACTTATTTTTCTTCGCCTCGGCGACAAGGAACTCGTTGATTACAATATCCTGAAGATTTTTGCAATATTGTGAAATCATTGTCACTGTTGTCATGAACGGTTCATGGTCATTCGGATGTTCCTCACGGTCTAGAAACACATTTCTGATAAACGGGCCACAATATGTGAGAACATATTTTAAATCATTTGAACACATCACCTCGTGCTCCCCTTTGAGACGAAGTTTTTGTCCCAAATACCATTTGCCGTTGTAGCGACTGAAATGTTTCACTTTTTTCCATGATTCTTTACACAATACCGCCCAACGTCTGCAAACTAATTGATGAATTGAATTATTATTATCATTTTCCTATTCATATTTATCATTCAATTATTTTTATTTGTATACCTTTTTGCGCGTTTAAAACATCGGAAATTGATAAATATGAGAATACTTTCAATAAACAGTCATCAATCAGCACGTGTATGGATTCACCGGTCATTATTGATTGCTGATTTATAATTGATGTGCAGTTGTCCTGTAGCGTATTATTGATAGGATCAATTAACTGCAGAAAAAGAATACAAATAAAAATGACGAAAACTTGTTGCGGTCGAACACGTGCTCTCCATGAACATTCGTTCACAGTCTGATATGTCTTTCTGCTCAATGCGATTGCAAAGCGCTATGCAGAACGAAAAGAAATCAGCAAGAAGGAATGGAGAACAGGGCTTCCGGTCAGTTCCGTTCCTGCACGGTGCGCATTATTCGCTCGGGATTGGCCAATTGCATTGATCCATTTCTTATTGCCTGTTCCCTTCCATTGTACGTTGCATTCAAAGGGTTATAGTATAATATATCGAATAAGTCAACCATGTGCAGCACATTCTCAATCATTCTCATCGGCTGAGACGTCGATGACGTATCAAACAATCAAGTCGAAGAATATGGGTTGTTAAATGTATCGAAACGAAGTAGATGCAAACGTACTAACTTAGGTATACATTCACATAGATTTGAGAATGGAAAATATAAACTAATTGTGGATTGTCGAAAGTTATTTATTCTAAATGAGAATTTGTTTCGGTTATATATTGTCCTTGTCAAAATTTACAAGGAAGCGAGAGGAACTAAATACTAGTCGACATCTAATATCGTTCAACTATTATTCGAATCATTAACAATTTTATCAATAAAATTCGACCATTTAAGTCTCCAAATTTCAGTAGCTCTCAATTTCTCATCATCACTCATGGTACTATAATTAATTGAATTAATTGCGAGTTGTTTCAGCCCACGGATGTCAGCTTTTCTTGACATCATACCCATGAATGCTTCATAAAAATCATAACTCAGACCCTTAGCACCCCACATTGATGGATTATCATTTGAAATAACAACAGGAAATCCATTAGCAAATAGAACACTTGCTGGATGATTACGCAAATCCTTTACCAATTTTAAAACTTGATTAGAAATCGGCGAAATTTCTAATGGAATATCTTTCTCTATCATTGTTTGTAGTACTGCTGGATGTTTCAAAACCCCATAACCATGTCCAATACGTGTTGCATTGAGCAAAATTGCATCGATCAAATTCTCATCTGGATCCATACCATACCAATTTGTCTCAGAAGCATGAAAGAATGTTCGTATTCTATCGACAAATGGATAGAGCTCGTCTGCCCATGTTTTCAGTGGCACTCGTTTGTCTTCCTGACCATCAAGATCAATCCCGGTGAAGAAATTCGGAAATGCTGACTGCATCTCAATCGCTGATTCAATAAACTCATCAATGGGATCGGTGATTGCTCTCGATGATGAATAAATCAATTTCACCCCACAAAAATCCGGGTGATCATTTATGAATCTGAAACAAAACAGACATTCCGTTTACAAATGGACTCTTAATATTGGAATCATCAGAAAATAAATTTTTTCACTTACTTGGTGGCAACTTCTTCATAAATCTTTAGAACTTCAATCGGTGTATATGTTGTTCCATCTAATTCGTACAGTTGAGGTAGACTCGATCGTAATTCTAAATACTGAATGTTGTCTTCATAAAATTCTTTGAATCCTTGATAAAAGTAATCCTCGAAAACGGGTTTATATGTGAGCAACGGTGTAATAAATTTATATATAGCCATGAATTTATCCCAAGCGACATTGATATTAGGATAAACCAAATCAGGATCAGCAGTGATCATTGATAATTGACGCCGGATTCTGGAGTTAATATCGTCCGCCGTTTTTGCATTGCTGCGAATTTCCCGCAACAATTGCCAATCACAATCAGTTGTTGGTTCATCGAAGAAACGTAATGACAGTGTACCATTCAAATCGCATACATACAAATTGTCTCTGTGCGTAATGTTATTGTAAAGATATTCCTCGGAGACAATAGTTATATCATGGGTATGTAAAACAGCACCTTTAGGCATCATCTTTATAATTTTGAAAACTTTCGATTGTTCAATATCGTCGCGTGCTTCAATAAAATTTCTTGCTGGGAGAAACTTAGCCGGATCTGAAAACGCTGCATGAAATAATTGAGAAATTGAATTTAACAACGTCACAGAATAAAAATAATTTATGTAATTACAGGTGATTGAAACGATAATTGTCGAATTTCAATTGTATCCAAACACGCTTGAAATAATATTGCTAGAGTATACAGACTTTTGTTGGTTATATTTCTTACGTTGCAATCCGTATATGGTTAGAAATATATCCTCACTAACTCCATTCAAAAATCATTCTCATTTTTTAATTTCCATTAACCATAGAACCGAAAATTTTTTTCTCTAGCAAATGATCTGTCTTTGTTGATGGAATATATATGACAGAAAAATCAAACGTAGTTTCAAATTGTTTTTGAAATATTTATTTAATTAATTGATTCATTGATTCAATTAGAGTGATAAGATAAACATAAGTATGTATCATTTCTTAATATTATTTCAAACGATATAAATCTACCAACAGGTGAAACAATCAATGATAATAATAAATTACGTATTTTCAATATTCATTTTATTATTAAACCAATTTTGTTAAATTGATTTAACCATAGAACATACCATCATTAATTTCTTTTTCCTTGAATTTCATTAGCACATCGTTAGCAATACGTTCATTATCTTCCAACACCAAGGCACTACCAAATGCTAGTCTCTCTTCATAACGAAACATAGCAGCACGTTTTGCCCAATAATCATCGTTAGGAATAACTGAACTCTTCACATTGATAATTATTAAACACCACAAATTGATTATGATTCTGATATTCTTCTTCATTATATTCAATATAATGATTATATGTGTAATTAAATTGGAAAGACTGTTGTGGAATAAGCTAATAATTTTGCGGAGCGTGACAGAAGAGAGCAATGTCAATAGCACAAAGAACCCGAACAACCTCCCGCCTTGACTCGCCACATACTCAACAAATATACAATCCCTACCATGTTTCATTTAGAAACAATACCTCCAGCAGATAAGATGAAATGAATATTGCAAGCATATCGTACATTGTCACTGGTTTAATTTTGGTTGATTTGCAATTGGAATATTGTCAGTGAAATTAAAAGTCTCGACTGGATTCACTTGAAACAGTTTGTCTATTACACTGAGAATCTATTAAAAGATCAAATTTGCGATTCAAGACTCAGCAGTCAATACAAATGTGCAAAGTATTTGGCTGTGACGACTGTGCATGAATTATACAAATTCGCTGGAATTTTTACTGTCGAAATTTGGTCAAATGTCGTGTGAATTTTCGATCAGGACAAAATCTGGTCGGTTTGTCGTGATAATGAATACATCATCGTAGATATGCGGGAGGAACGATGGAACTCTATATGTATTGAAGAAATTTCTAGAGTATTAATAATAAATAAATTCCCCACATTCTTTCTAGAAGCTCTGTGAACATTTATTGTTCATTTGTAAAAATCAAACGGAGACCACTGTGTTGGGTCTAAAATTTCGAATTTGTTTTTTACATTATCTTAAAGCATACATATTTAAAAATATGGTACAAAAATTTCAAGTAAAAATTCCGATAATTGATTGAGTTATAGTCAGTTTAGTGGGAACAGGTTTTTCTTGAAACGACTTTATTCGACCTTGTCCCAGTTCATTAGTCTCCAAATTATTGAAGATTAATAAACCGATTAAAAAATCTTCATTTCCTGTATTTTTATAATCACAATCACTGAGTGTGTGCGTAGCCAATTCTGAATATTTTGATTATTTAAATTTCCAAAAACCCCTTGAACATAAAGAAATCTTGAAAATGACCAATTTTTCAAATCGCTGTCATTTTCTCCTTAAGTTAACCATCACGAATAACTCTATTAATATAATGTGAAAAATATGATTCTCTAGTGAATATGGTCTTGATGTGAATTATATAATTGTCTTTCTCTCCAACAATTCATAATTACGACAGAATATTTGTTGAGATATAAAAGCGATCCGCAGTGTGACGTGGGGGGGTATAGTGGGAATGAATCAAGTACTCTTGCACATGGTTCATCCCCACCAACCCTAAAACGATCATGCCTAAGGACACTTGATCTGTCCCCACCATTCAACAGAACTACCAAACCAGGAAGAATGCCATGATTCACAAACAAATGAAACAAGGTGTAGATGATGATGATGATGATGATGATGATGATGATCAAAACTAAAATTTCCACTGCATTAACATGATGAGTCCATATAAGTTACAAACTCATATATAAAAATCAAAGAAAACTTCTCCACGCGTACAATATGCAGAAGAAAGTATGCTTATATAACAACTATTGAATCATAGAATTGATTTTACTAATACGATGTTGCCATCATCATTCTGAACGAGATTAAAAAACATATAAACAGAAGTAGGGCTATAACATCTCAGTACAAAAATATGAATAAAATATAAATAATACAACAATATACGTATCAGTAACATTAAATAATGATCAAATCAAGTAACAAAAATAAATATTAAGAGAATAACTTAACAAATGTTAAACATTAAAATAATCAAGAGATTTTTCATCAGGTGTATGTTTAATGGCATCTACAAAATTAAATCTTGCGTAAAACGTATACGACCAGTTTGATGCACATGTTTTTAAATGTCACCCAGTAATGCCTGTATGCACAGTCACGTCTTACTCGTTTGCTCTTGCCTTTATACCCATACAGATAAGAGTGGGGTGGTGGAAGATTACGGATTTGCCCTTTCAACCATTATACATAGAACTTTACCATAACCAACATCGCGCGACAGCGCGAATCGCGCAATTCGGGATGTGTCGCACGTCTCTCGTTTCACTTCGACTGGCGTTCTGATCTTTACAATCAACTCCCAATATGGAAATAACAATCTATGGAAATGAAAGCATCAATGAAACTGAATTGAAAAAATAATCAAATAATAATAATATACGAAAGAACTTACAACGGAATAATAGCTGATCCATATATACTGTATACCATAATACGAAAAGTTCCGACGTGGAATAGGGTGGTATTTCAGTCGCTATTCTTGTACATTGCGATTATTTAAATGAAACAATTGACACAGGCAATAAGGTTTTATTACACAAAACGGCATACCATCGTATTATATTGCACAATAATAAATAAATGTATGTTTCGTATCGGTAATAAGAACCAACAGCAGTGTAAAGTAGTAATACGTACAGCGCATCTTCTCTCCAAATGCCAAGGTCATCATAACATAACGACGCTGGAGAGTATTACGTCAGACGAGAAACTCTTCTTATTAACCGCGCAGCGTTGATGTCCTATGTAAAGCGTAAGAGCGAGAAGTATAATATATATGTATATATGTAGGGGTGAGGAAGAGGGGCATCGAAATGTCATAATGCGCAAGGACGTTGTTATGCCGGTACCATATTTGCGGCAGAAATTTTATTCTCAAAAAGGTTCTTCATTGATGACTCGTCTTCCAATATGTTTCATAATAATTAATTGAATTTTTTTACATATATATTGTGTCATGTAACGTATTAAATATTTGAATGTATCATTATTATTCAATGGGAATTTCGTCATCGTTTATTATAGTTTCTATCGCTACAAGTCATGACTGTATATTTTACGATTTTAAGCAAAAATGCATCGCTATTCTTCTTTCTATGCAGCTATATACTTTCTATGTAGGAGTGGAGTCGTATAAAGGGTCTTGAAGTATCAGTGATCCAATTCTTTTCTCTACTCTTCCTGGGTCGAAGAGGTCGAGATAGATTTCAAATAAGACAATACCTTACCCGTCATCAATGAATTATTTTGTCTTATTTCACTTAGTCTGATTCTTTGGTATTTTGCTAATATCCCAAATATTCAATAAACTCCAAACTCTTCTTCATCAAATCAATCAAATGATTGTCCTTCATATTATTTTTTTGGAACGGTTGGTTTCTTCATTTTTTAATACCTTGAAACTCTTGGCTGTTGAGATCGCACTGTTTTCAAAAAAAAAAAAAAGAAGGCGGAGCCAAAGTGTTTGTAATACTGGATAATGCCATGGTGTTTAATCAGCGTCAAAGACGAAGTATGTGGACATATCTGATGGGGAGAAGATGCGATAGATGCGATGTCTTCCTTTCATGCCTTGTTGTTGGTGATACAAGTATGAAGAAGCGATGCGAGAAAATATTGTGGCGATGATGGTGGGGACGAAAGTAAAAAAAAAAAAAAAGATGAGATGTTGCAGTATAAATTTCTGAGTATATAAAGGATGAGGTGTCCAATGCAATACTTAGGTATCGTGTTTCAAACGTTGTCCAAGTAGGACGTTCAATTTTTGTCAACAATTTAATTTTGTTTTACTTATTCAAGTAACCGTTTTACTATTTCATTTTGAGGTTCAATCTTTTGCCAAACCAAAACTATGAAGGGAACGGTGGGTTTTTTTTTCCTATCTATACTTGTTTTGTCAACTATGCCAAATTTCGAGTTCTAAAAAATGCGACAGTATCTTTACAATAGTTGTACGATATATTTCGAAAGCCGAAACGGAAATAATGTTTTTTTGTAAAATTTCGCTTGACGATTGAGGTCCAACAAGACGGTACATATCATGTACCTGAACCATGGTCCAAATTGTCTTTACGCAATACTTAAACTTTGGTGAAAGTGAAGATACGTCTTTGGAATATTGTGTCGCTCTTTTTTTATCTCCGTATCGTTCCCCTACGAACAGTTCTACAGAACATCGTTCACAATTAATCTGCTATAACTTCCACATTGGATTGCGCGAAAAATAATACCATATCGCATTCGGATTTATGTTATTGAATATTTGAAAAATTTAATATTTTTACATCATTTTTTTCTTTTTTTATTTTACATAGATGTCAATATTCTTGGTGGGTATGATGGTGATGATGTCAATGGCTGCACCACAAGGTCCAAATGAAGTAACAATTGTGCGACAAGAAGAAAGTAATAATATTGGTATTGGCGGTTACCATTTTTCGTATGAGCAGAGTGACGGTCAAACACGTGAAGAAACAGCAGAATTAAAGAATGAGGGTACAGAAAATGAAATCATGAGTGTTGTCGGCAGTTTCAGCTTCGTTGGACTGGATGGAAAGACATATAAAGTGACATATACTGCTGATGAAAATGGATTCCATCCAATAATAACACTCGCATAATTTTTTTTATTGCGATAATACCCCTCTGTAAGCAATACACCAATTTGATCGATGAGTTGTTTTGTCCGTCGTAATGTACATTATTCTCTCACTGTTCATTTACCTCCACTTCAATATCCATTCGACAAACTTTGCGAATGTTATCATCAATTTAATGAATAATTCCGAATGAGAAATAAAAATTGAAAGAGCAAACATTTGTCACGTTCATTTATTTGTTTATATTCTTCAACCCTCTGCATCATGCGTTTTCCTCTGAGCCCGCTGTTTATTAAATCGGATCTCAAAATACAAAAATTTTGAAACATAGGATTCGATCTGATATTCATATGGGAATCTTTTCAATTAGAATCCGCTAAGTACACCATATCGAATTTAGAAAACCCTGAGTTCTAATTTCAGAATCAGCGACCATGAAATTCTGTAACATAACTGTTATAATTCAGCTATGATTGCATTGTTCATGAAAAGATTTTTAAGATTTTGATGGTTGAAAAAGAAAAATCACCCTAAGACACAGTGCTACAATGTCTGTAATACTGTGCTGCAAAAGGTTAATCTCAATTTGTAATTCATTTCTTTTAATCGTTATTATGGTCACGCATACATTTGTTTCACTGTATAAAAAATTTTCGATTACAATTCTTATGCATATATATATATATATATATATATATATATGTATATATTTATTGCGTAGTGAGTCAATATATGTAAAATACATAATAATAAACTATAATCGATAAATACTGGTAATATATTACAATAATCGAAATAATGATTATTTACAGTAATTGCTTTGAAAATGTTTCGGCAAGAAAAAAAAAAAGAAAAAAGATGTAATAAACTTATTTTTGTTCTTTTTGGATCATAGACAAATGATCATCGTATTATTAAATTACATCGACGTAACTTGATTACCCGCATATATTTATTCAAATATAAAATTAGATATGATTAATCATGAATAATTATGATATGGTTGAAGACATTCCACCCCACGCACGAATGAGGTTCAATGTTTGATTCAATTTTGAAGACCACTCTAATCGTTCTTCTTTTGTATCGGCCGACAATAAATGCCTATAAAATGATGGAAAAAAATAAACTTTGTATGATATCACACATAATTTTCTCTAATCCATAAACGAACGTCAATTTTAAATACCTGATTCTCGTTTGTGCGCCGTTCCGGACGACGATTAGACTATCAGGTTCGTCATTTGCTGATGGTCGTACAGTCTCCAGTAATAATGTGTGGGGACGCGCGCAAATATCGCGCGAAACTAATCCAACATTAGTTGTAATAACACCTGAAACAGTTTTGTATTTTGACATGATGAATAAAAGACTACATGAAAAGTTTTCCACTCAATACGCTCAATGCGAATAAGTGTAAAATTCCTGAGATAAGTTTCAGAATTTTCTACCTCAATTCTCTTACCTTGCAATTCAAGACTGCCTATTGGAGTCTTTTTTCTCTCATCGTCTGGATATTTCCAGTACGACAATGTATCACCTTTCAATAAACACCACCGTCTATGCCAAGCACCAAAACCAGAAATGTCCTCAAACATAGTTAAAAATCCACGATGCTCAACGTCAACAGATAACTCACACGTAACATGCATTTGTAAATGGCCTTCCAATGATGAATTTCTTGGTACTTTATTCAACGTGAATTGCTGTCGATTGACTTCTCTCAAACTGAATACAACATATCCACTAAGAATAAATGCTGGAGATCTAACGGCGGATGGACCAGCTGGTGACTGTACTGTCGGCATGATTAATCGACTCTCGTGCTTCAAAAATTTCTTCGGTGCTTTGTTCGCCGCTTTCTTAGCACTGCCACTACCGCCGCCAAAATGACCACTACCACTGCCAATATTATGAATGTGATACTTAACTTCGTGCGGCAATATTTCTGCCTGCGTTTCCAAAGAATAAACTTCAATTGTAATTTTAAAATCACTATATAAATCATCGAGTTTAATTGTGGATGGAAAACGTATACAAGAATCGCCAGGCTCCGCTTGAACAATCGGCGTTGCAATAATAACATCCAAATGACGTACCAAACACAAAAAGTGTCGACAAATATTAGCATCAATATTTCTAATGTGATCACGCTTCAATGGCAACGTCATTGCCGATATAGTTAACGAGCCACTTTCTTGAATCTCAGACGCTCCCGCTACAGTTGGACGTAAACTTCCCTCGACTTTCAAACGCTGTATTTCATTTAATGCCGCCTGACGTCGATGTGTTCCAAGCAATAGTAACCTTTCACCCTCAACTTGTTCACGTGATCCACTGAATTCCACTGTAGCCGTACACAAATTCAATGCCTGACTCGCTTGGCCAATTATCGTTTGCTGTTTGCAAACTTCATCCATTAAACGCTTTATTTTTTCTTGTACCAATGTCATTTCGCGTTTTTCATTCGCCATTGCCAACACATATTTATCGTCAGCTATTTCATGTTCGCGATTTACCTGCCGTACTGGTGTTGATTTCTTCGGTGTTTGTGACTGTTGACGTCGATAGAAACTCACACTGTGCATCAATGGAACGCTGCTGTCACTGACTACGTAATTTTTATCTTTTCGTTGTTGGGATGGTGTTACTTTTATTGGCGAACGATACGCCGAGCCTTGAGTATATTTGAAACTTGTTGACGTCATTGATGGACTTTTCCCAGCGCGATTCATTTTAGGTGGCGTTGGACCACTGTTCTGTGCTTCTTGATGAGCCAAACATTCATCTAAGTACTCATCCATTTCTTCTAGGACTGAAATGTCCGATGTTGAACTATCATCATCTGATTCAATTTGTCGCTTATTATTTGATGTTTGTTGTTGCGTTACCACACGTAAAATACTCGTTTCAAAACTGGTATTATTAGAATCATTGTTATGAGAGTCGTTATTTGAATTGTCTGTATCAGTTCCTGTTTCAGTTCTTTCATCCAAAGTTGCTGTTTCCGGCTCCGTTGTACCAACTGTATATTCTGTGTCCGTAGTATCAGTTTCCGAAGACTCGATGCTTGTGAGGTCAGGGTAGAGGTTTCCAGGTTTGGGTGGTGAAACGCGAATTCGCTTGATGCATGCAAATGTACGGCCATTAGACGATTCATTTTGAAGTTGTCGATTCTGAGAAGTCGACTGTGAGGAAGGTTTGGATGGAGTATCAGCCACTTGACGCTTTATTGGAGAACCACGAGCTTGACTTGACACAGTTGGTAAGGGCGGTGGTGGCGGCGGTGGTATATGATCCTAAATTCAATAATCATATAAATTTTCAATCAATACTTATTAAAATCAAATGTTGAAGGATCCCTAGTTAAAAAATCCCCTTTTTAAGACCATGCAACTTTTCGGGACGAATTAGTTATTGACAGTGTGTCAACTGTTGTACGTTACATCCTTCCAGTAATGGATGAAATTCACTGATGAAGAATGGAATTAATGAATTGAATATTCACGAGATATTTTGAGATTTTCATATAAATATATATGACGAGTTATATATATATATATATAAAATGAATTAGTATAGAGATGTGTTTGCCGTGGATTCTTCAACTGGGAATTAGTTAAATAACATGCCCGGAATGATTTTTTATACGATTGTACCGTTGAAATATATTTTACCGTTGCCGGTGTTGGTCTCACTGGACAGACTGGTGAATTTTTCGGTGAACCATTGTTTGTTTCGCTGTTGTTTCTAACCCGTATACATGATTCAGCTGCTGCTTGTGCAACTTCCTTATTTTTGTTAAAACGTGATCGCAACATATCCAATTCCTTTTGACGCTCTGTGTGAGTGTCGCGTAAGATATCATTTTCTAGTTCCTGCTTGAACGTTCCTTGTTCAAAGAGAGCGCGATTAGTCATCACACCCTTTGCACGTCCCCCCATTTGATTATCTATGAAGAAAATTCTTTTTCAATTCTACATATGATAAATCGCGCAGCATGAATAAACATTTCGTAATCAACCCTATCGGCCTCATGAACCAAATACAATATATTCATTATAGCCGAATATGATTCAATAGGTGATGATAGCGTAAAAATAATGACAATGCCATATTAATGTCAACCCAGATTGCATAGTTTGTTTAATTAATTTTGCTTACATATGTAACGCGTCCATAGAAAATACTAGAACGAGTGGAATGTTTCGGAAACGAAATCATCCACCTGATCAAGATTTTCATGTTTTTTTTTGTTAAAGTAAAAGTTACCTCCATGATGTGAAGAAATTTTTTGATTCTCTTGCAACTTTTTAGTTGGAACAGACAATGTCAATGGCGCTTTTGGTATCAATGCTTCGCCCTTATTCTTCTCAAATAACGCCATCCTCTCCGACAAAGACATTTCCGCTGGATCTTTCGTCTTGATGGCTACACTTTTTGATTCAAACAATGACGCTTTGCTCAGAACTGAACCTGGTGACTGAATTTTATTTTTTTGCGAACCATTATAACCACCAAACCTGTTGCCACTGCGACTTCCAGATGGAGAATCTATTTTTTCCGATTTTTTATTGGCACCGCTGTCATTACATCCTTCCTTCATGTCGACATCATTACGTTGTGGGTCCTCGTCACTCGGCAAAGATTGCTCGTTCTTTGTGTCCTGGGAACAAGCCTTATAATCATACACGAGGCGAGAATTGCTCTCAGTGCGAGTATAGCCTTGTGCTTCCTGCAAAATTGTGGTCTTTTTTTTTTTGCACAGTATTAACATCGAATAAATTATTTCGAAGGCTTAAAAGAGTGAGAGTAGTTTTCCCTATGACCAATGGGGACCATAAGCCATGCCACCAAAAATTTTGAATTTAATATATATTGTTATTAATACCAAGATGAATTTACAGTCGGGAAAATTAGATATAACATCATGAATATATTAGCTATGTTACATTATATTTCACTACTCACTAAATTTTTTATGATTGATCTGTCCCACTTCAGTTGCTTCGTTGTGCTGTTGTTCGTATGTTTTCCATCGTTTACATTGCTCTTCCATCGGCCACCATAACCACTAGTGCTCGGTTGTGATTCACAACCACCTTTAACTTGTTCATTCATCTTTGCTTGAATTTTCTCCGCCTTGGACTCACCCTTCTTTGCCTATAAATATCGTGTTTTTTAATTTCATTATCCACATCTGTTGAATCATTCTTTAAGTTAGCAGTGGAATTAATTGCCTTACCACTGATGGATGAGATAAGTCGTCTTCCCAATTATTTATTGTAGATGCAAGAGCAGCTAGGCGATCGAGTCTTGCACCACCGCCGCGTTTGACATTTTGACTGTCGAAACTTTCCTCCTCTGCGCTAAACTTCTCCTCAGTTCGATGAATTGGCGAACTTAATTCGCTTGAAGCATCATCTATTGTTAAATTTTCATCCATTACAATAAACAAAGAAACAATTTTCAATGAATGCAAAAAAACTATACCTGTACCTGAGTATAATTTGCCCATTCTCTGTAGCTTTAATCGTACATTCGAAGAATGATCTTCTATAACATTCTCTTTATTTGGACTGCGCCTAATTGATTTACTCTTCTCCGGCGTTTTATTAATCTTTTTGCACGATGTTTTAATCGTTAATAAATCTCCAATAACATCAGAAGTTGAATGTTTCTCCAATGTTTTCCCAATATCCTCACTCAGAGATTCTAAATTAATAACAAATTGGCTATAAAATATTCTTTTTTTATTGAAACTGAACATACCCTATAATTTAAAACAAAACAACATACTGGACTGCAATGAAACCGTATTAGTATCTTTCAAAGGACTTCTGCGAGATTTCACATTGTGTCCTGCATTGCTCAATTGCGTATCCAATTTCTCCCTTCGGGCTTTCGCACGCTCCAGCATACGCTGCAATGAAAAAAAAAAAAACGTCCACCAATTACTCTCAATCATACAATTCTATTCCGTCCATTCGATCTGCATCTCCATTAAGATCACCACGATAGACATAATGAAAAAATCATTAAGCTTACCTGAGTAAATGGATCCATAATTTCTTAATCGAAAAAGAAAAGAAAATGTATTTATCGTTCACTTGATAAAAAATCTTATCTCAAATATTCCGTTCCTCAAATAGTAATATACGTTACAGAGTACATTAATGAGTTTTCACCACTTGAAACGTTGACTGATGCTCAACGCGATAATGTGCTGAAATGTCAACCGTTAGCGACCGTTACTATATACGATTCAAATACAAACGCCATCCAACATGGGTGGGGCAAGGGGGAGTGGTTCCTATTAAGAAGAACAGGGGAATCGAAGAAAGTGAAAAAGAAACAAGAAGCGTTTTTACACAACATCCAAAAGTTATCTGTCACGCACAATATTATATCGATAACACATATTTTAGTTATTCACACACAAACTCGAACAATATTTCGTTAATATTTTGTGAATTATAATAAAGCTTTGAATTATTGAGATTCAAATGTATGAAGCTTAGCGTCTATGTGTGGCGTTTCAGTTGCAATGCACTATGAACGATAATTCCACTGGACAGCAGTAGACAGCATGGCCACATTCGTTTGAAAGTGTAGATAGAAATTGTATGCTAGATTATTTGAATTTAAACCATATGCGCCATCTGATTTAGTAGATAATGTACTCAGTTTGTTGGTGTTTATTGTTATGTTTCCATCTAGTGGAGGCGATTACGTATTGCAATTTTACATGCGAGTATACCAACCGTGCGGGCTTTATTTGCCCGGGAATATTGAAATACTCGGCTTTAGTAGGGGGGGAAAAAGGGAATAAAGGAAAATTCGTTTTGAATTAATTAAATCAAATTTTAAATCTGGATTCGTTTGTTATATTCAGAAATTATAATGACAGTTTTGAATAGCTTTGGATCTCAACGAGAAGTGAAATGGTTCATAGTTCAATACTAATATACATTTGGTTTAACACATACATGCTGACGATACCACGTTTCTATTGGAATTATTCAAGACGTGTTTTTTTACAAGCTTTTTCCTAGGTGTCAATTGTCATAGGACGAAAGAAATGATCCTGCGATGACACAAGTACTGTTTATGGTTCCTCAGAATTCAGCGAAAATGAGTTGCTCATTTATTTTGTTTATCCTCGCTTATTGAAATGAAGTTCTTATATAAAAATAGAGTCGCAACAGTTTTCATTAGAATTTGAAACTAGCGCTTCATCAACTGATAGTGACACCTGAGAGTGACCAGCGGTATCACATTATGATAATCTCCATTTTCTTGTAAGGGCCTTAAGGCCCGGTCATATTTCCCATAACTGACATTATTAGTATTAATTTTTAATCGACTCCCCACCGTCTGGGAAATAGAAATTCTTCACAGATATTGTACTTAAAATGTAGCTTATCATTTCGCCTTCAGCCATTGATATGAATCGATTATGTGTAAATAGTTGTATCAATAAAATAATTAGAATGTAATTATAATTCTATACATGACAAATTTTTGCTACGAATTCTAGTGAGATTATAAATTAATTATTACTATTATATAAGTACTCATGTATAACTCATTTATAGCAATAGTCGTGGGCAAAATGATAAGCTTTACTTTAAATACAATATCTTTCGATAATTTCTATTTTTCAGACGGTGAGGAGTCGATTAAAAATTAGTGTCCAATAATGCCAATTATCGGGAATAACACTTGAGTGACAAATGTTCGAAATATTGGTTTATTTACATGCCGCAAGATGGAGGTTAACGACGAAGTACGTCCGCTGCAGAGTTTGTTGCTGTAGCAGACACTAGTAGGAAAACAGAAAAGATTTTACGTTTCAACGGACAAATATTATCTATTCAACAAGACGAGAAGCAATCTGTGCTATCTACATGCTCTTAGGTAGAGAGCACGCCGATATTCTTTCACAACTCATGGCTTTCAGGATCTCAATCACCTGATCACCACATTACTACCCAGTATTTCACATTGTTTCTGTTTGACACTGTTCAACATAGTTGGATCAATCAAAATCTTGATGAAAAGTCACTTGTGTATGCATGTATATATAAATACATGTGAAAACATTAATAATAATCGGTGATAAAAGTTCTTGTCTCTATTACTAGACAGGTAATTCACAATTATTAGTCTACAATTATCTTTTATCGTCATTATTATATATGTACCGTTATTAATAGAATATTAATGCGTAAATACATATTACATATAGTCTAATAAAGCTGAGAATGCCATTCTGGATGACATGCTAATTCGAACGCAGCATTTAGTTAGGGCATTCGGATGAAAAATCGAGTTTGAGATCTCTACTTTTGTGAACTAATCGACTTCCATTTTTCTTCAACAGATTGAAAATCCATAGGATATATATTAAAATGGCACTGGTTAGAAATTTGCAATATTTCATAACGACTGCGGTTCGTGGTCCATTCAATTCAATTTCCAAATTGAATCTTCATCAACGAAGAGGATGCCAAGTTATTGCTGGACGAACTGCCTCAACGACTCAGCCGCTTCAAAAAGAGAAAGAGTATGTTCAGTTGAAAACAATACAAAAAATTCTATGCTTAATTCCAAATTCAAATTGAAGGACATTCTTGCAGGGTAAAAATTACATTCATTCGAACCAATGGTGAACGAATAGAAGCTAAAGGAAATGTTGGTGACAGTATACTGGACATTGTTGTCAATAATGAAATTGATTTAGATGGTTTTGGTATTTATTTATTCCTTCCACTTACTTATGTTGTTTGAAATGAAAAATTGAAATGAGAAAAAAGTTAAATATGGCTTAATATATTTTCATACATTTGGAAATAGGTGCGTGTGAAGGTACATTGACTTGCAGTACTTGCCATCTGATACTTCCTAAAGATATATATGATAAGCTGCCTGATAAGCCCACAGACGAGGAGTTGGATATGTTAGATTTGGCTTACGACCTGAGTGACACGTAAGTGACAGATAAACTTTGTCATTTGTACACTATTTCTAGTCGATTCTTAGGAATGTTTTTTTTTTTCTCTACATGAAAAGTCAATAGATTCGCTCATTTAACTGTTGAACAAATATGTTTATGTATGATATTTCAGTTCCAGACTAGGCTGTCAAATAATAATGACAAAAGATTTAGATGGCCTTGAAGTACGCGTTCCAACGACGATCAACGACGCGAGAGCATGAATAATGGAATTTCCAAGACTTAGAACAATTGTATAATAGAATGAAAATGTATATACATATACTTTGAATATATGTATATCTGATACCAATGATTTGTCCTCATATCAATCGATTTTTACTTCAGGACGGGCATAAAATTTTTGTTTTATATAAATCTATGGATAAATTTTTTGTGTAAATATATTTTCAGAAAATACAAATAATATGGATGTTAGTAATAATACATACTTTCTGACTTTGTACTAATTTGATTGATTTGTTTTGCGCTAACAATTGAAAATTTACAGATATATTAATATTATTACAAACTTATTATTCTCATTACATATCGATGTAGTAAAAATAACCATCGTAAATGCTTTTTGAGAAAAAGAATATTGTCCAACATCAAAGGCACAGTGATTCCTTGTCCGTACAATGACAAATGTCTTCCATTAATTTACAATAATTTCTTATAGTAGATTGAATCATTCAAATACAAAAAGCATCGTTCAAGCTTCCTTAAACATATGATATCATATATCTTACATGGGAACGATAGACAACATCATTCACGTCAGGCGCGAAGAGCATTCATCCAAAAAACAGAAATTCACAAGATCATTCTCACTATTGTTAGAAGCTAATGTACAATTAGTCAACGTTCCTTACTACAATGATCAATAATCGTTACATTTATAATTACAAATGACTATATTACAGAACGGAAGAGAAAAGATAGGCGATGAAATAATTGTGACACAAAAAACCATGATACGTACAGAAAAACACGAATAAGAACTTTGGTTTTTTTTTTTTTAATAATCAAAATTAGTTGTCGATCATTTTTTGTTTTAATTTATAAATCATAAATAAGTACCTCGTGAAAAAAATAATAATAATAATGATAATAAACTTAATTCCCAGATTAGATTGTGATCGTTCGCATACACTATCGTAGTTGAAGGAGAGGAGACTAGAGCGATTCTCGTGAGAAACAAAATTCAAAGTAAGTACCCGAACAAAAATTGAAAATGGCAAGATTCTTTGGGGAACCCGAAAATTTATTCGTTTTAACTATAGTACAGTGCTTCAGTGTATTATCGGGGAGCCAAAATTGTGATATCATTTGAGAGTAATATTTCATCTGGAATTACTTCTCACGATGTAACATAAACTACCGCTGATACTGCGGTTTTGTGTCTGTTGTAATTCAATTGTTAATATTGTGCTTTCGTAAACATTTATCGTATGACGAACTTCCTTCCCCAGAGATTATAAACTTAAACTTTTTCCCTCTACGTTGAAGTGAAATTACGAAAACTATGTATGTGTCTGAATGCTTGCAAAATAAACATTAATAACAATTGAATTTTAGCAGCTATAAGACCTTCCACTATTCCAATTCCTCCATTACACTATCAATAATATATTAAACTTTATTCTCTCGACGAAATAATCACAATTAGATTATTTACCAAAGCGCTGTACTTACTATCTTACACAAGAGTGGATAGTTCATGAGGACTATTATCGGTGGTTGCAACACTACTCAAATCCAATGTAGCAGCGGGTAAACCCGGACTGACACTACCACTTACTTCACGCTGCAATTGATGTTGGGACCGACTGAACGATTTATTTATTGGACTTGTTGGTGAATTATTGTCAGCAGGTGTTGCTGGCGGACTTGTTTGAACACGATGTACATCAATATTCGAGTGGTTGCATGCAACTGGACTGGCTGATAATGTTGGTAGACATAATACCGGCGACATTTGTTCATTGCGATACTGATTTTCATTATGATTATGATGATGATTAACATCCTGCGATTGACTTTTGTATTGTGAATGTTGATTACCACGTGAATTCAATGTTAATGTTGAATGAGTAGATTTTCCCGCACAATTATTCCCGCGAGGTATTGTCGATGATAAAATACGACCCGTTGTCGCATGTTGTTGTTGTCGTTGGGTCAGTTGTTGGGACTGATGCTGCTGATGTTGACGTTGCAATTGAGCTGCTGCCTCGCATTGCGCACGTGCAAGCTCCTTCACTGCATTCGTCTTTTCCTAAAATTGAATGGGAAACCAATTTAGAGACTGCATCTCGAATTTTTTCTCTTCATTATTTTAATTTTTTTTTTGTTTGAAAAGAACAACCGACTCTTTGCCACACAAAGACATTGTGGACCATGGCGCAGCCGCAGAATACGATGCCGAGGCCAATAAACACTGACATCACAATCGCCGGTGTTGAGTGAAATTGAATGAACGTGTACAGAATCATACCTATGAAAACAAACAGAATGGATTAGTGATGAGCCAGGCGAAAAAATGGTGTGGAGGAATAGTCGCTTCGTAGTATCTCTAACTTCTCACCCGTAAGGAAAACGGGAATACTGACAAAAAATCCACCAACGGCGCACATCCTGCTTGCTGATGACTTCTGCAAGTACATATTTGTTCTGTAAAATGAAGAAAAGTGATGTAAATAATTTCATTCCATTGACGGTAAGATAGATGCAAAATGAATGAATGTAGTTAAACGCAAACTCCAGGTGCCTTTTATATAAATATAATAATGTTGAAGGTCAGTGTACTTTGGCACAAAGCTTGACGGTAGCAATGGCATCGTGGGAATATTGCACAAGAGCATCTTTACTATAACGATATAGAGAAAAAAAACTCTACTTTCTCATGTATTTTTTCATGAACAATTCCTTTTTTTCTCTCTCTCTCTCTCTCTCTCTCTCTCTCTCTCTCTCTCTCTCTCTCTATTTCGGAAACCAAAAATGAAATTCTGAACAGTTGTGTACACTCAAGCACCATTTAAATGCAAGCCAGAAAATAATTTCCGCTACGGCACCTGCTTTTATTTTTTTTTTCACATGTCATTATTATTATTTTGGTTTTAACGATTCAAGGAATTCACGCATCACAGCTGTTGTTTTATAATCTCCCCGCGACTATCAGTTGCAACACGAAACTTCATTTAATAGTTATATCTTATAATTGGATTAATAAGTGATGACGAAAATACTATTTTGTTTGCTAGTAATACAAAAAATATAAAAATCTTGTATCAAGAAATTCATTTGAAACATAATGTTAAACTATGGAAGAAAAATGTTAGCACGGATGTCCCTTTGATGAAAACACCGTTGTGAAAGAAAAAAAAACACCGCGCGGAATGTGCTTCGAGAGACTGAGAACATATTTTTTCCACATACAATATCATTTCTTGCAAGCATTTTGCAATACGATGGGATGGAATTTAATGAGAGAGAATAGTAAATAAATTCGAAACCATTGTTTCATCATGTGCATGGAATAAGAGTGGACCGAAAATTGGAGCGTCTTTTTTAAAAAAAGTAAATGCATCTAGTACAGGTTCTTGGCTATACGCATAAAGCAAAATATGTGGGAAATACGATCATCTCAATTGGTGTACGTATGAACCAAGAATACGAATGTCAGAAAAAGATGCAAAATGCTTTTTTTTCTCGTACGTTTGGAGGGAATGATACGATTCGAAATATATCTTGAAAATTTATACGTTGATCATCTGTTGAATGATTTCAACAGGTTCTATATTTCATTTCATGCATGAAAAGTCATGAGGTACCCGTTATACTACCGCTACTAATGATAAAATAGAAGTTTCTTTGACACCGGCCACAATGAGAATATTTTAATTTGGCTTCGCATATTCAATATCAATAAAAGATATAAAGATGAATATACAAAAGAGTTCTTAAAAATTTTATTCAAATATAAATACGTATAAATATGAATTACCTGTTTTGACTGTACGATGATTTAACGAGTTTCATGGCAAACATAAATTGTATTGCGCAAACAAGAAGACAGCATAAATTCAACGATAATGCTAATGCACACAATGCCAAAGTAACCTCATAAACGATCGTATATTCTTCTGGACTGATTAGACTATTTCCTGTTGTCACCGTAGATATCGGCGATATCTTCAACAAAAAAATGTGTGACAGCATCGCAAGGAGCAATGAAATGAGGCACAACAGTCCAAGAAATGTCAACATTTCTTTCACCCCCGCTTCTTGATTCTTATTTTCATTATTTTCATTAACCCTTCCTTTAAGACAAAACGACGACCATGAAGCATCTTGCACAGGTGCAACATTATTGGTCATTGTCCCAGCAATAGTTGCAACCTGAGTCTGTTGACTTACAGGTGCATGAAGTGGAACAGGTGCCAGTTTAATTCCTGATTCGGACGCTAATGGCGCTTGTGGCGATGGTGTAGCGCAACTTGGCAATCTAGACAATCTTGATATATCTAAACCACCATTGGCATGAATTGTTCGCCCATTCATCATTTGCGGTGTATGTTGATTCATTCCTTGATTATGATGGTGATGATGCTGTGGAAATAGCTGATGATGATGGAGAATAGAATTGCCATTACTTATAACTGGACTGGCGCTATCAATTGAATGTTTAGACGTCGACAATGTTGATAAGTTCAATGGATGCGAGTGATTAAATCTCGATGATAAATTATTTACACTCAGTTGCGAATGATTTAATGGATGACGATGAACAGATGATGATGGCGTTTGTTGATGTCCATTTACACGAGTCAATGGATGAACGAGTGAATCATATATTGACGAATCGTTACATTGTCTTGGCACACGTGTACTGTTTGTTGTCATTGAGCCCGATCCATAGTGCTGATGATGCAATGTCGGTGACATTGTTTGACTGACATTATAATTATCGTTATTATGATTGTGTAAATGATTATTGTGATGATGGTGATGATGTTGATTTCTGGAGCCCGCTGATGACGGTTGCCCCGTTGGTATGTGCTTTAGCATTACTCGTTCAACACAATTGTGTCCCAATCAAACTTTAGGCGCTCTCCACTTTTTTTTCCTCTTTCTTTCATACTCAAATTAGTTCCGTAACATCGCAGATAAAAGTTAAGATTCAGTGCCACATCAATATATTTATTTCACATTTGTTGAACGAACTCATCAGCTATTTCTATGTTTCTCTGAAATCTTACTCAATCGTCATTATCCCTTAACATTTTTCTAAGCCATTCTCTGACTTTGGCATTTTTGTCATCATTATGTCTTTTTTATCTTTCCGATACGTTTTTCCTTCTCCACATCTTCGTCGTTTCACTCGCCTTTTCCCGCCACACTCCACACCGCCGCCACCGTCACCACCACTCCCCGCCCACCGCTTCGTCCTTCTTGATTTTGTTTTTTTTCACGTTTATTCGCTTCCTTCTTTGCCAAGCGGAAGACAGGCGATTGAACTCGAGTTTGCATCTACTTCCCACGGGCCTCATCTGCCACCATGCCAATCATTGAGTCTAATCTGAAATATGATATGGAAAAAAATCGAAGGTGAAAAAATATTGTCATCAGATATCATCTATGTAATGCCTAGTAAAATAAGATTAATAAGGATTACGTAAAAATAGATAAGAATTGAGACACATGAAATCGAACAAGAACATAATCGCAAAATATATATATATATATATATATATATATATATATATATATGTATATATGATACTCTTGTAGAAAACCCGTTTATACATATATAGTTCTTAAGTGTGCATGAGTATGTTAGTTGCCTCCAGTGTTCAGTATGAATGTGTTCAACCTGGAATAGGAAACGCTGGATACAGAACGACGCTAACGCCTATAGATAAGAGCATACCTGTAATGTATTTTCTCACACAAATATATATAGTTATTGGAGCAAAATGTGAATAACAAATAAATCTTCACTTATACCATTATTATTATTGTTATGTATTCATTTCTCGCAAACTCGTGTCAAAAAATACTGTACTGCGTATCGATAAGGAGACTATTAAATAGCAATAGTATATTAATGATATTCAATATTTTCCCAACAATGGTCTAGTTTTTTTGTTATGGGAAATCGTGTTGTTCACGAGATGATACACGAATGTAAACATTAAGTGTTTGAATATGTAATTTATTTTTTATATCCAAAATTTGATATAATTCGGGTAGTGGGGCGAATTTTGTTCAGTCACCGACGCATGTTCTCGTTATTTTTCGATAAATTTCTTCACTGAAATGTCGTAAACATCTCTCGTAATATGTTCAATTTACTGTTGTATAATAGTAACGATTATTAAATCTGAAGAAATATCTGTTATTCTCAAATAATAAAATGTAACATAATATTTTTAAACTGTCAGACATATTTATTCTAAATTTTTTTCATTGCAGGCATTCGAAACACAAAGGTGCAAATGTATATTGGATAATGTGAAAACTCAAATTTTATCATTATTAATTTATATAAATATAAAAGACTTATTTTTTCAGCATTGTGAATTAAGAATGACTAGAAAATAAATCACTCGTTATTTTTCTCATCTAATTACAACGTTTATGTCTTCCCACTACACATATTTTTATTACCCCATTATCTACATCTCACCAAGTCAACAGCGATTAATTTATATACAGCATTTACTACAAAAAGAAGTCGAATATCGCCGAATGGATTCGAGAATATCGAAACAAATTATCAATATGTGTATGTGAAATTGACATAGTGATTAACAATAGAGTAGAAAAGATATTCAACGAATATATTTGAAGTTGCAGTATTGTCATTTGCAATTTTTGAATGCAATATCTTTTCCCGCGCAAAGTGAATATGATTGAAGAAAAGAGTGGAAAGTTAAGTGTGTAATATTAACAGGAATGTGGGATGATGTAAACGGAATGTGATGATTGTATATGAAAAAATTTAACGTACTTATCGATTCATGGGTTAAAAAATGTGCGACAAGATGAAATGCGCGGGCCCCGCGCCCATTCCGACCCTGAAGATTCCAACGGCTGACATGGTGGCAAGGGCGATAAAAATAAAAATCATACAGTACATATTTGTTTGTGCTGTATGAATATTTGTTTGTGTATATACGAAGTAGAATAGATAGAACAGAGAAAAAAAGAAAGTAACAGATAAGAGAGTAAAGGCGTGAATGCGAGAGCGCAAATCTCACCTCGTGCCACATTCCGTTGGCTCTTAACGTATCTGAAAGAAACGTGAAGGTGAACCGCAGCAAGCACAGGAGCTTGTGTTCCAAAGCTTCCGTAAAGAGTAAAGCTAGTTGATGAACATTGACGGGAAAAAATTAACACGCATTAATACTATTATGATAAATAATATTCCATTATGATTTTATACATATCATATGTGTATGTAAACACACAAAATTTCATGATATGAAATCCAATCACGACATTTTCGCGCGTCTTTGTAAAGATATTCGACGCTGTTTTTTTTTTCTCACTGAATAAGGTTGAAAAACTTGACACAACCAAACAGGGTATTAGACACAACACACGATTGGCAAACACACTGCAAACACTGGCAAACACTACGTAACACGTAAATTATATTAACACAAATGTTTAACGATATTAAAAATAAATCAATTTGATATTACAGTGAAATGCAACAGTTAGACATTCTGTCGCTACTTCTTGTACGTTATTTTCCGAACTATATTCAGAATTACTTCCATTGAATATTAAACAATCGTTATTGATGGTTGGTACAGATAACATGACCACGAGGCACTGCTTCGTACGCGGTTGAGCAAGCTATAAGCCCTGAGACGCAGACATAACCGTGAAACATCTTTCCCAACGGTCTCCCTTGGTCTCCCTTATGGGGGATCAGAAGCAAAAAGAAGAGTAAAGAAGCAGGGTGTGGAAAGGCGAAAGGCGAGAGAAAGATAGAATGGAGCAAAGACGTTGCAATAGTTTTTGGTGGGGAGATTTATCCCTACTACTACTGCTGCCATATATATTTATATATATATATATATATATAGCTTGCCCTCTGACTTGACTAGATGGTCGTGTATATGTTGATAATAATTATTTTTTAATCATTATTTGATAAATTGAAGAAAAAACAATCTTCTTTTTTTTTTTTTCGGATAAAAATTTTGATAACAAACAACACTTTGGGATTGGTTCATCTCATATAGACAAATATTTTATTTTATGTATGTAGTTTATATTTTTTACATTCTCCAATCGTACTTGCATTTTTCTCTTTGAAAAAAAAAAAAAATAATAATAATAATTGGAGATGTATTTAGATAAATTACCTAATCGTTCGAACAACGTATTGTTTATTACTTTTTCTTTTTTTTCTTTCCACCTTGTGCACAGCTATAACTATTTGGGAAATGTCGCAGTAGAAGGAAAAAAATATTGGGGTTTTTTTAGTACCTCATTTTTGTTGTTGTGACGATTGAAACATACAACGTTCAAGATTTTTGTGTGACATCAGTGATCAATAATCATTGAATATCATCATAATGCAATAATTTGTTCAATATTTCCATTATGCATCGTTATATTCAGACACGAAACATTCACGTATTAATTCTTTGCAGCTATGCCGTGAATTCAATACTTTTCTCATCTATTAATATGTTGAATGTGTGACGCATATAAGTGATTAATTATCACTATATACAGTAATTAATTTTTGTTTGGTTTTTTTTGTTATTTTTTCCATGAATTCAAGAAATGAAATTTCTTAATCAATAACAATTGCTATCGTCGATGCACGTTCTGAGAATACACATGTGTGCTCATACGTTGTGTCCTACAAATTTCTATATAAATTCATATAATATTGATGATAATAATTATAATATATATATTTATACACATGCATATAAACATATATATGTATGTTTACGGGCTAATAAACCTTTTTCCTGTTTGATCGATGGGATTTTCTATTTTTATTTATTTTTTTTTTTTCCTGTCCCGATTTCTTCTCATTCGTCATTTTAATTTTTACTTGATGTGTTCCCACTATCGTTATTAACGTCTTCCTCTCGAAACCATTATGGAAAAATATCAAGTCAGAAAAAAAAAAGAACTTTCTTTGCTTATTATCCAAAGTACGCTCGACAGAACAGTTGTACATTGATGAAAGATAGAAAGAATAAAGTTGATAAATGAAGAAATGGACGAAATACGAGAGTAATGTCTTTGAACTTCATGAATATATCACAAAGTTCTCATTATACTGTGCTGATATATGAATATCCTCACGAAAAAAAAAAAAGAACAAAAAAAATGTTTATATATTGCCAAAAAATAAACCGAATTTTGATAAAAATAGATAGCAATCGGTATTTCGTATTCTGAGATTCCTCTTCTTTATATTCATTCGATACACACATTTTGAAAATATGGTAGAAAAAATAAAAATGCTATGTTGGTATTTATTCCATCATCATCATTATTATTATCATTATCATTATTATTATTATTATTATTTTGTTTTCAATTCTCAAATGTGAATCAATAGCATGTATTTTGTCAGAGTGCGACGATAATTCTTAAAAATTTTTCATTCCAAACCATTCTTTTTCGGGATTTTCTTTTCTCCCTTTTCGTCATCATGTTTATTTATTTTTTTTTTTTCTGTTTCTGTTTCTGTGTCTATTCATGTCGTCCTTCACGTGGAATATATTAGCCAGCAATTATTTCATCCCGGTTAGCTCATTGATACTTGCCCGTTAGCAAGTAATCTCTCAACAGCAGCATTAATATCGCCGAATGTCGCGATCAACGCTTGAAGATTAGCATCACGATTAACAAAACCCATTGCAGTCAATTGCTCTAACTGTGCACGATAACGTTCCTCAGGGGGTTGCACCAATCCACCAACACCGCCACCAACTCCGCCACCGACACCGCCACCAATAGATCCACCATCAATCCCTTCACTTTGATTAAACGCCATTGACGAAACCATTCGTGCCATGAATTGCGAGAAAGCATTCTGTTGCGAGTTAATTGATTCGGCGGATGGTGTATTGGACGTTGGTGATGTCGCAGTAGTGGTTTGTTGTGTACCTGGTGTCGTTGTTGTTGCAGTGGTTGTCCCCGATGTAGTAGTTGGTGCAGATGGTTGTTGTGACGCAACGAGACCCATGCTACCAACAAATTCTGGTGCAACAGTTCGTAATTGTTCCATTCCCTGTTGTATTTGCATTATTGCTGCCAATGCATCTGGATTAGTTACAACATTCTGTATTTGTGGGTTCTGCATCTGTTGAATAAATGCCGGTAGCATTGAACGCATTTGCTCTTGCATTTGTGGATTTGATCGGAAAAATGGATTTGCCGCCAATACACTTTCAGCAATTGAGGGATCATCTGACATTGCCTCTAAAATTGATCTTGTATACGGAGCAACTAGCATGTTGCGCATCAATTGTGGATTTTCCATCATTTGGGTTGCCAAACTTTGCATTCCTGGTGAATTTAAGAGTCCCCGTGCCGCTGCTGGAATTGCACTACTGGTTGAATTTGGCGTTGTCGTTGATGAGTTTTCAGAACGATCTTGAACCCATGGATTGGGCAATGGATTACGATTCTCTTGGCCTTGTTGCGGATTTGGTTGAGATAAATCATTAGCAGCATTTTCCACTAGTGCTGCAAATGGATTACGTTCATTAGCTGCTGCTGCCAACATTGGTTCTTGTATATCACGATACATTCGTCGTAGAGCGCTGTGACCGCCTGGAATGCTCTCAAGATTTGATAAAGCACGATCGTGCGAACGCATCAATTCTTGGAGCATAGATGGGTTGCGTGCCAGTTCCATTGTCTGTCTGAAGTTAGAAATCAGAAGGGTTATATTAGAAAAATAATTCATTTGTTCTCTAATAGGGTGAATGATGGTAACTCTTTTTTTCAAATGACCGTCAATATCACGTATTCAATGTGTATTAATATCGTTCAGGCGAACATGAAGTCCTGATAGATTATATAACTGTTTGTGATAAAATTTTCACACCATCAAATCTATTTGTATAATCCTTCTTAAACTTTAATTGTTACTCATATAATTTTATCAAACGATCTATGATACTCTTGTGATCTCAAATTCAATCAAAATACCATAATAATACAAACCTTAATAGCTCCGGATTATTCAACATATGACTGATTTCAGGATTACGTTGCATCAGTTCTTGCATTTGTGGATTAGCTGACACGAGCATTCGCACATTCTCCGGATTATCCATCAAGCTTTGGACCAATGGGTTATCAAATACTTGACGCATCGTTTCTGGATTCGAAAGTAATTCACGTTGCATACGTTGTTGTAAATCGACAAAATTAGTTGAACCCAATCCTAAATTTCCCAATCCAGGTAATCCTCCCAAACTGCCCAGGCCAAATGGACTGGCACCAACATCAGCAGCTGAAAAGTTCCACGAAACACCTCTTATTAGAACAAAGTATCCTCATTTTTCGATAGATGATAAAATACAATAAAGTTTCCTTCATTCAATACCTGAAGCCCTTGGTGTTGATTGTGATTCTTGTGACTGCGGTTGTGCGGGTCTCGGTGTTTTAATTACTAAATGCACCGTCAAACCATCCTTAACATTGTGTGTACCAAGAGTTTCATGATCTTTCATTATTTTTCCGGCAAATATCAAGCACAACTGGTCGGGTTGGGCATTAAATTTCTTTGATACAGCATCTTTGAACTGGAAAATTCGTAGGGTTATTCAATGCCATAAAATAAATATGAAGTAGTCAAAAATATAAATGAACAATAAATAAAGAAGAAAAGAAATGTCTTTGATCCCGAGCAATAATTGATAATAATATCAAATAATGACGTGTTGCACGATGTCTTGACATTGCGGTAAATTTATATAGATATATATGTATGTACATATAGATCTATATATATATATATATATATATAAATATATTATATGTATATCTAACTCGACTAATAAGATTGAAGTCGTGTGAACTAATAATTTGTATGCATACGTCTTTTATTGATGCATCGTCCGCAATTTCGATGCTTTGCTTCTCTTTCGGTGTTTTAATAAAAATTGTAATTTTCTTCGGTGCCTCCTGGCCTTCTGCCATCTTGGACTGATGTGTCTGATGACTCGTCTACTTTCGACTCACCCAACGATATATATATATATATTCGAATGCACTAAACAAATTGTGTGTGTGCCACCGTGTATGAGGCACCGAGGCGTCGAAACGCTCGTTCAATTTTTTCCGGTAACCCCTGACCGGTCTAACGTATATGTCCACTGCTCTACACCTCTTCCAATCCTTTCAATATTCCACAATCACTGTATGACGCTTTAATTAATTCGACAATCTACGTTGCGTTTGATTCGAGTAAAGATCCCGGCGGTACTCGTGGTTGTTCGTGGTAATAGTATTCATAGCGCGTTTGATAGATCTGAAAAAAAATATATTGATAAGAAAGCACTCGTTTTCCATTCATTTCATTCGAGTTTCATCTGTTTCTCTGCAGATGGCGCAACCGGTATAGCAGTATGTCTCTGTGGTTCTGCATTACCATCGCTAGCACAAATTGCACAAACCATACGTGATGAAGTGTACGTAATCTTTTGAAGAAATTTTAAACTCGCATTCACGTTTTTTATTATAGAAAAAATAACAACAACACACAAATTATCAAACAATAATAACCTCATTCTATTGAGTTAAATATTTATTTTGTAGATTAGATATATTAAAAATTTTACATCAAATTTTATGACAAATTTGAAATGTAATAATTGATATCAAAATAAGTACTTTGAATTTAATTAAAATGTGTTCGAATAATATTAATATCAAATAATATAAATGAATGAAAACCAATAATAATTAATAACCAGTGAAATAAAAAACACAACACAAATAACTTATATATGAAATTAAGTAACAAATAGAAAATAACACAATGAAAATAATCGTCGATGGTAAATAATCAAATTCTATGCAGCTAGCTCAATCATTTCTCATAAGAATATAGTTTTTCTGACAATTCATAAGTGTTAATACAAAGTGTTCAAACACCTTTGTTTAATTCACCCGCGCATACAGTGGGCTTGATAACCCGAACATACTTATTTATATTGTAGGCTTGCGAGGGACGGTCGGTAAGTGAATGAGTTGACCAACAAATAATACTTGTATCTACCAAAGGTAACTTGGTTAATATCTATTCTATTTCCTCCAATTTCACAAAATACCTACGACCTATCCCCAAGGATGAAACATCACACACCAGACATCACACCCTCAAGGCCTCAAGTCTCTTCACGATCTTATGAATTGTCAAACATGGCGGGTGTAATGACATGCGTCAGCGCACAAGTAACAATTTTACAATAGAAGAATAAGAACGAAAAATAAAATCCGACCAATAACCAAGTTTATGATCATAACATGTTCTCAACGGAACAATTTATTCACTGACGTCAGCATTGTTAAATATCAGTTAATGATTTTTAATAATAAAAACATTTCGTCGATATGAAATTATAAAAATAGCCGAGAGTGCATGGTGAGTGGTAGAAATATGAATAATATTAAACATAGATGGAGAACTGGATTATTCTTCATCGTCTTTATGTAACATTTCAATATTGTTAATTGATATTTTTTGATTCATTCTAGACCTCTTGCTGAATATTTGTCATCCAGTTGATGTTGATGAAAGATTGGAATCGAGAATAATGTCAAATTATCTGGTGCCAGTTTCGTCAAAATTATCGTTTTCATCAGACCGTTCATAAATAAATAAATACAGTGTAACGCATAAAGTTGGTATTATGCCGAGTTTGAGGAAAAAAGTTGTTGGTTTTATGCGTCAATTGTCAATCAGCAATTTGACAGCTGCAGTTGAGAGTATTGGCCATGGTGAACATCAAACGCAGACTTCATCTGACATTCCAACTCGATGTTTCGTATCACGATATTTGAATGGGTAAAAATAATTGTTGTTTTTTTCATACTTTACATACGAAATTTGATGTATAAATGAATGAAATTTATAATTTTTCAATAGTACGGAGGAAAAATGTGAGGGGCCGCTTATACTTCATGGGCGTAATCCTGAGGAATTGCCAACAAAAACATTAGCAACATTAGACGCTGATGAAGAGATATTTGCTGCAATCACTGGGCCCGATCGTGGCTTGACAACAGTTAATTTGAAGCAGAAACATTTGAGTATTAGCGATCCAGACGTTGATTATATTGATATTTTGGAACAAACTGATCAACAAACATCAGGTAATATAAAGTTAATTATGATATAATATTGTAATCCCATGCATGAATAATAAGATATTAAACTGCGTAACCACAACTTTAACATTCAACTTTAATCCAAATAAACTAAATAAAACAATTTTCATATACCAATATTCTATGAGTGTTCACTATTGATGATGATAAACATTAAAAACAAGATATGAATTACCAATTGATCTATTCTGGTGAAAATACATTTATTGGAATATTTTTCGATTTTGCTTACCATACATTATCCATGACTAATCAATGAAGGAATTTTGTTCTAATTTTTAACCAAATATTTATTATTTCACTTGTGGTTTCTATGTGTAATTATACGAATAATCCACTAGAGTTTCAGAATCTGAAAATCTGTTGGGGTTAATTATAACTCGTATACATATTGTCCAACTTTGAAACTGAACGTAATATTAAATATAAAAAAATGGCAATAGCTTATATTATTGTCATACAGTTAACCCATCGATGGATTGCATTTTTTCGGTGGCACACGATCGATGGTTAGTAATACGTCCGAATGAATGGTGTCCAATTGATAACAGTTCAGTGAAAATCCGCGCGGCTGGAAAATTATATGAGCCTAAACCAAAATATATCAGTAATAACCATCATTATCAACACAATGAGGAGAATGGAGATGATGCACCTGGTGGAAAGAAGTTGAATGTCCATTTTCTTGATGATGAATCAGAGAATGACTTGTTATCGAACGATATCGTTGATAAATCGTCAAAAGCTAATGTGAGTTTCGATATCACAAGTAAAAATAATATTGATACTGATATTACATCAACAATTGATGCGTCAACTGACATTATCAACGAAAATTCAAATGATAATGACGTAATTGATGATTTGAATGAAATACAATTGGATAATAATATTATACCACCGCCATCTGATTTTGCGAATGACGTGATGTTACCATTGAGAAAATCCAAGAGTGCTCCAGCACCATTTAAAAAATCACAGCAAGGTGCTTTTTTCTAAAATATATACATATACGACAGTATTTTATATTAGTATATTGCTAAAATTGCTCGATGCATTTCTTCATCATTCAGAAGCCAATAACATTCTGCCTCACTTATTTTTTCAATTGTTTATAATTCCAGACATTTTCATTTTCGGCATGTTTTTACTTCTTCGTTCTATTAAGAATGAACAGCTATGTTTTGTTTCTCTGCGATAAAAATTGAAGAATCAAATAGTCACATCTGTAACTCACTTTATTATTTGTGTCTTTATTGATTGCAGCTGCTTTAACTGGATCAGAGATAGCTGGCGTTATTGATTGGTTTGCACCACACGAGTTGGCTTATGGTATTGCTACGACGTTGTATGAAAAAAATCCAACTGATAATGTGACTAACGGTGAACCTATTGCGGATTGTTTTGCCGTCGCCGCACGACCAAATGCCGCGATATTGGTATTAGCTGATGGAGTCAATTGGGGTGAAATAGAATTGAATTAATAACTTTCATTAGCAAACGTTTAGTAATAAGAATATGAATTCAATGAAATAAATATTTATAAATAAATTTTCAGGGCCAAAAGCCAGTATAGCTGCGAGGTCTGCCGTTCATGGCAGTATGGAATATTTGAACAAGGCTTTGTTTTCATCGCCATTGAATGCCGGTGTCACTTCAACTCGCGATGTATTCGTCGCATTACTACGTTCATTCCATGCAGCACACTCTTTGATACTTCAGGAACAAGGAATGCTCACAACACTAACTGTTTGCGCAATACTACCGATTATGAACATTCCACTATCAACTTCATCATCATCATCATCGTCATCATCATCATCGTCATCATCATCAACATCATCATCATCGTCATGCAGATCGGGATCGAATTCAGGAGTGAAAAAATATGTCGCATGCACATGCAACGTTGGTGACAGTCTTGCTTACGTTTATTCCAAGTAATTGTGGATTAGTTTATGTTAAACTTATTTGGCGAACAGATCAGTTATGGGGTAATTCTGATGTAGATTCTCCGCAAATGAATAATTCTGATGGGGCATACCCATACTCATATTGATTGAGAATATTTCAGTTTTTTTTCATTCCAATAATTTTTGAAATTCTCGATATGATCATTCAAATGAAGCAAGAAAAATTCAAAACTATAACTTATTTTTTATGTACTATCTACAGCAGAATGACACCATTAAATTTGTGGAGTGAAATAAAATTCCTTTTTTTTTTTTTCGTGACGAAAGTTTCCTGTATCTTGGAATAATTAGTTATTATTTTTCTAGGAAAACCGGCGTACGTGAAATAACGAGGGGTTCGCATGATATTCATTGTATGCGTGATATGCGTGACGCACTTGGCGCACTTGGCCCAGTTGATGGTTGCAATCCGGAATTGAATAATTTAACACTTGCAATGACTGAAGTTGAACAGGATGATATTGTATTTCTGACAAGCGATGGGATATCAGACAATTTCGATCCAGTCGTTGGAAAATTTGCGATTCTCCCGAATGACAATTCAACAGCTGATAGTAGTTTTTGTCGTGGTAATGGAGATGGAAAATTGTTAGATGGACGACAAACAAAGGGTCATAAAAAAGCAGACAATTTGAGACGAAGCTATTCAAGTGGCAATAGTGATCATCATGCCCACGGTCACAATGATTTGCCTATTGTCCAAGCTTATCAGCGACATGAATTAACGTTATTGCGAATGGAGGATTTACTCAGTCGTGGTGTTTCTGGCGACGGTCCGCCATGCCAAAGTGCCAAACATTTATGCGAATTATTATTGGATTTTGCTGTAATTATTTTTTTACCATTAAACATTTTTTTCTGTTCAATCAAAATTATTTTTTAATAATAACAATATTTTTTACTGCGCAGGTCAGAATCACAGCAGCGAAACGACGAATATTGGAGGATGCCGATTTATATTATGCCCAACACAAAAATGGTGAACTAATACAATTGTCGAAACCAGAACAGCGCTCGCGCAGACGAAAAATGTTGGAAAAAATGGCAATGGTACCGGGCAAACTAGATCACGCGACAGTAGTTGCATATGTCGTAGGATCATACAAGTGCGAGTCCTAGTTCTCTTGCTTTCCATCCATAAGATTATATGAGAAAAAGCAATGAAATGAAAGGAATTGAGCAGCCAGGAATTTTTTTATTTCTCAATATTCAAAGAAATAATTAATATGTTACATTATTATCACTGCAAAATTATTAAAAAAATCGTGTAAGTTGATTTTTTTCATTCATCTGATTTTTGGAAAACAAAAAATCTCATTTGATATATTGAAATGTCATAGTATGTAGACTTATAATTAATAGTTATTAGAGGAATATATTCACTGCCCATATTCAATTAATGTCACTGAACCCATAAGGATGATGACTGAAGGAACTACCAATTCCACAGAAAAGTGAGTCTAACATAGAAAGTCATTGCCATTGATTTGCAGATGAAGAATATTTTTGTAGAAGTTCGACTATGATGATTCGAACAAATAAAATCATTTAACGAACAAATTTTGTACTCTATGAACTACAAAAACACACATTCGATAATTCAAATTCAAAGTGATGTTGAAATGAATTATTTCACATGATTATTATATTATTTGCTTTTGCTCAACGATTTCTATGAATTGAATTATTTCATATTTTTTTCTTGTTTCTGTTACAGGGCTAAGAAGCCAATAGGGCATTAGTGCAGCCACATTCCAAAATGAATATTGTATTATTATTTCTATCATTCGTACTGTTCAATTGTTTGTATTTTTTTTTATTATCATTGATCATTGAGAGTAGTTTTTATTATTCACTTTAAATATTTGTATAAATACACAATTAATTGTTCAAAACTTTTTATTTATTATTATCATCACTGAACGCTCAATGGGCTTGATAACACACAACACACCTATCATTGAAATTATATTTGAGGTAAGTAGAAAAAATTATCCATAAATAACTAGAAAAAATTTTGGTTGTACTTTAAAATCATTTTCACAACATAAATATATTAATTTAATGACGGACATTTTCTCCCCATTATACACAATTATGTGAAGTGATGTGATTACAAGGAGTTTAGAAATTACTTAAAAAGTTAATGCATGTACAAATATATGAGGTTGTAAATGAATGATTTCCGGAACAAAAAGATCTTCTCCCTCATTTTTAAATATTAGTAATACGTGGGGGTATGTGTACCGACGCTGACTATGTTTTTGTCGTATCTCAATGAATCCAGATAAATTTTTCTGTCAGGCAGTGCTGGGTACTTTCCGGAATGGGTATATTCGTTATTCTCAATTAAACAAGCGCCATACTTTATACCATTAATTCAACTTTTTTGTTTCCGACTCATTTTTATATATTATTTCCACTTTCGATACCTCTATCAAGAATATTATGGGAAGAAATGGATGGACAATAGCCCCAACGGTGGCTACACACATGCAGCGTTTGTTTGATAATTATTTTAAAAATAGTGGATATTTATATGAGATATTTTTCGTTGCAGGAATTGGAGTATGAAGGTTCAAAAGTATTTGAGAAAATATAAAAACTCACATTTCATGATTATTTATTTACATAGATATAAAAAACTGTTTTTTTTTAGCTGAATAGTCTCATTCCACTCTACGTGAGAATTGAACCACTCGAAAAAATTGACTTAAAACAAAATTTGCGTTTCGTGAAGTCCGCTATGAAGGTATATGGCGAACTTCATTTACAGTATTTACAATTGAATTGGGTATTATTTTAGTTATTCCATAAAATCATAAATGAATATATTTTCGCATTCATAAACATATTCAGATGAGTGACACAATGTACATGCTTATTATGCATGGGTAGAAAAAAAAAGTACGGTAATCATTATAATTCTATCAAATTCCGTGGCACATTAATTCTATATCAACGACGTGATTGATACAGTCCATGACTCTATTTGATTATTAATCTCAAATTTTAAATCCTACTGACATCTTAATCTTATTTCATTGAGCAATACAAGTCAACAATTGAAAAAAAGAAAAAATTGGTTCTCAAAAGACAAAGACTGGGCACGGATGAAAATATTTACATTGATATTCCCATCGATGGAACAAATTTAGTACTTAAAAAAAATTTACAAAAGTCTTTGAATGATTCAATGCCTCATATCAATAAAATATTAATTAGTATTAAGATAGAATACTTATTACTTCAAGTATAGTAAATGACACATCCAAGATTCGTTTCATCTATACAATTCAAAGTTTGAAGTGGAATTTTCTACTTAATTGTCCGTATTAACCATATTTAATGTAATCATTTGATTAATCTGAACAGTGGGGCCGCGATATGTTTCACCAGTTGTTCGTGAACTATCATTGGAACCTGGTCCCGCTGGTCCAGGTGAATTCGATTCATGTGCAGGATCGGCGTTGGATGCACAATCACCGCGCACAAGAACATTACTCAGAACATTATCTCTTTGTTCAGGAGCAAATTGATGGAATACACGGGCTGGAACTTGAACAGGCACTTGCCTAAAATGATAACAAGATATAAAATTCATCAACAATGAAACTAAACAAGTTAAAAAACAAATTATTGCTTACTGTAGTCGAAAACAATTGAAAAACAAAACTGATAATAGAGTGTCAATAATAAATATGCCCGTAGATACGTTAAGATAGCCTTCACATGTGCTCTGCACGCTTAATATGTTCAAGGTTTTTATATTATAATCATAAAATACAGAAACCTGCGGCAATTTCTCCCAATGACTCATGAACGAGTTTTCATGCGTAATAGTGTTAACGTACTATAAGCAGCGTGGGGATTCCCAGTGGGACTCGAGTGTGTGCATTTTGTACATGTGCGCATTAATCTGCGCGAACATACAGAAATAGAAATGGAAATGCCGTAATATAAGACGAAATGGACAATGCAGGGGGGCCATGACATTCATCCTCTGCGTCATCAAGATATAGTCAGAGATGAGAGAGAATCAATTGATGTTTTCAACGCCAATTTTGGTTTTGCGCGATCAGGAATAATAATTTTAGTATTTGTCAATTTACTTACTCGGGCACCCACGGGCTTGGGTTAGTTTCCTCATCTTCAATTTCGATATGTGTCGTAGAGACAATCGAATCATTATTTGAATTATCAGGAACGTCGTAATTCTGACTGAGATCTATCCAATCAGGTGCACGGAATGGCACCGCGGATACCAATTTATTTCTATCTTTAGAGTTGGTATTGTTGTTCATTACTGATGAATAAATTGGTGGCTCTTCATCATTGAAAAAAGACGTTTGTAAATGATATACTCCTGAAACTAATTATTTTAATTTATTCAAAATTTTCCGTTTGAAGCAGGTAATGTGACTAGCTATTTCAATGTTTTCTTTTTCCTCCTTACCAGTATCTGGCGGTGGCGCCGTCGGTGTGAAGTTCCAACCTGCCATTTTTTTAAACCACTTTTCGCTACCATGATCACTCACACCTGAAATAAAAAAAGAAAAAACTGGGGTCAAAACACTTCCACTCCCATCGTTATTTCCTTGTTAAATAGAAGATTAAAAGAACGGGTAATTTACGATTTCTGAAGAAACATGACAATGATCCAATAACAACAACACCCAAAACAATGCCAGCTGCAATGTAAACCCACATAGACAGTTTATCCTCATCAGTAACTGTAAAAAATAATTTCATATTCATTTTTGATTCTTTTAATATTGGTATTTGATTTCATATCTACTTGGGATTTGAAATATGAAAGGTCACCAGCCGAAAATTGACAGTAAATGAAATGAATTTCGCAATATAAAACAATACTGACTGTGTAGATAATGCGCATTCAACCTATGTCTATTAAATTCTTTGACCGAATGGTTATCATATATTAAATCCCAATATTATTTGAGCACGTACTTATAATGTCTTCTTGTAGTAAATTCTTTGTACAGATAAGCGCACGCGCTCCAGTGGCGAGTAGTTCGTCCACGTATCTGCAGATAAAAATTAACAAATAATATAAGTAAAATGAGAAAATTTAATTAGTAACAGATTTGTTTGAAACACGCACCCGGCTATGCACGGACCACAGTGGTTAGGGGTCTCCGATTGGGTTGGCCCTTCTTGTCTATTATAACGACTACAACGCGTGTAATCTACGCATAGATGCGATAAACCATAACAATATTGGTCTGAAGAACAATCTGAATTCACAATACAAGACGTACGTATGTCACCCACGGCGTTGATCTGAAATAGTTTTTGTTTATTTACAGTATAAAATTTCACATATATTAAATTGTATACATAAAAAATAATTAAGATTAATTATATATCTATTTTTTTACCGAATTGAATAACGCCGTGAAAGTCATCACCGTCATCTGAAACAAAGTAAAAGAACATTTTGTTATTATAATGAATAAATTAATAGTAAAGATATGATGCTTCATGTTAATTACATAATCTAACATTCATAGTGTTAAGAAAGTTTGTGGTGATGTATTTCGAGGGACTAAAATGAGAAAATTAAATCAGTTAGTGACACTGAGATTAATTTGGATTTTTCCGCTTTTTTTATTTTTCCATCTCTGTGTTAGTGTCGTCATGATACAGATTTTGCACTGGTGACGATGAGATTTGGTATATAAATGTGTATATGTGTTTCTTCACACACATAAATGTATCATAGGACATTTGTGTATATCCATATTCGTACATGTATGTGTGAATGAAAAATAAAAGTAGAAATCGGGTGTTTTGATGGCAGCGGAAACCCCGTACATTCCATGTGAATTGCGTGGCGCTGTGTATATATACATATATATATATATATATAGTGGCGGCAATACTCTCAAACGTCGCTCGATCGCGAATGGGGGGATGAACTTTTTCTCCATCTCGATTTTTTTGTTTCGCATATAGCTCGTTTTATTTTTTTCTGTTAGTGTAAGCAGATACTTTTGTTTACACAAAATTAAATACAAAAAGAAAACTCATTTGTGAAATCACGCATATTATTGAATAGATATTTATAGATTGTAACGATTTCAGGATGAGAAATAAAGCTGTGACCATACATTAGAAGATCTATTGCTTGATTTTTGCGCAATTTAAATTCGCCTCTTTTTTTTCAACTGTGTTCTGAGGTCTCTTGTATTACCGGGAAACGAGTCTTATCACTGTTTACGTCGTCGGTGGTTTGCGATATTGAAATGAGAAAAAGGAAGAAAATGATATTGACTCACAAAGAATTATAAGTAAATATTTTTTAACTTACAAGAGTGAACATAATTTAGAAAAAAAAAACAAAAATTTCAATGATAAATCCACATTTTATGGCATGTTATTGTTCAACTACTTATGATACTTATTGAATATCATATCGGGAATGAGTTGTTATTTTTAATCATTATAATTGTGGGCATACACGTCAACATGCATTCGAATGGAGAGAAATGAAAGGGAACACGACAACTAAACGACGAAGACGACAAAGACGCTGAGGATGGTGATGACTCATTTGATGTGTGTTCTCAAAATAAAGATAGATCGATTTTGTTTTCATTATTTGAAACAGCTTTGATAAAACAATTTTTTTCATCACTATTATATATGTTTGGTGATATATAAATTAAAATAACATACTTCAAACGAAGGATAGTGATTGATAGTGAATTAAAAAATTTTCTCATTGTATGTTAAGTCATTTTATAAGATCACATTTCAGTATGATATCGGTTTAGCAATTATGTGTTCAATGTGAATTCTTGTGTTCTCATAACATGTGCAGCTGTACCAAAAAATTCGGCAATACATATACACTGCATCGACGTTGAGAACGTGAAAAATAGCTATGTCGCGTCAGCACCTGACTTTTAACAGTTTAGAGAGTTCATTAACGTGGAGAAATGAACTGGAGAAGTCTAATTCTTGGCAACTTTTTATTTTCTCGTCCAGTGTGCGCGTCTTTACTTCTTTTCATTCTTTAATCGCACCTGTACCCCTATTTTGCTTTATTTCATATTAGTTTTCTATTTCTGAAGACGAACGTATATAGTTGGTTTGTGCGAACTAGCGCGAAAATTGTCTGTAGAAATAATAGTGCTGTAGAGAAAGTCGAAGGGAATAATAGTCGCAGCGAAAAATCATTCGCCGAAGACCGTACACGCGCTCACGATGAGTATATTTACAGCATCCCAAATAATATATTTTATTCGGGAATAATAACCATCTCATTAAATGAAACAAAATTCCGGAAATTGTTATTGTTTCAATACAATATAATAGTAATTAAGTTTATCGTTGCACTTTTCCAACAATTGTAGTAAAAGGGGAAGGGAAACAAATCGGGGTAATAGAAAATGCCATGGATTTGTTCAATAAATATTTCAATATTGGAATGAAGCATTGTTGTCCAATGAAACTTATAGAATGGAAATTGAACCAAAATGTAGGTCGAAAAAATAGTTATATTTGCAGGAATAATTCAAGATGGCGACGCGGAGTGCGGGCGCTACCAATAAACGTTTTGATTGCGTCAGAAAAATATGACATGAATACGCAAGGGTAAATCACGGTCCATAGCAACACATGTGATTGGCAAAAGTGAAAACAAATATGATTTGATAAGTAGCTCATGTATTTTTTCAATGAACATTTTTATTTGTCGTTTGAATAAATAGGTGTGAGTACGTATGAGTGAAATATTAATATCTATATATATTATACATGAATCTTCATGAACATACACACATTTTGTAGCTCGTGCCACTACATACGTAGAATCGCGATAACTAATCTCAAACACATTTGATAAATATATACATGGATAAGTACCATAGGCATGACTATTTGAAGCTTGTCCCAAACGTCAATCTCGCTCATTGTCATCTCCGCTCACTGTAAGCATGTTGAAGAAACAAAAAGGACAAAAACAAAATGATAAAGATAGAAGAATCAATTTATTTCTTCCATATAAGTAGTCTACAGGATACGTTGGATATATGTAGTGATTCTACTTCTTTTTATTTGTTTCATGGCCTTGATCCCAATAACCGTATATAAAGTGAGGATGGTGATAATGTTGTAAAGTAAAAAGAAATAATTTTCGTCCTTTTTGATATAATACGTTCTCTTATTCTCTCTACATTCGCCAATATTTGTTTGTAGATCAGTAATGATATCATAATTATAAATTGATTTTCACTTACCGTGAGTACAATTGTGAATTGTCTACGTGCCATCCTCAATGAATGGATCATAGAGAAGAAAAAATTTTTGAAGGCTATTGGACCACGCGCGAATTTTCCTTTCATCCACTAACGCCGATTGCATTTGCGATTAACTAATCACAGAAAGAATAAAAAAAATTAACAAATTATTTCTCTATGAACTTCTCTACATATTACACTAGTTATTGTTGATATTTATATATATGCAACTATAACAATTCACCTGACGGCTGACCGTGAGACTTCCCAATTGATGTCTCAAGTCTTAATTCTGATATTAACTGGTCGCGCGACTCAACGTGCACTAAACGTGTTCAAACACGTTCAGTCTTCAGATCTGGTTGTCGGCGGGGGAGAGTAGAGGAGAGGGAAGACTCCAAGGCGATGCACGAGCAAAATATTGAAACGATTGGTGGGGGTGGGCCTTCTGCCTACGGGGCAAGGGGACCCAGAACATTTTCTTTCGTACACAAGGCCCGTGTCATCCCCCCTCTTTCCACTGACTCGCACTTGATCTAATATGTATGGGTACAATATACACTGTACATATGTATACCAAATACCCAATGTACCGCAGCATACCTAACTCACACGATACTTCTTGCTATTCATCTGGAATATCAGTCGTACATCATTTTTCCACAAATTCAATATTTTATATTCAAGATTTTTTTTAATTGGATAATTCATTGTTCCGATTAGCTGAGTGCGTCATTTATTAAGAGCAACGAGTTGCGGCATGTTTGTATTTATTTGAAATAATTCTCATGAATAATTCATATACACTTTCAACGAATAGAGTGTGTATATGTGTGCTCATCTATGAAGCTGGTGCTCATACAGGTGTCGGGTGGGGTAAAACTCCATTTCGGTTTGAGTTCAATAGCCGTCCCTGAAGATGACTCATGCACTTTCTTTGCTCTTGGATAGGTCGGAGATCCCCAATGTACATTTAGATGTTGTGTATACTGTATGCTATTTTTAGTATATGTGTGTGTGAATATCCTTGATTTTTAGAATATAGTCAATCATTCTATTTCATTTTATTCCTCTTATTGTCCTCTATTCTCGCACTAACTGTCGTTCCCTTCGGCTTGTAATTCATTATTTTTCGATGTATTCTTTAAAGTGAGATACGGAAAATTTGCGGTTCATGCTAACGCTGAACACCCATGAAGAAATATATTAAAACAGTTCATATATGAATAAATTGAAATATTATCTTCACCTATATCAATAACCATCATAAATTGTTGCATACACTGATGAATAATAATTTATAAAAATGACAATGGATGAAAATGAACTGACAATAAGTTGAAATGCACATCTTCGTCACAGAGATCGCTGCAATCACATAAAGAAACATCAGATCATTCACACGATCTATTTCTCAAAATTAAATTCACATATTATCTTTAATTATTTCAGAAGATAAACACACAATTAGTCATCGAAAAAAAGTGTTCAGTATAGTATCAAAGTCAAATCACTTGCGCCAGTGTGTCGCCATGTTCTTCATTAGTGGAGAACAAACGGGGAGACAAATGATGTGGAAATGGAAATGGGACAACTCATGATCCATACAATTGCTGTCCGAGATATCAATGTGAAGATTAGCAATATTTTATTTCTCCTCGCCAAAATATCAAAGAATTTGAATTATCAATTACACATAAACTCTATATGGCAAAGCCTTTTCATGTAATTTTATAGAGGACTATAAAAAAGTGTAAATATCCGAATATTTGAATTGGTGTTTATTATCCACTGAACTGCTTTATATCAAATCCTCCATTGTCGACTTCAAAGGCTAATTACCAGAATATCGTGATATGATATCAGTCATGGTAGCAGAATTGAATGATGATGAAAATAATATGGATGACAATGTCGCGAGAGCTGAAGAATTTGTTTGTCGAGATAGATTTGGTACTGTTACTAATTCATCATATTGCAATTTAAAGTTATTACAGTAATTACCAGCTTTTTTCATTCCTTTTGTTTCAGGTAATTCTACGTAAATGATACCAGTATTCTGATAGAGGGTAATTGGTTATAAATTGATATTAAAAATTGTCAACACTACTGCAAATTTCTAGTCACTTTTGCAGTATGAAAATATCAAACTACCAAAATGTTACTATTTCCAAACTACTTTCACGGTTTTATCGGAAAACCACCAATTTTCATCCATGAAATATGCTAAACCAAATTCACGAAGGTAATTATCAATAACATGACACATCCAGTTTATTATACCCAAACAAAAATCATTATTAATATAATAGTAACATTAAAACTCTATATAATAGTGAATTGCGTCATGTATACAGAATTTGTTTGCATATTGTATGTATATGTTCTTTCGAGTTTCGCGCGGCTGGCCGAGCATATGGATTGGTTAGACGTCTGATACTGTGTGAGAAGTGGAAGTTGTGGAAAATAACAGTGTGGGGGTGTAGTAGGGTTAGTGTTCTGCTACCATCACGACCACCATGAAGCCCTTACTGGTTTCACACTGTACATTATTTTTATTTCAAATCTTATGATTGATTGGTTCATACAAATAATAATCACTTGTTTACCATTTTTATTATTATTTACATATTGTTTACGTTGCAGTTTCATGCAGATAAATGTGTGAATTTATTAGTGGGTACATCAACTTTACTGCTAATAAAATGAAGAGTTTATTGTTACATTACTAGACCAGATGAGTTTCATGTAAGCGTATATATAGGTATATTCGTTTATCTCTTGATATAATGATTTGTAATTGAAAGTTCTTTAATTTTACTCAATTATCGTGTGCTTAATTATTTTTAGAAGAATAGTGGCTGATGTGTTACGTTCATGTATTGTTCTATCCTTCTTATAATTGTCATTAATTATTCTCGCTCACCATTTCTGTGGAACATAACCTATAAATAATTCACAAGTATTTAAGTGTATACAAATTAAATTTCGATTTGAAGATTCATATCAAGTTTTTATCAATTGATTCACATTATGATCCAATTTAATAATATTTATCCACTTGTTACTAACAACAATTAATAACGAAAACCATTTTTCAATGCCGAGGAAATTGGTTTGTAATAAAGATTACATCAGAAAGGTGATTTTCATATATTTACCCGGTTTCTTTTCATTCTTAGTTTTGAAGGATCATTAGTTTTGTGAAAATGTTCATTAATTGAAGGGATTATTAATAATTTGCTGGTTGTTGAAGCTGTAAACGTGAAATCGTGAATTATTCGATTCGAGTTGAACTGTTTACATTGAGTGTGGGTGCGCAGAACAATATATATTCATATTGTGAATATATCGAATCATTTTTATTGAATTGCCTTTGATTTCGAACAAACATGTTGCTTATGAGGACTAATTTTGTAACAAACATTGGACTTGAAGATAGTTGTTAACTATCCAAGACCTCTATTGTCATTACTTCACAATTCATTATCATTTATCTCTGATGAGATGATAAGGAAATACTATTTTCAGATAAATAGCGTAATAACGTTTGATTTAATGATTAGCAGGTGCTGAGTCATCGTTGAAGAGGTTTTTAGTTACATTTATTGCATGAGAAAATAAGGCGAGAAAAATATTGTCTCTTTTTTTTTCCTTCCATGAAGATAAGTCGAAAACGAGAAAGAGTATGGAAAATAACGCCATGAAAAAATCATGATTATATAGATATGCCCAGGCGGAATAGAAGAAGCGGCTCATGTAGCCCAGTATCGGAGCCAGATGATCTATTGCACGAAATGAGCGACATTTATGGTCAAACACCACCAAGAACTCGTTATAATCGTCATCAACGTGAACGCAAGCAACGAATATCATGGAGGTAAACAAAGAAAATAATTTAGCTTCAATAGGATAAATCACACGACCATTTATGAACGTATTTTCCAAACTTCAATACCTGTATTGATGATATTTATAAAGGTTGAGATAAAAGAACGGTCGCAGTGAATAAAAAAGCTTGGTAAAGTGGAAATTCATTGTTTCAGAACGTATTCGATGTTTTTTTTTTAGTGACAATAAAAATTCATCCTCAACAAAAGAACCACGGACCAACTCTTTCTTGAGTCGTCGTAACACACTCGATACAATTATTTTCGATAAAATGTGTGATCAGGCGGACGATGAGGATCGTCTTGAAGAGACGAAAGAGGAGGCAGTCAGTGAGGGAAGCAGGAAGTGTAAAAGAACTTTGAAGTTGATGCGAAATTCTGAGAGAAATTTAAAACTTGATGTTGATTTTGATGGTATGATTCCACAAATTAATGAGCCGCAAATTGATTTGAAAAGTCCGTCCAACAACAATATGAAAGTTTTGTGTGGTGTGGTTGGTTGTATTCTTGTTTCACCATTATTATTAACGGACTATAAATGAAATATGAGAGATTTACTTTACCGATCTTTTTAATGTTGACCTGGCATTTTTCAGTTCAGTTACTTTTTGTTCCTGGTTTGCATTCATTTATTGCTCATTAAAATGTTAGGGTAGTAAACAGTGTATTAAAAGTTCAAAAAAATTATCTGCGATTAATAACGCTATTTATGTGTTTGAAATATATTTTTGCAATTCATTTTATGTTCTGATGTATTGAGAATTTCTGATTCCAATATATTTTATTATGTAAATGTCAATGGAATCTACATGTATTGGAAACTAATGTCCATTTATCATAGTAGATCTCTCTTCTTCCGTTAAGTCCTGTTTAATTAAATTCACGTCTATTTTTAACTTAAATTGAAGTGTTTTATTTTTTATTCTGTCCGTTACTCGTTTCGTTAGATCGAGACCAGGAATAGATTTCGTTGTCTACGCTCGAAACCAGTTGATGTCAATGGAGGAAAGCAGGACAATTCAACAACACACGTAAAATTTAGCCAGTCAGTAGTTGATCCCGCAAAAGTTCACGATACTGGTGAACTATTGAAGTCAAAGAGTGACCAGGAACGTGAATTATTTCACGATACATTTTCTTTCCTCATTCGGCTGGTAAGTTTCAATTATTCATAATTTTTCATTATGTACTGGTCAGTGAATATAATTTTCCTCAACCATTTTATCATAATGTAAAATAAATATTGAATGTACAAGTTAGTTCAGTGCATTATATTCCTCGGATTCTTCACAAAAAAGCACTAGATTGATTTGTACATCTAAAACAAATGTATTCATATAAGGATCGAACTTTCACGTCTCACGAGATGGATGTATATCATTGAATGCAACTAAATGTTTTTCCCTTCATTTGCATATCTTTCTATTCATATTATTTATTTTCATTTTATTAATTCATTTATAGGGTAGCACCGATCGCGAACGTAATTGTCGTCGTCAAATGAGCAGTGAAGAGTCACGGTGGCAGAACGAATTGAAAGATTTAATTTGGCTAGAATTGCAAGCCTTTCATGCCGATAGAACTCTGGTAGAGCAAGACGAATATTTGTGCAAGCAACGCGACACTGTTGGTCAATTACTAACTGAAATAATGGAATATAGGTGATATCAATATTTATTTTTATTCCTGTTCATTAATTTTTCCTGACTTGGTAAACTAAAGCATAGTTACAAATTTAGACACGATCCGATGTCTACTTACGCTGAACGTGGATCGATTACGGCTAGTTCAAGTGATAGTGGCTTTGGCGGATCAACAATGCCTGAATTATGCTCAGGATGTTTATCAATGTACTGTCGGCCGTGTTCCCGTTCGCAAGTGGCGGCATTGAAGCAAGTGGAACATCTCCTTTGCCGATTGGAAATAGCAGAATCATTTTATCCATCATCACAAGCCTTCGCCACGCAATTTCCGCTTTATAAAGATACCGCGTTTACCGACCGCATCAAAGCCATGTGTCTCTGGTACAATATGACACGACATCATCGTTTGAAATTACGAATCTTGAGTAAACTGTTGATGTTATTGGATAAATCTAAAATTAATTTTGAGACAGGCATTGATTATAGTGTTAATTCACAATCATCAACATCAGATGGCGATGCTAGAGCAAGTGCAATTGTATTCGATTATAATTTAGTTGATTATTCGCATCATGATAATGGTACACCGAATTCAAGTAACACTAGTAACTCATCTTCCTCGCTGAGTAGTGATGGACTTTACAACATGCAACGTAATTCTTCATGGCCACCAACACCAGAATCATCCATTTTTAATGATGACGATAGATTGAATCGTACTGATTTTTATTTAACTGAATTTGATCGATATTCATACAGGAAATACATTGAGGAAGTATTGAAAACTCGTGGATTATCGAAAAGTTTAAATTTTCTTGAACGTTTACACACATCAGTATTACGAAGAGCTAGTTTGACATTGAAAAAATATGAAAATTGTGATCAAAATAGTTTAAATGAAGAATATGAAGGCGATTGGGAATTGCGGCGCTATGGAGTATGGAGTTTAGAGGCGCAGAATTTAAATTTACCATCATACAGATCGGCATTCATTTTTCTTTCGCGTGTGCCATTGGATGTAGTACATGAATTTTTGAGAATGCGTTTGGAACAAAAACCAGAACAACCAGGACCATTATCTATACGACAATTGATGCGTGAAATGCGCGAAGGATTACGTATTGCATGTATACATCGTGATCGTTTTATTGAAAATTCGAAAACTGTAAGTGCATGTGAAATAGGAAATTGTAACATTATTGCTTCGGATATCGGCGATATAAATGAATTTGATGGTAGCTTGAAGGCAGTTTTTCATGTCTATCTTGATTATTTAAATAAATGGATGGAAATGATGGCATTTAATAGCGATAACAAAAATATAATTGAAGATGAATGGACATTTGTTAAAACAATAGCTGGCAATATTAATGATGGATACTCAATTGGTGGCATTCAATTTTGTAATATTAATTGCATGATGATCGAACAGGTGAAGGATTATTTGACTACTAGGCCACAAGAAATATTTGATTCAATGGTGAAGATGCATGATGGAAATGATAATTCAACGATGAAATTTCAACTAATGTCACTTGGTCGCGAATATCAAGGAATGTTTGTTGAGGCACGTGAAAAAATAATGAAATGTTTGATGATTGCAAATTTATTGAATAGGGACATTAATCGATGGTCTGCTGCATGTATTGAGAGCAATGCTTTGAATGATGCAGTTCACAATTTGAAACAGACTGTTTTAAGTTTGCGCGAATGTATCACGGCAGTTGTAAAGGAATTTGAGGCTAGAGCGGATGAAGCTGAGGATGGTCCCAAAATTGAACATGATTACTTAGCTATGCACACACGGATTCGTGAAATATTTCATCAGGCATATCGTATGGGTTTCGATTATTACAAGGAAATTTGCAGATTATTTTGTCACGATGAACGTCAACATTTGGTCCATTATTTAGTTAATTTTTCCATGTTATGGATGAATTTTGTTATGAATAAATGTGAACGTGGACGTGGATTGCGGCCAAGATGGGCGAATCATGGACTTGAATATCTGATGATTGTATGTGAACCACTGAATACACGTTATTTGAGTGATGATGAGTTTGAACAACTTAAAACTAATATGGATCGTTGTATTTCACATGTTGTTGGCACTGCGACCACTTCATCAGACCATAATCATCTCGGTGATCAAGATAATGATAATCGCAAACGATTGTCGAGATCAAGAGCGACTTCGCCTGCATCAGCATTGCATCTACCTGGAAAACCACAACAACAACAACAAACAGCCGCTGGTGGTATTACATCAAAATTGCGCGATAATCCACAACAAAAATCGTTATTCAATGTGTTGCCAGTAGTGGATAATGTCGCTATGAGTCTGATTATACCCGAATACAATATGGTAAAGCAACCGCGATTTTTATTGGCCATTGAAAAACTTGAGAAAAATTTAGATGAGAAGAGACGAGTAGCTGAATTGATTGGGCGCATAACCGATCGTAAATCAGTTGTCGATAAAATCCGGATCAAATTGAGACGCGTAACATTCACGTGGCAACGTGGTATAAAAATTGGCCAAGGGCGTTTTGGTAAGGTTTATACAGTTGTCAATAATCAAACGGGCGAATTATTGGCAATGAAGGAAGTTGCATTGCAACCGGGCGATCATATAGCAATTCGACGTGTTGCCGAAGAATTGGAAATATTTGAAGGAATACACCATAAACATTTAGTCCGTTATTATGGAATTGAAATTCAACGAGAAGAGATGTTAATTTTCATGGAATTTTGTGCTGAAGGTACATTGGAGAGTTTTGTCGCTGGTAGTGGCAGTAGTGGTTTGCCTGAAATATTTATACGTAAATATACGCATCAATTGTTGTTGGCGGTATCAATTCTTCATTCGCATGGTATTGTTCATCGTGATATCAAAACGGCAAATATATTTTTGACTGATCAAGCAAATTGTTTGAAATTGGGAGATTTTGGTTCAGCAGTGAAAATTAAAAGTCATACGACAATGCCCGGTGAACTTCACGGCTTGGTAGGTACTCAAGCTTATATGGCGCCAGAAGTATTTATGAAGACTGAGAGTGTTGGACATGGACGGGCTGCCGATATTTGGTCTGTCGGATGTTGCATTATAGAAATGGCAAGCGGGAAACGTCCTTGGGCAGAATTTGATTCCAATTATCAAATTATGTTTAAGGTAAATTAATTATATTTTTTTTTCCTCGTTTCAATTACAAACGTATCGCGTGTGTTCATTCTCTTCTTTTTTTAGGTTGGTATGGGCGAGAGTCCCGTACCACCAAAACATTTGTGCAAAGAGGGTCTGGATTTTATCTCGAAATGTCTTCAATATGATGCAAAGAAGCGGCCAACTGCATTGTCACTTCTCTCGCACTCATTTGCACGTAATTATGACGATATCAACGCTGATTTATCGACTCGGGTTGTTGTATAATGTGACATCAGGCATATTGACTTGAAAAAATGGAAAGAATAATTAATTGTGATGCATATGTATATATTGTTAGTTTTATTTCTCAACATTCCAATAACACTTTTCACTTAGTGCCTAGGATATATAATTACAGTGATTAGCCCGTGTGTATTTTGGACACTTGTACATTGATATGTTTGTGATAAATTCCTGGTCGCAATATCGCGATCACATATTTGTGTAGGTTTATTGCACCGAACAAAGTAAAATAATCAATTATAAATTTGATATTTATTCGGTGATATGTAAAGCATCAATTATATAATATATATGAATCATATTGTAACAAATGAATAGACGATTTGTATATATACGTTAATGAATAGTAACAGAGTGTTTTTTTTTGTCCCGATACACATATAAAAACACACACATTCTCATTGAAACTCGTTCATACAATATTTCATAACATTTAAATAAACTCATTGCAGCATCATGTCATGATTAATAAATATTTTTTTCTGCAAACTATAGATATAATATATCAATAATTCCATAACACTTGCATGATATACTTTCTTTGTTCATTTGAATGGATATGTTTCAAGAGCCAGCGACATCCGTCAACGTTAGTCGATAAATATTTCAATAATTTTAATGATTTTTTTAACTATAGATTATTCTTTTCTTTTTTTTAGCTTCTTTTTCCTTTGGTTTTTCAATAGCGAATAAATAACAGGAAACGCATAAGACAGTATTGTTCATAGCGCGATACATATTGTTTTTCCTGCATGTTTATATGATGTTACTTTTTTCTATATGTATATTTATATTTTAATAATTGGACAAGAGTGTACTGGTGCGGGCGCCAATAAGTCAATTGGCAATATTTAAGACATGCCAAGATTTTTCAGTGAATTTGCTTTCGCTTCTATTAAAATTCTTCTCACTATTTTATATCTATCAAAAATCTATGCATTATATTTTTTTTTTCTCGTTTTAACAGCCATCAACTATAGCTAGCTATAGATTCACCAAATTTGATACGCATATGGTATCAAAGATTTTCTAACATCAGAAAAAAAAAATCATTCTTCTCTATATATGTCTATGTGCAAGAAAGAACTAGTTAACCTCGAGAGATTTGATCTTCGCGATTTCAAGTATCAATATTTTACTTCTATCAATCGAATTGGTGGCAAAAAAAAAAATTAATTCATTAACGTTTCTGCGTATTCTTCAACATTTCGGCCATGTCACGAAGACTCGACTCCAATGTTTGAGCAAATTTCTTTGCGTTCGTTCTCCCATCGCTGTGAAACGCGGATATTGAAAATATGAAACCATTTTCACGTAAATTATAAGCGCATCCATATCCATCTGGTACAACTGGACCATATCCGACAATAGCATCATTCTTCGTTGTCACCTGAAAACAGTAATAATTTTGTCGTAATTTATTACACACTGTGTATAGAATATAATCTATGAGGAAGAATTCAGCTCGGACCTCGCCGGACATTTGGTTACGACGGTTTGTGTAATGATGTTTTAATTTTGTAGTATTGAGATGAAAAAAAAAAATGTCAATACAAATGTTTAGAGTTTAGTAAGTCTCCCTACTTCGAGAACAATATTGTTTAACAGATATCCATTGCAATCAAAAAAACATAACAATATGGAGTTGAATATGTATTATGCCTGTCGTGGAAAAAACAAAGTTCTACTGCGAGATAAAATTTATTAACTTTAACACGTATCAAATAACGTAAACGAGACTGAGAATAGATATCCCAAAGTAAATTGGGGTTAGAAATTCCGTGAACCAATAATTAATAGTCCAGAACCTTTCGACAGAAGTGGGAAGAAGTGTATATATGAATAACCTCAGATATTCTGTTTTACATACGGAAACATACTTGCAGAGTACTGAAATACTATTCGCAATATTTTTCCATTGAAAGGAGCTTGAAAACATTGATATTGATATACTCGTTCTTCAGTTTTGCATTATTAGGGTGAAGGCTATTTTTATACTTAAATTTGCAACGAGGAATTTTCGAAAATGCTTATTTTCTCAACAAATAGTAATATACAAAAATTTTATGATTTGCATAGATGATTTCGTCATCCAATATTACGAAATGAAAAATCATTATTCAATTTGAAGGCAGACGGGGTGCGAGTAAAGCTGTGTGAATAGCCGTGGATAACCCCATATATATGTATAAATACATAACATGCATACATTTACTATATCTATACGTGTGCATAACACAGTTATTGCATATCTATACATGGAAACATGTTTCGCCGGAAGTTTGATGGATGGTGAATTTATTTCCGGAATGAGTTGGGAAGCATGGAGGATTGCTTCCGGTTGGTCTTTGTTCGTTGCTCTGAGGTAGAGTATAATATTGGGGTGGCAATAAGATTCATATGAGGGTAGAAAAGCCACTTTAACTCCCTCTCAATTTTCTTTTAATTACCCACTCTTTTGCTGCCTCGCTTGCCACTCATTGAACTTGGGGTTGTTAATGTCATTGAATTTTTTTCTTCCAATTAAATCGTAGATTTATGTATACAAAGCGAAATAAAATGACCAAATGAATTATTTTTTTTTATACCTGGGATGTTGAAAGTGCAAAATGATGTACGATGGCGAAGCTCTCGTCATTGAATAGTTCAGGTAAATTTTCTCCCGTCATTTTTGCTGCGTACTTGAGACCCATCAGATGGTTATCGATACCGTAACCATTGATATTATCCGATATTTCTTTTATTTGTCGTTGCATAGCCAAATCAAAGAGTTCCCTGATCCTCTGCTGCTGTTTATTGAGAAAGAAACAAAGAATTGCTTTTAATTGATAATCAATGTCAGGTACATAAGCAAAAGCTGACCCATGTTGAGTGCAGGAAGTTTTGTATATATTACTAATAAAACAATGGATACATATATATGAATGAAAAAATAAATTCACAAGTCTGTGAGAGAAAAAAAAACAGAGGAAGTCGGGGATGTATTAGTACAGACGAGGGTTGAAGAGACCTCGGTAGGAGATCGGTTGAAATAATGATTGCGTAGTTGAAAGGAGACCAAAAGAAAACAAACTGCAAACAAAATACTTGAACTTGTTTGTGTATTTTTCTTTTTCTTTTCGTTCTGTTTTTTTTTTTTCCTTTCAGTTCTGTATCTATTACTCCTCTCACTCGAAGTAATCTCAAGGGTGAAGTAAACACTCACAAATACGAGGGTAAAATCTAATTGATTGCCATTTTGCGAATTTCTCAAATGCCTGTTGCAATTCAATTTTGGATAAACAAATGGTCGTTATTAGTTTACATAAACTGATGGAAGAGCATCAGACGGAGAAATAAATTCTTTATTGTGCAAGTATTTTTGGCAAGTAGTCTACCCCTAAAGAGACGTCTTCCAACCACGAAAGTAACCGACGATGTTTCAAGTTTGTTGACAGGTTGACAGTTAAGATCTTACACGTTCACGATTGGTTACCATTGAATTGTTTTCTTTATAATAGCGTTTGTATTATTTAGTGGCAATATTAACATGATTCACTAATCAAAGCTTCGTTATAACTGAATAAATGATGATTAAATAAAGAATACATTGTTCTTTGTGAGTTCAACTTGTTTACAAAAATAGAAAACGGGGGAACGAATTAAAAATGTTTCATAATGTGATTGTTTCGGGTCCTGTGAAAACTTATAGTTCTGCTTAAAGTCTCTGTTCCTGTTTCACGCAACTCCTATGTGAGAGCTATCTGACTATAGATGTGAAATGCGTCATATGTGTTGCTGATTTTTATGTAAATACGATATGTATACGGAATACTCACATAATCATTTCAAAAAATTCATATCACGAAACCTTGAATTGTGAACACATAGTTCATACATATCTTCACTGGCCTTTCATTAAAAATCGTACATAAATTGACGAAACAAACGATATAAATATATTGAATAATTGCATGAATAATCAGCGATTGAAGCGGTACTACGTGACAAATTTCATGGATTCAGTTACACTGTAAATGGTGAACTGTACTCTTTTGGTGCCTTCCTCTTGGGCATCATTCTGTATGTCTGGATCACCTTGGCACATTGCTTGCACCCAACTGAGACTCTCTGGACTCGCAGCACGAATAACGTCAACGCGTCCCAATGCAAATCGACGAATCCCTGCACTTTCATATGTCGCGACCAGGTGTCCATGAATTCTGCATGAATGGAAAACAAACAATGGAAGATTAATGAAAATATGTAATATACAAATATGTATTGATAAAAAAAATGTGAATTTGTTTCTAATACATAAGTTCTCGAGCTATGTTTTCACCTGAAGTAGGTTAATTGTAGGGCCAATTGAATGAATGCGTCGGGGCTGATTTTACATGTCTTAATAAATTCCTTGGAATAGTCATTGAACCACAGGATACAAAGGTCCAAGTTCTCCACCAATCTTCAATAGAATAAGTACAGATATTGATTTCTCCGTGACATTCATATATAGACATTTTGTAAGTAATTGAAGAATTGTCGATGGCTTCAATTCAAGTCGAGACAAATATTTTTCTGTTTGAATATTGTATGCGAATAATTTATTCTGAATTTTCAGAAACATATGATATTATACCATAATATGAGACACGGCTGTCAAACCACGCCTAATACTGTAGCTCAGTTGTGTAACCATTTATGAGTGACAACTGATTACGCATACTGAAGCTGAGTGCCTCTCGAATTCAAAAGTACTTAACAAAGGTTCAACGAATGTCTCTCACTATTCATGTATAGTGATCGTTCATCATTTATCTTGTTTACATCCCATATCAACTGTCCACGTATACTATGCCAGTCTTCGAGATTGGAAATTGCTGCTTGTTTAATTAAATTTTCTAAGGGCTAGTAAACTGATAAGATAGATTTAGAAAAAAAGAACAATAAATATGCAAAGAAGTTTAGCAAAAATTCTGTTGCGTAGAATAAAAATCGATTGAATTTGGTCTTCATGATAGATTTAGTTGTGCACGTACCAATGTTAGATACTCCTTTTTGGATTTCAACATTCATTCTTATACATTTTTAAATAATTGTTAATTCGTAAGTGTTAATAGTTAGTTTGTATATTCACCCGTCAAATATAGTCATAGCTTCACGTATATCACTCAAACTCCGTTCGGACAGTTGCCATTCAAGTTTTTCTGGTGCTGGTAGATGAGATAGAACACGATTACTTTCGACCGGTGGCATTGCATCAACTTTGTCTGTTAGATTTTCAAAGGCAGTAAATATTGCTGGCGCTTCACCCGCTGAATGTTCATAAGTCATTCCCCACATCCCATCCTGATTGAAAGACAAAACATGTTAATTCGATATAGCTGATATAGACATTCATACTAAAGGAACAATATATCATAAAAATGAAAAACAATTCGCTTAAAGATCACCACCTTGCCAAGAATAATATGAACAGTCTTGTCGAACCATCTATTTGCACCAAAATATCTTGAGCCACCTCCATGCAAACAGTGATGTAAAACGTTGGCATAATCTCGATTATTAATCCAATAATCATCTCTCTTATATGGCTCATTAAAAGTCGTTGGTAAAATGTCATCATCAATGCATACAATGCATAAACAGCATTCCAGTAATTCCAAATTGTGTCGATTGCAATCATCTAATGGAATAATGAATCAATTATTATTTCTGCAGGTGAAGAAATTGTTATTAGAATTTACATAACGTCGTTTTAATATTGATTTAACGTGCACCCACGCGTTCATTCAATTTGAGAAGTGAATTTATTACCCCCCGAGTTCAATTGAGTGGACATTGATAGAATGAAATCAGGTAATGAAGTTTCTGTTGAACAATTGAATATATATGTAATGTTAATGGTAATTATTTAATTATATACTCTTCAATAGTTCCTGACGTGCACGTGACCATATTGGACGTTTGGCAGTGGTCAAAATTCCCACGGGTGGTGTGCGTGGATTCGGTGGTGTTTCCATAATGTTCAAAAGCTGATCAATCATATCGGCTTCAGTTATTTTATCTCTATCCGACGCTCGTACTGGTATGCTGTAAAACTATTGGTGAGAATATTAGATGAAATAAGATATTGATACAAATATTTTTTAATAAGTAACAAATAATAAGTTTACTTGATTATGATGAGCGACTATGATATGATCACCAGAGTTTGTTCTGTCCAAGATAATATGTTCATCTTTTTTATCACCAGGTTTGCGATGAATACGAAACATCTGGTAATGTTGTGCCATACACAATGGCTGCATCGATCGTCCATCTCTTGATTTTACACGCTCCACTTCCAATTCTTTTCTGATTTGATGAAGGAGTTGTTTAATTTATTTCAACTCATACTTATTAATAAATTGTTTGCATAAAAATTTAATTGCTAACGATGCATAGAGCAATTGATGATGAGATGATTCATAATTCAATAGATATCGTCGATATTTATCAATAAATCATGTTAAATCGAATAAATTGTCCATCATTGGATATAAATGAGCAATTAACTCTAAATTCTACTTCTTGTTTGGTCTCTCACTCTCACCAACTCACGAATATACAATTTACAACATGAAGGAGAGTTAGTGGGTGAACGGGGAGAAAATAAAGTAAATGAGAGTGAGGCCAGACGCATGAATTTTCGAGTGAACTCGGGTGTAGAATTACTCGGAACCGGATACCGGATACCAAGACGGAAAGCTTTGAGATTCCCTAACGAAAGTGAGACAGTGAGTCCCTTTTTACTGAATATATATATTTACTACTTTGTCGTCTACAGGGTTCTCTATAGAGATCTTACAATCCGGATATCCTCACTGACTTTAATTCATTTTTTTTTTTTTTCCAATTTAAAATGAATTCTCTCTATTTTTGTAAATTTATCCTCGCATAATTCATTTCATTTAAAGAATTAATCTATTCAAACGGAAATAAATGGTTGAAATATACCTTCTGACAATATATATGTGAATGATACCTACCTATACGCAAATCAATATGTGAACAAAGGAAAAATGTTACAAATAAAAGAAACTATGTATATAAGAGGTCTGAAAATAGGAATGACCGAATTCACTCCACAAGTATAAATAGCTAATAGATATTGAAAGACCATTGTTCGTGATATTTTTATCTTCTTATTCATTTATTATTTTTAACTGACCTGTCCAATGTTTCTTGATAGTTCAAAAGTTCCATCAGGAAGCGAGCAAGAAAAATTGCGGCATCACGTTGGCTTGAGAAATTTTTTGGTCGTGCTGCCAATCCGGGATTACTATTTATCGGTAATGCTAGTGGTATTTCCAAGTACATATCATTTAACCACCAATCAGTTGCCTATTGGAGAACATAAACAAAAGCAGTTAATTAATTCATTAATTGCATTTCTACATCTATTATTACTAACAATTACTTTGATTGAGTAAAAAGTTATATTTCTTCATAGTGATTTTAATTATGAATAATTCTATTCCGTTAATCAATGGCGGTTATTTTTTTTTTTTACATGTATATATATTTATTTTCTTTTTTTTTCATCCACAGAACATTTTTGTAGTTGACTTTAATTTATTGATCTGACGATACGATAGAATTTAAAGCTACGACAATGTGACATAATCCTCATTTAATGACGCGTAATCCAGTCACGGAGGGATCTGAACGCTTGTTTAAATAAAAAAGAATGTGAAAAATAAATTATAATGGAATAATAAAATACGATGGAATAATTTTTGTATGCGACAAGTACTTCATTATTATTGAAATTCATAAACTAAAATTAATTTCAGGTTGATCTGAAATAGAAAGTAATTAAGAAACACAAAGATTCCAAGGTGAGTCATTCAGAACTTTATGATTACTATTCTTTTGAACATTGGAGAAAGTTGGGTGATAAAAAAAATTGAATGTACAATGAACAATACTAATAGAGTAACGCAGGGAGATAAAAAATATTTTCAATGTTATTTTGTATAGACAATTCAGATTAGTTTTTTTTTTCCTTTTCTTCTTTTATTATTTCGATTTTTTATCCAGTTGAGTTTATACAGATTTGAATGCAAACCTCGACTTCACCTTTCTCCAGTGCACTCTTCCTCAAGTGTATCAACACAATCCAAACTTCCTGTATTTCTTTTACTATATATACATATATGTGTATAACTAATTTTACTGCTTTACGTGCCTCTTTTGTATTGGAATGAATCCAAACGGAAATACTTTTTATTCGCGTCAATTGCGAATGTTACTCATGGATTTCATTACAAAGTGAAATTTCATTCAGGACAATTAGCAGAAGGAGAAAAAAAAACCCCCCCCGATTACGTCTTTGCACCATCTACAATATTTATATACTCCTATACAGCTATTATTATTTTTTTCTCTTGGTTTTTCATTCTCAAGTAAAGAAATCTCCGTCACAAATAAATAAGTATAACCCCGTAGGTTTAAAAAGTTTCTTGACTTGTTTCGAATTAAATTATTGCAGAGAAATACGAGACTAGAGCACATTTATAAATAGAAATCCGAATACAGTAAATAGATTATAGTTGATATCAGTTGGTTAAAAATATACACCACTCCCATTATAAATTGTTGTCTATAATAGTCACTGACTATTATTTTTGCACTAGCATTAAACTTTATTTTAAAATAAATCGATGATTCTTTTCTTCTTTCCACATTTGTATTATAATAATACCAAATATTGGTGACAATATTTCAGTATTGAATACAATTATATAGATAAATATATATTTATACATTCATATATAAATATGTACATATATAGAAGAAAGAACAGAAGAGTTATTGCTGAAATAGTAATCGAGAATAATATTAATCAATAAAAATGTATGACAAGTATAGTTTCATCATATGTATTGCCATTGGAGCTGTGTTATTCTGAGCATATATACATACACTGTAAACTAACATTATACATACGATAATGTATAAATGTATATATACGTACAACATCCTCTCGGCATGTGAAATGGACAGCAGGGCAAATATATACGGTGGGGTGAGCATCACCGTCTGTAGTTATTAATTATTTACTGCAACAGCGAGGGATTGGGCAAACCATCCTATATAAATACATATACATGTATATTCAAATAATTTGACGCGGATTCAGTTACATATCTGTTGGACGGGGTCATCCTTGTCCATCCACTCAGTGAAATTCATTATCGACTATTCAACTGAAAAAGAAGTGAAAATAATAAAATAAAAAATTGGCGGTTAAACAAAATAACAAAAATATATATATGAAAAAAATTAATAAATACATAAATAAATGTTCAGCTATGAATAATTTTACAAACCTATAAAAATTCATATGAATATATATAATCTCGAAAGTTTTGTCCGATAATTAATTACACCTGGTTTGAGTAAAATAAATTTTAATAGAATACGAAAAATAATAATAAATAAATGAAGACTCGCAGCTGCGTTTCTCTCAGGGTTCGGGCGAGAGAGTTTGGCGCTTCAAAGAGAGGGGCTTCCCATTTCTATCTGCTCTCTTTGTCTTCTTCTATATACTATCACATATAAACTCGCGACTTGAAGCCACGTCGATTTCAGGAGATCAAGCGTTAGTATCCGACCCCGTGGCAGTATGGAGGCAGGCGGTGCAAGCCTTTTGATATAGAGAGAGAATGAGCACGTATAGTGAGAAGAGAGTGTGGGGGTGTATATAGGGTTCGAGAGACATCAACCCCGTTCGTCGAGTCTTGTATGATTCGGTGTCGGGTTACGGAGATTTCAACAGAACCAGTCGAACGCACAACACTGCAACTCACCCTCATGTATAAATATATATATGTATATCTATTAACTATATATTTATATGAAAGTTGATATATATATACGTGTTGTTTATATATATATACATATGTTTGTTTTAGTGTGTCTCTCTACGGCACTTTCTCTCATTTGTTTTCCCTCTCTCTGTCCCCTAACTCAGCGCAAACGCGGTATTATCGACCTTTGCAGGCTCGTGTCCTCACTCCCACTACACTCCCGACTCACTCATCTGTCTATACATATATATATGTATATATCAATTATCCACACGCGCAACTTTCCATGTGAGAAAAAGAAAACAATTTTTCCCTCACTTTATTCAAAATCAATTTTAGGTTAATTTAAGTGGAAGGATTTGTGTTTGCTATTGAATTGATGTAATTATTTTTGAGGTTATGAGTATAGCTCAAGAATTTTTTTGGTGTGAAGTGGCCATAGATAAAATGAGTTTGTATAGATGAGGAATTAGAGACGGTGGGAGATAGAGAGACAGTGTAAGGGAGGAGGTGAGCGAGAGTGGGCAAGAGAACGAATGGGGTGGAGGTTTAGTTGTGAATTTGGTTATAAAGCTCGTCCCCAAATTTACATGCTCACATGTACACATAACGGTGAGTAATTTTATCCGAGACTCGACCCGCGTCGAGCTAATGAAGTATCGCGTTAAACCAGAAACCGGAGAGCAAGTGAAAATTTTCATGTCCCCATCGTACTATGCTCGTTGTTTGTCCTCATCAACTCTGAAAACTGTGACCACACTTTTGTCTCGATTGATTGCTGGTATTTGTTTCACGACGTATGAGTTGCAAGAGTTGATAAAAAATATTCAGCAAACAAAATTAAGGGAGAAGGTGAAGTTGCTCAGGATTTTTTTTTTTTCATCACGTTGGTACAACTGATGTCGAGTCAACATTTACAAAACTTTTCGATTTTCGATGCTGTACCACTTTTGGGATATTATAAAATTATGAGTGAACATTTCACCACAATGTCGACATAAATATTCCGGAAGATGAATATTTGTAATGAGACTATATGTTGTTTCGTATTGTTTCACAGATTAATCTTTCAGATAATTATCAGTTGTGTTGGAACCGGAAGTCTGATTCCGTATACCGGAAGTCTGAGATCGTAGACAAAATTTCGTTCTGAATACTTGTCAGTCATGCTGATATTCTTCCATATTTACTATAGTGTTTTTTAAATCTTCATTCACATTTACTTTCACATACATATTAATTCAATTAATATACACTGCGGGATATGAATAAATTAAAACTACATTCATTGTGAAAAAAAAATGATATGCACTTAGTTGGGTTTGAATCTAACAGTTGGGATTACGAGACTTCAATGCTAGTGTCGACTTAGCTATCCGTCATTTCTTTTTAGTTCAATTTTTATACTGAATATATATTAGTTTATCTCGGTGAGAGCATTCATACTGTGTGAATAAAATTAAACAGATATAGAGGGACGGATGAATATAAAACTAGTTGAAAAATACTGTCGTACATAAATAATAATTAATGAATAACTATAGTATCAACAAATAGCCACCATACTTACTTATAAGTTCTGTAAGTATAAATATTGTATTTTGATACCAAATGTGTTGTAAATCTTGTGATAGACCTAGAACTTCTAACAAGGACTATTATTAGAAAGAATAATAATAAATAGTCTACTTGATACACATCCAGCCCACATTGAATACTCCATATTCATGTATTGTATGACATGTAATCGATGTTGACTAACCGAATAGCAATATAGCAATTCATATTGACAATTGATAAAATCATAGACATATGAATATATATATATTTCGTTATCGATACAGTTTTTTTTGTCCTTCAAACGTCAATATTTTTAAGTTAGTTGTTCGATGCAATATAACGTAGGTTATTGCAACATCTTCTTCATAATAGTAAATATCATCTTCACACTTGATATCATCTAATAAAAACAAAAATTTTATGTTTCGAAAAGACTCAAGTAATTAAAGATGTTTTATATTTCCTCAAAGAAAAGAAACGTTTATATTTTTAATTTTCTGAGTACCCTCCTGCAAATTCCAAAATAAGTCTGATGATAATTTGTCAGGTGTTCATTCTCCGAAGAATTCTGTGTTCTATAATTTGATTCTTTCCTTTTTTCTTCAGACTGTGAAGTATCCAATCATATTGGGGAACTATTCATATAAATTCGTGACAGTATGATGAATAAAAACTTCAAGATACAAAAAAATCAACCGATAACTTATTGAAAAAAATTCCAAAAAATCATTCACTTATCTGAAAAGTAAAACACTGTTCTCAAGTTTGTGGTATTATTTGACATAAAAATTAACAGCAGAATATTTACAAATGAATATACAAAAATTTCAACTGTGTGCACTGCAGTGTATACATAAAATAAAAATTAGTTTACATAGTAATAAATAAGATGAAATTCAGGCCAGACATAACCTAATGAATAATAGCGAGCACTCGTCGAAATCTCTTCATATAATATTACACGCTCGGTAAAGTAGTTTCCATGGCAATAGAAAAATTAGGGATTCCCACGTGGATAGTCGCGCAATAAATTGAACCATGTTCATAATAGTAAAATTGAAAATTTTCTACCATTTCAATCTACATAAAACTTAGATCCTAAAAGTAGCTTCGGCCTTGTACGCGAGGTCATAGTGACCCAGATCTTGGATTATCGACTCACCTGTGCGACGTATATATATATAATGACACGTGCGGGTAGCCTAAACCCACGACACAGCTCCGACTTCTCTTGGTGTGCCTGATGCAATCGTTATCCGGGATTCTGCGCAACACGATATCACAACTCCACTATACCTTTTTGCACCTTTCTATTCTCATCCCGATTTCATACATATTCTTTTTTATATAAAGTGTATAATTTATATAATACTCTAAGTTTACAAAAATATAAATCCCTCCGAATTTATCGACACTAATTATTTGAATTTTGTAAATAAAAATTGATGAACAATAAAGTATCCCTATATTTTTCCAACTGGATCTTATTAAAGTTGTAATATTTCAATGTTAATTTTCAAATGAAAAATATCATCCTTTACACGTCATTGAAATAATCCAAATTGAAAGTAAAAGGGTTGATTGTATTTATACATTTAATCGTGGATTATTTTTTCCGAGTGTAAAGACACACCTTAGTTGTACAGATGATATAGTTGGAGTTTTGTAACCAATATTAAACCACACAAATATAGATACCTGGCTATAGGTGCATCATGGGTGTGTACAAAAATGAATTTGCCCATGTGTATTTTGTCGTAGTTTAGTTGATTGAAAAATGATACTCGAGTGTCAGTAGATAGCGACCTGCATCGATCCACTTGACCTGGCGTCTACACACAAATACATATCCATATATTATATACATTTATAGATATGTATAGGTGTGCATACACATATATTCAAATATGTTTATATATACGTATGCATAGTGACGTTTCCTTTCTCCTCAATGCTGATACAATATTCTTCTCCTATACATAATATACAGTATTATCCTGTCAGACTATAAATATTGTATATAAAAGCCAAACTTAGCATGAATTATTCGTCATTAACAGCAAAAATAAATAAGCAAAATAATATGAAATGTAAAAGCGTGAGTATTGAAAAGTTTCTCAACACAATATTTTACCGTTCATCTCTGTATGTGTTTTATGATTTTGAATGTCTCGTAATTATAGATAACACTATACAAAAAATAAATAAATTCAACGAAATGTACTTATATTCCTTTTCATGGTCTTTTAAAATTTCCGTTATATTTATTGACTCATATACGATGCAGGGCAATTAGATTTTTTTTTACGAGTTCCACGACTTACTACGAATGCGGATAGAATTAAAGGTTAATTCCAAGGAAGAAAGAGAGAAAAAAAAAAATTTTTTACGTTATAATATGATAGAGCGGGTGGAGTGAGTGAGGGGGATGTTTTGAAAGGGTCGTGGATGAGAGTAGAGAGGCACCCTCACGGTTATATCTCTTCTTTACGCTCCTTGTATCCTCTCAAGAAAGATCAGAGGGTTTTTTTTTTTCTTTCTTCAAATTTGACATAACACTATAAATATTTGTGATCTTGTCTGCGTGTGCAATATCATGAAACAAAAGAACATAATTTTTTCCACTGAGCTTTGGTACATTTTTATCTGTTGTTTGTACACTGCAAATTGAAGTGAGGTATTCCCTGTCTTAAAGCATTGTATTCATTTCTAACATGCTCAGACGTGTGTTAATTTTCCATACATAAACTTTATCCTGTATTTGACAGACTTACATTTACAGTGCATCCTCGCCAATTTTCTACTCTTTATCAATATTTCAGTCAATATTGTATTATTAATTATTGATTGGCGACGACAATTGATGATGAGTTGTATGAATATCAATGAATTATTGAAAACCAAAAACTTCATTTAGGTCAACAGCCAGTCGTTTAAATCTCCAAAATCTTTTCAGAGAGTTTAATGAAATTACAGACATACGAATATAAATATGAGTAACCATCTATATTTATCGACACAGATACAAAAGAGAATGTTCATCCTGAACATCCTCTTTATCCTTACATCGATCTCGCGGACAATTCGCGTATCTTCTTTCAAGAGCCGTGTGGATAATATACATATAAATTATTCGAGATCGCCACCATGTAATATAAATTCAGTAAATAACTAATCTTCTATAAACGCAGGATCTGTAACGTTTATCGTTGTATCGATTCATTAGAATTTGATCCATACAAACTTTAAGAAAAAGGTTATATCAAAAATACTCTCATTACATTTTATTATTGTTTATCAATTACAAATGAATTCATTCAATATACATTATGGAGAAGACGCATGGCGGAAAAATTGTGTATTGAAGAAATAACAGGTGACCCCGGAGAAATTAAGCCAATGCATACAAATAAAAACAACTCTAGGATATGTATTTCCTGTAAAAACATCGTTCATTGCTTTCCATTTCCCCTTATTTTAACATTTTCTATTCTTTTCATTCCCTACTGTAACTCGTCCACGTAATTCGTCTCTCAAGGATATGTTTATAAATATAGTATATAGTTATAGAGAAATCTTTAGGTGTGAGACGCGTTTCACTGTTTGGAAGTGAGGCAAAAAATTGTACATAACAAAAGTGAGCAACCGACAAAGCAACTCCTTCCATTTCCTCTCCCTATTCTCTATACCTCAGTCCATTCATACTACGTCTGTTCTTTTGTGGGATAAGAGTCGAGTAAAATAGAAGACTAAGACATAAAATAGATGGAAAGAATTAGTAAATAAAAAACGGGATAGTGAAGTAATAGAAAAATATTGAAAAATATTCTGAAGAGCAATAAAATACCTAAATACAAAATTGTGATGGGCTGAGCGATATTTCAGAAAAATGTAGATAGTGTGACATGTCAAGTGAAACGACCAAACTACAGATTCGTATATATACACACGCACATATATACATATATATATATATATATATATATATATATATATATTTGTTGAACGCGTGTGAGGAACGATGTAGAAACTACTACACCCCAGGCATGTTCCTCTGTCCCAAGGGACTAGCGAAGAAAGTTACGGTTGTGAGAGCGGGGGTGGGTTTCCATTCCCGACTTCACTCAGTCGTCTTTCCCTCTTACTCCCACACTCGTTCCAATCCCCATCTTTCCTCTCTTTCTATATTCCGCTTTCTCCTTCTTCGCCTTTTCCTCAGCAATACTAGTCCAAACGCTTTCCTTTTCGTTATGGGATTAGGTACTTTTCTTTTTTGCGTCGACGAGGGACACGTCCGAGTTTTATACATACACACACATATATATATATATATATATATACATTTTTATGTGTCAAGGGGATGAGGAAAGTTTGCGGAAATGGGGAAGCGAAATATATCTTAACTTCACGGATGTAGGAATATATGTATGTATACATCTGAACATAGATTTAATGTGTATACGTATATCCGAATATATATATATATACGTGAGGATATACTGAGTATGAGATTATTAACGACAGGAAATAAAAGTTTAATTGCTATATCCCCTTCAGTATATTGTATGTTCACAGTCCCGGAGATGAGAAAAAAATCCTTTGATTATCTTTTTATAACCTTGAAAGGGTAAGCAAATTAAATTCGTTGATTATACCGCAAAGCAAAGGTATACTCTGCCACACACATATATAGCAAATATCTATTGACAACAATGTGAATTTCCGCATGTCGTATAATATATCAAAAGCAGTCAATATATAGTTTGATCACAGACCACATGCAGAAGTGTATGCAGAAGTGGAATATTCAATAATTAGTTCAGAGTCGGTTTTACAGTACGCACGACAAGTGCTCTTCAAAATATATCACGCTGTATTGAATTTTGAACGTTTATTCAATATATCTACCTAATTGTTAATAATGTATTCCTGTTAGTGATTTGAGAATATACCTGATCATCTGACGATCCTAATTCCTACATATAGATATTTTTTATCTGTAAAATGATTAACTTTGGACTTTTATCTTGCAATCCCTTAAGACGAGTTATTGTCCTTTCGCAATCGTCCTATATTATACACAAATATAAGCGACATATCACCATATAGAACGGTGAAGGGGATGGGGGTTGTATGAATATATATATATATGAATGTAATGGTAACGAACGGGTGGATTGAACGCGAGGGATTGGTTCTCATTCAGGATAAGGACAGGCATAGAAGATTTTTGGTAAATAGGGAGGAATAGAGGGTGTGAGAGCGATAGAGGAAAAGAGACAGGAAGATAAGGGTGATGAGAATATATAAAGACAACCCTCAACATTGTTGGACGTATCAACGCGCAATACCGCAGACAATCCAGAGGGCTTAGCGTTTGTTTCAACAAGGGATTACTGCGCCGACGAGAACGATACGCTTGCTCAACATCTATTTCTCTCTCGCCAACTCTCTCTTTCTTCAATGGTCGCTGTTGCTTCATCTCCTACATGTTCCCGTTACCATCGCCACTGTCGCCCTACGGAGACAAACATTTAAATTGCCTAGATTAGCCCCCTTTCTTTTCCCCTCAACCAATCCCCCTATGAATTCCACGGGATAAAGAACAAGTGGTAGATAACAAATATTAATTTTTTTTTTGTCTTTTTGGAAACGGTTTGTTATTGTTTGTGGAATTGGGAGTTAGAATGATGCGTCGCCTCCACTATATGTTTTGTATGGATGAGGTTTTAACTACGATAAATTTGTTATGCAGCTAAATATACTTTTTAGTCGGCAGTTTGAATATTATTGTGATTGGGGAAAATTAAGCGCATGTAAATGGAGATTGTACGAATACTAAACTCTTGGTTTAGATGATGTCGACTCTCTTTGGCAATGATGGGAAATCTTTGTTTGTTATTTGATCAGTTATCTACGTTATAGCTATTCAGCACCACTCTTCTTATTCATAAATATTGTCGGTCAATATTTGAATAGTGCACTTTGGTCTCATGATGAGTAAAGACGAAATGCTTGATTTTTTTTCGGGTCTCAGCAATTTTTAATGACAGCATAATTATCTTCACAGTTGAGCTTCTCATATGCTTACCGGCAATATGATAAGTTTTGATCTGAATCATTTTGCGTACGAATTATTAAAAGGAAATGAAGATCTAAGTTTTCATACGATCTGGATGACATCACAATTCATCAATAAATAAATAAATAAATAAATGAATGAATAAATCAATGGTTGAATGATAATCAATGCTATGGTATAATTCAATGAGAACAAGTGTGAATAAATCGGACATTGTTCCATTGAAATATTTGAATAGTTGAAAGTTATTGAGCAATCATTATTTATGTGAGCAACGTGACATCGTTTCCAATCATTCCAACTGCGCATAGCAGTCGTGAGCAACAGTCCCTCTACCATTTTCATTACATAATTTCGCAAACAGATATATATCAATACGCATAATGTAAACTTTTTGATATTGATGCACATTCATTAATATAGTTTTGTTATGAATTAAGATAAGTATTCTTAAATATTTATTGAGGTTTTAATTATCAGATCGCACTATAGTTATATTGTCTATGGACGGTCACTATATAGAAATGCAAGAAAGACTTTATCGTGACTCTCTTCATTGTTACATGAATTAATATTACGCGTAAAGGTTTATGATTTATTTCCATAATACAAAATATATTGGTATATCAATATAATATTCTATGAATAATATTATAAATCGCCGGTTTTAATTTCAGATTTTCCAATGTTCTCTTTTGCCAACTGACTAACAATGTAAATCTGCAATTACATTTTATATGTATGCATCAATCAATACTGTCATCAATCAGCCCGCAACATTGCTCTTCTGACATCATTCATTGAACCTTTTGTCGTTAATTTATAGAGAAAATGAACTGTCTTCAAAAGTTTATAAGCTCTATTCATTGCACTTATAGCATGAGGTAAATATATTTCAAGTTCAGAGTAAATGAATGTTATACACTATGTGTATTCAGATGATTGTACTCTGAAAAATGTCGAGTGTCATAGGCAGCAGCGTTGAAGTCTTATTACAGTCAACAGCGTTAAAGTCTCATCATCATCTGCGGTTTAGTGAGTTTGATCATTGGCAGGTGTTCTTTCAAAAATGAATTCATTGTTGATTCATTTAGATCGTTCAGTTTATATTGATTGTAGACAATACATGTGTTACAATCAAGTGTCAATAATGACTAGCTGAAAAACGTAAAGATTATAGGACACAAGTATGGCTGAACGATTCAAACAATTGAGTTCATATTTATCATACTTAGTTAAGACGTAACAGAAAACGTCCAAACAAAATCAATTGGTTGAATATTTTTTTCTCCCCTGCTAATTCTAAAAGAAAATAATATTGTAAAAGTTTCCTTCAGAGTTCAATGCGCGTTTTTATACTTGCACTATCCCCAGTAGAGGGATGTGGGTTCTGCAACACGTCGCTGTCTCTAATGGCGTCGTCCCACTCTATAAACAAAGTGTCCCGTCTTATAGTATGACGGTTCGGGCCCGTCGAGAGCACTCCTCTCGTATTCATTATATAATAGTGCAGGGAATTAGTGAGTGAGAGCAATGCATTCCATTGTGGACTGTTGTACAAAAGATTGAGGTAACAATTGTTTCATTGAATTGAACAATAAAGTGAAAAGAAATATAATGTATAATATATTGAAGAACAAAAGAATGTCCAACCCTACTATAATACAGGACCCCTATCTATAGATTTAAATGATGCCAGTACAGAGTGATAGAGATGTTTCGCAGAATTTATATCTTTTTAAACTCATATCTTCCCTCAGCGCTGTAATTATATAAAAATATTTCTAATATGGTTCCATAATATTCAGAATATTCATTTGTTTATAGTAGTACAATTTACCCACCAGCACTCGTGCTATTTCACTGGCGAATAGTTGTCACGTGATGACAGATTCTTTCATGCATTCATAACCTCAAAGTTTTTACATGAATGAACTGGTATAATTTATTTTTCTCTGTTGAATATCCATGATATACCTATTCTTATTCAGATATCTCTAAGGTAGTGATAAGAATACTAAGAATGTGGGGAAGATCTCATTTTTAATTTTTGCTAACGTTGAGAATAAAAAATACCTTTTCCAGGTTCGATTTCAACTAATCATATCTCTAATTTCGAGAACCAGACGAGTGATATACCACTAATCCATCCGAGTAGTTATTTTCCCAGCGTGTTAGATAAATTCATCATCAAGATTAAGACCAATAATAACTATTAGAAGCAGAGTAAACGTTTCCGTCAGTAATACCTACTGGGTGCAAGTTCTGTCAGGCTACGGAATGTCTGTTTAATCCAGTAATTAAAACTGAGGTGGAACCATGATTCCTAATAGTGATTGTTATCCTCATTAATTCATCTACCTGAGTAGATTTAAATCTATCGATGAACTGTCGATGATCATCCAAACGCGCAAGATCAAATTAATTCCGTGTGCTGAAAAAATATAATGAACAACAATACAGAACAGATATATAAGGGCTGGATGATAATATATACAATATTTATATACATATATACGCGTAAAAACACGAATGAATAATGGAAGGTCCAATGAAATCTTCTATTTCACCACGGGATACTGCAATATTAGTTTACCGCCACCTACAGCGGCCTTATGAACCCACTTTCCCAAACCCCATCGTCAATTCTTCCTCTCTCTATCTTTTCCAGTCTTTATATATAGATATATTAATTTCTGTTATGAAACACCCGCTTCCTCGCACTCTCATTTCTACTCCAGCCGTATGCTTTCATTTTCATTTCGTAGTATGAGGCGCATCCCCAACACTCACTTTGCCGTCATAAACAATTTTTATGTGCTTGAAAAAATATTGAAATCTTACATTCGAAAAACATTTCAATATCTTTATCCTATTCTTCATTTTTCTACTCAATTCATTGAGTTTTTACAATCATCCTGCTTGCTCTAATTCATCCATCCATGCGATCCAATTCACTCCACGAAACCCCACTTGCTGTGTCATTCACCGTTACAATTGACACAATCCTCACAAGAGATTTCGATTTGGACAACTCGGAAACATATTTTACTTCATCGTCTATACAAACTCTAACTTGCACCCCCTATTTATTCTTCATTTGTCTTTCATACTTCCTATAATGTTTACAATTATGATAATAAAATCAATGAAATACTTCTTGATATTATATTGTATTCACTCAATAATATTTGCACATATCATAAATATATATATTTATATATTCATTCTCATAAATGAATTTCATTTATAAATGTACCTGTATATGTTTTTGTATAACTCGCGACCGGATGAGAGGCAGTGAAAAACCTTTTGCACGGGACCAAAAGTCGAGAGTTAGTGCGTCTCGGGTCGTAAATCCATTTATTTATTTATTTATGTGCCACGGGGGTTTTGAACAGCCGTATAGAATCGGTAGGCAAGCAGAGGGGTGCATTGAACGCGCGGGGTCGAGGGAAGGAGAACGTGGACGGGGAGTTGATGGCTTATACGATCCTGTTTACGGGAGGAAGAGTGGCTTGGGACAGTGAAGAGGGGCTGAAAGGGTGCGTGGGGACAGATCCCGTGGGACTGCGGATGTGGGGGAATCGCAAAAGTCATGGAGAGCATTGGTGTTGGTACCTATATGCGCTACGTTCGACGGTGCGGCTCGTTCCACTATAAAGTCTCCTGAGGCATTATCCCTCTGCTGATATCAGGGTGTGTCGGGGAGGGGGGTGAGTTGAAACGAAAATGGTGTTGTGCCACTTAGTTGCCGGGAAGGCATCGCCATCGTATCCTGTACTTATTTTTTTGTCGCATTCAAAATTCATCTTATCAACATGTTTTGAAGACAACTTCAAATCATTTTAGCGAAAAGCTCTGTTATATATGACAATCAGCTTTGTGGTATTTCGCATTCTCAATTTGTAAATTGACAGCAAATAATGGTAAGTATGCACTGAAAACTAAGTAATTTAACTCACTGGTATAACTCTATCAAGAATACCGAGTTTACTTATAATTCTCATTGTGTGACTATAGGATACGTACTGATATCGTCTCAGCTTACATTCTTATACTATAGCAAATCGTAACTTTTCCCGCGTGTTTTACTGTGGATGTTTCCCAGATACATTAATCTACATAAATAAAGTGAGGTTATGTGGTGTTTTTAACGCAATGTAGGTATTCTTACTACAGCAATATCAAGTTTTGCTGTGGTAAATATATACGTATTCCTCTATTAAGAAATATTTGGCATTCGTACTATTGGAATACCAATATTGATACAAGTGCCAAAAATATTCCAGGAGGAGAAATGTTTCTTCAGTGTGTATATAATATAAACCATTAAGAGGTTAATAATCAGTGACACTTACCCAATTGGTGGTGATCTGTCGTCGTTCATGGAGAAACTGCTGTAATTTTGGGGCAGGTCCAGCAAGAAACGCTTTGACCAAAGTCCTGCATCTATCCAAATGGCTGGGACTAATTGCCTCAACCTGTGCTAGATATTTTTGCATCGTTGTCTCCAATTCTGGTATAGGAAGACTCGGTAGAGGCTCGTCTTTCTGCCAAAAGCAAATACACCATATATTCAAACATTGACATTGTCTGGTGCATTCGATAATTGAATGGATAAATATATATATATATATATATATATATGTATACATATACACTGTGAAAGGGGCAAACGGTTGTTGTCCTACCGTTGCTGGGGGAAACGCACGCATATAAACTACCCCTATCCATATAGTATTCTCGCTTTTCGTCATTCACTCACACACTCATTCCCATCTCCCTTCTTCTTCCATACTTATTCTCCTTTTCTCTCCCTCTGTCTGTCTCTCTCTCTCTCTCTCTTTCCCTCTCATTTCGCTTTTGGCGTACATAGTTATTCAGTCTCGTCAATTGTAAAATAAAGAATCAATCGAGAAACGAAGCGTGTCCGTACAGGAAAGGACCCTCACTCGTGTGTCGCATGGTTCGTTGGCTGTTGAATCCCCTTTTTGCTCATACCTCACTAACAAGACCCAACTTTGTGACCCATGCAACGACCCTTCCTTCACTTTATTTTCCAAGTCTATATAACCAACAATCGTGTCCACTCATAGCTACCAATATATACAAAAATATAACAATACAAACAATTATCAGAGTATATAGTGGAATTTGAATTATTATTCAAATCTGTAATGTATATATATATACCTGTGTTTGATTCACACTGACCAATTTCGGTGGAGTTCGGTACAATTATATGTATGTGTGGCAAAAAAATAGATATAGTTAAATTATATCCCGATTTATATGTATCAGTACACTCAAAAATATAGTATGGATATGGGTTCAATTAAGGAAATCGAGATGCACTTCTCTTATTTGATAGTATACATTGATATACATACATTATATATTTTACCATATATTTTTCACATGTATGTTTTTTCATGTGCGGGAATTTCATTCGTGTTTTGCAATACTCAAAATCAAATGAAAGCGCTTGAATAAGTATCGCGATTCTTGGCACGAAGCGGATTTCAAACGAAAGGAAATAACGAGTTCGGTTATGGCGGGCCGCCATGAGTCAGTTCAATCCTAAAAGAAAAAAAGGAAAGAATAAACCTACGACCCCTACCCTAATGTATATATATATATATATGTATGCGTGTGTTCTGTCTTCTTTCGACAACGGCTGTCCCGATTCCCATGAGAAATTTCACTCTGTGCCACCCACCCATCTCTATACCTCTCCCGAATCACCTTCAACCCCTCTCATACACTCCCTTATTCGACTAGACTCATTGACATGCACCGCTTGTATCCCGCACTAACGACGTCGCACGACGTCTCAACGAGGATGAGGGGAATTTCACGTATACCCAGTTCTGTTATATCACAAAGTCTCAATCGCGCTGAACTGCTATCGTATGATCGAATGACTGCCGGATCTTGCTGAGATAGCTATGCAATCATATAACACATGTGTATGTTATAAGCACATTATCTAAACGTGTAAATATGGAATGATTTTTTCAAATTTATTGGATATGGTCCGGGTAATTTTTCTATTAATCCCTTAACAGTGTGCAAAAAAAAAATGTTTCTGTGCCATAACTGTGCTAACAATAAAGTTTTTCAATTTTTATAACAAATATTCTACGGGGGTTTTTGGGGTCGTCGAATTCAAATGTAAAGATAAAATTGAAATTCAAAAAATAATCTGTAATGAAAATGATTTTTTAACCCATAAGATTTTGCAAATTCATGGCCGCTATATTGGATCTGTCATTTTTAATTTTGAGACTTTGATATTAAATTGGAATTTAGTGGCCCTAGAAACCCATAATATGACATACAATACAATTATGTTCCAATCGGACTTCTTTATATATTTCTGGTAGCCATATTGGATCAATTATTAAAAATTTTGCAATTTTTAGATTTGGATTCATCGATCTCAAAACTCCGCCGATACTCATTCTTATTGGCATCGCAAAGTTTGTAATTGGTCTTCATCGGATTTTTTTATGATAACACATATGTGTTGTCATAAAGAGTTGAATCTTGAAATTATAGAAAATATGTGAAAAGATTATGATACATGTTGAAATAAATACAATGCAAGACTAGCACACTTCTAGGCAAATTACAATGAACTATATCGCTTTTAAATCGGAAACAACAAACCAATTTGCAGGCGAGAAATTACATTTTTCATTATCAATTATTGTTTATAAAAATATACATTTTCATTGTTTATATTATTTATTCCATCACGAAGACACTCGCACCTCTGTAATACCATCATAATTCCCCATGGATGTTTCATGATGGTATGTAAATATACTTGGCGCAATCGAACCATGCGAAAGGGTGAGTCTATTGCCGGAGGGGTGATTAAGAGGTGGAGGGGAATTTGTTTAGTGAGACTGCAACGAAAAAGGAGAATAAGATTTGCTACGTCTACACGTCAACAAATTTTTTTAGGCTGCCCTGAGTTTTTGTCTGGGTATACAAGTGGGACAGTCGCGTGGGTGTTACTAATTGGAGGGGGTGTCCCTGCGCACAGATAAACTTGTTATCTCTTAATTGCTATACCCCCTTGAGCTCCATATAATTTACATATATATATAAAGCATAACTGTATTTCACATTGATAACAATTTTCATTTCAGGTTTTGTTCAACATTGACACTTTAATATTATGCGTTGCATCAACTATTGCTTAGAAAATATTACAACTTATATGTAATAAATTTATTAGGGGAGTTGGAAATGAAGATAAACAAAAATTTACCAATACAGAATAAACCGTTGGTTTATTTTTTTCAATTGTTTATGAATAATAGTTTGAAAGTATGTATAGAAATGATATACAATATTTCTTACTGTCCTCCAATTCGAATTGCTCTTGCAAATCTATTTATTAACAATTATATTGTTCCTCCTTTTCCTCCAATGTATTTGATATACATACAATTTATTGAATAGAGGTTAAATATGAATAAAAAATTCCATTCATTATTATTTATCATCGTCCATATACGTATTTCTCGTATAACTATTTTGTGTTGTATTGAGAAGTTAGTATACAGAACGTCAAACTCGCACGTAACTTTAATTGACGGATGGGATATACATGAAAAGCATCGTGGATATTTATATAAAAGTTAGATTAAGATAGTAATTTCGACATCCATTTTGTAGAGAAAAGAATATAAGTCTACAAAAAAATTACATTAGTTTAATCAAAAATACTATCGCAACTTAATTCTTATTTGGGAGATGAACAAATTTCACCATACGCTCGGTAATTTTTCATACTGACGGTAATCATCTCATGATATTTAGTTTCACTTTGATTACATTTTTTTTAAGTATTTTTAATCCAGATATTTAAGTGTATCATTTAGTAAATTATGAATCTAACAAAACTAATAAAAAAAAATGTTGAAAGCGAAGATTTCACTCTCGTTACAATGCTTCCTTACTAAATAAAATCGTAGACGTGAGTCAAATGTACTGTGAAAGAAAGTATGAAAAAAATTGTTGATTCATTTCGGTACGCAACCACGCGAAGCAATTACGAGATTTTGCGTTGGCTCGGGGACGCGTGCAAACTCGCCTTTGTGTGAGGGTTGCGAAGAGTCGAGAGACTCGTCGGCTCGGCAGTGGTTGGGGGGGTCGCTGGATATTCAGAAGCATGAGTATGGGTAGAGGGGGGGTTGTGTGTGAGACGTAGGGGACGAATTCGAACCTGACATGATGGCGCAGTCGCCCTTCCGGTCGTGTCTGTAGTACCGGTGATAATCGCACGCGAGAATCACACACACGAGTAATTGGAGAGTCCGCCGGGCGTGTGCTCTTGAGAATAGTCAACGGGGATTCCCCACTTTTTACGATTCCCTCACTCCAACATTTTCACTCTCTTTCAATATACCTATACGTTAATATGTTTATGTATGGAATATATGAGTTCGTGTTTCAAATGAACTGACCAAGAACTTGACCCTGACGCACGACCACAATTTCTGTGTATTATATTATTGTATATTTCTTTTTCATATATCAAAGCGTGTTTTGATGGATGGTATCATTTTCAATGAATAATCATCACGTGTGAATTCATTACTTGACACAATCAATTACCTTTTGTCTGACAATTGACATTTGAATATGACAAAATATCGCCTTTTTGTTATAATGAATGGTATATGTTTGTGTGGAAATTTGTCTGAACATCTTGTATTGAATTTCAGCTTCATGTATATATATATATTTATTTATGCCACACAATGGTTCGTCCTCACCGCTGTCTAGCCGGATATCTAGTAGCCGGGCGCGAATGTAATGTACCGGCTAACCAGCCTTGAAGTCGGGAATCTCAGCTTGTGGTGAGGTAATAGACAGTGAATAGCCACTGAACAAAAAGATAAAAGGATCTACTATTGAAAGATGTAACGCAGCGGTAAGTTAACTGTCAGTTAAAAAAAATTGTTAATAATGAGAACAAATAATTCAAAAAACTTTTTCATATTCTAGATTTTTTTTTCAACAATGCAGTCATATATTTATTTTACTTGTTATCCCAGTGTGGGATTCGAATCTTCGTCTTGTCGTATTGATTGTCGCCAACAATAAACATCTCAAATCCTATCGACAAGATAGTTTTAGGATGCTGTCTTCAATCATAATTGTGTTGAATTACTTTCAACCGTAGTTGAAAGTAAGAAAGAAATAGGTTATGTTATTTATTGCACATTTTCCTGGTCAGTAGTTCATGGCTGCCTTGCGGAGTACAATTATGTATAGCGCTTCATCGATAATGAATAACCTCGTCATGACTACTACGCTGCTAACTGAGTAAAATATGGATTCTAAGAAAAAAGTGAGGTTATATTAGTTTCTATATTCCGAACAACGCTTTATGGCCGACACGGAGTCTAAATTTCTCTTATCATCGATACAATTATAACCACATTTTACAGTGGTTAGGTAGATGGATACACGTAATGTCGTTGGAACAGTCATCCAGCTGTGAAGGTCTCTCTAGTTCAAAGTCAATCTTCTAACACGCTATTTGAAACTACGATTCTTCAGACAATGGCTAGACATCGACCACATCATTATGTTAGACTTACAAATGACGCAAAAGAGAAATAGTGGCAATGGCGCACTAATTTGGCTAACCACAATAATACAGCTACTAAAATCGACCTCAGTGCTTTGAGGCTAATTCCTGCTTTGGTAACCGTAGCGTCATTTCTACGGGATGCGTGTTGGCATCCAGAATTGAACTTGAATAGTACTCAGACTTTTACAACAATGTCCATCTTCCCATTTCAATTAGTATCCTATGTCAAGGTGAGTATTCCACATGTCCTCTAAGTGATTCTAAGCAAGTCTATTTAGTCGTTCAGTTTGGTAGACTCTACTTCAATATCATTATCTCCATGTTGATATTGCAGTTTATAATAAATATTATCGAGTTCCCGTGAATTTAAATATATTCGACAAACAGTTCAAATTGTACCAGTCACTTGGCTGTAACGTGTTTTTTTTTTCTAGGGGTCCCAATAGTCCGACTTTGCCTCATCTATATATGCATATGCAAATCTCGTATGCGACTACACAGTCCATCAAAAACTCGTAAAAAACGTAACTAATAATGGTAATGGCACAGTCGAGGAAATCGGTTTTACTGTGCCTGTATAAATATAGAGAAACCAAATTCTTTTTTCATGCTGCATGATAAACTTTCGTGCAATTTACCGAAAATTCCCCACTCCCACTTTTTTCCTTCTCTAGTTGAGGGTCGTACTAGCGATGTGGATGAGACGCAGAAACGAAGAAACGATGGGGCAGAAGGGGATGGAGTAAAAGGTCGATGTGCAATTAGGCGGGTAAAGGGGATCGGGAGGTAGACGGATGGAGTTCGGGAAGTGAAAATAGTAGAGAGGAATAAAGGGAGGAGAAAGACCTTTAGTTCTCCCTTCGATTACACCCTGCATACGTTTTTATAGCGATGCCGAGGGACTTTGACTCACGGCCATTAGCAACCCGATATCTCTTTAGTGTTGAGAGAAGCGTTTGCTTCTCTTTTCTCAATATAACCATGTATTCAGTGTAATATCGTGCACTCTTTAATTTCAATCCTTTTCTATGATATACATGAGATCACCCAGCACGCATATTGTATTGCTAAGTGATAAATTTGTTTTTCTAAAGGGGAAGTTCCACAAAAAAGTCCATAATTGTTATGTTTATACATTTTTTAATGTCCATACCGTTTTCTGATATTTATGATGTAGAAATCCATATAATTATATAAACTAATATCTTGCAGTGTGAAATGTGAATTGGTTGATATATCTGAATAGTAATTTCTTACATAGTGTTTTTTTTTATCGGCTCCCCATGGCCAATATGTCTACCATAGGTATATTGGGTATGTCTTTGATATGACCATGTAATATGCGTATTTAAAAATATACTGTCCACCTCGTAAACAATAGTTTGTTTGTCATTTACTAGTGATATTCTGTCAAGAATCAATGAACGTAACATTAACAAATTGTCAATTAAAAATCAATTGGCAAATGTGTCATCTCTATCTTCAATTTGATTCAATATTGGCCTTAGATATTCGAGCTCGTTTTCTATATCATCAAATCACAGTAGACATACTGTCCCAAAATTACTCTACCTCCCTCTCTAACCTGGAATTCTAATTCATTGACCAGCAACACCAATGATCATGGCAATTAAGGATCCCATGAAATGCCGCCAATTTTCTTTTTAATCCCTTTCTCTACTAGTATTTTCCCATTTCTTCGTTACTATCCTAACCGTTCATTAGTGTTTCCATATTCTCATCAGAGGGTTGGAGGGGAAGAGGGGTACTCTGCACTCCCCTATATAAATTGATTGGACAATGCATTCGTTAAGATAATAATGTTTTTGATAAATCATTACCTACGTAATTAATTATAATGAACAAATAATAACTGATATCGAATATTTTTACTCATCTTTTGTTAATAGTTGAATGTGTATACATATGTACAGAGTATATTTACGAAAGCACGTTTATTTACGTCCAGCCATGCCTAAATACAACTCCACAAGTTTACACTTAATCACCAAATGGACTTGGATTGGGAATGGCAAACTTTCTCTCTCTCCTATATATATCTCGATGCCTTCAATATATATACGCATAAACACGCGCTGCTGGAGGCCGTATCGTTTGTGAGTTTAGTTAGCGACACTCACGGTGCTTTGAAGTCCACCGAACTTTACTACCACCCAGCGTATCGTTCATCCCTCCATTCTCTTCTCGTCTCTTCTCTCAGTCCATTTCTTCTCTGCATTTATATACATCAGCCTTGATCATGCTTATCAACGGCAAAAAAAAGACCTGTATACCTTTAGGCGATCGTGTGAGTCCAACTTTAATTAATTAAAAAATACACAAGCAATCATAGAATTGGATAATATAAATGCAATGTAAGAAAATGAAGAGCTAGGCACAGTTGAGACAATGAAAATTATGATGATGTAAATTTTTTTTCTTGACATGGATGTCTCCAGTGTATTTAGTAATAAACACGATTACATTGTATTGCGTGGTTGTCAACGGGTGCGGCGACTGCAATGTTTCATTCCGAGATGTATATAACTGTATATGTATATTTTATATACATAGATGTGTGTCTGTTACTTGGATTAACAAGCCCAAGAAATGACGATCGATCGTGTGTTCTGTTTCTTTAGTTATAGCCAACCGAATTAACCTGAGGAAACTAACACGCAAGTAACAATTCATGGTTACTTCATCGATTCAGTCTTTATTTCCGAATGACTGTTTATATATTATTTTTTTCTTTAATTTCTTGGGTGAATATCGAGATCCTCTCCTCATGCGCTCCACCAACCCATTCCTCCTTTGCTGAAATATTCGAGAATTGTGGAGCATTACGACTACTCCCCTCGCTCTTCCTAAAAAAATTAATTTATGCTTATATGTTTATAACAATAATATATAGGGAAACTGTATAATAATGGGAATAGTTAAATTGAAATGAATCATTGATCGGTTCCGTTGAATTAATGACTATTATTATATTTATTAGCTTTTAATGAACACGCTGGTGTCATGTCGATCTACCTTGACTATAGTTGAAAATGATTTGTGCGCGTTATAATATACCGCATTGTCCATTGAGGACACGGCACGTTGGAGAAGGAGGTGGGCTGCGGGGCGGAGGGGCAGATGGCACGTGACTCATTCGAGGGTTGAGGGCACCCTAGTATGTTATATCGGCGTATGTATATACCCGCACCCTCGACATTGTTTTTTTGTTCTCTTCACCCTCCTATGCTTTTTCAACTGGCCACAATATTACACGGAATGGTGGCGATGGTGGTAGTCCGGATGTTCGTGAATAAATTAGCTGCACTATCGGACATCTCGCTGATAATACGATGATGTTTTATATTTGTGAAAGATTCATGACGATGCACTTCAAAGCCTTTTATTTCTTTCGTTTAAAATTGATGAGCAATGATAAATATATATCAGCAATTTTGGGTGGTAAAAAACATTCAATTTTCACTCGTGATGAAATAACTGAATGCGCATATAAACCAGTGAAACAATTCGAATGAAATACGGAATATTTTCAGCTAAACAGTTTCATCATGAACATTGATCACGAAAATTATTTTCCATGTTATTGTTGATGTACACTGAAAAAATTGTATTTTTCTTACTGGAATATTTTTCGCTTTTGTAGCAATACTGGTATTCACATAGAACGAATACCAACATGGGAATAAAAACCACGCATAACCTCACTTTATTTATGCTCCTGGAATCCAAAGTATTATCGAGCCAGTTTTTCTATGACAAGAATACGTATATCATTACTGCAAGAAGAGTGGTGTAACTTCAGCAAAAATACCGAGTTACTTATAATCCTGAAACTTCAATTTATGTGACTATGGTATACGTTTTGATGTCGTCATAGCTTACATCCTTATACTATAGCAAATCGTAACTTTTCCAGTGTGATTTACTGTGTGTATTACCCACATACATATATATTTGCATAAATAGAGTGAGGTTATGCGATGTTTTTATTTCAATGTTGGTATTCTTACTAAGGCAATATCAAGTTTTGCTTTGGTAAATATACCTATCCCTCTATTGAGAAAACTCTGGTATTTGTACTGTAGGAATGTCTGTATTACTACAAGAGCAAAAAATATTCCGAGAGAAAAAATACTTTTTTGTCAGTGCATTAACATAGGGGTATTTGTTCCAATTCTGAAATTTTGTACAGTATATAAATGCGTGTGAAATTGCACAACTAATTTTTTCTTTCTTCAAACATTCATGATGAAAAATGTAAAATTGGATTTCATTTTTCTCTCATATATCATGAGTGCCTAACACTACCACAGAAAATTTAATATAAAACCAATATCCTAAATAGACCATACGCCGGATTCAGCGTTATATATATATGTATATACACCATATATGATGATCTCCATCTCGCTCTGACTTTCGATTCGTTATTATATAAATGTTTTTGCAGTACTCGCTTCTATTCTATCTCTCTTTATCAGTTTCGCCCTTATTCCCTTCTATTTGGTGTTTCGCTTCCTTCGTATTACACTGCTGCGTCTTTGCTCCTCAAAAAGTAATTTTCTTATGGGTGTCTGGAACATCTCTCGCCCTAACACGCTACTCAGAGTTATGGGTCTATCGTTTCCCGCGTACACTTTCATATAGTATAAAAAAAAACTTCTATCCTGTATATTATTTTTTTTTCTTCTGAATAAACCACTGAAAGTAAAAAACTTCTTCCATTTCAACCGTCGTCTTTCTACTTTTCCCATCTATTAAAGAGAAATAAAATAATAAAGTGGAAAAAGAATGATAAAAACATCAGGAATAAAAAAAAATGCTATTTTAATTTTTGCAATATTTATACATTTCGCGGGTTACAAATTTTGTCGAAATATTTATATGCATATGTATATGAACTCCCCTGATAGGGGTTTTGAATGCGGTATATAGGATATAACGAGATCCCTTCCGACGCGTTGCGTGTCATTTACATATTTAGCCCGCGGGCGCCGGCGAAAATCTTGCGATGGAGCAATTCAAAATTTGGGCGGTGATAGGGCGGGCGGCTCGATTTACATTTTGTATTGTACCCTGAGGATGAATCGTGAGCATTTGCACTCTCATATATATATAAATATATATGCATTTATATTGTAATGCCGCGGGAACATGCAGAAATATGAAAATAAAATTCTGATATACTTTTTACATTATTTTTCGAGGTGTCCACTCAAAATACCCTAACAATAATATTTTGCATAAAAATATCCTAGCTAAAATTCCCAGGTACCAAAATATCTCACAATCGAAACATCTTGATAGCAAAAATAATTTTTTTTTATAGATTATTTTTGACTAGGTATTTAGGAGTGCAACCTTTCTCGATCATAAAAATATACTAGGTACAATTATATTAATTAATTGATCACGATGACAACTTCATTAAATTAAAATTTGTATATATTATTTCTTGAAATATATTACGCCGGATATTATTGGAGAACTGGCGATCACACAATTTCTAAATCTGTTCAGTACTTTGAGCTATCCCGATGTTTGACAAACGTTCAACTATAAAGTCAAATGAAGCATTGAATATATAATGTTTCTGTAATATGCACAGTGTTTCAAATAATCGAGATGTTGATATTTGATGAACATTTTATATAGGCAACGAAATCTTTGTCTAATTGCAAAGACATCCGCTATGGAACACATTTATACAATATACCAGACACGCAATAAATGCCATTAAAGACCAAATGGTTAAAACAACACGAGAATTGTATGAATCCCTACAGTTGTTATATTCTTTATGGAATACGTAACATACTTAGGATTATGTCGCAAATGACTACAGTGCTTGAGATTGAGAATCACACACGATATAACGTATTTGGATTTATAGTAAAAGTTGCCTCTACGAGAAATCCCGAGAAATTCATGTGCAATGGTTTTGTTGTAATTGCGTAACATTAGGCCATTACTGTATATTAAGAGAATATACTGTATATAATAGATACATGAATAGATATATTGTTCAATTGTACAATCAGACGATGTTGTAGTACTCGTCTTTTGTAGATTTACTCTGATCATTATTCATGTTCTGGCTCATCTTGCTTCAATACTGTCCATTATTATTTTTTAAATTACTTGGGTAAATGTCGAGATCCTCTCCTCATCCACCCCCCTACCTATTGCTTCATTCCCATAGGATTCAAAATTGTGGAATGCTTCACTACAATTGCCTTTGGGAAGGGTAAGCCTTCCCAAAATCAATTTGGGAAAGGTGTTCAGCGCGAAAGGGAGGAACTCATATACTCACTGCAGTGCTCAACAAACGAATGAATCATATGGTATACGAATTGGATTAGATATATGGATGTAGTGAATGTATTAGATTAAATGGTGTACACATTATTGGACGCGTGTCGTAGTCTCTCCTACAGACACCTTTTTGGCCGAGTAAAGAAATTTCAGTTTGAAAGACCTCGTTCCTATATATCATTATGGGTAACAAGTATAGTGATAAGCTAGTCTCCAGAACGCATACAATATCATTAAATATTCGTTACTGATATATTTTTCATTATATACTGAGAATATACAATACTTCACGATTTTTTGATACTTGAGATATGTATTGATCAATTTCAGGGAAAGGTGAAAGATACGATTTGACATGATTACGTAAGTTGAATTAAGGCAGTGACGCTCAGTGTACAAGTGTACCTTTTGTGTATTATAGAAGTGCATACTTTTAGGATAATATATTATTAAATAGTGTAACAATATAATATGAGAAATTATATCATTGATATACTGTTCATGATATTTTCCTTCATGATGGAACAGTTGGTAATGTAGTTGTCAATAATTGTTCACTATAGTATTATCTACACAGTGTTGGCTTCATCTGAAAGAAGGTGAAATGACACCTTGCTCTACAGTAAATTCAGCCGATCTACTATTTCACGAGAGCTATGGTTTTAACGCCATGTCTCGCCTTACTTTATATATAATCAAAGAAAATAAGGATAACCACTACCAGCACGAATCCAACCTTAATTGGAACTCTGCACTGTAAAAGCTAGTGCTGGCTGTAGGTTCTTCCTATACTCCCCACATCTTCTGGGTACCTGGGTTAGACAATAGTATTATCTATACATACTATCATTGTACCAACTTACCAATGTGTAGTGGGGCGAACTGTCACGCGACAAGCTGCCAATTGATGTAAGTAGACGTCGCGGGGCACCTAACACTGATTCTCGCCATCCCTCTGCAAAAATTAATAGAAACACGGAACACAATGAGTCTAGTTATTAACAGTTTTTTAATGTTCTTATTTCAATAATTGCCATTTACATCCATCAGTTGTACAACAAAGAAGTGCACACAGTTGTAAAACTGTGAAGTATGAAGTATAGGAAATATGTATGAAGAAGGAGGGTGTAATTGCGATAGAGGTTATAGTGTTAAGTAACGCGATAATTCAAACGTTGTTGGTTGTGGGGATAGTGGTGGTAGACAGGATAACGTCATTATGCAACGAATGGTATGATGGGGTAAGTTAACATAGATTGTGAGCCACAGGAGGGTTTAATAACGCTGCGGCTGGATTAAGTGTCGTATATCGATCCTTCGAATATCCTTGTCCCTCTACTTCACTCTTTTGCCCTCTCTATCAATTCTACGGGTTTATGTTGTCTTAAGTCATGTTTCCTAACTTATAGCGGGTGCGACTTTCATTAAACGTACCCATGACTGATCACCGTGTTCTAGAACTTCATCAGTGTCGTCGGGGTTGGTTGGTCGTATTGCGCTCAGATTCAGTGACAATTTTCCATCACCACAAGACCAACTCAACCCCTCACAATTCGATGATGAAGTGATGTTTTGTTCCATTTGGGGCAATAATGAAATACCGAACATCTGATAATTATTAAGTCAATTAAATGTCATGTCACTGTCGCATTTCATTAAGATGCCAAGTATCTCAACCAAAGGGAAAATAAACGCTTGTAGGAAATTTTTTTTATGAGTGCACTGAGTGAAGAAATTATTCGCATTCGATGAGATATGTTTGTGGAAAGTGAATTCTATATTCAGATACGAGAAGACGAATATTTATTTATAGTGAATATATGCAATGTTAATATAATTATGTAAATACATTTAAGTATATTAACATTGCTGTAATATGCGTATATTCACTATAAATATTTGTTCGTCAACGCGTATGGGAATATAGGATTCATTTTTCACAAAAATATCTCATCCAATGCAAATAGTTGTAGAATCACTTGCTATAGAACTTCCCTTTTTACTAGAACTTTTCTGGTGGAATTGTTAGCGCTCATATTCCATATGCAACTAAAAATAATAATATTACATATGAAAATAATTATGTCCTGATTTAAAAGTGGAAGATATTAGACGCTACTTAGTAATAAAAGAGTGGTAGAATGTAAAAGACTGATGTAAACTAATAGAAAGTAGATATAATAAATCCTCCTCAACGTGCACCTCTTCAATTTAAGTTTCCTCTGATTTTTGAGGAAAATGTTTCCCCTCTAGGTGCCCGTCGACAGACAAATTTTTCTGGAGGCTTTATGTTTGATCTGTCTATGTCACGTGTTTTCCTTTCTCTGCTGTTGTCCGAGACTGAGACAGAGGTGGTAGAGAAGAAAGAAAAGTTCCTGTCCTCTCTTTTTACTCCCTGGCTTCTGTATAGAAAAGAACTGCACCTTTTTATTGAGTAATTCCAACCCCGAGTCGTGCGTGTTAAGGATGGAGCGCTATGAATGCTTTCACCCTCGCTCATGCGTCCGGTTGCCTATATACATTCCTTATGGTATAGATGGTCCATAGAACGGACAACAGGGCACAGTAGTCATAGGGGCGAAGGGAAGGGAGAGAAAATTACCCTTTGTATATTAACTTGCGTAATAGAGATTTATTAATATAGTGCCCACGTAATGCTCATTTTCTCTTTAATTCTACGAACATATATATCCATACATTTATTCATATTATATAGTGTGGCAAAAATTTTGGTTAGGGTGAAAGATAGTGGCACATGGTGATGGTGGTTGGAATTTATTACATTAGGCAAAGCAGACTGTTGTGAATAAAACTTGTGGACGCGTACGCCCTCACATCACTACGTATATTTATAACATTAACGTCGCATGATTTTATGAATTACTTTTGAAATAAAGGAAAAAAATAAGCCGCAATTGTTGAGTTCGTTGGGATTAGGTGTCAACCTGACGAATTTGGCTGGTCCCTTTACTATACTACACCGATGGGAATAAAATGTCTGACTAAAAAATCTGTTTCCACTGCTGTTTAAAAGTGTATCGAGAGTTTTGTGTGTTTATATGTTCGGTATTTTATTTGTCTGATGAAAAAAAAAAAAAAAAAAACTGGATTCATCGATGAACGCGGATGTGAGCGGTAATGACTTTCATCCCCTCATTCGTTCACTTTCATTTTGTCTTCCCGTGATGTTTTTGTGATTGTTTCGGCTTTTACATTTCGGATAAAATTCTTAATTCAACGAACAGTGATAGAAACATTTTTTTTTGTTTCTTACCATTCTGAAATGGCGTCACGATATTTGATAGTGGTAGATAGAGGATGGGTTTTGGATCAGAATTGGACGGGGTAGAAGTATAGGGTGAGAATTCAAATCCGGATCTCGTTTGCACGTCGAATTAAACCGAAATAAATCATAAATATTAAACGAGGGCCTTTCTCTCGACTGGGGATTATGAAGGTTGGACAATTCTCACTACCTCACCCTCCTCCCTACTCACACTATCGCCCTTCACTTCTTTGCCTGGCTCATCTAAAAATTTTAAATGGTTTCAACGGGCTTACAAAGTTGTCGGTACACTGAAATTGCCCTGGAGGAAAACGTTATAGAATTTTCTGGCTAGAATAAGAAATTTTCACGACAATAGAAACCATTTGCATCATTACCCACTTTCTTTATCACTACCCCATGATCTTATTGCATGTATAGAGGAACGATTGTTCACACTGGAACATCATGAATTAATTCTTGATTAAATAAGCTGATTTTTTTTAGAAAAACGCATAATTTAATTTTTTCGATATATTATTTTTTTCGTGATATCAATGTCAACGAGAATTATATTAAATGAAGAAAAGATTGTCGAGTAATGGCGTATGCTAATCTTGGAGTGAGTACAGTCAATGCTTCATTGAAATCGCTATCCGATAACACCCACTTTCTCACATGTTTGCATCCAATCGCTTTCATGAAAAATCAATAGCCTTTATTTTCAATTTTTTCCTGATATTCTTATTTTTTATTACAGTTCTTGGTTTGATCCAAGCCGGGTATAATCCACTTTAGGTCAACTAAAATACTTTCAAAGTAGATTATATACAACGTTGAAATAAGTTTCAATTGACTTCTCAATAAGTCCCTGACTAGAGTTCGAATATATTGTCTTAATTTAATAAAGAATTATTTCATTTTAAAAAATTGAAAGACACACGTAATAAAAGAAAGATATATGAGGTGACTTTAAACGAGAATGTGTAGTTTAAAGTCTTGTATCCTGGGAGTTGTGTAGAAAAAAAGGAGGGAAAGTGCGTGCAGAGAATGGAGGAGAGCATGAGAGATAAAGGACAAGGTAAAGGCTTGAAAGGAAACACGATAAAAAAAAAAGAAAAGAAAAGTACACTAGAGACTCAGACAAAGGAAAACTCAAGCGCTTGCGGCATTGTTGCCCTTTACCCTCCATGCAATTTCACCGTCTCCTCTGTAGTTTTCAGGATCATTCATCCCATCCGCCCTTCTTTTAGCAGAGATCGTAAACTTGATCTTTTATTTTTTTTTTTTCTTCTGTCTTTTTTGTTCTCTATATGTCACTTGCGTTATCGTCACCACCTCGACATCATCCTAAAAGAACTAAAAGAACTCAAAGGACTTCTCGCCTGAATCCCACACCATACATCAATCTATATATATATATATACACACACACCTAAATACATGTCGAGGCGGAAAACGGATGTGTGTTGATTTGACACTTCCGCCAATCAACTAACTGTATCCATTTTGATACTGGTAATTGTTCGTCGTCCGACTCCGAAAACAAAACAATAAATTATAACAGAAAATAAAGTGATTTTTCCGTCATTCCTTTCAAACTTATATCACGAATTTATTCCGTTCAATATTCGTATGAAATATACAAACAATACGTGTATACAAAATTCCATATGAAAGAAAGAAAGGATTTATTGAAAGACATCAAAAATATTTATGCATATGTGTTGTGCCATTGGTATATATGTATGGGGATGTTGAAGTGTGCGAGGGTTGCTAACTTATGAATAAAGTAAGACGCTATTCCACGAGGTGGTAAACCAACATTCGCCCCTCCAAGAACTTCTCACAACTGACGACAAAGTCGTTTTTTCATCCGTAAAACGTTATGTACCCAAGTCGTTCCCTGCTATCATTTTGTCCCTTTTCCCACTCCCCTCCTTTAGATTCTGTCCTCACCATCATGAGTACCGTATGGGACACCGTGTTGCGATATGGATATCCACACAACGATAAAGTAGCATTAACGCGTCCCCATATGTTGCTTGGAGAAGGAACATTTATTCGACCGTTTGGACGTACGAGGATGCTTACGACTTATATATATAGCCATAGATATTAAACGCTCAAATAGGATAGTGATAATGGGATAATATAGCAGAGTAAAATGTTATATACACATAAAATATTATGGAAATATTTATATTGATTTGCAATTTATGAATGAGAAGTTTTATTTTACTGAACTGCGATGAAATACAGTGCGTAAACAGCAAGAAAAAAAGAACGCAATCGAGGCGGATATTCTTTTCTATTCTTCATCTGTTTGTGGCTATAGAACCCTCTACTGTATTTGTTGTAGTGTATTCGCAGTACGGTTCGTGCCCTTGCTCTTGACAACGGGCAATCGTGGCCAAAGGAAAGAGAAAAAAAAAAAAAGAACGATGTGTGTTATAGGGTAGGAGACTGGGGTGAAAGTGAATTGCTCACGGTAACGACACGTCGTCAGTTAATCAAGCTATTTCGCTTCTATGGGCTGGATGGGAATGAGGAATCTCGAAACGACTGGTCATCGATTTTCGTCGCACTAACCCTCAAGCCATCCCTCGTCGTTTTAACGTCTTAATAAAAATTTTCTCCATGCGGTTATTTATTTTCTTTTATATGTTTCGAATATCGTTGCATATTAATTTCGCATTCGTATCTGAATTCACCATTGCTTTTCTTGAATGTATTGTGTTAAGAATGAATTCTCACTCACGTCGCAATGCTAAGAATGACACGGCAATATAACTTTTTTTAAATTTTATTATATACACTGAAAGAAAAGTATTTTTGCTCCTGGAATTTAAAATATTACCGAGTCAATTTCCCTATGGTAAGAATACGTATCCTGACTGCAAAAATACTGGTATAACTCCAGCGAGGATACTGAGTTTACTTATAATGCTAAAACTTCAACTTGCGTGACTATTGGATACGTTCTGATGTCGTCGTAGCTTACATTCTCACACTATAGCAAATTGTAACTTATTCTGCGCGTTTTACTGTGTGTATTACCGCGATATATACATATCTACATAAATAAAGTGAGGTTATGTTGTGTTTTCATTTCAATATTGGTATTATTACTGCAGCAATGCCAAATTTCGTTGTGGTAAATGTACGTATCTTTCAATTAAAAAAAACTTCGGTATTCGTACTATGGGAATATCAATATTGCTACAACAGCAAGAAATATTCCAGAAGGAAAAATGCTGTTTTTTCAACGTATATGTATGTGAGTACAAACGAATCATTGTTCTCAATCGATCAACCAATTTTTCCTTCCTCTCTATCCTTCAATCTAGGTACTCGCCCTTTTTTTTTTTGTTTTTGTGAGGCAGATTCTGAGACACGATCTTATTTTATCTTGCGACCCCTTACACGATACGCGTTTGTTGCTTACCCTCTACTCATTCCATGGCTCTGATCTGTTCAGCCTTGGCCAAAACATCATTCTCATCCTCCAATTTCTCGTACTACCTATATACTTATATGATGGTGCTGTTGCTGCTCTCGAGTCTTTTTGTTCGTTGTCTCACGTTTACCACGGTCGTTGTGAAGGAAAGGGGATTGGTTAGCCTCAAGGCGACCAGTCCGAGATAGGGCACGTGGATTGTAGTAGTATAAGAGAGAGGAAACACGTGCACAGCGCGGTATTATAAGTGGATCCTATCTTTAGGGTTATAACTATGTATATATATATATATATCTTTTCATTCTTTTTTGCTGTACACCCTCCGGACACGGTTTTGCTACCGGAAAATTCACCACGTCCAATAGTCTATATAATTCTCAATAGCTTTTATTATCGCATCGATCCACTTTATCAAATATTATATCATCCTATACAACTGACAACGAACATCTTAATTTTATTTGAATATGAACATTTTTTATTTCTGTAGTTTCATATTTTTGTTTTCTGTATACAGTCTCCGGCTGAAGGAATCTGAAAGAGCAAAAACCCATTCCTTCTCTCATCTTGAATCACGTGCCTGATGTGACAGAGGTGGCCGAAAAAGTATGGGGTGACTGGGAGTAGGTGGAGGATATGCATAGGATGCAAGAAAATGGTGACAATGGCCGAATAGAAATTTGGTGAGGTATGTCTTAATATGATCCCATCCGAATGAGAATTTTTACGGCAATGCTGGTTGGGATAGTTACATAAGTTGAAGTTGTGTAAAATGTACCCTTTTTGGAAAATAATATCGTACCAGTTAAACTACCAATTGAATTCACTTGGTCACAGAATGCGAATTGAATCATTAACAAAGATATTTTTTAATTTCCAGGAATTAGCCTCTCCGCTTGGGAAGAAGAGGGGGATAGAGCTGGCGCCAGGTATGTGTAAGGGATTTATTGTTACAAAAAACAATTTTTCTGCTCTATTACAATTTTATGTGCTAGACACAAATTAAACCCTATACTAAGAAAAGACAACAATCCTCTTCTCCCTCCTAGGAAGTGTTTTCCTACTACTTGTACTCCCAAATGGCACTTTCACCTTTTATCCGTGTACTTATTCGAAGCAACCTTTTAAATGTTCAAATATCCATCAAATAGCACAATTTCCTAACCGATTCAATTTACCTCATTTCTCCTCCATCACATTATTGGCCTCGTGAATTTTTCTTTTTTGACCATTTTTAATCAACTGATGCAATTAATATTTGATCGATATAAACCTTCGTGAAATATTGTTACATAAATGGAGTTTGTTTCAAATATGGGGTTCAAGTGGGTGTTACGCGAATATAGTTCTTTACAAAACGTTTTATATTGCAACCCTCAGCAACACTCACATCGTCGCCTCCACTCCCTTCTCTGACACATGCACAATAATGATTTCTTGTCCGGAGAAAGTGCACATGGCAGTTCAATCGCTCTCATAATAATGAGATAGAATGCAAGCGTTTTGGAACGTGAGTGACATGTTGTTACCATGTGCTTGTAAGGACTACAAATTGGAAGTTATCACTGAGATGAAGTCTTGTGATTTCACAAAATATAGTACATCTTCACTTCAAGACCTACAGAATGTTCTGATGGAGTTTTGGAAGGTAGAATATTGTAGATAACAAGCAATTGATCACATCTGTTATCCCTGTATAATATTATCTATTAATTTTTCTTCAATTTGTTAGGTGAATATCGGGATCCTCATCCACACCCCATCTCTCCCGAAGTGTTCAAAATTGTGGAACGCTTCAATAACATTCCCCTTCTAAAATTAGTTTATTTTTTCCTGTTTATCTATATTGAAGTTGAAGTTTTTAATATTGTCTCCAATATCCTTGTGAGTTAGTCGTAAGATAGATCCATACTCTCAATATACGGATTGTATTTTGATTGATATTGAATCACTAATTGGGTTACTTTTCTCTCAATTTTCTTATTACAGGATTTGTACGGCTACGATTTACACGGTAACAATAGAAACCCCTTGGGGTTGACCCTGCTTCTGTTAAACCATGGTCAATACGGATGACCGTATAATGCCCAGTATTCATCAACAATATATACAACAACTCAACTGGAATTACTAGAACTGTAAATGGACGAAACGATATTGCCCCTGTGATAAATTTACAGCTGAATTTGTTGCTGTTTCGCATTGGTCCATAAACAAAAAATATCTCATTATAAACACTGTTCTCAATTACAACTAAAATAGCCTTATGCTATAAACAATAATTGAATTCTTCACAACATGAAATGAACAAACATTCAGAAATAACAAATTAATTCAAAATTATGAGAATTCATTCGGAAATAAGTTGTGTTGTCATCGTACATAGAACTCTATCTGTAACCATGAATCAAATTCAATGAAAAAAACATTTGTGGCCATAAAGACTCTCTTTCTATTTCCCTTTACGATAGATTTATGTTCACTCATAATTCCTATCACTTCGTCCCAATTGTCTCAATAACCTTAATGTTAATTCTGAATACGCTGAATAAATCTATCTAGCTATATGATTTGACACGGCGAGCATGATTAGATAATGATTTCGATTTTATTTTTATTTATTTTAGAATGAATTTATTGTTGAAATATTCATGAAAAATGTTTCCATATTGTATGTATATATAATGCGGAAAACCGTGTATTCATCCTCCAGTAAGTTCCAGACAAGGTATTAATAGTGAGAAATGCATGTGTATATTTATTATGTTGCGTTCACCCTCCCGCTGTTATATCTTGGTATACGATATAACATACAATTTGTCACTTCTCTTTTGTGTTCACGTGAGAATTGGTCAACCCCTCGCAATGTGGTTGCAATAAATCATCCATTCGTAAAACATTTATTTTCACTACAGAGCAAACCTATTTGTGAAAAAATATGTATAAAATATACGAAAAAATAGTTTCATTCACTTCTGCTTTCTTTACGAATTCATAAAAATGATTCTGAACATCCGTGTTATTCTCATCATGAGGTTGGAAAACGTATACATGTTCTGATTGTGATGTTACAATTGTTATCATGACCGGCGTTTCGTATCGTATATATTTTCCCCATTATTTTTACTGGATTAAAGCCGTGAATATAACTGTGACAAAATTGATAGCAGTTCTGTTGTAAAAATTGCAGCCAGATTTTTCCCCGTGTAAGAGTTAAACATGTGTCCTGTCGATGGCACACCTCAGCATCTGTATTTGAAAGAGGCTGGAGGCAACTCAGCGGGGCGCAAGTGTTATAAAAGGGGGTGAGTATACGACTCGCAACATTGTCAGTGTTCAAAAAGCCTTAGGGCCTGGTTGTCATGGTGATGCACGCCCCAAATAGTTATTTATTCACGCGACGAGGATTTACCCCAAATCAACCCCCTTTTCCCCCTCATCAACCCCCAAAACCTCCTAAAATTGCCCTTGGAGCTTGAAAATTTTATTTTCTTAAAAAAATGAAAAATATTCTTGTATCATGAAAATTAATAACGATGTCTTTGTGTTCCCCAATTAATTCTTTCAATATTGTGCGTTAATTCAAAAATGTTTTGTTATACTCAATGTATATTTTAATTGTGAAAGATTTCAATAGCAACACATTTTGATTCGTATGAATTCGTTGCTGTCTCGAATAATAAGTTGGATTAGCTTGTACTCTCCCTCATCGGTCACTATCTTTCCTATTTGTTTCCCCTTTTTTCTTCTTTTACCCCTGCACAGGCCAATGAGATTAGTTGGGTGCGATTAATTGATGGTAGCGCCTTCGAAAGACTTTCAGAACGTGATTCGAAGCGACAGCTTAGACGCATACTATTCCCAATGTTGGGGAGAGTGCGAAGAAATTTTTTGGGCAACATTGAGTCGGGGAGTTGGGTTGTATTGGGGGACCAAATGAAAGAAATAAAAGAAAAACCACACATATGTATGTGCCTACGTACACCTCCTCTCCTCCACCCCTAATATATATCACAAGGAATTTGTCGAGATTGTCAGTTTCGACTGATATCAACCACGCAGGATAAGCTATATTGGTAAATATCACCCTTGGGATTCTTCCCCTACACGTCCTAGATGATTTTGTGACAAAACATTTGCTTACTTACAATTCTTGGACATGGGCCAATCTATGAACATGTGGATATACTTGTAGTACTTTCGGTTAGTTACTTTCGTATTGTAAAATTTTGTTTTTGACAAATAAAATAAATTTTAAGGGTTATTGGTTTGTTAAAGTGTGAATGTAGGGGTAGCTAGAGAAGAAACATTGACTAAACGGTGAAAGGAGGGTATTCTTTACACGATCATGGATACACTGTTGGTGACTGATGAGGCGAATAATCGGATTTGAGGATTATTGAGCTCTCAACACTAGCCACAACACTTTCTCCTCTGTCTTTCTCTGTCTCGTTTTGTCTCTCGCTATTTCCTTCATTGTACTTACGAGTGTAGTTTATAGAGTACATTAACTCACCGAGATATTTAACGAACGATTGAGTTGGTAAACCCGATCACTTGTGGTTGATGCGTCGAGCATATTTCAGGGATGTTGTTTCAGTTTGCTGGATATTTTCATAATATTTTTACTGTTACATTGGATTGTAATCTTTAATTCAACATGGACGGCAGCAGTCGATACTTATGAGGAATTGGTAGAAAAAAAATGTGACATAGGTTTGTATAGTTGGTTTGAAAGAGTGTCGAAATAAGGAGGTCTAACCTCAAATTGCGCTTTGATGTCATAGTAATACCTTGATGAAAGAATTCTTTAGTTATCTAACATAGAATTTTGACATAATTTCAATTTTTTCATCAATTAAACAAAAGTGTTTTTTATCAAGGATTATAACCGCACTTGAAGCAACAATAAATACTAGCAAGTTTGGGACTTTGTTGAATATTCAAGTAATAGATTGATTTTTTCTGCTATGCCATATACTTCTCAGCCAATGAGAATAATTGAAAGGGTGCAGCACTCTTTCGAGATACTATCGTCATGTCTTTTGATAGGATGGATCTTCAATTGGAATATTCCTCCAAAATGACCAGGGTACAAAAAAAAAGCCGATTGGACTATTAATCTTGTATGTCAAGGGCGACAACGCCACAATGAAACTGACAAGAAATTTACGGTCATACATGGTACGTGAATTTTCTGATACTCTATTTATATTTTATGAATATGTATTCCTTTGACAACAAGTATTTATATGACTGAATCAAGAATATTTGTGTTTGATTGAAGAATGTAATTCTTTGTTCATTCCTATCACAATAAAACATTTACCAAAATTGAATTGTCCAATTAAGCCATCCTTAAAAGTCAATTTCCCCTCATGTATAACACAAGCTGAGTTATTTTATTCTTGGGTACTTGTAAATGTGATAATTCGTAATAATGAGTGAAAATAAATAGCTTAAACTAAACTAATATTGTTTGTTGCAGTTTGAATACTACTTTGGACGTAAGGAATGCCGATGTTTTTTACCATAGTCATTTTTAATAGTTGTTGGGGTGTTTCTATACGACACAACCAGTACACCAGTTTGCATTGTCAACCCCCGAAGATAGATAAGAGGGAGTGAGAAAAAGAGTGAAGGCAAAGGGGAGAAAGAGAGGTAGGGAAGTTCACCCTGATTCTATTGAGTCACCCTCTCTTGAACCGCGTTCTAATATAAATATTATTACAGTTTGATGGGGTTAGCTTGACATTGGACTACCCGGACAGCCTTCAAGTGCATTCATTCTTTCTTTTTCTTTTTTTTTTTTTCATCATTGCAATAAAATTCCATTCGGCGCGTGGCGCATTTAGATACTCATATGCATTGTTGACAATACTCAATAGTTTGTACTCGGCAGATCAGAGCTCGTATTATTTGTAAAATCAAACAATCGCATAGTTTATTCATTCCATTTTTAAAATTTTTTATTCCTCGGTAACAATGACATCTTTAATAACCGGTTTTCAACAATTATTACATTGATTCTATTATTTGGATATTACATTCGCATCGTTCGATATATACTTGGGGTTAGTTATGTATTCAATTGGAATTATTAATATATCTTTTTTTGTATTGGTATTTCGTATTTATTTTATTCTTCCCTCAGTTTCTGCTTTTTTTTTTTTTTTTCGCAAATATACATACATAAATACATGGGGAGGTGTATAGATATACTGTTGCATATGAATGCATGGTTGTATGATATACATACATACACATATATATTAATACACCTGAATGAAAGAAAAAGGTGTTCACGTCAGTGTTATCAGAATGAACATGCATAATGATGCATAAGCATAATGAACAAATTAATTGCGACTATTATTTTTTACTTTCTCTTTTCATTTTATTATTTATTTTTTTTTTTTTTTTACGATTTAATTTTCTTGCATATAGCATGACACAGCAATTAGTTTTATTCTTGCCATTTGATATGATTATCAACAAGTACGATGTCTGATAAGTTTCTTAATTCCAACTAGTATTATCATTTATTACTTATTTGTTCATTTGTATTTCTCATTACTTAAATATTTTTTCGATTCAGTACATTCACTTTCAATGACTGTCACATGTTTTTTATTTACGCGCATTTATTCAAACTCGTATCGTGGATTTAATTCCACCAAAACATTTTGCCAAATGATCAAAAAATGATGAAAAACATTTTTTTTTTTTGCATTTATACATTTATCTACTTATATGAATATATTTTCATGTACATGTATATTATTGATATATATTTTCATTCATTTTTTATTCACAACATCAATTCAATCAATCTAATTTTTATATTCGTTTCTCTGGAATCTTTCAGTCAACTCATATATATTTTGTATTTATATATATCTTTATTATTTTTCATTATCGTTATTGTTACTTTTATTACTTTCACTACCACAACATTCGCGATATGTCACAGAATAGGCGCAATTTGTAAATAAACTTTTGCTGAAGTTGTTGCAAAAGTGCACATACTTATTCACGTTTATTATGCATACAATGAATTCACTTATTAATTTATTTATTTATCAGTAGTATATGTACAAGTGTATTAGAAGAAGCTACTAGTGAAACCGACTCAATGCCTCATATTGGAAAAAAAAGAAAAAAAAAAGAACGCAAGATCAATTTTTGAAACGCCAATAGAATTATCTAATTTTTTTAATTATACTACAAATTTAAGTCTTCTATGCGGAATGACATATCGTGAATAATTTTTTTGTTATCACTATTTTTTTATGCGTATGTTTTTGTTCGTTTTTTCCCATAATCCTTTTCTTTTAATTTTGATGTGGATAAATCCTTAGATGTAATTAGCAATAATAATCAGATTATTGGAGGACAACAATGAGGTTCATATTTTTCTTTGGGATGCAAGTCAGATGGGGGAGCAGAGTGAACGATAGGAAGATTCGAATAGTATGTCTATTTCCTCGTTATTTGACTTTTATTTGTGTTATGAGCACTCTTCAAAAGTGGATTACTTTTATTCGCGATAATTATTATGATTATTCCCGATTGATGTATGTTATTTGTTAGCATTCATACCAATGACTAAGTGGGAGTTCAATATTGATTTATATTCAAATCGAATTGAAAAGTTTTCATATATAAAGTTATTTAATAAACGAGTTATACTTTTTATCAATTGTTAATTTCAACCTATCTCTCCTCTGTTATTTTTAGTGTTAGAGGCACTGGTAAAATCAAAGCGGTAAATTACGAATACTTTCGAATATCATTCCAGAATGAGTATTCTTTATTAAGAGTGATGATACCTCTATTATTATTCTTTTCTTCACTTGTATCACCTTTCGAAATATTGACAACTATAGTTGAGGACATTGATGACGGAAATACTTCCATATGCTCTATAATTCAGGGCTTCTATCTATCGAACGAAATAATGTGAATGAATGTAAGCAATAAGTGAAAAGAGAAAAATAAATAATATCGTTTCCTCATATGCACTAACTGGGTCCTCTCATACTTGAAAAAAAATATATGCCCACTTGAAAAAATAATGTCACAAAAATACAAAAATGTGTGCCTACAGGTTTTTATTTCTTTAGAATACTCAAATTATTCGATGGTATGTTCGATCTATATTAACTAATTAGTTATTCGCACTTTTCACGCCCGACCTTCGAAAAATTCACTTGGAACGAATTTCTCCCTCAACAACATAAAAACTCAAACCCGATCTTTTCATTTGATACGGAAATAAGCACCACCTAATATATCCTTAAACACTATATTGATCATGAATCTAAGGACTTACACATTAATAAGACATTATTTTCTTATGTCTTGTTATTTTTGGGTAACCGTGAAACTGATAATGGCAGACATACTGTCGTATGTCAGTACATTGAATCACGGTTCCCTGATATGTTATCTTGGTTCAGCAACAAATTTATTATTATTTATTTATTATTCTCTTTGTAAACAAAGCATAAAATAACACTAAAGTAACACTGATCGACAAAATTCCCTTGCTGATTGGGAGTTTTGAGCGATCTCTGCGATTTAATATTCTTTCGATACTTCCCCTTCTTCACAGATGGGGAAGTCGATTGGCTAGTTGAAAAAAAAATTATGTTCATCAAATCCATTTAATCACTTGCAATCCATAAAGCCGTGAATCTGATAATCACCTCCACAAAAGAAAAACATCAATAACAATAATGCCACGTGCTTAACCGCTATCGGTAACTGGAAGCCTGTCATGAAGACTAGTCTGCAATTCTCAACAGCCTCCAGGCTCTTTGCATTCTTTTTCGCGATCATTGATAACATTTAGCTGATATTCACTAATACATTCCTTGTCTGAAAGGATTGCTATCACCCGCTGATCTTTGTTCGGGCTCCGCAGCTCTTCTGAACGGATTGGCACCGGTAGACGCTGACTCGTTGGGTTCAACATCTTGATTGAAGTGCCTTTGACCATAGTTACTTTGTCCGTAGTTATTTTGCTGAGCATAGCCTTGATTGTACTGTTGATTATAGGTGGAATGTCCGTAATTTGACGGGTCTTGATGAGTAACAGAACTTTCTTCTGCGTATCCAGATTGATAGGGAACATCCATTCCTTGATCGACGTTAGTTTCCATACGCGTTTGCGTCAAGTGATTGCCTACATCGCTGGAGATAGGTCTTTGCTCTTGCAATACATAAGTCTGATATTCTTTATCTGGTGGATCTTGCATAAGTACGTTTGCTTCATCTTGAAATGGTTTGAAGTCGTAAATGTGCCGTAAGTAATAAAGAACTGGAGCATAAAGCAAGTTGGACAAAGCAATTCCGACATTCAATGCTGTGAAACCGATCGCTTCAACCACCCCACCAGCTATGATGGGCCCTACTGCATATGCAACACTGTATGATATATCCGCAATGGCGTAAATGCTGCCATAAACGGACACATATCGGACGTCCACGAGATAACCCAATGTTGGGAGAAGTGCTGTATCAATCAATGCGATCCCAAAACAGATGCCACAAATTGGAATCATCAGAAACTTGTAAGATGTTGAAAAAGGAATAATAAAGCAACACAATCCTTCAAGTGCTAAGCCACCTGCAGCCATTACCCATTGATATTGGGGATACTGTTTGGCCATCTTGACCGTTATCATAACACCAAATACATGAGGGAAAAATGCCGGCAACCAGATCATTCCCATTTTCCAATTGTCCTTTGTTATGTGATCCTCCATCCATAAGGAAATGGTGGGTTCCAAGAATGCCAATGCAACATTCGACATCATCAATGCACCTGCGCAAACAGCAATATACGGATCCATAAAGAGGCGCCATATAGGTACGGTCGCGACACGTTCTCTGGTACGTATTTCTTTCAATTCTTTCAATTGTTCCTTTATCGGCTTCATCACCAACAACAACATGAATCCATCAGCCAAACTAACAAACGCTAATATCAAAAAGGGCATTTCTTTGCCGGCAAATTGATAGAGAGCACCACCAAACGGTGGAGCAACCAAACAACCAAAACTAATGAATGCCAGAGCAATACCCAATGCTTTAGAACGTTCAGCCTCTTCTGTGAAACGATCAGCGATCATTGCCAAGCCGGATGTATCAGCAAATGCAGAGCCGACGCCTTGAAGACTTCGAGCAAAGAATAGGACGCTATAGCTTCGACCACAAGCGAATACTGCAGTAGACAAAAACATAATGCACAGTCCAATCATCATTGGTATGTCATATCCAATGCGGTCAATTAGGGCACCAGAGAATGGATTAACCATCAATTGAACAATGGCTTTAGAGGCGAATAGTATGCCCGTCGCTGAATCTTGGCCATGATGTGATGGTGGTCCAGTTGTGTTTGTTGGTCCAGGTTCCTCATCGTCAAAGGCACCGACGTATTTCAGGTAATCGGGTATTATTGGAACTATTACCATATAAAGCATGTTGTCCAATAGAAGTGCAATTGAGACTATCACGAGGATGAGAGTTCGCTGTGACTTAGGCTCTTGCAGCTTGTCCCACACGATGTCCTTAACTTCACCCACCTCCAAATTAATCACCGGTATTTTGAAAGAAGTCATTATTGCTGGTGAAATGTTGCGATTCGCCTTGATAAACGATTTGATCAAACCACACAAATCGCCACCAAAAACAAACTCCCAGTAAGACAGGAATTTATTTTTTATTACGTGCTGGTTCTTCGTTTGATTAGTTTTTGTAACTTTACAATGAGCTAATGTTCACATCCGGAATCGCAATTTGGTGATGGTGCGCTCTTGATCGAAGCGGCGCACATCAGGCCGGGCCGGGATTAACCTACAACAAATCACCGTTACACGGTTAGGAATCATATTGTTCAGACATTTCCGAAATAGGTCTGAATTCATTTAGGAATTTTGTAATTTTTTTCAAAGGTATTTTGGAATAATTGGGGTGAGCCCTGGCCCGGCCTGGTCAGCGCAACTGACTCATGTGCAATGTTGAAAAATATATGCTCATCTACGAATTTATCTGCGCGTTTATTTATGATTTTACTAGGAAAAACACGTTCATAAACAAATGTTTATGTTGATCCGGGGGATGTGCAGAAGTTTCAGATGCCGGGTAAAGGCTCCCCTCTTCATCAAACCTGTCTGATATCAATTCGTTAAATCGATGCTCATATATCTAGTTACATAAAACAGTTTCCCATCTTTTTTTCCATTGCTATTTTTTTATTTATTGTCCAAAGTAAGGGTTCATGATGGCTTCATGGTGAGTTAGAGAGAATGAAAGAAGAGAACCTTTACTTTGTACAATTTCTGTTCACTGGAGATCTGAGTGAATGTCTCATTTCTCGTCTTTGGAGTGTTGTAGTAAATTTCAACACACTTGGATAGATATAAATGGTACTTCAAGGATTAGAATAGGGAATACGAAACTTTATATCGCACTTGCATTCGCATTGTGACATCATCATAAAAATGGTTGTTACTGTATTGTTTCAATTAATTATATTATGACATAGTAGTAATTGCCATAAAGTGGGGACGCAAACATGTAAGAACAAATGAGAATAATCAAGCAGAATAATTAAACAAACTCACCAGAATTGATGGTAAACCTTTGTCTGAGGGTGGCGGCAAGACGTTGGGGCCCCGCCAACGCCGGTAGTCCGGCGAGCAAGCCGCTCAGGGTTGATGTTATATCGTCGTTGGTGGCGTCCCCGTCCTTCGTTTCACCCGACGGCTCCACCTTGGTTACACTAAACCCCGGGCCCTCCACCTTTTCAGCCGAGTCCTCTACCGAGTCTGTAACGAAAAGCGTAATATCGATCGTCATAGTACCTGACGACCCAGAAACCAAAGAGAAAAATAAAACGACCACCCTCCAACACTCACACCACCTTCTTCCTTCTCCACCCACCCTCCCAAGTTTATTCGCTGCCTATCCTTTCCGTCCATCCACACACAATCAAGTAGATAAAAAAAAATAATTCACGACCATTATTAATTAAAAGACGACACTCATCATAATTAAATTTTTTACCCCACATTTCAATGACTCATCCCACCATCCAATTCCAAAGACGACATCACGTAAGATCAATTTTAATGTAACACAATTGTTGCGAAAATTGAATGATTAATTTTCTCCTAATATACACTCAAGAAATTTCCTAACTACCATATACTTATCTTTTTGGACAAAAAATTCGCCCCGAATGATGAAAATTAAATTATGTACCAGTAGATTAAATATTAAAGAGAACTCAAAAAGGTGGAACAATTAAGGGGGAAGGGGGTGGTAGAATTTTCTTTCACGAGGGATTATTTTTACTTACGCAGACCGATGGGCTCCCGATAGCAGGGACGTCCCGGTATGTCTCTTCGTCGGGGTTGCTTTGGAACGTCTGTCAACGAAGTTCTCCCCGCCACCGTTGCTGCTGCCACCCCTCCATAACCACCCTCTTGGCGGTGTTTGCGGTTGCGGCGTAAACTGCGCATGTATATCATTGTAGTGCGGTGATTGGTTGAATATTTGTTGTGCGTCAGCCTCCGCCCCTAACCCCCTGTATACGCCCTTTCCTTATCCTCATCCCTCTTACCCCCCCACGTCTGTTTTCGTTCCCCGGGGACTCGACAGGTATAGCACCACCAGCGGTCGATGCTGCGCGGGTATTTCTGGCACCAGGTCGATATCTCACCTGTAACTCTTAATTGTATTTATATATATGTGCGCGCGCCCACGAGAGCATGCAGGCTAATGGTGCGCAAGTGTCACTGTCCTTCAACATGAGATTCTCTTGCTGAAACAATGATGAAATTTGTTTCTTTTTTAAATTCATAAAAGTCATTTCAAAAAATCTAAACATTACATTTTGTGAATAGTGAATAAAATAAGGCGATGAGATGTCAACTTGGACTTGTCGTTTATGTATTAAAAGAATTACACAGTTATGAAAAATAAATATGAGAATCGAGAGAGTCACTTTGGGATTCAGTATTTAAATACGTCTTGGTTGTTATGTGAGTGAATTGTAATTATGTTACATTATTTTGTTTTTCTTTTTCTTTTTTCAAAACAGGAGTGGTTTCACCTTTATTATTCACAAGCGTTTCAGTCTCTTGCGTGTTCGGTCTTGACAGGAAATTAGAAGCAAACCAAATTGTACGCTGTCCCATGCATGAAATTTACTGGAATCTATCGTAAAATAATTAACATTCACCCCATACTAAATGATTCGTGTTTATTAATATATGTAGGGGAGTCAGCAGAAATGAACTCTATTAGAAAATTAATATAAGTCTGATCAAAAAGTAGATTCTGATTTATTTATCTTTATAAATATTAGTATATATTTCATTTGCAATAATATTTATGTAATACTATTTCTTATTCTACTAGATTAGCGACATATCAATACAATTTTGGCTGATTGAGTGCTTGATACTTTTAATCACAAGTGGTAACACAATATTCAAAAAATAATTTTTGTTACTCCTTGTAACATTTGAATATTATTAAGCAATTGATATCATCAATCTATCTATCATGTATCTCAAATGTACTCATATGATATCTCGTATGAAACTAGATTGAAGTTCGAAGCGGATAAATTTTTGGAACTTTGTTACCTAATATAAAAAATTACCAAACTTCTATTTACTATTTTTAAATTCTGAATGAAGTTTTAGAAATTCTCCGTAAATTCGAAATTAACATTTGTTTCCGGTACAAATGTGAGAGGAAGTATTTCAATCAACTCTGGATCAATCAAGAAACTCTGGAAACAGGAACTTCTTTTTTTTACAGTGCAGCATTAGATGCGGTGTATTTAATCAATTAAATAAGTTCATACAATTGATGATAGAACAATCTATTTGATTCACCACAATAAGCACTGATATCATAACAAAACTGTAACATGGGATGACACGTGAACGTTCAACTTGTGACAAGAGCCAGTTGTGTCGCATTTTGTCTCATGCAGGATTTTCACGGCATCCACTGTTCAAATGTAAATTTAAAAATTGTGAAACTGACGAAAACTGGCGAAAATTGTTTATTCCTAACGTTCGTACATCATCGACAATTATCATCGAGAACATCACGAGAATGGAGTAAATACAGGAAAAAAAAGACAATGCAAAACACGTATATATTTAAACGCGCGTTACGTCTACGTGCGATGCAGCGAGACGTGACCTGCATTCTCGGTCAAACTTATATACTTATATGTGCGTTTATGTATGTAATGTTTTTTCACAACGATCCGTGGAACGAAAGAATAGAAATTGCCGTGTGTAGACATACATAAGAGGCATCTCATTATGGCGTTGAACGACGTGGCGTTTGTTCAACGTTAAAGACAAAATCCAGAAATATGCTTGACATAAGTGAATTGTGATATTGGTTTGTTATGTAGTAGTGAGTTAGAAAGAAGGAGGTAGAGAATGGGAAGTCACAACACTACTCTATTGCGACCCAATAACAATTGCCTTTCTATTTGTCTTCTTCAGACTGTTTTATTCAATTGTTTATTTTTGCGTCATAAAAAATAAACATTTTACTGTGCACGCGAAATAAAGATTACAATGTATTCCAATATGTTTTCAGTTACATTGAAATTATTTTTATTTTTTAAAATAGGACTGTCAATTATTTTACTCCTGTTTCGGGTGATATGATTCGAACCGCTGGGTAAGAGAGTTGTCGTTAAGCGTGGAGTAGTAAGTTGAATACCAAATTGAAACAGCATCCGACTGTAATTCACTCCCTTCCGATCGAAATCTTTTGTTCTTCTTTCTTTCACTCATTGCTGCTCCCGTAACTGAACAAATCTCGCGTGATAATTCCATTTTCTTTTTCTTCCTTCAATTGAAATAAGGACTGCGGTAAATACCTGAATTTATTCGAGTAAAATATTCTTGTCACATAAATTATTTTCCGCCACAGTTAATCAATAAAACAATATGACTATAAAAAATGTATCCATATCAAAATATTTTTGTATTCGTACGATACAATGTCAAGCCAAAGATTTCAGAAACGTTCATTCTCTATTCTTACAGTTTTAACATTGTAGTCACTTGTCAAACACTCTGAAACACTTTATTTTTGTTCTTTTTTCAATTAAAAATAAACATTAAATTGAATTTGAAGTGTTTCGAAATTGATTACAAAATAAAACACCTGACTCGATAGTGCAACAGAAGTTCCAATCCATTCTATCGAAAGACATGGCGATAATATCTCGAAAAAGTGAAGCATCTTCAATCTCTGTCAACAGCTGAGAAATAGATTGTGGTTCAAGAAATTGAATTGAAAAATATCGATTCTCGATTTCAGCACAACACACGAAATAACCAGCAATACTAACTTCATTCACACTCATAAATCAGTTATTTTTATGATTCCAAGTATAGACATGGATGCAAATATATATGTGTGAGATGAGAGTGATGAGTGGATGAGTGAAGTAATAGTATTGCGACGTGCAGTCCACCGCCTATACTATATATGTATATATGTATACTGTTCAATGCACGTTGTAATTTTATATTGCAATATGGAGTCGCGCAATATCAGTGCAAGGTGCGCCCTCTTGCGAGTGCGTCCCTCAAGCGCGCAATTAACAACTGAAACGTGCGCTTGAGTCACGTGCGTATAAATATACATGTAGGGTGTAAATATGGGAAAAACGTGATACAAAAGAAGAGAAAGAGGAGTTATTCACATTAACGTATACACATACACATACACGGATATGCATATTGGCCCGTGTACGAGATTGAGATCCATGCGTGAGAACACCTATGTTTCGCAAGGATCTTCTTTCATATGTATATGCTTATGAACCATCCATAAATTGTTTCTCACTCTTAATCTATATAAAGTTTAGCATATATCTAGAAATATGTAGATTATTTTTGTTTATAAACAGCCGTTATTTCATTTGAATATCCAGTAAACATCAACACCAACAAATTGATAATAAAATAATGGTGAGAATATTTCTTAATGAAACGATAACATGCATTCTAAATATAAGAATAATAAAACAGTCATCGAAGACACATGACGTAAATATTGCAGGAAAAAGAAGCATAAACGTACATTGATCATGAGGTTGTTTATATTATGAAAACAAAAGAAACAGACGGGTGAACTGACTGGTGAATGTCTATAGTGGTTTGTGACGAGTTCAGTGAGTGTTATAGGCTCATGGTCCCCTTATTTGTGTATTGTTAGTGGCGGGGGTGCAAGCGTGGTATGCCTCAGGCGCGCTCAAGCGAAGGCGCTGGGTTCCGCGAACAACGAGTGGAACGAGTAGAAACGAGTAGAAACGAGTCCCTCTGTTTGATCCGCAAACATTGTAATTGCCTAGAATATTATATTAGGTACGCAGTTCTTAACGTGGGGGTGGAAATTGTCGATTGGAAAAGGGATGAATGGGAACAATGTCTATACTATCGCGCTGTAATGGGACAATGTCTTTTTTCTTCAATAATGAAGCATTTGGCTGGAGAATACAAATAAAAATTGTTTTGTAGTAAATTATAGAACAAAAATATCTTATCTGTTACAGTCAAAGTTTATGTGTGGCTGCTGGAAAAAATAAACAAATTAAATCAATCGACAGTCAATCAAGTTGCAGATGTACGAGTTTGTTTGAAGTTGACTCGTATATTATAATCATTTGGTTTTATTCACCTTTTTGTCAACAAATTCACGATTTGTTATAGCATATCCTAAAATATTTGTTTCCCAAGTTTAGATATTTATTATTTTGCCTTGATCAAATCTTCTTTACTCAGTGTACATTTCAATTTGTTTATGATAGAAAAACATGTTTGCCGAAAGTTGAAGGTAATATATTTTCAGAAAAATTTCATTGCTTAACTAAAACTTTCTATTTCTATTTCATATTTAGGAATGAGAATCGTAGTTGCTAAAAAAAACAACTAATCTCTGTTAATTAGAAGATTGTAAGTGTGATAATTGTAGGGAAGTATGGAACATATAGATTAAAATGTAATGGAGGAAATAATTATAGGTAAATTTAATGATGATAACAGAGAACTTCCAATAGGTGAAAATTAATTCGTTGTAATGATGCAAGAGCACTTCGTCCGTAACACAATGGTAATGCAAGTGTGTTGAAGAGTTGGTTGAAGTTTATTATGCGTGAATATATAACAACATCGAATAAATTTCTTTCATTCTGTATGCACATTTTTTATAATACATAATTGATTCATGGTGGACAATTATGTGACACGTTGAAGTGTTATGGTAATGAAAAATCTGCAAATCAATTATTTTAGCGTGACCCATGATCAACTTGTTAAATATAGTAATCACGTGGGTGAGATGTTAGTGTAACACAGCATGCCTCCTGGTCACGATAATGTTGAACGCATGTCTGCATGACGTGTTTAGAGCCGACACCAATACTGTTGCATAAGTCCACTGCTCACTTGAACGTATTGTATGATAATTTTATTTCCAGGCAATCAATTTCTATTCTGAAATAGAAAAAAATATCATTTTCACCTGCGTCATTTTTGTCACAATTGTATATTCTTTATTTAACACGTATCCAATTGCATTAGGTTCAATCTTGACATTTATTACATTATTTATATCGACCTGAAAACCTTTCTCCTATCAACATCGATCCCGTAAACGTGACCCTGCCATATTTATCTCGTCTCGTCGCGTTCAGTTTTACATCACTTCACATCAACTAATCTGATCACGTCTTATCTTTCGCCACTCATACATATACCAAATAACATAAAACTTCAGCTCCAGAAAATTTTAAACGAAAGAATAAAGAGAAGTAATCAGTGAGTAAAGTTGAAGGGTGAATACTTGTATGAAATCGATTCAACGTAGGCCACGGTCATCTGTGTATACATGTACATAATATGCATATATATCTGACTCCCTTATATATTCCTCTACATGTTGGTCACATTGTATATTTTCTTATTCACATTTCAATAACTGGCAACATGAACCACCGATAGAAACAAATTTTTTGGTATATCAATGAGTGATTCATATTTCTCATTATTTTTTCTCATCATATTTATTCATTAAACTTGAAGATTAAATTATTCGACAATTTTCTAAAGATTGAACAGTGAAAATATACGAAACCCATATTTGACAGTAAGAATTTATATGATATACAAATGTTATGATCAGTTGACAGTGTACAATTCTAAGTTTACAGTAAAATATCGGAAAATGTCATTATTATGGTTGCAACACAGTTTTAGTTATGGGCAGAATGGAGATATGGTATTAAAGTGAAGGTGGGGGTGTACAAAAGTTTAGTGACAATTCGATTCTAAGTAGAAATAAGTTGAATAAGAATCGAAGCTGTAGCCGGGAATATTCCCTCTGAAATGAGATTCAGTCAGGGTCTTTACTTTCCCTCGATACGTCTTAAATTTCCAGTTGGGTTGGTAGAACATAGTTGGCATTAGAAAATAGTTGCGATCTACTTGCAGTATAGCAATTTTTTTCAAATTGGTACGAGTATGTGTTTATTTCTTCGCGTTACGATATTAATGCAACACCAATTACTGTTAATCATAGACTCCATTAGTATGGGGAGACGACAAATCTACTGATGTGATATAACATTGAGGTTAGAGATGCAATAACGTTCGGGCTTCCCCGCATTGATTGATCAATGTTATTAGTATGGGACGTGTAATTTCAAGAATGGCGCTATCAGATAATTAAAAATTCTGTATGTAGAAATTTAATATCGAAATTGAAATTGTTATGTCAGTTTCAATTAGAGTTTTGGTTCATTAAGTTGATGAGAAGTACACAGAGAATCTGCTACTGGCAGGATCCTATTTTTTTACTAGAATTATATTTAAATGCTTACAGAAAAGAAATGATATAAAAGTTGCAGCTGAATCAACACATCTCATATATTATTGAATTGTGTTTGAATATATTCAGTAGATCAATTTCTGAATTTTCCTATGATGATCTAAAAAATGAGTAGGATTTCGCAAAGAATTTAATAAGAGTGTACGAATAGCTTTGGGATTAAATCGAATAGATCAGAAGGATTAAACACAGAAGTCGAACTGAGTAATTCGACTTTCCAATCGGAATTTTGTCGAACACAGTGCTCCCCAGTAACTGGTCCGACTTGAGGCTCATATGGCGAGTTAAAGAGTTGCCCTTCCACTTCATCAAGAGCAGAGTTAAGAAGAGGAGGAAATAGAATTCTCCCGCATCTTTTTTCGCTTTCATTCGCATAAGGAGAGAAGGGGAGAAAAGTCGCCTTCCTCTATCTAAATGCATAGAGTGACGTCGAATATTACTTGCCGGCTGGCACGGGTGGAAAAAACACTTTTCCTATGGATGAGGAGAATCGGTCAGTCTAAGGAGGAGTACGGTTTAGTAAAGTTTTGAAAAGGCCCCCAACGTTGACAATTTCTCCTCCATCGGTTCCTCACTATCATGCTCATTGTTTCACCGTTCTCATGTGTAACTTATAAACTGTAAGTGAAGGTAAGAGTGTTTCACATTAAATAAAATTTAACCAATGTATGTATTAATCCCCACTTTTATTGTGATTTACAGATATTCAAATGATGAATGAACATTACCAAGTTAGAAAGAACCAGGAATAAATGTGGAAACAGGAAATTTAGTTACTCGATAGCCAAAGAAATATTGGACATTAACATAAAAATGAGAAGCAACACTGTTTCCAACTGTAAAAGTTGAGATTCTGACGAAATTGATCTGCGGGAACTTGGATTTTCTACATTCTCTTATAAAAGATCAGTGACATCCTGCAGTTGGTAACGCATTTTAAACGCATTACAAGAATGAATGTCCGTGACAGGTATAGTGTCGATTAGTGGAAATTATTTCCAAGACTACTGTTGGTGATTATTGAACTGATGAAGATATTCTGTTCTCTCAAACCGCACGGGGCCTTCCAAGTAGTCCATTATCATGCGAGCTGGAGCACCGACCTGAAGGGTAGCCAAGCCATCATATTTTCATGGATAGGTCTGGTATAAAACGATGATACATGAATTTTTTTGGTAACAGGAGACAAGTACTCAAGAGATTAGCCTCTGAGTATGAATTACCAATTAAAATCTTTTCACAAACCTTAGCTATAATGTTATGCTATCAAACATGAGCAAGATTGATGAGTAGATTATTGCGGATTGGAACTGGCTGTTCAAGTATTCCGTTAGCAACTGATGAAGGCCATGAGCATATCATTACATTTTGTCGATTAGGGAATGTCAGAACCAATACTGTGGGAATATAATAAGTGAAGATCCAAGTTCAAATCCCGGTTCAATACGATCCATTATTTTGTCTTTAATATCTTGGATGGATATCAAGATCTTCTCTCCTTTCCAGAAGTATTATTAAATTGTGAAACGCTTCATTACAATTCCCCTCACCCTTCTCATGATAGATTGGAAAAACACAGATATGTTCCACAAGAATAAATCTCCAACGACACCTGAAACAAATGATAGCTCATCAGAGAACACTCCATATTGACAAGTATTCGACATCTTCTGTTACTGATAATACAAGCGATATATCAGCTGTGATGGCACAGGGTAATTTTAAACATATATATCCCGTACGGGGTTTTTGATGTTGATGCTTCCATGTAGTCTGAAATTACAAACCTGAACCTGATTGTTCTTTGGACATATGTAGGACGTAAAGTGGAGAATAGAAAACAGAGCCACCGGCAATTTGGGAAGCTCTCACTTTTGTTGCTAGTCAAAATGCAGTTTGGACTCATGGTGGCAATGTTCGCCAATCCCAGCACGCACAATCCGGTATGAAATCAATGCTAAACGTTTCTTTTTAGAAACCGGGACAGTTATATATTTTATATATATTCGTGTTCGTCTGCTAAGTAGAGAATGGATATCCGCGTATATGTTGTTTATGTTGCAAGAAATCATTTCACCGTAACGTGAAGGAAACAATATGGAATCATATATATATATATTGTTTCACGCATTCATTTTATCTCGCTCTACATAATTTAAAACATCATACAAATGAACTTAATGATTTATTAACTGAAGTAATGTTAGTACCCACTTATACTATTTTTCCCATAGAGTCTTGTTGTTTTTGAATTATGAAAAGATGTTGAAAATAAAACTGGCAGCTTTCAAGATGAAATATGGAAGATATGTAGAAACATTTTTTCTTCCTGAAATTCGAACGTCGATTGAAAGAATACCGATTGGAAATCTTTACTGTGTAACCTTACTATATCGAACCTATTGACCTGCAACTTTGCATTTGTATACTTAACGTTTGGTCAACTTCATAACGTTCATTCATATGATGAAGTGTTAATTTGTTTGTTTTGATTTTTATATAAACTACACGTCTAGACAGAATCTTTCAGAGAAGTTGATATACAACTTGCGAACCTATTGTATATTCACTAAAATTGTTTCACAGTGAAACTTATCATTTACTCTGAATTTATGTTTTGTGAAATGTATTAGATAGTTCACGTAATCCTTCATTGTGTGAACATAGGCGATAGATGTATATGATATACTTGGCAAACATTGATTTGTCCTCGAACTTCTACTGTATCGTGAATCAGCGTTATCTTCAAATGTCATCGCAAATTAAATATTTCGCGCAGGTACATTGTGTTTCGATCGTTATAAAATATGAATTCAAGGTTGATTGAGAAAATGATTCGAAGTTTATGCGGGTCAAACCAATTGTTGTTTCTCTATGTTCTTTGAAATTATATATGAAACTCAGAAAAAATCGCAAATCTGTTATGAAGAATCCATAAGTATAAGTTGCAATATTTCGAGCCGTGTGGTCTGATAGAAACGAATGAAAAACGCAATGTTCAATAGCAAAAAGATGATAAAGAATAAATACCACACAAATTTTGAATATTCTTATCTGTATTAATAACACATAGGAGTAAATGTACGTAATATAGTATTATTGGTGATGTCATTATAATTCCCAGGAAAAATTACAATAACTCAACAAAATTTGAATTTGTTGTCCCACCTCATTTTTTAAACCACGACAAAACGGAGTTAGTATATGCGTTTAGGGTTGAGAGGTATCGTTATAATACATTGTACATGTTTGTATGTGTGTTTTTCTGTCATCATTTTTTCCAGAAACGACAGATCCAATTTCAATGCAGTTTTTTACAAACGCTTCGTGACATCTCAGAGCATGTTTTTAAATATATATCATTGCTTCAATCTACAGAGGGATATACTTCCTTTTTAGCCAGAGTATTTTTAATTCACAAAATTGAAGAGTCTTATCTCAATGCATTTTTATTTACAAGTATAATTTTGTGATTTAATATCTTGTATAACAAGTAGCTTGTTACGCTCGATGAGAACTATTCATGAACTGCTAACTAACTAGTGAAAATAATCTCTAGATTTTATCTTCATCTTGTTTTTCTTTTTTTACCGTAATAAGTTCATGTGATGGTTTCTTCTCAAACACATTGCCTGCATTCCTACTGGATTTATTAAAAAAATATTATAATATTTTCATATTTTGGTGAGCACGATTTTTTAGTCCAGAATGGACCTGACCTCTCCGCCCCATCTCTATTGATCTATTTCAAATAACCACATTGCTTTCTTCACATCATTGAAGTATTCATAACATTCATGGTTGACGCGCAGGGAGAAAAAATATTATTGCGTGACTATACCATTGCGAATAAAATCTCCCACATGGAATCGTGGGCAGTGGTACTCTTGGGCAATGTGTGCAAGGGTCAAGAATAAGTACAAAGATACTTATAAAAGAGGTGAAGGGAATGAAAAAGTGAAGAGAGATCGATGCGGTTTGGCATAGAGGCCATGCACTTTTCGTAAGAGCAGTTGTCCCAACAAACCCTCACTACTCTGTCATTCTACATATAGTTCTCCTCATCTTCCTCCTCTCAATTTATCCCTGCTTACAATTCATTTTATTGATCCATTAAACCACGCCCGCCACCCACACTGAAGACACGCCCATTTTGTATTCTAGTCTTAACCCCTTCCTACGAAAGATGGGACTTCAAGAATTTGTAAAATCATCATTTTTTCATCACCTCAATTCTTTCCAACGTCGAATTTTCCATATCTATGATACGGTGGGGAAAAAAAAAAAAGAAACCAATCACATTTCTATTCTTGATGCACATTCCACCAAGGAATTATTAAAAGTCTGATCAGAGTCAGCAGAGACTGTGGGATTTATTTGTAGAATTTGACAGATCTTGCACCAATAAATATTACAGTTTTTTCGTGTAAACTAAAAATGTGTTGGTTAATTTTAATTTTATTCTCACACTGCAGCATTTAAAATACAAAAATACATTGTCTTGTATTGGACCATCGAAATTTCTGCTTCAGTAATAATAATTGGAAATGGAGAAAGTATAAAATAAAAAATATTTCAGTGAAACAATTTATAACATGTCAAATAATCTAATGCGTTTCTTGCGTGCTTTCACCTAGTTGATCTTTGACAATTGGTCACATGTATGCAGAGACGCGTCTTCTGAGAGTGAAAGTGTTCTACTATATATGATATCAAACCATTCCTGTTCATACATATACATTTTTAATGGAATTAATTTAGAAAATAAGAGGAAACTATTGATTTCACAGTGAAAAAAAAAAAAAAAAATTTGTTATTTAAATTTAAAATTTCACTTATTTCAATATACTACAACGTATTTCATCGGAATATTGAAAGGAAAATAATTGACAGTGACATTTATTCTCATTGTTTTTGTTTCTTCAAATTAATGTGAAGAAATAAAGGATGAAGTGAAAATAAATCCGCATATGACGTAGTTATTATGATCTCCTTTCGCACAAGGTAAAACATCTTTTCAATGGAGCATGCAGCCTTCGAATAACCCATTCGCTACCAAGGACGAACTGGTTTTAGTTATATTATCTCTGATGGAATATCACTTTCGCTCTCTTTTGTTTTATCAAAAAAATCGTTATAATTTTCGATTCACATAATTTGTACACATAATATCCTTGGTTCTTTTATTTCATTTAACACAATGATTTATATGAGAAATATTTCATGTTGCCATTGATTGTGGAACAGCGCATCATTCTTTGTTTTTGTTCTGCCGCTAGTGATTTTTTTTTTTTGGTTCCATTCCGGATATGAGAATTATACACAGTGAGAGAAAGATATTACTTAATTTTGTTGAATCCATGTTTTGTGATGATAGAACAGAATTGAATAAGGTTTAATTGAATTTAATTATTAATCATCTATATGTAAAATTATTATTCTCATCAAAAGAAATAATACAAATTTGTTTGAGTGAAAATTCGCAACAATTACAGTATCACATAAAAATACATATTTAAATAATATTACAATAAAAATAAACTCATAGATAAAGGTTTTGTTTTTTTATTAATCATTTCTTTGAGCGGTTGTAAAAAAAAATTGCACAATAAGTAATTTACCTATTCTCAAACATGCTCTATACAACTACACAAGTACATATGTTTCATATGTATCGTAAGAAACGATTTATTCGCTTTCGTCACACAAAATATCGGATGCGCGCTCACCCATTAACCACATCTCACGCGAATCATTATTGTGATAATGAATAAGAATATGTGTCTAAACATATATATATATACTTTAACGTTATTATTCATCTTCAAGTGTAAACATATATATGTATATATATATGTAAGGATAAGTCAACAGAGAATTATATTATGAGGAGAATAGCCATCAATTCACATACAATATCCTCTACAGATGACTTTTACATACCTGTGTGCATGATGGGTTTAAAAACCCGGAGACGAGAATGCGAGATGGATGAATGAATGGCAAGTAATATAATAAAATAAAATACTGAGATGAAGCACTTGTGAGTTGTCCAAATTGCCTTCACCCATATTTATATTTATTATTATTTCTATTCCTCTCACTTATGAATTCAATAAAGTAATAATATGAAAAAAAAATGACATTTCAGGTCACATTTTGTATTTAAAACATCTGTCTTGCATGGATTTATTGTGCAAATCCGGTTTCGCTGTTATATTCAATGTGAAATGTAGTTACAGAATGTTTGAGAGTGATAAATTTGCCATGAAATCAATTTTTTAATAGTCCACCATCTTAACAACAAAATAAAAAAAATCAAAACGTCCTCATCTATAATGATCGTTTCTCACGAAATGTGCTTTGCGTAATTCATTGCAACCTAGATCAATCCTCATGAAACCATCTTCGATCATCAGATGCGATTCATCTGTAACCGCAATAATAATCCCTTTAATCAATTAGAATACCGACATCGTCAGTGAGGTAACCGCTGCGGCACATGATGGCAGAACTTTTATGCGCAGGGGCACGACGTTTGTAAGATTCCTCCCACCCCGCTACGGATATTAATTATCTGGGGCAAAGATGGGGCCTTACAATGGTGCACACGCGCAAGCCGCACATCAGCCAATATACATATAGGTAGACAATTTGACTTTCGCTTTTCCTTCATGGCTCACCATTACTACCACCAACTTATTGCATACACATGGACTCATTCATAAAAAAAAAAAAAAGAAAAAAAAAAGCGAAAACCAGAACAAAATTATTCACTAGAACAAAAAGAAATTCTGGAGTTATGCATCAGATACAAAAATAAATGACCAAAATAAAAAGGCAAAAATAACGATATTATATATTTATTTTTGCTCATATATGATGGAATATAATATCGAAAGATGACACAAACGCTCTAGGCGTGTTTTGCTATACAGCATCGAAGCACATTCATCAACAAGAACAAACGAACGATGAACGTCACCTCCCCTCTCACCACATTGTCGTTCTATTTCTCTTTCACTCGTTCGCTTTTCACATCACATTTGTACACCGCGTGACAGCATGTTTATAGATATAATTTTTTTCATTTTATGACTAATCAAATTCACTCTAGTGATATCTTACGTTGCACAAAACAATATATGATAATCAATGTCTTTAATAGTGCCAAGTATATATATATATATATATTTTTATTAGCCATATTACAGTTTCGTATTGCAAATTAATTTTACCAAGTTTTTCACTTCCATATGTACTAGTGAAATTGTATTTACAGAAACATTCAATATACCATGAATGATACTAATTGGTTGGCGTTCCAGGAAACTATATGCGGTTTATACCTTTCTATTTTCCATGAACAATGCCATGGGAAAAAAATTGAAATAGTAATCGTGGTTTGGTCATTCAACATATATTGAATATATTGTTATTACATTTACAATATAATGCAATTATTGTTATTCCCTGCAACAATTTTACTGTCGTTAATTACAATTATTCCTATGAGAATTATCGAATAAACTCATCCAGTAAACATATTTGCATGACGCGAAATTGGAAATTCAAGCTGGTAATACGATTATGGATAAATTAAATAAACGGAAGTTCATAAGAGCCTGCGCTGCGGTTGCATTATCTTTGTTAAAAATCATGGAACGTTTGAAATATTCAATTGATGGTGTACGGAGATTTATTACCCTTCCATAAGTGGTAAGAATGCAGTGCAGATTTGTATTTCGATAACCGTGTTGTGCAGCACAGTGTAAACATGTACTTTAGAATTTATATTTTCTGCTCAATATTAGGAAATTGAATAAATTATTGGAATTTTTGATTCGTCAGTTTAAAGATGTAACGAATTGCAATATGCAGTTTATGATTCATAAAAGATTTGAAAACATGTAATTGTGTTATGTACTTCTTTATTTAACAATATACCCTTAAGATTTTTCAATTACATGAAAGTGTTGAATTTTAATGATTGTATCCCATTAAATGGATACAAAATAATTCGGAATTTTATTCATATATAATTCAATTGTAAAATTAAAGTCTTAGCCTGTTACAGAATGGATTGTTTGCATTTTGCAAAGATGTAGTGAGCTGAAATAAACATTTAATACATCTGTAAGAAGACTGTATCGTGTTGGAAATTGCATGTAAACAAATATGTTTACTACTTATCATAGTGTAATTATAATCCAATCACATCTCCATGTATTATGTTGTACGATTCAAATTAGTTGACCACCATTAAATAATACGCCAAGATTTCCTCGAAATTAATTTGATAACTTAATGAAAATGGTGAAAATGATATTGGTTAATATGGTCGCGTGCGGGTGTAAAAAAAAGTGATTTATGACCAGGGTCAGGCACAGCAGCTGTACTCCCCCACTTTATTTGATGTCTGCGGCCCAAGATTATGGCGTGTGGCCCAACTAGTTCCCACTCCGTCTGACTATCGCTTGACGTTTGGGCCCATACTCCCTACTACCACCACCACTACCGTTTCACTCCCCTCAACAAGTATCTTCGGAGTCTGGTAGCACACTGGCAGCACATCCTCTTGCACCTTCTTGAGGACTTTCTCCGAAACGACGGACAACTATATATAAGAACCCATCCTCGTTGTTTGAATCATGTTAGAGCTATTCGTGGCGTCGCACGGTGTGAAACGAATTCCCAGGCCCCAACTGTGAAGATTATACACGACCTGAATTATTTTTATTAGTAAACGAAAGTTTTCGGTTCCCAAATATTTAACGTTCTATTACGTTTGTGTGCATATATTAATTTCGTACGGTCAGTGATCTAATATGAGAATCATAAATAAATGGGCCTATATGGCCGTTTCCACTATTGCTACGGCACTTGTATTGCCGTTGTGCATCGCTGAAGGTAAATAGTCAGGAAAAATTGTTGATTATTGACTTTTCTTTCTTTTTTTTTGATGGCTTATTTCCCAGTGCCTTAACACTACGAACAATAAATATAAAGAGTAAGATTATCATAATATATATGCAGCTCCCTAACTCAATAGTCGAACATATTATGATATATCATAAATTATTATATTATATTAATCATATTAATATTTTGGAATGATTTCGTATAAATTATCCAAAAGTCAGAGACTATTTGATGTCTTTATCAGAAATGTGATCAATGATCTTAAAAAATCCATGATCAAGGTTTGTATTTCATAAAATCGGCAAATCATTAGTACAACGTTTATGTTTCATGGCCAAATTGGTAATTTTTTTCCATATTTAATTAGTTATGGATGAAATACTTTCAATAGTTATATTTATCAATTACTACAGAATGTTTATCGACTTTGTAATCTGTTTCGCATATATATAAGATATTTTAGATCCGCAAACTAAACAAGCAAATCAGATTGCACGATCACACAAATTTCACAGAATTATCAAGGACAATAGAATGATGGTTGTGACGAGTCACGAAATTAATTATCATTGAAGTGAACAGTCGTGACTGAGTAGTCAATGTATGAAGAAAATTACGTGCGGCGAGAAGTCATGATCATCATCAACATCAATGATGATTGATGGGAAGAGATAAAGCCGTTGAGTATCACCGTGCAATGTGATCGTGACGTGAAGAAACATGCGAGCGCATAGTCACACTGACTTTCACCATCTTATGCAGGTATACTGAACTAGAGAGTGGGAATGAGCGGGGCAGAGAGCAGTAGAAGGAGAAAGTGTCAGGGTATCCAAATCATTAAACGTCCAACGTGCTATTATTTTCCCACTATACCGTGAGGCCTTGTTGCTAGCATCAATGTTTGATTATATATGACTAATACTCTAATGATTATATTCATAAGCGTTTTTGTCAATGGCTACTTCGAAATAAGTGAAAAGTAGCCATCACGTTGAGAGTTAGGTTAAAAAGTATCAAACGTAATATTTAAAAGCGAATTACGGTTTCAGCGCCAGTGTCTGGTAATTATTTACCACCATCAACGAGTTATGGAACGCCAAATTTAGGAGGTGGAGGAGGCAGTGGTGGTGGTGGTGGTTTTGGCGGCGGCGCACCATCTTCAAGCTACGGTGCACCATCGGGTGGTGGACGGCCATCAAGTAACTACGGAGCACCCTCCGGTGGTAGTTTTGGTGGTCAGTGATTGGAAATGAAAAATTGACATGAAAACGTGGAAAAAATGATACGGAGATAAAAGTTATAATTTTTCTCTTCAAGGTGGATTCGGCGGTGGAGCACCTTCATCAAGTTATGGAGCCCCGTCTGCTGGTGGTGGAAGTTTCGGCGGTGGATCACCATCTTCAAGCTACGGCGCGCCGTCAGGTGGAAGTGGAAGCTTCGGTGGTGGAGCACCATCGTCAAGCTATGGAGCTCCGTCTGGTGGAAGCAGCAGCTTTGGAGGTGGAGCTCCATCCAGCAGTTATGGTGCACCAAGCTCTGGCGGAAGTGGCAGTTTTGGTGGTGGTTTCTCCGGTAAAAAAAAAACAGGAATTGGGATTAAATCACTTGAAAAAAAGATTATAAATTTCTGAAAAAAATGTATTATTTATTGTTTGACAGCACCTTCATCGAGCTATGGTGCCCCGTCTTCAGGCGGATCATCTTCCGGAGGTAGCTTTGGCGGCGGCACAGGTAGACCATCATCTGGTTATGGAGCGCCATCTCGACCATCTTCGACTTATGGTGCACCGTCAGGTAATGGAGGAGCCCAAAGACCTTCATCAAATTATGGCGCCCCATCTTCAGGCGGATCGTCTTCCGGAGGTAGCTTTGGCGGCGGCGCAGGTAGACCATCATCCAGTTATGGAGCGCCATCTCGACCATCCTCTAGTTATGGAGCACCATCAAGCGGTGGTGGATTTGGTGCTGGAGGTGGTGGAAGTTTCGGTAGCGGTGGTTCAAGGCCGTCATCCGGTTACTCAGCACCATCCCGACCATCCTCAAGTTATGGTGCACCCTCAGGTGGTAATTTCGGTGGTAGCGCTCCAAGACCTTCGTCCAGCTATGGAGCACCGTCCGCTGGTGGATCAGGAGGTGGATATAGTGGCGGGTAAGTGCAGAAAACACTACGAGAAATTATTATTCATATTATTGAGAGTGCAAATAAATTGGAGCTAAATTGTACATAGACAAGGCGGCGGATTCGGTGGCAGCGCTCCGTCCAGCAATTATGGCGCCCCCGCTCAACCGTCAGCAAGTTACGGAGCACCTTCGAACAGCGGTGGACAAAGTTACGCAAGCAATGGCGGTTACCAGTATTAACCTTCATTCACCTTGACGATCATGCTAACGCCACAATATCATTCCAAACTATGTCACGCGCAATTCCAGAGCAATCGATTTTTTACACATTTTCTTTCATGTCGAAGTCGGCTCCTAAAGTCACTGCAAGTGATCATTGATGAAAAAAGATATGGAAAAAGAAGTAAATCAATCACTATATAGAATTCAATTAAAGATATGATGGATTCGAAATAAGAAAAAAAAAAAACGAAATTAAGTATTAGGAGAAATGTATTAAGATGATAACCATGACAAGGTTTAATAATGTTTAGGGACTTGGACAATGTGCATTTATTAACGGAGAGTTCTTCCTTCACTCCTATCCATTCATCCTTCAAAATATCCCTGAAGGCAGCGACTTATTTATTCTGTAAAGACGCTTTTTGTACTAATAAAACAGCTACGATAAAAACAAAACATAAATTTGTATTATTTTATTGTGTCAATTGTTGGGAAAAATCCCATATCCATGGTGATGAATTTTAAAATTGATATTTTGTATTGTGCGTAAAAATAAAAATAAGGTAATGACTGGAGGTTTTTTTCTGGAATAAGGGTACTCAGCTGAATTGATGTAGGGTGGGGAACCGATCGATTCATCGATTGCCCCGGCACAAGCACCGGGGACACATGAATAAGTGAGAGGTCGCACGCTATTTCTGCTTCTCAAACAGTTAAAATCACCAATATACTGAGGGCCAATGGAATGATAAAGGAAAAGTTTGACCCCTGTTTGCGGTAGAGGCAAAAAAAATATTACGTAAATAAATTATGATCAAACAAATTTCTTTATACACCGTTTATTTTTAACATTTACAATCGATATGTTCTTTCGTCCAACGCATTAATCATACATCTTGAAATATGCATATAAATATTGTATCTTTTTTCTAACCATAGCTGTTTCTTGTAATTTTACATGTCATCATTCATTTTGGTACTGTTTATGTATGACGTGTGATAATCGATACAGTCTACACAGCTTGAATATGTTTGCGGGTCTTTTTAAAAAGCCGCTTTCATGGGTTTTTTTTTCATCCACAATTTTTTGTATTCATTTATAATTCTAACCATTTTTATTATATTCTCAATTATCAACTTCCATTGATTATTCGGCGGAATCCTTCATTCATCGTACGATGATAAAATTCGATGATTTCTCCGCTCACTACCACCATCTACTTTCTCTGACATTGATTATTATATACATATATATATACATATCTATATATATATATATATATATATGCATGATTTATTATATAAAAAAAAATTAACAAATATAGCACAATTTTTGATATGTATATGTTCCGCTATTGCATTGTAAAATAATATTTTTCACAATGTAATAATTGATATGTAGGTTACCGTCCGCATATATTTTTCCCATCATACAGCACCTTGACATATTCGCGGTTATTTTAATCACATTTATTACTCTATGTTTATTCATTCTAATTCGTTTTATGGCTGATAAATATCAAATGAATCAAGTCATTTGCCATTTCATAAAAGAACATTCATTACAGTTTTATCACCAAATTTGAAATGAAAAGATTATTTCCAATTGATTGATTTTAATATACATACAATGAGAGACAGTTAGGGGACAAACATTATTAACACTCATGCTTGAACTATCCAAAAAATGGCACTAAAAATCTAAAATGTAATGGCACATTACTTGCGGCCATTCGTAATAATTTTTCTTTACCATGGAATTTACGTGATAGACAAATCACTACGAATGATACGTATGCATTAGACATATAGTGGGTGAAAGTGTATACAATGGTTTACAACTCGTTGAACATTAAATGGCGTCAGAGAGTCATCATAGCAAATTACTACACAAGAGAACGGTAGAAGCACATTCAATTTTATTTATCTGCCTCTCATCGTCTAACACCGACTCAAAATCGATAATTTTCACAATGAGCACCGTATTCAATTCACATATTTTGCCTCGATTCCTTATTCACAACAAATTACATTTATCGTCCTCATTTCCTCAACCACCATTCATCAACAATTAACATTACATTGATTTACATTGTGCCATGGTGTAATTGGTTCAATTTTTTATTATCAATGACTCTGAAATATCAACATTGTGATCCATCTGTGCTGTGCGCTAACAATTATGAATTTCCATCCGCTCTCGTTTCACTCAATCTTTCCTGCAATTTCTATTCATTCATTTTGGAAAAAAATATTTGTTTCATTGAAGAAAGTGAAATTATAATTGGATAAAAAATTCGTCAAGGTGTCACAGCAAATATGGATTTGAATGGAAAGTAACAACAAGAATGAAGATAACAACGATGATATATTTAATCTTTAATATTGAATTCTAAATTTAGTCTGCTCTAGTTATACAACAATAACGCCCAAATATGTGTATATAAAGTATTCCATATTGATTTTTTCAATTGATTATTTTCTTTCAAAAAAATCAAGATGAAACACCGCGCATGTATATGTTTTGTAATATGTACATATATGCTTAAGGTACGTGTACATAAGACTGACATTGGTCAATCAGTCTTTTCTAATTGGCTGTTGCCATTTCACTGCGATAAATTAACTTCGTATATACATATACATATATTTCTTCTATATCATCTCTTTCATCTTTCACATTTAATCTCGCAATATATAATATATCGTAAACATAACTCGATCGCTGCGACAGTCAATCAGGCCAAGAGATGGTGCAGTTTTTATATTTTCCAGTCAACGACTCGTGACGTTAATAAATGAGCGCTCATGATTTATTAATTCATATACTTCATTCTCAATTATTTCTGGTAAGTAATACTGATTGTTACGTACTAAAGTGCACTCTTTGGAATGAACAATATGAAGAAGTGAGGGAAGAACATTTGCTTTTTTTTTTTCTGAGAACATAGGACTTTGTATTGTATCAATATAATTTTTCACATCGCTCCACTGATATAGTGAAAGTAGAATTAAAGTTTCACTGAAATTATGTTAATTATTTGCTCATTTGCTGTCAGGTGATCTTGTTCATCATAACTAGTGGGGCTGATTTAATATGGCGGACGGATCGGCAGCGATCGATGCTATTTATTTATATCTATTTTCCATTACTTTCTTTGAAGCAGACTCTGGTAGACTCTTAAATATAAACATTTATTTTTAATCCATGTATATATACGTATACATATAAATATACATATACATATATATATCTAGAAATTAAACAAGGAGATCACTAGGCCTAATTGGCGACACGGCACGCGTATGAATGAAAATTAACCGGAGTTTTGCAGAATGAATTAGATAAATGATAATATTTTCAACAGAATATATAAATTGAAAATAGAAATGGATGCATATGTGGGTGTTTAATTCTAATTGGGATGAATGAAGTAAATAAACTTATGAATGAAAGCAGCGGTACCGTGTCACCGCACTTATTGTTGGTCACAGCTTGTGATCATGGAACTGGGTAACTTAAAAGGCTGTGCTGGACTGCAGCTGGCGTGTCGAGTTGACAGCATGTGGCGCTGAATTATTAGCAAAGCCACCACCACCACCAACGCCAGTCGTAGTTCCAGTAACCTCACACCCTGGATCCATGTCATAGTCCGGCTCGAGCGCTGGATTGACTCGTCCGTTTGACTCGTCCTTACTGCCATAAAGCCTTCCAGCTCCAGCAGCAAGAACTGCCATTTGTTCACCTTCAGCTGGATCGGGACCGACGCGTTCAACATCTTCAGGTATATTAACAACGCACCTGAAGACATCGTACCCTGGTGCCAATCGTCCGGTTAAAAAGGCAACTTGTGTCCCATAAGACACGCCAATTAATGTAATTAGTGAAATAAGCATCGCCATGGTTCGAAATGGAAATGTTTGAACTTGATTTTCTTCATCGTAACCTGGATAATGTATTAACGCGGGGAGACCTATTACCGATTCGCCGCCTGTTAATCTCACTAGGAATGCTATAATGTAGGCTGAAAGGCTACCATAAGTATTGCAATAGTCTTTGAAGTGAACCACCATTAGCAGTTGCGGGAACAGGATGACGTAGACTAAATCCGAACACATGGACCAAAGCCCATATATAGATGGTATCGTTAGGGCCATCACTGTGCTTAAAACACCGACGATTGCAATGCCGACTCGCATCACCCAGATTATCTCCATTTCCGAAGCCTAAATTTAGCGTTAATCATGTTATATATCTAGTAATCAGTTCAGAACTATCCGCAGCATTATCAAGTAGATAATATTCTACGTTTAGCATTACTTACCCTCTGCCGAAAAATCAATTTGTAGACATTGCGCGCGAACATTGAGCTAGCGGATAGAATGCTACTGTCAGCGGATGACATTACTGCTGCGGACACGGCGCCCAATCCAAAGAATGAAACAAAATCAGGCGTGAGATATTGCAAAACCATTGGCAGGATCATACTCGTTTGTGCTTCTCCAAGTGGATACGGTCCAGTGTATGCGGTCTCATTCCATGCTGTAACACGCGCGTACACGGATGAAATTCCATAATATTAATGTTTCCGTAATACGCGACGTTATTGATACAGTCTCAGAAATTTGATATCGAAGTGCTTCGGCATATTTGAATTTACCATAAAGTTGTATACTATTAAACCCCAGAACCAACCCCGTCTTAAAATTGGGATAAGTGTGGAAGAGCGCATAGGCCACATGTTGTGATCTCACGCTATTATGTTCAGTGGAGAGCACCCTTTCTTCTATTAACCTCCGTTGTTGCCCCCACTCTCTCCCCCTCGTTCGTTTTTTCGTGCCTGTGTGACAAATATCACCAGCCTCCCCAGTAAATGTCAAGTAGCCTCCAATGCTGTGGGTATATACTCTCACATTCCCTGTTTCACCCTCCTTCCTAAGGGTCGATAAGCGAACCAGGACTAATTTAATCCGCCACGGTAAAGTGAGTGCTATCAGGTTTGAGACGTGAAGCATAACTTGACCTCGAAGATTCAGTGGAATCATATCATATGCATATACGATGACTTCTTTTGATACAGAAATTAAATATTGGGGAAATGGGGAAAAATGAATTTTAAATACTCACGAGTCGCTTTCGCAATTGCACCAATGATAACCGGTGGTATTGCCATAAGAATGCAACCAACAGCGGCTACATAACTCAGTAATTGAGCCCTTCCAGCCGTTTTCGATGATAGGACACGTTGGAAGTATACCTGCCAAGGTATACCACCAAAGATTAGGAGAAGACCATAATCCAAATAAGACCAATATTCATTGGACTTAATTTCACCAATCCAATCGACCTCCATCGAACTCAATGGGGCAACTTTTGAATTCATCCACGCAAAGGGGATGCACATCCACTGCAATAATAAATAGTAAGGATCATGTAAGTCTTCAACCGCAGACTTGGTAGTAGGCTTCCGAACAAAGATGAGATAAAATTGGTGAATGCATAGTCATTGTACATGAACAGGAGTAACACGATGGATAAGAGCTTGGGCTTACGCTGAAAAGACGCGAGCAAATGGGGCGACTTGTAAGGTTTTGCGGTCCCGAATTGACATAAGGCGAAGACAACACATCAAATATGATTTGTGATTTTACGTATCAGTTGATCATGATGCTACAATGGACTTTAACAATTTTTTATGGATTCTTATGGTTGGTTGTCCTTACTTTCTTTGATTATCTATAAAGTGAGGCGAAAAATGGTGTCAAAACCATGGCTTTTGTGAAATAGTAGATTGGCTGAATTTGCTGCAAAGCTGGGTGTCATTTCGCATTTTTAAAGATGAAGCCAACATTGTGGATTTTTATGGCAGAATTTATTCGATCCTCTTATTGATGACAATCTAATACACCGGGCGTGGTCAAATAATAGATATATATATATGATTATCTCACCAGCCCGACAAAAATGCAGAAGAGTTGTATAACGTCCGTATAAGCAACAGAATAGAGTCCCCCAAAGAGTGTGTAGAATACGGCAATGCATGCGCTGAAGATGATTGAATGACTTTGTTCCATATCGATTATGACGGCAATTGTGGCACCTAGTGCAGCGAGTATTCCGGCTGCCCAGAACACTTCGCCACATAGAGCCGGCAAAAATAGCAGTCCACCCATTCGCTCGCCAAACGCATCCTGGAGCGGATCCAACATGGTGATGTACCCCTGCTGTCGCATCTTGTTGGCGAAAAATATCCCACCTGGATGACGATTTTAATACGAAAAATTGAATTATTTAAATAGAAGACAGTAAAATCTGGTAATAACTGGGTAAAGATCATTTACCAAATACCAGGCTAAGGGCATAACCGAATGGAGCTTGACACCAAATCAAGCCCTTGGTGTAGATGATCTCGGCGGTGCCATTGATGTATCCACCACCAACCCATGTAGCTGTCATTGTGAAGATACCGACAAATAAACCTATTGATCGGCCAGCCAACATCACCTCCTCCTCGGAATCGTTGCCTGCCTCTTTTTTCCGCGCAGCCCATATTCCAACGCCCAAAATTAAAACGTAGAATAGTCCAACTGACACGACACCAGCAACGTTAATCATCTTTGGTGTGTTAATATCAACTGGTGGAAGTTGAAGCTCACGAAGATGGAGATCCCAGCCGTTTGGTATGCGATCTGATTTAGGGATGTTCGGAAACCTGAGATGACCAGAAGAAGCCCGTTCTTTTGCATAGTGACACAGAGAGGATGACTGCGGATTTGTTTATAGCGAACAAGTGTATGTTTTTTTGTTTGTTTGTAATAATATAATCTATAAGCGATTCCAACTACTAATGAATGAGGATTTTTTGGTTTTTGGTCTATGTTATACCTCTGAAAACCCCGCGGGGTACAATCACGCAACAGCGGGGGACAGCCTCAAACAGGTACCGGTGGCATATCTTGATGACGGTCCTTCAGTGTGGACGACGACACCGGCGGATTAATGTTTGGGGGGCAGCAATCACCCCACCGTAGCGAGGTCTTCTGGGAGGGGCTATTTCTCGTCCTAAACGCGAGGCCGCCCATGGGCGCTGATGGCCATCGATTTTCACCCAACTTCGCGCTGCTCTTCCTTCGCCGAACCCAGTCCCTGGGTGACGTGATCGTTATCAACCCCACCAGTCCAGCACACGCAGCTGGCAATCTTGAACGATGCTTATGTCTGACCTGCTTCCTGCAACTACCATCATCATTATCACAGTCTTCATACAAACCTACAAGTATCGCCCTGGTCACCCGTTTTTTATTAATGTTGCAATCCGAATACTATCGTCTGCCGGCGGCAGGCAATTAAGGCCAGATAATTTTCATAATCCTGCTCAACCCTACATGATTTACATTTTTTTTTACAATTAATCCAAACAAGTAATTCGACGGGAATTTGGGATATGGAAAATAATCTGAACAGATTTATCAATCGTAAGGGTCGTCGCAACTTCAGCGACGGAGTTGCTTCTACTTTCAGCTCAAAAATATAATACGCAAACACTTCAACAGAGATTGTTGAAAATAACGAATTTCAGAATGGACTCACCAATTGATGAAGCGCCGTCACTTGATCTGTCATGAGTATTGTATCACGAAGCCACAGCGATGACTTAGGGGATCACTTCCAAATAAAATCTAGTCCATTATAATTTTCTTATTCTTTAAACTTTCGAGCACATAACGGACTATTGAGTCATTGATAATCAATCAAAAATTTATACAAAACAATTGCGAGCATACAAAATTTGAATAATAACTTTTTGAATTGTATTCACGACTCTAAAATCAACTACATTATTGTTATGTATGTTTTAAATGATGTGGAACCCCATTTGTCACTCGGGTTCATGCATAGGCAACGTAATACCGTACCGTCCCAAGCGTTGCGGTGACCTCCCCGCACTGAAAGCACTCTCGGTGTGTCCTTCCGCACGGCTCATACTAAAATTCTGGAACTAGCAGTGGGGATGGAATAGTCAGAGGTGGAAGGGTTAAGGGAAAAGAGGGTAGAGCTATTGATTCTAACTCTATGACGTCATTGTCAAAGGGCGGACGTCCTCGAACGTTGTGTTCCCCACTCTCGTCGCTTTTAAAGCTTCAGCACCGAGTACATGATAATATGGAGGCGTGGACTCATCTCTTATCCAAGTGTAGATAGCGCATGTGCAGGTTCGGCACAACTTGAGAAAATGATTGTGGCGACGCCATGCGGCCAATTTTAATAAATAGACAGGTGAGAGTGATATTGACGATTCCCCCACTCTTGTCTGTCAAAACCATTCATCTAGAGGACAGGTAGTTTGTTGAGGATTAAATTATGGTCATATTCAGAAAAACATCCACCATGTTTTTACTTTAGGTAGATGTTCTGGAGCTCTATTGGAATCTCAATGTTAGGGGTAGATGTGATGAAATCTATTATTAATTGGTTTATAATGTAGATTTTATGACCAGCAACATATATGAAAGATTCAAATATTATGTCAACATTGAGTAGCTGAGGGACATATTGTTCAATAAGTGATTTATCCTTGTAGTTTTGATTTTTTATTCAAACTAAAAATAAATGCCATGTTTGTACTCTTCGCGTGCTCCTAGAATACAGAGCTTGAAAAATATAAAACAATAAATGGAACTGGAAATAGCTACATATTATCGTTTAACCTATGGATAATTGTAGGTTACCGAAAAAAGACAGAAAATGACAAAAAGAAGTTGGATTATTCGAGAATAAGATCAGTTATGATAGTATTATAGGGTTAATGCGAGATAGGTTGGGGTGAAAGCAATTCAATATGTTTGCGTGCATTCTCGTTGTGCCGGGTTGATCTCATGATAATAATCATATGCCATGTCAAAAAGTCAAGACCACTTACCTTTGTGTAATCGGGGAAAAAAAAAAGCGCCACGTGTCAGGTGAAGCATACTCTATCACTATACAAAGGCAGCACGTGCGTGAAGTATTGTGTTTTATATATTTGATATACATGCGTATGCATAAAATACGAGCTAGTGGTATTTTGTGAAGTGAAAAGAGGGGATTAAATTGTCGTTGTTTTATCAAAACTGAGTTTGATCAATTTCTCGCTAATTCAAATATTGTTTTTATTACATTATCAAAGTTCTTTTTTCATATTCGCATTTTTGTGTATGAATTGGACGTTGCCGTCAACATTGACGGAATCCTTGATCTCCACTACCAATTGCGACGTCAAATTTCTGTATTTCGTTTGTTATTAGACAAAATGGTAAAACTAGCAAACTATTATGAGTGATAATGTAAAAGCAATCGTTCATGAAAGATGAAAAATTCTATCGTACTGGAAAAAATATATATACAGCCAGATGTGCATTGTCAGATGTTTCGTTTCCACCAGTGAATCAAATATATTATTACTTTTATAATATAAGTTATTACAATCGAATCAATGAATTTTATTCTGGTCAGTAGAACAATCGGGCAACTGCAACAAACAACTATGCATTTTTACATTTCACATAAAAGAAAAAAAAAACATACTGCTGCTTATATAGTTCTAACAATGACACTATCAATTGTTCACGGTTATAAGATGTGGAAGTGATGGTACAATTGTCAACACCTCACTGATTGAATCCGAGAAATAATTATGGGCTGCTGCCAGCGATTCCATGATTTATTTTTATCGTTACAATTCACACTCGGTCCTGAACAACTATGGGAATTTAATTTCGATGGCTATATAGATGCTGATAATATTTTAGTTCAAAGTTCTCTTAGTATTTATTCGACAATTTTCCTTCTCTTGTCATCAAGAACATGACTTGGTGCTCAATAATCGAAATGGGTCAAGATTCTCGTGACACTTGACATCGTCTATAAATATGTACCAACTATTGATCGTCCTGTTGAGTCTATGTGAAATACCTACTGAACCTCTGTTATGTCAGAAGAGCAATATTCATTATGTCTAAACGTGACTGTGGGCACGTTAAATAAAAATCTTAGATATTTTTTGCTAATATGAATTAGTATGTTATATTCATAACTAGATGTATCACATTATTTTCACATGTGAAATTAATTCTTATTATTGTTCATCACGTTCAACCTTGATGGTATGTATTTTAGATAAGTTTTCCATAAAACATTTGCACAGGTCTGAGTGTGTAAAAAATGATTATAACGCCTCAGACAGGGGATGATACAATTCATTACTTTGTAAATCTATAGTGTATCGAAGCATTTTCTGAAATTTCCGCTTCTTGATTGATGTGCTATTCGTAACGTATCAGTGATAATGTGATTAAAGACTTAGGAAAACTAAAAATAACGGAATCAGTTTCCATACATGAGCATAGTGAATGTGTCCAACTGAAAACATTGACGCAATGAGCTGGAAAATGGGTTCAAGTATACTGACGGTTTCTTCTATGAGATAACACGATCAATAAATTTTTACTGTCGTATGCCAATAATTTTAATATTTATTCAGTATGGTTTGTTATTATATTTGTTAGAGATGTATGTAAAAAAAGCCTAAATTATAACGTAGTACTTATTGAATAGGCCAAAACAGTGTCATCTGTGTTTTTAAATTTCACCTAGCATGTGTCGTCCTAAACACTGTTTTATCCATTGACGATGAAAATTAGTTATCAGGGGCGACTTGCATGGTGAACTGTGGGATATGAATGAAGAGAATGAAGATTTGTTTATCCATTCTGGAAAACATTTATCTCGAGTGAGAAACTCTGCGAACAATGTTGATTTCTCCAGATTTGATGATCTCCAATTGAGCCTCCATAGCAAAAATTTTGTTTTACTATATGCAGTACATACTTACAGTTCCCAATTATATAAAGCGTTGAGGTCTATTTTGGCTGAAGATGACAGCAGCTCTTTGGGACCCTCAGGACCCCAGAACACTTTTTAAGAATCCGATGAGACCCAATTTATTTTTCTATCTTTTTTGGGCCGTGTTGAGTCGATTGACGAATATTTTCAATGATATCAAATAAAATTCACTGAGATAACGTAATTAATTCTGCGATTTTTAATGTTATAGTTGGAACCGAAGATCATTTGATCCAACATTTATTCAAAATGGCAAGCGTTTCTTATTATTGCTGAGAAATTCTAATGCTCGTAAAAATGAAGGATAATGCATGTCTAATTTCTTATCACGACATTCAATTGCGAAACACTTGAACAGTGCATTTAATTCTTTGTTACTGATTAACGGTAATATCTGACGTACTGATAAAGTTTTTATCAATTGATTTTTCGTTACCGTACCCATGTGATGCTTGTCAAAATCCTGAAACAGTCAAATAAAATCAAAAAAATATTGCTAGAACTGTTCTTTGAACGGTGATGAATGGAAGGAGGAGTCCAAGGATTAGATATCACCGAAATTGATTTTTTTTTTTAATATTCTCGAAGAACAGTGATACTTCTTAATAATAAATCTGAATGATTTAACAGTACACATACGTACATACATATATATTTTCGTCTTTTAGATCTGAATATCTACTATCATGATTATACACAGCGAGACAATATTTCTTCATTAAACCTACGTTTCGAATTTCATGACTGTCATAATGTCAAATATCTTTCAATGAGATTTTGTAGACATTCTTTATGAAATGATGGAACATTCCTGTGCTCGGATTAATTCTTCTACCACCAACAATTTTACAGATTAAATTTTGAGAAAAAGAGTACGATTTTTCGGGTCAATATCCTTGTGTCACCTCCCTCAATTATGTTGGATAGAAAAAAAGAAGGGAAATGAAGAGAAAAAAACAACCAACAACCTTAAATATTTCCTCCAAGTTTGGATTTTTTACTTGTACAAGTTTGTCCATTGCTTGAGCAACCACCTGACGCTCTTCGAAATTCAGAAAAGCTCGGGGACACGCCTCTGATGGTACGTGAGGAAGAGGTACAAGCAGTGGAGACTTTTCTAACGAATCAATGGTAATTGTTTCTTGAATGGCACGACTGAACCTCACATATTCAATGAATCCTGGTCTAAAAATAGTCAGTGTGTAATATACGTGATTGAAGATTCTGAGTTCGATACATGAATGGATTTATGAAAACAAGAATAAACTACCTCAATGGTGCTTTATACATATCCATTAAAGTCTCCATTTCACCACGAGTCAGGTTGCATCGCAGTTGGGCAAGTCCACGTACAAAATCATGCCTAGAAATTATCATTTCATTTCTCGGATCGAATTGACGAAGATAATCTCTGACCTAAGAACAAAATCAAGATGATTATGATATTATAAAATCGAGAGAATTACAAATTTGAATTGATAAAATAAAACTGACAATATTATTAGACAATTACCTCAATTCGTTCACGGACTGATTTCGCCTTGATCTTTGAAATAATTAATGTTATATCTTTATCTTCATCTCCCGAATCTGATTCTTGTTTTTCTGCATTCAACATTCGCATTTCATTTAACATTGTTTCATGTGACGGTTTGATTATTGGAACCGGTTCGAGGTCACGAAGGAACCAGGCATAATTGAAACCCATTTCATCGCTATATCTAATGAAATAATATCAAATGGATTGTTTCTTATGATGAAGATTCTTTCTTTCTTTTTCAATATACAGTTGGAAGTTATACTTCTGTCAGATTGCCAATTTGTAATATACCTTTGTTCTAAAGCAAACATCTCTTCAGATGAAAGGAGGAGAGTAGCAGTCGTGAGTATCTGATGAACCTGATTTTTTGTAACATATCCATGATTCAATCTAGAAAATGTTTTATAGTACATGAATATTATAAGTATAATTTATATTTCCTCTTATGTCTCACTCTACACTGCGAATCCAAGTTTGTTACAGAGTGTGTTGTGTCCTATCTTAAAGTATTGTAGATATTTTTTATACACTTCTAAGCGTAAGAATTTCCCATCTATAAACCTAACACTTTAGTTATTCTTAATTAACACACTCAGATTTACAGTGTATCATGTAATTTAATAGCTATTTTATGATTGTTCTATTACTTATCGTAATCTTTGAAAAACTGTTTCAGAAATATTCGTCGTTCTTCTACTCGAAGTCGAATTTTTTGCAAACTTTCTTCGCACAATTCTCGCAAATTCTTTGGTGCACTTTGCCACGATATTAAGCCACGTTTGGGTAATTCAGAGACATTTTGTGGCGGCGATTCGAATTGTAATTCAGGTAATTTGTCCAATTCTTTCACCGTGAATACATGATCAATATCATCTTCAAAGACACGCCACAATATTCGTTCAGAATCATTTGGATCTCTGTAAAAATTGATAAGATTTTCAATTTCCAACTCTGATAAGTATAATTGACCAAGACTAGAGACTTGGAGTCCATCTAATCCTCTTCTAAATTGAGAAATTGATACTCGTCCAACATTTAGAACATCCGAATTCTGAGAAGTGTAGAAACAATCGGAATGAGTAAATTTATGCTTATCACTTTTGAAAATAAGTTAATTTCACTTAGTGAATTTCCTATCATATATAACAATCACCTGCAAAAATTCACGGACTCGTAAGCGACGTTCAAGAACGTGTTTTTGAATGCGTTGAATTGTTTCAGAAATTGTCATTGGCGCTGCTCTCCTCTTCATTGATGGATGAAATGTTGGTTGTTTGCCAAATACATCGCCCGGATGTACTTTACCAATCTCCGGTCGTGGTAATTTTGGTAATTCTGCTGTGATTATACGTCCAGGAAACTGATCCAAAAGTTCCTAGTAATAGTGCATAATCAATAGTGTATTCATTGTTTCAGAAACTAATTATTATCCAATTTCATTCTAAGTTCAGATTGTATATTGGTACTTTACCCCGGATCCATCCAGCATTCCGTGTTGATCCATGAAATTTTGCGCCTCATCAATCGCTTGCACAAAACCAACATAATTTACCATATGCGAATCCTTGGCAAATCTTTTTACCAACAAAGCAAATTCATTGGAACCTAAAGTAATGCCTAAGAAATTTAAAACTCTGCCAAAATGAGTTATTGTCACTGATCCAGCATTTTTGGCAATCTGAATGAACAATAATTGTACAGATAATAGTTGGTGAAAGAAGTATTAGTTAAATTAAAACTGAATACAATGGACAAATAATTAAATTACCAACTCATAATCTTGAAAATATGGTCTTAAAACCAATTTCCTCTTGTTGATATTGACAGCAATCTGGGTGATTATCAAGTTAAGCTTTCTCATCTCAGTTTGACTCAGTCTATTGATCTCCAATGGATCCTCCCACTCTAATCCAGTGGTAACATTTTTCGATTGAAATTCTGGCACTAAAAAAAGTTATTGTTGTTAATATTGGTTTCACGTGATAGATGGTTTGATTATCAAATTAAATGAATATAAGCGGACCCTAACGACACCAAATTGTATTAAATTTATAGTTGACTTGGAGTTGATTTACGATATTGCAAATAAAGAGAAATAATGATGAGCTAGTGTTGCAACAGCATATGTTGTTGATTTCGTATTAATATTTTTTTTCTCCGTGTAATTATTGTAATTTGAACGAATCAAAATTTCTAGGTCCAATGTCAAACATTGTGAGTTTAGATAATCATAATTACTGTATTTTCAGTCCAGTCAAAATAGATGCATAGTTTTTTAGTATGATTGGAAAATGAAAAAAAAAAACGCACAGAAACAAAAGTATCTATTCGTACCATTGTTATGTATAATCTTGCACATTTGAGAATAATGAATACGTCCATCTTGTAGACAGAAGTAGTCAGCCAGCTCAGCAATTTCTGTGTCAGAAAGGTTTACGACAGATCGCAAGGGCCCACGTAAAATGGCAATGAACTTTGTTTCTAGAAAAAAAATGATAGGTACATTTCTATTTATTCCACGACGGATGCGATTGATCTAATATATAACTTTGTCGTACCTGAAATTATACCGTGATTATTGGTATCAAAGGGTCTAAAATAATCCCAGAGATTCAAATTAACACGAAATATAGCAGCGCTAATTTTATGACACGATCGCCATACGCCTTTTACTTCCAATTCCTTCATAATAAAAATTTAATATCTTCGATGTTTACATATAAATATATTATTCTATTCAGAATGATCTTTGTAAAACTGGAAATTTTAAAGTTGGTTATAATAAAAAAAAATCCCGTAAGAAACGATAGTTGTCTGTTTTATATCCGAGACATGCGCGCGCAACCAATTCTACTATCTGCATTATCACTGATCAGTTTAGCACACAATACTATTTATCCACTCCCAAGTGAAGGTTTAATTAATTTTGAATGAAAATGACAATAAACATTACAGCAAAAGAGTGTTGAAAATTTCAAATTGAAATAGGAAAAGGATACGGGTATTGAATTATTATTTACAATTATTATTTTTTCGTCATGAATTCCATCGACGATGTTGAGTCGAAACATGGATGAAATTGATGACACTTTTGTTTATCATTTCATTGACGAACTACGGTGATGATAATCACCTGACGAACCTTCTTGACTAACTATTATACAACTCAAAAATTGAATATTCAGACATGAAAAAATATGAAGTCATAAACAGACAGACAGATAAATCATAAGTGTTAAACGCACAACTCTTTTGTGGGTGTCCTTGAGTTGAAAATGAGTCAGTTTGAACATAAATACTATCAGGCGGCCTTTTGATAATATATGAGGTATTAGGAACACGTGGATTTCCATTCATCTTTTTTATTTGATAACTAAAATTTATCTTATCATTTGCATTTTGATTTATAGTGCTGTCTCTTTAGATGTGCATTTATTTTTACTACACTATTCATTACAAGTTCATTGAGGAATTGTTATATAATATTCATCCATAAATGAAAAATAATCTCCACTGTTCAAAGTTGATACTTCATGAAAGATAAAGCCAAATCATAAATCAAGTAACTTCATATCATTCCATTGACGCAGTCTCCTTGCCATTGTTTTTCTATATATCTCATTGTCATATGCTTTATTATTGAATGTTGATTCATCTTGGCCCATAATTTCTTCAAGATCTTGTGCTTCGCTTTTATCAATAAGAACAAGTGGTAATATGGTACCAGCAGCTAAGAAACCATACTCTTCCCTTTTATACATTGATTCTTTCAATTCCGCAATACTAGGTGGATGTGTTTTGCATCCGAGTTGACGCATAGTTGTCGATAATACTACTAAATATTCTTTGAGGATTGCATCTTTATGTTCGAGCAGCACTTCTTCAGATAGACTGGTATTGAAGAAATAATTCAGATCAACTGCTGGTGATCCATAAACACATAATTGAAAGTCCACCTAAAATCATGATTGATATTTATTTTCCAAATGTACGATAGGAACACACTGAATTCTCACATAATATCTCGAATAGGATCTGAGAAAGAGAATTAGTGTGTGCGTGTTGACTTCACGCATTATGTGGCTGAAACTAGTCAGTAGCAAATACAACCGTCATTGAATGAAATGCGTTGATGCAATCGAATACAGAGAACCAAGTTCAGTACATTATTTATATTATATGTATTTTCGACGATACGACTTGAGTTTAAAACTGTTATTTATTCTAGGTTGATTATAACAGAATTTTTCTCTAAATGAATGCACTGATAGTGGGATAGATGATCCGACCAAACAAATACATGTATCACAAGAAAATCTCAATGATATTTAAATTAGAATACTTTTCTTTGTATACTTACGAAGATGTGTTCAACAACTTTACCATTGTCATCATACTTGAAAAGCATATTATTCACCCAAAAGTCACCATGATTTATAACATTGAATTCATTATCATCACGCTTTCGACTATTAGATGCTCTCTCATATATCACGTCAGATATTTCCATCAATTTGTCTGAATAACTTTGATCTAATTCTGACCATGATGCAACAACTTTGGCCAAAGTTTTCATTCCATTTGTAAAAAATCTCGACATCCCTGGTGGATTATCAGAATTGAAAATTCCTTTGTTGTACATCCCTTTATACTTTGGTGTCTAACTCAAAATATAGTAAATCACAAATTTTATTCATGGATTCAATAATATTGATACAATTATGATCCATTTATATGTAACATGTTATTACTTTTTCGCATACAGCTACCGAGCTAGCGTGAAACTTCGCCAAACCTCTCAATGCAAGTAAGCAATGTTGAAGATCAAGTCCAGCTTGGCGATCAGCCATACGAAAGCCTAATGGTGCAAGGTCTTCAATGACCAAAATCGGTGGATTTTTATTTTGGGTAAAGAGACAATTACCACCCAGTTTTGTATCTTTCAAAATTGAATCCATTTCTTTCAAAGTTGTTGTCATCATTTTTATTTCTGTATCAAAAAGTCCCGCTTGTGCAATCTATTTATTAGAACATTCTGGTTTAAATATTAATTTATCGATACAAAGGCATAATCTAAAATATACATCCAGAATGTGAGATTACTTTGTTTAGTCACATTAAATAATATAAATATGAAACACTCACCAATTCTGCGTGCAGACCATCACCTGTTGGAGCCACCTTTACAATTATTGAACGATTCTCCTTAATTATTCTGGCATTCTGATCGTAACTGAAATCAACACTGACACGAATCATGTCACTTGTATAATTATCACCTTTATTTGTTGCTGGTTTTGTTGACATATCAATAACACGAATGGAATCATCATTTTCCGATCGTCTCAATACACGTTCCATGAACTCCTTATTCAACCACAATGGTGTTGCCATGACTAAATACTCTATCTTTATTGCTTGCTACAATTGGTTTCCAAACAATGTTCAACTCTATGATAAATGTCAGTGTAGTTTATCTCGAATGAAAAACTACCATTCAATATTGATAATTATGCACCTATTTCGCACTTTGACAACCTTGATATTAGTTGATTTGTTAATTATAGTTATGTACTCTTCCGATGCACGACTTCACAATGATAATGATTGTAACAGTTAAAATGACCGAGCCACATTGGTGACTTTAGACTTGGTATCGCGATATTTATTTCTCTCGTGCAAATACTACCAGAAAATTTAGTTTCTGCACGCATTCGTAATATACCAATTATATTATGCTGAGAGATCCGCATGGCGTGTTGTGTATCATTACGAAAATCATTATAGAGTGCATGATGTTGTAAAGTTGAGTGTAGATGTTAGTATAACTATTATATTGCAATGTCATACCAATGCTCCCACCACTTGATTATCTCCTTCATCTCTCCTTTGAACGTTTGTCCATTCCATATCTGTTCCGCATCTTTCATTTTTTTCTTCCCAAATTGCTATGTAGAAATCATTTACTCTTCACAGAATAAAAATGAGTAATGAAAAGTAAAGGTGTAAAAAAGTATGTGCCGGAAATATAATAAAAAGTCTATGTCAAATATGAGACAAATGTGTCTAGACTTACTTGTGAAACACATTATTCAGTTATATGTGAAGACATATGAATGAATGATACGATGCAAGCATATATGAAAACTTCAAAATTGTCATATAATTTGTATCAAAACATAGGTACACACCAATATACACTGCAATAATTGATGATGTTTATTCTTTTTTATATCAAGTTTATACAAGATATGATATTGATTTTGATTGATAAAATCACTACGGATATATACATAACATTTATCTAGACTCAGTAGCTTTTTGTGTGGGATGTCATATACATTGCTAGTATAGTACCGTTTGTTCCATTTGTCTGATCCAAATGGACACCAAATGGAAATCAAACATCTATCTTCTTAGTCGAGTAACCGAGACGGTTGTTGATCGTTCGAGCATATGCTTACTGATTCAAATCGATTGACTATATTTATCTCATTAACGTATTTCTCTTACTTCGTGGACTTTCTTTTGCTATTCATGAACAAATATGTCTAAGGATTTGATTGGCTACTTCAACGTAATATCGACTAGTTTTTCTCTCCCTATATTAGTAGGAATTGAAAGTTCCAACTATGCTTAGAACTATATTTAGAATACAAAATATTTTGATCAACTGTAATCAAGTTTAAACGCTACTGTAATCATCCAAGAAGTTGGATGTCATGATGACCTGTATACAATCTTTGATTTGAGCACTCTCTCATTATCTTACAACACATACTTCGTTACATATATGTTTAACAACATTCAACATTATTGTATAAAATATGCTGATATTTTTTGTCCTACAAAATAAAATTCCAATTTTTTTTTGAGTTACAGTATAAGAGCATGAATGATATTGCATCCATCACATTGGCCATGATCTCTAAGTATGAACATATAATCCAGTTGTAACCTGGTATTAATACCGGTTCGAAGGACATATTTAATTATAAGTTGTTCCAATGACTGATATTGATTATAGTACTTGAAATAATTATCTTACATCCATTTTGAGGGCATTTATATTGTAGGACATTTCACATATACAGAGTGAGGACAATGAAAGGAGGCATTGAAATATTATACACTTCCCGATGCGTAACATTGGTGTGCTTCCATTGAGTTTTGCATTGCCGTAAGTATTGTGAAGAAATGATTTGTGTCCCTCATATATCATCAGCTCACACCGGGATTATTTTTATCTGCAAGTTGTTCTCTTTATATATAATATCAAATAAAAAATTGACTTATGCAACATTAATTATATCAATAAGATAAAAAAGGGATTCTGATATTTAAATTTACCAGATTTTATTGATCGACATCATCTTCCGACAATTTAGATTTGTCCAACCCTGATAGTGATTCGGTTTTCGCACCAGCATTTGTTGATGTTCCGATATTGTTCTCGTCTGTTCTTATTATAGGTTCGCCGTCCAATTTTTCCAAATTCGGTAGACGTCTCGCGACATCTGCCCTCCAAGATTCTGACTACATTTGAAATTACAATATGAAATTGATTTGCAAGATAGAGAAGTTTATTTTTGTGTGGCTTCTAATTCGATATTTACACGCTTGAACAAATTTAAGTATTCACATAAAAAATACTTTGCCCGGGTTGAGTTGAAACCAATGATAAGATTTTTTACCGAAAATTATTCGGATTCTTCGATTAAACAAAAGTATCTAGCTTATGTCGAAGTGAGACACGGCGCTGTCGTTTTCCTATATACTTATGAAACATCCTCAACTCATTATATATTATATTTTTGGGCTGGTTCATAAAAAAAAAATATGTTTACCTCAATGGTTTCGCAGAGTGGATTGCCAACAAATAGTAACTCTCGTAGATTGGGCATCTCTTGGAGTCTCATAAATTCGTTCCATTCCTTAACTTGATTATTTGACATGTAAAGAACCTTTAGACTTTTCAGTACATTGATTCCTTTCAATTTTTCAATACTGTTGTATGAGATCCACAGTTCAATCAGATGTTCTCCTACTAATTCAAGTCCTGTGAATCCTTTGATAACATTTCGACCTAGCGAAAGGATTTTCAAATTTTTCAGGGATCCTATACCCGCTATTTTTTCAATCATGTTTGTTGACAGAGATAGCTTCTCACACTTGGATAATATCGACAAAGAATTATCCATTTTCTCAATTGGTGGCCATTGGAAGCTAAGTGTTACGTCAGTAGCTGATGATGCTTCATGGCCGTTTTCTTGTTCCCAGTGTCGCAATGCATCCTTGCATGTTGTTGGTTTACCCACAGACATAACGCTCACTCAACAGTAATATGAAAATTGATTACTTTTAATTACAACAGTATGTTGTTCAATTATACAATTAATAAAGTTATCTGACAAAATTATCAATTTATTTGTGATTATTATTATTCACGGATCATTCATCTCACTTGTGCACATAAAGTAATATTGAAATATTTATTAGAACAAAAACAAATGTACTCAGAATTTTTGCATTGTTACATATCAAAACATATTTTGTGATTCACGCAGGCAATTGGCATGTTAGACTCGGCATTCATTTTGTTGACACACCGTTGCTTAGTGCTCGTTTTTTGGAGCAGAAGTGGAGTAATCAATGATGTACGTATATCAGTATTGTTGAATCTATTGCAACATCAACGTGGTCCCTTTATAATATATTCTATAAATGATCATGAAAACAAATATGAATGACATGGTCGAAATTTATAGTTGATAGATTCTCATAGTTCACAAGAATCGACATGGAATGTTGAATTGCACAAAATATGTATTGAAAATTTATGTCACCAATTTTGATTGTAGGTGAATTTCTTCAAACGTTAGAAACAACTTCCAGATATATTCAAACATTCGTTCACTAGAGTGTACAATGAAGTCTCTCCATGGTGGTCATCTCTACCTTTACTTTTTGAACAAGTACAAGAGTGAAATTGAAATAACCAATTTGTTATTTTTTTCTACTTTTCACTCATTGTTTGGATGAAGTGCAACCTTTATGATGAAGTTGAGACGCAAGTTGGCAACCTGAACAGAGATTAATAGTATAACACGATGATCTTATACTAAGAGGTTATTCTGGACCAAAAGAAAATTACATGAATATATTTTCTAAGTTTTATTGAATGTATTATTCACAATAAAAAGTTGGTAATTTGTTTGCGCATAGTTCTCAAACACAGTTGTTCGTTTGCGGCGTTAATTAGGAACTTCGGTAACAACTCACAATTGTAATTATTATGAAAAATTAAACGACAACCATAACACAAGCATAATAAAATATTTTCTATCGCTGATTCATTCTGTTTTTCAATTATACTATCATTTCCAACACAACTACCGCAACATTGGTGTATATTATTGTCACAATTATTGACATTACTATCTGGCAAATTTTTTGTGCTACCTGATGAGACAAATTTCGAGAATGCTGTAGCTTGAATAGCCGAAGTAGTGTCAGCTAAATTCGATGTATCCAATGGTGCATTACATAAAATACATATCTCTACGTCTTCCACAGTATTTGTTGACACGGCACTGACTTTTTCACTGACACGAAAAATAGTAGAAACTGTACCGGTAAATTGCGAATCTAAATCAGTTACAAAATGTTCAGTCAATTGTCGAATTGACCCATATAAATTTGTAGCTGATATTGACTTTTTTGGATTAGCAATTCGTAAATTGTGCATATTTAAATAACAATTGACTTCATGCCGACTAAAATCTCTTAATGGTCGCATTATCATCAAACCATCGCCATAACGATTATCAATAAATCCAACGTCGAATGACAACTGAGCTCCACGTCCCAGTGACACATTAGTAAGAATACTGATTGATAATGAAGATGAATCATCGGCAAAAAATATTTTTTGACACCCAAGTAATTTTGCGGCTTTGATAATAACCCTTGTTCGAAATTTTTTCAACAAATCTTCCCTCGATGTGTCACTGGATAAATTTTTAAATATTTCAATCAATTGTTTATCACTAGGAGTACTTGTTGAACAAACATAATGTTGAATTGTATCAATTTTTTCCAATCTATTTTCATCCAAGCTTTCACCTAATGATGCAACAAATGTTTCAAATCCCAGTGTATGAATTTGTTGCTTCATATCTGCAATCATTGATTCTCTCTCATCAACGCTCTGATTTTTAATCATTCCATCGTCAACATATACAACTTGAATTTGGAACATCAAACGTTTATGAACTGATTCATGCATTCCAGCTTTTATTAAGTGCAATAAAGCTGTTGATTTACCATTGCCAGAGTGTGCAACCAAAACTTTATCATTAGGTCTGACAATTTTCGATTTTCCTAATGTCGCACGAAATTTATGTGTGACATTAATTTGAAAACACGACTGACAATAGACATCTTTTCCACGTAATTTTATTGACGCCTTATTATCATTACATTTTTGACATTGTATTCCATCTCTGAAACATCAATATAACCTCAATAAATACTATATTACATGATATTCAATGTATTGAGAAAAAAAACACGAGATCTTACTCACAGAACATCATTATTTTCACTGTATACTAGTTCTGGCACTTCATCGTCAAGATCATTATCATTCAAACTACACATTTCAATTCAAAATCCAATTCGCAATATAATCATAAAAAATATTGGATTATGTTTGTTAAATGCACGTGGCATTCGAGATATTTACAAGTTACAAATATGACATATTGCATCCATTTTCAACCACTCCACTCAATCTCGAATATCTTCATTACCGACTACAAGTAAAGAAACTTGTACGAAAGGTACACTCAGAGCAATCAATCCCCCGCCCGCCTTTATCTGCATCCGACCCAATCGATAAACGAGCCATCTTCATTACCGACACACGATAATTTGTCAAGAGAAAAAGAACAGCGATTCCGCGCGCGCGTAGATAGCAGCTGCGCAGTAATTCGTGCGCGTGAAAAAATTCTCCCCTCTCCATATCCAATGAGAATGGTTATGTTTTTAATGTGCGCAAGAGCAAAAGATAAGTGTAGTGGGGGTTCACGGAAGACGATGATGGCTGCCACCAGCGACGAACGGAGTGTTATGGAGTCCGCCAGATCCAATTCTGGGCAAAATCAAGTTGTGGATCGGCTAAAGATGCTATATCCAATGGTGAACGAAGAAGAGACTCCATTGCCACGATCATGGAGTCCAAAAGACAAGTACAATTACATCGGTCTGTCGCAAAATAATCTTCGCGTTCATTACAAAGGTAAGGGTTTCATACACGTTCCTATCTCACTCTTGCTCGCTATTCTTCACATCATGTCGCACTATATACACATACAACTGCACATACACCAATGAGAACTGCGAACATTCACGATGGATTACACTATTTCATTTTTACTTACAATTTTTTTTTCCTACCAATCCAACCTCATTTCACGACGTCACATTTCATCAAAATTTTCATGTCCAGTTGCTTGTCAACAATTTCAGCCAACATTATCAACGAATTGTCAAATATATATATAAACTATTGATTGAAAATGGACAGTATTTCCTTTTTTTTTTTTTTTTTCTTTTCTTTTTCCTTTTTTTTCATTTGCCGTTGCGTGTCAGTTCATCTAAACAAAGGAATCAGCTGATCGGACCACATTTGTACGTCAATGACGTTTCTCAAAGAAATTCCGAAACATCTTATTATTATGTGTCGTCAACTTGCTCTTTTTTTTTTTTAACCTTCTCGTTTGTTTCGTTTTTTTTTCTTTTTCAAATTCGATTTTACTCTTATCGTACAACCCGTTTGTAGCAGAAAGCGTTCTTGCTTCATGAAGACAATGACAGTGACAGCTGCTCCTGGATGTAAATATATATATATATATATATATATATATATGTATATGCTTTGAGCTGTATTGTGTATTGGTTGACCGTAGGAATTTCACAATGATAAAACATGGATACATTTTTATCTTACGTTGTTCAATGCATAATTTAACATAATCAAATGTTAATATTTGTTAGGATGTTGCTTTATAACGCCCTCTATAGTGATTATAATGATTTATTCCAATGTGTTTGTAGCCATCAATGTCCATGACGTTCGTCTCATTCTTTATTTTCATCGATTGATCACTCTCTCACTTTGGTTCTCTTTCCTTTTTCTCTATAAATGTCATTTTATCATCGTATGGATAATCATCCTAGATTTTTCTTTCCTTTCCTGTTTTCCCATTCTGTCGCTATAAATTTCAATCGCATAATATTTCTCCATCTCCATTAATCGCACTAAATTAATTAATATATCACATTTGTGTGTGACGCATTTTTCATTCCAATTTCATATCAATTTAATGACCAATATTCGTTGAATGGCTTTTGTATTATCATTCGATGTTAAAAGGTATATGAGTATATAATTAACAATATTACATAGAAATAATTATCGGGAAATTACATCAATTGCAATGATGAAAAGAATAATTTTTTACCAAAAGGTGCAGTTGTTGTTAATTTCATTGTTTACCTAACTTAATGACACATTGCGCAGCTATGATAACTTAATATGAAGGAGGAGGGGGAGGAAGAGAGGGGGGGGGGCAAGTCGCATCAATGCGCGCGACTTTCTCTCTCTTTCCTCCACTTTTATGATTTACATAAAATTTACTAAACTCAAACTATCTTCATTCTTCAATTGAATATTGAACTCTTAAAATTTTGAGCCACTATCATTGATGACAAACAATATGTCCGAATGATTAGTAAATAATTTATAGAATATGAATTGTGTATAGGTGGAAAATAAATTTTATGCATTGAACTATGTATGTAATTATTTGGAATCGAAGAACTCACGTGGGTGTAGAGTAATGATGTTGTTCACGGTAAATTGATATATATGTAAACATATACGTTTATTAGTATTACATGTGAAAATAATGATGAGGTTGTGGGTTAGCATGTGAGCATTTAGTAGAGACACATCAATGTAGATAGCAAGTTGACCTAGTGACCTAGAAAATAATGTAGTAGTATCGCTGGGCCCAGCGTATATTCAAAGAACACTCGGTATTGTTTTTGAAACAAGGTGAAAAAAAAATTTGTCATAATTATAAATGGATATTCGTTGTTATTGCAAATTATTAGTTAATTTATTCTGCTGTGATTTTTTAGGTTTTGGTAAAACACACAAAGACGCTGCCAGCGTTCGCACAACGCACTCGATACCAGCCGCATGCGGACTGTATTATTTTGAAGTGAAAATAGTCAGCAAAGGCCGCGATGGTTATATGGGTATTGGATTGTCAGCTCATGGAGTGAATGTCAATAGATTGCCCGGATGGGACAAACATTCTTACGGTTATCATGGTGATGATGGACACAGCTTTTGTTCTTCTGGTACTGGGCAGCCGTACGGACCAACATTCACTACAGGCGATGTTATTGGTTGTGGAGTAAATCTTGTAGATAATACGGCATTTTATACGAAAAATGGACATCATTTAGGCGTAGCCTTCACAGACTTGCCGGTAAATAAATTTAATGTATTTTTTTTTTCTTTTTCCTTCACTTCGTCGAAAATTTCAATGGATTCCAAGAATAATTATGTTATTCACAGCCCAATTTATATCCAACGGTTGGTCTGCAAACACCGGGCGAAGTGGTAGATGCAAATTTTGGTCAGACCCCATTCATTTTTGACATTGGTGATATGATAAATGAACTACGTGTTCGTACGAGATTGCAGATAATCAATTATCCGACGCCTGATCATGGTCAGGGTCAATGGCAGGCTGTTCTTCATAAGTACGTAGATGTTGATGAAGAATCAATTAACATTGATTTATTCATTGTAATTATGATTATTTTATCTAATAATTTTTTTTTTTTTCATCACTTCAGAATGGTTTCAACATATCTCGTTCATCATGGCTATTGCGACACTGCCGAGGCATTTGCCAACAGTACAGGACAAGTATTTGAGGAAGATTTTAATTCTATTAAGAATAGACAAAGTGCGTGTGCGAATCTATTATTGATTTTTTATATAATCCGCAGATTGAATTGAAAAAATATAATTTAAATTTTAGGAATATTGAAGTTGGTGTTGGCTGGTCGGATGGGCGAGGCGATAGACTTTACAAGTCGATTATATCCGGGTTTATTAGAGCGAGATCCAAATTTAATGTTCGCATTAAAATGTCGCCAATTCGTCGAAATGGTTAATGGTAGCGATTCAGAAGTTTATTTGAGTAGTAATGATAATCAAACAAGCGTTATACAATCGACAAAGGCATATACAAAATCAACAAATAATGGAAATGTTGAGGAGATGAACTTAAATAATACAATAAATGGAAGTGTGGCTGATTCACAATTTATCAATGGACAAATAGAAAACGACGTTGATATGGAGGATAATAATACGACCAGTAATATTAATGGAGTGAAAAATAGTAGCACCAATGGATATCAATATGCTAATACAAATGCGAATGGTTATAAATGTCAAAATGGTGAAGATATTGACATGGGTAAGTGTACGATAAATTATCGTGAATTATCATTTCTTGATGGAAAAAAAAAAAAAAGAAAAAAGAACCAGAATTTTAATCGTCAATATTATTGATATTAGAGATAGATAGTGCCAATCAAAATCAACAACACAATGGCACTAGCAGTAATACGGAAAATTCAATGACAACATCAAAATTTAGCAAAAAACAATTGTGCGGCGGTAATAAACAGGCAATCGAGAAAATGCTTGAGTTTGGACGGCAATTGTATTCACAATCAATACATCTGAGACAGCAATATGGTAAAAATGAGGCGAATAAAAAAATGTTGCAAGACGCATTTAGTCTGTTGGCGTATTCGAATCCTTGGAGTTCACCAGTTGGCTGGCAGTTAGATTCACAAGAGCGTGAAACAGTTTGCGCACGACTCAACTCGGCCATTCTTGGTAAGGACATTTTCCCAATTTACCTTTGAATCGTCCGTTTGAATGCAACAAATATTCAAACATGAAGTGTGAAAAGCATTGAAATTGTGCCATGGATAATTCAATTTTTTAGAATCGACCAACCTTCCACGAAGACCACCGCTCGAAGTTGCAATATCTCATGCTCGGGAACTGGTCCGATTAATGTCTAGCGCTGGCTTGGGCGCTTGTGGATTCGCAGTTGTTGATAATATCATTCAATATTGACGGTGCCTAACTCTGCTATCACGACCGCTCCTATTACCCACCCATGTGTGGTAAGTGAATAAATCAATTGTGAACACATGAATGCAACAAATTGTGGGAAAATGATATTTTCTCATGTCTACTTTTTTGTTTTTTTTTTGTTTTTCCTTTGAATGTGAAGAATCTTTTAGGATGCGGCAAAGAACGTGAAGCAGATGATATTATTGATGCAGCAGCTGCATGCAATTGAATTTGCAGTGTCTCGTCCATGAAAATGAAGAACGAGCGAGCAAAAGATAGAAAGAAAATGTGGGAGTTGTATAATTTCTTTTTTGTCGGCGACACTCTCTGAACGATCTCACACACCGCCACACAGAAAAATACGAATAAAAGAGTTTTTAATGATAATTTTAAAAAATACTATTGTTATCAATAAAAAATGAGAAGGAAAAATGGATAAGAATGAACGCGCTCACACCTGCCATCCTAAAAAAAAAAAAAACATTACATTTGTTGTTTCGTTAATTTAGCAATTGAAGAACTTAATATTAATAATATGAATGACGATAACGAGGAATGATAAAGAAGAAAAACTAAGTGGCGGCCAATTAAGAGCAGTCGGCGTGTTTGAGTGTGTATGTGTGTACTTGTGTGTGTGTGTGTGTGAGAGAGAGTGAGTGTGAGAGTCGGCTAATGCCAAAACGAAAATGAATAAAACTGAAGTGGCGCTCGAGATGATAAAATATTTGAGAGAAAACAAAAACCATTTTTTTTTCTCACTTGATTCAAAATTTTTCTTAATTTTCTGTGGCTTCAATTGATAATCATGAGTATCAAGCATCATTCAAATTATTTTTTCATCACTAGCGCCTCAGCATGAATTCGCAATGTTTCCTTGTTCCCAACAACTGAGATGAAAAAAAAAAAAAAAAAGAAATTTTTTAATCAATTTTTTTCATGCACAAAATTCATGTGTGTTTGTAGAGCAAAAAAAAAAAACGATAAATAAATTTCTTTTGTATATGGTAGAATTACGAACTTGTTGATTGTAAAAAAGAAAAAAACTAATAATAATAATACTTAATTTCTAACTATGAAATCGGAGAATATTGCGATGTTCATTAAATGATATTTTATTATCCAAAAATACGATTTTTTCACCGATCCCTCTGGCATGTGCAATAATAGTGATGAAGAGAATGGCCACCATATTACTGAGTATAACCAAATAATAGTTTTTAAATTTATTCCTGTCTGTCAAAATGAAGAAAGATACATAAATAAAATCGGTGATAAATGAAACTTTGGCACATTGTTCAACCATAATATAAATGAATGATGAGAAATATTTGTTAAATCGATAAAAGTTTGAATAATATACATATTTTAGTTTCTTTATGTAGATGAAAGAGCGAAAGAAGAACTATATTATAAAGGGAATATGGAGACATTGGAATAATTTCGTGATGATTAAATATGGATTGAAGTCTTACGTTTATAAATATATAAATAATAATTGAGATGCAGAAAAAAATAAACAAGAACTCGAATAAAAACAAAATAAAAAGAATTGAAGAAAGAAAGAAAAACAAACAAACGATCTTGTACTCTATAAAAATAAGTAATTGTTTTTTATATGCGACATAGTATATTATTATTAAAAAATAATTAATTAGCATTAAAACGTGAAAAAATAAAGAAAAAACAACAAAAACTACTATGAAATACGGAATCAATTGAAAGAATAGAGATGAATATGGATGAGGGACAACAAATGAGACAAATGGAAAATATGTTTAATCAATGCGAAACAAAATATAAATTACTTTTAGTGTTATGTTTTATGTACAATAGATAGAGCTACAATTAATGAATAATGCGCGAATACAGCAATGATTTGGAAAAAAAAACACCCTCATTTTCTCAATGAACTATCCCCCATTTATCCGTATTCGATTCATCACCATCTCAAAGAAGAGTAAGCAGGGAAATCCGAATGGTCCATACCCGTCTATCTTATCGACCGAACATTTTTTTTATCAGTAATGGCGATGTAGAATCTAAGTGATCGACATCTGGTGCTTGATATCACCGCTCTTGTCACAATTAATCTCGCTGATTCAAACAAATAGTACTTCAAAAGGCTGTGACTATTTACAGCATCAACGGGTCACACCAACCACCCGTGAAAATACTCGAAGAAACAAGTTTCTCCAATAGCCCGCTGAAACCTACGTGAAAATTTTACTGAGAACCATAAAATTCTCATATTTATAAATATTTCTTAGACCTGAATTTACTTTGATCAACTTCTGATGGATCATGAATTGTTCATTGAGTATCCATAGCAGTTATCGTTGATCTATAACATAAATAATAATAAGATTATACAATTTGAAGAGTTGATAACATCAATGAAAATGCCTGAATGTTTGAACTATGAATACTTATTATCAAAAACCTTTATTTTCCCCATTCGAAATATTCTTATATTCAAAATATTGACAATTAAGTTGTCGAATATCCTCAACCATTCGCAAACGAATTGATCCATATAATAATTATCATTTTGTGATATTATGTAGGTATATAATAATATTCGGATTTGCACGCGTCACTTTGCAATAAAGTTGGACCAATCGCAGTGTGAAGTTAAAGTTTGCATATTTACCGACACATTGTAATGGTCGCTGATGGCGCTAGTTCTGTATATAAATATATTTATGTATATGTGAAATCAGCTGTGATCATCTGTAAGGTTTGTGGATTTGTGGGAGTGAGAAACGTTAGAGGTGGTCGGATGGTGTAGGACCAATATTTACTTGGAAAAACATAATAATTATTGAGTTTTCCGAACATTGTTACATCATACGCAGATAATTATACGTTAATAACTATGGTTGATCATTCGCTAATTACAATGATCCTCTTCAGCGCACATGTAATCTGGATGAGACACACTGATAATTTGAATGGATTGCGAGATCCTCAGGGGCCATATCCTCGTCGTGGACCACCTCATAAACCGAAGGTAAATGAATTATGGCAGTACATTTTCCTTTCATTTAATTTACATAAAATAATATATTGGATATCGCTTACTTTGACCAATAACTATATTCTTTTGTGTCCAATGAAAATTTGAGGTTAGATTGGCTGTTATGTGTCATTATGTGTGTAGTGAACGAAATATATATATATATATTTTTTTATATTTCAGGAATTATGTAAACCCAAAAAAAAAGGGTAACCCTGGGAAGAATAATACTGATGAATTATTGGGTCGTTCTCCAGAAACTTTACAGGACGTATAACAACATTAAATATCATATTCAATACTAGTAAGAATTATTTCGAGTTGTTAAATAGTAAGACACAATAAAATGAAAAAAAAAGGAGAACATTAAACGAGTAATGAAATTGGGAAAGAAAACAGAAGGTTTTTTTTTCTACTTGTTATCAATACCAACATTTAAATATTTTCGTTTTTCATTTCATTTATTACATCATTATATATTGTTTATATCGTATTGTATACGTGTGCATATTGCCAGAAGCCGGATTAGTGTTTTTGTTTGTTTTTTTTTATTACAATTGATGGATGTTTCTTTAGTTTATTTCATTTTCCCTCATTTTTATAAAATAGAATATGATTGAGTGCTTGAGAAAATAAAAGGAAAATCAATTTGTGGCATTCTGTCGCCTTTTCATGGGCATCGATTACTTATTTCTGCCGACGCTCAACGTCGATATACGTGCATACATACACATTGATCGAATAAGATATATTTTCAACATTTCGTTCAGTTCCATCATCGATTTCTGCTCGTCTCGCGATCAAACCGTCATTATTGATGGAGAAATGTCATGATATGATAGCACAATCATCGCTTTGATATGGAAAAAGAAATTTTCTATCGCTTCACTTCAGTCCCTCAAAGACCAATTGATAAATACCATTCCTTCTAATCATTCTACAAGTAGAATACTCAGCCTTCGTTCATCTTACAATTGTCACTTGATCAAATTTCGATTACCGAGTGAACGCTTTTTTCATACTCATATTTTTAAATTTATTTATTATTTTTTAATTTTTAAACATTCAGTCATTGCCGACATCAATTGTTATGATTGAGACCTATCTAACGGTTTAAACAAAATCTATATTCATATATATCTTCTTAAATATATTTATTACAATGTTTGATGATAATGTTTGAATGAAGGTTGAATGAAAGATGTCGAGGAGTCAATATACAGAAAACCATGCTAACTGTTACGGCTTTATTTTGCGCTTTTATCTTTTTGCTCAAATTTCGTTCATATCGTCTATTCTGTGATTTATTTATATTGAATGGTCATAATACATGGAAAATAATTCTCAATAAATGATTCGCACCTATCGATACATGATTGATAATTGAAAAATTGAAAAAAATTTATGATTATCAAATGTAAAAAGAAATTTTATTTATTGTCGCTAAAGTTTTCATAGTACGTGAGTATATTTTCTTAAATTTTTCAAATGAAACTAAATTGCAGTTAGATGTTCAGATCATAAGTATACTTCAGTTCGTTTAACTTATTTTTCAATTGATCAATCAATCATATTTGACTTTATAATTCGTAAAAAAATTCAAAATATTATTTTTTAATCAGAGATACAAAAGTCCAATTACCAAATTTTTTCGTACAGTTATAACTTAAGCGACAATATATGAATGTATACAAATAACTAGCCATTTGGTAGTGTAGAATTTTTAATATAGAGAGCAAATAGAAATAATATATTATTATTGTTCAATATTAACAGTAGTTTAGGAATTGATTGCGATGTATTCTGTTTTTTTAGCAAAAGCCCGAGATTTGAATACACTTTGTAAATTTTTTTCTTTTACCATCTTAAGAATTCAACTTTATTTCGGACTGATCATTCTTGCTATTTATGCTCTATATATATACATGTATTTGTATATATCCATATGCATGCACAGTACAGAATATGAAGATATTCATTGGTTGCATCGCATAATCTCCGCACATTACCGCATTTTGGTGACTGTCCTCAAGGTATTTAAGGCTAATCTATAATTTGGGTTTTTTATTTTTTCACGGTATTTTTTAACAAGTTTTTTGGGATTTTGCAATGTGAATACATATATTGATATATATATATTCATTCATATGAATGTAGAATGCGCGCAAATTTTTGTCATACGTGTGCGTGTTTCCATTGGGTTCTGTGAATAATCTTTTTTTTTATTCATTTATTTTATTCATATATATATATATATATATATATATATATATATATATGTATACACTTTTACTTTAATAATTTTAAACACGATTGGATGATGCTTTTTATCATAAATGGAAGTTGATATCGAATAAGAGATGAGGGTTGGGAGCGTTTATAACAATACGATCATAAACGATTTCTATGTGGTGGATGGATAAATTAATACATTACATTTTCTTAATTTTGTTTTGTTCACGCACGTAATTAATTTATTCTGTTTAATAAAATGCACACACACGCACTCAAACTTTCCTTTCTCACAACACACGCTTTAATCAATTCATAAAAATTTACACGCGATTTATTCAATTAATTAATCAAATTTGAATTATGGTTTATTCAATTATTCGAGTCAGTTTTTTTTTTTTTTTTTTTTTTTCATCTTTCCGTTTTCATTTAAAATTCAATTCTTTTTTGCATTCATGACGCACGTCATACTCTGTGTACTATTTGTCAGTATACATCTAAGTATAATTACATTTCACGGCGTACATTTGTGTTTGTTTTTTTCGTTTTTCTTCTGTATTGTTCGTACTTCATGCTATTTTTGTTGATCAAGCAGATACAGTATTGTCAGCGGTTTTCCAATTATTTATTTGTTCATTCATTTGTATTATCATTCCATTATCTTTTGTGCAATTCGCAAATGTACTTTTTTTGTACCACTTTCCACGCGACTTATATTTATTTTTCAATTCACATTTAAATTCAAGAATGCGACATAGGAGTTTCTTCGCAGCGAAATAGAAATATTACAGAATTATTTATATGTATATATACATATATCTAGAAGTTTTGAAAAGACGAAAATAAATACTGTGGGGAATGTTTCTTTTTTTTTTCTTGTTCTCCTCCTCTAGCATATTGTAATGGGTCAAAAGGAAAGAGAAGGGGCGTGGAAGGATGTGGATATATATATATATATATATATATATATATATATATATATATAAACATGTATATATAAATATTCACATCTACGTTTTGATAAGGATACGTGTGATATATACGTTATATTAAAGGTAATTATCACAGAATATGCGAGATATTTTGTTTTCGTTTTTATTTTGTTAAGCTTACGAGATATTGAATTGAAGCAAAGATATTTATAGAAGATATGAAATAATAAAATGGGAAATATAAATATGAGGAGTTTCGGAAAATGATAGACACAATTGGCCCATTGACGATTGACAAACGAAATACAATCTCCATATTTGTTTTTTGTTTCAACTTTCCATTTTGTTAAATTTCAATTGTCCCGCATTTGGTATCCACATTATAACAACGCATGAGAATATATATTTACATGTACGATTTTGTGAAGTTTTCGTACTTTTAATACCATTAACGCGGGAAACTTAAAAAATGGTTTGGTTTTTTTCAAGATACTAATATTTTTTAGTTGATAGTCACTTCAATCATCCACTTCTATAGTGTTTTTCAACTATTCAGTTTTTTTTTTATTTTCATTTTTCTCGCCAACGAAGAAAATAGGCTTTTATTTATAAATTAATGTTTCCCCACTTGACGATTATTTCTTGACGACAAATTCCGTGATTTAATATTGGAAGATTGCTGCCCATATTAAAATTTAATTACTCAACTTTTATTCTTCATTTTCCATGTTTATATTTCCATTATTTCTTCTGGCCACTTTTTTTCTCCTTAGTATACTTAAAATTCGTGGTGGCAAGTTGCATTTTGCCGCATGACGTTCAATTTGAAGGGAAAATTATGTGACGAATTTTAAATTTGCTATATATGTATCTATGTATATATATATAGCAATCAGACTCTTGTCAATATTGTTTTTTTTTGTATTCAGATAATTCTTATTATTTAAGAACATAAATTACAATACAATTGCATTTCATTTATTAATTAATTTTCGAAAAGGGGATCGGGAGAATTACTATTCTTTTTTTAATATATAATAAACTAATGGCACGACGTGAATGACGTCAGGACATGCCTATTGGTCGTACGCAAAATTTTATTTTCTCCCATTTCCTTTGCTTCGGAATTTATTCTTTCCAGTGTCTTCAACTCTGAATTAGAAAAATTATCTTTTTTTCTACTCGACAACAATCCCATATCTACATTGATGAAACTCTGATCGTAATTAACTAATTCATGTAGTTTATTCATTCTTGTTATTGTTTTTTAATTCATCATATTTTTTCATTGTATTCCTTTAACTTCTAAACGCCACCAATTTATTTATTCTCCCATTCGCATTCTGTGGTGCGTGTTGTTGTCAGCTCTTCTCTCTGTGTTACTGTATTCTTCTTTTCATCGATAGAAGAAAGAATTACTGTTTATTATTCTCTTTGTGTTCGTGAATCTCATTTACCGTTTCACCTACCAAGTTCTATTCTTGGATTGGTTGCAGTATATAACAAAATTCTGTTCATTTGCCTTTAATTAATGATGAAATTAGGTTCAAACTGGATTTGGTAATGGATTTTCTTGTCTAATATCGCTTTTCAATTTTACAAATTCTTTTGCAACCTCATCATTATTACGTTGTGATAATATTCGGAGAATTGTCCAACCAGTTTCGTCCATTTGTATCCTTTTGCCGAGTGATAACCAACAGGCGCATGAACCCTCTTCCGCAATATCTTTCAATTGTAGTACTGCAACACCGACAAGTCTGTCTTCACGCGCGAAGCAATAGTCCTTCACACAAATGTGTAATTCAAAGAGATCCAATTGCTGCTGTTCATTGCCAATAATACTGTAATAAAAAAAAAAACACGAATTGAACTGTGATGTTCTATTAATCGAAAGAATAATATATTATAAACGTACAAATGAAATGTTTCATTGAATTTGGGTGACCAATTGTTGCTCTTCGATTTGGTCGCGTATTTCCTCTTCTTTTCAGCGAGATGTGGACCAATCAAGTTGACTTCGACAAATGGTCGGAACATACCGGTGGCTAAGGGCCATTTGAGATCGTTCGCTGCCACCACTAAATTATAGAAAAAAATATTGATTATTTTCTCCATGTCATCAAGCTATCAATTATATTGAGAAATTCATGAAGAAAAAACAAGAACACGAACCTTTTATGGTGACTTTTTGTTCTCCCGTACCGGGATGCGTGAAGAGATCAACTTGAATACTCAGTTCACCCACAGCACCACCATCCGTACCGACAGTGTCTGAGAACAATATTATATATATTCACAATTGTAATACAAATATGCATAAATTACTCTGAAATGCACCCTAAAGGTGAACACCAAAATGGAAACAAAATAAAAAAAACAATATTGTTATTTTTTATTTCCCTCTATATATAGCTTTTCGTTCCAGCTCTAGAGCAAATTACTGATAATCGAAGGGGCTAATGCAGTAAGGGTAGGAGGGCTCATGAGATATCATATATTTCGTACCCTTTACGCTTTAACCCCCCGTCATATACTACATTCATTTATTGAGTAATTTTCTCAACAACGCTGTAGTATACTAATTTTTTCTTACAGCTCGGAGTATAAATCGAAATTTTATTTAGCAGCTTGGCAATGAGTCAATTCGGCTCGTTTTTCATTTAATGTTGAGGAAAAAAAATTTTTTACTGATTGATTAAAGTGCTCATGATATCAGTGGATGATTTAATTAATTCTTTTTCTCTCAATATATTTCCTGTGGTGGAAGCCCAGCGGTGTGGATGTAATGAATGAGATGATATATAGCTGGTGGCATTCTGAAGTGACAGCAGCAATAATTTTTATCAGCGGAGCATTGCAATTTAGTATTAAACAATCAAGACGCTCTTTTATATTTATAGAGGAGAGTACAAAATACTATTTTTTACTATTACTACTGATTTTTTTATCTTGTTTTTTCATTCCTAAAAATTCTCTCTTGTAATAAAATCAATATTAAACGTCTCGATTGAAGAATATAAATATTCCAGCCTAAGATAAGAACATTAAACCCTATTGGTGACTAAATTATCGTTGATGAAAGAGAAAAAAAAATTTAGAAAAAAATGTAAATGATTTTTCGGTAGCACAGAGTTTCCTATTCTTGTCTCTCTGGTACCTTGTCGACTCTCCCGTCTGAGTGGGGGTTTGCTCTGTCTCAGGGGCTCCTCTAACCCTTCCATGCCATCAATGCCTTCGCCTTCATCGCCCCTGTCGCTGCTCATCGAGCGTTGTCGTTGGTGCAACGTTGTCGCGTCGTTCAGCGGCACTGTTTATATATACCCGATAATTGGTCAATTATCCCTATTTTCATTTAATATTCTTTTTTTTTCTTTCTATTTATCCACCAACTCAATGACGCGCAATTGACATTAGTTTAAAAAAATATGTATACATATTCACTGGAAGTTAGGGGTTGAAGGAGATAGAGATGTTTAAATAAACTTACTCTGATTGAGTTGTGAGGTGACGAATGTCTTAATAAGTGTATCAGTTGTTTGGGTATATAAACTCAATGCGTAACGTAAACTTTGTAATTCCGCAGATTTTTCCAAAAAAGTTTTCTTCAATCCGTTACCGCCAGCATGGAAATATTGTTTGATTGTGTCCAACGCCACATCTAATACTGCACATTGCTTTGGTGACAAATTTTTTTCCACCTCTTTCGAAATATCCTAGAATAAATGAAATAATTGAATTGAGTCGTCATTCATTTGTTCAGTAATAAATCTATATATCTGAGGGAACTTTCATTCCCACTACTTGAAATATTAAACTTTTATATGCGGGGGTCATCAATAGTTATCATAAATTGGAAAAACAATATGTTAAATCGCTGATAGAAATTTGAGATAGACCGTTATAGGATTTTTTGTGAACGGTGTTTACTCGTGTTTACTAAATAACGCATGTGGAATTGTGAAATTTAACATAACTGAACTTTTTGTCTTGGCTTCAATAACATCAAAATGTCTCACCATAACTCCGCTCAAGGCATTTTTCACGTCCGGTTTACCTGCCATATGATTTTTAAATAATCTCGACATATCCTCAATCTTTGCATTAGCAGCCAAATTTTTCGCATTATCCGTTAGGTTTTTGAACATCATCTGAAATGAATTATCAGTTAGTAATACGTGAAAAAGTGAATAAAGAATGAATAGTAATCAACGTAAATCAATTTTGTCATATAATCTAAATTACTCACACTTTTGTCAGTCATTGGAGGTAAAACGACAGTTTTTTCCAATATTCTCATAACTATTTTCCACAATTCTTTTAATAATCGTTTTAACACAGTTTTTTCACACGATTGAGCATAAAGTGATAAACTGCCGTCCAATAAATCCATCAAAGGTCGCAATACATCGTCGGCTTCAACAGCAACAGCGTTACGTTGCGCTGGTTGCGTCAAAGTCACTTGACCACCACCTTTTATTGCCAATAGTAAATCACCCAGTTCGCGTACTGATACAGTTATACGTGGCTCTAAACTCTTAGCAAATAACATCGCCAAATCGTCCAATGCACTGTTCAATTGTTGTTGAAGTTCCTTCAAGATATTAGCCGCATCCTCCTCCAACTTTTCACCACCCATTGATTCAAACATTTTTTCCAATTGCACTCTCAGTTGTTGAATATTATTCATTAGAATACACGCAATTCTTTCCTCCTTCAAATGACTTGGAAATTCTTTTTTTACAATGTCTGAGTATGATAGCAATACTTTAACAATTGTTTTGGCAAAACGTTTCATATAACGTTTCCAAATTTCGGGATCAGGACACTCCAATTTGGAGACAACGTCGAAACATTGTGTCAGTTGTGTGAATACATCGACTACGGAGACGCTAAATAGCGCGTGTTCACTGCTACGTTGGAACTGCAATGTTATTGGAGAAAATGATTTATTAAACATCTATTCGTTACAAAAACAACATTGATCTGCAATTTTTTTTCTTCTTCATATAGAAAGGAGTGGTGAGTGCCGGAAATAGGCGAGTTCTCACAAATGAGTAATTATTCATTGGCACGTGGATTATCGCTATTATTATTGTTCGTAATATCTGTCATTGAAAGTTTGTTGGGAATTATTCAAAGAGAAATAAAGACGTGAACAAACGTTTTATAATAACCAAGGAAAACATGCACTCTCTCAGTTTGTTACGCATTTATGCATTTGACATTTTTTATGCATTGAGAAATAGAGTTTCAATGCAGGTAATACAATGTCGCTTTGCTTGAATGAAGAATGTGATTGGCGTATTACTATTGCATATCATTTTAATCGCGAATAATATTGACGAATCTAATTCGAACATACGCGAATTTTCAATATGACCAATATAGAAATCCGTGAAAAGGTAAGATGAATGCACTGTATCGACCATTGATGGGATCGCATTCAGAAAAATACAAAGACATTGTATATTTCTCTGCGTTATTGTCTGCTACTAAAATGTACAATTTTCTTCATATACATCATGTGCACATAAAATGTTGTAAATTTTTTATGAGATTTCCGGATGCTAATCACCAATTCCTCCATAATTATAGGAAATAAGATAATACAAACTTACCCCGTCTTTTTGATCTCTATTGAAGGCACCATGGAGATATTCAAGTGACACATCATCATTTTCATTCAACCATTGCATAACAAATGGTTCAAACCATGCAGGATATTCTGGCACTGCTCCTTTATAAGGTGGCACATCCTTAACATAATTGGCATGTAACCATTTAACTCTAAAGTGTAGATTCATATAGGCCGATGACTTGCATAAACGCTGTGTTTCATGTTCCTCCAATGCATATTTCATATCAACAGCAAATAATGCCCACATTGTTGCAGCTGACAATTGTCCAATATTTAATTCTTGTGGAAATTGATTTAATACTGGAGCATAACTATTACGATCTTCTTCAATGACTGATACAATGAGTGCTATCAATTTATGCCAAAAGTCAAGTGAATCCAAACGTGGACCATGATCATCTGGATCGCGTTTTGTTTCATTTGGATCAACTTGAAATTCTCGATTATATAATTCGTAGCAGTTTTCAAATAAAAATTGATATGTCGATCTCAAACAAGCTTTGACACAATCTTTGACGACCGTGCTTGCGCGCGGTGGACTTGATAATTCTTGTACTTTCATACGGAAAAATGTAATACTTGTTAATAAATCAACGGTACTCTTCAAATCCATTAATTTTTCTTGACTTGACGCTGGAAAATTATTCCTATACATTGACAAATCAATTCTCAATGAATTGTGTAATTGATCTAATAATTTCACGAATTTCTCCTTCTGCAGAGAGAAAAAAAAAAAAAGGGAAAACCCAATTATTTCAATTCATCTATTTATTTATCCTAGCATGATGAACTAGAGGATAGAGAGAATAGTTATATAACCTGTTGCAAAACAGGATTTTATTGTGGAGAGTGAGAACTTTTTTAGAGAATACTCATCGTATTTTCTCGATGTGTATCAGGTGAAAGAAATGAAAGGAGGAAATGGAGGTTTGTAGCAAATCTATAAATTGTTGAGAGCTCCAATAGCTACGCTGTGCAACGAGTCTCAGTCGCACCACTAAATACATGTATTGTGGTATTGGAGTAATGAATGTCTGCCGTTAGTGAAGAAAATTGCACGAGTATTTTTCACTCTCGTCTTCGTGGTCTATTTCATTCTCGTTCTATGTCAACCGTTGTTATCTCCGCACTCTGTTTTTCTTCCCCACACTCCTTCGTTCACTTGCGCATTTCCTCATTTCTCTCCATCCTTCTTATTCATATGTATATAGATATAATGGAAAATTAATTAAATGTTCGTACTGACCCCAAAATTACTTGCGGCGAATCTGTCACTAGCTGAAACGGCAGATGAGGCTGTGGTATGAGCATAATATGCGTTTATGTTCGCCAAAAGGGTGGACATAACTGCTGGCACTCCCGGACAGAGGTACTTGGTTGATAAACAGTGAAAATGTCTGGAGAACAAAGAAAACAACATTTGGAATTCATTTCTTCATGTATAAACCAGTTTATAAATTCTCTTTTGATTATAAAATACTCACGTCATTGCTTGATAAATGCTCTCAATTCCATAACGCATTGCGAATTCATCAACTAATTCTTCACCAGGTGGATCAAAATAAACTTTCCAAGCATCATCACCTTTAGCTTGAGGCAGTGTTACCATACCGCCATTTTCCTCACACAAACTGTGAAATAAATTTTCATGGAGGCAGGTGTATTGTACGTGATAAGGCGCTACTTTTTCCTCTCCTTTTATTTCCACACTTATGTGTAAACGTATGGCACCGGATACGGCACTTTTGTCTGTGCGTTTTTCTAAATTATACCAAACGTCCATCTCTCCGGACAATGTTCGTACTTCGATTATTGTTTGGCCAAGAAAATCATCACTTTCACGTGTTAATTTTTGACGTAATTTCGATTTCAAATCATTGTCTTCATCCCAAACACGAACTTTGATACGATCTGATGAATTGTGGCACTCACTATTTAAATAAGCAAAAAATTCATCATAATAGTACAAAAATAATTCATGATTGTTTATAATATTGTATTAATATCACATATAGTATCAATCTACTAACAAATAAAATTTTTCATGCCACACTGGATTCAATTCTTGTGGCATTGTTCGTGTCCGTTTCTTTATTTTTCCAACTTGAACAGTGACATAAGGATCCGACGTTCCACTTTTATCTTTGGCAATGAGTCCCTGGGCGCATATCACTGTAATAATTTCGTAAATATATTTAGCTATGTACTATCATGATGTATTCAATTAATATTATGCCTAGTTAATATTGTATTCATTCCCATCGTTGAATATATCATAATAGTTGAGATATTTTCATCGTTATTTTAAATATTGGCAACTTCATCATTATTAAAATATATTTATAAAGCAATTCGTTGATAAAAGAGAATATAAAAGTGATCGGAAATTATTCATTGCGTTTGTTATCATTTGTCTCCTTCTTTAAGTACATCCAAACTGAGAGTACCACGGCGTACCCAACAGAGCGTAAATAATGCTTCAAGTTTCACCCAATATTTTTTTGCCCAACCTATTTCTTGTTTCGTGACTCTCGTTTCCGTTGAATAGCAGTTGCTACACTACCAGAATACGTTACCAACTATTGCCATCCACAATTCTACAACTTCATCTCACAGTCCTTCTCACATATACACACAAGTGTTTGGTCATCGAATTATACAATGTTTGCAATTCGCCATTATTTCACTATTTAAACTTTGTAACTAGGGAATGTTTCACGTGGTTAGTTGAGTTCCAACATTTGAACTTGCTCAATCCGATGAAGTTGCCGCCGTTAATCTCAAATGTTGATTTCTAATTCTCTTTTTCTTTTATGACCATTAATTCAACAATAGAAATCACAAAAATTAAATACATTTAAATTTAACATTTATATACGGACTTTTATTTTTCCACATATGTTGGCTGTTTGGTTGAGAAGAAAAAAAAAAAAACCAAGTCCAAAAAAAAGTCATGCAATTGTTATTTGTTGATTAATATATCACACAAACATACATCAATATCCTTATATATTTAAACATGAAATATTCAATCTACAGACAAAAGCGTGCACATAAGCGCTGCGTGTGTTGATATGAAGAATCGTCAAATGCAAGCTATAATTTCTATCACATTTAGAATATATTTGTAGGTATGTATTCGTGTGAGTTAATGGTGGTGCATGTGAACATGTATACAGTTACTTATATTATTTAGTGTCGAAATAAAAGATATGTCAATGATATCATGCTACAGATATAGTTCGAATTCCAATCAATCACGGACGTTCTAGTCACAGTGGATCGGCCATATATAACACCAACAACGAGGATAAGTGAGAGTCCAGTGAAACTACGACATTGAGGAGTGGCATACTAACAACTTGATCCTCCTGTGTGTCTTCTCACACGCTGTTGAATCCATCCATGACCATCGCCATGTAATTAATTGATGTCTATAGAACTCTATATTGGTATATGAATGTATGTTTGTGATTGTGATTGTGGAATTAACATTGGTGTGTTTGCAATGTGTGTTGGAAATTCTGTATTGAACTTTGATATTGATTGAAGATGACCACACTGCAATAGCACCATAAATCGGTAATTCGACGTATATACTGGATAATCGAAATGTACACTACCTTAATGTCATATGTATAATCGAGATGCAGCGAGAATTATCAAGTAGTAATACGCTTATAGGAAATGAATCGATTCTGGATGATGAAGTAAAATTAAAAATTCCCTGACACATTTAAGTTCGGATATTAAATCTTGTTGGATCTATCTTTCGGAAATCCTCAACAAAAATACTTTTTGATTAAATAGAAAGGTATGAAAATTCGATCTTTGGTAAAAGAGATAGAGACCCACTGACAGACAGACAGACGTATGGTATTGTGCAGACCCAAGCTGATTCACATGGCATTCCTCCTCTATGTACAATGGAGATGGGAATTTGTTTCATTAATCATTGAGACAATGGATTCGTTTTTGACTTTATCATTTAAGACCGACACACTACTTTGCAATTTTGAGAAAATAGATTTTGGTTACATTTTCTAAAAGTAAATACTTTTGTGGATATGTATGTGGTTTAAATTTTATATCAATGTTTATATTAAATTTTATATAATGAAGCATAACGGAGTTATACCAATTCATTTCAGATTAAGAGTGAACTCGTTCGGTCAATTGTCGAACTAAGATCGCACTTCAATGTAAACGAAACAATGTTTGTCAAGACGGTAACACCCATGATTAAAAAATCAACAATCTGTTCGACATGATTTTTGCATAAAAATGCTATCGTTGGGTGTGGTGTTATTTATTATTCGGAAAATCTATGTTCTACAGCTATTTTAATATTCAAAAGTATATAAACGCACGGAATGTTATCATTTCAAATAAGAGTTTGTAAAAATTCTTTTCGCTTCATCCACGTTGAATGTTAGATGAAAAGCATAATGATCGAATTTTTTTATTCTCTCACGAAAAATAACAAAACAAATTCACCGTTTCACTGCTCTCACTTCGCAATTATTTCCGCGTTTCATTGGTTCTTCTTCTCATTTGTCATTTATTCAATTAACAATTGTTAAGCAACTTTCAATTCTATTCGGCAATGTGCCGATGCAGAACTTCTCATGCATTTGGTTGCTGTCTTGACTCTGGCTTGTCAAAATTTTCTCAGTTCCGGCACTTGTAACTAACTATTTTGGGTCATCAAAGTGGTGTTGCCTTTAAATTGTGCTCTGAGTGAATCCTATATTAATTGCTGTGTATAAGTGTAGTGAATGTGTTGTGGGATTTAAGTGAATGACTGGGATGAAATGTGTTTATATATATCCACTGGTTGAAGACTCATGTGTCAATGTCTTCACAAACTTTGGAGTGTCTCCTTTAGAAGAGTTAACTATTAGACTTAGGAAGTCAGTAATGGGTAGGAAGATAGAATCCATCGAACATTTCTGTCTGGTGTGAGAATTTATTTTTGATTGGTAGAATATAATTTGAATAATAGAATACAGGAAGTAAAAGAATCTAGATAACAAAAATTATATAATAGCTGTCGTCTGTCTGAGATTTTTCTTCCAGTTTTGCATTTGATTTCCTTATATAATTCTGTTATAAATATACAAATGAAATTTAATATAACAGAATATTCATGTATAAACACGCAACATGTATCTGAGGCATCACACCTTTTTTTTTTTCGCTCGTGAAGTCAATTAGTTCAATTTGCCCATTTTTATGTATCATGAATATTTATCTAATCATAAATGAGTTCAACTACAATGTTTTATTTTTATTATTTTGAAATATAATACACGAACAAGGAAAGGGCAAATAGAGGACTAAAGGTACGTTGACATGTATCAAATTATTCCTTGAATCGAATGAATAGTTACGAGTTTATTTGAATCGAGAGTTAATCAAGGAGATTTGATTATTGGAACGGAAATAATACAGCCCAACTGTTTCTAGCCATGATCCTTCAGTTGTGGTAACCGACCGCAGATTTTCCGCTCTGACGGGATTCTCTCTGATTCTACTCAAAAAGCAATTCTCTCTAAGAGTATTAGTTGTGGAAAATTCACGTAATTCAAAAATAGCTCCTTGTAAATTACCCTCAACGGTGTGCTGATATGTCTTGGATTAATTGGATGAAATGAAAAATTATAGTAGGAAAAAAATTATGCAATTGGAGTGTCTGAACATTTTCTTCAAAGGATTGTTAAAGTTGGTATGGTAAATGTGATGAGAAGGAATAATATGAAAATATATGTAAATAATGCGTGAGTAAAGTTGGAGTGAAACGATAGCGTATGAAAGTGACGTGGTATGGAAAATATTAAATAAAAAATAGGTGTAATAGATTGAGTTAGGTTTATATAGCTGTTAGAGTATTTTTAATTAGGAATTAAAATGCGTCTATGTATTAAAGCATTTCCTTAACCCTCATATTTTTATGACCGTCAACAAACATATTTTCTCGTCGTAAATATCGATCGTCCTCTATTTTTCTTTCTCACAGTCTTATATTCTAGCATGAAACGCTACACTCTTAATACATATTTTTACCCTTTCTGTCGGTCGGCACGCGTTCAAGTTAACTCAACAGGGGTCACCTTATCTTTGATGTGGGAGAAAAAAAAAATGGAACGAGAAATCGCCCTCTACACGTCGAGATCCGGGTTGATGTTTTTCTCTAAAATTACTTTGACGAGAAATTAAAATTATGAATAAAATAACTGTAAAACTCGTCTAACTCTTTTGTTTTCTTTGCGACTGTTGGTTTGTCGTGAGGGATAAAATTCTCCCCTCAAGATATAAATCTCAGGTGGATTCGGAAGATTATAAAAGAAAAGGAAATAAAGTACCGGTGGGCTATACGATAATCGACTACTATGTATTAGAGGAAGAGAAAAAAAAAGACGAGAGCTAAAAAGAGTCGACTTGAAGTCGGTGTTGACGATGCCGCCAGGTCAGGGATGGCGCTGCACTTGCCTGTACGTTGAACTATCGATTTTCTCACTGGTATACACACATACATATATACGTTTTCTGAAGCGGAAGAGAAGTTGAGTGGATGAAGTGAGAACGAGAATTATTTTATTCCCCTTTTCCCATAACAATTGACTAACATTTTCTATTTTATTTATTTTTTTTTGTGTATTGCGTGATAAAAATGTGCCTTTATTCAACGTCAAATCGTGAATTAATGATGATTATGATGATAATGATCATGACATAATGAATACTTGATTGTAATTAATCAGTATTGATTAGTTTTGGGTATTTTTGGTTTTTGCTACCTGTGATGGCGATCTTGCATGACCATTTGCTCGTACCCTCGAGGACGATCATCTCAGCCTGCTCAAGACTGTCAATGTGTGTATCCGGGTCGACTGAAAAGGTCGTGCTGAAATGAAAGGTAATCACCACGTCATCCGCCAGCATTCACTCATTTGTGAACAAAGGTGAGATCAATTAATCTCATTTTCGTTTCATCACTCTTTTCGATGATCACAAATGAGACCTGAAATAAACTTGATAATGTTCATTCTAGATTTCATAAAAAGAAAATGCTTCCCTCTATTTTGAATATTATAATATTATCCCTAGATGTCACGATTGAATTGCGAAGCCTAAATATAATTCGAATTCAATTTCAATTGAATTACGAAAATTTTTGTTTTCAAATGTTTATGAAACTATCAACCAAAGTGCAACATGTATATCGATTTTGAATATGAAGAAATGGTGATTTATAGACCACCTGTTAGCGGAACAAATATTTAGAATGGACATTCTATGATGAACATGCCATGGATGTAAAAGGAACATCAATTATCAGATATGTTTATTGCTTTCATGTTTGATTAGATTGTGATGTCGAGATAGATATTTGCATATACGTGTGTGTATATATATATATAAATAGAATATGTATATGTCCATAGACATGTACAGGTGTTGGGTGGTTGTGGGAGGTCTGGAATAAGAAAACTTGTTGCACTTGTCTGCCGACCCCCCTTCTATTCCTCGTTTGCTCAATGGCACAATGCCAATTTCTACAAACAGATATTGCACGCTTAATGTCCGGTTGGAATAATATAACATCAGTGTGCTTCAACACAGTAATTTGAGATTGTGGTGATATAAAAAGCAGTAACTGTGACATTATAGTTGGAATATATATACTCTGGCAATAGCGATTGATTCGGTTGAGAACGTTTCAGATAAAAATGATTGAAAGCAGTATTCGTGTAGAGCAAGACTAAAGTTTGAGGAAATTTTATAGCTTTTTTGACTTATCAAGCATGAAAATCGGCTGTTCTATGTAATATATTTGCTGAATTCAATTTCGAAATTCCAATATGTTAAAAGTTTAAGAATAGTATCTGGTTTCAGTTGATAACTATAAGAATTTCAATTCTTAAGACTTCCCAAAACTCTCACCGATTTTATTAAAAATTGGAGAGTAATTGTAGGGCAGGAATATGGTGAAAATCATTGCTAGAAAAATGATGAAAATTCGTGTGCAATTAGATGGAAACTTTTTTTTTTCTCTCATAAATAATTATTGAAAATTGAATTTATCACTTGATTGATAATTAATTTTTTTTATTTAATGTCTCATGAATATTTAACTCTTGAGACTAAGTGAGAATATAAAGCGATACATGTCTTTAAACAAATTCTAGATATCGAGAACTACCAATTTTTATAGGGAATACTTTGGAAATTGTAATTCCAGCTCAATTAATTATTGAATTTCTATCGAGGACCAAACTCTCTTATTTGAATACGTGCAGAGATATGTTGTACCCCACATTTCATTTTGTTCTTAACAAATATTTTATTATTGGTTGTATTCACGTTCCCTTCGAATAAAATTTTGAATTGATAATTGCTCATCTTTTTTCGACTGTAACACCAAATATAACATGGAAATATTTTATATGCATGTGGAATTCATTCTAATACGAACAATTATCATCGGTATTCCCGAAAATCAATAGCTTATGAGATATTTGCGTGATACATTTAAACTGGTGCACACGGTGCTATATTAACGTGATATAGGCCAATAAATCATTGTATGAAAATAACATATGAATTATTGAACCTTATACGGATTGATTTATTTGGGATTAGCATTGAGTGCTCTGAATGTTTGAATATATTGAATATATATGTGGGCTTCAGGATCAATTTGGAATTAAACTGGAAATAGTTATAGTTTAATTCGCTTCAGAACTTCTCGTTGTATAGATATATGCAGAGAATGAACATAGAGAGACGCGTGAGTGAGAGATAGATAGATAAGTTACCGAGAGTGAAACAGAGAATGCAGATTGTGGTCCTTTATTGATTTACACCAAATCCAATAGAATCTGAACAATGATAGATTTGCAGTTGACATCACACCTAAGACAGCATGAAAAGATTGAAATACTTGGTCACCCAGGTTGACCACTGTTTCATCAAATCGTAGAAGTCATCAAACATGAATGATTTTTCGATAACAATAATTGAATAAAAATATAATAAGTAGGAGTAGTGGATTCTGTGTTGATTAATTGTAATAGAAGTATTTCGTTAGTGAAAACTCATATTGATGTTCAATAGGGTTGTGTTACGTTGTATCAATTTCTTTCTCACAGCAACACTTGGCGACATCAATAATCAGAAAAAAAAAACAATGAAAAACAATAAACACAACATCAATAGCATACGGAGTCATGATTAATATTAATAGCGATATTGAGGTAAACATAGATCAATGAAAAAAAAAAAAAAAAGAGAGAATGAGCGGATATGTTGATTCCAAATTGAAATAAAAATGTAAAATTAAAGAGAAATACACAAAAATTTGCAGTCCCAGTTATTACAATTGTTTTTTTTTTGTTCCTTGTCACATCCAAATAAAAGTGAAAATGAAATATATAATATTATATATAGCCGCATCAAACACACACGGGCACACAATACATCCAATTATTATTTTTTTGTTCTTTGCAGCCGCTGATTCAGCCAATTTTCCATGAAATTATTGTCGAATGACAGTAATTTCATTTTGTATTTTTTTTTTCTCGTTCACATTATGCAAAAGCTCAAATTTATAAATACACTTGGAGGCAACACATCCCAATCCTCTTACAGGTTCAAATTACTGAGGTGTACACAATAAATTAATATACATAAATAACGTTTACGGAGATGTTGCGGATTGTTGGGTCAGTCCCACTGTTAAAACAAACCTGTGATGGCAATTTTTGCTGACCACTTGCTCGTACCATCCAACACTGACTGCTTCACCAACGTCATGTGATTGATGTGTGCCTTTATGTTCGTTCCAAATACTGACCTAAACTCCGACGAAATTCACATTGAAGCCACACACATATACATTCATAACGAAGACAATGTAAATACACCCATTTTAACTTAAATATATGCGTCCATTGTTCCTTGACGATATTTCTCTTTCTCTCATTTTGTTTTATATTGAAACAACAATAAAACACCCATTCATCTGTCAAACACTGACTCTGTATTGATAACTGTGAATTTTCGCGGATATTCAAACACATAATAAATCAAAAAGAGTGAAATGCGTCGAAATGCTGTTATTTCGGTAGATAATAATTTCACGTGAATAATCATATCATTTAATTAATTTTATGAATCAGTATGGATAGGTGAATTTCGACCGAGTTAATATTGAATAATTATAATAATTAATTGGAAAAGTCGAGTTGAAGTGAGCGAATGAAAATTGGGGGATGCCAATAAACGGGTGAGCTTCCGGTTAATTATTATAACTAGGGCATGAAGTGATTATTATGTGAATGTTGAGTTGACAAAATCCATATAATTAATGTAGGAAATATGAATATAGATGTACAGTCGATTATTCATTAGGAATATTTGATATTTCTGGTTGGGCAACTGACCGTGTACTTTCTTCAACGCAGATACATTCGTTTTGCAATAGAATTATAAACACAAATTCTTTTAACGAGGAATATATTGACATTTTGATCACAAGCATCACTTGCTATCTATTTATATCACGCAAATTGAACGCTTTACGAATATAACATTTTAATTCGATTTCGATATTGTCCAGTGATAAATAATTAAAATAAAAACACAGAGCTCAAAGTATAGAGAATAATTGGTAAATATAGGAGTGAAAAATACTAATTTGGATATTAGATTGGCACTAGGATGGTTTTACATAGTAATATTCACTCGACACCATGACGAAACTATACAAATCGTAGTAAATTAGTACCGAATTTATTTTCATTTAATTGGATTGCAATGGTTCAGAAAAATAATCAGGTGCGAGCACTTTAGTTTGCTGAATGGAATAAGAAAAGAACGAGCTCGATGGTATTATAACCTATACTGCAGTCATATTTTAATTACTGGCATCATAAACAAAAGTTGTGAAGCCAAATGTGGGAAAGTTCTATAAAGGTGCGGATTAAATAATTGCACTATTGATCATGAAGTTTGTGAGAGTAATTCTCAATCATAAAACGTAGCCGCAGTGACAGCAGATTCCAATCCTGTTTCAGGCACTTCATTCAACTAATCGTTGAATGATTTGAATCGTGTTATACAAGCTCTAGTACTCATCCGATTTTTTGTCATTGAAGTGAACATTGTTATGTATAATCTCCATCAATAATTTATGCTGCTTCACAGAAATAGTTCACTCGAATTAATTAATTTAGATTTTGATACAAAGTGACCGTTTTTTTTTCACACTTTCAACTACTTCTACTTGCTTTGCTCGACATAGCACACAATATTGTGAATTACTCGCTTTCGGGTTGAATAATTCGAGACTCCAACTCAAATCTTGGCGTTTCTGATTGAGTGAAGTTATATTTGCATTTTGAGACAACGCAATTTTTCCTCTGTCAGTTAAAAAAACCCAATGTTCGCAAGCAATGATATGAAACTACTTCTCCATATATTTTCGCGAATTTCTCGTTATCAAATATCGCCCAGAAACATACATTGGAATAAAATTCGATGTGTCAACATTTTTCTGAATATTTATTTCATATCGATTTTCCATTTTCCCGTGCGACAAACTGTGTATAAATAAACTTTCACAACGAAGAGAATATCTTAATTTAGAACTGCGTGACAAAACGTAATAAAGGCGTGGTCCGATCAACCCCTCAGTCGTCGGATAACGGTGAAATTTTGACTGTACAATCAAAAGATTGAATATAAAAACTCATTAGCGTAGTTTCTAAAAAATATTACATTAGAGTACATTCTATTTAACATGAGAGCAGGAATTTATGTAGAATTTTACTGATTAGAATTAATTGAATTCTCGATGTTTAAAATAAAACAAACGGTCATGTACTCTCCAATATAATTTATAGACAAAAATATAACGTCCATTTCCATATTAGATATGAATTTCATGATTTCAAAAAGAAAATAAAATTTATTGTTTGGTTGAATTATTATTAATTGAGAATGATTTTCCCAACTATGACTTGAACTGTATTAGTTGGGAATAGCCACATGAGAGAGCAGGCGGCACACGCACCTTCTTTTTCATTATTGATGAGTTAGCCTGTTCATGATCAATGCCACCGTGTTAACAACCCACACCCCCAACCGCATGAGATTCACGAGATTTGATTGTATACGGTTTTTCTTATGAATATTGTATATTTACTGTTGAAAAATTGTTATTAAACTCAAATACCTTCACTGCAAATTTGAGTTTTAAGTTCTGTAATCACTTTCAAGACGTTACAAAACAATTTTTACATAGATTATAGTCATTTTGAAAGTTACCACAATGTCTACATTGGTGAAGATGGGAAATAGAACGTTTTGGAAACCCATTATTTCACAGTGTTATCTTGCGAAAAATTATGTTTCGGTTTGTCTGTTGCAACTCAGTCTCAATTGAAGGCTCCTTCATAAACAATGCAGTGGCAATTGTAGAATTAAAAGTTAATTTTCATGTTTTATGATCGCCATTACGTGCGTATTTGAGAGCATTTGGAAGTTTGCATAGTTTTTATGAACAAAAAATCGGTTGTCGACACCTAGGTGCGTACAAATCAATTTTTTAACAGGATTTTAATGTGAGTTTTTGAATATTAAATGGAATAAAAGTTATTTCCTTCACGCCACAATATCGGGAATGATTCAAAAAAGTAATGAATGGTACTGTGATCATGATGTCAATATATTCCGGAGTTATAAAAATTTCATTACTATTTTTATTAGAAATTTCCCCCTCATGTATTTTAATGTTTTTCGTTTTTTTTTTTTTTTTTTTTTTCGTATATTAAATTTACATTGAGGGTACATACGCAATTACAAAAAAAGAGAAAGATAAAACCACATCAACTTTTATCATACACACAACCTATATACTCGTATGATTATACGGATCATTGATGAGACAAAAAAATCAAAATAAATTTATTCTTTTTCATGATTTATATTTTATATTTTTATTCTATCGTCATTGATAATGTGCATTGAATAATTTTGTTTTCTTCATTTATTTCGCCGGCATTTATGTTCCAATTTCCACAATTCTTTAGCTTTTGAAAATATTTTCATCCATAATCAACCTTTTCGGAAACATCTAAATACTCAAATTATTCGAGCATTGACATTAAATAAATTGATTAGACTATTGTCATTGATAACCAATCAACAGAAAAATACAAAAAATGATTTCTTGAATTGTAAAACATATGGTACGAAGATTATTACATAAAAAAACTCCTGCAACAAATAGAAAAAGAAATTTGTTTTTACTACTCATGTAGTTGTAAAAAAGTGTTTGTTTCCATTTTTCAACACTTCATTGCAACAAATAGGTCACTTTTATCGTGTTTTTCAGCTTTTGACCCAAAAAATTTGAGCGACAGTAAGAAAACAATACACCCTAGTTTAGAGGACAAAAAAAACCTACAACTTGTAAAAAAGCAAACAATTCACCGATCGATTGACAAAACTTGAAAAAAATTATATTCCACTCAAAAATTATTGATGTCAGTGATGAGAAATTTCTAAGTCTTATTGATGTTCTACTTACGGTTGAACCGGGACTAACGTTTTTATATTCTTCTCAACGTTGTATGTCAATTCGTAGTCAAAAGAGATGATGCGAAAAATTTGAACATCGACTTAGTTTCCAGATCTGATATCGAGGACTAACAATTGCCATCACTTACATTGTCTAACTTACGGTTTGAGCGGGAATGTCGACTTTATATGTTCTTGGTCGGCTTAATTGAGTTATACTGGATACGGCTGAATGTAGTTATGTCCGGTTTGGTACCGGTTCGAAGCAGATAGAACACCGTGAAACTTCCATTGTTATGTTAGGATTAGACTTACACTAGTATCAAGAGTGGAAATTTATGCTCAAGTTCAATTTTCAATTCTGCTATGACAGTACAACTTATTGACATTGACTGAGTAAAAAGATTTTGTAATTTTCCTGCCTTCTACACACGATGCAACTGAACATCATTCAAATGATGAATTTTCACACCAAATATGGACAAACATGTTATATAAAAATGATTAATATGATTCACTGACAAGATGGAAAGTCAGGACAAGCCCACACTTGCCATTGTTTCTCAATTATGTTTTCAGATCAATATCTCACTATTAATATATTCTGTTTGATTTATTCATTTGCGAATCACGAGGAGAATTAATAAGTATTCAGGGATATTTTCTAATACGATGGGGAGAAATGGTGTACACGCATGGAGTGAACTGGATACCGAGGTAGTACCACGTCCATAGATTTCCTTAGTGACACATGCAGTGGTACATTTGGATTTAGGCCAATTGTTATCGTCATTTTATTGTCATCCATGAACGAACGAAATAATTAACTTTTGTATATGAAAATACTGAAGAAATAAGTATTGCAATATTTTCTATTTCAATGTTCTCCAGGAAACAATGAGAATTATTTCTTTCATATGATTCAATTATATTGTATTGAAGAAAGTAGCTCGACAGCGTGAAACCAATGGTTGGGTGGGAATATGAATAAGATTGATATCACTTTTTCCATTATTTATAGTTCTTTGATGAAATCATGTCTATAGTCTCAATTGCACGCGATTCGAAACTCGACAAATGACATACATTCGTGTTCACCTACCTAAGTACATACATGTACGGTGGGGTAGAAAGAATGGTGGAAGTTACAGTTCAGAGGTCAAGTGCTTGCTACGCAATCGATGCATTTAAGGTTGGAAATTTCTATTGATATTCGTATATTCCCATACAACGCACAGAGGAAGAATCTGCGGTTCACACAAATCCAACAACTTTTATCATCAATAGCAAATTTGCATATAATATTATGCCATAAGTACTATGAAAAGAAGTCTTGATATAAGCATGTGTTTCGATATTATGTTGCGGACTCTTTTGTTGTCTGTCAACAATAAATCAGTATACTGACATATTCACTGACAGATACAGGAAAGTTGAAGATACCCTTTGTATATAATACGGCAGTACAGCTTGCCAATTATATGATTGTTCTCATCATTATTATTTTTATCAATTACTTTAGCTGATTATTATTGATTGAAATACCCTCAACCACATGCGTCAATGTACTATATGTCCGATATGATGTAAGGCGAATACAATCTTCCGCGAAGTTGGGCAGCGTTCGCTCATCATTAATTATCTGTCAACGTCATGCAGTGGTCACAAATTTTCCGCACGTAACAATACAAATAAGTGCTCGTTAATTGAGTCAGTGTTTAGTCGAGTTGCATAAGAAAAATCTTTTTTCGTTCAAAACGTTGATCACTGCGATGAATGAAGTTGATACTATACGAAAGAGAGTATATCCGATTCGAAACATTGATATTGTTTAAAAATGAAAAATCCCACTTTTAACCTGAAGAGAATATTATTTTTGAATTGTGACCATTTGGATAGAGCAACTTTCTGTTTAATTCTCTCTGGCACAAATTATACGACAATTCAGAAGGAACTACACATGACAATTATTTAAATATTGAGAAAGTATATTAAAGAGTTAGAGATAAACTTATCTTGGTTCAGGATATGTGTTCAATTAGATTATTGATATCTTGGTGTGGATCTGCACGAGGGAATGATCGACGTCGAATAGCCAAAATCGAGAAATAGCTTAAATATTGTTAATCTATATTGTAAGAATCCATATAATTCTTTACCAAGAGAATATTGATTGACAGTCAGTTGGTTTCGTCAGCTCCATTTAATGATACTCTTAGCTTGGTGGTTCGTGAATGAAAGTGGACTCAATGATAGGCTCATCACCTTATATAGATACTTACAGCGTTGCCAATTCTCCATGGTTGCACCAAGAATACTCTTTTCCCCACCCCAAATTTAATACACATTACCCTTCGCACACTTTTGTCAAACGTATTGCGTATATATTGTACCGATTGTACTAACGTTCCATCCTCCTCTTGTATGGATGTGTGAAGTAGACAATTAGTCTCATTCCGCGTAGCAACGCTTGTGATTCGAATCTATCTATAACATATTCTTGATGTATCCAGAACTATTTTTAATGAATATCGTTTATAAACGAATGGAGATATAAAAATTAATAGTTACTTAGCTTTTTCAGGGCAACATATGTATATGTATTGATATCTAAATTTGATTACGATTGATATGGCGGTTATTCGGATGTATAAACATTCCCATTCACGTGAAATTTGATGCAATGATCCCTTTCTTTTTTGGAAAAACTTTAAACAGTTTACGGATTTTTTTTTATCATCGTTTTTCTGCGATTTTGATTGGTTTTCAATTGTTTGTCAACATGCGAGTTCATACAGGTTTTATTTGTCATCAATTGATATCTATTCTGTTGAATATTATTTGCTTAACCAGAATATTTTTATTAAATAGACGAAATTTGTTGCACAACAAATATAAACTTTTCAGGACTCAATACAAGTGCAGGTTGTTAGTTTTCGTTGAAAAAAAGTACATGGGATGATGGATGAAAATATATGTTTTCTGTATTTCAGAATTGATTTGACGGTGAAATAATTGCATCAGGACACCTCAATGACGATTGAATAATCTGCAAATACTTTCAATTTGTAATTTCGATGATGACAGATTGAAATCAATTGAATTACGATGATATATATTCATTAAGTACATTTGTGTTTTTTCTTTTTATTTTTTTCAGTTTACTCACCGAATCAGCTCGAATATTTCTGGTTTTTCTCGTTCTCGTTGCTTCATCCTCTCCTTCATTGCTGTAATTATGCTGTTCGCCTTATCCTCGGCACCATGTTTCGAACTTTTCTCCGCCGCTCCTGTAAAACGAAATAAAACTTGTACACACCGATCGACCCGAGTGCTTTCAAGTGAGGGTCTGGCGGAAACAAGCACTGGAAGGAAAAGATAGAGACAACGTTTCTTACTCCATGTCTCTCGTGCTTTTTCACCAAAGGAAAAAGCTACTAATCGAAACAACTTATTCTCGCTAATTTCGTCATCTGCACATTATTATAATAAGCAGCTTGCTTCATCGCCCGATTTCTTACCGAAGTTTGTTAAATAATTTTGCGGATTTTCAATGTACTTTTCAGGACTGCAAAAGTAAAATTACGTAGGTAGAATTATCCCATAAATTATTCATGTGCAATATAATATAAATTGTATCTTATTCAAATTTTTACTCTCCATCAGCTTTCCATACTGGTCGGAACAGAATTTTGAGTCAAGTTCGACAGAGTCTAATCTCCAGAGTAGCGAAACTGGAGAATTTATATTTTGGTACATTTTTAGTGTGGATGAGAGAAGTAATTGCTATACCATTCTGGCTACCAACACCTTTTTGTAATTTAACTATCTTCACTAGTGCAGTTTATCAGATTAGCTATGTTTCCATGAAAATGTGCTGCTAAATTCTCGAGAAAGAGTAGTCTATAGTTCGACTGTCCAGTGAATGTAGAGCTCCACCGAACACGAAATGTACAGACCCGACTTTACTATTTGGAGCAAACTTTAGGTGTAGCAGGAACTGATACTCATATGCATTATTAAACTACCTAGCCGAGTGGTGTACAGAGTGGCTCATTAAAAATACTCAAAGTTTTGTAGTTATCTTCGTCGCATTTGAAATTTTTTTCTATCAGTACTGAATTTACGGTATCACGTTTATTTAACTTGGCATCGATTCAACTCATAAAGAAATAACTAGACATTTGAAATCAATGAATATTCAATTAACGGGAATTGACTCAAAGTATTCTCGATTGACAAAATAAAATCCAAAAAAAAATAAAATACAACAGTAAATAGCATTAAACAGTTATATGAAGTTGGCTATGCCTCGTAAGTAATCAACAATGTTATTTCTTGATTCGTACTCGTTTACAAGACACTTCAACGATATCTCATTATTTTTTTTTAAAATGATAGAATATTACCTTGGATGAACTGTAAGCATAAAAAGCGATTGGTTATTTTTCTCTTATCCATTGTTACTTTGACTCACTTTGTAGACAGTCTGCGTTAAGAAGATCCTTGCATTTTTCATGGCACTTGACCCCACACTCCATACATCTCACTCCCTGTCGAGCAATGCCCCAAAGCAGTCCTTCACACTCGTAACAGTATGTAGGTGATGTTGCTGTCCATGTGACGAAATTATGTGGTGTTGTTGATGATATTGGATAGATCATCGCTTGTAGTGTCTTCTTATACACGTGCATCTTCTGCGAGTGGACATGTTTTTTTTTTTTTTTTTGGACAATGCAATTACAATTAGTCAAATATCGCGTAAAATAATTTTCATTACTGTCTGATGGGACATTCATTCAGTTTTTAATCAGAGCCATCAGCGCGGTGTGAAAGAAGTGGAAGAAGGCAGGGGGGTAAGAGGAATAAGAGAATCACATACTCGATGCCATGCTCTTTACATATAATTTTTTAAAATTGTAAATCATTCCATTTGTTTTTTGTTTTGTTTTTTTTTTTTTTTGTTCTTTTTTCTGCGTTGGTTTGTTGGAGAATTTTTTTTATCTCTCTAAATCTCTACTTCTGTATTTGAGTGACATCAATTATTAATGAATCATGAAAAGTTTATTGCAGATGATGTCTCATATATACATGTATACAAATGTATATATATATATTTGGGTATATGTGTATAATTCTGATGGGAATAATTACCGGATACCATAAATTTGAGTGTGGTATATCTTGATATAATCACTGTTGAATATTCAACATGCAAATTAGGTATAGGAATCATATGAAGTGGTGTTATTTTAATCCTCACACGTTATTATTATATTTGACCAAATTAAGACCCACGTCCGCCGAATTATAGACAAAGTATGATTAATATATTTTTATTTATTGTAATGCGCCATGATTAAAAAGGGGTCCGGGGGATAATTCAGAATATAAATATGTGAAACATTTAGTTGAAAAGATAATAATGAAATAGATTGAAATTTAACTCTCTCATTTTGAGTTATTGGATTAATGCCTATTTGGTCAATTGATTGAACTCGAATTAGATTGATTGTTTCCATATGAAAACAGAAGTGAAGAGTTTGAGAGAATGAAAAAAAAACTACACTTATATTGATCGCGTATGTATAATTAGCATAGACTATTTGAGCAGGTACTATTTATATTGTTGTGGTTTTTTATTATAATTTTCATGTCGCATTATTGGGTCATGCATGAATACGAAAATATTATCTTCATGTCTCGCTTTAGCGTGTTGTAGTTATAAAGCATACAACTCTCTGGCACATATATAACTTGATTTTACATTAATAATAAATGCTGACGGCATTAGAGAAGTTTGTAATAATAGTTTCGATATTTGGAATAAGCTAACGTTGAGTTTTGTTATCGTTATATTTTCATTCTTTAGAATGTATTGGTATTGTTGGGGCGCGCCAACTCACACTTGTGTTTTTTTATTCGACATTCAATTTTGTTGTTTTTTTTTTTTTTTGTCATACTTGATAATATCGTGAAAGTACTCAAAAGCCATACATAGCAGGGGAAAGTAGCCAGCCCTATGTGAGTATTAATATGAATGTGTGTGTCAATATAATATATTTATTTATTTATACAGTTCTGTCGATTCGCGCCATTAAAAAAATTTTTTTCTGTTATTTAGGAGATTTTTTTTCTACTATCGAATTTCACTCGGCTATTTATTATTGTTCATCATGAAATTATGCAACATCCTCTCTTTCATAGAAGACATTTTCACTGCTATATTTATGTATTTGAAGAAAAACAAATGAAAACAGAACAAACATAATTATATCCAATTTTTGAGGTTGTAAGCTGTTCATTATTATTTTAACGCTGTTGGAATTTTTTCTTCAACACTGAAGTGATTTGTGTATTATATTCATTGATATACTTCTTGAAATGGCTCTGTCAAGCATTGCCGTCTTTTGTCTAAACCATTCTTGTGTAAACCATATTGTTTCTCTGTTTATGTGTTCCTTTAATTTTTACAGTTAAAATGTTTTTGAATTGTGATTCAATAAAGCTGCCGTGTTTTTACAGATCACTACAATCACCATCAGAAGTGCATCACCTATATCAAATGTCAAAAGTGTAAGAGAAATAATACAAGCGAGTGACAATTATTAATGAAGAAAAAAAAAAAAAATTGGGATAAGTATGGATCACGCTGTTATTTATTGTTAATTATTTTTTTTTTAGCCACTCGCCTATAAATCGAAGACTACCGGGGCAGGTGATGAAGCATATCGATTTGCTAAAAAGCTCTATACATTGAGAAAAGGGCGTTTAGGGAGTAGCAAAAGATGGAGGGCACAAACGTTTCTCCAATGTCGCTATTCCCTTCCTTTTTTCTTCTCTCTTATACACTTTATTGAATACACTATGTATATCCTCTGCATGAGTCTCCCTATGTGCTCTACGAAAATCGAAGGCGGAAATATTCGAGTGAATGCACTCGATCGCGCATCGGAGTAACGTTCAACCAACCAACAAGGGATATAAAGATTCTTCGAGTTGCTCTAGCATTATTTCATGAGCTAGAAACGACCTAGCAACACTTTTCTCTCTGTCATATATATTCCTTATTAAATATGTGTGTGTATATACACATATACATATATATGCGATCAATATTATTTCTAAATATCATATATGTACATTGTGATGTGTTGGTGGTGGGCACGGGCTACTATAATATTGCCTCTATGTATTGTTCGGATGAAGAGGAAGAGAAAAAAAAAAATAGTTAAAAATGTGCTCAATAATTTTTACCCTTGCATGGGGCTATATTTCTTTTTTGTTTACGCATGTATTTTTTTTTTTTTTCTACATATCGCTACAATTCGTTGCTCTCGCAAAATAGAAAAAGTGAAAATAGAGAGAGAGAAAGAGAGATAGAGAACAAAGAAGAAGAAGTGAATAGTGAGAGAGGATGAAAGGTGAGGAGTGGATAATTTAGAATCAGCAATAACTTTTATTTTTTCAACAAAAAATGAAAGAATAAACAGATAAATAATTAAATAAGTAAATAATTATGATAAAATGAGGCTCAGGATTACACTTGATAATTCTCCAATTAAAATGATAATGGTCATTAATGTTATCTTTTTTCCGATCAATATCAAGAACATTCAAAACGAAAAAGAATAATAAAAAATGAAAAGTTTTTACTGTCATTTTCTTTATCATTGATAAATAATATTGAATAATGAAAATAATTGCAAGAATAATAGGATTTGGCGTTTTTTTTTTCTTTTTGAATGTTTAAAAAAGATGATAGATAATTAGAATAAGAAGAAGATAGAAAAGAAGACTGAGACTGAGCCACACTTACGTGAAAGAAATATTAGCGTGGAAATGAGGATAAAATTGCAGCACGTTAGATATGGAAAAAGAAAAGAGAGTTTTTAAAGGTTAAAATTTTAATTATTCACCGACATCCTCGGCGACATTTCGAAGGTCATCTTTTGTCGGATTATAATATATATACATAAATATATATTATGTATAATATATGTATCTATATATATTTGCCCGGAGCGACAACACATCGTACGTGAATAAACTTATTATTATATGGCACGAGTCCCTAATGATATTCTGTATGGTTTGCCTCATTTTGAGTAGCACAACTACATCGATAAAAATAATGAGAACTTGAAAGATTTGAAACAAAAGTGATTGGAAAATAAAAAATAAATAAATAAATAAATCATATTATATTTTCTGTTCCTAAATTTTTCATAAATATAATAAATAAGTTTTCATTTCTTCAATACAGTGAAATAGAAAATTTATCATTTCGATTTCTTTTTCGTTCACGTTTATCAATCATTTTTTGTTATACATGATGCTGTTGCAACAGAAGAAAAATATGTGAATAATTGAATGAAAAAATTTTAATTAATTTCTGCGGACAAAGTCTTACCAATTCCTCGTCATTCAATGTTGCTCTTGGTACCGCTGACGTCAATCCAGCAGTCTGTCTTTTCGTCGCTGCCATTGTCTGAGAAAATGTTTAAAATATATATTAATAAATTTGTATATAGATAGATGAAAAAAAAGATAATAATGATGCTAAACAAAAATGTTTGTTTATTTACATTGATTGTAAGTTTTATTGTTTTTTTTTTTCATCTTAGTAAACTTGATTACGATATAGATGTTTGTGCAAAAGACATGTGTATTTGCAGCTGGTGTTAAAGTATCGTGAATTCTTTCTTTTACATTACACAAAACTAAAGTTCAAATTATTGTGTACGTGTATCGTGATAAATTTTTTTTCAGCCTTTCCAAACAGTTTTATATTGAAAGGTGATGAGGAAAATGACAATACGTATGGGAAGAAAATCAGTGGAAAAATAAATAGATATATGGATATTTTTTGTATTTCAATATTTACAGAATAATTTAGGTGAAAAATAAAAATGAAAGCAAAACAGGAATAATTGTCGTATCAAATAATATGTATGATATTTGTCTCTATGAAATTATTCACGACATCCAAATAGTCTCTACTTCTATAGATGAAAATAGCAAAATATTATTTTGAGACATTATTTACTATTGATATTTATATGTACATATATACACACATCTATTCATATATATATATATACATATTGACACGTCTATGCAATTAAAAACATCAACATAAATATATACAATGTCTATATAATGAAGCTATGATGTATACAAGAAAAAGATATGTGATAATCAAATGAAATTGAAATGAATTGGATGGTGCTGTATAGAAATTGCTTCTAGGGCATGTTCGCAAGGAAGAAAAATGCCGAGTGAATATCTACGTGGGAATAAGATGAGAAAGAAAACTGGATAATATAATTAGTCTATGGTTAACTGGTACAGGTATAATGCCAGCTGGGACATAGCAACCGCCAAGATTTTAATTAAGATCTCACACATATACCATCTGTATATACATGTATATATTTAATATAAATATATATATATATTTATACATAGGTTAGCAGAGCTTTCGAGAGTGTCCGGCCTTGTTTTATGAGGCCACACAAAGGCACACGTTGGCATTACATACAGGCACACACACCACACACTCACACTCGCACACAAACACACCTACATACGCTTGATATGATGAGGAATTTCCTCTGTTTCGTCTTTATTTTTTTCAGTTTTATGTCATTACATTTTCATCCTTCACTTTCTAGTTACTATATTTGTTGTATATTTATGTCAATTAAATTTTGCCTGTTCATTTTGATAAGAGTGTGTTTTTTCAAATAATTTTTTTCTAGCAAAAAAATGAAGGACGAATATCAGTAAATAGTTTTTTTTGTTGCAATCTTCAACGCATGATATATAGAGTGATGTATTGTTTGATTTAGGCAAGTAAACAAAAGCGTGGGAGATCGGTTGAACTTTAATGTATTTTTTTTTTTTTTAGTTTTGTTCATTTGTTTGTTCAACTTGGTTGTCGATCAAGTTTGCATTTTTACTGAGGCATTCAGAGCAACTAGCTAACAACAATGGGACTAATATTGCGGTAGATTATGTTAAATTTATATGTATCTCTAATTATTGATTGATCTTTCAGTTTGAATGTGATTTTATTTAAAAAATACATCAATAAATAGTTCATCTATGACGTGCAAACAATTCATAAATATCACGCTGGATGCATTTTGCGTGCGACACGTTACTATATGTATACCTTCGAAGATAATAATGGTTCAATGGAAACTCACACACATACGTCTTTTAGACCATAAAAACAGATTTACCGCCATATTGTTCATGATATAGATACGAGTCAAATTTCAATAAAACCCAAAAGAATTATAAATTATTATTTATCATTTTTTTTTTTTCTTTATCAAAGTATGTTTGAATTACTTATTCTTTTCTCGGTCGGGTGAATGTGACTCGTCCTCTATAAGACTCAATGGCGTAGTGATAAGTACAATAAGTACAAACAAACCAAAATAGACAACAATAAAGTTATTGATAAACACAAAAACAAAATAAATATGAAATATATATATATAGGAGAATCAGAATTTATGTGACAGCTATAGAGAAAATAATAGCACCAAGATCCTTGAGAAAAGCTTCACGGTTTTCGCGATTCATCAAGTTCAAAAAAAAACGGAGAAAATGAAAATTAACGAAAGAAAGTTTTTTCAAATTTTTTTAACACTATCAGAGCTTAAATTTTCTAATTAATTTTTGTAACAATTCTGTCTGCCTTTTTTGTTTTTTTGTTTTTTTTTTCTGCTTATTGGCTCGTTAGAAAATCGTCTGTATGCAAAGTTTTTTCTTTTGTGGATAAAAAAAGAAGCGAAAAGCTCTATGCAAGCGATCGAATTAAATTCCTTGTTTACATAATTACCACACAATCTCCTTTTTGCTTTTCTTTTTCGATCTCGAGGATTCGCGCGAAAGCGTGCTTGTGCGTAGAACAAGAAAACTCAAGTTAGGTCGAAGAGACTAAAGAAGAAAATTTTTTGATTCTAATTGTTCAATTTAACATCATTCTTTGCAATTTGGTTTTCTTTTTTATATTGCTATTTTTATATTTGAATGGACAGTATAATACCAAAAAAAAAAAATTAAATATATATACATTTACAATTATATTTTTTATTTATTAATTCACCGAAACAAAAATAAACTTGTTTTAAAACGCGTCAACAAATTTTCCACATTTAAGGGGTATGTGAATGTTAACAAATTTTTACATAAGAACGTAACAATAATATATAAAATACATGAAAATAGAGAGATGATAAAGATAGTTGAGTACAGAGATACAGAAAGAGAGAAAGAGAAATAGAAAGAATAAATCAACGTATAATTACATGCAACGTACGAGCAAGCAATTCAAATCAATTTTTTATCCTTTGTAAATTTTTTTTCTTTCAAATTTTTGCTAAGGAGCCATGTTATTTAGTACCTTCAAGACCTGGAGAGGTGGAGTTATTTTGAGAGATTATTGAGAGGTTCAGTGAGTGGTTTTTTTTTTGTTTTTTGGCAGGTGTCAGGTAGATACAACAACGGGCGCCACAGAGAACAAACAAAGAAAATAGCATAATATGCTGGTTAGTTTTTGATTTCATCGGTGTTTTTTCTTTTTTTTTCTTTATTTCAAATTGATTCTCAGAAAAGTTCAATAATATTCACGAAGAAATGTACCGGAAAGCATTTATAATCATTTTGCAATAAGTATACACTACACACTTGAGTGCGCTATCAAATGTTTGGTGACCTGTCTGAAGTATTGTACCCATTTTTGGCACATTTCCAAATGTGTTACGTTTTTTTTATTTATGAAAACCGTTACACATTTGCAAACCTGTTCGAAGTGAATACAATAATTAAGATAGGGGATGATACATTTGGTCACACAAAAATGTGCAGTGTAATAGTAATGCGGATAGAAAGCAGTAGCACAATTTTTGCAATGGCAATAGAAACAGACACAAATTTTTAATTTTTCTATTTATTATTATTATTATTATTATCTTTTATTATTTTTGTTCATATTCGCGCTATTATGATTCTATTTCCAGTAATTTTCTCGATACAGCAGGACATATGGAAAATTAATTTGGTGGTAAGATAGATTTTTTTAAATATTAAAAATAATTTTCAGTTTTGAGTATCCTCGTAGGCTTTTCAGGATTGGGGGTAGAATACGAAACACAACGATCAGATTAAAAGTATTCACATTTAACATTCAAGAAGGGGGACACATAACGGGGCTGAAATATTAGAATCAATTTTTTCTTTTTTTTTTTTCATGTGTGAGAAATTTGGTTTTAATTATTTCCCAACTTCACTCACATGATTCTGAAAATACATTTAAATTTCAAAAACACTCGCTTGATCTTCGGGATGCATACGAGTATATGGAGAGAAAGAACATTGACTTTGATAAAATACTGAGCTGAGAATGACTTTTTTGTTGTCTCAATAAATAAACATTGGATAAGGAATCGATGTTTTTAATTTAATGAAATTCAATGATACATGCAGCCATGTTCAACTCAGTATATTATCAAAACACTACATAAAACAATGAAAAAGAAATGTCGTCATAAGTTATATATTCTTATAGAAGATTGAACATTGATCTGTTTGAATGTATCCGTTAAAGTTCCGCTGTAACAAATGCTTTCGCTATAGAAAATTCGCACACTTTTTTGTAGGCAATCAAATTTTCGTACACTGAAACGCAGAACACGTATAGCATTGATATATATATATATATATACACATATATTCCATAATGATACATATATTTTTTATCGATTGTATATAAGTAGCAATTTGTATCAAGCTCGAATTGGTTGTGAAAATACATCTCTATAATCAGTTACAAAGAAACGTCTAAAAATCATTTATCATTATTGGATTTTTTCCATTGTGGAATTTGTAAACGATGATTTCTCAAAAAGCTCGAACCTATTGATGAGAACAGAAGAAGAAAAAAAAAAAAAGAAACGTTACGAGCTTGCTGCAAAATGTACAAGAAAATGTTGATAATGGTTGTCACAGCCGATCACAAAAAGAAAATGTTCTTGTTTTTTTTTAACTTTGATTCTCACCCATATTTCATTAATTTTCTTGCTCTTTCATCATAAAACAACGGAAGCATTCATCAACGAATTCTCTCGCTGTAGTTTTGGCGACGATTAGATGGGTGGGAAAAACAAAAAAAGAATCGTGTTGAATGTTGAGAAAAAACGTGTATGAAAAGTTAAATGGAGAGACGCAAAGATATGTGTTAGATAAAAATGATTATTTATGGGGTTTGGGTAATTGGATTCATGACCCTGGGGAGACGCCAGTATATTGTCTGGGTAAAACACCACGATAAAATTTAGCATTGTGGTATGAAGTAGACATTTTCAACATTGAATGGGAGAAAGAATTTAGAACAAATTGTTTGTGTCCTTATTAATTCAAATTACTCAAATATCTTTTTATGCATTTTCATAAATGCGAAAATTTATTAGTTGTATAAACGAAAGAAAAAAAAAAATCATAAACATATTTTATTGTAAAATGGTTACAATTTGGAATATTAAAAAAAGAAGCGATCGGCTGTGACATTTATGACTTGATGATTTCATAATGTAATGTTGGAAGACAAACGTTTTCATTTTCCGCAACTATGGAGTATCAATTAATTCATGACGATTATAGTAGATGACACAGACATACAGTAGCATCGAACGATGAATGAATAGCAAATGACAATGGATAATCAATTACGTACCAACTCCGACACCATTGGTATCGATTTCCTGCGCGGCCGAATGTCCGGCATACTGTCGATATTGCTGTAGAATGGATTGTCACCCGGATGTCTGTGAAATAGAAACAGAAAATGTATACCATTGAAATTAATAATTGTATTCCAAGTTGGAGGATAGAAAAAAAAAAATTTTAGATCAGGAAGCGTAAAACTATTTTTCTCATGAAGAATATTTCCACAACTGCAATTTCAGACTTTACTGCGTTGAAGTGAGAACTATGCAATGTGCCCCCATGGGGAAGTTTAAATGCTGCGGAATGAGGAAAAATAAAAACTTTTATTTAAAATTCATTTGACGTAAAATCTAAATTTTGTACCGCATGTAAAATTGGTTATATACTGGTATATATACGAAATTCCATTTCCTGTTTCATATGGCGTGATGGCAACGAATAATATATCAATTAATGTGAGGTTATATGTTCAACAACAAGCATTGTATTGAAGGTTAAGCTATATAATTTATTTGACATCGGATCGAGTGGAAACTTTTTTTAAACCACATTAAATCAACCGGACAATTAATCAAGCTCCAATTGTCCGCCTTGCTCCTCCTATTTCCTTCCTGCACTTGTCCCTCATGAGCAATCTTTGTTGGAATACAATCGGAAATTGGGTCATAGCTTCAGGAAAAAAATTGAAAGGGGTGGGAGAAGATTGAAGGAACGAATTGGAAATTAACCGTACTTCCGAATTGAATTAAGACCACGTTTAACGAGAGATCAACTTACATCTTCCAATGTATCTATAAGTTTCTGTTGTTCCCTAACAATTATTTCACATTGTTACTTTTGCTTGGTAAAATTGTAGAGATATACATACATAACAATTTTTTTTTTTATAAGCCAATCTAACCTGAACGACCTTGTTAATCAGGATGCAGTACTGTTTACGGTGGTGTACACATCTGTTGATTGTTACACTCACTCACGCGAGATGGCTACCGTTATCTCATGCGCGTGACACTTCCGGATAGGAATGGAGTGAAAGAATAATTGTTGTTATTGAGCCACGAAGCCTTTTTCAGACAATGGATACTTTCAGAAAGTAGCCTAATGTATCGAGTTTCACCCTATTCAACTCCTCTTTCATCGCGAATTGTTGTCGTGATTTCATACATTGGTGATCGAATACTAGTCCGGAATAAATTTATGCATACACTGCAAATTCAAGTGTTTTAATTCAAAACATCAAAACGTCTTATTGCCTATCTTCGAGAAGGTTCTAGCGGAAGTAGTGAGTCAAAATAGTGTTAAAATCATGACAATTTCTTAATTTTTGCAATAGTTACGAAAATTCATTTCTTCAATTTATCATAATATAACAAGCTTGGAAATTGATGATTCATTTTTATTTATTGAGAAACAGTATGCGATTTGAGAAAAAGATGTGACAACCGCGCTGTTGTATTTGTATATGCAAGAGTATTATGTCTCACTTTTTAACTATATAGCTCTATCTTTTTTTTCTTGCCCAACTGCTCGCACGACGTTGCCAAACCTTCGATAAAAAAGTTCAATTTCAATTATTTAAACAAATTGAATGGTAATGATATATTGTAAAAGTCTAATAATATTCTACAAGTGTCCTACTTTATCATGCTCTAAATTCCCTGAATTATTTCTCTGAGAAACTAGACGGTGGATCATTTTCAAATTATGAGAATGGTTCCATAAAATATTTTTTATGACAGTTACGAAATTTGATATTTCAAAGTTGGAAAATCGTTTCTTTCATAAATTGATTCGATTCGCTCAAACTTCCTCAATATTGTAGTCACTTTTAAAACGTTTTAATTTTTCAGATTGCAACACTTGAATTTGCAATGATTGGCAGTGTATCAATGAGAGTATTAATTTATTTTTTCCAGATATTTATTTTTGATATGAAAATTAAGTTTTCAGAGCGTTACTTATGAATGTTCTATTCATAAAGTGATGAAACATTGAAACGGACTATTGTAACCGACACAATTCATTTTGTCACGTTCATGAATTCGTGCGAATCAATCAATAATTTCCTATATGTATACCTTGATGCATTATCAAGAGGTGCTTCTGCTATGGATGCTTAGTTCAAACGTCAAATGGATCACGTCAATAACAAATGCTGAATGTCGAGCACGTCATTCAATAATTTGAAGTTGATCGTGAAGAACATGTTGAACATTGAATAATGCAGAGAATTATTATGAAAAGTTTTTCAGTATGCGAAAAATGTTGTTCAAGCAAATAAATTTCTGAATACATTACATTCCGAATAATATTCATATGCAGAGTGACGACTGAAAGGTACAAGAATCAATTCTATACTATAACTCAATGATTATTATTGTAACAGAAACAAAAAAATGTTTCTGTGTTGATTGTTGTCAGAAGTTTGCCATAAAATCTCGATATTAAATTGACAGCTTGTATTTATTCAATTATAGGTGAATTCTACCCGTGGGTCTCACGAAATCGTTCGAATGTTACTACCAAACACTCATTCCTACAAAGATAGTTTGAAAACTTAGAAATACTCAAGGGTGCTGTCCTACGTATCCGGAATATCAAAGCGAAACGGAATCTAGTAACGGCACAGAAAAGTCGTGATCCATCCGCTTCGTTTCCAACAAGTATTGATAAAGCTTCATTCAATCATGATTCAATTTTCCAATTGCACGATTCAAGAAACAATTTGTTTCGTGACTATATCTGAAGATAGAAGAATGTCTATTATTCTATGTTACATGTGAGCCTAAAGATGTAGAGAACAACAGAATGAAAAATTTACAGATTTTGTATGTTTCTGATGTGGATGCAGAGAATACAAAAATTGGCTCATGCAATTGAGACTATACTTCCGGTATACCCGGTAATCATATTCATATAGGTTCTCGCATACTTTGATCACGATATCTTTAAATTGCCTGGACAGAAGTAGTTGAGAATTGGTACATTATCACTTGAGAAATCAAGCTTTGAGTGAGTTGATATATTTCGATGTGATTTCCAGTGTAGCCGGAAATGAGGGTCACATATGTTTCCGTGCAATCTAATCGAAATGTTTACGAAACAGCTCAACAGAGTCCGTCCAAAATTGATAAGATTTTACATAAGCACCAAAGATTCGGATATTTCTGTGTGGACTTTAAATTGAATTACTGGTCTAGATGGTAATGATATTAATTTAGGTTTCTGATGTTTCAGTCAAGTTAGCTACAAACAGCTCGACAGAAGGCGTTGAGAATTGACCTTAACCGAAGCACCCACAGTTTTAAAATCTTCTTGTCGTGATTGAGACTGCCGGTCTCACCGATGTGTAACTGTATATTTACAGATCAAATATGAAAATTGCTAGATTCATCAAATGAAACTTGTATGAAAGTGAATAATGAATTCCCATATTCATTCAAATTCGACGTCCAATTGTGTCGGGAATATTTTTCATTCATTGTTCTCTACGTCTTCGTCGAATTATCTACAGAAAGACTCGACTGATGTACAAAAAAATTAATATTTTCATACATGGAAATATTAGGTTCAAGTGTATCTATATAACGTTTGTATCGTATTTCCGGTCTGACTGGTCGTAATATTCTTTGCACACCGATAGCATGATATATGTGATTGAGTGAGAAAAGGACTTTCGCACTCTACTTCAACCTGACACTTCTTTCAATAAAAATCCAATTCTTCGACCAGGCCTTCTAACCCAGATTGTCTTTCATCGTTTTCACTCTCATTCTCGATATCTACCTGTACTTACACATTACCAGATTGTATTTTTTCGATTCACCCGAAATGACCATCGACATTTAAACATTTAGTGTAACAGTGATTTTGCATCAGTCACATTTTAGCAACAGCAAAATTGCATTAGTCAAGTATATGAATTCATGGTCAATTTAATTATCAGAATTGCACGTCTGATTGTTTTGGATACTCATAGCTGAATAATTCCAAGTGAAATTAGAATTGTGGTGAACAGCTGTTTCAGAACACCACCCTTCGGTCAATCACCCCCCGAAAATAGGTAATTGCACATACGAAAATGGCCGAGAATGATTCATTCTTCCTATAGACTTGTTCAAAGCAACGATTGTCTGTTTCGCCCTCCCGCATGTGTGACCAATCACGAAATAACAACTCTCTTAAGGGGAAAATGCCAGAATGAATTTTGGCGAGAATCGATTATTTGTTCATCACATCTTCTTGAAGTACGTAGTTTAGAAATTATTTGCCTACAATATTGTGGCTTAATTTCCGAATTTGATGTCAATTGACTAATTCGTTTGGGATTAACGATTTATTCACCTGGGCTGAAGTTTAATTCTACTCATTTCAAACATCGCACCCCAGTTAAAAGAGAATCGTAACTCGATAAAATTTGATTATTAATTCAGTAGACAAATATACCATTAACCACTGTTTTGTTCACATGTGTTCTAAAATGGAACTATGTATATATAAATATATATAGATATCCTATTCAGAGGCTACAAAGAAAATTATATGGGTAAGAGTGAATTTCATACAATTTCTGTTATTTATATAAACATTTTCAAACATCGAAACAAAACATGCACTACACATATAGTTATATAACATTAGTAATGAAGTAGTAGGAAGAATAGTGAAACGCAATTTTTGACAAGTAATAAACTCGTTCTCTACTTTGCATCACATCAGCAAATCTTATGCAGAGAATTGGAAAAATATTCTTGTATGTTTCCGTCAGCCGAACCGGTAAATCCAAATGATGCATAAAAATTTTCATGTTTCAACTTTTTATGTGGAAATCTATCAATTTTCAACGGAATTTGTGAAGTCATTCTCTCAAGAATCGGAACTCTAGGTGGAACTAGAAGACATATGCAAATATGATATGGAGATTGGTAAACCTCAACTTCCCAAGTAGGAATCTACAAATTCCCAATCACGTCTATTGAATTGATTCTGAAAGAATACCACTTACAGTAAAACTCAACATCCTACGCAAGTATTCGAACTTTCGAAAGTTGAACCTTTTCTGAGATAACTCGATTAGAACGGTCGACGACCGATGTAAATGTTATTTCTGGTCGAGCCGGAAATTAGATTCAAATGTCGAATTCGAATTTCAAGCGCCCGTATGGAAACATATTAATTGCACACCCTGCAGTATGGGTGTGATCTACTCTCCTAAATTCTTCCTTGGTGTGAACATGGTGATGGAATTAGTTTGGCTGCTCCCATATGTCGTGAGTTGATACGGTTTATGATGCGTTGGTTATTGGACAGGATCCCTATTAAATTCTAGGGGTGAGCATCTCCCTCTCGAATAGCCAATTGTCAACTACTTTCGTTGAACAGGTCTGATGCAGATATCTCGTGTATAATACTAGTAAAAATTCATAGACATTTTTTCCATCTTATCTGGAAGGTGTATCCAAATATCATGTGGAATTTTTTTACCCCATTCTTCCGTTGTAGCTCATCGTGAGATTATTCAGTTCATATGTGATACAGAATGACGAACAGACTGACACACCTACAACACACTAGAATTATGAATTTGAGTTACGAAAGGGCTTGAAATATATAAATAAGTCAAGTTCAAATTCCCGCCTAATCTATTCTCATCACTGAACAATGAGATGTAGAAACTTCGAGCATTTTAGATTTTATGAACGATTCAGTTTTATATTCATGTGTGCATTCATGAAGTTCTTGTAGCTAATAAAAATCTCCCGATTTTTGTTCCATTGATAGCGGACTTCCCATTGTTTACCTGACAGTTGGCTTCATTTTCCTAGCATGATTACTAAGTTGCTTCCAGTTTATGCCTAACCATTGCCTGGAATTCTTGTGCTGATTATCAGTTGTCAGAAAAGAATATCAATAAAATATCATCTGCATTCATAAGATTAACGTAAATTTCTCAATTTCAAATTGATTTGGAATACAAATAGTTTCTTCACTCCAGATGGATCGAATTCTAATTTGGAGTATGAGAGGCCAGTTATTTTAACACTCGGGTCGTTATAATATGCATTAAAGGTGACTAAACCACAGCAGAGAGGAAGTTTCCCTATTTCAGATCACTAAAATGGATTATAATTTTTTTTTCCTGAACCGTTTAATGAAATATAAACATTTTGTCTGCCCCAGTTCAGCGTCGTTGTGACAATATACAGAATTTTCCGATGTTGCGTATCAGAGTTAAATTTTTCCCATTGATTGAAAGATTTTCACTTGATAATCATGACATAACTTTACATATTTATGCATGACTCAAATTGTCAGAGAATCTTTAGGTTTATGTTTTGGAAAATCACAGATGTAATAATATGAATTGGTTCAAGTGAAATCGGTGATATAATAAATTCACATATGTCTTGCAACTTTTAGATTCATCGAAATTTACCATGTACTGTCATGGAAACGAAATGTTTCTATATAATATCAGATAAAAATGAAGTACATTAAGGTAGGTTGAAGAGAACGACGAATGGTGGGGACACACAGAGAAGGGGACCAGTATCGATTAGACAGTTACTTCAATCTGATAGCTTGGAACACGAGGAATAGAGGTAGCGTGAAGTGTTGTAGCAAATTCTTAGCTGTTTTGCTACCGTTTCTAGCTGTCAATTCCGGATTTCCCATTTGCGCCTATGTCACTTTGAGCATTGCCACCCTCTTGTCGTTTTGCTTTCCACTTTCATTTCCGTCGAGACAAGATGAAAATCCGATAAAGTTTATTGGGGAGACGTGGAAGGAATGGGATATTTTTCTTTCTTTTTTTTTTCAGACAATAGATTTTGATTACCCTTTATTTCGGTAATAGTTAATTTTCATTGATGAAGATAACTTTGAATAAACTCACCCATTGGTTCTTCCACCGGATTCGCCGCCTGCTCCACTTCCATTCTAATAAACAAAAAAACAAGTTTATTAGAAAAAAAGCTAATTAACAGTTTTTTAAAACGAAGAAACGGAGAACGTACGTATTTTTTTACTTATTACAATGTGAACAATGGTAGATCAGTTTTTTTTTTTTTTTCTTTCCTTAAATGTTATTATAAATGTATGGAATAGCATTTAGTATTATGGAATGACAAGTTTCCATCCACCAAGGCAACATAACATATTTTTGAAATTAAGAATATTTATGCGCAATGAAACATAAGTGCAAAAATTAATCATTAAGAATTAAATAGAATTGATGTTCCTTTGGTGAATGTACGATTACAAAGCTTTGCCTCGGATGTTTGATAAAGATATTCCCCTTTTTTTTTCTCTATATTTTTTTTTTGTAACATCGACATGGACAATGGATCAACGAAGAAGAGAAAAAGCACGCAAGTTGAAAATAACAATCAAAATAAGTAAATATATATGTATATGTATATATATATTTTTATGTGTAGGATTTGGAGCGTTTGCGTTGCTTTTCTCTGCTGCTACTTCCATTTCCCTCACAGCTGTCGATGCCACGGTATCAGTTTTTCTCCATCTTCGAATGATTTTTTTATTCCTATCTTTTCAAACAATATTGCACGACCTGTAACATCATCCAATTTCACTATTGCGATGCTACAATCTCTTATTAATCTGCTCACAATTTTTCTCTTGTTTTTCATAGGAATTTTTCAATTTCATATATCATATATATTTATAAAAAAATTATGAATTAGAAATTGTAAAAGTGGCAGCGTTCACCTCATTTACTTTTTGAGTACAAATATGTTTAAACATCACGTACAATTCCTCGTTAATTCGTTTAGAGCGTATAAAATATTAAACTTATGGATAGCGCAACAAGTATGAATAAATTTTTAGAGTACGTTTTCAATTATTTTTCTTTTCTTTTTCTTTGCTTAGAGCCGTATGGCGTATATAACGTTTCTTTGCGTATATTATTTATATCATTTATTTAGTTTTTCTTCGATTATTATAATGTTTTGATATATGTGGATATTTTTCTTCTTCATTTTATGTTTTCCAATGCAAACTATCTGGTTTGACCGCTTAAAAGTAAATATGATCGTACAATTGATAATTGACAATTTTTAGCAAACATAATATATCGATAATGATATAAAAGATGAATTTAATTTTACGATGACTCATAGCGTCTGTCAGACATTTACAAATACATATATTACATATATCCATTTTTAAGGTCATATATCTTTGCTTTACTTAGTGAACTAACTGTATGTTTAAAAAACATATTAAATCTGGAGCGAAAAAATGAATTTCAATTTATATGGCAATTTAGAGTTTTGTTCATGTTTATTTGTTCTTTCTGTATTTATTGATATAATGCATATTGTTATTAAATTATGCGAGGGGTATGGATATCTTGCTCTAAGTGATTTTTCGTTAATATGTTTTATTATCAGTATATTTATTCCTTGCTTTAAATAGTTAGGCCTAGCGGTTGTGATTCTTATATATTTTGTATGCTGTGCTATCGTATGTTCGTAAGTTCATGTGTTTGCTGATGCAATATCGGCTTGGTGATATTATATAAAGGACCTTGATTTACTCCATTATATTTATCTAATTGTGTGCATTAATTTGCTTTCTTTGTCTATGCCTGAAGCATGCAACAATGGTGGACTATTTAATTTTTGTCTATGTTGCATTTTATTTATGATATGATGTTTATGTTAAAGATGTGTGATATTATAATGATATGATAATGTGAATGAATGAGATGAATTCAATGTAAATTCATGAATATTGACTGACGCAAAATACGATAAAGAAATAACTGAAGATGATTGTGAAGTTCATTTCATCTTTCCCATAAATTGAAATAATTCATTCAATTCTTTTGTTGGGGTTCTCCAAACTTTTGAAATATTGTGACGATCCAATATAAATAAACTTGTGTTCGCCTCACTCTTAATTGAATCCCTGTGCATACGTGTGCACCAGTTCATACCATTGAACTAAGGTTTGTTGGAATGGAAGAAAGAAAATTGCTTCATCATTATATCGTGAACTACCACCGCCCAAGGGCAGTAAAATCGATTTTATAATTTACGTTCTCACGCTCATGCATACACATAATATACAAATGTAGGTATTTATTATTGAACAGTTCACGTACCTACATATTATATACGTTTATGAATGTGCATAAGGATTGCCTTGTCACTGTTAGCCAATCACAATACCTTATCAATGTATTAGGACCGTGTACATAATCACAATCAGTAACACAAGATTGGATACATGGTACGAATTCCCCGTTATAATCATCTTCCTTTCTTTCTAACAAAGTCTCAAAGCCTTTCAGCTGTCTATACATCTGTGATAAGTTTGAGGAGGTTCAAGTGCTTGTACGTTAGTCAAACCAAGTTTAACCTGAATTTTTTTTCTTCCTAAAACACATAAATATTATGGTTAAATGATTCAATAAATATGTAAGTGTATCATTGAGTTAACAAATAGAAACTTGAATAGATGTTATGGGAGTTATTGATATACACATCTTTTTTTGTTGGGGTAGAATTTCACTATTTATATAGTCGTCACAAAATTGTTTCATCGCTAATTAGTTTCGTTGAATCATGGATGTGATGCCACGAATTTTGATTTCGATGTGTAACATACCACTGAGCATCCAGCTTACTATGATATTTTTATCTAGACGGTCATAAAACTGGCGAGTATGAGGAATTTATTCGTTTCAGATAAGTTAAAATTGATATTTGATCATAAATGTGAGAAATATTCGTGTGGAAGCAGCTTGTAAAAAAGATCTCGTGTTTTTGTTTCTTTCTTTTAAGAGTAAAATCATAGTTGTGACTTATCATTCAAGTGAATAAACTTTTTTACTATTCATGAAACGAAAGACCAGTGAACATTATCATTATCTTATATTATTATGAAAAAATTCTTTGGAATTTCGTAATTACAAAGTTGATTATGTTCATTCCAGTGAAATAATGATGAATTCCTGCAACAATGAAGTTTAACAGTGTGGAAAAACGTCGTGATACTAAATACGTGTTTGAAAACCAAAATAGATTCGTCGCTTGGATGGTTGCTCATAATGGTCGTTGTAAGTCAATGAAATGAAGATAATGAATTCATGCATATTTGAATGAGCGAGTTTGTCATGGAATTAATTCTCAATTTATTGATTTATATCTAATAAATAATTTCGAGCTACTAAGTTATTTGCAAAATTGTCAAAGGGATGGTTGAACTATCCTGTGAAAGTAGTGTCACTTTCCTTCATAATGTTTCCTTCATAATTTTCTATATAAAAATCATACAATGCGTACATTTTTCAAGATTAACAATCAGTGATGAAACTTACTATTCTCTTATAACTGCATCAATACCAATGATAATGTGTTGGAAAATGTTAGTTTGTCTAAAACGTTTTGTCAGCAGTAAAACCTCCTCAAAGTCTCACTTCCAAATCTCATCTATACTGTTACATTCAAACCATTTTGAGCATCAGTATCCATTATTATATTGCAATTCCTTTGCACCCTGCACTCAATTTTCCAGCCTTTCATTTTTATTCTTCACTTCTCACTTTTTTTTTTTTTTGGTAATCCTAATAAATACTAAATATCGTGTGTGTCAAGTGTGTTCTATTGGAAATTATATATGGATCATCAATAAATATTAATAATCTATTTGAAATACCATGAACTGCGATGAGTTTATCGTCTACGATATGATAATGATGATGATGATGATAATGATATTCTGCGATGATATTTAGTTGCATTTAACATTAATATGGTATAATATATACTGAATTCATGGCTGGAGTTGCGAACAAGTTATTATTTTATGCTCATTTCTAATTTTACTTAATTCAATTTGATTACTATGGGATGTGTACCTAGTGATAGTAGTTGATGTTAGGATGATAATGTTGGGAGCATTCTAAGAATTTATTTCTGGGTATAAGGAATTTTTTTATATTTATATGTTTGGATGCTTTTTTTGTTTAGTCTTCATTCTTTATTGTATCTGTAATGAATTGTGCAATATTTCAAATCCATTATTGTTTCAGTTAGTTATTATACCGAATATTACACTGCATGAAAAAAAAAAAAACAAAAATGTATACTTGTTTTTTATTAGTTTTAGAAAGGAATTGCATATTGATTTTTCGATTAAATGTTGTGAAAATTTGTCACGATATTATTCTCTCTAAATCTATGATTATATTTTATGATATAATTATGCTGTGGGCAAGTATTGGTATCACTTTCTATAGAACTTAAATTTTATACGATGCATTCGCGCGAAAGACTGGATTTTGGTTATCAAAAAAAATATGATGCTTTGAGCTACGATTTTATATCAATGTGAATCCGATTGAAGATATTAATAGTCAATGTGATTAAAAGGGTGAAAGCTGGCACAGGGAATAATTCCATGTAAAATATCTACTTTTTAGTATGGTATGTGATTCATGGAAGGAATGCAAAGGAAGTGTCAGTGTTTTTCAGTTTGTTTGAGTGAGATTATGTGTAAAATTTTTTCTCTTTATGTGTCTAATTAATTTTACCCCATATGTTTATATTCTACATATATTATACATATATAAAAGTGAGAAAGGGCTGTTGTTACGTCGTGTGTTCTTTTCATTATTATTTATTTGATTAATTCTTCTTCAATTCATCTATGGATTCTTCCTTTTTATCATTCCAGTTATATCTTTCTGTGTCACAATTGATTCCCGGTAATATATTACTTTGCTTTCAATGAAGATATTTTTCCATAATAAATTTGAATTGAAAATTGATTTTTATATCCATTGCTCAAGATATTAAAAAGTGGAGTATCAATAAATCATAGTCATCTAATTTTTCTTGTCGGAAGAAAGCAAGTTCAAGTGGAAGCTTTTTATTAGCATCAAACATGGAAGACTAACAAACGTCTTTTGGAAAATTTTTCATACATCTTTGCTAACAATATCGGCTATGAATCAATTCGCATGTTTTTCCATTCCCTCTCCTACTGGTTGTTTGCTATTGTCGACATTTTTTTCTCGAACTTCTCCCCACTCGCGACTGTCTGATTCGTGTTTTTAATTTCGTTTGATCAGTTTGCCATTCTGTTATATTCTCTCTATTTTTTTCCAATTGCTATTTTTGAGGCAAGTTTAAAATCAGACAACAGTGTTAGAACTATACGGTTTGCAAGTACTTGCGGATATATTCATCGAAGCGTCAAAACTTCTCATTCGATAACATTGAACTAAAGACGAAGAACTGTGTGATATATCTTCGCGGCTTCCTAACGTGTGCAATAAAATTCCGCTATAATTATTCTATCATTGGCGTTGCACTATGCGCTTTGGAGTTCGTATGACACAATGATGAATTTTCTTGGGCAAGGCAATCCCCATTATATTACTCCTATATTTTTGTCTATAATAAGCCGCAGATGTGAAAATTATAGTTTACTTTAGATTGACCCACTCAGATTGTTATCTTCAGTACAAGTAATGATTTCTAAACTTTGTAAAAATTGACAAATGAATAATGGAAGTCACTAAAACATGAATGTACAGGAATGCTGTAGAATTACCAGTCTTTTTTCTAGCTTATAGAATTAGCGGATCATATAAATATTCCATGGAGTTTACTTGCGTCATTACTATGAAGATTGTTTTTCCCTCCATTACCACACAATTATTAGATCTAGCGCGTTCAAAGCTTTTATGATTTGACCAGAATCCTGATGAGATTATTAACTTTCAACAGCATGTTACAGTTATGATATTGATTATCTGATAGAAATTGTTACAACTTTCTAAAACTTTTACCTCTCAAAATCAAATGCGGACAAATAAAATTGAAACTGAATTCCATAACTACTTTGTCCTATGGAAAGGTGACACGTTTTGGTAAATGTAGAAATAAAGAGATAAAAAAAAAATTAAAGTTACAATTGAATACTGGGACAATGGAATGTAATTGTTGACAGATTTTTGCTAATTTCCTCAACCTGAGTCATTTCGATGTGTATGAACAATTAACCTGCAATGTCCTGAAAGAATTGGATTGCATCAGATAATGATGCGTGTCATCACCCCCCTCCCATCCCCACCCTACTCACTGTAACTTTTATTCTTAAATTTAGATTTCACTCGAATCTTAGTTCCATTGAATTGACATAATTTTCAGCAAGTGCCGATTAAGCACATTGCCTTCAGTATCACACATACTGTGATATTCGCTCGTCTCTCAATATTGACTATATATTTTCGGATGATTAATCTCCCGCATGACATTGTTAGCTGCACATGAGAGAGATCAATACAAGTAATTATACGCCTGATGGATGTATTCGCGATCTTTTAAGCAATTGGATTGCTTATGCTTCAGAATTATTCCATGACCAAGAGCCAAATCTCGAATACACCTTACAGAGATTTTCGTGCCCTCACTTAATCATAATACTCACTGCCGCGGACGGTGGGGGCACAGAATTTTCCTTGGCAGTTGCGTCTTCAACCTCCTTGAGCTTATCTTCGGCCTTGCGCTCTTTTAAAGCTTTGACCAATTTCCATTTAGAACCAGGTGGACCAGGACTCACCTGACCTTCCTTCAGAGTGGTATCGGAGCTGCCACATGAGGATGAATCAATTTTAATTTTTGGCAAACTCAATGTGGCAGTGGTTGTCTCCGCGCTGCCGGCATCATCGCGTTCGCCATCAAGCACTGTACTCTCCGAGTCCCATGCGCCGGGGATGCTGACTGATATCTCACTGGGTGGAACGCTTACGCTACCTTCACGTGATAATGAATCCGAACCATGTTGAATCTTTTCACCCTCACTGCGACGCATCGTTGAACCACTTGAACTTCTACGTGATTGCTCCTCCAATTCTTTACGAAGATCCAACTCTTCATCGAGTTCATCCATAGAATGCACTGGACTATCAGGTCCCGATGTTTCACCAGACGAGCCTTCATCCATTGGTAAAAGTGCCACTCTCTCTTCTCGACGAGCCTCTTCCTCATGTGCCCATGTATGGTAATCCGTCACGCGGGCAAAAACGGCTTCAACACTATCTGCCGTTTTCTTCTTCGGAATTGGCTTACCATCATCCTCAATACGTCTATCTTTTGAAATTGGTATAGCGCCGTTAATTCGATGGTTTTCTCGTTTATCATCATCGCCCATAGGTGTTGCTTTTAACTTCAATTCTCGGAGGACAAATGACATCCTCTCTTTGACGTCCTCACCGGGTTGGTAAGACTCTGTTTCTTCCGATTCTTCAACCAAGACTTCGCCTATTTCAATTTCGATTTGAGACTGCCTTTCCAATTCCTCCAGTTTCCGTAATTCATAACAATACCATTCGTCTTCGGAGTCAATTGAGTCCTCGGTACTCTGTCGTCTGGATGACACTCGTGATGTACTACGATACGAATGGGTACTTCTGTTATCCTCATCGCCATCACCACTTCTAGAACCTGCCCATGGTATCTCCAATGATTGCTGATGTCTAGGCAGGAATCGGCTGCTGCTGTTGCTCATGAAACCAAAGCCCCGAGTGCTGGAAGCCGACGGGCTCCCTTCCGAGATTGGCGCCTCCTCGGAGAGGCTCGTCACCAACTCCGGAGGCTTTGCACTCGGTGTTTTCTCGTTTTTTCCCTGAGCATTAGCGTCTACTTCATCAAACATCAATTCCTCCTTAGGGTCCATTTGTAGTTGACCGTCTTCAGACTTTTTATCACTGCCGTTATCCTCGGTTGTTGGTTGATCATCGGACACTGTTGAAGATTGACGTTGTCGATACTTGCCCAAAGCACGGGACACGGCAAACTCCATACTTGCACCACCCATCAGAGCTACAGATGGTAATTTTGGCGCTTTTTCATTTGGTGCTTCATCAGAACTACCTGTAGAACGTTTAATATCACCGACCGTTGGGAACATCGATGTTGAACCACCTGAACCAGACCCCGTACTTTTCCCGGATCCATCATGACCATCTTCTGGATTGATAATATGATCCGATAAATCTTGTTCGCTGGTTTCATGTGCTATGTGTGCATCCCGCTCTTTCCAATTATCTTGCGCAACCTGTTGTTGGAGTTGCTCGTGATGCTGCTGGATCTGCTGTTGCAACACTGCTTGTTGTTGTTGAATATGCTGTTGCTGAATATAGTCTTTCTGCTGTTGCTGTTGGAGTAATTGCTGTTGCTGCTGCTGTTGCTGCTGCTGTTGCTGTTGATTTTGTCCGAATCCTTGTGCTGGAATCTGCTGAGGAGAATGGAGTTGCTGCTGAGGTATTCCTGGCGGTGGTCCCTTTCTTTTCTGACTCGCGCGCACTTTCGCGAAAAATGGCGGATCTTGATTGACATCAGACATAACACTATCTTCGTCCTCAGACAATCCACTCTGTCGCCCACTACTCCATTCCGTCTCCGATTGTTCTGGATCTGACAAGGACTGCGAATGATGGCTGCGACGTTTAGCTTTCTGTAATATTCCGGATACTGTTGATACTAATGTGTGCTTCTTCTTCTTTCTCGTAGCCTGCGGTCGCCCGCGTGCTCGCCCAGATGTTGGAATTTCTGGCGGCGGAGGTGACTGTTGATTGGCCATTTCAGTTTCCTCTAAATCGTCACGTCGAACACCTCCAGGCAATGACTGGCTTCTGTGCCTCTTGGAGAGATGAAGATCTGGCAACCAGTGGCTCATTGAACTCATTGCATTCTTTAGTGATGCCCCTCTGCGTACTTTCTTTGGTATCTTAACCTCCTCATGATCTTTAATATCTGCAGAAATACTGATGTACCCGGACTGAGATACAATCACACTCGAAGCATCATAATAATTGCCTTGTTGATTTTGTGACTGGGCACTGACAGGTCTATTGATATCCTGATCCTCCCTGATATACGGATGTTCTCTTGGCCATTGTCGTTGATAGCCATCAGACGGTTGTGTGCTTTCTGTGCTTGTTAACCGTGGGTTATACGGTTGATATTGTTGTTGATAGGTCTGTGGATAGTTTTGCGAACTATATGAGTGATGATACTGGTGGGCCTGATATGCGGGAGGTTGCGGGTATCTCCTATCGGTATATGGGCTTTGAGCATAACTACCATCGGATGTTAGTGACCTTATACTCGAAGATGTTGAGTCATGTGGTATTTGTGATTCCATTGGGTTGATCCAAGCACTATCACCGGGTTCTGTGCGTGGGAGATTTGCAGATGTCGGGTAGTATGATAAAGCGTCCGTAATATTGCCTGTTGGAAACATAGTTCGGTACATAACGGCTTTATAACCTTCATGATTGATGATACCCTCACCGTATGACATAGCTCGTGCTGGCTTACGTCCGTGCCCATAGCCTTGGAGTGACGACTCAGCATACTGGAGAGCATTGTACGCTTCTTGATAGTTACCATAGTGATCAGTACTGTCACTGTAAAAATGATCAACACTTGTAGTTCGTGCCCCATATAAACGACTGGCACTTGTGCTGGGACTACTTGTGTACACTCCTGTAGTCACATGCTGACGGTTGCTACCGGCGACAGAATAAATTGCCGGTTGCTCTGGTCGATACGCAAAATTCATTGAGCCAGGAGTTACCGTATCATAAGTATGTTGAAGACTCTGTGTACGACTGCGCTTTTTCGGACTCTGACAAGTCGTTGGGCCTGGCGCTGGCGGGGGCACAAATGTGTAATCTTCTTTGGAAGCAGGTGATTTCATTGTTGAATAGGCAGGTATATGATTCACTGCAGTCGACGAGTAAGCGTGGCTAGTGGAAACTACTGATGTGATATTTCCGAAAGCGTCGCGGCCTTCTGGCGTATCATAAAGTGGTTCATGGCCAGTCATGGTACTGGCAATAGTGCTGGGTGCTTCTGGAAGCGGTGGAATAGGACTTGCCGGCTTCACAGACTGACTCCCAGAGATCAAATTCGATCTAGCGTGATCCATTGAATAAGACGTAAGAATTTTAGCCATCGAATTCTTCGGCGAACCTGGAGACTTGTCTAAACTGCTCCAACCGCTCATCGATGATAACCCGGAATCAGATTTTGCCGCGACAATTGCATTACATGACTTAACCACGTGTTTAGGCGATACCTTAGGCGATTTAGGCGAGTGTGGCGCACGGGGACTCAGTCTTCCTTGTTCCATTGTCGCCAATTTTTCGGTGCTTCTGGGAAAACTTGCCGTTATACCGTGTTTAACTTCACTTTCAAGCTGATCGATGTTGCTTGGCATCATAAATGCATCGCTCGAATCTCTAGGAGCGGGGGGCGGTGGTGAACTTGGCGATGGACTCGGTGGCGTTCTGCTCTCGGGGAATTCAAAATTCAGTCTTGCTGCGCTGCCGAAATAACCGTCGCGACGGGTTCTCAGACTTTGGACGCTGTGTATACTATGAACACTACCTGCAGACAACGTAGGTGATGGTAACTTGTCAGTTGTACCACTAAAAATAGTCGGTGAGGCGCAGGTTACCGCTACAAAACTTTCTGCCATCAAGTCCGTGAGTTCTTTATTTTCCGCATAACCTTTGGCGAAATTGCCTGGATCTATTGGAAGTGGAACAACCGGTTCGGGACTCTTTTCCAGTAATGAAGTTGTATAACCTAATCTGGGCGGTGTATAAGTCGGTGTAATTGAGTCTAGATGACTCTTTGGGGTGGTACTCAGTCTTGGAGATATGGACCGGGCGGTGAAATCACCGTCTGTAGCTAAACCAGAGTCAGTACTGACTCTAGAAATAGACCTTCCAGTTGAGCCTGGACTCTTCGAATATGTCCAATTATCAACGTCAGTTTCGGCATAAATTTTTCGCAATTGTTCATCTATATTACTTGCCTCTTCTGCTAACTTGGCTTCCACTTCTGAACTATACTGTCTCTTTGGTGAATCCAAATATCGGGAGTTTAATTCAATGAGTTCTTGAGAGTCTTTCTGCAGTTTACTCGTCAATTTGTCCATTTCATGAAGCTTCTCGAGTGCAATTTGGTCCAGTGAACTGAGCTTTGATAATTGCGCTAAATCCTGTTCACTCACGCACGGCGTGTTGCCACGATAACTCTTGTAATCTGCTGCACTGAATATTTCTCCCTCTTCGTCAGCGTCTGTGTCTGGTTCTAAATTTTTTGTCTTTTCCGTTTCTTCGGCAAGTGTATCTTCTGTTTTTTTTTGCAGCTGTTCTTGTTCTTGCTGCTCTGGACGTAATTCAATAGCCTCCTTATCTTTCGCAATTGCCTTTCCGGTGAATACACTACTGTTTTCTGGGTCCTTTTTGCCATTTGAGTCCTCAACGTCTTCGGCTTCCTCCCAAATCATTCCCAGTTGCGACGTTGGCCGTGAAGTTTCACCGCAAATCAAATCCTCACGATAAGCGTTATTCAGACTGCGGTAGAATGCTTCGTCTGGTGTATTATCTTCTTCTTCCAATGTCTCCAATGTTTCCGGATTCCTATTGTGCATTCTGGCCAATTCCTGTTGTGCCAGTTTTTCTCTCAACACACTCGTCTCTTCAATGCCCATAGATGGGCCCAAACTTTTTGCTATTGCGTCCAATTCCCCAACTGACCCACGCTGAGTGCCAATCATTGTTACAATCATGCGACCATCATCTCCATCAGAACTGTCACCAATTCCGCTGCCAACACCACCTGCGCCACCACCTCCGTTACTACCAGTAGTGTAAAATTCGATCAACTGACTAATTACAGTCTGCTGTTCATATAAGAGACCTTCAAGCTTTTCCAAACGTTCCCACATTTTGATGTACTCTTGACTAAGCAGATCTAGTGCGCTCCAAGCATACTTGAGCTCCGTCTCGAGAATATTCAAACGTTCACCAAGTCTTTCCATATAGTCGCTAATTATATAATCAACATTGCCATCACCAGTCACGCCGTTCCCAGTGAAACTAGCAACAGTTGGGCCATGTTCCGTTTCGGGACTTCCCGAACCCAGGCCGCTCAATCTTGTCGACTCCATTGAAACTAATTTTGGTATTGGTTTCCGTATTCACTGACTCTATCACTCATTTATCATTCTTCGTTATGAGGGCTGCTGTTGATGTTGGCGATAGCTGCCCATTAATATTTTCAGAGACAGCATCATCTTCCGTGTGAATCAATTTAAAATTCAGATTGGGTCTTGAGATATGAGCAGAAAAATAAATTTCACTTTGATACCCAGCATTATTTTTTTTCTTGACTGCAATAGAAGATTTTTCATCACTATCGTTGATTTTGAATAACACTTGCAATTCTGTTTTTAGGTTTATTGACACTCCCCACAACACTTAATATTCCAGTTTGTTTTATGCACTTCCATTCATTCATTGAACATATTTTTTTAAAGCATGGAGAGTTCACTCATCTGTAAACAAACATCAGACAAACATCAATTTATAAGATGGTTAAATAAATGAAAACACTTCACAAGTAATTCCCATGGTAAAAAGTTTATTCGTTGATATAGAGTTAGAACAATTCGTGAATCATGTATCATGAGCAAATGTTCATGTATATAGTCCCAAATTGAGTAGGTAAGTCTCTCAGCAGCTCTTGGAAACTATGTTTCCGAATGAGCTGTGTAGACAAATACTTGAAAGTCATAAATAAGAGTGAATAAAAACTGCTGAGGGGAGTAAGAAAATACACGGTTTATTTACTGATTCTTTGAATACAAGTCATAGTGTAGGCAGAGTTGAAAAGAACGTTGGGTATGGAGAAGAAGACGATTTAAAACGCGAAAAAAAAAAACGTTTCCACTGTGAGTCAAGTGGTGTTGAGGATTTTTTTTCTCTTCCTCCGAAGTAAAGTTCATACGTTTCTCTTGGAAGGATAAGGGGAATTGATGTGATGTACGTATATTATATCAATAGTCAGTTATCCGCAATATTTTGATGACAAATATTGTGATGAATAATTTTTAAATACATGAAAATGAATATGTGAACAGAATAGCGATAGAGATTAATCAATCTCATATCTAAGCTTGACCATTTCGGTGAATATTCGATGAATTCTACGAAGACAACGGGGAGTACGAACTGTGGGAAATTTCGAGTCTATTGACGTACCAATCCATGAAATTACTACGTTTTCTGTAGTGCCTCCACTTAAGTGATTATTTGAATTGTTTGCTTCCGCACACCACTTGAGCTCTCCACAGTGGATTATGTACCCCACTTAACGCCTAACACAAGACTAGTTTATTATTATACTTGCTCATTACTCACATGAATATTGTCATAATACTTTTACCCGCATTTATTACTTTCCTCTCTAGATTACAATAATTATTTTTATCAAATTTTTTGGTTATAGCTGCCAAATGTTTATGACTTGTGGACGATTTTTTTTCTAGATTCATTCTGTCTTTTCAACACTTTCAAAACCTGTTATCGTGAAACATTTCGGTTGGCTTTTTGGGGATGTTCGCCTGGGTTGCAATTCAATATCTTCAATTTTTATTCCGAAACAAGTGAGTCATTGATTGTACATGGCAGAGGTTTTTGATTCATCATGCAAATGCGATAATATTTGATACATCGAATGTCGAGACATATATTTGAAGTGTATACATATTAAACATTAAAATATATAATGTCATACATATGTATAGTATGTAACACATTTTCCACTTTTTCATATGAAATTCGAATTGATAAATAAAGCTAATACGAGTTGATTTCCTTTGTTCGTGTCATGTGGTTGGTTCACAATTACAGTTCTTTTACTTTGTCGGTGAACTTAGTTTGGTTCAGAATATATGATAGTGACTTATCACAAATTCAATCTATGAGAGCTTCGCATTGGCGTTTCACTGAATACTCCTATTGAAATGAGAGAAGTAGGGGCTGAAGTATAAGTTGCCTATCGATTTATTGAAGCCCCTGACAGAGTGTCTAAGTAATTTCATGACTTGGTCGCCTGGGCTTAACGTTAATGTGTGAGTACATTATTTATATCAAGCATGATAACAAAGGAAAAAAATGGAGAAAATGGGAGATACCGGCGCGAATTAGAGTGGAATAAGCTGAAAAAATGAAGGTAATTGGAACGAAGTGTGGAAAGATTTGTTTGTGAGTATCAGGCCATCAGATCTGGCGCCGATTTGTATTCTGTTAAGGAGCTTAAGTATTAGTTCAACATTGCGTTACTTCAAATAGTGTATTCAAAGTGTCTTGATACCATTGCATAGTTCGAGGATCCGCCATGTGACGACGCATCTGTGTATTTCTAATGAATAATTAATTGAAATCCAATTTTTATGCACTGAATAACCCTAAATAATCTATCGGTCCGGAATAACCGTTCACACCTCAAAATCCCTTAATTCACTGACACCTTTTGTATCGTGTTTTACCATTTACATTTCCATAAATTTTCACATGCGAATGTGATTTCAGAAATATGAAATAGGGACTGGCATTTATTTCAGTCGACGATAGTGATTTTTTTACTTTTATGTATTTCATGTCTACAAATCCATGTAAATTATGCAATTCTAAACAGCAAATTTCTATCCCAATTCACCACACTGAAAAAACAGTATTTCTCCTTTTAGAATATTTCTTGCTTTTGTAGCAATATTGGTATTCCAATAGTATAAGTATCAAAGTTTCCTCAATAGAGGGTTATGATATTTACCACAGCAGAACTTTGTATTACTGTAGTAAGAATACCAACATTGAAATAAGAAAACCGCATAACCGCAATTTATTTATGTAGACACATATATATTTAGGTAATACACACGATAAAACACACTGTAAAACACACGGGAAAAGTTACCATTTGCTATAGTATGACAACGTAAGATATGACGACATTAGAACGTATGCTATAGTCACATAAGTTGAAGTTTTTGCATTATAAATAAACTCGGTATTCCTACTGGAGTTATACTAATATTCCGGCAGTAAGGTTACGTATTCATACCATAGGGGAACTGACTCGGTGATACTTTGGATTCCAGATGCAAAAATACTTCTTTTTTTTTTTTGCAGTGTACATAAACAAAGTAGTGGCAAACAACGAAATTTAGGTCTCCAACACAGAATTGCATGAGATTTTGGAAATTAACACTTATTATCATCATAATATTCGGAAAAAGTATAATGATGAGGGGAAGGGACAGCGTCGTCAATCATTTATGATAGAGTTAGAAAGATGACGAATATTTAATCCAGGTCAGATGTAAGCCAACGATTGTACTTAACCTAAAATGTTCCAAGTAGTTTATCATCAAAACACAGGTATTGTGCCATCTCTCTAACTAGTTTAACTTATACACAGCAGGCGTACCAATTTCATATCAACATGATAACATGTAATTGGTACATTAAGCGCCACCTCGTTGAAAATCTCGTTCATGCACTCCCCTTCATCAGACACACGTTCTGGCAAGTTCAGTAACGTATACATGAGATTGCATCTGAGGTGAAGCCTGGATTACTAATGATTTCCAAAACATACCAACCCTTCATTGGTCGCGTTTTGAGGGATTTACTGAATTGTACTTTTATTTATTGATCACATGATATAATTAGAAGAAGACATGATAAATTTTCGATGAGTTAGCTATCACAATGGTAAATTGTCCATAATTCGCTAAAATTCGTTTCGAAACCTGTAACTGTAGTTCGATCATTCAACTCAATAACATTCTGCTGGATCAGGAGTTAAATTAAGTGCATATAAATATGTAGTTTATTTTATTCTTAATGTATGTCTTCAATGATCATATGAAATGGAATTAATAATACATTCCTGGAATTAACTAAATTGCAATTATTAAATACCTTTATCAATTAATTGCTCTTGGCCATTGTTCTCCGTTAATATCAGATTAATTTGATAGCTTTGTCAACCGTGTCATTAACAACAGCCAAATGCTTTCATTGTAAGGGTTTTCATTGAAACGGTAGATATTAATTGATAGAAATTGAACTTGGAACGGCAAATTTAAGTGTTTCATACTGCAGTTACTTCTAGAACACTTGCAACGTTTTTCATATTAATGACCTACTAAGAACATTAAACATTTCTCAGTATTTCAGAGATGATTTTAATGAATGCAATATTGAAAATGATGAATAAAACGTTCTGGAAAACACTTAAAATTGCAGTAAGATTATAAATACTTCGTATGTTTTCTATTTCATCACGTTTCAACCAACCTAATTTATCATTCAATATCTTCTAATATTAACACCATTTACTTTTTGTGCATTTTTAATTTCAATGTTCTTTATAATTTATTTTCCCATTATTTTTGGAGAGTAACTAGTGAAATCCTGCTTTAAAATTTCAGAAATCACAGGAGTTACTCTGAGGTTTTCGTCAAGCGCGTAAAGGACGACAAATGGCAATTGGAAACTTCAATCGCGTTTCTCTTTAACGAGATTCTTTCAACATGATAGAAACGATAATGGAAAACGAATCATCGGATTTGGATGATCCTTTAACGCACGTTTTCCGAATTGATAGATTTATCGTTAGGCGAACTGGATTCTTTCATCAAGAATTGTATTAATCGCTGTTGTTTTTGCCAAATTTCTAATTAAATTGTTTCAATCGAACATGTCATTGGCACAATATAAAATTTTTTTCGGCTGTTATTGAACTCGCTATATGCATCGAAAAATGTTAATCATCCGTTTGAGTAGATACATGCATATGTATATGGGAGTATGCATGTATACATACATACATACATGAATATGAACGTACGGATAGGGAAACAATAAGCCGAAAACTTCAGATATGACGATGAATATGAAAGTTACCAGATGGTGAATTTAATCCAGTACGAATATTTTTTTCTGTCACTTTCTTATAGATTCATGTTTCAAATAAAAAGGAACATCCCGCTGAATATGGATTTCCATTTTTCCAGACGTTACCCACACTGCAAATTTCATTTTGTTGAAGATAACTTCAGAGTTAGGGTTATGTATGGAAAATTAACACATTTCTGTGTATTAGAAATAAACAAAAATGACTAAAGATAAGGAATAACACATGTACGTATATGAAAATAATGCACTTTTATTTGCAGTGCATACTTGTCCTATCACTACAATGCAAGGATAAGATGAAATTTGAAATCAGTTCCGTTTCACGACTACACTGTTCAAGTTAAAAATAATCTACCCATTTTCCATCTCTCATCAGCCAATATTGTGTCAGAGTTTCCATTATTAATGCTCTTTCTGTTGAACGACATGAAGTATCGAGGTCATAACTCTGTCATTTTTCTATATTCAATACTAAAGCTCATAAGTATACTCCAACATATTACACTTTTGTTCACTGCGAATCCATACAAAATCAAGTGTTTTAATTTAAAACGTTCAAACGTTTCATTTTCTATCTTTACCATTTCAGATATTGTAGGTATTTTCAAAACACTTTGACGTTTTAAATTGAAACACTTGATTTTACAGTGCTTAAAACGATTATGAATCAAAAATAAAATGGTGAGAAGGGTTCGAATCTGTTTGAAGGAAAACACTTAAGAAATTTCGAAAAAAAAAAAAAATGAACTTTTTATCCACAAAATCCCAGATTATAGACTCTTATTTATTGATTGCACTAAATTTATATGCCACCGATACTATTTTCCATTTTCTATTCAATTCATCATGTATTCACATGTTTGTATCCAATTTGTATCCTTTTTTTATATCCTCTGTTCATACCTCTCTATTTTACTATCGGATTTTTATTTCTTTCAGTATTGAGAGTTTAGTAGAAGCGTTGCACGTGATGGGAGAAACATTTTTTGCATCATCAATTTCATACGTTTTTCAACATTGTGTGAGCAGAACACGTGCCATTTACTTATTCAGAATATTATACTATTTGCACACGTATCATAGAAAATAAATAGCAATGGTTGCAATTGGCACATTCAGAAATGAAATGCAAAAAGCTGCACAAAGAAAATGGCAATAAGAGTTGAGCAGAATTGATATAAGACATGGCTGTCATATTTTTCAATTCTTTCTGTCTATTTACTAAAAAAAGAAGACAAAAAAGAAAAAGGACAAAGTGTTACACCTGACTACTATCGGATCTTCTAACGTACGAACATTAAGCTCTAATATATCTTTCTACTTTATCTCTTTCAGAAAAATATATTCCATTTTATTTCAATGTTAAAATCTGAAAAGTAATGTCTAAATAATTATTAATCTATTCATGCATCTCTAATTTAATTTAATAGTTACAAAAGTTGTCGTATGCAATTGAGAACTAGTTTGCCACATTGGAATAGTTAGAAATATATAAGTATTAAAGATATGACGGTAGATATTTTACGTAGCAGTGAAGTGTAATAGGCAAAAAATTCTTTTTTCTCTTTTTCAATGTTGGGACGAGTTTGCAAGTTAAATAAATTTGAAGTAAAAACTTTCTTTTCATATTCATACATATGTGTATCATGATTTCTTCTGGTACATATGCACACTTCCACTTTTTAATGAATACCATATACACGTGAGATACATCCGCTCAAAGCATCAAATCCCTATATTTATATGAGCCTCAGTCAACGCGATGCAATATTTACAGTGTGCATAATATTATATCAACAGTATGTACATTCAGTACATACGCACTCAGAACACTCAGTATCATTGTGAGCACGACGTCAAATAAATTTTATCATTCCAGTCATGATGTCTCATTTGGAAGAAAAAACAAAAATAAAATGATATATGTATATTTGTATTAAAAAATTTTTGGTTATTCTGAAAAAAAAAAAAAAAAACAAATACAAAAGCGTGTTCGCAAAAAGTTTTCTCTCACTATAGATTCCTATTTTAGTTGCGATGTCATCACAAATATGTGAATTGTGTTTGCATCCAAACACATGTGAAAGAGGGTCGGTTGAAACAAGTCCCCGAGGGATTCGTGCGTTTTTATTTTAAATGATTTTTCTATCGTTAGTGCAAAATACATCCGAGTAAAATACATATGAAATATATGCAGCAGTTATGTTCTGACTGAAAATTAAAAAATTGTGACTAGTGAACGCCTGCCGATAGAATATAATATTGCAATATTTTTTCAAGAGATTATTTTATCATTGATTTCATTTATTCACTGTCTAATCAAGTGTTTTTAATTTAAAATGTTATAATGTTTTTTGTTTTTCCTATCTTCGATATTGTGATAATGTTTCAAATGTTTATAAGTGTTTTAAACCTGAGTACAATATCGTTAGTGGAAAAGATAGGGAATAAAATGTTTTAACGTTTAAAATTAAAACACTTGACTTTGCAGAAATTTACACTGTTCACATTTTAATTCAATACTTTTTTTGGGATCGACACCATCGGGCTTTAAATCGAATTGTACAAAGCGTGGAATTGACGCTGTTATGAATCATTGTTTTTGTAAAGCTTTTACCGATTCTGAATTCAATAGGTACTTGAAAGTCTTTTCGAGATTCGTTGAATCCGGATTTGGAATCAAAATTGATAAATATAATATTGTTGTCCCGAAATGTTGGATTCAACATGAAAAAAAAATTCAATACTGAAATATGGTGATTTTTAAATACTCATTCAGACAAAAATTCATATTTCGATTCTTTTCAACCCCATTAATTTCACTGTCTTTTCCAAAATAATTACTGTTGACTTCAGAAAATTTCTGAATATCAATACATGAAAATATCGTAGATTTTTTAAAAATCACAAGCTTGTTTCACCATTTTATATCAATGTATTTGAACAAAATGAATTGCTACAGAAACCATCGATGAAAATAATAACATGTGACAAAGTATACATTTTCCAATAACCAGGAAAAATATAAAAGTGACAGAACCATGCTGCATTTTTTGTGCTGTACTTTCATTTATGTCCACAAAATCCTGAGTGAAATATTTTAGATGCCATCAGTGAGTTCAAGAAATAATATGATGCTCACGCGCCGTCAGAAGTTCCGATGCATATATATTCATCAACAGATTTGAAGGCATAAAAAATATTTCATTCATGACATAAGCGGAATTTTAATAATTGTAAAAGTATTTTGACAAGAATGGAAATTATTTCATTCACAACTCATTCAAAAATTTATTTTTACTACTTTAAAAATAATTATATTTATAAGAAATATTGATTATTGTCGGGAGGATACAATTCTTGCAAAAAGCACATCGCTATTGGTAATTTTCAAATGAATTTGTAGTAGGGTCTCTGAAAAAAAATATTAGACAAATCTACATGGGCTATATGAGCTAGAAAAGTTTACGGAAAATTTTAACAAAGAAACATAGCTTATCAAGAGCTTACAGTTCTCCGGTGAGTATGGAAATTGCCTATCGATAAAGTGCTTGTGAAAAGAGGATAGAACAAACTTGGAAATAAGCCCAAAGCCAAGTCATTGAAATAATAATGGACAGAGTGTGATTGGCTTGAATTTCAGTTACTTTCTTATAAAAAATTTGTGTCTCTTTGATTTTTTTATTGATAATTTATTTGCAATAATTGACAGTGAATAGATTAACAATAGGTATTGTTAATTTGATGTGAAATATTTAAGTATATAATGTTCAGCACTCCAACGTTTGCCAATTATTTTTGGTTGCACTTATTATCCTTTTATATTATCATTTTCTTCAATTTTCATTTGAATTTTTGCAGGCGACACGAACACTTGTGCCAGGCCTGAACTCAACGATAAAAATCAATATTAACTACTGAAATTGCCGAGATAGGATACGATGTCACCCCCCACAGCCCATTTTCCACCCAACTATTTTGCCCCTATCTGCCGCTTGAATTTCCCCGAGATTTTTTTTTTTTTATTTCATCGTCATTCTGAATAATTCGTTTAAAATTATTGCAATTTCATTCTGAAAACTCTATTCGTAGCTATTGCCTATATTTGAATTACTCTCATATTTTTGCTCGAGATTGCTGTATCAATTTCACGAACCAATTCTCAAATAGTAGAAATTAATTAATTGCTTGAAAATTTTAAGTTTAACTAAAATGATTGTGGTAAAATTGGAAAAGAAACTATTCGACAGTTGTTCAACTGACCGGAGATGTTTCAAAGATTCTTTATTTAGTCTACTGTCATATTTGTTAAGAATTGCAACACCAAATAAACAATTCATTAACTTTCTATATGCACCAAACTCAGTTACTTCAATATCTTCAATGTCTCTAGACTATTAATTGATTACTGTCTACAATTCCACAGATAATTCCATTGGTTCCCAAGAGTCAAGATGATATTGATCGTTCCTTTTTTTTTTTATCAAGATTTTTTTTTTCCAACTGTTTCAGAGTTCCATTTGCTAATAAAACTGTACTCAACTGTTTCAGCGAGGTTGGTACATAGGGTATTCAAATGAGAGGTTGTGGTGGGAATCGATGGGTGATATTTTGCAGGGAATTGGAAGGTCATTTAGAGGTACGGAATCCCCCTGTGGGAAAAGAATTCAAGGAATTTGTTATCAGGATCGGAGTCACGGGAGGGGGGACTTTTATTTTTCTATTTGTAGTATTAGTTTATGTTGATTGAAAAATAATAAATAAATTTATTATATTAAGCTAAGTGTATTTAATATTTAGTATAATTTGTAATTATAACTTTACTTGAACGGTCGGGTAAGAAAAATTTGGTAAAATTAGAATTACACGATTCCAGTACATTTTGTTTCATGCTCAGTGAACCATCGATTGAATGAGAGAGCACGTACAACTTGAGTGGCGTACATCGACGATGCACACGACAGATTGCGATCAATCAGACATATCAGAGGACTAGTAGTTGAACGAAAAAGTGATAAAACAAAAATGCAAAATATTGGCGATCCAGTGGAACTTTGAAATCTTTTCAATTGTTAGTTTTTCTATTACCTTTATTTTCGGGGGAAGTAGCTTACTCTATCCCTCACACGAAAAAAATATTGAGATATATATGTACATCTTTTTATATACTTTATATATATATACATATCTCTGAATATATGATGACATATATTTAGAATCATTATGGAGCATTATTAAAGATATAGACAAAGATTACACGAAAAATTTCATTCATTTCTAAATATTACAAAAAGTAAATTTTATCAACTTTCATTGGAATTATTCCGTCCGTGTCATATTTGTTTGGAGAATAATGGTGACATAAAACGCAGATGTGATCCTTCAAATAATAAAAAGTGCAAAAAACCGAATGATGAGCAGTGAATATACTTTTCTTGGCAAGAAATAGACGAAAAAGTATGGAGTTGAAGTGAGAATGGAACACTCACGAGAAAATAAGCTACTACAATTTCTTCAGTGATAATGGACAGTGCCAACCACTTTTCCCCAGAGTTTCTTCTCAACCCCACTGTCTCTGTTCCTTTTTAAGAACGATAGTTCTTGGCCAGATTCACTCGTCCGTGAAACTTTTTTTTTCGTTTCGAGTATTATGTGTAACCAAAAATGTATAAAAGTCCGACTGTATTGTGTGAGCAATTCTTTCTTTCCCTCATATGTATTCTGACAAACGTTAACTTATTCAATTGTTGAAGCAGGTCTGCACTAAAAATTTCAGTGCTCTCTACAAAATGTATAGTTGACAATTTTTACCATTGTTGTCACATCTCAAACACTCGAATACATTTCAATGCCGTAGACATGTAAAAAGTTCCTGAGTGAATGAAAAATAATTGTTATATTGAAACGAAATTCGATGTGTGTATAAAATATATTAAGATTATTATCTGAATTCACATTATTGATTATATCCCAATCCCACTCAGAATCAAGAAATTCCAATTCATTCTATTAATAAAATACAATTGAAATTTTTATTACTTTTCTGCATCATACGTCACATATATCTCTGCACAATTTGCAATTATATTAACATTCAGATCTCGATAACTGTTTCAAATTGAATGAAACTACAAACATATATCCTAAGTGAATCGTCGATTCCGATTCTCTTTTGTTTGTAGCAGTCGTAAAGATGATATATAATTATTTTTGTCTATTTGTCGTTTGCAAAAAAAAATTAGCATAACAAAATCCTGGATAAATGCTACACTCACTTGGCCAATAACACCATATTAGTACAATTCAAAATTTCAAATTAAAAAGATACTGACAGTGATATGTTACGCATTTCTTCCTCAATTCAAATTATATCCTTTGAATAATCAGATTCAACATAGAGAACGTGGAGGAAAATTTGGAATCTAAATGACGATTATTCTATTCTAGATAAAGATGAACAATCTACTAATTCAAATACATGCTGTATATATGTGAACACTTCAAGCAGACATAAAAGATAAGACAGTTGAATACACATGTTCCATGTTAGCTCTAATGTTTGCGTGTTAATCAACATGAAAGGAGAGCAGGTCAATTGAGCATTTTCAGTTAACAGTAAAAGGACGGTCTAGTACTGATGACAATCGATTAAATATTTATAATAAATTGTGTGTGTGATATACTGACAAAAATATTGATATAAATTTAATGAGGATATTATTGAAAACATTGTATTTTCATGCAAATAAAAATACAATAGTTATATATTTGTTGCAATCCGATTAGATTCTATGATAATATTTTTTTTGCAGTGTATCACGCATAACATACATCCACCTTTTAACTTAAAAATGAAAACATTTCTGTAAAGAGTATATACCGTATGAACAGAATTCAACATTTACAGTCATTTGCATTCAGCGATTTTTTTATCGTAACAGTTTTTATATACACATATAGATATATATCTTGAAAATGAAGAAGAAACCAATACTATCGGAATATCGGATGTGATATTGGAAAGCCGCACTTGATATTCTCAATAGTTTTTCCTTTCACTTCTTTTTTTTTTTTTTTTCCATTACATTGAAAAAAACGGTAGCTAAATTGAACAACTGTATATACAGTGTAGCATTCATCTCCACAATTTTTTTTTTTTTCGACGGAACAACAAAAAATCGTAGCCTGTAGTGAATTAATTTTTCACTAATCCAGAAAAAACAATCCACAAATATATATTTTTTCTGTTTATTGTATCGCTGGTGATGTATCAGTTTGTGGTAGCCTAATGTAGGTTAAGTTGAGTGGAATATAATGTATCCAATAATAACATTCTGACCGTAATATACTATAGATCGACACATAATATATACACGCTCACTCATAATAATTCTCCTTTATCGAACAATAACAAATAGCCACCGATTTGTATCAATGTATTAAAATCGCACAGAACAATTTGTTTAATTTGTTTTTTTCCAAATCGATCTATTTAATATAAAATACATGCGATGAAATTCCCTCGTGACAACAAGAGTCGACCTCATTCCCATGTAGATATCATACATATGTATTATGTATATGTATTTATGGATAGGAATATGTAGGAAACATAGATTGAAGTCCGCAGGCAAATGATACGTGCGTGTATTACGATTGCAATCAAGACTTCAACCATTTCACGTTCACCTGTACTTAATTATGTATGTTGGTACACTTTATGTATTTAATCTAGTACATATACCTATGTGCACCCTCAATCCATTTCATATATTCTCCTTTATGGTATGCTCCATATCAAAATGTCTTTCATTGCTTCATGATGTTGGCATCTCATGTTCCAACATGAATCCATGTTCTTTTGTGTATGTTTTTGACATTGTATACACCATTATAACAACTTGATGAAAGTGGTGTATCAAGTATCTTACTTTGGACTATGTATAGTAAAGCTTTTTTTGACATTCTCAACAAACACGTATTAGTTCGTGAAAAAATGTGGTAATGTGAAACTTCCAATGACCTTTATAGTATTATGGTGGTATTGTTGAGACCTCACTTTATTTTCTTTTCAAATTGACATAATTTTGTGAAAATCTTGAATTATGTATAAGCAAATATCTTATCATGTCTTCTAACTTTAGAAACATTGTTCTGTACGCAATGTATAAAGTTTCGAGTATTGTTTCACAGTGAAGTAAAAATCTGTGATAATATTTATGATCCTTCTAATTAATATTATTCAAGCACATTCTTCATAATGGATCTGCAACATTTAAAAACAGTTGGACAATATGCAAGTCAGCAAATGAATTCTCTTTGATACTTTTAGAAAGTCGGTTAATAGTAGATAGTACACTGCAAATTCAAGAGTGTTAAAAATGACTACAGGGTTAGGGTTATTTATGGTAATTCATATTGTCGCATCCCCTCAACATTAGAAACATGATGGTTGGAATATAACCTGAGAGTATATGTATCTGCTATTACCAGTCTAAAGTGACTGGAATGAAACAATCAAAATAATACAATTCGTTGAAATAGAAAATCTAACTCATTGCGAATCAACGAATCTATAATTTAAATATATATGAATGAGAATAGAATAGCAATTACATTCTACGACAAATTACTTTATGAATTATAAAACATTATTATCCACATTGGAAATGGTTTATACTATTTTCAGATAATAACTGTTACAATTTTATTCTTTACGCGTGAATACATCTGTTGAAAAGAATCAGAAAATACTGAATAAAAAACTATCGATGAATTTAACATTGCATTGTCATGAACGTAGTACGTGTCTTGTATCCGATATCAACTAAAGCGATGTGTCAACACATTCCTGAGACGCAAATACATAAAAAAAAAAAAGCATGATAAACAACATGTAATATCCCGTGATATCCCATTCAATTGATCAACCAATAAATAATGAACAACCAATATCAACACCGATGAATAAATATTGTGATAAATTGAGTCTATATAACTGTCAATCACATTTACGTCCATACGACGTAATTGCACGCTGCTATGTAATATTATTTGGAAGCATACTTGTTGCAGGGTATTATATTGGTGGTTTTAGAACAATGTGTAATGAAGAGATCCGTATATGAATTTGTGGAATTTTTAACATGGCTGATGTGGCTCACTTCAATATCAAATTAATCTTTTAAGTTATATTGAATCTATATCCAGTAACATTCTTTGTTGCTAATTATTATGATTTAGCATTGATAAATAATATGAGTATTAAGTAATATATTACGAAATGCAGAGAATAAAAGTGCACAAACAAAAAACAAATTTTTCTCTATTCCTATGATGATGAATCATAGGGATTGGTTTTTTTGATACTCTTTTCCAATGTTCGTGTCACATGTTTTATGTTCTCGAGGAATATAGTGTGCCGAACAGAATTTATGAGAGGCAGAAGAAAATGAATGAGAATTTCTTTGGGAGTCTCTTGAGATATAAGAGGATTTGTCCTCCATTTATTTATTGTGACGTATATATTTTTTTATCATTATTACTTTTTTTTTCATTTAAAATGTGACTGAATGTTTGGATTTCCATACGTTGCTAGATACATACACACTCTCGATCACCCTCTTTTGCTTTACATTCAATATGATTTATTATAGCTGGTGAAGCTGTAGCTGTGGGCATATAACTCTTCTATAATAGTTATTGTCACGACATTATTCGTAGCCGCTGTCTATTATCGTATTACCCCAGTCACAGTTAGGAGAACAAGGGTTTCATAGCTTAGTCGCTAACACCGATCACCAACGTCTCCAATGAAACGTGAATGAAACAATTGAATGCAAATGTGACCACATCTCTCATAATATTTGGCATATTTCAAATGATTTTTTTTCTTTTTCAATTCAATTCAAAGATCGCTGATTATTTAATCAGAAAGAGCCAATGAAAATTAGTTGGATATTTAAATATATATCTCTGCTATAAATATATATTTATATATGATAGATACAATTACTCAAAAAATGTTGAGTATAATAAAAACATAGTTTTTAACAGCTTTTCCTAGATCTAGCTTTATTCCTTAGAAGACAGGAAAAAGGCAATGAGCATTGCAGTAACAGTAAATGATGTTGTTAAAATGGTGAGCGGTATTAGTAGCGAGTGAAGAGTTCTGTTGATTTATTGATCAAGCTCAGATGTAAGCATTCCTATCTTTGACCACATTTTTGTATCCATCCTCTTTGTGTATTTTTGCTTCATTTTGATTTGTACACTGTGATATTTTGCCAAAAAAAGTATTCACTGTATCTGTGGTTGTCTAACGACTGATGTGAGGAAAACAATGTGAAAAACTGACACAATTCATTTTCGTTATTTTATTTTTCAGATAGTATTTCAAGCTTTTCCAAGATCAGTGAACTATATACACATTCCATATTATTTTTGTCACAAAGCACAGGAATGTGCTATACACGAGTTTCAGAGAAATGGCATAGTGCTTCAAATGAAAACTATTTCTACCTCACATTTCATTTCTATTCTTTGAGGTGTAATCCAATAATATGTTCACATTAAATGGTATCATACCCATATCCATGTGCTTTGTATGAATACACACAAATGGAAGACGAGGAAATTGAGTATGAGCTCATATAAAGCACGAGAAACTCTGACAACTCGTTTGATAAATTAGTTGGGTGAGTACCACCCATCAACCTCATAAACTTCTTGTGTTTTTTTTTTGTTACATAATTTAATCATATAAACGTAGGTGTATATAATGGGGTAAAAGTTTTTTCGTCACTTTGAAACTCTAACTCGCACATTTTCCACCGTCGTAATTCTGGTGAGATATTGGTTTTTAGTAGCTGTCTGTATCAACTGTGATATGAAACTTTCAGTGGAAAGTTTTTAACGACATGATAATTATTACTTATACGTAATGAAGAAGAATTATTACAAGTACAGTAAACTTCTCGTATATTCTTCATCTCATAACTAAATTGTATGAATTATCCAGAAAATGAATAAATTTCATTTACGTACCAACGTTAAATTGGATCCACTTATTGTATATTGAATTTTCAACTTTGCACGACCACTCTCAAGAGCAAACTTTTAATGGAAATGTTTCGGTTTATCATATTTTTATACTGATAAGAATGCACACGTTTGAATTTTTAGGACAGCAAATGTCTCAACATGACCAGAAAAAAACTGTTGTTTTTTTTTTGTTTGTATTTTTTTAACCAGCTCACATTTCAACGATGTTCATTTACAATTCTATTTCAGAAACGTGGATTATATTTTCACTTCTGTTCATATGTGCATTTTTTCCTAATGCAGTTCTCTCAAAGATAGAGTGCATTGCACTGTAAATTGAACTGTATTATTCTCACACACGTGAGTGTGTTAATTCGTATTTTAAAGCCTTGTACTCATTTCTGATACATTCAGAAGTGTGTTCAGTTTCCATACATAACTCTGACCCTGTAGCCATTTCCGACGCACTTTAATTTGAACTGTATGTCTCCAGAGTTTATTATTTGATGAAGCTTTAATTTCATTGTGTCGCCTAAACACAAAAAAAAACATTATATTATATAAGTAAGAAGAATAATAGATGTGAACTTTTTATAATTAGTTTACATTTATTCTTCTTTATTTCATGAGATGAAGAGGTGAGAAATTGTCAGGAGTACCAGGTTGAGCGTAACGTTCATGTATATCGTACTAATCTTTTTAGAAATTAATTCTCAAGTTTTGAAAGAAAACCCGAACGAAAACTGTTTGAAAACAATAATTATAAGAATCACACACTTCTTTGTAGAACTGATACAGTTGCCTCATTGCCACAGTTTCACATTCATGCGGTTGTTCGATATAATTTTAATTGGACTTCAGATACTACAGATAAAACTGTAGCATTCGCAGAAAGTTTGCGTTCTTTACACTGATGTGAACTTTACAATGCGCAATTCTTATCTAATTGTAGGAACATTTGAACAGTACTTGAATGAACTTTACAAAGTATATAACATGCTATGTTCATTTAGGGACGGAGTTTTTTTGATGTTACATTTCTCGTTCGTAGTCGGTGAAAATAGACTGGGAAAAATATAGAATTGGAAAAAGAGTTGTGGAAGAAAAATCTAATGAAAGAAATAGCCTGTGCGAAAAATATATTATGTGAATTTTTGCCACTATTTTGTGCACGAAACAATTTACTTTACCATCAATAAACAATGCCCAGCTCACAATTCACTTTTTTATAACATTATCCACCTCACTATTGTATGTGCATTTTTTGTTTTTCCATATTTCCTTCACAATGTGAACCTTTTTGGTGTCTGGGTTTGCTGTTTTCTCTGTTAGCAATTTTTTCATTGTCTTTGTTCTCCAAACATTCTTTCCCAAAGCTATTTTTTACATGGTCTATTTTTCCTGAGATTTTTTTCTAGTCATTACCTCATGAAATATACACGTGAACTTACACATAATATATTTATATACATATATTTATTTGGACAATTATTAATGCTTTGTGATAACGAAAAATCTTTCATTCGTATTGAATTAAAAAATGATTCACTTTATCTGTGGTAAACCCGCATGTCAGACCAAACTCTATTGTTGATTCGACCCATCAACACAAATTTACTGCGGACATGTGGATACACGAAAGGACGAGAATACAGATAGATATACATAGATGGATCAGTGAGAGATAGCTTATAAGGAGAATAATATATCACGGTCGCTATCGTAACATATTCTGAATGTTGTCAAGTTCAAAGTTAAACAAACTGATGAAGCTCATTCAATTTATAGCAATTAACAATTAACAGTTGTTGTTCAATGTATTTACGATGTTGACACAATTCTTAGATGTTCGTTTCATAGTGTATATGTATGATATAACTGCAAATGAAAGAGATTTTTCTTTATAAAGCCACATAATTGAATTAATATTTATCTAAAAATATCATTTTGTTCTCTATCAAATTTTGTGAATGTATTCAATGTCGTGACATACATTTTTATGTAATATGTAGTTGTGAAAACAATTCTGGGTAGTTCAATAGATAGAATATCGATAAAATGCGTTATCACTGGTACGCAAATTGTCTGAGATGAATTTCTTTTTTTATTTTCTCAAGAGGTTATAGAAATAATTCAATTTAATTTTTTGGATGATGTAGTGAATTCACGTGAACCAAAACAACTGATACCGTTGTGTCAATATTCAACAGCAAATCTTAGACATCAGAGACGCCAACGATTATGCCACTTTTGTTCATTTTTATCATTCATTTTCAATTTTTCATATTTTTCAGAGATCATTTTCTTTTTTTTTTTACTATCAACTGTGAGATGATGGATATAATTCTGAGATAATTTTCAATTAATCAAAAGAAGTCTTTGGAATACCTAAAACTTACTTATAGTAAGAAATATTGAATTGCATTGGAAAAATGAGCATATTAATAATTTTTATTCACTCTACGATTAATATTCAACTTCCATTCCATAATTATGAAAGAAATGTATCGATAGGAGAATGAAACCTTCAGAAACCACGAGAAACTAGAGCACTGTAATATCGATATTTTCATTCTTTCATCAATTCATGAAGAAAATTAAGATGTGAAAATAATACAGACAAAGAAAAAATCCATTGAATAATAACAAATTGAATGATATTATATTATCAGTTTGTGAAAACTATCCAATACAATTTCAGTTATTCAACTATACGAGTATCCAATTATCAATAAAGGAAGCTTAATAAGCAATGTATTGTTACCATGTAACGATGCACTTTCTATTCACTATAAAAGTTCAATTGCCTTTCATAAATAAAAATAAATTCAATTGACTTATGTACAATTATTCCAATCATACGTACAAATGTATCAGATTATATATTATATAGTTTTTTATGATTAAATATTTTCGATAGTCCACTTGTATATATAATAGTTCACTGATTTGGAATAAAAATTAACCTGAATCTTCAACATGGATAAAAATGAATGCTTCGTCATATAAAATAATTAAAATCTACGATCGATAGTATAAGATGCATTCCAACCGACGTTGAACAAGATATTCGGAAATACTATTAGTAATACCAATAAAGATGTATGCACCATCATAAAAATGTTTTCTGATAGTTCTTCATTATAGATGGTGATACAACTGGATTAGTATTGGAATATTGACTATGATTAGCTGTCAAAATGATTCGATTTCCATGCCAACAATTACCCAATATCGTGTTATAATTATTATTAAATTTGCATTTGTCAGGATCAGAATTATTGAATGATATTAAAAATATCCCAGACGGTATTGTCATTACATATTGGAAATCAAGAACGTTAGTTGTTGTCAGAGTGAATACATGTATATATTTTTAACAGCCACCTATTCAAGTGATGTCCGGGCTCGGTATGTGCTGTGCAGCTTTGTTGATCGACTGGTGTCCTCGGATTCTTGCATACTGCGCATTCTATATGTGCGTGGGCGTTCATCCAATAAACAACTCTATTGACGTGAAGGCAATTTGTTTATATATTGCCAAACCGGATTTCATATTATTTACATTTCATTGGTGGATTTTACTTTGATTTTTTTTTTCTATATACCTTTTCAATCCATAACGTCAAGATATAACACGAAAAATCCTTTACATCCATATAGATATTTTGTATTTTTACTATATCTGTACAGAAATGTGAGACCTACTATTTTTCTTCATATACACTGCAAATACAAGTACGTTTCCAAGTGTGTAATTCTCCATCTAAAGAATTGCAGTGACTTTTTACACACTTTCATGCTAGTTATGTATTCCATGTATAAAGTACATACTTGAAGTTGTATGAAAAGTGACTACAATGCTTTAGATATGAAATTACATACTTGGTTACACACTGGGATTTGGAGTGTAGATATATATCATCTCCTTAAATGAATTTGTAAAATTCACTGTATCAACATAACCTCATAATGCTTTTTTTTCCTTGAGCACTTATCTAGCACTGAGTTTCAACCGAGCCAGAACAATTGAACAGTGCTAGAAGTAAGAAAAATTCTCTTTCCAAAACGACATCTTTAAATAATTATTATTGTTATCGATTGAGTGTCAAATATTTCAATCAATTAGAAATTGTCAGATGCATATGGATCATGTGATGTGAAAAGGATTGTTGTCGAAAAGGTTGTAGCGACTGATTAACTTGGACCATTAGTAGCTGTCGGTATTTTGTTCTGGTTTTTTTTATTGGTCAGTCGTGATGACAATGTATGAGGGATAATATAACGACGTAACGTTGAATTATTCGCTTTTTTTCTCATGTAGATCAAATGAACAATATCATTCTTCTTTTCTTTTTTTTTGATACAGTAGTGTTAAGAGTGTCTCTGCGAAAATCATATACTAGCTCAATTCTGGTCGTTACCCATGGCAACGTCCACACCCGTAGCGTAACCCTCTAAAGGGATAATGTAGGTTGATGATACATAGCTTACGCCTGTCAAAGAAAAAAAAAATGAGCTTTAAAATGGTGTCTGAATTTTCAAATTTGTTTCAGTAAATTCTGAGATCACTTCCAACACCTAAACCCACAAATTGTTTGACATTGAATTATTATATGTTAGTTAAGATTAGGAACGGGATTTTTTTACTGATATCAGTCAGATTATGTTGAACTGTAATTACTTCTTATCTTTTTTACTCTGAATGAACTATTTTCCAATAATTAAATGAGTATTACCTGACATTGTTGAGTGAGTTTTTTGCCCTTAGGTAAAGAACTTAGGTATCTTGACCCACAACAGAGACTGTTAAGTGAATATGAACCTGGTCTACTCAAGACGTAACATTAGAAAATCGACATTCAGATCCCGGTTCAATCCTATCCATCATTTTTCCTCTTACTTCTTGGATGAATATCAGGAAGTTAAAATTGTGGATAGTCCCTCACACCAAATTCCGCTGAACTTTTTTGAATTGAATCTCCCATAATAAAGTTTGTGGTGGAAAGGCGAATCGAAAATGTTTCCTGAATAGTATACGGTTGGAATATGTACATTAATATATAAATGAAGGTGTTTGTATGTAGCGTGTATGTATGGTATACTTTAATACTTTAATAGGATTTATTATATCATCAACTGTTGAAAGCTATATGATAATTAAAAGTGATGAAAATTGTGTAACTTGATATAATTCAACAATTACTGTTGGTTATTCAGTGATCACATTTGTGGCGCTTTAGATTTGAACATCTGCTTCAAATTAATGTCAATGGTGTAGTGAATAATAGTTTCTGTATAGGCTTGATACATAGTTGTTAACACCAGCTGTTACTGTACCAAATATAATGTGCTTCATAGCACTGACTGTTGTTTAATGATAGTTCCTGGAGGCATGATCATCTTTGCTGTCATGACGCATCCACTGCATCTCCATCCTCTATAATTACTCTGATTGCTTTGCGGTATATCAACCGTTTCTGTACAATTTTTCTTATGTGATAATAATGCTATAGCCTCTTCGTAAAAGTGATTACGAAATAATTACTCTAATGAACATTATTAGATTGACTTTTGTCTTGAATAAAGTCTCAATTGTGTTCACCCAAAAATTATTATCTTCATATCCATCGATTCAAATTGAACAAGGCTATGAATATTGCGGTGGAATTCTTCAAACCGAACTTGGCGTGAAAAACAAAAAGAAAAACGAATTTATTTATAAAGATATTGATTTATTGAATTAATATATTGGATTATATTATTTGAGTGTCATTAACTGAAAGAGTTTCGGTCTTTGGTTTTGTTATTGAAGAAAATTGCTTCATTGATAATGCTAATGATCAAAAATAGAAACAATAAAAATAATAATATATGTACAATACATGTTTCAATTCTGCATGGGTATTTATTTAAGGCTTATAAAACACGCTACAATGCGTAGATGTTGAAACTGTTGAGGGGATATATACATTTTGTAACTCTACTAAGCTGATGACCGAGTTGTATTTGCTTTTAGAAGGTAGAAAAAAGAATAAAAACGAGAGTTATTCTAATGTTTTATTTTCATCTGATGAACCACGATAACACGAGAAAAAAGTAATATGAAAGTCTACAGAAAAAAATAAAATGGCGACCGCTCGCTCTATGCGCGTACAGTAACACCAGTATGAGAGAGAAAAATTCTTTTCAGGAATGAGGCGAGTGAGTAGAGCTTTTAAGCTCTTATACCACTGGTGGATTACGTATAAAAAAAAGAAATTCAAAAAGGAAAAAAGGGAAAAAAAGAAAAAAAGAAAGGAAGATGGGAGAAAGAATAATGATGAACTTTGTGAATGCCCTTATGCTGGATATCTATGCTACACTGGCGCAGCGGCGGCTTCCTCTCCTATCTCTTCTCCTCACACCTTTTTTTTTTCTGCCATTATAATTTTTTTTTTCATTCGTCGTTTTATTCTCTCCGACTTTTCTGCAACAAAGTTTCTCACCCAACGTGTGACTATGCTTGCGATTCGATTACGTTGGCGTGCACGGTTGAGTATTATGTACCACTATCTTTATGATGAATTGGGTTTATAATTTAGTTTAAATGGTGAAAGGAGTCGAAGATGCAGCAAAACGGGGTTAGTTTAGGTCTTAGTCTAGAGTTATAGAGGTTGAGGTTCAAGTCGAATAAGTACAGGTGAAGGTTGAGGTCGGGATAGATCGAGAAGGTAGCCGCATCGTGGCCCAAAAGTTTTGTGGCGCTAGTGTCGGACAAAAGTTATGAGGTTACTTATTAGCCATTTAATGTTTCACCTCCATTTTCATCTTGGTCAACATCCACACTTTAATTATTAGTACTTGAACGATATCATTTCTTCCACTTAACTACCTTTTTGTTTATATTCAAGTATCTAATTATTCAATGGTTGAATATGAATCACAAGATTACTATTAATTTCTATTTCAATCTCGTTCCCTCTTCCTCTTCAGCTGAATCTTCAGTTGTCATTCAAGCATATATTTTCATCGTCAACATTATCGTCTCATTTCTCATCAGTAATTCTTCACATTTTCCGCATTTGCCACTTATCTATATTCCCACCGTCACATTAGTAACCATAAACTATTCTTTCAAATGCTTTTCACGTTTTTTCAACTACATCGTTAACTTCACTCGGACTATTATTCTGACGCTCCCTTATGTATTCACATTGGAAATGACGAGCAATGAAACTGTAAGCTCGGTTGGTTACGAGCTTCACCAACACGCGATGTACGTTCATTAGTAGAACTAAGTTTATTTCCATTGCAGTGGAAAAAATTGTCAACTTCAACCGTAAAAAAAAAAAAAATGCGCCATCACATACACAGTCTAAATATTCACTTTATTGTAATTTTTTCACTTCTATATTTAGTTCTTACTCTTTTTTTTTTTCGTAGCGCAACTTCAACCCTCAGTTCTGTATTCCCTCCCCCAATTTCATTTCCTTTTGTACAATCATGGTTTCGTTCTTTCACTTGCATGAATGAAACAGAATCGTATTGAAGAATTAAATTCTATCAGATGAAAAAAAGAAGAAAAATCGTCCTCATTTTCCTTATCGACTAAATTTTCTCGGTAATTTAAATACGAGAATGCTGAAGGATGTCGATTTGTGAGAACATCACACACAGTCCTCCATATACTAACAGATACTATAAACCTAGATAAACCTCCATCACGTTATCTTGCACATTTACATTTTACGTCTTTTGCAGATATAAACTAGGACAATAACATCAAAAGCAGAATTGGAAATATCAATGTAAATCTTGCGTTCATAAAATCGTATCAATGTCGTAACTAAGACTATGGGAAAAATAGCACTGGAAGAAACCTAACCTCCAAAACGTGATTTCGAAGATGAAATTGTGACGTGCCAACGTGTCATCAATTGTAGAGTGCGCAAAATAGTATAGTGCTGTACATAGTATCTGTCTCGTAATTTTTGTAAGTTGCCATTGTTTCCGTGTATCACCTTTTTCCGCATCTATTTTATCCGCTCTTTCGTAACTAGATATATGAATATAAAAAAGTTTTCTATACACAATGTGAAAAGTCGATGATACATAAATTTATCGGATTGAACTCTTGTTGAGTTGTTCTCAGTGTTGAATTCAATTCTTATTCTAAAAGCAGGATAAAGCATTGATGGAATTGGTAGGTAGAATATATTACATGAGTATATTCCTCTTGAATCTAATACGCCTCAGATGAGACTTTGTTATCTATCCTCAGTTGACATTCATTAGTGTATAATATTATGAATTCTGACTATAATACTCTGAACCATGCATCATTGAAACCATAGGAAAGAAAAGCATGAACAAATTTTTATTCTAATAATCGAATAATACCAGTTCGTCGACAGACTGATGAATATTGAATATGGTAACACACATATGACTCCATCATGAACTTTAGAATAAGTAGTGACTAATAAATTTTCCAATTACAGTATTGAATTAATACAATGGCGGTGCTCTTCCATAGCAGTGTTGAGTTACGAAATTTGTAACACGGATAATCCAACACCAGTCATTAATTATATGACTCATGCAGGATTGTTTATACTTCGTCCGAGAGTTAAGTTCAATATTGAATATTTTATGGTCTACATACACTGCGAGAAAACAATCTAACTGAAATTCGTTGAATTTCGTTTTATTCGATTCATTTTCACTATGGAGATAAATAAAAAACCAACACAAAAACAGCATTCGAATATATAATTTAGTTGAATAAACTAGTTGTTTTATTCAGCACTAATGGAATTCGATGTAAGTGGATTATTGTGACGAAAGAATAGAAAAAAAACAGTGAATAAATCCAATACAAAATATATGAATGTTCGTCTGATATCCATCCGAAGATCAATAAATCAAATTCGAAACTTTAGACTGATAGCGTGACCACTTTTGAGAAATAAACTCCGTGACAGATAGATATGCAACGTAAGTGGGCTCCGTGGGACTTGTGAACCCCATAAACCATGGTGGTAGTAGTAAGTGAATATAAATCGTAACCCGAGTACGAAAGTGTAATTGAGCCATTAGGAATAAAAATAACGTTCTTAGTGTTCCATCAGGAATGTGCATCGGACATCTGATATGAATGGATAGAATTGAACGCCACAATTGTGAATAGTTAAAACTTTGAATCTATACGTTAGATAGATATTAAAAATCATGATTCTCATATAGAAATTAATAGAGTAAAATAATTGTTGGTCTGCCTCTGTAAGAAATGATTGTATATTTCTACAACAACGATACCTACATGATGTTAATGATTTTAGACTAGAAATCGTTATTTTGATGGGCTCGATAATTCTATTGTTTGCATTAAACTTAATGTAAATGGAATAATATGAGATATTCAATAGGATAGAAAACCACCGCATCGAATCACTATGAATAATATTTCTTTACCCAGTTTTACATGAGTGGTTTTCATGTTCACCGCAATCCGATCAAAAGCTTGCTACACCACTGCACCCAACTGCAAATACTAAGGAGAATGTATGTTCTAAGTCTATATATTTCTATACTCAACGTATATTCTCTATGCTTATAGATATAAACATAACACAGAGCATTATGCATGTAGACAACAATGCATTGAAGCGCGGTATGTGAACCAAACAGAGAAAAACCAGAAAAAAGAGCTTGCAATGGCTGTTGCAGAAGTGAAATACGATAATATATTTTGATTGTTGGAGATGTAAAATGAACACTCAAACTCATATTCGAGAATTGAGAATAAATTACAATGTATTGGAACGAAACAAAATAATGCAAGTCCATATTTTGTTAATATAAAACAATTAAGAAATTCATCAATGCGATTAAACAAATGAATGGTGATATACAAAAATTATTCAGTCAATTTGATCTTGGGAATTAATTTAATTTACAATTATTCGAATACATAACAGGAATGTAAATGAATTAATAAATAAAATTGCCACGTGGAAATAATTGATGGTATAGCAGTGGGACATGAAGTAATTAATTCAATTATAATCTTGCATGGTGGAGCCAAATCATTCTGCAATGTTCAACCATTCAAGATATGTATATAAGCGTATCCAAATGACAAACAAGGTCAATCTCGTTATGTTAAACAATTGTATACACATTCATGACCATTTGGCTCATCATCATGTGTTCACTCTGTGTGGTTACATTGTGCATATGGTGAGATGGCGATTGGGTAAAATGTGCTGGTGCCGATGGTATATACATAGGATCGTATACGAAGGATCAAATGGAAATTATGTCCAATCACCATTGAAATTAGCTATCTGTAGGATTGCATATTGAGTGATGAACATGAAATGGTTGTATGTGTAATATTTTGATGATTAATATAGTTCACAAGTATTAACTTCAAAATTTTTGGGACTCTTTTCTATATATTTATCACTAGTGATTCAATGAGCCTACTCATGAAACTTGTGGTGGTAAATTTCCTGTTACACGATTTATGCCACATAAATTGTGTGTTCTCGAGTACGGCTGGACTAACAAATTTGGAGTTTTGTCCGTTATCAGTGTTGATGGGGGGAATAGTAAATTGCTGTGTACCATTCGGATTTAATTTCCGGGCTAGCCGGAAATTATATTTACATGTATCAGTAAATTCTCCATAAATGCTTCATGATCTTGAGAATGACTCAATACGTATAGCTGAAAATTGACAGGATATTGTACAAGTATCCGAACGATGTAACGTCCAGATGTGAAATGTTATTTCAACGTTAGTACTAATCTTTCTTTAAGCATTAATCGAATAAATAATATAAAATTAATATGCAAACTATTTACTTGAGAAACGGGAAATTAAATTTCTTGTTGGTATTATTCGCAATATTCAATATCTTCACCTAATTTTTTGCATATCCATTTCAATTTTTAGCACGAAAGGAGAGTGATTGTATTTATCATATATGAATTATGAAGCTTTGGTTATTGTTGTAATTTATCAATCATAGTCTATGAATATAGTTATAAGTTTTGCTCTATATAAATAATGAGTTCTGTTATTTCAGATGTCGCTGTGACAGACTGTGAATTAATCGCATACCTATATATCTACGTTGATAAATATATAGATATAAATGTGTGGCGGAAGAAGGGAAGCACTCTGCTTTTGTAAGCAGATCTCGAGCACTCAGGCACGGAAGTAGCAACGTATTTTGGATTTAAATAGATTATGTGTACGGTTCAAAATGATAAAAGAAATATACGCAACCAGATATTATCATGTCATGGGAAATATTAATCATAAAAAAAAATAATATGAGAATTCAACGATAATTCTCGGCACTTTCAGCGTTTTTTTTTTTTCTATTTAGACCTAAACTTTTGAGCCGTTTACTATGTAGATTACGAGAAAATTGGAGTTGGAGTTGGTGAATTTAACATGTGAGAGTTAGGGTGAGCATGTGACAACTTTGAACTTTTGCAAAATAAAATAGTTCGGTGAATTTTTTTTATATAAATCCTATTATTGCATAAGCAAGTAATGAGAGATTCAAAGTTGATTTCAACGCCATATAACGATTACGAGTAATAATTATTTATTCTATGGAAAAGAACTTTTTGTTGAAAATTAAATTTTATAAATGACGGTGATGAGTTATTATGAATGAGCAATTCTTATTACTTCTTTGAAATTCGAGACGCCGTGAAGCTGCCACATTTTGATTTCAGCAGACAAATAAACAAAAGGAAAACATATGCAAACAATTGATAATATTTCATTTATTTTTCTTGGAAACTGAACATCATATTCTGAAATTTTGCGGACGTTTTTGCTTGAAGCGCGGTCTGATTCCTACATAATGCTCATACCGTCACGCTATCTAATGACTTTCTAATCAATATTCATAAATAAATTGTATGTGAGATCATTGTTATCCTTTACGGGTTGATGCGTTGAATTTCACCCTCCAAATCATACCATAAAATTATAAAGTGGAGCAAACGAGCACAGAATTACTCGACTACTTTAATAAATATCTCGAAATATTGCACAAAAAATTCTGAACATTGATGTCATACAGTTTATGGATACTGTAAAATTATAATGACAAATTAAATGTTTTTTGATGAAACAATCTTCAATTTTTCCTCTGACATTCATTGTCAATTTCATTTTAATCTATATTGATGTCATAAAAGTTCAAGCCCGAAGCTTTCATCGTCAAGATATACACGAAGAGAAGAATAGGAACCCTTTTCATAAAATTAGGATCTCATATCTAGAAAAAGTAGGAAAGAAGTGACAATCTTCTCACCATCCCGGTATCCGCTACCTCAATCCAGAAGTGCATGTAGACACGGAACCTAGTTAACCGTTACCGCACTATCCTATAAGTTAATTTGATATTCGATAGGAGCTAAAAGCTATCGAGCATGCAGTATGAGAACAACTTATATGTATGAATCGATGCGATTACTTGTCATACTGACGCCGGCGCCATCCGATAAAACAATGTGTGCTATACATAACTATGCTCACGATAATGTACCCAGAAAATTTACTGAATAGAATCTAATGTGATCAAAAGTGTTGGAAATTTGTGATGCCTTTTAGCAATGATCACCATATTTTTCCATTCACATATCCAAATTCTTGCACGAACTGGAAAGAATAGAAGTCAAAGAACTGATAACGTTAATACAAAATGGAAATGTTAATGTCCAGACGAAAGATGTGATGATTTATATAGATTTCAACCTCCTGAACAAGAACCCGTTATCAAAAACATCATAGAATATTTTACATTTCCGTTTCTCATGATATTCGGAGAAGAAATGTGAAAAAACAGTATTCAGAATTGGTTGAAAACAATGATTGTTTGGATGGAATCCTAGAGCAATATTCGGGTGTTATTTTATTTCACTATGGAAATTTTTTGTATAATAAATAGGAATGAGTTGAGAACTGTATGAAAACAATAAGATTGTGTTTCTTGTTCGTCATTATGCGCACAGAAGGCCATTGCAATATTTGCATGTAACATAGTACTTAAGAGTACGCTGAATAGTATTAAGCTCTGTTCATATATCGAATAAACCTGTAATAATGAAGGTATAATTTCTATGATCAATGGCTGCTATCGCTCTTGGCAAATGTAACAAATGTCATGAAGATGAGTCTGTCGCTTTCCTGCTATTTTTTCCGGTCATAAGAGCCTTAGTTTGTTGGAATGGTTCTCTATTCTCTTATTTCACTGTGTGTTTCCTGCTGGAACTTGAATATACAACAGACGTATCCATTTCAATAGAATAAATGTACAGCTCAACCATCTCTTTTTCACGGAATGAGTATCATCTTCACTGAAAAAAAAAAAATCTGTGGTGAATGATGAACGGAGTTTATAAATAAAGAAATAAAAGTGAAAGAGAATGCAATCATTAATCAAATACATAAATTATTAAATGTAACGAGTTTCATTTCATTAACATCATCAATATTAGTTTGGTAGTCATCAATTATTTCAATTCAATACTAAAAAATGGATAAACAAAAAAATATGGAATTGAAAAAAGAACTACTAACTTATACCCATGTGCATTCACAAAAATATATACGATGACCAATCACCGACCCACAATTGAGTTTGCTCGTACTGCAGTGTAATGGGAGTAGGGAGAAAGAGGGTGAAAGCTGCAGTTGATCGCAGCCGAAAGGGGGAAAAATAAAAAAAAAGGAAAACTTGTTACGATAGCTACAAAACTGTGTTGGATAGAGTTGTGTACGCGTTGCATTATATATAGAAATACCTTCAGTACCCGCAGTCCGTATATGAAAAGACATTTGAGTAAAAAAAAAAATATAACCGCAAGAAAAAAATATTGAACATGAATATAACAACTAAATTGTAATAGAGGAACTTACAAAAAGTCTATGAAATTTTTTTCACTCTCACTGGACATTGATACGGCTTGAGTGGACATGAAAAATATTGTGAGCTCCCTTCCACCTTTGACTTTATTATTAAAATTTCATAATATTCACTTTTAATTAAAGTTTCCATGAGTGAACCATGTACAGATGATTTTTATGTTATCCATCATTTTTACTTTTTATTATGTATAGTTATAAAAAGTGTATTAAAATCATTTTACATTCTACCCTGTTGTATTGTGAAACTGCAATCAAAAGTTCGTTTTTACGTTTTCATGCACGCATTTTTATCGTCAAAACTGCAACAGAGTGTATCAACTTTTTATTTTGAAACCAATGTGTCAAAATATATCGAATGAACTAAAAACTGCTGATAAACCAGCACCAGATATCGATTCGATTTGCTCTCATGGCAATCTATTCTCTAACAGTCATGAACAAAAATATCATGAGTGTATATCTGAATCCTCAGCAGATATGAATTTTTAACTGTCGAGAAATATTATTCAACATATTTAATTGGTCCCGGATCAAGAAATAGATAAATATAACACTTCTGATAAAATGATAACCAAAAAGATTGTGAATGACAAATGTCTGTGTCCAAGAATTACGAGATAATTTTCCTGGTTATTTACTCTGAAAGAGTATAAAAAATCTTCAATTAGCCAGAATCAGAATAAATCTGGGTTCATCTTCAACAGAAATATATTTTATGAAATCCCTCAAAATTTCCACTGGACAGATTTTTAGTTCTTCAGATCCACTGTCCATCCAACTTGAAAAAGTCATTTCAACAAACACGCGTTTAAAGTTTGAAGAACAACCACTTTTTAGATGGGATAGTAGTCTCCACGAAGTGCTGTAACTCTGTCAATTCTTCAAATTTCTATATAAAAGTTTAACTCGTACATTCTTGAAATATGAATGTTCAAGAAGATGCAAGAAAATGAATCGACCCAGGCAGTAGGTTGGCCCATCCAAGGAATCTCCTGACGGTATGCCAGTTGGCATTGGAACATATATTGAAAAGTCGTCTGAAGGAGTCTGTGAACAGGGAAACTGATGTAATATAAAGACATTTTGTTTCAAAAATGAATAGCAATTGTCTAGAATTAAATGTTCTTTTCCTTCTCAATGTATTAACTTTAAAAAAATGTCGATGGTTACAGTGTACTGATTTAATTGTTGATAGACTTCAAGTTTATTATTTAGTTTACAAAAATTTGAATACATAATTTTTGTAAACTAAATAATAAACTTGAATATAATCATACATGTTAAATACACTATTTAACTTTTCATATGAAGTGCAATTTCTGAAGAGCATTGCGTGTTCAAGTGGCACACAGAATTACACTGTTTGACTTTGCAGTTTAATATTATTTAGTAGCTGAAACTAACACGATATTTAATAAAAAAAATATACGGGTTCACTCTTGTGCTCACTACTACCCAGAAAATATATATAACTGTGTAGATGACTCTTATATAATTCATGTATGGTACATGTAGCTTCCATATATAAATTTTCCATCTTGGTTCGATCAATAATATTTCACATTCAACCATATTTGAAATAAACCAATATTTTAAACGTTCTTTCCATAAGGAGTGTCGCGAAATCCTGATAAATCTCAAGAATATATTTCAAGTTTTAACTTTTCCAATATTGTACTTGTTATTTGAACGGTTTTTGACATCCACTGATGATTCTGAGATTTGGGATAAACGATTATATAATTATCCATACTGAACTTCCCACTTAGAATAGATTTATTGAAGATTGTTTGAATATTGAGGAATATTCATCATTGAGATGGAGATCTCTTTTGGATAATTTTTATATTATTATTATGAAGTAATAAAATATAAGTGGGGAAAATTTACTGATTGGTAAATTTCTTCTGTTCTGTATAACTCAAGATGTGAATAGATGTGAGTGTATAATTTCAAGGAAGATATAAATGACTAAATTTATCGACTTCTCTCATCAATTGGATCAATTTTAATTTAATCACATTTTTAATTTTTCTATTTCAATTACCAAATCGATTTGATGAAATCATATTGTTATACATGTTCAATTTGGATAATAGATATTTTGTGGATTCGGGTCATAGCCCTGGTGAAAATTATGGTTTCATCTGTCAGAATTAGTTATATATATATATATATAAATTCAATATATAGCGTTATTTGTCACATGTTTCCTGAATGTGCAATATCTCGTCATAATTGTCACAATATGATGAATTATTATGTGACATAATCGGATCAAAATTGTGAGATTTAGCTGTATGTTAGTCATGCTGTTTCTCACCGTGCTATGACAGAAGCTGACAAATTTAATTTTATATGATGTATAAATACGATTTAATTGTATAAAATCTGTAAGATACTCTTATATTTCTTATACATTTTATTGGCTGATGATTTTTGTATTTTCCAACTTCAATATCTATTCATATGTCTGTTACTGACAGAAAGTCATTCTATAAAATTCATCATGTTCAAAATGAATAAAAATTTAATTCAACTTTACAGTAACACTTTAAGGTTATGTCTCATTCTGCGTTCAAATTGTCCGTACTTTTAAAATTACGTTCGTCAACTATTTACTTTATAAACATATTAAAATTCAATTATTCATAACAAATCAATTCTGATAGTGATTCAAAGTTTAATTTCCAGCACAAAGCTATAAGTATTTTTTATTATTCAATGGTTCATTACTGCTATAGATTTTTATCAATATTTTCAGAATAGAACTGAAGCTTTGTTGATTTATCATTTAACAAAATTATATAAGGGCAATCCGTAAATAGAGTTTCGACTATTATCAAAGACTGCATATTGGTTAGACAAATAAACTTTTGTTCGAATGTGAGGATGAGAGGATAAGTATTTAATAAAACCTGTTTCTCTGCGAGTTTGCATACATTTCAAAATTGTCAACTCTAAATATAATTCATCAACATAACCGAATAAAATTGATATCGATAAAAGTAGAAGTATGCAAAGTAATAATGAATAAATGAATATACGAAATAATGTGAAATTTGTGTGAATTGACAATATTCAATTTTTTACGTTACTTGAAATAGTTGTAGGGGTCAAAAAAGTTCAAAGGGGCTTCAGGGTTGACGAGATAGAGTAGCAAAACAATATAGTGATTGAGTTGACGCGACAACATAGTAGGTGGCGTTTTCTCCCTGCAACCTCAAGAGGTGGTAGATGGCACACACTGGAAGATGACGGAAGTCAATGACTCTTGTCACTTCTCCATCTTCCTCTATGTTTCTCCCACCATCACGTACTTATCCGTTTTCGCTACATATCGATCGAGAGTATTTGTGGTTACAGGGGTTCTGTACAAGATTACTTATACTTTATCACATGAGAGAAATTACGGAAATGGAAGATATATGGAATTTTTAATAAAACAATTCTAAATCATATCAACGAAGGTTTTGAAATTGAATTAAGAATTCTATCAGATATATAACCAGTGGTTGATGACAATTTTTAAGACTATCACATTGTAATTTCGTGAAAACTAGTCAACGTTGGGATAACAATTGAATAAAAGTCCACGTAATAGTATTTATTATTTTTTTTTTTTCTATCCATCAATTCTTGGCGTATCCAACTTTCATTTTTCTCAACCTATCAAACGGAAATGTTTTACATTTTCCATCAACGTTCAAGAACAATCGGGGACATTTTCTATATCCGTAATGGACTTGAGTATTTTTCCTTATTTTACATTTTGTTTCATGAATTTTTCAATCGTTTCTATTTTTCATATTTTTGTGTGATTCTCGCAATCCCTTCAGGATGTGGGTGATACTTTGAAATATACTACTGGCTTACAATCATCTCATGTAATATGCCCATACCTATTACAGAAATCGAAATACAATTCGATAGAATAAAAATTTAAACGAAATTTTCTCAAATACACTTGTAACATTGAAAATAATTTACTTGGTTATATTCTTCAACCTCTGAAAAATACCGCATTGTGTGATGAAATAATATAACCAATCATTCAACTTTAAATTTCACTTCTCATGTGAATAAATATATCAATTGTTAAAAGTTATATGTGAGAAACTAACTAAACGAAGTTTTGTTGTTTAAAATGAGATTAAACGGAATGACATAATCGAAGTTATCCTTGTCTCAATTTGATACCATAATTAATCGAAAAGCTTCACGATCCATGCCATCAAACTTTGCCAATAACATATATAACAACACTGACGACAGACATCTGAACTCCTTTCTGTGACCAAACTTCTACATTAGTCATCCGACAGGTTGCAAAACTACCAGAATTGCGAAGGAATGGGCACGCATGAACATTTAATAACCAGTCAAACGATATGAATATATTAAAAATTAATATTTACCAAACATTATTCAAATACATTTAAATATTAATATTTAAACTAGCATACTAATATATTAACGAAGTAAAGGAAGAAAATGTCTCTCGCATGTTGATGTATATTCCAAGTTCAATCAACGTAATGAAGTCATATTCTCCATAACAGCCTGTACACTCAAAGTCTTTCTCACAAACAAAGCACCATTGAATACCTAGCTTCGAAGAGTGTTGTGCAGTGGTATACTAAAAGTGTTGTTTCACAGAACATTAATCCCCTACCATAACTCTATTTACCTAGAAACCTTCTCTATAATATTCTCTTCAATTAAAAAATTTTTAAAACTCGAAATCTTATCATTCATTAGAAAGATACAGAGCTACAGATGAACAGACACACGAACATAACCTCTACAACGTCTAACCCCCATCTGGACATTGGAGGTTAAATATGGAAGTAATCAACGGTGAAATATGAGTATATATATCTGAAGATATTTTAGGTTTATTTGCTGTAACCATGCAATTATAGACAAATGTTTTATGAGCATATACTTGAGTCCAGACGTTACCGTGTCTTTAGATATTTACTGGTAATTCATTCATCAAATATCCTGGCACATCGCCACCTTGTCGATTCTCATGAACTCCAGGGTGTTTCTAATGAGATTAATATATTTTTCCAGCTACTAATTATTCGAATGATAGACCCACTTGATTCTACTTCTTCACAGAAAAATGGAAAATGATTAATAACAATTAATCACTTGATGTTTATGCCATGTATTACCCAACTACGCAATCAAATTCGTGATTTGAAAGCAGGAAAAAAAACGAATGCCAACAAACTGTCTACGTACTTACCACAGGATTTATGGTAGCAATCACTCATTGGATTGTCATGGTAAATAACTTTACATATATATATATATATATGACTGAATATTTTTGCAGATGAACTATGCATGAAGTGGAGAAGGTAAAGGTAATAGATTTGGGACTATAATGGAGTTGCACATGGTGTTGCAGATGGGACAACAATGCCAACACATTATTCACTCCCGTTGCGTACTACATTCACATCCGTTCACGGGACTAATCTACTAAAATAGACGGAATTAACAATGCAATATTCCTACTACAGAATGTCTTCATAATAGACAATGGAAAATATATTTGGGATTGGAATTGTCAACATTGCAGTGAGAATTAATGTTCGTACGTCAACAAGTGTCTTGGCACGCTTGTGCAAGAGCTGCCAACATTTTTTTTATTGCTTTATTTGAAGTTCATTGCTCCAAACACATATTGTAAATTGTTGGCGGATGCTCCTGAAGAGAGGGAAGATAAATTCCAAGCACCCACTTGGCATGATCATTTTTTTATGGTTCGAGTCTATTTTTTCTTTGTGAAATTTGAGGTCAATGATTTGTGATAGATGTGGACTTTTGAGAGATCATAATAAATTCTAAGTGGTACGTTTTGTTCGTCATCGAACACTCAGGCTTTTGTATTTTTTACTTTTGATCTATTTCTGAACCTTTGAACTTTAATGTAATATCTGAAGATGTACAGTGATTATTTTTATTAAATTGAACTTTCGATTATTGCAATTTTCTGCATGTCTTATTCTTCAGAATATTTATGAAATATTTTTCGGTCGATTATAAAGTTTTGTCATCAATTCACAGATGATGAATAATTCTATTCAACCATATCAAATATTCAGTAACTTTTCAAGAATGTTAACCGTGTGATGAGAAATTGATATAAATATTTTGCATAAAATATTTTATGTTTGAAAAATTGAATGTACAGACATATTGCAGAAAAAATTACAAGAAGTATTTTTTCGTTTATGTGGACATGTCATTGACGTTGGTGAATATGTTTCTAGGGATAATATATAGTTCGTTGAGCAAATACATATAAATTTGTTGCGTAAGGTTTTGAATATGATAATCGAACAAATTACCATGGAAACTACTTCGCAAATGTTTAAACCGTTGTCAATGAATATATTCATATATTATGATAAAATTCAATTCTTACCTCGTGTCATGATCATCTCATAAACTATACGGAAAATGAACAAAAATTGTAAGAATAAAAATGAGAATGAATATACAATTTCTTTCTTCCTTTGCATTGACGATGGTCTCGGTCGTAAAATTTTCTCAAGTCATTCATTCACACAATCAATATCACTATCCCCACTTTTTTATCACCCTGTCGACGCAAACTCAATATGAAAAAACGATGAAATAAATTTTTGTCAGGTACCACACATACACAAAAACACTAATATATATATATATATATATATATATATATATATTTATATATATGTATGTATCTTGAAACACTGTTTACACAATTTTATATTAATTATTTCATAATAGGCCGATATCACACAGTATATTTTTTATTCTTCTTAGCACTTCGTTGTTTATTTGGGCAAATTTTTTTCTAGATAGGTCTGATAAGTTGTATCATAACGCCGAATATTCTATATACCGTCACAAAAATTAATCAAAGATTTATACAGTTTATATTTTCTATTATTTCGTTTTTTCATGATTGCTAATAATTGACAGTAATTCGATTGGTCGGTTTTTCTCATATGTCAACAAAATGGACACTATTTGTTGCTGCTATTTTAGTTATTTCAACTTCTATGTTTCTCGATTCCACGTGAATATTGAACAACAATTAATTTCACAATTAAAATTATTATGACTTCTCTATTTCTTTTTTTATTAATTCCATCTTTGCAAAGTCTCAAAATTATTACATTTTCATATTATCAAGTCGACTGTGCTATCAATAATTCAGTCGAAACAATTACACTAGTCAATTATGTATGATTTATGAATTTATATTAATTTCACTCATTCTCATTAATGAAGATATTGAAACTTTGGATAAAATGATTTTATTTTCTTTACAATTATCATCTCTTATGTTCACTTTTTCCTCATGAAGAATAAATCTATGTCCATCTATTTCACTCTATTATGTCATCTGTTTTTTTCTTTTTTTTCATTCCTATCCCTTGAATACTCAGATATATTGTTCGGGACTCGAATATATTTTCATTGTTGTCGTCACCAGCAAATTTGTCTCGTTCTGTCATTCAAAGTTGTCTCATTCAGTGTCTAAAAAAACATCATAGAGATAGAAGAAAATTAACTTTGGTTCTTTATCCAAAATAGTTGGATTAAAAGTATGAAAAAATGTAGGGAGATGTTCTGAATTTGTTCCATTCAACACAAATATGAATATTAACCGAAAACTCATGTTATGCTTTCCACTAATAGTTTTACTATTGTTATATTGACCAGTAAGAGAATGTTTGACGTGAAGTTTCCAAGTCTTTATTTGTACATTGCTTTACCAGCGCGATTGTTTCAAAAGAGAAGATTATTGCAAACTACATAGCTATGTAGTTCCATTTACTTCACATGCTTGGCTTGTTGCAATCGTCTACTCTCCTAAATTATTCTCTGACTGGTGGGTAAAGTTCGTACTTTTCGATTCTCCAACCCTTTCCCCCCTCGCGTTATGTAGGTACGCCGATTTACGACCGTGATTCTGAGAAGCGGTATAACTATATTTCACAGCTTAGAGACAGAATAGGGTTATGTTGGTCTTTCAGATCTCAGAAACTTCCACGGATTCAACTTAGCTATGTACATATATTTATTACAAATCATGTATCTCTTGTCGATTGTGACGATACAATCAAGTCACGTGATGTAGTTATTGTAAAGACACTGCAGAATTGAGTAACGTTCCTAACCTCTTGGATAGTATCCAAAGAATTTATAAAATTCCCATGCTGATATATATGAAAATGCGAATATTGTTTGTGATGAGCAAAACAGTCGCGGGAGTGCACTTTGTTCGATAGTGGAGCAGATTGTTTTCTCATTCATCTATCAAAACACAATGATGTGCAAAAATAACAGAAATTCCAATATATATTTCGTGATGGGGATTGCATGAGAGAATTTTTCAGAAAAATAGTTTCCAATTGTGATGAAAAATCATGTACACTATTTTTCATATAGAAAATTCAATCGTAGCAGTGGCTTTTGTTTACAATATTGGAATAGTTTTTTTGTTTATCTAACTCGGCGTCAACTCATTCTACAATTACAAACTTGCTTCAATCCAACAAATGACAACTTAGTACTGATTCAACTTAGAACAGTGACTACTTATTTATTCACGCAAACTACGTGACATCTATTCATTTATATTTTAGATTGACAAAGTAGGAGCGGACTTTGAATTTCTATTGAAATATCTCATTCATTCCCATTGACTTCCTATTTTCAATTGCAAACTTTTAGAATTTAATTTGAAAATCGGAAAATATATATCTCATTGATATTATAAATTGAGGTAATATTTATATCTATGATTAATTGTGTATTTGATGCAAAACGATCGGCACAACAATTTATATTTCCCTATAACTTGTTTCTTTTATACACATTGAGTGAAAAATTTATTCTTTTCACTGCGTCGTTTGCCCGTTAATTTATAGCATTGATAAATATCTAACTCATGCAACACTGTTCTACGTTCGGACACTATATAGAACGTCATCACAATTATTGTTTAAAGATGAGTGGGACAATTTGAAAAATGTCAATTACAGAACGTGGAATAATTGCACGTTGAAAAAGTGAAAAATAAAACAAGACTACAACGTTAATTGGTAACTTGTTATGTTTTTCCTTTTGGATTGCGTGGAAATATGACGCAGGGTTATATTTTCTCTCATGTTATTTTTCACATTTTGTTTCACTCAGTGCTGTAATATTTATAGTTCAATTAACACAGGTAGAAATATTTAATATGACAATCAACATAACTCAATATTCTTCTGCATTTCACACTGTAAATTCTCGTGTGTTAGAAATTACTACAATGTTTCAAAATAGGGGATAACATATATGTATTTTTTAAAATAACACACTTCAATTGTCAATGCATCCACGAGATTAACTTAAGTATTGCGTTATTAGTGAATTGAGAAAAGTCGACATCAAAAATATAAAAATGACAGAGAGTATAAACCGTGCAGTGAAAATTGAATAAGAATTCGTAAAAAACAAGGAAACTGTTGAGCCGATATTTTGGGAAACGCCCTTTCAACATTAGTCCACGTTATTTTTCCTTAGAACTGATAAAAAAAAATGTATGGGTGTGCAAATTTCCTGTTCTTTGTTTCCTGTTTAATTATTTGTATTCAGGTGAATCCACACAAATAAACTAAGAAGATAAATATTTATTCTTCTGACTTTGTTTCAAAAGAATAGTATTGAAGAAAACCCACCTCCTCAATCATTTCAGTTCCGTCTTAACCATTTCCTTTTCTTTGAAAACCGCTGCTGTATAACACAGCATTCATAGCTGACAACTCTTAGAGTTTTTACTGTACGCCTTTTGGCTTCTCGAGTTCAAAAAACATCAATCCTCTAGAAATCTTTAAATAAAAGTCAAATTTTGTGTAACAATGTCAAATCAACATAACTCTATCCAAAACAATATGTCACAGTGAAAAACTATTCAACAATAATTATTAACCTCTTGAACTATTGAATTCCAAATGAAATAGTAATTCGTTAAATTCATTCTAACTGAACAATTAATCAGGGTGGCAAAAAAAAAAAATACAAATAATCAGGCGTTCACTTTTTGAAAGAAAATTGGCAGAGTGCACACTAGCACTGCAAATTTACATCCACTTCTTTCAAACGTTTCATATGAAGAAATCGTACACACACATTTAACCAACTAATTGCTGACTGTAAATATCAAAAGTAAAACATTTGAAGTGTATTATCTTACAACACTCAATTTAATATTTTTTTCCTGAATGTGAGAATAGAAATTACTAAATTATTTTAACAATACCATATCAAAAGTATTTCTGTAAAGTGTAATGTTTTATTTGATTGGAGTGCTGAGAAAAAAAAAAAAACAGATACCATGTTACTAAATTTTTGATTCTATAACAAAGTGTCACATATTTAAATTTTCAACGTTATTAAATTGTTTGCTTTGTCCTGATAAATGTATTGTATTGAGGTAGTCCTTGACTGTTTCATATTGTATATAAATAATTATTTTATCCAGATACAATGAAGGATAAAAATTCCATTCGTTTCATTCTATCGGTATGGTATTACTATCAATATATATTTAGATAAATCCAGTACTTTTCAAATATTTACAATTGACACGATAGTTTAAGTGTGATTGAGTATATTGATTCTGCACAGAAAAAAAATATGTGTATTTATTCTATAGGTTAAAGTCATGTTACGAGTCCAAGAGTTCATTATTTACTGACATAACAACATCCGATAAATAAATATTGTATATGAATACCGTTATACATAGAATCTATAATTTGTCAAGTATCACAATAAAAGTTATAATCAAATATCATTAAGTATAACGTCTCATAAAACATCAATACATTTAAACTGTGATCAATGTTGATCACATTCTGATTTTGTTTTATATTAGATATATCTATTTGACAAAAGATCAATTCCGTGCACGTGAAAAAACAAACTTTGCTGTAATAAAGGTGGATACCTGAACAACTATATTTCAAAGTGACTATTCCATAAAATCACTCTTAAGTCTCCTATTTTATTTTCATCGCGTACAGACGAGTTATGTTGCAAAAAAACTTTTATATTCGATATAGCAGTTTGTACATTTAATGTGAACAATGATTTGTGATTTTTATATTTATGAAAATAACATATCATAAACACACAAAAATTATGCTGCTTTTTTTTTTTAGCTATATCCTGAGACTAATAGATAGAAGTATAATTTCAATCAAACATATTTTATATCTCATTAAAAAAAATTTGTAATTCTTCTCTATGACTACCTCATATAACTGCAAAACAATTTCCCATATACGAATGTTAAAAGAATGCATGATAAAGAGAAATTGTACACTACAAAATAATATAACTGTTGATGTAAAAACAATATTTTAGGTATTATTTTAATTAAATAAAAAATAAATATATATATATTGCTGTATGTGCATACATCTATATGGTTATTGCTCGTTGGATTACGGTTGTTGGAGAAAATCCGCGTAAAATACTATCAATTATTGTCGATAGTTATTCTCACAAATACGAGCATAAGCGTGTATAAACGCAAATTGCTATTTCACCTCTTTTTTTGTATGTGGCTTGTCCACAAATACCTCAAGTAAATTTTTTGATGAATTCGTGGGAATAGTTTCAATTAAAATTCACACACAAAATTGAATTCTATATCCATTCAAGCATCGGGGATGTCTTCTGTATAAAATAGTAATCGACAATATCAAAAACTTGATATTCAAATTTAATTCTGATTCAATATTCGTTTTTGTTATTTCATCTCTATAAAAAATTGATTTGATATAAAAAATGAAGAGATGCGAGAGAGACTGAGAGAGAGAGAGTGGTAACGGAAAAAAAAAAAAAAAAGTGAAAAGAGGAATTGAACGATAGGGATGAGATGAGATTAGAGTAGTTCCGCTTTAAAAGTTCTCGTGGTTGCCCAGGGCAACCGCCCTCAAAAAATCAAACTCGCTGAAATATTTCTCTTCTTCTGGATTCTATTCTAGTTTTCGACATTTACTACTTGAATGTAGAAAATGGTCTGTCTTCTCTTCGTCACTGTCTTTTTAATATCCCTTTCCTTCTACTTCGACTCACTGTTCTCGATTTTGTTACAGTCTTCTCCTCGTATATATATATATATATTGTTAGTTCAACATCATAGCAATAAAAGAAATGAAGCTGAAGAATGAACGAGCTAAGATCGATTAAAGCAATGTACGAAAGGATGATTAGAGTTGAGAACTAAATGAAAATATGACGTTGGGATTGTATATGAAAAAAATTATTGTCTTATTTTGCACTGAGAACAAAATTTTGTCTTGCTCAATAAAAAAATTACTTCATCCATCTACAACTATTGATAAAATAAAATATTGAATACAACTAATATTAAATTAACTTTAGAATCATGTTGAGTATCGAGCGTTCCAACTTTATCTCAACGTAATAACTGCCCGCCGGCAAATCACCCCCTACTACCTCTAACTCTCTTCGCCATCTTCGCCTGGACGAGCATCACTTATTGCCAAACACCCTTTTTTTCTTTGTCTCAAAATTTGGTCAAGCATAAACTGTACGAGACAAAATATATTTTAGTTCAGCATCGTCTTGCTGAATTATTCTTTTGTTTATCATATTTTTGATGAACAGGACAAATTCTCAATAATCTATGCATACATGACACTTCTTTTTATTTTCTTTCTCAATATTTTATTATTGAGTTACATAAAGAACTTTGTTTTTTTTGTGTGTGTGTGTGTGTATGAGAGATGGCCAATACAATCTCCCTCAAAATATATTCTCAACGATCCAGCAACATCTCCCTTCGTGTTTTCATTTGTTTTCCTTCAGTCTATCGTCATCTCACTTGATTTTGTTCAACAGCTGCCAATATTATCCTGTAGACATTGGTGTTATTGTATCCATAAATCCAATACACAATTTTATCACTCTAATCACAATTTTCTCTATTATCAAATCCGATAATTGATACATTTTATAATAATTGTTCTTGATTTATCCTTCAATATAATTACAACACTGATATATATTATCGTTTCAATATAATTTAATATTTAATTTATAGATATTTATTAATTCATGAAGAGAAAAAACATGATTTTGTCATTTATTTTATTTAACTTTGATTATATATTTCATTCAAATACTGGATTAAGATTGTTTAGAGGAACAAAGGGAGAAATATGATGTGCGAATTTGAGTTTACAGCGCCGTAAACTCCGAGCACGGCATTCACTACTGCCGGCTGGCACAACGTGTACCCTCGCTACTAAACGCCGTAGGTTCCATTTCGCCCTACTACGTGTGTGTCCCTACTACTTTCCAACCGTCGAACCACCATGTCTCCCCACCATCGCGATACAGTGATGATAAAATATCCCATGCGCATGTGCTGAATCGCCGCAGGTACGTAACTTGGACTGGGGAACTTCATGCGAAAGCTCCCACCATACATCATTATACTTAACGTCACTTTTTTTTTGACCGAATTGTAGGTGGAGGAAAAAAAAAATTTAATTTCCATAAAAAGCTCACTCAAGCACAATTGATAAAGCTTGCATGTCCGATATGGAGAAACTGAAAGAATAAATTCGAATGGACTATTTTCAAGTTGGTCATGTATAGCACGACAGAACGCTTTCGCAAGCTCACTAGGTATCAAAGCTTTTATTTTTCTGATGAAAAATTGAGCTTCAAATTGCTGCAGATATACTCGAAAAAAATAAATAAATAAATATACAAATAAATAAAAAAAAAAGAAAAAACAAAATGAATGGTACAGAAAGCAAAACGATACTCTGAAAGGAAGCTTTTTCGAGCGCGCAGACGAAAACTCAAGGAGGTAATAGAACACTAGTACTATACAAGTAAGTCCAGGTGAAAAAGTTGTGAAAAGGCTGAAAATGTACACGGTTTCTTCGAATTAATTATGAAAGCTCGGAAAAATTAGAAAGACCTCATAAGTGAATGGGTGAATGCGGACACTGCTTACTTTTGCCATGAAGAAGTTTTTGAATTTCTAATATAAACTTTATTCGTTTGGCATCTTGGGTGTGTAACGGAATGCCAAAACGGATTTAAAAGAATATCTCAGCGATGTGAATATGGTTGAGTAACAGCAACAAGCCGGAAATTATCGATTGAGAATTAATATCTAAAGTTACTCATTCAGAATGATCCAACCATATTGGCTTTATTATTAATAGAAAGCTCTGGAATATTTGGAAGAAAAAAAACTATTGAAGGTATATATAATTTTTCAATTTTTAATCATTCTTTATGTTAATGATGAAATTAAAAAGGGAAATGTACGTAACAAGGGTAAATAATAAGCTAAATAGCACGAGGTATACACGCGGAAAGTGATGAAAGGTGGTTGAGCATCAACCACGCGCGCTCACTTTACCCCGACCGCCATATTGATTTTCTACTGGGGTTCCCAGCATTTCGTCGTCCGCCTCGCTAACCTAACTGTTCTTCAGCGCACAGCTCTCCCTACTATATACTCACTCTGTTTGCTCTACTCGTGTCGCCATCGTGCGTTTTTACTTTCTTTCTTTCTTTCTTTTTTTCTTTCTTTCTGTTGATTTGCGTTTGTTTTTCGCTCCCTGACAAGTTCTTTGTTTCTCTTTTACTCGTCCGATTGTTCCATTCTGGCTTTGGGCGCATACATCACACAGCCATATTATTGTTTTGCCCATTATTCTCATGTATAATATAGATGTAGAATATACATACATGTTTAATTACAACTGGACCAAACACAAGCTTGTATGCGGACACTACCGGGCAGTGACTACCCACATCTATATTGATTTCTCATGAAATATTGCAGTTAAGTACGTTTGATGTATATCATTAATATTTTTATATATGCATTGATGATTTATAATTAAACATTCATGTTTATTATTTCCATGTGCATGACATTGATCCATGTATGTAATTCTACTTGAACGAGCAGTTATTAATCTTTTTAATTTCATCTCTACTTGAACCTTTACAGATAGTTACAACAATTTCAATTCATACTGAATATTGAAGACTAATTGCACAGTTATCTTATACTTAGAAACATGTGATATACGAGCAGTGTATTATGGTTTGATAGTTCATGCTATACAATTTGAATATGTAGTAGATGATATTGAATTTCCAGTATGTTCTTGACTTACCAGGCAAGTCCAACTATATAAGTGTTTTCGGTCACCGCACCGCCATAACACAAGCACAGAACTTTTATACAAGTTAGTGAACTACAAGGGTGTAGTGTTCATTAAATAAAATATATGAAATTTGAATTGGATTTAACGATTAAATGTATGAAGACTTTATGATCCTCAATGCGCTCAGTGAAGTACCATTGAGGGCAATTCTCGTAATTCTCATGCACACTGTCTATGCATAATTTGTGTCCCCAAAATTTGCAGTAACACGATTGCAAGTGTATATATTCTATTGCTGAATAGAGAATAATTTTACTACAGTTTAGATCGCTGACGATGGGACTACACAAGGCTTCCGGTCAGACAAGCGTGCGCAAATCATGACCGCCTTTTCAGCCACATGACTGTCTGTTATTCTCTTCTCATCAACTGCTCTCACCCGCTCTGCCTCTTTTTCATTCACATTCCCTTTTTCACGATCATCCATGTGCAATTGTGATGAAAAAGAGGTATTTTTTCATGATGAAAATGATTGTATTATTACAATTCATATTGTTTGAATGCGATCAATATTGTGGTTTTTAATCATGCTCTTCTGCTGAGTATTAGACATATATTGAAGCTCGTTTGCATAATCGCTTGGCAATTGAATCAATCCTACATTTTATGTATATATTCATAACTGTTGCGTTACGTTCTCACTGTATTCTTTTCTGTTTGCGTGGTTCCAGCCGCTATACTTATTTTCGAATTTGATCACAATCACGCATTTAATTCCATTTACTTGTTGATTGTTTACTAATTTATCCCTCCCCAAATGTTTCAATTGCTGTATTTATCAGAACTATATGAATAATTTTTCGGGAAAAATAATCAGAGAGAATTTCAAATGCTTCGTTAAAATTCCAATTTCGTCGCATTTCATTTGACGTCGTGTTATTCGAACTTTTCAGGAATTTCCTCATTGAATGAAAATCGTCGGGTGGTGGTGGTGAATTGGCTGACCTATTGAACTCCTATCTCATATATGTACACACGTACGTCGCGATTACGACTGGAAATGTTTGGAATTTCGACATTTTGTTGATCGGATTTGTATACGTATGATAGATATCATGTATAATAGAGTATTTCTTGTGATATCTATTATATACATACCATAATCTGCTCAGTGAGAATAAAGCATTTTGTTATGTATATGTTATTGAGATACTCAGGAAATGTAGCAGAAAAACATGGAAAAAAAAAGCAAATGGTTTCATATTGCGACAAACAGTTTCCAATGTTTTTTTCTTTCAACAAAATGCTTCGAAGTTCCTTCACAATTTTATTCCCAATCTTATCTCGAATAGGAAACGACTATTGGACTCAAATGAACCGTAGAATAATCGTCCTAATAACGCATAAATATTTGTGGTTTTCTAAAAGTCGGTATATTTCAAAGAATATGTTTATCCAAGAAATACAAAACGATCGTTCGTGACCAGAGTAAGAGAGTACTCTGAAGCATAGTCACTTCTATATTGTCAGTGAAAATGTTTACTGCGTAGCTCAACAGAATGAGAAATATGAATGTGTGCGAGGATGAGAGCAAATAACCGTTGATATTTCGCGGTAACATATTCTCATATAAGTTTGCATGCGTTGGCGATATTACAACTATTTATTTAACGTATAATGGTTATAGAGTGCGATATGAATGCGCGCCCGTTGATTCTTTACATTTACTCGTATTTTTCTTTCTTATTAAAAAATTTGGTTGGCTTATTTTGCTGCATAATTAATTATTTTCGAGTTCGTTATGTCCTGGTTCAACTTATCATAACATTTAGAGAAGCAACCGCCGGAAAAACAACAGTTGAGTGAATGAATAAACAGTTCTTCATGGTAAACCATGAGTATATTAGATTATGTTCACGTGTTGGAAAACAATTTTTTTCGGTAAGTGATTTGTCTGATACGATTCAGCAGAGTACAGGTTGAAGTACCCTTTTAAACAGTTTCAATTGGAACTCATTATCCAACAAAAAACTGTGTTAGATTTGCATTTTTAATGCAAACAAACTCTAAATTTTCATATCCAACAATTTCGAATGACTATTATTTGTGAATGTATCATTAATCATGAAATTGGGTTTCATTCACAAAAATTCATTCATGTCTCAACAGTGCTATAAATTTTTTTATATTCAATGCAAAATCATCATCAGCATATATATGTTTTGAAGTCTATTTGCGCGGTATTTTAATTTTAATTGATATCAATAATTTTGTCCATCAGCGACCATTATTTTTACTCCGGACATTTTGTCACTACGACATTATTACATGCTACCACAGAATACTAGGTTATAAGATTGAGTAATATATGCGGACGGTTTTGGATAAACTTTTACGCCAGATATTTTTCCAAAACACAAGCCAATTGTTGAGATTAATCAAAAAAGATCACGAAACGACATCAACGCCATTTATTTATATTCTCCTATACAGCTTCAATATTTCACAGGAAATATATAATAATTATTTCTTATATCATTGAATTATGTTTTCCCGCTGGAAGAAGAGCTATCGCCCATATGCACTTCTACATTTGTTACATTAAAATTAATATTTCTCTTCAGCACATCTGAAATACATAACAGGACAAGTAATTATTTACTTATTTGTAATATTTATCAACATTTTCAAATCGTAGTTATCCTGTAAATCCAATACAAACCTTTGGTACAAAAGCATGAGTGAAACCAACATGGATCCTTCTTGTACAAATTCTTTGTAATGTGGGCATGCATCTAATAAATCCAACAGAACTACATTTCTCATTATTCCTTTCATGGATTTGAAATTACAAGATGCCAGGTTTTTATCTGCCAATCACAAATACAACATATCGATGAGCCTGCGAAACAAATATATAATAATGGAATTAAAGAACGAATGTTGGTAAATAAAAACCATAAGTTTAACTCACCACTGCATCTTTTTTAATCCAGGCTATTTCCTGAAAACTTATTTTTGTTATTCACCGGCATCTGTAACAAAAACTACATTTAATTCCTACTCAAGAAGCTGCTCGGCAATATTTGTTTTAGACATATTGTCAAGTTCAGGGATAGTTTTATGGCTTTGAAATGAATCCAGAAAAGGACGATTACATAACTGGATTAATTCCAATAAAAAGGAAAAACGAAAGCACCTGCGTCACTGACCATTTCTTCAAATACTTCCATGAATATGTGAATTGAACTACCGCGCAGCTGATGCTTATGAAGACTGGTCACACATGAGCTATTAACTGCGTTCACTACAACAAATAGTCATCTGAAAACGCTGCATTGATATTAAATAATCCCAAAGAAAATAAGGATAAAACGTTATATTACAAACATCTGCACGTGTTATTCTTCCAAGCTTCTTATCACTCATCTAAAATCGCGACCAAGTTTTGGTATACATCCAACTAAAATCATCTCAATAAATAAGCTTCATGAATTTTTGTCGGATGAAACAAAAATTGAAAAAAATAGGACATACAATGCTCACGGGAATGAAGTTAGAAAACATATTGGCTGCATGTTGGTTCTCATTGTTTTATTTTGCATTGTTAATGCGTCGTTTCCCCATAAATATTCATGGAAAATTGTATCTAAATATATCCATGTTTATTCAAAAGGTGCGTGAGAGTTTCTATTATACTGTTGCACTGGCACTATTCTTCACATACGTTGCGTTTTAATTTTTAGGGCAATTACTCTACGACTAAATATTCACGGTATGTATTCAGAACTATTTTCCCTATCACATAAAAAACATAATTGTAACATACCGTTCACAATTACACAGTGTTGAAAACGAATTACATTAAAAATACATACACGGTTAAATGAGCAATTAAAAAAATTCCATTTTATCAATGATACAATTAATATGTGAGAATATATATTTGTAAAAATAATTATACATACCTGCAAATACAATGATACAACGTTAAATAATATGGAGCAAATTCATGACCATATATGTTGAAGAAGTTGATTATTGTGGTAGTGGAATTGCATTTTGACCACAGTTGATGTTTAATACACATTTGCACTTCGGGTCAAGAGGTGAGTTTATTTTTGACACTTTGGATAACACAATAATTGACACCATTCGATAATCAGTGACAACATGGAACTAGACCAAGCATGGACCATGATTGGCTATCTGCCATGAAACATCATATATAAATAAGTGGCAGTGATCGTACAGGCAGGAGTATTTGATATCATCCGACCACTGAGATACCATCAACGCGTGTATGTCAGTGCAAAGGATCAGCTCATAAGAACCTTATAACATTATGAAATTGGTTTCAAGACTCTGTGGAACAATGAATTCGCTGTGAAAAATAATAAATGTTTGGTATTTGTATAATTTAGGTGACTAGAGTTATTTTTAGCACATGCAACTGCACTATTTTTTATCGTACTGACCACAAAAGCCATAGAATCGTAGAAGCGATTAGATACATTGCACTCTGTCAAGCTACATGGATTGGAGAGAGCTTTCCTCCTTGGAATCAGAAGAATACAAGGGTTATCGAAAAGAAAGTTACTCTTGACCTGGAATAATCGGACACAAAGGAAATAGTATCATCCTCGCATATTTCGGACCATTGTAGAACCTTATTCATTTATTCTGTTGGATAAAATGAATCTTCAAGAGAATTCGTATCACAGTGTAACCTCCTCACCGAGAAAAGGTCATTTATACTATGAAAAATGGAATCACTGATACCCCGATAGAGGTTTTTACCCGTATTATTTTTATCATTGGAAAAAGACTTTCAAGGAATGAATGAATCGATCAAATTTTTCATTTCTAGACATGATTAACATGGAATAATGTACTTTTTTACCTTAGACACCATTCACTAGAAATATCTTTCTGGTGCTCAACATTAAATACGTTCATTTCAAAATGCTCACATACCCATAAATCAAATTTTCTGTTCGCTCGTCATTGTTGAATTAATGCAAGTCAAATTTCGTGGCACATATCGATTCTCTACATTAATTCTATCTTCAATCAATACTTTGTTCCATTCTATTAAAGTGTATAGAATGTACGGAATACATTCAAGGCCGAGAACGAGACAATATTAATGATTATTTTTTTATACTTATATACCATTCAATAATTTAGAATTGGTGGTTTCAACAATAGTATAATGAATCTATTAAAAACTTTAGAATTTATTGTCAGAATAAAATAACACAAGTCTAATGAAAAATAAAACAAGTCATAGCTATTATACATCGATCGAATGTATATGTAACTTACATGTAACGTATGTACTTGTATGGATACGTATACACGTATATACGTTATCGAGAATGGTGTACTGACATAGTGAACACCCGAGAGTCATTAAGGTACCAACTAGATTCACAGGCGGACAGTCACGCGATCGCTTTCTCACAGGCAACTGCACATTTCTGCATTTTCATATACATATACACAATTACAAACACACACATACACTTATAAAAGACATAGGAACTTTTATGCATACCGACAAGCACGTGTAATTTGTCCTACTCTTCCTGAACCACTTAAAGCTCCTTGCATCGTATAAATATATCTTAGGATTATTCATGACATGAACATCCAACGTTTCGCACCACATTCTCTTCTGTTAATTGAACTCTATCACAATTTTCGTGAATATTAAGAGATTATTATCTAAAGGTCATTTGATCAGTAGCCACAAGTACTCAATAATGTTTCGATTGAGAATATCTTATGGATTTTAGAATATCACGTGTCACTGATGGACAGCGGAAAAATAATCCCAAATTTATATATCGATTGTAAGCAATGAAAATTTAATTCCTGAATGAAATATGGTATTTTTAACTGGTGATAATACTTTACACATGATGATCAGATCTCGGTTTTAGAGAAATTTTCATAGACTTTTTTATAGAAAATATATTTTTATCATCTGTTTTATTCATTTTAACAAAGTATATTTTCATAAATTCTCCTTATGTGTTTAAGGCGTCAGAAAATCACTGTATTGATTGTCCTAGCGAACGACTGAGTGAACGGAAGACGAATGTGAACAATTGATTTTGGATAAATATATTATCAAGAATTGGATGGCTGATATCTTTAAAGTTTAGATAAAAGTTGTGCTGGAATTTATTGGCTGGTAGTTTGTTTTCAAGCAATACTGGTTTACTTGTATGAACATGATCGATTTATTGTCCATTTGTTGTTATCGTTTCTGTGGTCGTATGTAATTTTATTGATTTCCAATCAGTAATTGTTTCGATACTATATACAGCAGAATATTTCATAATTCAGGGGATACTCCAAAAGAAATTGCATTCTTGATTAAATTCATGAAAACTTAGAGTGAACTGACACAAATTTGACCATCAAGCTCACTAAATTCTTCAACAATCTATGAACGATAAAAATAGAAGGTAAGTAAATAAACGCTGTCAATAGTTACTATGAAGAGTAAGAGTAACCGAACATAATTGTCCATGCAGTATATTAACATTGAGACCCCCATAAAAACATTAATGACTCTTATGTATGTGGTTACGAAGATTTATAACATGTTCATTGTTCTTTTGAAAAATTATGCAAACAATTTGTCATAACCAATTCAGTTGTTGGATGATTTTTTTTTTTTGCTTCTTTATATTTCTTAGCGTTCAGTCACAATTTCAATTCAAACGAATGAATTTATTGCAACAAATGGTTGACAATTTTTCGTCAATATAACTAACTGTTTTGCAAATTGTATACAAGAACACGAAGAACAGAGAAAAAATAAATATTACAAACGTATTTATAAAGTATGTTGTGGTTGGAAAATTAAATCAAAATTTATTCAAAAATTCTCAATTGAAAAATGAAGAAAATATTCTGCATCAACAATAACAATTTCACGAGACGGCAGGCATCGTCGACTTCCATGGAAGAGATAGAAATTTTTAATATGCTGTTAACTCATGCGATGAAATTTATTCTTCAACTTTTTTTTTTTTTAAATACTCCTACTCGCACATACAAATGCATGACTGTATACCAAGTAAAATGTCGGCACATTGTGTATACTCCTTTTTATGAATATTTAAATTATCCACGGGAATATAGAGTAGGAAAAATGACGATGGTAGATACAGATATGAGATGTAATTCTATACTGTATTGTGGCATATGAATTCATCCATTAACGCTCATGGAAACATAAAAATTTACCATTACCAAAACTTATTAATCTCTTGCTTGAAAATATAAACATTTTATCATTAATTTTTGTTTGTCACTATTCAATCTGCTGAAGAAAATTGGTGAGAAAACATAATTTGTTTTTTTAAAAAAGGATCCATTGATCAAAATTTGATAAATAAAAGGTAGAAGGATAAATCTGCTTCAAAAACTTTATATCAATCACTTTTATGTGATTGCCAGGAATTTTTATAGTGATCGTTTATACTTTTGCAGTTGACATCTACTGAAAAATGTTCAGGTGTCTTTTTGTGGTTTCCGATATCAACAAAGGTGTCGAATGATTTTTCAAACCAATAATTGTCGTCACGTGATTCAATGTCACTATTCAATCCCATATTAATGTAAAGAAAAATTGTGGCTGAAAGCTCAAACGCCTATGATAACTGTCAATGCATTATTATTTTCATAAACATTGAGAAAACGAAAAGGAACTGTAAGCAATGGAATAACAAATCGAATGATGTAATTCATATGAGATAAGTTTGTCTGGTTGCATATATTAATGATTGGAGGCACGGTAGTAACGCTACATTTTCTGGTTATCTTCTGAGTAAGAGTGATGTTGAAAAGAGGCCGATTGCCTGTTGCAGATGTAGTGAAGTGAAGTGAAAAGAACGTAGCGTATAGATGGCAGTGTGCTGTCTACTTACATATCGATCTTACTCAGCGGATGACCAAAAAATTTAGCATCACAACTGTGCAATAAATTATTAATGTATATATGCAATCAAACAAACTTATGTATTATAAATTATACATCAGCAGATTTGTTATTCCATTGCTTACAGATTTGCTCCATTTTCTAGCTGTTGGTAACAAAAATGATGCGGTTGCATTATAACTATAGTAGATCTATTTTTTTCAAGATAGCTATTGAAAAATGTGTTATGGAGATGAAAATGTAATATTCAGCGTATTTTTTAAAATATATGTGTGGTTCTTCAATTCGAAACACAGCGATTCGTACGATTCCCCATCTTGGCACACCGCACGATGGATAATCACAGTGACATTCATGCACTTTGAACAGTATATATATTTATTCTAGATATACGGAAGAAGAAATATGAGTTATTGCCAATAGTAACTTCGTTCCCATAAATACTGGATCAATCACTGAAAGATAAATAGAAATTACCTAGGTATTATTAGCATAACTTCATGGCAAGTTTTCCAAAACATTGCAAATGCTTACATGAAAAGTAAATTGTTTAGGAAACAGAAGAAAAAATTTAAGTTCTTATTGCAGGAAAATTCATTTTTTAGAAATAAAATATCTTCCTCATTAGCACACAAAGAGAAACAAAGTTAAATAAAAATCACGATGCTGTTGATAGCCTGTAAAAAATTTCTACAACGTCAACATTAAAAGTTTCCGGTTTCATGTTAGGACAATTATTAAGACTATGACTTTCCATACACTGAATTGTTCCGATCTAGGTTATTACAGTTTATTCTATTATATTGTAGTCGAATTCTATTATATTCTATGTAAAGCTATTGTGATCTTAACATAACATACATAATGCATACATATATAAATGTAAATTCCAATTTGTGTAATAACTGTACAAGTTTCTTTGAAACATTTTCATAACTTTATACGCTAAACTTTTCTCAGCCCATTTTCAATTCCTCCGACACCTATGAGGGCGGTCATACGTTCGACATATATGTGTGTGTGTGTGTGTCTATCTGTTTGACTGTTTGTGGCTTTGTCTATCTCTATCTATCTAGCAAATAGTCAGATTTCAATGTTTATTGTTCTCAATTGATGGCAATTTCGTCAAGAACGTTTTTAAATAAGTCTCGTTGCGCTGTTCCATCAGAAAGTTTCGTGTCAGCACTTTCTGAACACCCTCGCATTTACAACCCTTCTCAAAATCAGGTCTTTTGTAGTTTCGTTTTTGAGGGTGGTTACAAATTTTTAATTTATCTTCCACCACATTTAAATATAGCTGAATTATAATAGCTGTCATAGTTCTGAATGAACATCAAATCCATGATTTTTCAGAAGTGATTTGCATCAAATCATTTCGATTATCAATAAAAGGTATAATTCACGAGGCAAAGCACTTTGTAAATAGTCGAAACTATCACTTACCCATCTTCACGGTCATTCTTCATTCAGCAACAAGTCAACGAGACATTTGTTGGACAGATACAATTGGTGTTTGTTTTTTTTGTAGAAGGAAATTCATTGAAAAAAAAAGAAAAAATGGATTACTCACCTGAAACATAAAAGTAAAAACCAAATCATTAATACATCTATCAACTATTCTTAACGAATTAATATCGTACATTTATGAGGAGAAATACGTTCTCATTTTTTTTTTCACCTTCGTGGTGAGAATGTAAATTCAATAAGCGGAGAATTAATTCTCATAGTTTCTAGTTGTGCTTAATTTATGCCTTTACTCAATTAACACTCTTTTGAGATCGTACCATTTACTTTCGAAGTAATGAAATTTACATCAAATGTCAGCGGGCGATGAGAAATCAAATTCAAACACAGTGTAGATATTTTACGAATTTGGAAATTAGGATGGAGAAGTAATACACAAGATTCCATGTCAAGCAATAATTTTTCTATCTATATTTCATATGAAATCAGTAAGTTGAATTTGAATACTATGTGAAAATTCTTGACCCTTAGTAAATTAATTCAAAATCCAATTTCATTTTCGATAGGATAATAGTTGTAACTATTAATCATACAGGATAATGATCAAGTCAATAAGATCAATTTCTAAACGCCCTACAAACTTTTCTCGTCGACTGTTTTGAATACAACTGAATTATAACATCCAAAAACGTATAAAAATATCCAAAAGATATCATCCATAGAATAACAATTCCAAACATCGTCGATATATGAAGAGAGAGTGCCTATTATCTTCTTCTCGTTTACAAGAATATCATGAGGAATCAGTAAGTTATTTTTAATCTCAATGATAGTGTGACCGGAAATCAAAAAAACCTAGAATACCAAACTCTTTTCAACCTTGGTTATTCGGTGTCGAAAACACTGTGAGTAATTATCCACTATGTTCAGTACAAAAAATATGAAATAATGAAAGAAATTTTCGATCTATTCAATTCCTTATTAATGCACTGAAGAAAAAGGTCATACATAATTCACGAAGGAGTGCGTGAAAGGAATGACAGTTTAATAATAATCAATCTTGAAAATCTTTATTCAACGGGAATGATACTGGTTCTCTCACATTTATCATTACTTGGAGGAGATTATTATGATGAAGTTGTATCAATCAAAAACCATTTCATCATTAAACTCACAATTTCATTTTTAACGGGACTCAACATCGCCAGGCATTGTCGTTGTTTTTGAATCAGTTTGATAAGTCTCTGGGTTCGTTGTGCACACGTGAGTAATTCGCCAACACCATTATGATTGTCATCAGTGTTACCATCAACATCATCATTATCAGCACTAACTGATTGTTCAGTCATTGTTGGACTTTGTCGTGTTGTGACTGTACTTAGTGGAACGAATTTTGCAATAAGCGTTTCACTTTTAATACTCCATGTTGAACCACCATATTTTTTCATATTCATTAAATCACCAATGCTACCGCGAATATAGCTGTTTGATAGTTGTAAATTAGTTCTTGATAACGCTGGTGATTGCGGTAATGACTCGCAGCATTTTCCCGTTGATTTCACAACGTCTGGTGAAATTATGCCTTTACAGTGAAGTTTATCCAAATCGGACAATGATGATCCGCGCCGCATTTTATTTCGGAATTGGATTTTATTTATGTCATTTCGTTGATGTACTCTTACAACACATTCTTTTTCACGGTCAATAGTTTTCGATGATCTTGATGACTTCATTGCAAATAATCCAGCTTTCAATGGAAACAATAGCGCCCATTCTGTTGATTTCCCATGTCGATCCATGATTGTAAAAAGAATGAGATGAATGTATAATTCGTTGAATCCTCATCTGATGATGATGTTTTCAATTTCATAGATATTTGTCCTCACAAACACATAACACACAACACTCAAAGTCTCAAACTGAATTGTTGGTTTTATCTGCCGACACACTGAATGGTATATCCGGTTAGAAGTTCTCCCTCTCTGAATTCTTCCTCCCTTCTCTTTCTATTTTATTCACCGTTCTCGATGGTCACTTCTACACTTGCTCTTATCAGTAGCAGTCATTGTGTAGTGATAATCCAAATTAACAAGGTCGCGTTTTGTGCTACTGGGATAATAATGACGAGTTAATAAAAGCTATAATTTGTTAGTTTTTCAAATAACATTAATAGAAAAATGATAATAATAGTAATAATGGTAATGACTATCAACAAGTCAAAGATACTTGTTAAACATCTTCATTTAAAAATAGCTATTTTTTTTTTTTAACAAGTCGTTCAATCAGGATGTAGATGTTCTACTGTTCAAATGTGTTCGAGTCTCGCAATCTTTCGGGTTATTTTTGTTTAACTTTTTTTGTACTGCTATAATCTAAAATAAAATGTCCATGATTATATCAAATCACAATTTGTAGTTACTGGTATTTGTCAATTAATTAATATAGAAATAAAATTTTGCACTATTCTGTTCTCAAAATTCTTCTTAATAATGCGTTAGACAAAAAGCTATGACGACTAGAGTGGAGTAGTATGTCCAACCATAGTGTCGCACTTATTTAACCAAGTCTTGCCGGTTTTTTCTGAATTCATCTTTTAATACACATACACTATTCTTATATATTCCCTCTCCTCTTTACTCACACTCACACATATGCAATGTATATACAAGGTGAATGTCACCTGCTGTGATAAGTACTTTCCTGCAGAGTGTCAGAGAGGGTCACTTCCCTGTAATAAATAATCTAATAACGATCAATAATGTAATTATAATTATGATCAGTATGAGGCAATAAAGCAATTGAACAAAAGAAGGAAGTAGAAGGAATTAAGAATTTAGTTTAACTGTATGAATTTGACAATATTGAGTTGTTATTGTTAATATTGCTCCGCTGTGAAAGAAAAGAAGGGGAAACAATAATGAAAAACCTTGAGAAGAAGGTGATACCGTTGGACATACCTCGTGTTCACGTGGTTAAGGCATACGGGTCTTTGATGGTCGTGTAATAATTGTCACTACTGTGTGGAATATACTGGCCTAGATAGATTACAACCGGATGCCAGTGTGAGTGTTATTTATCGTTTCGCTGGAATTATTAATGATATATATTGTTGAATGGTGTATACAATGTATATTGAAACGAAAGAAGGGAATAATGTTTAGAGAAAAGATCAAATTATGATATTTCTTCACCCCACGAACGTTGGAAAGTAGTAGTATGAAAGAATAATCAGTTTGACTACATCAATGAAACTTCGAGATGACTTTTGTTTATTTTTGATATTTTAATCGTTAATAAACTCAGCAACTTGCTATTAACAGAAAATATTCTATCGTGGTATACCCTGTGCATATATACCATAACCCTCGTTCAATATGCAGAAGCGAATTTGCAATCAAAAATAGAATGGTCTGCCTGACAGGTCACGTTTTTTCCTTTTGATAGGCATCACAAAATGCAGTTATATTCCGACAAATTTGGCCCGCCAATGACTTGTGACGTTCGTGTTTCAGACTTTCCATTTCCCTAATTTCATTTTATTATCCTCTTCATTTTTCCCTCTTCTCTCCAGTGTACGTTCTCCGGAGATTCGTCGTACGGTTTCAATATTGGAAAAACCATTTCTTCAGTATAATACACTTTCAACGATCTTTCTCGTTATAGATTTCGAAGTAGAGTGTTTCCGTGTGTTATATTTCTTTCCTTAGCCAATTATTATTTTTTTCATGTTCCATTTTTTTATTGAAAATAACATGGGCCTAAAATTTATATTTAGACGCGTTTTTGCCTTAAATATGTGACGATAGTATATGGTCATTCACGTCATGTATTCATACGTTTCTCTCAATATTACTCTCAATATTCCAACCGTGATATAGAGTGGTGTACGAGCTGTTCTTTTTTAGATATATGGCTTGGAGAACAACTTTGGGTTAATGGAGGTTCCATGTAAGCTATCGTCGATCCTCTTCCTCCTCTATATATACCACCACCACCACCCTTCAACATGACACATTGGAAACACATACACCTAAGCGACAATCGTTACATTAAATCCTTGCTCCATGGTGATATGGAGGAGAAAAAATTAAAGAAAAGAACGAAATTCTCATTACTAGCCGAGAAAAAATCATTAGATATTATCATACATTCTCATGTCCAACTCATATATGACCATATTTGATTCATATATTTGAATCATATATGAATGAATTGATATATCTATATTTACCTCGATATGATAAAAATATGACCACATTTATCACCATGTGGCTGAAATCAGATGTTTATATTAGACTTTTCATGATCAAGTATCATTATATATGATCCTGTGTAAACATGTTCGACTCTGCATGAGTAAATCCAATATGGATGTCTCTGATCATATACAGGACCAAATATTTTTTGCTACAAACAATAGGAGAGCATATTTGATATGAGATCATATATGACCACGTATACTGTTAGTTATGTTCACATTCAACCATGTTTAATCATTTCAGAATAGAAATTATAATCCGACGTAAACAAATATTAGTGGCGAAATTAATCACCGTGAAAATGATTTTTTAAATTCATTTTGACAAGCCGAACATATTTTTATTTTATATATACTTGATCATTTATGAATTAATGCAACTATTTATGAACAAATATGCTCATATATGATCAGATTGGGACAGATTGAGCCAAATTGCAGATCTGGCCATATGTAATCATGTGTATATGATTATTTATAATCATATATAAATATTTTTTTCTCAGATATCCTTCGAATTAAAGGGCGACAAAAAAAACAATTTCATCGATATAACGTGTTGTTGGTATAAACAAGTTCAACCGGCAGTATTCCAACCCGTTAACCTTGAATGAAATGAAAGTACCTAATCATATCCATAAGGTCACGATGAAAATGAAGGCACACAGTGAATTGCTGATCGATTTAGTTATAGAACGTTGCATACACATCTGTACACGTCTATATATATAGTTGCCTCTATGGTTATTAATCTCCGGAAGGTCTAAATGGTAATAAAATGCGGGTTATGTTTACCTGTAGTACCAACAACGAACGATTGTTGCTTTTTATTTTTTTTTTCCGCACTGTTGAGGTTATTTTCGGTCAATTTGTCGTTAACCCCAAAACGCCACATTCAAAATTCAATACTTATTTCGTCACTGTCAGAGTCTATCTTCATTTCAATTGGTAATTCGTTCCGAATTGGGATATACAAGTTGGATTTTCTTTCAATCAATATGTCGTTTTTTGTTGAGGACACTTGTTCCAATTTTCAATTGGATTCAGTTATGAATATTCTTCAACAACATTTGAAAACTAAAAATGATCAATTAATCTGAGAATGACGATGTAACGTGATAGTATCTGGGATCATTCTATGATCGGCGTGAGAGGAATATCAATTTCAGTCTTTAAAAGTAAACTTCTATACCAGTATACAAAAATACAATCAATCTTTGTTTCGACACCGGTATTGTAAACGACGTTGTGACAATAACCTCTAGTCGGAAGTGCGAGACAAACTTCTCCAGTTGTAAACGAATAAAATCGTTTCTAGTACACCATTATAGAAAATACAATATGAATAATAAATGGAGTTCTAACATCAAAATATTGCTTGAATTACGAAAATTCACATTCACTGAAAGCCTTCAGTGTATCCTCGGAATAATTTGATTGATCTCAAAAGTCTAAAATTGAGCAAAGCCTGATATACTCCGGAATTATATGCTACGGTTGATCATCATAATTTGAAATTAGTATATGCGTAATGTATACTTACGTTTAGCTGCATAATTATTTTATTGTAGGCCCAATGCCAACGCTGCTTCGCTGTCATTTCGGGGCGTTCTTTCAATTGTGTTGGCATAGGCGGAGCACCAACCATATCGAGTAAATCTTCATCAGGCAATGGATCCGGTGGGCTTCTTGGGGGCGTATCCATTTGTACACTGTCATCAAGCGATATCTGTTTCGTTATACTACCTATAAATTCAAATTTATAATACCAAAAATTATAATCAATTCACTTTTCTATGGAAATTGAAAAAAAGAAACGTGAAAACAATGACTAATCAATTGAACAACAGGAAATATTTTTTTTTTACCTCGTGGACTTGCTGAAAGTGACAAAGGCGGTGTTGATTTGTACGGCTCCACCAGAGAATTTTCGCGTGATCCTCTTGCAAGAGCTTCTTCACCTCTCTCGTACCTGAAAGCGTACATCACAAACCAATGAAACAATAAATAATATTCATTACCATATTCATGAAGATCAATTGACTAATAATCTAAAATATGTTTCTATGACATTCAATAATCACCTTTCAAGTGTTTCGTCCCTCATTTTGTATTCTCCATTGATAGCATTACTCAAAACAATATCCGCTTCGTCAATACTATCTTGGTCTTTGAAATATCCTCTCTGATAGCTCTCAGCACGTGAAATTGGTTGCGGAGTCGAATAATTATGTCCATAAATGGATCCACCCCTTGTTAACTCTCTCTTTTGATACGATTCCTTCCTCCCAAGTGCAGTCACACTCCCTTGATATGAATCTTGCCTGCTACCACCACTTCCACTGTCACCATCGAATTTCTCGGCGAAATGTTCATCGACATCATACGAATCACCACGACTCAGCTTTCCTTTTTGTTGTTGTTGTTGTAGTAGTAGTGATTGTTGGCTAATCTGACTGTGATGTGATAATTGCGAGTCTTTTCTTTGTATACTTTTGTGTGAAACGTCACCACCAGAATATTCTTCATCATCAACAGCTTCAATCTGTTGCGGTGACTGCATGCTATTTCGATCTTGAATCATCAATGCATGTTCTTCATCAATATCATCATCGACAATATAGGATTCGGTTCTAGCTAATTGTCTCTTGCCATTGGTCATGACCGAAGTATGTACCAATGCGGTCGTTGTAATATCACTATTGTTACTACCATTCACATTCGTATAATGATGCCCAGAAGTGACAGAAGCTGTCATTGGTGAATCAACGAATGTCGCAACAATTGGACTTGGACCGCCAGCAGTTGAATATTCACTAAACCCTTTCATAATTTGATTACTATCACCTGAACTAACTGCAGTCTCAAATGAATCTTTCAATTCGTCATCTCTTGATTCTAATGAATCTGTATTTTGTTGTACTAATGGACTAATATCACTTCTGGCTAATTTTTTTCGTCTTCCTGTTGACGAATTAATGTCGATTGATTCATCTTGATCCGCATAAAAATATTCTGATTCACTTGAGTGATAACCATTGGTTTTTGTTTGACCTTTTGGTGTTGTGATTGATAATTCCGGTACTTGTTGATAATCATTTTGATAATCATCCCCATTTTGATATTGATCTGTATATTGATCGTTATAATTATCCAAATACTCGTTATGGTAATTGGTATAATTATCTTGTTGTTTCAGATCACCTTGTCGTTGTTGTTCTTTATAATTGTTGTGAGATATTGGGGGTAATACCTCAGTTTTTTGATAAACATCACTATCATCTTGTTGTTGTAATGGTTGTTGTTGTTGTTGCTGCTGAGTGTATGCAGTTTTTGTTTTGGGCGGTTGATGATTTGAAGTAGGATGAATATCATTGTAATCACTGAATACAACCGCACTACTTTGTTCATCATGATAATTATCATCTTTGTATGAGTCTGTGTATGATTCGGGAAATGAATCCTGTTTGAATGATTCGCTGTAAGAATCTTGATAATTTTCATCATATGCGTTTTTATAGTTATTATCATCGATCATCAATTCATCAGAAGCATTTTCATAATTTTCAATTTCACTGACAATTGGATATGTATTATTTTGATAAACAGACGTCGGGTCATGATAAATAGACTGACTTTGCTGTTGTTGATGTTGTTGTTCTTGTTGAATTGACGTTTGTTGATAATTATTTATGAATGAATTATCAATATATTGTTGATGTTGATTTTTTACGTCATAAGTAGTTGATGTTGGATAGTTTTGTTGATAATTATTTTGTTGACTGTGACTAATATAATCAGAATCATATTGATTATTTTTGAGGTTCTGTGTCCCAGAATATGATTCGTCATCATTTTCGTATTCATTATCGATATTGAATGGTTTTGTTGTTGTTACTTCAGTTGAATAGATATTGTCAGAATATTGGGGAATTGATTGTTGTAAATTGTCTTGACTACCCTGATAGGCATAATTATAGTCTTCATTATAATCAGATTGATAATAATTTTCGTCGATTGCTGTAGGCGGTGGTGGTGGTGTGCGTGTACGTGGTAATTGACGGCCAGGCGTTGCTGGCAGTGATATTGGTTTACGATTTAGGGTTATATTACTCGGCTTGGTTGGAGTTGGTGGTAATTTTTTCCCAGTTTTTGTTCGGCCATCCTGATGTGACATTGGACGTTGTTGCGGTTGAAGGATTTTACGTTTACGTGACGAACTTGTGCCACTGTAAAGCAATAAACATTTTTTCAATTATTCATATTTTTTAATTGAAAAAATTGAATATCAAATACTCAAATGAATGAAAGAAATGCTTTACCTGTAATCGAGTTCTTCAGACTCGTAACTGCGTTGCCGCATAACAGTTGGCCGATGATTAGGCCGATGGATACCAATACTTGAAGCCGGCCTTTGTGGTAAGCTCTTGCGATTTCGTTTGTTTTCTTGATATATATTTGTTCCTAAATACCATTTTCCTCCACTATCCCATTGACGGTCTTCATCGACTTGACAATATCTGTGGAATGATGAAATCATCATTATTCTTTCTTCAATCTAACTAATAAAATAATTATGTGAATATAGTTAGTAGATTGTCTAAAAGACACAAGAAACACAAATACGACAAGAAAATCTCAATTGAATTATTTTTATGCATTTTCCAGTGTCCCTCAATGGGTTGAATAGTTGAAATTCACGTTTATGGATTCCTTTGATCCTTTCAGTTGGGAATATCAAACTATATTTCACAGTATAGGAGGTAAAAACCACTACACATGGAACCATGAATAGAAAGATAACTTTTTATATCGCAATTATTCAATTTTATTGTGTTGGCCAGACAGCGCTGTTCAAGTGGGCGCGAAATACTGTCGGCAAGGTAGAGTTGACGAATTTTTGGCGCGTTCATAATTACATACAGCTTACCATTATTGAAAGTATTTGGAAAAAAAAAAATCCCTCAACATGAACTACTGACAATGTCAGGAAATATAAAAAATAATTTTGTATAAGATAATATGGAAAGATGAAATATGAATAATATCCAACTTGGCCCTAAACACACTTCAAATCTTACTCGCTTAACTATTCCGCGGATCATTTATACAATTCATCAATCAGATCGGAGATACGGGACGAATTCACAAAATTTTTGATCTCTCAGTTATCAATTCGTTAAATGAACAGGGTGATGATAATATCAAAGACATACCTCTCGTCTTGATATACGTATCCAGTAATGCTGTTATAATAATCATCGTGTATAATGTCCGTTTGACATTCAGGATAAATGGCACTCATTTTGCCTATCCGTGTGTCATTAGGATAAGTGTCACCAATGCCATAACGTATCTGCTGCTCATCATATAAAGTCGTTTGGCGTTCCAACGACGGTCGTCTGTATGGAGCTATAAAATAAGAATGCTCAATATTTCTCCTGATTTAATACACATTTTATCATAATTTTTTGCTCTTTAATGTAGGGTAAAGTAGGCTGATTTAGGACAATCGATTGCTATCACATTCCAAGATAATCTCATGAGTATTAATCGTATAGCCCTTAACTTTTACCCTAACAATCATTGAAATACGATTCTTAAATTCATGATTACTTAAGTGAAAAGAGTTCACGTCTTATTATAAAAAGTCTAGGATATCCATCCCGAATTACCATAATTTACCCTACGCAGGCATTGAATGAATTTTGTGTTCATTTACCTCTTATCTCTGAATCCATCGCACTTGTATAATATTCAGAATCGCTGTATATCCGTGTGTCGTCAATTTTAGTATTTGGATAATCGCACCCCTCGCTGTACCACCCATCTTGGCTGCAATCCAAAGTATTAAAAATTAATTAGAAAAACAAAAATTAAGCACTCGCGTGGTAAGATATTGCACAATAAAATATGGCGTGATTGTAATGATTGTTCTTTCTCACCCACCCAAAAAAAAAAAACCAATATGAGAAATGAGTTGTATAATATACAAAATATAATTGTAAATGAATATGCATCATGTACCGCATGGCATCTTTAGCGTGATCAGTAAATCATAATTAATCTATGTTGATGTACACACTGTTAATCTAAAGGTGTTGACAATTACTACAATGTTCTGAGATGGGAAATTAAACATATTATAACACAGTTGGATTTGCAGTGTACATAAGTGAAAATAAAGATCGCGTGCAACTCGCGATACATAGATGAGCAGACATAGTGATAAACTGGTAACAAAGTTTGTGTAGAAGGAAAGGGAATATGAGTGTGAGTTAATATGTAAAGAATTATGTATGTCAATATAGTATCGAATGATTCAATAGTGAGAATATGAATATCTGATGATATGAACGTGTGCACATATACAAATTATCCCTTTGAGTGACTGCATCCAAATTCGTGTATGACTCCGAAAATTTTTAATATTGACTGGACGTTTTACATAAAATGTGAATGGGCAGTATTGTAATGTGCGCATGATTTTACACCACCACAATAGTAGTATGTCTAGTTAATTGGGGCAACCAAAATTTGTATGAAATATTTCGGAATATATATATGTATATCAGGAGAAGAAATGTGACACCGAAATGGATAAATTATATAGGTATATGTATATCTCACATGTATGAATAATTATCAATCTTATATGTATTTGCAAATGATGAAAAATTATAAGCTTTTGAATAAAGCTCATTTATCACATGTACATCGTTCGTACCTGTCCTCATAATCCCATGTATGCTTCCGTCGTCTGTTCATCCATGAAATTAATAACAGACAAATAATAATAATAGTAATAATAAAAACAAGAATAAATTAACAACTTGCATGTGGTAATATAGAGATAGTCAAATCAAAATGAACAGATGTGTAAGAAGTGTATAAAAACATGAGCGCTTGATGTATTTGAAAATAATTATTCTGAAAAAATGTAGAAAAAAGAAGAGAACAACAAGACATTCTCTCCTTGCGTCCTATACATAATATTTGGTTTTATTTCACTGAATTTTTCTATGTATATATATTTTTTTAATAATCAATAGTAAACCTGTATTCTCTGTAGCCTTTCGGTCGACTATTATATGAAAGTGGCTCGGAAGTTTCAGCAGCATTTTGCTGTTGTTGTTGTTGTTGTATTGATGAGTTGTAGCGATGTGGTGGACCATCTCCCGGATATGGTTCGTCATATCTTGGACTATGTCCACGACCCATGTAGTTACTATAACTGCTCGCCGTTAATCTACCACCTACTGTCGCTGGTATCTGTGAAAGAATAATTAACACGATGCTATGACATTTTAAAATGATAAACGGATCAAATCATTCATTTTGGAATTTGAGAAAAAAATTTTTGTTTCTATTTCAATTTTGTATCACCTGATGATCGTCCCGCTCGTAACTATTTTCACGTGATGTCTCCAACGATCGTTGGGGTGTTGCTAATTGATTTGCTGCCGTGCGAAATTGCGACGCTGAACTATTTGCCCCTTGGCCACCAACCGGATAATTCAAATCCGACGTGTAATCAGAATCTTCAGAATAACCAGCTGTTAAAATGAAAAACATAATTAAATATTTATGAATTAATATATTGACTTCTATTGGAAATTCATAAGCTCATGCAACTGAATCAACGCTATGTTTATTGACGCCGGCTTGAAATGGAGGAATTTTATTGGTATGAATGGAACATTTGTCGTTGAAAAATATTTTTGAAAAATGTGGAGAACATAAAAGAGACACCGTTCTTCATATTTTTTTTTTTGTCTCAAAGCACTTATATTGGACGAGATGTAACACTCACAGTGGCCTATATTGTAAAGTAGCTGTCTTCTCGCTTGCTCCGCCCTCGCCTCTTGGTCCATAGTGTTATTCAACATCTCGAGTTTTCTCTGCAGGTCGGCCGCTTCTGTATTTTCTGGATCTTCATAGAGGCAACAGACAAGAAAGTACATGAATTAATGAAATAAAAAAAAGTATCAGTTTGAATAAAAGAAAACATTAATATTTTTGGCATGATGGAAATAAAAATTACAAAACATTAAACATATATTCTAAACGATCGTGCGCACGCACACTCCTGCTGGTGCACTTTTTACCAAAATAAATCTAAATATTATTCAACTAAACATGTAACACTAATAATTTGTCTACATTTAAATATATGTGTACGAATGTGAGTTCATTTAAGAACACTCATATTCAAGGAAAAACAAATGATTGAAACATAAATAGTGGATGAAAAGAAATATACACATATTGTCGTAATCGTTCCTGAATCATCACAGCCCTCAAATATAGTGCATAATCCTGCAGTTCAATTCTTGATTCGCAGACTTTACTTTCACGCAGTGTAATACGAGATACAATAAAGTCTGCATGGATTGTAAAAACTTACAAACTTTCAATTCATGATGTTTAAGACTATATGAATTTGAAAGCGATGGAGAAAAATATTCCAGCATTGTGGAAAAGGTATGATTATTAGAACTATGTTTGTGATAAATATCTTCAGATACTTATGAATTACCACACCCGAACTTTATGGAATTTATTCGACTACCAAAACAGATAGCTGTGACGGCAATCTAGATTGATAACAATCGCGCGTTCATATTATGTGCAAATACTGTGTGATGATCAACTCATCACTAATTCTGACATTCAGCATGTTTGATTATACTGGTATTCGTATAATACTAATACCAAAATGTTCTTAATGGACGCTTAATAGCCATAATAATTCCAACATTGGAATAATACCACCCCATAACCTCACTTCATTTATATAGATATATATATATCTGGGTAATACAAACAGTAAAACACGCGGGAAAAATTAAGATTTGCTATAGTATGAGAATGTAAGCTAAGACAACATTAAAACGTATCCTCTAGTCATATAAGCTCAACATTTAGCATTATAAGTAAACTCTGTTTTCTTGCTGGAGTTATATCAGTATTCTTGCAATAATAGAACTAGCTCGGTAATACTTTGGATATCGGGAGCAAAAAAACTTTTCTTTCAGTGTAAAAAAAAATGAATTTTTCATGAGGGAAATTCTCGTTAAGGTCAGAAAAGGTTAATTGTCGTCGAGAAAGTTTTTTTGTTTTTTTTTTTGAGGCGCTGCAGGCGCTTCGACATTCTCTCATATATTTAAATCACAGAACATAGTTTGAAGAGCCAGTGCTCTTTCAACATGACGTAAAGAAATATTTCTTTTCTTCTTCTCGTTTTTATTCATACTCGTATTAGCTTTTTTTACATTCCACCATATTTTTCATATTTTTGTTTATTTCAATTCATGAAATCAATACGTATGGATGATTACAAATTCATTCTTGGTCGCACGGTCTAAACAGAATAAAGTATCAACAAGAAAGAACTTCAACCCACAGCTGCTATCGCTATATTGAAAAACTTTACGAGCACCCCTTATCGATTACATTATCAGTATTCATTCATTGATATGCTGATATGGTGAAACACTGTCCTAATTTGAAATCGACAAATCCTACTCACGCCCGTTTTTATGATTGAATTTCAAGTTCAGAATGGTGACTTGAAACTGCAACTAAATTGGACTGCACGACTTGAATTTCGTTCTCAACACTTGGAACTCAAAGTATAACCATGAATACGGTTATCAAGTGATAATTGAGGTAATATAGTGGAATATGTTAGTACCATAAAATAGGATCAACTCGGAATTGAAATATTACCTTTTTTAATATAGGAAAAAAATGACAACCATGTCAGAACCAATACACTGATTTCATAGATATATATTTCCACGTTTCTATTTGTGCTCTTATATTTTTACCAAAAGCAGGTATCGCCATTCGTGTTCTGAATAGGTCACAAAATAAATACTTAATTTCCATTTTAATCAATAGTTCGAAATAAGAAATGCCTTAGTGCCATCAACCGGATCAACGCTGGGTCAGTAGCTTGTTTGCAAGTTGAATCTGATTAAATTTGAATTTTTAATGACGGATTATTTCAGTCTGCTGTCGTGGTTTAATTTCACTCGATTCGAAAAATCTAGGGTTATTCTTTTTGGTTTCATACATAAGTTAACAAACCGCCGTGTATATCATATGGTGATTTCGGTAAAGGTTTAACAAGCTGTTTCGAGAATCATTTTTATACACAAAATATCTATGTGGTTGAAGTTGATGATGTATTTCTTTGAATATATCAAGTTCATGAACTAAACACACAAACCCGGAATAGAATATTCACCCCAGAATGGATTACAGTCAGTGATAACTTTCGTCAAATCCGTTCAGGCGCTTTTACCACTAAGTCATCCGAGTACTTGTCTCCTAGTTTGTATATTTCTAGATATTATAGAGAATGACGTGTAATTCCACCACAGACACACCACACTGGCGATTTAATTTGTCGCTATCGTTCATCCCACAACATTATAAGACATTTATATTACGAAAATTGTCAGTCAAGTGCTAAATAATTACAATAAATATTCATTTTTGTTGGTATTATATTCTGAAAACCTTGCTATATACTTTTACCGTATATTTAAATCATACCAAAAAATAGGAAATTATCATTATTCCAATTTTCATATAATCTATTGTCATCTACAGTGAGTATACTAAATCAATAAGGAAATACGAATTGCTTGGACGCAAAATTATGTATTTTACTTCTATCAAACATGTTTATTAATTTAATTCAATTTCAAGTTTGTTGGAATAACAATTTGTGAGATTAGTTAGATAGACAGTTACATTGAATGGCTGTATGATTGAAATGAGAACATACATTCATCCAAACCGCGGATATATATCTATACACCGTATCAAGTTCTGTTCATTTGCTTCAGACTTGTCTGTGTTTGCTATAACACAACTCATAAGATAGTCCGAATTTGTCAGTTCATTTACTCGATAGGAGAGTGTACTTCTTGCAAACAAATTTCCCATTTACCCCGAACCAATTGATGAGATTGACTCTATCACATATTCTCTCGTAGAGTTTTCATTACGTACTCCAGTTGACAATCCTGTCGTTCATCAAGATAAATATATTTCAAATACAATATCATCAGACTTTTGGCTCCAACTAACGCATTTATTTGTATAATATGATGTGTCTAACTGAATCAGAATTCAATTTAAGGAAACGTATATATTTGTCCAATTTCATGGCGACGTCGTTATTATATATTTTCTTCTAACTCTGCTTTATCGACCGCAAACTGTCGGTGAATACTGCAGGAAATTCAGTATCTTGCGCTCATATAATATTTCAAAGTTGGCAATCAACTTCGATTCTTACCAAACTCCAAATACATTTATACTAATAATTACTACATTCTTTTTTGAGGGGGAAAAAAAAAATTGCAGGTGAATCAAACAAGTAAGCAGCCCAAAGCATTTTGTCAACGTGCAGAGGTTGAGAACAATTTAAAAGAGTAGAGTACATCTGTGTTGGATATCTAGAGGTGATAGACAAATATGACATAACCGTGAAAGTTATTTCCCCTTTACATTTCTTATCTGGGGGAAAATTCCAATATTGGTGCCAGCATCATTATTTTTAAGGATTGGAGTACGAATAAGAATGAAAAAGTGAAGAAAGGATTCTTCTTTTCATGAAAATAATAAAAGAGATGCAGAACAATTCATGATATCGATGCAAAATTGAAGTCAATGGTAATCCAACTCATGAAAAAATGTTTATATATAACTGGTCATATATGGATTTAACTTTTTATATTATATACGATCATATATGAAAAGAAAAATGCATAAGATAAATAACTCATTATTTCTATTCATTATACATCATTTATCTTACTCAATAAACTGAGTATTAATCGAATGTTGACTGAAGAAACTTTCTACTGATAAGCAATGAGACTGAAAATTTCTTTGGTGGTTATGGGACACAAACTTGTGATCCACAAGTTGTGAAACTTAGACGCTATTTCATACGCCATTAGGTAGTAATTATAATAATTATTCGAATCACGTTTATGTAGTATAGTTTTACTAGTGAGATGATTATCTATCGAAATGGTTCATGTTGATCAAGTGTTGAGGATAGAAAAATCAGGAGACTCATTTATAGTTAGAACTATTCTTATAATTTATACAAATTAATATGAACTTCATTCCTTATTTCAATATATTTTTTTATTTCAATAATAGTGTTTTGTAGATTACGAAATTAATTTAGATTGATCTGTACATATTATTTATTCATAAATGATCATTCTCAACCTAAAATTTTCTTCGTTTCGATATAAGGGATAGAATTATCAATACATACACTGGATAACATTATAAAATATACTCGATTATGTAGCAAATCGGATTTCATCGTATCAAGTTCATTCATAATATAATTACTTATAATTGACAGATTGATCTACAGTTCCTTGTAAACATATACGTGACCATATATAACCATATAAAAAGTCATTTATGATATCGTATCATGATATTCGTTCATATATGAACGTATATAATTACGTATAACTCGGATACGGGTCAAAGACCAGTTCAAAGACCTAAATGGATGAATAAAAATAATGCACCAGAATAAGAGAGTAAAATATATACATAGAGAGAATTTCTTTGGCAAAGAATTTTATCGGCTCCATCTATTTCTGCTGGAATAAATCTCGAGATATAATCTCCTTCTGATGTCATAATGATGAATACGTATATACATTCAGAAATGAAAGAAACTAAACAATAAAAAAAAAATACAGGAATAAAATTATTATCTATTCAAAATGTGTGCAGTGCTTATGTTACATACCTATATGTAATGCAACCTGTGGAAAAAGTCCCCGAACTAAAATAATTGAGGTGTATTTTCACAAATGCCATCACATATAAATATGAGATAAATGTCGAAACAGTGTTTTATCTAACCATGTATATATTCCAAAATATTTTGGTGCAATGGCGGGGATATACTATATGCTTCGCAGTCATACTGATAAAAGTTTAATAACCACAGAAACACTAAGGTTTCATTTTGGGTAATAAACTTTCATCAATAGTGGATAAATTATTTATTTAGGTCGAGTTCAAAAATAGTAAATCAACAAAGTTGACTAAAATATATAAATAGTTGGAGTATTTCAGACCAGCTCAGCCACCTATCATTGTAAAAATGGCAACGAAAATCACAATTGAAGAAATTTTTTCTTCTGCTTGCCAGAAATTGACCCACATTTTCACCTGATTATTTATAGGGAATGTCCATTTAATATAGTCCTCTTTCAATTCCACAGCAATTTTTTGAAGAAATCCCACACATACGATTTTGTGGTGAAATCACTAGATTTTCCGATGAATATACATTACTGTGCTCGTTTTGGATCACAAAATCCTTATCCATTTGATTGATGAATGTGATTTAAATTCTATCAGTATCACGCGGGTTTTGCAGCTGAAGACACTGATATAGAATAGGATTGCATCTCCAATGTAAATTCAGAAGGTACTGATAAATTGATATCATTATTCGATGTTAATTGTTTTTTTTTTTACAGCAAAGAACTAGAAACGTGAATCTCCTGGGTTCTCAAGCCACACGTATGACATTGATCATAGTGAAGGGTATAATACTACGAATAGTCTGAGGAAAAAGTCCAACAAGTTCTGAATATTCTATTGATGCAGCGAGTTATTATCTCATAGGAAAACGAGGCCAATGATAATCCAATTATATGACATAAATAATTGAGGTAATTGAAGCTTTTCTGTCTTTAATATACGCAGTAATTTTGTATTCAGATGCAAGTTAGTAATTGCAGCATTCACTGCAACATTACATGAGGCTTTCTGTGATGATGAAAAGTACGTATAAATAGAATTATAATTCGAAATTAATTTATAAGGGGGATGGCTGAGTCCGTGCGAAATACTGCAAATATATTGGCACAAATAAATACACATCCATGTTTCAGGGAAATGCTGAGGATAATTATATCTTTCATGTAATTGAATATTTGTTTATAATGCTAAATATGCGAAAGTAGGTGATTTATCGTTATTTTCGTTTTTAATTTTTTGTGGGTACCTGAGCCACACAACAGCCGGGCTGCTCGCAACTTCATAACCATGTCGATTGTTAGCATTGCTTTCCATCCACTTCTTAGATCGCACCATCTCCCTAAGTAATCAATCATATTTCCAGTTTATATATTCAACTCTAGAATATAGACGCGTATGTGAATGTTATGTGAGTCGGCGCGCTGTGAAAAATGCACGCGTCTTTTTCAATCTGGTTTAAAAGAAAATTCAATATTTGCACAATTACTTATCTCCACAAAACGTCATTGAGTGAATCAGCAATCAAAATTATTTTCCAAAATGTAAAATCGATCATTAAAAGAATATGAATATTCTACGGAGAATAACATAAGATATAGTAAATTCTATTATTGTGAAAAAATAAAAACCATTGATATTTGTATTCCGTCATTCTCTGAATTTTTTTATCAAAAAATGAGAGGACACAGAATCTACGATGTTGGCCACAACATTATTGTATTTATTCTATATTTGATTCTAGCATTGCTCATTAACTTGAATTAAATTTGGCAGAGTTTGTTGGGAGAGGAGGGATCTCAATATTCACCCAAGAAATTGAAGAAAAAATAATGGATAGTATTGAACTAGGATTTGAACCCGGACCTTCCGGATTCGCAGCGGACATTCTACCAATTAAGCTATCCCAGCCTATCACAGTTTTCATTCTAATTTCTGATAAATATCGATCCATACCGTCCATCGTACGGTAACATTATCAAATTGATTCCGGGAAAGGTTAGGGGAATCAATGTGAAGCGTTTCACAATTTTTGAGTTCATTGGGAAATGAGGAATTGGATGGGGAGTGGATTCAATTCGACCAAAGGCATGCACTGCAGGAAGTTCTGAACCATGTCCGAATACATTCCGCTGACGTGGTTGTATAGCACTGACTGACGAAAATACAGAAGGTTCTTAATCACCGTCACCAATATTTTAAAATCCACTGTGACAAATTGCGTCAATAAAATGCAAATACTCTTCGCGCGCCGACTCTGGTGTTAAACATGTGTAATATATATTTACAAACATTTTATAATCATATGATAAGTCAAACAGTGGGAGAGGTGTGAGTGATTAAAGTGAAGTAAAGGGAAAGTGCTGTTACTACGCAAATTGTCGTTAAATTTCCGGTCGTCACACACAGAAACGTTTTAATTTACAAAGCCCAAACTGATTTATGTCCAGAGGAGCAAAATGATTATTACGTAATACCAATCTTCACGTTGTACCGTCTTCCGATATAACAGAATTTGGACTCTTCATCTCAACTACGCACTAACATCAATATACTGGTCACAATTTTACCAACGAATAAGATAGTAAATATATTCTCGGCCTCTCAGAATTATACAATTACTCCTTTATTCATATTTCGCATGAGTAAAACTGGTAAAATGCACCGGTTTATATAAGCTTCCGATATTAGAAACAACTTATGAAATCTCCTGTCTAGTTACAACCCGTAAGAATACAATTAAACAAACTAGAACACTTAAAAAACTAGAATTAACTGTTTAACTAACATTGGCAGGAAAGGTACATAAAATTTTATACGCCGTTGAAATAAAGACATTAAAACGTATTGAGGAAATCTTCAGGGAATAAAAGAATGTCAATATCGTACGACAATTAATTTAATAGAAAGATATTATATTTCAACAATAGTAAAGTTTTATTTTTCAAGTGGAAACATATTTTATACACATGATTTTTTACTTATTACTTCGTAGTGTTTGTTCTAATTCTCAACTTATTCTACCATTCAAGTTTGGTATATATTGAATACTGCTATTCTTTCTATTGGAAGTGATTAATTATTCTTACAATCTTTGAATTTTGTTAAAGTAAAATCTTAGTTCGCTATTCTCAAATTCGATCTAACAGTGAATATATAATTTATACACATATGTTCATTATGTATCAAGTGAAGTTGAAATTGATTTAATTACAATAGGACAAAGTGAGAAAACAGGGAGTGGCGAATAAAAAGAAGAAAATGATGGTGCGAGGAACAAAATGTGTTTGTGAGATATACATAGACAGATGTAGGTGTATTATTGGACGGAGTTCAGAAGTGTACAGCACACCAGTCTACCTATTCCCAGGAGTATTCTCAATTAAAACTCCAGACCGCCTTCAAGTAAGAGAAGTAGGTAGGTAGAATATCAGAGAAAATATTTTTCTCCAATGCATTTTTCTACAGTCATTCTCTATCTCTTGGAGTATTCATATGCTAAATTCACTAGCCCCCTTTCAACAACCCACACTTTGTGTAAAACTCGATGGAAACTTAATCATCGCCATTAAAATAGATTTTTTTTTTCATTCCTGCATTTTCTCTTATATTACCATCCACATTATTATATGTATGTAGTGTATTCAACGGAGATATTCAGAATATGATGCATTTACACTCAGTTCAATATTGTGTACAGAATTTTACATGTGTTATATATGTATACATTGTCTGATTCATTTGTAGTTTAATAAATTTTTTTTTATTCTAATATAAAATTGGACATAAAGATATAAATGATATATACTAATATGGTTTTTCATTTTAACTTACCGAAAGGTTGTTCGAAGCGAACGGCAATGAGTAAACTGTGGCCAGTTGGACATTTTGTACCGACTACCTCGCCACCTCTCATTTCTAACTCGGAGTCCAGGCTAATCCATTGTCCACAATCGTCCTGAAATTTATAATGATAATGAGGTGAGTTAAATATTAAATATTGTTGGTTAATTCTCCAGTTCAAACAACATATGACATTCAAACATTCAATGGTAGTCACATTTAGATATTATCACACCGGGGTTAAATTCTAAATTACACTCATAATGATGCAATATAAAAAATTCAAATACATACATAATATCAGCCCTAATAATGAATAAAAATTATTTCTATCCATTAACAGTATCAGTTTTCTCAGCTGCATATAAATGAGTTCAACGATATTGGATATCTGTATGAAATGAGAATTATTTCCATTTATCATGGAAATGTTGATATTTTACCAAGAACACAATTTAGTATGCCCGTAGATGTCACACATATACCATAATATCTCCAACAACATATTCCTAGGAATATATACTATAAGAAATTGAAAAAAGGAAAAAGATCCAGTTTCCTTTCTTCTTCACATTGTATTCCGTTTTCAAAAGTTGTGATAGTCGACATGTCATTGGAGGCAGATATTGGAATTGTAAATATTGATCTATGTATTGTTGAGGGTGAGATCTCAATTAAAACTGCATAACAGTAACATCAATGTTACAATTTCACTCTCAACAATATGCTTGGTGTGTACAATGAGTGTTCTATTGCAGTAATATTGTTGAGAGGTGAATCCCAACATTAGGTTATGTTACTGCTATTATGTGTACTGAGATAGCTGCGACCATGTTGTATGCATTTGGAAATTATATATAGCAGTAACAAGTTGAACTCTTAAATGTTGTAATGAGATTTTTATGAATCTGCAGCTATTGACCTTTGATACCGTTGTATTTGTTAATGTAAAACACTTCACGAAATGCTTTCAAATTAAGTGACAGACATTACTGTGACAGATATTAGTTTAAAAAAATCATGATATCTCATTTCGGATTAAAAGTTTTATTTGAATAATAGCTAAATTACAAGAAGTTAGATTCATTCCAGAATACTAAATGACTAATTTAAAAAACATGAATCAACGCAGGATCCTTTATCTAATAATTGATACTCGAGAATCCCTCAAAGAATCGACATTATGAAGAACTTTCGAACCATTCAAACGAACACGATAATATAGCCATTGCAATAGGAAATCCAAGAGAGACAGAATATAGTGACGAAGAGGGTTGTGATAAAACCTACAATCCAGCCTAGCGAGCAATCGCTTCCGGGTGTTATGTCCGTGATTTATGTTCATGTCATAGATAGTGACAAATGTCCCTAACGCCAGGCCAGTTATATTAGTCTCTCTCATGCTCTGTAGCACTGTTTGTTTATTCCCCATTGTTTCCAAATCTTTTATACATAGATGGTACAACACATTTAATTTTACACTTTAGTATTAAACTATATTATCGTCTTTAAAATACATGAGAATTTATTCAGATGTTCATGGTCAAAATGTGAAGTGAATGAAAATAATAAATGAAAGTTAGGTAAACATATTCTGTTGAGCAGTCATAACAAGTAGTGGCTAGAACGCTCACGTTAGAAACCCCTCTCTCTGCACATGTTTGCATGGTAGTATTTCTATTGTTTGTCGCGTGATAAATGTATAACTGCCAACAATGTATGAACCATAACAAGGACATTGCGAGCGTGCGACGCACATACACAACAATCATATAGGACAAACCAATCCATATATGTTCTCATAAATTTACATTTGCATATAATATCAAATACATCTAATATTATCAGGAATTGTTGTTGCGATAAAACTACTACCATGTTTTCAATACGGATTTCCTCCGACGAGATATATTTCAAGAGAAATGAAATATATTACATGATACATAAGTGACAGAAACCGAACTGAACGTTTATAAATTGATATTTCATTATGCTAATTTTATGTATAACGTAAAATATAATGAAATGATTATTTTTGGAACTAATTCAATGGGAGGAACTGAGCATTCGTACTCAATGAAAATACAATTCGTTTTTCTATCATTGTAAAATTATAGAATACTTTATATTACATGTGATAATAATGTTAGTGATTGCAGAACGTGCATGGTCTGTAGGATTATCACATTATGAAATATTATAACACTTCCAAGTGATAAAATATTTATTATTCGTCAATTTGATAGTACTCCTTCTGGAAAAAAGAAAAGATTCATTCTACGCCCTTATCTGATAAGTGCCACTCTCCATCTTCTTCTCAGACTGGAGAGTTCCACTCGCCCTTTATATGTGTCGAGAAGTCAATTTTGAATACGAATATTACGACAGAAGAATTTCCTCCCCTAATTATTTTGTTTTCTAATAATCCAATATGCACAAGTATAGATTCCACTTTATATATGTGTAAACACGACGGCCTTTCGTTAACCTTCAGTTTTCCAGACAATTAATTACTGTCATCATACCTGTAATGTGTAATGAATGGATACTACCGATGTCCTCCTATCCATAGAATCGATTGGTGCAGGAAATGAAGACAAAAAAAATTGGCATATGTGGATGATACTGTGACATTTTATATTGATATAGTATTTTTAAAAATTCCACCAGTAACTCTTTGATGCGCACAATTTTTTTTCTTTTTTCCATCATTGAAGAGTATGTGAATGCACGTGGTAACATGTACGATACGTTAAGCCACAGTTTCAACCTTTGACCTAATAGCCATCCTCTCCAATTCACCTTTTTCATAGCTTGACTGACAGTTTTTTTTCCGCAATGAATTTTTTTCTAACCTTTTCGACCAACTGCGTGTACATATTCAAAGAAAAATGCGAAGATGTCGCGATATGTATAACGAGAAACTGACACCCAACTATGTTCGGTACGAATATTTGCTTTACGTCACACTTTTTATTTACTATCTACCAGTACCAGTTAAGTCCGATGAGAGTGAAAGTTTACTATGGTGACATAGAAAAGATTGACCATTCTATTGTAGCGAAAATTTATTGTGCTAATAGCGGTTGTTAACAATAATCAATACATTTTTATTCCTTCACATGACATCAACTCATACGATTAAATGTGTACATATCTTTACGTCATTGATATGAGGAAATCATCTCATAGTAAAGATTGTCCGATTGAGATATATCAGTGAAATCATATTAAATAATTGTTAAAATTTGGTTTGTAGTTTTCGCCATTAAACTCATTATACACGAATACGATATGTGAAATCGTTTTCTTTACGAGTAACGACTGTACGGACGTAACCAAATGAGTTGTTGTGTTAATAATTAATCAATTAATTGCGAAAACGAATTTAGTGTGAGATGAGTTCCATGGATAATATTACACTAAATTGAACTAGAAACAGTGACTACACCTGATTACAAACCGTTGAGCCCTAAGCTATTTGGGTATACTCACTACTCAACTCATCTATACACGTGAATAAAAAATAATCTACATGCTATCATACCATCATGTATGTGGCACATTAGGTCTGTCAATGTTGAGGACAAAAACTAATTTCAATTCATTCTCTTTCTATTTATTGATTTTACTAAGAAGTATATAAATACATTGACGTTTTATTTTATGCATGATTCTAACATCGCAACAGAATCCGTAAGTGAAATGGATAGGAACACTTGTTTACTGACGAAAATGCACATTGCATAACTTATTATAACTAGCCTATAAACAACCACTACTTCAAATTAATGTCCAAATAATGGTGTGAATGGTAGTTATGCATAACAAGTATGTTTCAGTCGAATTATATAGATTTATTTTGGCTATCATTAGTGCACGAACCGTTAACTATTTCAAGTTGATTATATGTCATGCGATTATGCCAATTACGTAACGTTTTCGTATCCGTATTACAGATATTCAATTTTCATATGGCACTGATGCATGGGCTTGGTAATAGCTACCATCATTCATAAATTTACAATTGTCCACTTCCCACATGAAAACTCGCTCATTTTCATACACATACATATTTGGCCACTCTATATATTTCACCACGAAGAATCAAAGTGCAGTTGATGGTAATATTATTCGTCCGCTCCATGAGCTTATGAGAAAATAACTCACGAGATAAAACATAATAACGTTCCAAGTATGTGAAGAATTATTATGCAACAATATTCAATTATTGTAACACAATAACGACGTTAACCTGCAACAAGAACTTCTAAAACTATTATGAATCCACACAAAAGAATTGAATTACAATTCTCAGGATGTATCACAATAAGTATTCATAGAAGGTACCTTAAAAAATAGTCCTGATTATTAAATTCATTTGCGGAAACGTTCTTGGATAAACATTCAATGCGCATTATGTGAAATGTACCTCTAAGTTATCATAAAAAGTCAATTGGTACATTAGTTCAAAGTGTTTTTTTGAAGCGTATTGTACTTTAGAATGAATTTAGGTTACCTCATTCGCATATGAAACTCCAGGCAGTGGTATGTAATGATATCCGAGTGCTCGATCCCACAGCATGCCTTTGCTCCACACTTCCACCAGCAACCCGGTGTTGACATCATTTGTTTCACTGAAAACACACAAAATTTTTCTATGTCAGCCTCAATCTCCAAAACTTTTTATAATCAAAATAAATCACCTCGCAAAACAGAATAGCGGAACAATATACTATATGATAACTATATACGAGCAGTTGACAAATTAATATTGATAATTCTTAAAAAAAGAATTTAAATGTTTCATCTTTTACATAGTTTTCTCGTTTATGACATTCATGTTTTTCGTTACTAATCTGACATGTTTTCATTTTCACTGATAAAAAATATCACATGTGAATAGCATTCTTCAAATCACTGTATACCAGAATGACCTTTCATGAACTCTAACCCAGTTTCCATTCACTACATGCATACCTCATACAGTTGCGAGATTGCTATAGCCTCAAATCCATCTCCGTCATTTCCGTCTAAAAGTAAAGATCGCACTATATTTAACATTTCCCTATGTTCTTTTACTTCACTCTATCACTTTTTCTCTTCACTGCCAATAACCAAGAAAGCTGAATATCATTCTTCTAAATTGGAATCTAAAATAATCTTTATTGGAAAAAAAAGGTATCGTTGCGAAATACATAGAATTCTCACTTACTCACTTGTCTCATCCAGCAATTTTAAAAAATACCGTAAGACAATACTTATTTCCTAAACTAATATGTCTAAGCATCATCTTTCATCTCTAATTTTGATGGTATTACATTTCCTTCCATTTTTGACAAAGATTCATCTATAATGATCCTTATTTCATAGAAGTTTGATTGCAAAAAAATCTTATCATCTTTCATGAATTACCATGCTACAATAATCATTTCTGAAAGTATATTTTTGGGCTCCTGAAAATATATGTCACGCTATTATGGCATCATGATTAAAAATATAATACCATCAATTCCAATGACAGCTTTATATTGCTAGGTATTGGAAATTGTATTGTATATTTTACAAATGAATATTTTTCATAATCTCAAGTATAAGTGCGACTGATTATATGTATTCCTCAATTGCCAACTATCAGAATATGATAATAGACATCAATACTTTGCATTGACCATTGTTCTGCTACTAAGAATGAAAATGACACATTATCCGAAGTTCCCTACCGTTCCTTCCCTTCTTTACACTTTTAATTCACCATTATCAGAATAAATGTCAACAATACTACTTGAGTCGATACTTACAAAAGGAAATCTTGTTCCCAGCATGGATTCGGCCCCTTCACAGTAACTGTTGTCGACTTGACGTTTTGTAGTTTGAGCGTCACATAAGTGTTGAATTGTTGTGCTAAAATTAGAATAAAATAAAAAAAAATATTACTTATGTCATATAACAAACGAATAAATTATTATTCCGTTTGCCTCACGTTCAATTAACGAAATTCTTTCACTCGTAAAATTCATTACGTTTCACTTCCTTCGTGAATTGAATTTTATTCTTGTTCATTTTCTCCTGTTATTTTAGAACAGTCACTAATTTTGGAATTGGCCTCAATGAACAAATGATGACACTACGGGGAATAATCGACCCGACACAGCGCTTTTGACGTCAGTCGTTTCTCGTACCAAAGATAAACCACATTGGGAAAAAAAAAAAAATAATAAAATGATCTTTTGTTACATCTACAAATATACCGGATAGCTTAAGGGCTAATTCCATCCGAGAATATGTGATGAACTTGAGGAAAAGAAAGAAAAATATCCTGCTCCAATTTTGCAAAAAATCTGCGTCAACAAAAGAAAAAAAGAAATTCCAAGTTAAACTGAGTAGTTTGAGAAATACATTTAGAAGGTGAAATTGTGTGGAAATGAGTGGAGTTTGAATGTATATAGTCAGCCAGTACTGTTAGGTAATGTGGTGCCATTTCATACCGAACAATGTTGAGCATTACAAGCACGTAGACGCTATAAAGTGACAATATCTTGGCATACACTTGCATGTCGTCTCGCTTATATTCTAAAGCACCCATACATATATAATAAGTTGTCTCACATCCACGCCTCAAAAACTTGTCGTCAAATAATAAAGTCTTCATTCATATTCGTTTTTATTTACGTTGGAATGAGATGTTTATTGTACACTAAATATTTTATGAGACTGACAATAAACTTTGCTATATAACATGTCATTTGATATTGTTTGCCAAAATTCAGTTTTTAAACTTTTCATCATGTAGTAAAAAAGACATATTGACTTTGTCGCGAATATCAAATGAATGATGTTCAATCTACAAATTCTATGATTCTGTAATCGTATATAATAAAAATGTTAGCATTGGTTGTAATGATATGTTGATTGAGATTGTACAGCTTTATTCTCTATCTTTACCATTGTAGACTTTGTAGTCACGCCCAAAACACCCATAAACATTTTGAATTGAAACAATTGAATTTGCAGCGTGACTTTTCATAAATCACTTGTATTTTAAAATATGTTGTCTGTATTTTTCACTTATATATGTGTATTCAAAAAACGCTACATCATTATTCTGAAATCAGTTGGAAGAATTACAATTCCTTGGTATTTTTGGTTACAGTGAGGGTGACCAAAGAATTGGTATATTTCATTTAAACTTTCTGCTCACCAGAAGGGCATTTCTATATAATGTTAATATGACCAAAGTGACAGCGCCGAAAATTTGATTATTCTGGTAAAAGCATTTATATATATTTTACAACTTATAGTGTTTTGAATTCATAACAGCATATGATGAATACATATTTGTTTTCACTGTGAATTCAAGTGTGTCGCTTTCAGAACTTTAGGAAATGTATCAAAAACCACTTAAGCTTGGATTTGCAGTGCTTTTTGCCATAATGATTAATATAGATCTAATCCAAAAAAATATAGATGTCAGTTGGATGAATGGACAAAGTGGATACACCATTTTCTGAATTCATAAGTAAATATTAAATCTAAACGAGTGTTAATTTTGTATCCATTTTTAAATTCCAATTAACAAGTAAAGAGTGCACACAACTATTATTGTGTTGTGCTAAACTGTGTTTATCTGTGAAATTAGTTGAAATGAGATTTTTAGTTCTTTGTAAGAGATGTGATGATATTCCCGATAAGAAGATATAAATGAATAATTCAAATTTTTATTATATTCACTGCTTTTCACATCGGGATGTAAATCGATGGGATAAGTATATACTGAAAAGAACTTTACTCTAAGCCTGTATGATCAACTTTGGACGGAATATTTTTTATTTGATTTCCATCAATAGGTTTGAAATGTTCAAATATAGATATCTATCGAATAATTTTACATGTCACGCAAAAAATATTACTTAATAGACATTTGGGGGAGATTTCGAATACGAAATTCATAAAGGATAGATCCAATTGATCCAATTTTAAAAGGTCCAATAAGAATTCCGACTAATGATTTGAATCAATAAATAATTGTATCTTCTGTAGTGCTATGACTCTCTGTTCTTTCATTACAATGAGACTTGCATGTAAGGTACAATTGCAATTTATGTACTTGTTAGAGGAACTGGAAAAAAATACTATCAACTCAATTGCCGTGAGATAGACTGTGGGGTGATTGTGACTAATCACTTGGACTAATCGAATGTTAATTATGTAATTGAAAAACTGTATAGGGAGCCATACATTCTTATGGATCCGATCATAAAAAAACATGCTAATGCTCTGGTCGAATTTTATATTTCCATATATTACTAAAGCTTGAAGTTGCCTTCTTCTGCAACAGAAGGATTCCAAAACTGCTTGAAATAGTAATTTAAAAGCTGTTTACTTTAGTTTGACGACATGTTTTTGAATGTTGCGCTTTTATAAGGAATTATCTACGATGATGAAAAGTACCGGGTAGTCATTCACCCGGTCTCACTATTTCCTGATTAAATCAGAAACCATTGTTCAACCCAGAATGAACTTTATATATCAACAGATAGTTGAATTTGATGATACATTACCTTGGACACCAACAAATCTGGCCTTCTTAACTGCAACAAAAAAATTTTAAAGAACATATTAGACAATTTATCATCACTTGAATATTTAAGAATATATATTTTAATATAAGGATATAAATAAATTCGATAATATACATCAATGAATGCTCGAAGTTTCATTTGCTTCGGCAAATCATTGGACATGTTTCATTTGGGGAAATAGGTAGTATACTTCTAGTCACTGCTCAATCAATCATACTACAGTAAAATACTAACATGGATGCAACCAACTCCACAATATTCATGAATTTCGTCTCGAACTATTTTCCCTTCATTTCGTACGTGATTCGAATACATCCATAATTTCGCAAACAATATTTCTCATTGCCCATGAATTATTTACACAAATCAAATGTTGGCAGAGAGAAAGATTTTTCCATTAGTGACACCTTCATACACAGGTTGTGCTTACACACTGTCAAAAGACATTTATTAAATGCAAATAAAAATGAACAGACAGAAATAGTCGAGGCTGACAAACAATTTATTTCCAATCAATTATAAATTGATAAACTGTACAATATTCGAGCATGTGTAGTTAATCCACCCCATGCGTTCCAACACGTTATAGAAATTCATCCATGAAAATAAAATTTTTGTGTCCAACTTCTAACTAGATCCACAGTCAGATTCAAACAATCATATACAAATGGTGTAAACTTGCCATACACTTACTATCGTAGTAAATACCACAAATAAAAATTCGCGTATCTCAACTTACTAGGTGGATATCTACTAATTTTCAATAAACTTTGTGCAACCATTTTCCCAAGAATGGAAACTACATTAAACTGGGACGTTGTATCGTTGAACGTTGTATCCAACTTCTCAAGTAAACATTTACAATACATCAATTACATCTCTGCTACTGTAAGCGGAGAACTATTTCTGCCAGTGAAATAGGAACTCAAATCTAAATGTTATACGAAAATAATTATACCTCAAGTTTTCATGAAAATCCATCAAATATTTGATGCTGTCTGTCCCTTCTAGAATCGAATCTAATTGGTATATGGCAATTGTTCATCTTCCCTTTCATACTAAAAACTTACATACCAAATTGAAAGTATTTCAATTCTGCTGCTGTTGAGATCAATTGACTTGGTCTCAAAACATAAAGATACGAGAATATTAATCAGAATCAAATTTCCGCCTGATTCAATACTTTTCATATCACTGCGTAATACAAAGTGGTACATAAAATTTCGTTATACAAAGAAATGAAGATCAATCGCAGAATATGTTGATAAAGTGAAGCATACAGAAAAGAGATGGAGCTTGTCGCAGATATTATGAAAACACTGACGCCTCGTTTCCCACTAGCTGACGTCATCAGCTAGGGAATTATATCCCTTTCAAATGCGCCAACGCCTTTCTGTCTATTGTCTCTTGGACCGTGCCTGTCCCGCTTCGTTCATAACATATATACTGTCAAGTTACAAGTGCTCAACTTGTGTGGATAGTATTCACGTGTGTATTCATACTCGAAGGCTCTCTTAGGAATATGACGAATCAGACAAATGCATGTGGCCTGGTTATTTGCCGCTTTGAAATATTTTTTCATTATTATTCATTCCAGTCGATCTTAAGTCATTACTTTACGAGATAAACTTTCGACGGGTAGAATGAGTAAACTAACAAACTCAAAAACAGGAAAGTAAAACATTGCAATATACAATTCTCGTTTACCAGTTAATGAATTGAATGTGAAGTTGTTCGAATATAGTTTCAGACAGTATCTATAATGAACAATAATTAGTTAGTAGAGAATCATCCACACTGCAAATAAAGTAAAACAAAAATTAAAAAATGTTGAGCATATAACACAAGTATATATGAAACTGTTGATACTTATTACATTGTAAGCAGAGAATGTACAGCTCATGAGGTACTTTCGAAACACAGTGCCTTCATCACTGTGCAGACAACTTGAACCACCCTCACGCTTCACTCTCAATAGAAACGAAATAAAAACCTTCAGATCCTTCAAAATTGAACAGTAAGAATGTTTTTATTCGAACGATTTGAAGAAAATAATGTTCATCATGGATGAATAGAGTCAACTGTATTTGTATCCTCTTATTATGGATTATCAAAGATTTCATATTCATGAACAATATGTATACTTTCATAAAAATAAAATTAGAAATTGAACATGAAAATTCCTTAAACAATTATTGTATGTGTGATATGTATTAATAATGAATTCAGTAAGATGAATGTCGTATATATTTAAATCATCTTGACGTCATGTTGAATCAGAGGAATGCAAAGACATTTAGCATTTCATGAATATATACATATTTCTATCATATTCACGTCATGAAATGAGTTCATAATAATGTACCTAAATGGCATAACATGTATGCAAATATATAACGCATCACGTTTATTGAAAAATATCATATTTACGTCATATGGCGTGTCATCATGCGTTTATGTCAAATGTACATCAAGTTTACCACATGACGTGACCGAGAATTTTTGCCGGAGTGTGCACCGAGTACATCCGGAACTACCCGAGAACGAAACATTGCATCCTGATACCTAGCAAAACGCTTGGCACAGGCAATTTTTTTTGTAGCTACGAAATTGGTTTCGCTATAGAAAAACGCAAAAAAAAATAATAAACCCCAAATTTTTCTTATACCACGTCTTAAAAACCATTATTCAATATCTTTTCACTCTGACTGAACAAATTCTATGATTCACCTTCATTTCCATGAACATAAGATTATTTTTCATGAATATAAATCAAAGTATATAATTTTGTTAACGTTAAATTAACTTTGGTTTAGAACGTCTAGTATACAGTATTGTTCAAGTTATATTTGAGTCATTGAATAACAACATACTGTAAATAAAAATTTGCTACTATATAATATCACAGACTTTTGTAAATATGATGTCAGTATGACGTGAATCTATGTATGTGAGCAAACGTTATGTCGACAATGTGATGACAATCATGTGTAAATACATTCACGCAATAGTCAGTAAATAATTTAAATGATATCATAATGTAAATATGAAGATGTTATGTATGAAATTGTGTGTTCATCAAACTCGTGTTCTAAATGATACGTAAACTGTCATATAATGCGATCATTTGTACGATCATCATGATCATCACGATAGTCTATCTGAGTGTGGTTTCATGGTGTCGTATCAGTTTCATACACATGTCAAATTAATAACTGATCGATTGAGCTATATTTCATGTAACTCGAGAGGTACCAAAATATATAAAATGTATACTCTCAGTGAAACCAGAAGTTACAGAATGATGAATAACTGCAATTTATCATGTTTGAAAAGTGTATCTCAAAATAATTCTTTCTACATTTTGGATTGTGTTAATTTTAAATACATAATCCTAACTCTCATCCCTACACAGTCACTTCTATTTGAAAAACTTGGCGATGGCATCTCGAAAAAGTGGAGCATCTTAACTATATGAACATGAGATATTATTTAAATATTTAAGTAAGTCACAATTTACGAAATATTGATTTCTTATAATACTGCAAGATGGACGGTGATGACTAATTGAATCGACTGTAAAACGTGTCTATGACGAAATTATACGTCATTCTCTATAATCTTTAGAAATATACAAGACAAAAGACAAAAGTACCCAGAGAGCTTAGTGAATAGAAGCACCAGAATGGATTTCTAAGAACTGCCATGCAAAACCGTTTTCAGGCAATTTGTTTAGAATGAAACTTTGTAAATAAATATATTTATCTATAGATGAAATTTTGGAACACTCATAACCTCACTAAATTTGAAATAATTGACTTTGAAATTACAAATTTTCACGTGAGATACAGGAGATAGAATAACAGTCTACGAATGATACCAAAAAATTTCTGGAATTTTTGATTACACGATTTTTGAAATATTATATTGAGAAACATCATATTCTTCATAAGCTTTTGATGCTGAAGCAGTCTCCATGTGTCTTTGTACGGTCGGTACATCAGTGTGCATCTATCGAGATGACTAACCTATGCATGTATGAGTTCGCCAAATGGGACTCCCCCAACAATAAGTATTTACCCTAAGAGCAGGAAAATACATTCAACAATGCGCAAGTCTCTTCTCTTACATAATAACTGACTTCCCAGAGGTGCTGCCGACGACAATTACTTCAAGGAGATTATCGCTGATTCAAATCCAACCTGTATTCAATATTTTCCTTTGGACTTATCTGATTAATTTATCAATTTGACACATTGAAAGAGAGAGCTTGTTATACACTGAAAGAAGTATTTTTGCTTTTGGTATCCAAAGAATTACCAACCAATTTTCTTATGGAAAGAATACTGGAATAACTTCAGCAAGAAACTTCAACTTATGTGACTATAGTATACGACTTGATGTTGTTATATCTTACATTCTCATACTATACCAAATCGTAACTTTCCCCGCGTGTTTTACCGTGTGTGTATTACTCAGATACATATTTACTACATAAATAAAGTGAAGTTATGCGGCGTTTTTATCTCAATGTTGGTATTTTTACTACAGCAATACCAAGTGTTGCTGTGGTAAATAAATGTATCTCTCTATTAAGAAAACTTTGATATCCGTACTATAGGAATACCAATCTTACTATACAAGAGTAAGAAATGTTCCGGAAGGAAAAATACTGTTTTTTCAATGTACATCTATATTTGTTTTATGTATTGTTGTAAAATATCATTGAATATCATTTAACTTTAACCAATTTTAACTCAAATTTCTCGATCATGGAAAAATAGAATACAATATAATTCTCCTTTTATTGAGTACACGTGTAGTGTTTCTACAGTCAAGTTCCGCAGCATTGTTTTAACATCTATAGTATTGGGATGATAAAAATTGTAAAAACTTTCAGTAAAGAATGAAAAATCCGTAGCGTGTGTATAGAGAATGGTTACATACATTCAAATATTATATATGTATACATGCATATGTGTGTTGTAGAATGAATGCAATATGATGCAACACCACAATCTCATTCTTATTCCGTCATGTCTATGCTGAAAGAGTTTATAATATAAACACCTAGTTGCGAAGCTACTTTCATTATATATGCTTATAAAACGTCTTTACACTCGATTCATCGCCTCCGCCCCTCTGTCCCCAGCCCTGTTTCCTCCACATTGTCAACAGGTTTATCACAGAAAGTGGATTTTTCAATAGCGAATAAGGTATGTTCATGGTTTGAGAGCAAGTTATGGCAAAAAAGTACACACGAATCAATTTTTTTTCATTTCTATCTCTATATACTGTCTTATGAAATTTGCCAAACAGTTCCAAGCACACACGATGCTAGAAATAAAATATAGATTTCTAATAATTGTATTCAGAATATATTGTTCGTTGATGTTCTGATACATTAATGAAATTAATTGTTCGTAGAAAATTATTAGTCTGGTATAAAAATCGTAATGAGTATAAAATTTTCTTCCTTGAACATGTGAGGAAAATGCTCTCATATATGTTCCAACAAATTAATTGATTTTGCCCGCCCTAGTACTAGCTAATTAACTTACGTGAGCATTGCTTGTATAGCAATATAGGAAGATGCAACCTATGTGGGTAAATATCTATATAACAACATATATGCCATGTATGTACAGGTATTTAGGTATATTTAGGTGCAATCAAGAGTGAAAGAGCATGTTATATCAAATTATAAACTTTTTTGCGATGTGATGAAAATTTATACTCATATTGAGTTGCCCTGAATTCGAATTCAAAAAAATTCCTGAATGAAGAACAGTTTTATTAATATTGAGTTCAAAATCACTGGACAACTCATCTCAAGTTCGTTGAATGATTTATATTCAACAAAATCAATTTTTCGAATGAAAAAGTTCGTTATTTTTTCACGTATTGATATCAACATGTTACGATACATTATGAAGTGTTGGATAATATCAAATTAACGATGAAATTAATTTGGAAAAAACCATTACGAAAAATATCTACTTGTATTTTGATCTTCATTAATCAACTTTATTATGTACACAGATTGTTCTCTTTACATACACCATGTTTAAATGTCACCAAGATGCGAAACGCAGCAAGTTAAATTCTAAATTTAGGATCACACAAAACATGGCGATATACATGCACAATATTACACACCAACATCTTTACAGTGATATGAAACGAATGAGCCATGTAGTTGTTCGACCTTACAAAAAACGATATTAAAGCCAATATGGCACAAAGTTCATTCTACGTGACTCAACATCCAAAGTGGAACTATTTTCAAACAGAAAGAAATACCAGATGCTGACAAAGCCAATTTTCCAAGGCAAGCTTTCGCCCAAATTAGCAAAAAAAAAAAAAAAAACTAAAGCTACAAACTTTTCTCAACACGTTTATCGAACCTCAACACAGATCGATGTCGCCAAGAAATTAATTCAAGTATTATTCTATTCACTTACCACATGAAAGGACATGGTTTTTATCTCCAAACAAAGAGGGAAAGAGAGACGTATCAAAATAGGATGAACTGTATTAGAAACCAGAACAATCTAAATGTTTTACAGTGACAGTCAGTTATTGTAAATACATATGTGATTTGTATGTCAATTTTGTTCTAATATTTATATACTTTACATTTGTTCATTTCGCTTCAATGTTTTTTATAGTTAAGTTTACCTGATGAATATAATGATGGGAATTGATAACATTGCACTGAAAGATATGAGTGTGCAAGCTCATCGTGGTGCAAAACGATTAGTTATTGAACGATGGACACCGTGTGATATTGTTATTGTTGCAACTAATCTTGATGAATGAATTGCAGTTCCATGTACTTTCATATAGTACAAAGTTGCTGGACATGATGATATTTGAACATATTTTCATTCTGAGGAAATAGCTGGCATCGAAATAGAAATAATTTCAATAAAAAAAGTAAACATACACACAAAACACGCCAATGTTTACTGTCGTGAAACTCACAAGTGCGTCCCTGACCTGTACATGAAGGGTTCAACTCACACCTGTTCATGATAGTAAAATCAATAGTGCGCACGACGCACAATAAATAACAAGAAAAAAATCATTGAAACTATTTTACCTGACAGTATTAAAACATACTATACCTCTATATCACAGTAACCTATAACAACTATTGATCTGTTCAATGAAATACTAACTCTGCAAATGAAACTGAGCAAAGCGGTATTAATACATGAATTTTACAGTCGATAGATAAGATTAATTTTCACTAAAATATAGATGAATAAATGAAAAAAAAAAAAAAAACAACATTCTAGAAAAGTTTCTAACATATGTCTGCAATTATATTATCACACAACTTGCCAATGCAGGTTGAACTCTTCTGTGTAGGTGGGGAGTGAACTGTGTGGAAGAGAAGAGAATCGAGCGAGGGTGGCGGTATATATATATACGTAGGAGGGAATGACCCCGTGCGCTGGGTTCAAACCCTCCGGAAAAGATCCAGTTTGTGGCTTTCGCACTCATATCCTGTAATAATCTACAATAAATCTATCAGTACTTCAAAATCCTTCTATCTTTCACATTCCATTCCCCTTCAATTCTCCATCGTTAGATCCATTTCATTTATTTCGTTTTGATATTGCATATTATTTATTGTTAAGTGTTGACAGCAATCATCTAGAGAAATTAGTGGTTTTCTACATATTTCTATCACCACGATATTTTATTCTTTCGAATAAATATAAAGAACATTTCTCACAGAGTCACTCAACCCCTAATGTATACAAATATATTTATTGTTACGTGTCTCTGGGTAATATGACCCTATGTTTTGTCAACAACTCATCCAGACATCAACTGTAATCGCAATGAGAATCGTAGATTGTCTCTAGTAGGGTGGAAGTAAAGAACTTTGTGCATCTACAGAAAGACGAAATAAAACGAAAACAAAACAAAGTAATCCATACAACAGATTGACTTGGCAACGACCTGAAGTAACCCATTGCTACCATACCATCAAGAAAATCCTATCATACTTACACCCTTTCTAATCACATTAATAGTTAAATAAATGAAAAATTGTAAATGAACCAAAATTCAAATTTATCCATTTTGTGTTGCAATTTATATTCTAAATAAATTTAAATTACTCACCGGTAACGCTAAGGAGTGACATTGTAGAATATGACACGATAATTATTTGTAATCGGTTCACTGAAATCACTCGACGAATGTTTTTCGTTCTTTCATTTGCGATTCGGGGGAGAAAAAAAAAACAATATGATGAATGACACGACTTATATATACATAGTTATGAGATAATCACGTGTCTTAATTGTATACTTGAAAAACTATACATAGACACGTTTCAGTAGAAAAAAAGATGAATTATGCAGCGAATGAGAATATAAAATAGAAAAAAAATTACACGGGTTTGTTCACATGTATCCTTCACTTGATATTCACAATTGTTATTTTCGGCAGTCGCAAATGATACTGTATTGAACGTTCAGAATGGTTATAATTCTTTCACACATACAATATCATGCACGCGCGTTAGAAATATCTCTTCAAAATTCTACTCTGTTTCAGAAATCAATGCACAAAAGTGTAGGTTTGTTAGGTGTGAGTCAATTCAGCACCCAGATATTTCCTATTCAACCCGCACTGTTTTTGAATATTTATGTTATTTATTTTTTTCTCCAATTTCTTGTATTCTGAAAAGAAACTAGGGTGAGATTACATCCTTTTGAAATGTTCTTTCCCCGCCTGTTCTTATATTAAGTGCAAACTGGACTCGTTGCAAATCTAACTGTTGTTATAGCTTGACGCATTCATATATTTTGCTCATTAAATGCTCTTGTCTTCGCAAGTTTCTGCCGTTTATATTTCATAATATTGTATTCAAGTTACAATAATCTGTAACTAATTGAAAAAAAAAAAAAAAAATCGGCATGAAGATGTTCTCTATTTTGATTCGTTGTGAGCACGATTATTCAGTACAGCCATAGCTACTTCAAACTCTGTTCGTTTGCAAATTTGACACGTTGCGATCTCAAGTTTTCATTCAAACTTTACTGTTCGGGTTGTGAGATCAACTACTCAGACACATTCATTATATATTTGAATTGTTGTAAGTTCGATTCTTTAGAATTTTAATTATAAACTATCACATAAAACAATTTTAATAGTCATATATGCCAATCCGGTGAACCACTATCTACCCCAATTAATACCATGCGTGGTAATAATATGATGAGAAAAAACGTAGTCTGAAACGCGTGCGAATACTCGCACATACACTCATGCACCCACTCGCGTCTTCAGCGGCGGCGTTGTCGTTAACGTCGGCGGCGGTGGTGCTTGCATCGACTTGAGGGGCTGTTGGTCACGCGCAACGACGGCGTCCCGTGCGCTTGCAAGCCCGTTCTCGCGTGTACCGCATATAAGACAGCGCCGTTGCACCGACATCGCGGCAGCATAAAATATAATACACAATCATTATAACGGCGAGTAGCGTAACGATGTTTTTACCTATATTGTAACAGTCATTATTAAGAGATAATAATCCTTCACGTAACATCATACACTTTTTCATTATAAAAACTCTCATCTGACAATTGATAGTGTATAAATAACTATTGATATATTTCCAATTATAATTTGGTCCTGGTCCTAAAAAGGCCCGTGTGCCGCTGCATCGTGACTCTGTCCTTATTAACATAGCGATATACCCAGACAAGAATAATGTACTTTCAGGGTTTTATCATCCACATATCATCGATACACATAGCTTGGTTGTCTTGGAGTATGACATACAAAAGCATTTCCGGAAACCTCCAAGCTCAATTTGATTGCAGTTTAATACCGATCCTTTGCCGCTATTTCTTCTTTTTACATACATTTATATGAATGAACTTTTTTGGTTTTCTTGCATCAATAAGTGTAGTCATCATCCCTATTAACAGAAGCTCTATTATTGAGACTTCCTCGTTAACTTCAGCCGTATGTACATATTGATGGGTATCAATAAATTCATCTTGTGTCTTCCTCTTTACTGTTCTTCTGCTTCCCGTTTTTCTTCTCCTTCGTCTACCGCCTTCAACCCTACTTCAACACCAACACCACTAACACCGGTGACGTTTTATTGTCGACAATAATGAAATATTAATGAGAATTGTCAGTGATGAAAAAAATTCTGAAATGTGCACTGATAAAAAGACCTAACGTACTGCGAGGATACGCGCGCTGACCATTCTCGAGCACTGTTCAGCAGACAGAGACGCCTCCGACACGCCGCCGCCATCTTGCTACGTCAACGATTGTACACAGCGCCGGCGCTAGCATTGACCAAGCTTGCTACCCCCTCAATCCTCTCCATACACCCTATATGATTCTACGATAGAACGTCGTCACTCCGATTCCAAGGTGTGTACGTGTACGCAACTCATTTCATCCTAAACAGTCTCACCTCCCCTACTCGCCGCACAATAGTGACGTAGTAGTAGGCCACTCGTACAGACTGAGGGACGATGAATAGGGGAGATATGTAGCTGGAAGGAATAAGCTTGCATTCATGACATACTAGCTAGTTATGTTCATGAAGCAAAATGGGAACATTCACTAATTTATTTAACGTTTTGATGTTAATCAGGCCAGGAAAGTATATCAGGATATTTCTCAGATATATAACAACAAAAGTTGAGTTAAGAAAATTTAGCTGAAACCCCTCACTTACTTTCAAGCAGTATCAAACAATATTCATTATGTTTTAATACACAACCAGTTACTGTGATGATCTTGGCTGTTGTGAAGGTTGGGGAAAACGTTGATCTTTCACTCATGACAATTACAGATTTATATACACGCGAACATGTTCAGAACTTTCTTCGTGAAGGATAATTATATACATCATAATTCCGATGCTTATGGGGTTCTAGGTGCATTTAGTTTAACTTCAGAAGACATGTCTCAAGTTAATGAAGAAGATCATATGACTTTTGTTCCAAAAAATCTCAATATTACCAATGTATGTAATAACATGAATATATTTCAATTTGAAAACAAGATGTTGCAATTTTATTCTTTTCGATGAGCATGTTATCATCATAAACAACTCACCGTGAATTCGTTCAGATTGCAAAGTGGTAATAATTTTTGTAATAGTCATGAATATCTGGGTAGTATCACACTAATTGTGACGTTGTGATATCCTTTGCTAGGAATTCAGATAAAAATTTGACGTGAAAAAAAAAGGCATTATTGGGGATGGAAGTACCACTATGTGTCTGACCAAGTTCCATTTGGACTGTTCATAATGATATTGTACTTTTTTTTTCGTCAAGGTGAATATATGCATTAGTTGTATTGGTGTCATTATATCGATTTGTAATGAAGCGATTGACAGAATTCTGTGGTATTAAAAACATATTACAAAAATTTATGTTAATGATCACCGTCTTTTTATCGACTGACACAACGCCCATTCAGTGCTTGCTTTGTTTATAGAAATTGTATCTCGTTGTTTTGGCCGTTTGATAATTTGGATTTTAGACAGTTTAGCTGCAAAACATCAAACTCAAACATGAGCATTCAAAAAGGTAGAATCTACCAATGGAGTAACTATCAGTCAACGATCAATTAGAAATCGTTAAAGGGGTATAACCATCGATGTTTTATCCATGATCGATAAAGCAGGAAACTGTAATCTGATGTTTTGAAACATACCCGTGGAGTGTAGCCTTATCGACAATTGGGGTGTCATAGAAACCTTCAGTACCTGCTCTGTACGAATCATACAGTAGACTCTGTAATTGTTATTTTTCGTATGCATATACACACATCTATCTATAAATCATACAAAATGCCAATATTATTAACAAAACTGTTATCGTCATGTAACGGTGTGTTTCACCGTAATAATGAAAATGACCATTATATATCATTTCCATCAAGTTATTAACGAATAATTAAATACCTGGAATTTTACACAATTGAAAAAATGTATGTGAAGGTATCTGCATACTGGCGTAGTTTATACCAATCCGATCATTAGCATTCTTCAATAATTGTAACAGGATTGGACAACTTCAATTCAACCCGATGCAATGGAAACTAATCTAATATATAGAAAGCAATAAAGAATGAAGAATTAAATATACGCTAAAAAAGTAACAACAAAAAACGAATAAGTGTATCTAAAATGTTATTTATATTTGTATACAGGTAGTGCTATCTACTGAGACAATCGTCGGTAGGTTAGGGAGTTTATTTGTATACATACGCACACAATTATGAAAGTTTTTACATGAGTTATATGAAGTATATTTTTTAACATATATAACGAATATAGCCAATCGTATAACTGCGCGCAGTATATCTTTCACTTTCTGTGAATACGATTGGTCAAATACACTGTTCCTTATTCTCCCTTCTCAATTCTCTGTATTCTATATTTTCTCTCTATTGTGTACAGACCCTAAAAGCATCAAACATGTCTACCAATGTCTACCGTATACGGCTCTAGTCCGCAGTCTTTATTAACTGTGTGTTTATTATTTGTCAATAGCGAAATGTTGAAATTATGACAACTAAATTATAACGTGATTGTTGTCATGGTGATTAATGTACGCCAATGTTGAGTACTGTTCACCAATCACCAACTTTCACGAAAGCAAACAAATCTGTGAAAAAAAAAATACGCACTGTATGTAATTATTAAATTTGTTGATCATTGTCGCAATCAAAATATAAGTCATATATCTTCACTGTTCTTTATAGATTCAACATCAAAATCAATAATCATAATTTATATATATATATATATATATAAATATATGAAAAAACGTGAATGGTAAAAATTTTTTTTACGTTAAGATAAAAAGAAAATATAGAACTGACAATATGACTGATGAATCGAGCGTCCGTGTTGCAGTGCGGTATGTAAAAAAAATAAATAATATAAATACAAATCAATACTTTTGTTCATTCGATGAATTCGTACCTCAGTCATTTAATTAGAAAGATTATTTATCGTTTTGAAGGATAGGTATTGAATACTTGGATATGTAGATGTTTTTTCGTTTTTTTCATTTTTTCATTCTTATTCTTTGTCTTACTGATGATTTGTATTTATGAGTGTTGAGTGTGGGTGGATGGAAGAATTAATCAACCTTGTACGTGGTCCATGAACATAAGGTTTTGCCGCATTGTTGTATAATTAGTGTGAAGTCACGCACATTAGTTCTGTATTATATAAATTATTCCATATTGAATGAAATTGTTCATTGATTTAATTGTCAATTTTTATTATTGGAATTTTTCTCACTCCTATACTCGAAAAACATGACAGTGGGGGGGAGTCAATAGAAAGAATGAACAGCGTTCTCTGGAATCTTAACAGTGTCTTAAGTGGGCGTGGATATTTATGAATTCTATCATTTATGGTAATTTTATTAGTCAAGAATAACGATGAATTCACTTTGAACATCATTGACGCCAAATGTGTTACATCGAAAAAACTATTGAATATATTGAGTGACATAATGCGTGGATGAGATGATATGATTATGAAATACACTTAAACTTATGCACTTTTAATATATTAGTTTACAAAAATCCTTTTTGAAATAGTTCATTGGTTCCATTTATTTTCTTACAAAAATACTCGCCATTTTCGAATTCTCTATATCAAGTAATTCAGTTCCATTATATAAAATTATTTGGACAACTAAAGTATCACTGTAGCATTATTACAGGCGTACACAATTTAGAATCTGAACATGTTTTATTCTCAAATCATAGACAGTTAAAAGTTATGTTGAGAACTTTAAGATGGTATGCTTCTCTGCCAAACAAATTTTCAAATAAACTTGTGATTAACTGATTTCTAAGAATTCAAATTCAAAATACCCTTATATTTATTCTTCAAGGTTTTTTCTTAATTGCTTGTTGATGAACTTTCAGGATTCGGCCTCAAGTTGCGCGTGAAGTAATCGACATGTGTCGAATATGCACTCAAGTACCAGCAGGCGAGCCCCAAGTATTTTTAGGACCAGATAAAGCTTTCACGTATGATTATGTTTTTGATACTGTTATTGGACAAGCCGATATTTATGAGAGTTGCGTTGCACGACTTGTTGAGGGTGCATTAGATGGTTATAATGCAACAGTATTGGCCTATGGACAAACTGGATCTGGTAAGACCTATAGCATGGGCACAGGTTTTGATGTTGAAGTTGAAGAAAATATCGTTGGAATAATTCCAAGAGCGATTAAACATTTATTTGATGGAATTGCTGAAAAACACGAGAAGGCCCGAGAACGCGGCTATATGCCACCTGAATTTAAGGTGAATGATGCAATTTATTTACTCGATAAAACACATGATAGAAAACAAAAATGGTATTTCCAAATTCGTTTAATTCAATAATGTTATAATTAATATAAATCCAGATAACAGCACAATTTCTGGAGCTTTACAACGAAGACTTGAAGGACCTTTTAGAGCCAGGTGGACCTCGCGGTGGCGCAAGAATACATGAAGATACAGCGGGTAATATTCATTTAACTGGCGTTGAGCCACGAATAGTGACAACTCCCGAACAAGCATTGGAATATCTTCGATTAGGTGCACTTTCACGTACTACAGGCTCAACTCAAATGAACACTCAATCCTCACGATCTCATGCCATTTTTACTCTTTATATAAAACAACAGCGATGCATTAAAGTGGATGATCCCGACGCCGATGTGGATACAACAAATAGCGATCCAACAAATGAATTCGAAACATTAACAGCTAAATTTCATTTTGTTGATCTTGCTGGATCGGAACGTTTGAAACGAACTGGAGCAACTGGCGAGCGTGCCAAAGAAGGTATTTCAATAAATTGTGGACTTTTAGCATTGGGCAACGTAATCTCAGCACTTGGTGATAAAACCAAAAAAGCACTTCATGTTCCATATCGTGATTCAAAATTGACGCGATTACTTCAAGATTCGCTCGGTGGTAATAGTCAAACATGTATGATCGCTTGTGTTTCACCAAGTGATCGTGATTTTATGGAAACATTGAGCACTTTGAAATACGCAAATCGCGCCAGAAATATTAAAAATAAAGTTATGATAAATCAAGACAAGAGTTCACGAACAATTGTGTCATTGCGTCGTGAAATTCAACAATTGCAACTTGAATTACTGGAATACCGTCAGGGTAAACGTTTAGTAGGTGAAGACGGTGTGAATGATGCATGGCACGAAAACCAAATGCTGAACAGTGAAATGCAAAGTTTGAGAACGCGTGTTAAAGCATTATCAGAGACTGTAGAGGCATTAACAGCTAAAAATGCATTATTATTAGCTGAAAAAGCTGCTGGACATTGGGTATCATCAAGTGGTGATGGTTCCTCGGTAAATAATGAACAAGTATCCAGTCTTGTACTCGGTTATGTACAAGAAATCGAGGAGTTGCGTGCACGATTGCTTGAGGCAGAAGCAATGTATCAACAATTGAAAAAACGACAAACTCATGTACAACCGTCATCGAACAATTTAACTGATTTTCACGATTCTAATTCAGTTTTGATTGATGCCAAGAGAGAATTACAACGGGAGATCGAAACATTAGCTGTATTGAAAGATCATGAACGTATTGACGATGATGGTGAGGAAGAAAATACTGAAAATGGTCCAGAATTATTCAGTGATGATGAGTCAGATGAAGATAATACTGATCGTAAAGTTGAAGATGAGGAAGAAGCAGCGATGGGACGAGAGTTGGAAGCCCTCACGTCGGACATTGATGTTAAACAGAGACTCATTCAAGAATTGGAATTGTCACAAAAACGATTGCATTCGATGAAACAGCATTACGAAAACCAATTAACCCAATTACAAGCAAGAATACGGGATACTCAAGAGGAAAGAGACAAAGTGCTGTCGTCATTGCAACAACAATCGTCACCGCCAACGGAAAAAGTTAAAAAATTACGCGATGAATATGAAAAGAAGTTATCGTCAATGCAGAAAGAAGTACGATTATTGCAATCAGCAAAGAAAGAACACGCTAGACTATTAAAAAGTCAATCACAAAACGAAAATCGTTTACGTGGTTTACGCAATGAATTAGCAGAAATGAAAAGAGCAAAAGTTAAATTACTAAATAAAATGCGTGAAGAAGCACAACGACACAAAGAAAACGAATTGAGGAGGAATCGTGAAATAGCACAATTGAGAAAGGAAAGTCGAAAAAATGCCAATATGATAAGAACATTAGAAGCGGATAAGAGAATGAAAGAAGTTGTATTGCGAAGAAAACAGGAAGAAGTTACGGCATTGCGTAAACGCGATCGTGGCTTGAGTCAGAAAGTTGCTGGACGCACGAAAATTAAAGTAATGAATCCAAAATCACTGAAACAAAGATGGTTAACATTTGAAAGGACAATAACAAAACAGGCATTGGCTAAACAGGCTGCGGCTGAGACTGAAAGAGAAATGGAACGTTTGTTAGTCGAGAGAGATGAATTAGGAATGGACTTGGAGCGTTTAAAAAGAATACGAATGAGTTTAGTATCAATGAAAGCTGGAGGTGATTTGACAGATTATGATGAAGAGATTGATAATGTTAAGAGTAAAATAAGTTATGTGCAGGACAGTATTGCTGAATGTCAGAGGGATATGGTTGAAATGGGCGACTGTGATGGTGATGGTGAGCCAGGTGTTGAAGAGTTGATTGGTTCTATCAAAGGTGTGGACGAGGCACAATATTTGTTACAACGAATGTTGAATTTTACGGTTGAGCAGAGTTGTAATGCTGCGCAAAGGCAAATTGAAGTTAGAGATATGGAATCAAGATTGAATCAAGTTGCACAGGAGAGCGATGTTCAGCATCAATTATTAGAGCATGTACTGCGCGATCGTGATTTGTTATCATTGAGTAATAGAGATAATGCATTGGTATATAGCCCAACGAGCTCAAGGTCATCTTCACCGGACAAGTCAGTATTTCAATTTTGTATTTCTTTCTAACTATTCATATGTTGAGTAACTGAAACCAAATGATTGTATGCTTCATGAGAAGAGGATCCATTTTTGTTTGTTCACACCCATGGTAAACATGTCCTGAAGGAATAGTTGACACAAACGTATACAAAATTCGACTTTTAAACATCCTCTTGTACATTCTCAATTTATTCATTTGTATTTTATCAAATTGTCTCAAATGGAAAAGAAACAACTGAATTATTCACTTTTTTTTAGGCACAAACAACCAATTGGTTTCAGTTAGGCGATAAATTTATGCGTACACTTACTCCTATATATTTCAACCCATTTTTAGTAGCGAAAGTTACAGTCAAATGTCAGTCATGGAAGGCAAGGCAAAAAATAATAAAGTAAGGCGAAGGACAACCCAACCACAAGAGCTTCTCTATGGCGTCGGTTCTACTGTCGATGATACTTCGAAAGTGGATGAACAGAATCAAAATCAAACTCATAATCATCAATTGACGAGAGTGCCAAGCGCACCAGGAAGTTTAAAGTACGTTTTCCACCGAATTCAATATGTATTTTTATTATATTTGTTTTATTTATCAGCATATATATTCTTTATTTTAAAACCGTGGTGATATAATATCTTTAGGGGTTTAGTGTTGGCTAGAGGACAGCATAGTGGTGGTTCGCCAACGCTTACACGACGTGATAGCACATCGCCTCGACCATTGCGTCGTCCTATTCATCCAGGAGGTGGCTCAATGTAAGTGATAATACGTTTACTTCTCCCCTCTTGTTACTTATTTTATTTTTCATTTTTTATTAGTTTCTCTTGTCATATTTATTATAATCTGAATTCAATAATTTATATTGTGCGCCGTTTCACAAATTGATTGTAGAGTCACCAAGCACTAGAAGAGAGCATGACACACCCACACATCCCGCCCACGTTCATACTCGAAAAAATTTATTATTTTCTTTATTTTCGCCAATTTATTGTCGATGGATTGGAAAAATTTGTACATTTTTAATCTCAACGCAATCAAGTATGGGGTTTTCGGTGCCTGCTTATAATTGTCTTTATTTATCTATTATTCGCATTATAGTCTCATGTAAGCAAACTTTAATTTTTTTTTACTTATTAATTGATTTTTATTTAATTACATTGAAAAAAAAAGAAAAAACGAGAGAAGTTATTGATTCAACAAATTCTAACAATTAGACGATGTGATAATGGTCGCAAAATAATTTTTAATTTGTACTGGAAATAAAGTTTTATAAATAATCATTTCAAATTCATTTTTGTAATGAAAGTAAAAGATATTAATATATTGTAGTCTATTGAGGCTATCATTGACAATCTAATACTGTTAAATATTCAATGCATGGTGATGAAATCGAATCAAGCACTGCATGTTCGCATTAATCAAATACTAATTAGTTTATTGACACAATATTCAACCTTTTTTTTTGTTGTCGGATTAATCTTCTTCATTTAACTGCGTAATGTTTAACAATTGAAACTTAACATACGAAAAAAAAAAAAAAAACAAAACTCCCTCATAAATCAGGGAGCAAGTGGCACAAATGGATGCATCATCACCACCGGGTTCACCAACGATTTATCGGCGTTTCAATAGCCGTGAGGAGAATGTATTTTCACGTCTAACAGCTACACGACAACCATTTCAAATTGATTCTCAACCAACCAAGGGTATTATCTCACAATATCCTGGCAAGGTAATTTTCCAATCTTTAAAACCTGTTCTAAAACCCACGATCGCAAATAATATTTTATTTTTTCAAAGATACAACCAAGAGCACCGCTACAATGTACCCACATTGCTGAAGGTCACAGCAAGGCAGTACTGGCAATAGATGCAACTGGAAATTTATTATTCAGTGGTTCAAAGGGTGAAAATAAAAAAATAAATAAATAAAATTAAAAAGCATAAAATAAATTGAGTCAGGATATGTAATTTTTTTATTTTTCAAATTTCAGACCGGACTGTAAAAATTTGGGATCTCGAAACGGGCCTTGAAAACATGACACTTATTGGTCATCCAAATAACGTTGTGGCTGTGAAATATTCAACTACAAATCAATTACTATTCAGTGTTTCCGCGGCCTATGTCAAAGTTTGGGACTTGAGATCGTCGAATGCATGTATAAAAACATTATATTCATCTGGACAAACACAGAGTGGTTCATTATCTTTGTCAACTTCATCGAGAACACTTCAATTACCTGCTGGCGAGACAATAATCAATGACGTGGCACTAAATTTAGATGAACAAGAATTATATACGGCCACTAGTGATAAAGTTAGAATGTGGGATCTGAGAAAATTGACATACACTGGGCGACTTACTACACCACATACAGCAGCTGTTATGTGTTTAGCTGTTTCTGGTGATGGACGGGTTATAACCGGTAGCAAAGATCATTTAATCTCGCTTGTTGATACTAGCACTTCAGGACAATCTGTCAGTCTTGCCCCACCGCATTATGATGGTGTACAATGTCTTGCCACTAGTGGTCCTATGCTGTTTTCAGGTGTGAAATAATCTAAGCCACGTATCATAAGCTATTTCTTCGTTCTTTGATTTATAAATTTAATGTATAATTTATATTCAGGCTCAAGGGATATGTGTATAAAACGATGGGACCTAAGTCGAATGGAATTAGTCCAATCGTTGAATAATGCCCATAAAGATTGGATCCTTGGATTATGTACAATAAATAATGGTTCAGTAATGGTATCTGGATGTCGTGGTGGCATGTTACGTGCTTGGTCCGTCCCAAAAGATCAGTCTGGCGAGTGTGCATTACTTGGTGAAGTTCGGGCTCATGGATCAGCAATAAATGCTGTTGTAACTAATCAACAGCATATATTCACCGCAAGCAAGTGAGTCACAGTTTTTATTTATATTCCGGGGGTTGATGATGAGGGGATTGCATGGTTGATCACGGCGAGCGTGGACGAAATTTAAATTTAAATGAAAAAAACAAAAATTGGAATAATTCATTTGGTAATTTTCCTCTTTTTCTTTTTTTTTTGTTCCTTTTCTGATTGGTTGCAGCTCGGGTGAAGTGAAACTGTGGCGTATACCTGATCCTTTCCTGACAATGTCCATGTCCACAATGTCCATCTAAATCACTGTAACCATGTGCTTCATCGTATTATGTTGCATATATATTTTTTAAACGAATTTTCCTCACAGCCATATGTTTTTTTTTTGTTGTGTGTTTTGTTAAACTTTGCTATTAATCATATTTTCATGCGCTGTAATGTTCATGCATCACATTATTTATTTATTTTTTTTCCTCTCGCATGGACAATGAAACTGAACGAACAAAATAATAACAAATAAAAACCAAAAACACTACGCTAATCAACAATCCCAGTGATGGCACAATACGTTTTTGGAGCTATTGCAAGAGAAGTCTGCGACAGCCATTTCAACGTAGTATATCACTCAAGTGCTAACATTGCAATAAACGCAATAAGGACAACATCTGCAGCTATGTATCCTTAATTTGAATGTATATATAAGAATGAAATTCGATTGATCGCTATTGGCACGGTGCAACATTTTTGCAATAGTTAACGTGTGATGCTGTGTCTATGTGATTCTAATATACGAGAAATATCGTTCATTTCAGTGATTGATGAAAATCACTTTTTCAATTTATTTACTTGTTTTCCGATATTTTCTATGTGAAATCATTATTGTCAATTTACGCAGGACTGACATTTATATTCTAACTGGAACATATTATGTTGAAGCTTGTCTTGAAGATTTTTTTTCTCAGGAAAATGATATATATATATATATATATATATATGTATCGCGTGCAAGTATTCATGAACGCTATTCGGAGTTTCTCGTGTATCTGCGTACACAACAGAGTGGAAACCGTTAAACAGCCGTGCAATTAAAAATTAATTAGAGGAGTCTATTATTGATAACGCAAAATAAAAAGAAAAAGTGAGTTTGAGAATAAAATCTCACTTGATAATATTGTGCATTTTGATTTTAGTTTGACCCTATCGTGTTTCCCATGAATACCTCTCAATGTTTCAAAAGAAATTTTGGCATTATCTAACATTCATTTTATTATTCCATAGAAGAGCGAAGAATCGTCGCAATTATAATATTTTATTATCAGTACAAACAATAATAATAATTGATTAATACTGTACAGTTGAGCCTTCATTGTAGCCACAACTCCGTAACATTGTCAGGGTTGGTTGTTCAGTTTTCTTCTGTAAATAAACCATAAGTGAAAATTTTATATTACTTGTAATTTTTTTTTCTTTCACACTACTCCACCTATACCTCTTTTTCTTCTTGTGGGCCGACAATGATTCTTGGCCACTATCGTCTTCGCTATCCTCGGATTGACTGCTCGAACTGCTGCTTGACGATGAACTGGATGAGCCACTGGATGAATCACTTGCAATGCCTGTGTCTTCTTTAACGTCGATTGTAGTCGCCAATGTTGCAAGTTCTGGTTCTTTATCGCGAAGAACTTTTAACCATTTGCGCGACAATTTTGGCCGTCCGCGGACCTAAAAATATAAATAAAAAAATAAAACAGTAAGAAGCGTGAATTTAATGTATTCTATTAACTTTCTCACCGTTTTGTGCCAAACAACAGGAAAATTGGTACGTGAACAAAAATTTTGCGTTACTGCAATTGTCTCATCTAAATTTAAAACAACGTGCCACCAACCGCCGGGAACAAATACAGTCTCGCCTGGATTTTGTAGTACTTCTATAGGTAAACAGTCTTGTGGCCACGTTGGCAATTTAGTACGGGGATAAATAACGGAAAACCACGTTATTGCTTCATCACGCTGTTTACCACCCTCAGCACCGGTCACTTTTAATAATTCTCTTGGTGTATTCGTTGGAAATAAACACCAACGTTTATGACCGGAAATGAGCGCATTCCAAGCACTCGTTCCCAATGGATCAATATGAATCCCAGTACCTAAACATATTCATCTCTATAAATTAAGAGTTAAATTATGATGTAACATGTATATATTTCTTTCGTCTTTAATATGTTACCAGATCGCGCTGGTCCCATGACAAACCAACGATATGGCGGTCGTCTATGCTCTCCAGCATATTGAAATAGATCATCGCGAAAATATTGAGGAATGGCATAATCCTCCAATAATTTCCTTCTACGCGGATGTTCACCAAATGAACTATCAAAAATGTACAATGGTGAATCATCATCATTATTAATCATATACTGCACGTAATATTTCATTTTCATTTTTACACTGTAACCCTCGTTATCTTCACCACATTTAAATTTTTGGTTGCGATACTTTTTGGCTAATCTCTGTAAAAAATATTATGGTTAATTAAACTTCGCTTTCACTTGATACAAAAATTACTGCACTCATTTTGATATAGTAGATTGTTCAGATTGTTCAGGAGTCCTCATTCATCTGATTATTCATGCCATACAAATTTTATGGGCAATGGACCATTAACGTGGAGTTCCAAGTTTGGATATTGGGTGTCAGGAGTTGTGCAATACTATAATAGTGTTTTCCACTTTGACACTGGTAAACCACTCACACAGGATTTGTGGTCGGGTTGTCTGAAGGTCACGAGTGCAACGGGCAGTGAATAGGAAATTAATTTGGTTTTTTGCATCACATTCAGCTATGAACGATATAAGGACTTTCTGATATTAAATTAGTTTAGCAATGTACCGCCAACGGGTTATGTACCTCTTATCAAAAAGAAAAATGAATGCTTTCAAGGAACCTTTTTAAAGAGTAGTTATGTAATGAATAAATAGAATCAAAAAGCTGTTACACAAACTTTTCTTCAAAGCGGTAATTTTTTTTCCCAATGTCCGCATGATGACATGAACATTTTTTAATATTTTTAGATTTTCAATTTTATTTTATGCTGTTGTATTATTAACATTCTTATTCTTATTGACTCCCGAGTCATTTCACGATTTTTTCGTCTAACAAAACTCTATGTTAAAGAATTTGTCAGAACCGTCATAACGAGAAAATAATAGGATTATTCAGACACTGAGGCGATATTCAGTTGCACGGCTTGAAGTACCCGCGGGAAAAAACACAAATAATTGTCAACACAAATTGTTGAAGAACATTTTCGTGTCTTGCTTAAGGTAGTTTGAGCGCATAGAACCGTGTCTCTTGGGTGTACAAAATATAATTACTGCCTCAATTAACTATGGGGATTTCCAAGAATCACAAATGATTATTTATCGTTCCATCAAATGTTGACGTCCTTTCAATTTTTAATACCCAATTTAAAACCGTTTCAGAGATATATCGAAGAGTTTTTTTGTCAGTCGCCAGTGTATACGTCATAGAAATGCCGTATAAAAACATGAAGAATAATACTGAGAGCACCATTTGTCTCTATGCGCCACCATATAAAAAGGCATTTTTATCTAATATTTTTCCCGACAATTGTCCTCAACCTGCATTCAAAGTTTTATTTCAAGTCAATATTAGTTCGAAAAATATCACGTCAAAGAATGACATTTCTCCACAGTCTTTCGTTAAACGCCCGAACTACCTTCAAGGACCAATGAACCATATGACTCGTATTAAATTGCATGAAAAATGTTATCACCCATGAAAAAGTAGCTCAAAGTCATTTATTTTTCCTTCGACTAAAGATATATGACACTTTGACGATACTCTAATAATCCGTGAAACAACCTGGACACTTATATTATTAATAATTAAATTGATTGCGACTGCCAATATTCAAAAAAAAAAAAACAATTGAAACAAACTTACCTCTATTGTCCACTTATATTGGGCTTTCCAGTCACGTTGAACACCTTTGATTATCACAGGTTTATATGGTTTTTCAAAATTCAATATAAATTCATCATTAGTTACTTTTGATTCATCAATACGTTCAATGTTGTCCTTAAATTTCCAAAATTCATCAAACTTTTTTGTGTAACCATGTTGAATCCATGCAATTTTATCAGCAAGTTCTGAATTAATATGAAACATTAAACAAGTTTTTAATATAATAGTAAATAATTCAAATAATTGAATGCATTTGAAATGTGTTTCTTAAATTGTTTAATAGGTTAGGATGAACAGCTCGATAAAAAAAATATTATCACTTACCTGGTCTTGCTTTTTTCTTAACCTCTTTAATACGCTTTTTTGCCCGATGATCCATCTTCACTTCCTCCGACATTATAATCAATAAAAGATTTTTACCAATTTATAAACAAATTTCAACGTATTTACAAATTTCCTCTACATTGAAGTATAACGAAACAAAAAAAAAATCCACTAGAGCGTGCTGGTTTAACTGTGAGCAATTAGTTCGAATACTTACCACCAGATGTCTTTAACTTTTCTGTATTATTTGTCTTTCATCGAAATATATAATGAGATATGTGATCGTGATCCAGAGAGAGGACCTCTCAAGAGTCTCTGCATTCTGAATCAGGTTATAAAAATGTTCTGTAATAACATATAGGTATAATTAATGCTAAAAAATAGCGATTGAGTGCGCTGTTTGTGAGTAATAAGATAAAATTTATCAAAACAATAAGTCGTGTGATCGACAAAATAAATTTATCATTGTACAAAAAGTTTTATTGTGAATACAATAATAAGTGGTGATAATAATTAAAATTCATAATGACACCATCAAATTCGTATTCAGATGGAGACTGTAAATATCTTAAATTTGGAGGCAATATTAATTTTGATAATAATACTTTAGAGAAATGCATTAAATGGATCAATGCACGTGGTGTTGAAAAGGTAAAAAAAATCATATTTATTGTTTGTTATTATGAAAATATAAATATGCAATTTTTCATTTTTGTTTTTATTTATCGACAATTTTATTGAATTACACGTTGTTTCTTTTTATTTTTTTGTTTATATCAGACAGTTTTGTTGTAATACAATTATTATTATTATTTGAGGCTAGTCAAACACCATTTACAAGACGCGGAAATTCACGTACGCCACATTCAACCAACTGTTCTGTCAGTTGTAAGGGTTGCTATGCGGGTCAAGTATTTAAATTTTTATGATGATTGGATTAGGAAGGAACATGATTTAGTTTTAATGAATTTCAAGCCTAAGTTTATTAACAGCCAGAGTTAATTATTTGACAAATTATTCGCTCAATGACTCAATTCTGATTCGAGAAATTTAGAGTTTTCTGTTTATGTTTATGAAGATATGATTGCTTATCAAAGTATAGTTATCCGATTATATTATAGTGTACCAACGCATGATTGAACGTTATATGAGACATGTTGATTTAATCTTTCAGTAAACAAAGATTCCTGCCACATTCTTCTATTTCATTTAATTTATATAAAAAAATTAAATATTACTCGGGTTTTTTTTTTTTTTAAATTGAATGAATATTTTAAATAGTTTATGGGAAATTTGAATTGACTAAAAGAATATTTTCAGATTTGTCTTCAATTTCCAGACAATCTTTTGGCCTATTCAGCAAATATTGCAATGCAATTTGATGGCTGTGTGGGAAAGAATTTTTTCATATTGGGTGACACAACTTGTGGTAGTTGTTGTGTCGATGAAGTTGCTGCAAATCACATCAATGCTGATGCCATAATACATTTTGGTCATGCATGTTTGAATCCAACTGCGCGTTTGCCTATTTTTCATGTTTTGCCAAAGAATGAATTTAATATTAAAAATTTTATCGAACAATTTAAACAATTTTTTCACAATATTGATGAAAGAATAATATTATTTTATGATGTTTCTTATGCACACGCAATGGGTAAATATAAAAATATTTATTTTCATTGACGAGACAAGAATTTGTTTAGTAACTATCGGTTTTTTTTTTGCATTCAGAAATGATTTGGACAATATTGGCTGCTGACTATAAAAGACTTGTAATGTCAACATTAAATGCGACATCAAATGTAGAATTTACCGATGCAAAAAATGAAAATAATATTGTTTGTGGCCGAACGTGGAATCTAAATAAAGATGAACAAATTGATGAGTATCAGGCTGTTTATGTTGGTGAAAATGATAAAACTTTGGCAACATTAGCAATGAGTATATCAACTAAGTCATGGCATTATATATTGAATGATGAGATAAAATGTTTCGACGTTTTTAATAATCCATGGCTTAAAAGACGGAGATATTTAGTGGAAAAATTGAAAGATGCACGCACTGTTGGAATTGTCGTTATCACATTAGGAATTAAAGATTATCTGACGGCTTTGTCGTCGATCAAATCTATGCTCAAGAAAAAAAATAAGAAGACATATATTTTTAGTTTTGGAAAAGCCAATCCAGCGAAACTTGCAAATTTTCCAGAGGTAAAATTAAAAATTGAAATGAGAAATGTAGGCATTTTAAAATCGATAAGTGATGATTACTAAATAATTGTATTTGTTTTCGTTCTCAGATTGACGTTTTTGTAGCTATCGCATGCCCGGAGAATGAGATTTTCGACTCTAAAGATTATTTTAAGCCAATTCTCACGCCATTTGAAGTTGAATTGGCATTCAATAGTTCTAGGAAATTTTCCATACATTATTGCCTAGATTTTCGGCAAATGTTGCCATCAGGAGCCAATTATGTAGAATTTAATACAACAAATGATACAGATATGTCATTAATTAGCGGTGAAGTTCGTGATGATGGAGAAGATGAAGTCATTTCTGATAAAATGAATATTTTGTCATGTAAGAATGATGGTGTCGTTGCTATTGGTAAAGCTGGTGCAAACTTCTTGCTAGAGAGATCTTGGCAAGGATTGGAACAATGTCTCGGTGAAACAGAAGTAAAACCAGCAATAAAGGGACGTTGTGGATTGCCAGTTAGTTATGATAACGAACCTATTTCAAATGGTTCTTGATAAAAACTTATTTATTCATATCTAAATGCTGAAATAAATAAATTAATATATGTATATGATTCAAATAAGAAGTTTTCAACAATCTGTTTACTTATTTTCCTTTTCATTCAAAATGCAACAATTGGAATGGTGTTAATATATATTTTTTTTCGTTTTTCCAATAAAAATTACATCAATTCTGGACCTTTTGGATCACGTTGTAAAATTCCTTTTATTCGTAGTTCGGCTTGTGCTTGTGCGATATGCTGTTGACAAAAAAAAAACATAAATTATTGATAAAAATTTGATTTCAAGTTAAAAAAACATTTTCCAAAAACTCACTAGCTGAAGTTGTTCTGCTGCTTTTTCACAATTATTGAATGTGAAAGTTCGATAAAGTACGATTGTTGCAGCATAAACGGCAAACAAAAATAGTAGTATTATTGGAAACATTAAAATAAATTGTTTGTATTCGAAAATCCATGGTGAATCAATTGCTCCCGTGATTGCCGCTGTCCATGGTCCGAGGAAGAGAGCCAAACAGAATAACCATTCCATCAATTTAGTCATCTGAAGAGAAGCAAGATATTGTGTGAAATTTTTAACACTTCATACCAAACATAACCCTAAATTATATTTTCTCCTATGTATGCCGTTGATAGATGGAAAATGGAAAGAATAAATTCACCTTTATGGAGGCAATGTCCTGTATAATTGTTATAATTTATCAAACACAATGTAATATATTTATAGTTATTCTAAGATACTTCTGAATTCACAAGAGTTATCCATAAAAGTCAGTTCGACATCTGTATTTGATGTGTATCTGCACATTCTAACCTCAAAAAACTCAATACCCACTGCTAATAACGTTGATATACAGATGCATGAATTCCTATTGATGATACAGCAGATTCATTCTGGGGTGTATTCCGATATAAGCTACGAGTGCTGACCAGTAGGGGCAGTAGATGCAAAAACTGCAGTGACGTCACATCCCCCAGTGGTCACAGCAGTATACATATAGGAAAACACCCTTGACCACCCTTGGTCACCAAATAATGCATATATAGTGTAATATCTTTATAATATCGCCCTATATCGAGTGATTCAGAAACTGGATGAATGTAACTGTTGGTGATGATATTACACAATCTATGTCATATCAATAATCTGATGTGAAACAATATTGTCGAAAATTTTTGTTCCAGGAACAGCAGAAGAGTGTCACTTTGCAGTTATGTTATCGACGGAGAAATTTTAACATTGATATTATATGTTTCTAATTTTAATTGTAAATATAAACACTTGTTACTGTTATTCAGTGTTTACTATTAGGTTTACTGTAATAGGAATATTGAATTCGAATAATCTATTTCCAGCTACCCTTTAAAAAATATAATTGTATCAGCTGAATTTCAATTTTTATTACACTTTATCTTCTATTTTTCAATTATATATAAACGTAGTTACAGTACAAAATTCGACGCAGCAAATATGTTTTTGAGAACAAACACCTCTCCGATGACCTGAGAAATAAGATTTTGGTTCTAAAACTAGGTAATAGTGATTCTTGTTAAGCGTGGCATTATAAAAACATGTCAATTCTCCACGAACTGACAATGTGTTCAACATTATGTTTGTGATTTTCAGTACGAGAATCAAATGACTACACGAGTCGACATTTTATCCCGAAAGAATTGATATATATCTTTAGCGTTCTCCAGTATATTGATGTTGCCAATCATCGATACTTGAGAGCACGTACTTTAAGAACATGTCATGAAACAAAAAAACGATTCTCAAAATTCCAGCATTGTTTCCGCTTCGATTTTAACATTTTTTTTATAAGGATTATAAAAATATCATCACGAATTTTCACATCATATATGTTTCATATAACATGAGCTTATATTGGATTGTATTGCAGGTGGTTATCGAGAAGATAACATTTTTTGTACTGTGTATCTGATATCGAAGAGGACGTTATCGCATTAATCATAGCAAAAATATCTCGTATTATGTATCTGTCTGCTGATATTTATTGAATAATATTGAAATCAATGAAACCACAGAATTGATTGCATTAATTTTTTCAATAATCTTCTATATTATTTATCAGTTGGTCTTATAGTAAAGTGTTGTTAATTATTCCGTCTAGAAAGACATCAATTGATTGATGATGGAGCACAGGAAGTACAGAGAGTTCATCGCATCAAGTGCTGTTATATCAATCGTGTCTCTCATATTAATTTGTGTATCACTTTCTTCACAACACTGGATAGATGCGAGGGGTACTGTTGCAGATGAAAAAACTGAGGTTTATCTAGATTCCTTTATTAATTATGGTCTTTTCAAGGGAAAATTAATTAGATCACTTTTGGCGAGTCCAAAGATCTACAATATTCACTGTGAGTAATTAAACGTATAGAAAAGATTATATCAAACACCGAAATGTATTTGAATTTATTAATTTATTCACTATGCATGTTTATGATTAATATATATTATTTTTCAATTCAATTTCTATCAATAGTTACTTGTGTTTGGGAGAAAAATTCATGTGCTTGGAGTTGTTTAGATGATCATAATGCTCGGCTAGCCGAAGTCAAAGCATTGATCGATGGTAAAAAACCAGCATTTTCATGTCGCCCCTTGATAACATTTTCTAAATCAATATTAATGATTGATTATTCTGATTATATGAATGGTAAATATTAACAATTATGGATTGTGTAATTAATGTAGCATAAACTCTTTTTGCATTAAAATTTTTCACAGTTACTACTAATGGGGAATTATTGAATGCTGGAATGAATCTGAGTGCAGTATTGTTAGTTATTCTAACAATTATAAGTCTCTTTACATGTGCCATGCTTGGTGTTTTAAATTACGAAAAATGTCCCAAAACAGAGATGTTCAATTTAACGGTAAGTTGTATTTTTCATTCTAATCATACAAGGCATCATGGAATATTAATATTTTTCCTTATGAGATATTTTATGAAAATTGATCCGACAGTATTCGCCATCATCTCCCTGATTTTGTTAAAAAATATCCGATATTGTCTAGTTAAAGGAAAGTTGAATTGTTCAATTCTAGTTTTTCATCTGAAACAGTTATGGGTGTTGTTATATCAACAAATTGAATTATCAACTGCATATATTCAAAGATTGTCGCAACTTCTGTTACAAATTATTTTAACTTCATTTCTAAAAACAAAGTTTCTTCTTATTGTGACATAACTGATAATGATTATGATTCGTTTACTATTTTCTTTTCTGTTTCAATTCCAACGTTTTATAAACAAGACAACAATAATATCAAAATAGACGAATACCGTTGATGTCGTTCCTTTTTGAAGCAATTACAAGATGAAGAATTCCATAAGTGCACACACTTGTGATGGAAATTTATAAGAATAATTTAATGCTAATGATAGACTTATTTCTAGTCGGGGAAAAAAAATTATGAAACATCTAAAAAATGGGAAGAAAAGGGGGTGAAACGTCGGATCATTTTATATGGCATGAAATCATTAACATATAATTGTACTTAGTTGATTGGTCCTATTCAAATTTTTTAGGGAATAATTTTGTCATCGATTACTGCTTTCGTTTTTAATTTCGTTGGACTCTGTGTGTATGGATGTTATTACGACAGCTGGATAAAAGGGAACATAGGAATATTGGATACAATTGTTGGTGAATACAAATCATATGCAAATCTCGGATTTGGCTATTGGTATGAACAGAAAAATTATTATACAAACAATCATTACATTTATCATTTTCTCTTCACCAAACACAGTTTATAACATTTATATTACTCGAAGGCAATATCACAATAAGTAACATAACATTTGTTATTATTTACGTTATAAACAAATTAGTGTATTATACATAGAGTTTACATGTCAATTAACAAATACTAAATTGTTTTTTCTTCAATTACAGGCTGTTTATGGGGGGATGTTTTTTAAACCCTATGTCAATATTTATATTGTATATCAGAAGTATTCTATTGAAGATGAGAGACAGAACTGAGACAATTGTCATTGTTGCAAGAGTCAACGATCCAACGACAGTTTTATATTAACAATAATTGTTTTTTTACAAATATTCATCATATAACACTTAATGAATTCAAGAAATTCGATAAGTAAGAGTCATATTATATGTTCTGTAAAACCGAACAAATTAGAATGTACATCGGGCTGATAACTGCTGCCATCTGATGGTGACGGTTATTAGAAAGAAAAAAACGGATTGTAGTGGGGAAGTGTGGATCTGGGGCCCACTACAGAGGATTCCATTAAAGGGATCCAGTTATATACCTCTATCCTCACTATCGTTTGTGTGAATCTTTCAACGCCAGGTGAACGCCAGTATACAACAAACTCTGTGAGCCTTGGATGTGAGTGATTGTGCGTCAAATTATTATTGAATCCTTATTGTTGATTAACTGTTGATTGAAATAAGTTTAAAAACAAAAAATGTCTTTTGTGTAGTGATAAAATTTGAAAAGTGTTTGTCCACAATTAGTTAGAAATAAAACGAGTATTACTAAAGTTCCATTGCTGCCGTTTTTCTTTTTCACCATTATATATTTATTTCGCGGATTTTTCCGACAAATTTTGATGTGAATCAAGTGAAAAACGAGATGTTGGAGCCTTTCAAGAGATGAGTGCAGTTTAAAGTAGCTGATGGGACGAATACAAGGGACAAAGTTGAAACGATGCAGCAGACGTGCCTTCATGAGAAAACAGGTCTACCATTTTTTTTTTATTTGTTTATATCACCTCTCGTCCCTTCGTCTTTCAATCTAACAGTAATGCACCACAGTGTACCCATTGTTCAATACAGAAATGTGATAGTAATTAATTTTGCAATATAGCTGGAGATTATAAAATGGAAAGAATTTTTGGAGAATCATTTCGCAATACAATTACTTTGCGAGTTATTATTTTTTCATGTGTTTTGCATCAATTGTTGAGACATGAGAATCTAAGTTTGGAGGATGGACCGTTGCACGGAATAAGTGGGGATGTAATACACATTCTTCCTCGTATGGTTGGATGATAAAACTGGGTCATAATGCGTTAGTAACTGTTTGAGCTCTGATGCATCTTCAGTCGAAGCATGTTGAAAGGGAATGATGAGAAAATGAAAAGATCCGGGTATTGAATGATCTAACCTGCAAATAATATCAATTACCATTTTAAAAATGAAGAAATTTCGAATATGACGCAAAAATGTTAACCACATAAACAGAAAAAGGAAGCGAAAGTTGATCATTATTCACGCAAGGAAGCACATACATTCAGTTACGATGAATCATTTGAATATAGAAAATTTTGGCGAGTTTGTTACTCTTGCTCGATATTTTTTCATTATGGTAAACTCACATTCAATTAGAGCGATTAGAAACGTGTATAGGGTCAAGCTTTGGAATCAATGATCAATGCTAAAGTACTTTTCACCTATTCCATTACAATTCGCACGATCAAAATTGCACTGAGAGCTCCTACATATCCTGCAGGATTTTCATTGTCACATCTCAATATTACTTGTGAAAAATTGTTAAATTCACCAACATTATTTCGTGAGCTATCACTACCCGAAATAAAAAGATTAGATCTGATGAAATCTGATCTGATCTGAAGTTATATATGATATTGGATCCGGATACTGATGATTATATTCGATAACATTTTATATCATATCAGATGCAATCGATAATAATTTATTAGGAACAATTTGAACTCATTTCTTATGTTTCAAACTACATTAACCGGTTCAATTTTTTATTTTTAAGTTCATAGCAGCTCATCACAGTGCATTAAGGTTGTGCGCCTAATAAATATATAAGCAAGCATACGACAAATGAAATACAAAGTATATATTCATTGTTATATCCTATATGACCCTACTTTTATGAAACAATATCATTATATTTATGTGGTGAACTTTCAAACATATATTTAATATAAATGTTCATGAACTATGCATTGTAACATGATGGAAAATGTATGGGAAAAAAAATTTGTTTACCAATGGATGGTTGCTTGATTTCAAAATCTAGTGAACGGAAAATTTCCGTGGGTCGATTCCTTCACGTATTTATATAAAGACAACTGAACTGCTCCTCATTACTTCCAAGTCAATTCTCATACTAAAAACTCACTAAAAATTATATATATTTATCGGCTTAATATGACAAAGCGTCATGTAACAACGTATGCACAATTTTATGTAAATATGTTTCAATGACAATAACACAAATAAATTGTGTCACATCATATATGAATAAGTACTCGATTCTAGTTCTTATGATACAGGAAAGATAAACTTTATTCTCAAATAACTTCAACTGGCATGATCATTCTGATGATCATATTTGTCTATTTGGTAGGGAAAGAAGTCATGAAATAATACGGAAAAATAAAAAATAATTTTAAGTATTCATATGCATTTATATTTCCATAAATAATTAGATCAATACATAATGTGCATATAATGCAAATCAGTGTGGAAACATGCGATCTGCATATACAACTTAAAAGGAATTAATATTATTCAAAATAATTACGTTGATGTTATTATATGCCAATTAGAAATAGCATAGAGAGAAAACGAGAGAAGAGAGTGAAATTGGATTTCAAATAATATGATATACCGTTAGATTGTCATTCGAGACGCAGTCATGTAAACGTCTCAAATATCCGGGAGAAAATCTACACATGAAGAAGGAGAGAGTAGGAAAATTAACGAGAAAAAGAGGGAGGGTGAGAGAGCGGTGAATGTTCTAGGTCCAGAGGAATATTCATAAAGTAATATTGTCATTACGTTGTTATAAATGAATCGATCACATTGAGGTTTTTATTATTTGTTAAATTATAACTATTCCACCATTTAATAAAAGTAGAAATGAAAATTCAATTTAACTTAATAACACATGAATTGTTCGTGACTAATATTAGAGGTGTAAAAGACATGATTGTTTGTTCAAAGTGAGTGTCATTGAAAATTGCAGTCATTGAAATAAAGATGCACACATATTTATATGTGAATGCATAATATTTGTATATATGTGTATGTGTGCATGTTGAAAGCTTGGACGGCAATTTTACGGCTTTCAACGTCGTCGCTGAAGGCCGAAAGAAATACGTTTATTGTCATTATTACTACATCACACCACTATTTATATCATTACTATTTTTTTTTTGTTTTGTTATTTTATTTGGTGCTTTTATTTTCAATTTCTAGATTGCAGATGAAGAGGAGAAGCAAATTCAATTGAATGCACTGAAATAACGAGGTGATCCGAGCCATAATCAAAATTCAACGTGAAGAAATAAATATATTATTGCAATTAACAATAATATAAATAGAAAAATATTTATAGTTGATTGTTAGTTTATTAATTTAACGAAGAATCAAATGAATAGAAGAATCAACGAATATAGAGCTGGTGAATTGTGAAAGCCCGGCGACATAAAAATAAAGAATCGTGGAAGGCTCAAAGAAATCCGCTAGCCATTATGGGCCCTATCAAAATTCTTATTCATGCAGTAATGGCCGAACAAGCATCTATGGATGCCCTGGTACCCCATTAACGCATTTACCGCCACAATCACATGAAGATTATCGTCCGATATACTTTTATGTTGCTCAACCATATACAATACCGTATACATTTGCAAAAAGACCAAAACATCATCAACAGCAACAACGACAATCGTCATTGCAAAAACCTGGTAAACAACGTGGTAATTATCGGGTCAAGTTTTCTAAGAGATTGAGCAATGCTGAATTTTCTCATAAAGTTAAGCAAGGTGAATTCTCAAAGAGTCTGAATCAAGTTCAATTCGTCAATAATTCTGTTCCAGGTGTGTTATAAATTTTTTTGTATCTTTTCTTCGTGAGAGAATGTATTTATGCAACGTTCAAAAGAGTATGGATTTATTTTTTAATTTATGAATTGATTTATCGTGATGTAAATAAATAGTATATGAAAGAGATATTATTATTCTGAAACAAAAGGAAACAATTGTTATCTTACCACTTCGATTGCTATTGCTTTCGATATTTTGCAAACATCACACTGGTACGAATTCGTATCATAACACTGTGTCAGAAACATAGCGAAAAATAAACAAAAGACAGTTTGAACTTGGAAGATTGCTTTTTATTCTGAATAGCATTATTTATTTATAGGTATAGAGTGGCGAACTGAGTACTTAGATTCTTTTGGATAAAACCTTCAATGATTTTTTCGCAGACTGATGACAGTACAATGAAGTCCCATTCAGAATCAGTTCTGCAGTTTTTGAATAGAGTGCTGATATGAAATTGCACCAGTGTGTAGTTACAAAGATAAATTATGCGGGAATATACTCGCAAGAAATTAATTTTTTTGAACCGTTGCATTAACATTCCCCCAATTTTATCAATTTAAAAGTTGTGCACACTGATTCACCAATATATATTCGGCGCTTTTTGTTCTCATAGAAGCAACTAATTTTCCGAAAGCTGAGCATATTAATCGAGCACCAGCAATGACGTCCATGTTCAGAAGAGGCACAATATTTGCCACATTTTTTTTATCATTAATTGGTGGTGGTTTGGTTTGTGCTGCGCTTGTAACGCAACATTGGATTGAAGCGCAACCGTGGCGGACACCCAATCCACAAGAAAGCGCTGGTAGGATTCATTTCGGACTTCTGCAAGGCAAGAAGGATTTAAATGTCGCATATGGTTGGAGAACTTATCACATCTCTGGTAATTATTACAAATAACTCTCTCTCTCTTTTTCTTCTTCTTATTTCTCAATATATTATGATATTGACAATTTTCTTGCTATCGTAAGGTAAATCGTTGAAAAATAAATAATTGCAAAATTCAACTGGGACTAATTGGCAGAAGTAATTGAAAAAAACAAAATTCACCAATTCCGCAGCAATAAAAATGAAAGAAAGATACATGCGAACATAGGATGTACGTAATACCAAGAAATAAACGCAACAATTCCGCTTGAGTGCTTTCACACCACACATTGTATACTTCATGTATAGCATCAGCGCATTTCCTTCATCTTTTTTTTCTTCTTCTTCTACTTAATGATTACTCTTGCTCATTGAACTTTACTCAACTATTATTCCATCGCCAGAACAAAAAAAAAAATATATATATATGTATACTTCATTTTGTTTGATTCTTCAGTAATATTATTCATGCAATTTTTTATGAAATGAGTATCGATACTTGATATGCAATTAGTTCAAATGCTGTGGATGAAGAATAAACTTCAGTTTAATTTTTGAATGTATCACAAATACACTCAGAAAACTAGATGTAAAAGTAATGTATGTGAAAGAAATACGTGGTGATATTTCTGTAATTAAATGATGGAAGAGATAAATGGTAATTTTGTATTTAGATCGAAATCAAATACTCCACGATATTCTAAACTGTATAAACTGTCGACATTCTAAACTATTCAGAGTCTTCCAGATCTGGAAAAGTCAGATTACACAATAATCAATTGAGTTCAAAGAGCGGACTGAACAAATTTTACTATGATCTATCTAACACAATAATTCCGATTATTGAATATGAGCAGATCAAACCTGGTTAAATAAAATGATTTTTTCTCGAGAACGTTTGATTTCTGGTTATTATAGCCTAACAATTATTTCCCCGATCATATGCCAAATATTCCACAGCATACTACTAGAAAATAAATTACCTATTTTTTTCTCGGCATTATACGTACGAAATTAAAAATGCTGGCGCCACTTGAACCGATCACGATTGTGCGGAATGAATATGTGTAAGTCGGAGTCATGTGAATGTGGAATGAATACATATGAAGTGGATGAAGATAAAGAATTGAGTGTGTTGTGATGAGAAAGAAATAAATAGGAAATTGAATATTTTCGGGAAGGTTAGATTTTTTTCACTTCTTAACTGAGAATTTTCTTTCATGTTGAAACATGGTTAAAGTGGAGATTTCATTCATTATGATAATCATATGATACATGTATAATTGTAAAAAATATATACATTGATAAAAAATTTTGAGCATATACACACTGACAATTTAGTGTGTATATGGTGAAATAACTCTCATTTTTCTTGGGGAAAGAATACATGTAAGTTGAACAATGAATTACAGGGGGGGAAAAAAATGTGATACAACATATGTACAACTGTGAACAGAGAGAAGACATGGGAGTTGTACAAGTGAAAACGAGTCACGTACCAGGTGACTCGTGACGTGGATTCATTATGTCCCCCCTTCATGTTTCCCTTTCAACTAAACCTCTCAAATGCAAACCATGGAATAATTATCATTTATACTTCGTATCCATCACCATTATTATTCTATGCATCAGTCGCTCTCGTTTAATAATTCAACGAAAAATCATTTGCATTGAGTTAATATTCAATTTAGAAATTTATCTTCAATGTCATCGTTCTTGTATTACACAATTCGCTTGAACTGATACAATGTTTACGCATGATGTTGAAGACGGGTGTCATTCGCATCCATGATATCGGGGTGCAAATCAACTCTACACCGCGAACGAAATTGTCAGCTCTAATCCCAATGTTCATTTTGTGTTTTCAGTTTTATTTCTGACACATATTTTTTGTTTTCATTAACACAAGGATAGATTTGTGTTCTCTTGATATTAGACAGTGTAACCATTACTATATACCAGCTGCGTCCGCATAAGTCGAGATACCGATCTCGATAATTGACGTTTTATTTTTGACCGGCTGCAATTTGTACTTAGGCACAGGTACCGCCAACGCTCGTGTGGAATTGCTTTTGCATGAATGCATTGCCACCATTTCCAATTCATTATCATTGTTTACCGTTGAATAGAGACAATTTTGTCTTTTTTACGTAGGCAACTTACTTTATAGTAGAAATTCAAAGGATTGATTTTTTATTCAACGCTTCACCGTCGCCGATGAGAGAACAACGTCTTCATACTCATCGTGAATAAACTCTGCAGGAAGAAGTTAAAATATAATAAACAAAAGCAAACAAATGGATAGAATATCGAAAGGACTTAGGAAGTCTTTTTTCCACCTTTTTTTATTTACAATATAACATCAACCCTGTTCTATATTTTCTGGTATTATTGTTTATTTTCCAGCATCTATTGTTCTTTCACGGTCTTCATTTTTAATATTCCTACCTTGTCAGACATCTCATTCATTCTTTTTTTTCTTTCTTTTCAGTTAATCAAATGATAAAACAAGATCCAACAGTGATGAATCGAAGTCTATGGATGGCAACTCTTGTTACAACATCATTGGCATTATTCGCCGCAGCTCTTTCGGCGTTATTGGCAGTTCTCAATACAGCAACAACACCACGGACAAAAATATTTTCAGTACCTGGTGTTTATTTAATGAATACTCTCACTTGTAAGAAACTTCATATCCATCGTCGTTTGACTTGTATAATGAAATTATTATCTTGATCAAATTTCTATTTATAATATTATTTTTTTTCGTTTCAGTGATTTTATGCGTGACGAGCGTTGGAACATGGTTAGCGCAGTATTATACAAAATTATACGCGAATGTTCTACCAAAAGAGGACACAGACAATATGTGGACGAGCGAGGGATCAGCCGAGCTTGGATATTCATTCTGGTATTTATTGCATTAATAAAATGCTTGACTTCATATCATTGATACGCATTTAGGATATCTATTATGCTACATATGCTATTCGATGATTTACTTACTGCATAAGAAAATATCACTCTCTATAGTCCATTTATAAATCATTTGATGATGATATTTATTCGAGAACACTCCTATACACAATGTTATATGATTTTTCATCTGCTGCGAGAGCATGAATGGTAAATCAAACAATAATGATATTTTTTGACATGGAATTTATTCATTTCTTTAATTTTTAGGTTGGTAGTAAGTGCTGGGGTTGTACACCTGATCAGCATTGCTCTGGTCGGCTGGGGATCCGGTAAGACAAAAGATGAACGTCTCGAACCGATTCCCGCACTTGAGGAAAAGACAGCTGCGGCCATAATGCTTTATTAATTAGGATAAAGAAAAGAAAGAATTCATCGAAATAATTCTTTAACGCATTCCATTCGTCTGAATAAACGTATTTCAATGGAATACTATCAACACTTATCGACGCTCAAGTTCTATGACTTGAATCAATTATCGGGAATTGAAATTTAAGTTCTTTTCAATAAATAAACATCTTTGAATTTCATTACGTATCGAAAAGTCAACTGAATCAATTGAATGCAGCTGAAGCTGCACACATACGATACGACATCGATCCGCAATTTTATTCTCTACTGAATAATTGGAAAAAAATAGATATGCATAGTATTAAACCATATACGATACATAATATGTCTGAACATATATGTATATAATTATATACATACATATCGAACAATTGCCAATTTGAATAAGTATTAATTGATTAATTATTTTTTTTTTCTACATAGAATTAAATCTAACCAATTAGTAATCGAAAAATTTTTCTAATCATCACATCCATGTACTTTTTTTTTTTTAAATTGGCTTCGTGAAATTTTTCTATTGTGGAAATTCCTCGAACGGCAATTAACTACAACCGGAAGTCGTATATACCAGATAATCAGTCGGACAATTGGAGACTGCTATTAACATTATTCTGTTTGAATTTATCGCATTAATAACATTAATATATTTGGTATAATGTAAATAGTGAATTTATGCAGGAGAAATCTTCTTTTTTAATATCTATTATTATTATTTATTATAAAAAAAACTCCAATATTTGAAACCAATATATTGCGATGTTTCTAGGAAAATCTCTGTATTTAATATAATAAACGATATCGGGAATGACGAAACAATTTTAATTTATGAATTATTTTGTTATGAACAATGCGGGTGATTGAAAAATAAAAAATACTCTCAGGATATATATACGAGATATTTTTTATTAAAACACCGTGGGATTTTGTTTATCTTACACGATATTCAGGAAGTTCAACATGTCAATTCATTGAAATATTATCCCATTCAAAATTTTATTTCATTGACAAAAATTTTTATTTCTAATCTGAAATACCTAACATCATTCTCGCACTGCTTTGTCAAGATCATACTATTATAAAGCATCAGTTGTCACATTCTTCATCACAAAGAAGTAATTATAATAATGTTAATAATAACAGTGATAATGAATATTTTCATTGATTAAATGGGTTTCGCGATTGTATCAGGTAAATAATCATTTGCCTTTATTCTACTTGATCATATAATAATTGATGGAATATATATATATATAAAACAAATGAAAAAATTTCATTATTATCAATTCTTGATGGTTCATTTGTGTCCATTGAGTGTCAATTATGATGATGCTGCTTAAAAAATTGAAGCTTATTTATTAATTTCACTTGATAACCATGAATAAAATGATCTTGACAATTTTTTTTTTTTTTTTTTTTTCACGCACTATCTGCCGTTGTTATTTTCAAACGTTTTTGTATTTCCTTATTACGAATAATGTAATGAATGGAGTGTGAAATAGTGATGAAGAGCAACGGCGCAAGAGATCTTAGCGTTTTCCACCAACTTTGGACCATCCATCATCTTCAGCGGGTGCTTCAATACGTCGTTCTTCCCGCTTGATTTTGTCATCTTTGCGATCACGATCATCTCGTCTAAACACGTAACATAAAATAAAAATTAATAAGTTGCATTGAATTAATTTATTGAATACATCTCGATTGAAGAGTGGCCATTCAGAAAAGCCAAATTTTCAATTCATATAATGTAAATAATAAGTTGAAATAAAAATTATTAATGTGTGTCTAAATTCAATAGATCAATGATAATATATATTCAATATCGGTATGAAAGACGTTATAGTTCATTGAAAAATTGGAAAAGAAAAAGAGGGAAATGATTCAATAGTGTTTCCATGAAAAGAAAAAAATATGAAATAAACAAATAAATAAGTTTTAATGAGAAAATTCCAGACCTATATTTTATTAACGTAATTGATCTACGTGTGAATGAATGTTTCACAGGAATTCCCACAAATTTACGATCATAAATTAGTTTTTTGTTGCAATTAATTTAACAATTCATCTATTGACGCAACATTAAAAATAGCTGTATACAATTATATCTAGAATTCGATTTTACTTTGAATTATATACTACTACTTATCCACTCCGATTGATATGTATGATGATACACATGATGAAATGTAAAAGAGCGCATGATCGTAGAGAGGATGAACCATGTATAAAGATTTATTATCTCAACCACGTTTCACACATAGCATCATGGATTCCTTCTATATTTCATCGTAAATATTAATCGGAGAGAAAAAGTGGTGCTATACAATTTAAAACAAAATCGAATTTCCGACAAAACTTTGTATATAGAGCTGTTTATAACGCATAATTCTCTTATCAAAAATGAACGTGAATTTTCCCACTCTTTCAAGGAACTCACTAGACTAGAATAATACATTAGGTGATATATATCAGGAATCTATGGTAGGATTTTCCGTCAACAATAAGCAAAAATACCATAGCCATACCCTCTAAGATGCAAAGAAATATCAGATCAAAAAAACTATTAAGTTTAAATAATTACTAGGCATGCAAGCATGTTCGATTTGTAAAGGAGAACAAGAAGACAGTTCGAATTTGGAAAGTTGAATAAAATTTTCGCCTAGTGTTTGTTGACATCTATACACGAAATTTCATTGTCATGTCCCACTTCCGAACAAAAATCATTTAATCATCAATTAAAATAATAAAAAAAAAAAGCATAAGTCCAACTTACTCCTCGCGTTTGGGGGGAGGATCACGTGTCGTTTCTTCAGTAGCATTACGACTGCGCCAATCATTAGAGCCAGATGATCGTTGATATCGTGGTCGATCTTCATCGTTTCGTCTAAGACCATCCATACGTCGCGGTGGACCAGTACGATCACCACGATCGCTACGGTCACCACCGCGATCACCACCACGCTCACCAAGTCTATTATCATCGCCACCTCTACGATCATCACGTCTCTCATCGGTTCTACGGTCATCGCCAGCACGTCGCCAACTGGAACCCATTCCACGACTCGGTGTTGCCTTATCGAATCTAGCATCACGCTCTTTATCCTTTGATGCGAAACGATCACTACCCCATCTGCGTTCATCTCCATCATTTGATCGTTCATTAATCGTCCGGCGTTTATTGCGATCATCATCACCAGCGCGTTCATCTCGTTCACGTATCTTGGGTGCATCATCTCTCGTATCGCTACGCCACGAGGACCCTCCATCAACAGACGATTTAACATCACGATTATCACGTGATTCACGCGTATCACGATCACGGAACCCACCGCCAGTACCGCCGCCACCACCACGATCATTCTTTCTCCATGCATCAGTTTCATAATCTTTACGACGCTCCTCTTCCAATTTACGTTCAATTTCCGCCTCTCTGGTGCGAATTATTTCAGCTTGTCGCTCCAATTTGGCCAACCGTTCGGCCTCCTTGGCCTCCTCCTCAGCCCTCTTAGTTTTCTCTTCCTCCTCTCGTTTCATTCTCTCCTCTTCTAAACGCTTCTTCTCCTCCTCCATTTTGATTCGCAATTCTTCTAGGCGTTTACGTTCAATGGCCTCAGCACGTTCCTGTTCCCACTTCAATGTCTTCTCAACTTTCCTCTGTATTTTTCGATCTTGTAAACGTTTATTTCTCTCTTCATTCAATCTTATTTCGAATTCTTTCAACTTCTCGGTATAGATGTTCTTACGTTCGGCCAATATTTTCGATAAAAATGTATCAGCATCAGTCTTCATACGGCTCATGCGTTCGAGGGTCACAACCGCTTGGTTTCTTTCCTCAATCGCCAATAAAATTCTTTCTTGCTCCTGTTGCTCCCATTGTTGTTTGGCCAATTCCATTTTTTCCTCAACTGCCTTCTCTAATAGCGGTATTTCTTCAATTCTCTTCGCTCTTTCCAAATAATCGACTTTCTTCTCTTGCGATTTCAATTTCTGTTGCATTTCACGTCGTTCTTTTTGCAATTCTTCAGCTTCCCGCGCTGCAATTTGTTCAGCATCCAATTTTTTAATTTCATCTTCATCCAATTTTTTCAATACTTTTTGTCCATGGCTTGTCTGCGATATTTGATGCATCTTTTCTTTCAAATGACGGTCCTTTATTTGTTGAATCTCGCTCTGTTGACGTTTACGTTCGCGTTCCTCGCGCTCCACTTCCAAACGTTTTTGTTCAGCCATCATTTGTTGACGGTGCAATTCCTCCAATCTACGTGACTCCTCCTCTTCACGTATTGTATTAACACGTTCAATATACTCTTTACGTTGTTCAATAATATATTGACGTTCCAAAACACGATGATGCTCCTTATTCTTTGTTTCATGATAATTGGCAACCATCTGTGTACGCGATTTTTCACGCTCCAATTTACGTTTATTTGGATTGATAACACTTATTGAACGATGTAAAACAGTTGCCATATTGACCAATTGACAACGTATTTGTTCGGATGGCATAGCTTGTAATACAGGACCATCAGGATGATCTTCACGTTGAGCTTCACTGAGATCAACACCAAAATTGATTGAACGTTTACCATGATCAATTCTTATTTGCATATCATTGTAACGTACACAATCAACTAATAATCGTTCAAGATGAAAATCGCTGGTAAATTGTGCCAATTCCAATAAACGACCAAATTGTATCGTTTGATATACTTGGGATACTTGATGTACAAGACGTACTAGAGTGACGTCTTGCAATGCCGGTACATATTGTGCCAATGGACTTGTTTCATCAACTTGAAGTGTTTGAATAACTGATTGTACACGTTTACATAATTCTAATGGATGAAAATCAACTTCTAACCAAGCATAAAGTTCTTGCAATTGTGGCGATGCTAAATTGACGACATTCAATCGTACAATGTCACGTAATAATGAGGCACGTGTTGGGGGCTGATTTAAACCGAGAAGTACTGCAAGTTTTTGAGCTTTCTCCAATGGGCTCTTGTCTGTTTCAATAAAACGATCAAATTCAGGGTGCGCTGATGGTAATGGTATTGACAGTGTTGCCAATAGAACACGATTTGCCATACGTTGCTGTTCCTCAGCAGACATATTTTTCTTCATTTCACGTGATAATTGTAGCAATTTGAATAGCGCAGCGGCATGGAATAAATAATTCCCAGCTTTCCAGAATACCATTGCCAATTTCAAATAATAATTTGCCATTGTTTTTGGCACTGGCAATTTTTTGGATAAATTCATCAAACCATGAATGTCTTCAGTTGCTTTGTATGCCTCTTGCCATAATTCCATTGTTATTGCTGAATCTAATTGTATTAAGCGTGTTTCCAAATTGAGTTGTTGCGTTTCAACTTTGTTCATTGATACATTTGCAACCAATTGTGGCAATTTACATATCTCTTCAAGATGTTTACGTAATTTTTCGCAGAGTTTACGAAATTCTGTTTTACGATTGTATTCAAGACAAAATTGGAAAGCCATACGTGCAATATCATGATACAATGTTTCAACGTGAGCATTTGTACGTAATAATTCAAGACATTGACAATATGATTCCCATAAAAATTTAACCCATGGTGTCAATATTGTACGGTCACTACGATCTTGAGCGTCTTCACCGCTCACAGCTGACAATAATATACTCTCAGGCGTTGCTAAATTGTCCAAATCATCAATATCTATTACTGCCTGCTGACTCTGTTTTCGTGCAGCTTCGGTTTTTTCCTCAGCCATACGTAAATAACCACGAATAACATTTTCCAAACTGCCAACGTTCACCGATTGGAACATGTTTCGATATTGAAACAGACCTTCTTTGGCAATGTGTGATCTTTTTAATTCCACACATAAATCCAAATATTTGAACATTATCGGTTCTAATACCGATTCGGACCAGCTGTACGTCCATTTTTTGTTGCGGAATACCTCCTGGAGTGTGTCTAATGCACGCGCCGGCTTCCCAACTTCAATGAATTCTAAACAGAAAAATTCCAATATCATACATGTACATTTATAATTTATTTATACTATCCAAATTGTTTCTACTTCTATTGTCATTCCATTTTCTCAATTAATCATCGCCGCTGGAGAGACCAATATTTTCTTCTCTCTCGTAGCAATATTGTGTACAATTATACGCTACGACTACATATGGATAATCAACAAATTGTGAAGAAAAAAAAAACGGAAATGATTAGTTTTTTAATTTTCTATTCCAAAATAAACTCTCATACGATTATTATTGTTGAAACAAAATTGAAATAACAATAGAATATATCTACAATCAGAATAGTATTGACGTGTCAAATGAATTGGAAGAAATTCGTCAGACGAAAAGGTGTGGAGTGGAATAATTGATGAAAAATTGGGTTACAATTCAAATTTTCCTGTCATCACAGCGCAAGTATTAAAAATTGTATTCAATACAAATTAAGCTCTCTACTCAATCATTATCATCATTATAATGATATTGGTGATTACGATTACATAGGTTATTAATTACATATGCCGAAAGATAAATTTATCACAATAAAATATCGGCCATTTTGAAAGTCGAAAAGCCGAAATAGTGAACTCACCGTTGGCCCGTTTAAGGGCATTCTCAGGACGCTGCCCATATCTCGCCATTTTACTAATTTTCTCGTCAATATAACTCTTTCACACATCAACCGAACGCACTTGGAAGCCCACTTTGTAAATGTTATTTATATTTATTTGATGGAATATTACTGTATGTTGAATAACGTCTGTCACAAGACAACTAAGGGACACTACCGCGTGTGCCGGATAGAAAGCGGCACACTGGGATAGAAAAAAAAAAGATGGCTTCCGGTCAACGGTCTAGTCAAACTCAGTCCATATAAATTCATTTCGTTTGTATGAAACTTTCAAATAAGTATTCATTTCCGGTCAATTTGACACAATTTAATATCTAAATAGTGGAATCGCAATTATTTATGGATTAGGTTTGATATTTTGTTTATTATTCTTCGTATTAATTAATTGTTATCTTCGTATGGTCATGAGTAAGGTGAAGTTTATTATATATATACATCTATGTATTTGGGTAGTATCTATATGTAGACACGTCATACATATATGCAATATGAAATTTTTCTAACTCTGTCGGTACATACATTTGCTATTTCGTTTGATATAATAATTACATTGACTTTATTATACAGTGAGAAAAATGTTCGAGTAAAAATTAGGGTGAATTCCCTCAAACGCAGGACTAAATTGAGGTTTACAAAATTATAAAGGATAACGCTTAAAAATTATGGCGATGGTCATAATTCAGTACACTAATTTTTGATGGGTCGAAAAGTATTTCATGTGACGCCATCTACCAATTTTCAAACTTATTTCATTGAAAATCCAGTCTCCACACGATACGTCTCATGATTCATGGTCATTCTTAGTGTAGAATCAGGTAACAGTATTTTAGGGAAATTTCGGATGGTAACTGTTACTCGGATGGTAATTCTATAATCACCAAATAAGTCATGTGTCTTTGGAGACATTAGTAGCTCCCGACATCTCACGAGAAGATTGTGAAGCGGTTCATGACCACTTTATAACCTACAAATGATATTACTCCTGCTGCCACCTCTAGGTTCTCTAATATTTCCTGTGTAACAACTCAGAGAAACTAATTCATGTTGATTGATATTCATCAGTCGAATGCCATTCAGACTCCGTACATATATTGTTTATGTTTTTTATGGATGTTGAGTGTAAATAATGAAAATGAATCATTCAAATGTGTGGAATAGAAAAAATAAATGACATTATACAATAATGAGCATAAAGTTGAAGAATATTCTGTTAATATAAATGGATGGCAATTCTTTTTGATAAATATATATAACCTCAATGTATATCAATGGCTCCTCTCACTAATCTCATTTCGTGCAGTATAATTGGTGAATATAAAACATTGAAGCGCTCATTAATCAAATCCATGTATTGTAGTGAGAAAAAAATTTGTTCATAAATGTCTGTTTATTTATTGCAAAATTTTAATGTATATAAAATAGAATTCCATAGCGATATCAATCTCACAGAAATGATCTATTACCATTTTTGATGTATATTTAATTCCAATTCTCATTATTCTTCATTAATTCTGTGTTCTGAAGAATAGATTGTAATTAGTAGAGATAAGCCTTTAGACATAGTCAATGTTCATTTGTTCTTTGTATTTGATATTTCAGTCATTTGCAATGCATGCCAAAATATATGTGGCATTTAATATCTCATCTATATTCCATATTACTTTCGTATCAATTGCCCGAGTACAACATCTGTGTACCAAGCATCTCATAGCTTCCTACAGAGTTTCTTGATGTTCAACGTAATTTTCTGATTCATTAACATGAAATTTTTCCGTGCCTGTTCTCAGTTCAGGAAAACTTACCACATTGTTATGTTCCTTTATTACTTATTGAAAAATTTCTATCATGATGTTATGTCATATTCACAAGATTATAAATAATGTCTCGAAAATAGTACTAATTAAACGGACAATGTGACTACAGTTGAACTATGGTAGTCAGATATTCACTGATTTGTTTTTGGTAATTCCGAATCAAAACCAAATATTCAAAATCGCTTACTACATATGGCGCACTGTAATTTAGAATAGTCTCTGGTTTTACCAATACATTTTTACATATACTCTTTGTCCTTTTCATCCCTATTATCAGATTTATTTCTGTAGTTTAGTAGTTTTTTTTTTATACTTCTTTGGTAAATGTGCTCATGTAAAATAGTTATCTACAAATATTTGTGTTACAGAGAAAGACTGTAATGGCGACGTGATGTGGATATGGACATATCCAGCTGTATCTGAATCACAAAAATGTGTTATTACACGCAAATGCAATGCACAAACAGAGAACAGCAGTACACAATCATTTGTTTGTTCACGATACAATAACAATTGGTTTTATATCAATTGCAGCGAAGTTTTTGATACTGACAAATTACCAAAGGTTTATTCGATAATATAATCATCCAAATGAGTAACAATGACACATATGATGCAAACAGAATACTGATTTTTTTGTGGTTTTATTTTTTTTTCTTTTCAGATAAAACAATTTGCGCTTGTGTTATTCACAACAGATTTCGATCCACAAAAATATGAAGTTCTCTGTCGTGTATTGAGCAAAATGTATTGTAAAACTGGCAATCCAACGGAAATTTTAAAATTATATTTGTCTGTATACACCAATGGCACTTGTACAACGCAAGAAAATGGAATATTTTTGGCTGATGATTTTAATGGTCAACGTTCGACAGTAGTTGATAGTAGCAATATACGTGGACTTATTAAAACATTTGAACTTGAGACAATATTAATTTATACAGCTTTATTATTGAAGAAACGTATCATTATTTATCATCACAGTTTGGAGCAATTATTTACGTGGATGAAAATGATTCCTGCATTAATGACACATCGAAGAATAACGGAAAATCTTTTTCCTTGGGTGGATTTAGTCCCCGATGAATTAACGGATTTAAAGGTAATAAATATTGGATTATGACAACCATAAATTAATAGGAATGCGAAATATGAAATTGTGTATTTTTCTTCTTTGTTGTTTTTTTTTTTTTTAGAGTAATTTATCCTACGTCGCAGGATGTAGAGACAGTTCAGTATCATCAAAAGTTGAATTGTATGATCTATTGGTGAATATTCCAGCACGTGAAATTACTATCGCGCCACATGCGAAAGAAAGTTTTATAATGACAAAAACACACAAGGAAATAGCATTATTTATGGTACAATTGTGTGATAATCCATTAATTACTGAAGTTCAAATCATGAATGAAATAGCCGATAAAACACAAGAATTATTGAATCAATTGAAGACATTGGCAAAAATGGATAATGATAAAGGTGGAGAGAAAAAGTTTAGTGTTAAAAATTTACACGAACGCAATTTATCATCGGCAGTAGAAAATTTCCTTATCAACCTCGCGGTGGCGGAAAATCTTGAAACGTAGTAAAAAAAAAAAAAAAGGACAGGAGGAAAAAAAGCAAAGTCCCAAATTTTTATATGTATCATATTTATTATACATATATTTAATGAAACAAAACAACGATTTTCTATTTGATTTTTTTCGTGTATTTTTTGTATCTTTGATTGCCCATAAAAATTCTTATTTCAATCTTATGGAAATATATTAAATATTTAACATTAATCTCCAATTTATTACACATATATTTTTATGATATAGATATATTTATACGATGTATATACAGAACATATGTGTTTACTTTTCTTATTGTATAATATCAATAAATTTTCGTTATATTTTATGGAAAGTCCATTATATTTCAGTCGCAATTAACAATTTTTCTTCTATTCTTATTTCATTGTTATTATTGAATTTGTGCAAACAAATATTAACTTTAGGAATACATCTTTATTTACATTTCTCTTTCATTTCACCCTCTAACAACAGACACTAACATCGAGTTGGCGGTGCACAGTGAGCTCATGCGTATACTAATAAAAAAAAAATAAATTTACTCACTCAATCTCTGGCCTCAATTTCGCATTTTACAATTGGAATGATTATTTTTATTTCTTTTTCATTTTTGCTTCTTGAATCAACTTTATTGCTCTGGCATATCAATAAAAATTCATCATTCATAATAACGCATCATTTCATTTCCTTCTTAACTTATCAACATATATGTTCATATTTATTATTTAACGCTATAAATAAAAATCAATAATGAGCATGACTAGATTATATTTGAGAATACAATAACTCTGTTGGATAATATTTTGATTTCAGTAATAAAAATAATATATAAGCGCCATACATTCATACGTGAGTATGCCCAATTAATCAAATTGTACCGGGTATTTGGTAGAATTTAGCGAAATCTATGGAGAATAGTTTTGATTTTGACTCTAGAAACCAAAGTTTTTGATTGTTAAACATGTAAATGTTCTTGATGTCGATTGTTCATTAGAAAAATACCATATTTTCGAATGTTTAAAAGTGACAATGAATCATTTCTGAAACACTATTCAAATTTTGGAGTGTAGAAGTTAACTGGCTTGAGCAATATACTCTGTAAACATAAATCAAAAACGAAATACCCAGATAAATATTGGTATTGCACAAAATTATAAGCAATTGTCATCGCTATAATATCACATACAGTGAGAATGACATTTTTCTTTCTTGAAGAAGAAAAATTATATTTTTTTCAGAGCTTCAGAAAATTCTATATAGTCAACACAAATTTTCTATCCATCATCACTCTGGTATCAACAATTTATTGAAATGAATCGAATATTCTATGCTAAGTTGTCATGTAATTGAATTGAAATTAAACGAAGAATGAAACACGGTTAATTAATTAATCCAATAGTTAATTCCAAAATCTTGCATTTCAATTCCAGTATATATTATATTCTCTATAACAAATGACTGCAAATTATGTGGAATGTTATCGATGCAAAATATCCAATTTTTATAGTATAAACAATTTTTCTTAAATTTTTCATTTCAATTTTAAAAAATCGATAGAATGCACGTGAGATTATATGTTTTTCTTTTTTGCACACTCTCAGAACTTGCTCATTTAAACGCTGGTAAAAATTAAAAATAGAACTTATAACTAAATGAAAACATATGCTTTTGTTTATTTTTGTTTCCGATCTTTGGTATATATATATATATATGTATATATGTTTTTGTTATGAAAAAAAATTTTAAACATCCGTCGAAATTGAGGTGGATGAGAGGAACGAAGAAAAAAAAAAAAATGAATAAGAACAATAATAATACACTGATAATATTCAAACATAACTCTCATCTTTCTTTCGATTAATACTGCCGGTAACGTTTGAAAAAATTGGCAATTTAAATGGTTTGTCAACATTAATACTAGATACTTTAACACTACAACTCTTGTTGCTGCTGCTTCGTCGCCAAAAGTCTGATGAACGATGGCTACTACTATTATTTGTAGTTGTAGTATTATTGTTAGTAGTTCCATTACGATCTGAGTTTGGTGCAGCTTTACGTTTTTTTCTTGACAATCCACATAACCTCAAGAATCCATCACGAAATTTAGTTGACATGAGATTATACAATATTGGATTTATAGCTGAATTTAAATAAAACATCACTCGACAAAAATACAACAAACTAAAATAGCCTTCGACCCCCAATCCAATAATTGATGCAGGCGATGCAACAATAATCCAAAGTGTAAATGCCCGAAATGGCAATAAACAAATAAAAAAACTTATTACTACAGTACCTAACATCATTACAACTTGTTTACGATACTTCAATAAATTATTTGCTGGTCCACGACTAATTGTTGGATTCGCCATTAAATTTTTAGCTATAACTGTATATAATACTATCAATAAAACAAGTGGTATTAAGAAAAATACTATTATTGTTGTTAAAAAAAAAGTCATTGGTAACATAGTGCTTGCGGATGTTTGACACTCCGGCATTTCCATTCCACTTTCATCTTTCTCCAATATGTATCTTGTCATTGACAATATTGGGCTGAAACAAAATTAAATATATACATGTTGAAAGTAGAATTATTTTCATTTGTAATTCACAATATTTCTTTTACCAATAATAACAATAATTTATATTTATTTGTGTTATATTTCAATTATATAATTGTAAGATGAATTGTGTTTAAATATATCATTATCACAAGAAATGTTCTCGTTGATCATTATTATTTATTATTTGCCTTGACACACGAGCATTAGTTAATGTACTTCGCAATGTACTTCGATCATTAATTCTACGTTTTTTTATTCGGCATATTATTAAAAAACCAACTCTGAATCGACTACTCATTAAATTATACAAAATAGGATTGATTGCGCTATTTAAATAAAACATTATTCGACTAAAGTATAAAATATTGTAAAATGTTTCATAATCAATAGTTTCAATGACGTCTATTGGTGCTATTATAATGTAAAAAGTTAGTATTTTAAATGGAGCAAGACAAATAAAGAAACTGAAGACAACAGTTATTAGCATCATTATAACTTGTCTTCTTGCTCTAACATGATAAGTTTCAGATGTCGTTGTAGTTGATCCAATTGTTGATGATGTATCATTCATTAATTGTCGTACAATTATTGAATAAAGTATCAACAGTATTATTAATGGTATAACGAAAAATATAATATTCTGTAGAAGAAATATGGTGATTGTTGATGGTGTATTTGCTTGCATTAAGCATACAGCAATGTTCGAGACCCCAATTCCATCATTCATTATTAATGTTGTATTTATCTTCATTTCATGATACTCCGATATCCAGATCATAGGACTGCAATCAACCAAAAAAGGCAAACAAGAATTTTTTTTTTTCCATTTTTCTCAGATTTTTATATTCAATATAAATCTTCAAGTCATTCAAAACATTAATTTAATAATTATATATTGTTTGTTTTCAGTTGGTTGCAGTTTAAATCACAGGTGTTTCTATACCGATTGCAACAATCATAAACATTAACGTTGTCATATTTAATTTAATGTGTAAAAGAAATATTAGAATTGTAAAAAAATTGACATGATGAAGAATAGTTAAGAAAGGTTTATTATAAATGAAGAATAGGGTGCACGTTTATAATGTTACAGAGAAGAATAGATGGAGAAAACATACTGTGAAAAAACTACAATCAACTGAATTATTAACAATCGATCACAATATGAAAAGAAATAAAACACATTTCAGAAAATATAATAGTACGAATAATAGTTTCATATAAAATAGGATTGGCATCACTGAAAAGTTATTGAAGAGTTCTCAAATTTCGTTTTTTTTTTTTCCATAATCCTTTTATGGATAATGTAAAATTGAAATTTGTGAACGTAGGAAATTCTGTAAATATTACTTAAACATTTAAACAATAGTATGTTATCAATGATCAACCTGAAAACTTGTACCACCAATCACATAATTGACACGAAATTTGTCAATTGTGAGTTTTGTTTACCCAATTAAAAGTTCTGTGATTCATTCAATGGAAAAAACAAACGATGAAAAACAATTGGTCATCGACATATTGTGAAGGAAACGATTGAAGGGAAAGAAAATGGAAGTATGAAAAACAACTTGAACATACAATTATATATACCAATAACATGTTTACGATATTGAAGATTGGTACATAAAAAAAATTGGTGAAAAAAAATGACAATAAGAAATTCATCGTATGCGAAATTTCTGACACGTATACGTTGAAATAGTTTCTACGGAAAAATTGCGTGACAGACAGACGAACAATGTGAACGAGTCCATAAGAGTATAATATGGAACCCTACGCACAATGTATTTCGTGTTGAAATGACTAAAATAGTCGAGGGGTGTATATTGGATATTGTGGATGTTGGGTAAGATGTTTTCTAAAATTATGATTGTCAGATTTTTTCTTGGAATTTTAATGGCTAATAAGAGTATTGATAACACACCTATGAAATAAAGGTTATGTGAAACTCTACTGATCCAAAGTAATGAAAAATCTCATCAAAGTTTATTGTTTCATAATCATTGTCTATCTCGAACGTATAATTTTGTTACTTGTAAATTTCTAACATCAGAAGAGCTTGTTACAACATGATAATAAATTATTGCACCAATTACTTAAAGGTAAATGAAATAGAATGAAAAATTTGTAATTATTGATTCGTCCATTTCGATGATATACAATTAGTAACAATAGAAAATTTCATCGAATTACTTGATGTAAACAAGTTCATTGTGAGTGATGTAACAACAGCCACTGTATATACAGTCATGTAAATATAACTTTATAGTTACTGAATCCAATGTAATGAACACACATTGTTATGAAGGTTACAAAGAATTTTAATATAAGTTGCAACCTCTAATTCATGTTTACAGTATGTAACATAATATCGCGATGTTATATGACCGGGTGGCTATAAAAATTTTGATTCACCATTGCTGTCATAAAAAAATGTAACAACAACTTGAATATATTACTTTCAGAACCAAAATAAATATGTATGAAGAGACTGTGAAAAAAAAAAAGTACCACGCTATAACGTCGTATTTCTGTGGACCTCATTTGCTACTTACTATTCTTTAATTAATAAAATTCAATTTCGCTTTGTAAATGATCAATAATATATGGCAAAGTCTGAAATTTTCTCAGCAGAATTATTGCTTCAAGTCAATGATTCTGAAGAGTAGAATGAAACTTGGATTATATATTTGTAGTCATAGTTCCTCTAACAGACATGTATCATATTTGTAGTCATATTTTAGAAGAAACATTCGGAAAACACTTCATGTTGCAGTACAGGTAGTTCGTATAAAATGTTTTTTTCTCAATTGGTCATCTCAATTCTTAAATCCGGCCATTTAATGTTAATACATTTTCAACTATTATCGATGAACTCAATTGGTTTTGGTGACAATTTAGTTCTTACATTTTCTCTGTTTCATTAATCAACGTTCATCAACGATAAAATGGTGTATGGAAATTAATAATTTATTTTTCTTTGATCCTGTCAAATAAATTTTAGTCAAAAACAAGTTTACATTTTTTCTTGTCTTTAGACGAAAGTCGACACACACATATGTATATATCTATATGTCAATATATATTTGCATATATATGTTTGCATGTACATTTGAAAGCAGATGTTGAACGTCAGTGGTTTATTTTGGATTTATGATTGCCAGCGCGTGAGTTGGCATTGAATATGCTGAGGAATCTCCTCAGAAACAGATCTCATCATAACAAATATATACCTATATACTTTCCTTCCCCATTATATAGCGCTATCTCGCCTTACCGCCTTGAGACAAAAAAAAATATAATAAAGTTAAATAAAAAGCTTCTCATTCACTATCATTGATCGTGATGAGTGAATGAAAATGTTAACCCAATTTTGTAAAGTGGTTCAATCCATTTTCGGACGTTATAATGAACGATATAATGTGGAGGACGATATAGAGGTTTGTACAATTTTTTTTTTTTCCTTTCTGATGAAATGGGGAGAGGACCAAAAATAAGAGAAGCGATAGAAAATAAAAATTAACATAACCTTGAATAAAACTTGTTGAATATAACAAAAATGAATTGACTTGTTCAAATAAACTTATGTTTATTTTCTAATACAAGACAAAGATAAATCTTCTCTTCGGTATGTTCTATATTGTATGTATATCTATTGGCACATCTATCTCTTTCTCTTTTTAAAGCCATACGCGTCCACCACAAACATTGCTACACAACATGAGTGTGGGTTTGCGACAATATCAGCCAAGATACATTGCACGTCGTTGGAGGGTTCATAGGGGTCGTGACCCTATGAACAACGATACACTACAAGAATTTCAATGTGTTTCACATCAGTTCCGACTGATAGAACCGGAATTAAAAACGAAATGAAAAAAAAAAAAACAAAACACGAACAGAAGACTAATATGATTGGTATGGCAAACAGGGACAAGTGATGATAAATGCGAGAGAAAAAAAAAGAATATTATGTTAGATAATTTCATTGTATTTTTTATCACATTGTTAAACATGTGAATCATTTAAGAGAGGTATAAATTTCGTTTTCAGTCATGCAGAAATTTCGAGTGGATTTCAAACACAGCAATGGATCTTTCTATCATTCTCAACTTACTATATATTTATATGAATTATACATTGGAAGAAAGATGTCATTGATTTCCAAGGTGTAATTTTAGACGGATTTCAAAACATTCCCTATCACTACCTGATAAAATGTATAACAAGAAAATGTTAACGGTTGATTAATCATTGTTGAAGCATTGGTTTTGGATTATAAAAGTTGTTTATGGTAAAAATGAAAACAATAATCTACCCACTCAAATAGTAAAAATTATTTGTTCAATTAGTCAGCTTTTTGCCAGAAGAAGTAAAATCACAAAAGTTGGTGATGCAGAAAATGAAAGAAAATATGTTTGTTTTTTATTTCCTGTCTGCACTTACTTCAATATATAGATTTCGCCATTACAAACATAAATGAAATTAAAACGTTTGAAAGAGGAAAAAAATTGTTTTTCATTGGATAACAAAGAAAATGTTGAACGGATTGAAATAAGAGTAGAGGTAAAGAGACACATCAGCTTGGGATTCCCTCTATATTTTCATCTTGATTCTGTAAATGGACTGTGAAAGCAAACAATGCTGCCAATAGTATGTGAAGGTGTGTGCTTGAGAAACTGCGCTCCCACGGGAGTTGGAGAAGCAAAAAAAAAAAAGAGGTTATTACATTGCCTTTCACACGTATCTTACAGTACCAAAAATAAAAAAAAAAAAAAGCGTATAGTACAAGAGAAAATATTTAAGGAAAAGTATCTATTGAATCCCATCAAGAGAACAAAGAAAATTATAGATTTTTTTTTTTCACTGGAAAGCAAAAAAGTACCTGAATAACTTGGATAAAAAATATTATTTGTTCATTGATTTACGTTTTATTTGTTGTTAAAACGATAGGGGGAAGTCCGATATATCATGCGTCGTATTTTTCAGACCATTGATCACAATGATACCTCTAGTGTGTATAATTTGCACAATATAGAGAAAATTGTAAATCGAACGATGAACGATGTGGGAACTATAGTTCGGCAATATCACGCCCCATGAACAGTTTATTTTTTAACCTTTCATGTGTGAACTCAAATTTTCATCCAAAGTTTGTTGTTTATTTTCACGGTCTAGTCACTTTTGAGGTTGCACGTTTTATATTTGACTTATCGAGACAAACACACATGAATCAAACTTTGGCCACACTTAGATATTTTATTTCATATAATTTATCGTTGCTTTCCATCATATATGAACTAGAAAAATGTTGTATCAGGCTGAAGAATAATTCCACTGAATTCGCAACATACTTTTAACAACGTTCCCAAAATCTAAAATCATCATTCAATCATGTTGTCAAGGTTAGTCTATTGGTTCGTCTGTTTGTATGTCTGTCAGTCTTTCTGTCTAACAACGCTGAGAAGTTAAACTGAAATTGTGATAACAATCAATAAACCTTTTCAAACGTTCTTGCAAAAATAAACATTAAATTACGAATCCCACAATTTCAATACTGACAGTTCTTCGAAAAATTTTGTAGCTTGGTTAATTCTGTTACTGATTGAAATGTAGAAATTTCACCATCATAATTTCAATTTCACTATTGGAAACACTCGACTATGACTAAGACTTAATAAGAAGATAAAATTACTGTCATATAATAACATGCGAAAAAAGTATTTATAGTTTATTCACACGATATCCAAAATATATTTTATAAAGAATCGCATAATGTACAAAGTTGAACGTAACTGGTAGTTGTTGTCATACGTTAAACATATCAATCTATATGAAACTTCCACCATCCATGTGAAGAGCCAACAGTCAAACTTTGTCCAGTACATGGACCAGCTGTCACCAAGGGGTTGATTCACAATTAATTGGTCAAGTGAGAGAAAACTATTTGACATTTGCTACGATCGTATATTCGGTTTGTAAAATTTCAATTATCAGTAGCAATTTTATTTTGAACACATATATATTAACAATAAGTATATAATTTTCATTCTAGTACAGCAAGTGGAATTTGAACATCATAATAGAATGTTTCATGGTACAACATCTGATTTAAACGATTGTCAAATTGAGAATTAATCGATTGAGCTTTATCCTGTATCAATCAAGCGAGATATCCGAAAATATATCAAAACGACAGTTGTATTTGGAACAAAAGCTAGACATTGATGAATGATAATAATTTTTTCATTGCTACTACCACGATAGTACTTGGATATTTATGGAGTTCTTAACTTGTTGCTTCAAACGTAATGAATATAATTCGAACGTGGAAAGAAGTGGAAAAACGATACCATAGCAAGAGCCATCTCCATGATCTTGTCCCTCTACTTGTGGGCTACAACAAACGGAAAGACAGACACATAAATGTGTGTTTGTCCGCATGTTTTATGCATGATTACATCGTTGAAAATTGATCGTGACCTGTAACTGACGTTGTTCAATCACTAATGTGATGAATACAGAAAATATATAAGTACTAATGGAAGTATACATAAGCTTGTTGGAGTTGTGAAAGAAATATTGCAGTAATTCTAAGATGAAGACTGATTAAAAGTGACATTAATAATTGGCTGACGCAACCTCATTCACAAAATGTCATTTCCTTACCGCGAAATCGCAATTCCATTCATATTTTTCATACATTTCGGTTCACGCGATTGTGAGAGAGTTCGATTAGTTGATTCGGCGTTAAACCGCATTTGAGGTTAAATACATTTATCAAATGTGAAGGTCAAGTTCAATTTCACTTTTGTCGTTGCGTGTATGTATTCATAAATATTTTAGATAAAGATACTGAAATAATGAAGTCGATTGATATGTAATGCAATTTTGGAGGTTGGGAAGGATATTGAGTTTCCATGCAATGATATAGTGAACAGCTTGAGACGTTACCACGTCTTTTGACAAATATTGGACAATATGTTTCATTTCTTATCTTTATCATCGTACGTATTGTCACTTTTAAAACGCTCATAAGTGTTTGAACATTACTTCAATGTCAATATTGCTAAAAATAGGGAATGAAATGTTTTGACGTTCTAATGGAATACTTGATATTGCAGTGTAGGAATAATAAACAAATAATTATCCCAATCTCCAACTCCGCGAATTTATTCAAAAATAAGTAGTCAACAGATCATTACAGAAATTGGAACAATCTCATGAGGTACTGATAAAAAATGAAATAAAATGGTCATCACAATGGTGATTATTTCATTGAGCGGCTGACTATCCAACTTGAAGGAGACAAAGAGTAAACGCAAGACGAATACAATTGCAGAATAACATTCACCAATCTTGTAAGCATAAAACTTGAATAATTAACTTTGTTTTTTTGTCAATAATCGGAGTCATTGTTGTTAACTTGAGACGAAGGAGATGCACTAGTTAGATATTTTCTGTGTATATAAGTACGTACACTTGCAGCTTTATATATTTCTAATATTCACGTTATAACATTTCATAATATGTGATTTTGGGAAAACATCGAGTTATACATTTGCATAGGGTACGCATATAAGAATTGAAGATTAATTTTAATTTTCAGAAATATATAATCGGAAACGTTTTGGGAACAGGAAGCAATCACGAAAACAAACAAAAAATGATTATATTCAGTTTATTGATGATAACAATCAGTGGAATAGCAGCGATTCCATATGGAAAATCAATGCTGTCCAGTATCGATGGAAATCATACTAACAGTGACTTTGGAAATCTCGCCAGGATTGAACGTTCGGACGACGGGGTTACTCTTACAGGAGATAAAAATTCATTCACTTACAGTTTATCGGATAGTGGGTGGAATGTTTTTGGGACATTCCTTTCATTGCCATCATCATATTATCACAGCCAATTCAAATTAACGAGAGATTTAAATTACAAGACATGGGACGACTTATTATCACATTATACCCACGCTGCTTGCAATAAAAAAATACATATACATTTCTCTCGACGAGATGGAGAGGGGAGAAAAGTTGATATGGTAATATTACCAGATGCGATTGAATTCAGTAAAATACAGAAAACAGGTAGAAATGTGGAAGAATTTTATGGTAAAGCAGGTACTTTTTATATTCCGACCGGTCCTACATCCGTCCAGACAAATGCAGCGCAGCGGTACGAGGATCTACCGTTTGGCTATTACAGACAAAAATTATTCGATGAATCGATTTGGGTTGGTGCAGCCAAAGTAAACACTGTGATTGAATTTTCTTCAGAGCTTTTCACAAAAGACAGCGAGTTGATATTGCAATTAATATTTAAAGTAACTCCTGCTGTACGTCTCAGTACCTCCGGTTTTGTTCTTCAGGTAGAGAATTATGATCAATTAGTCTTGAAATAACTTCAAGTGTAGAAGACTTTGACTCAGGATCTGAGACAATATGTGATAAACCGCCGAGCAATCATATGAGCGCAATGAGGGAGAAATTATTATTAATGATTTATAGTTTCATCAATTCTTAGCATGTTCGAGTTTGGTATGATTAATGTAATGAACTATTTGATTCTTTCCTGTACTAGAGAATTAAATGAATAAGTTATAAAGCCCGATCTTATGTATAGAAAAGAGAACTTGGTTACTTGGTCGTTTGGCAACTAAACAATACGTTGGTGTTGAACACTTAAAATATAATTAATTCAATATCATTTTCTTTCTAATTCCTGTTGTTCACGAATTCCAATCGTTACTGAGAGATCGAGACGCAAAATTGACGACGGACCACTGCATGATTGTTGTGCCAATTCAATCAATGAACGCTGTTACACAATGACATGAGAAATGTACATCGATTGTAGCATCAATGTTCGCACCCACTATCGTGACTGACTGACTGAATGAAGAACTGTTAAAAGCTGAAAGTCATCAAGAATTAAACGAGCTAATTTTGAGAAGAGTATATCTGATGGATTGGGAGTTGAGAGATTATTAGGGATATCACAGAACAAAACATACCACTTACTTTACTTTTAGATTAATTGATTGTTTGTGAATGTAGAATATTTCAGGTATCAATGCTGTCTGTGGGTTAATAGGAAGTGGAAAATGAAAGCACATTTATACAATATCGCCTGTCTTACAATTTTTCTCTGCCCTCACCTCTGCACTTATTGTCAAGAAGTCCAACTTCTACTGTGCGTGTCTGCACGCAAACAATTTTCTGTTTTTTTTTTTTTTTTTTTTTTTCAATAGCGTTGAAGCTGTAACTGGCTTCAACCACATATTAGGAAAAAGACGTCCCAAAGCACTGAGCATATACATTCGGCCCGAATAATAGGGATTTCTGTAATTTATTTATTATTTAGGGCAAGCTGACCACACATATTTTTCACGGATGACAATGAAAAATTAAGTTGAATATCCCCCCTTGCAGTTTCCATACCAAAACCGCTTTTGGGTTTAGTGACGCGATTTCTTGATCTTCTTCGTACTCATGTGATCAATAAAAAAAGAAAGAGAAGTTTAGCACATGGGTTTCTCATTTTTGGTTCATTCTAGGAACGGATGGAAAATAACAAAAGAATCGTTATATCTAGATTTTTATCCTCTTCCTTGAATGTGTTCCATGTCAATGAATATATATGTATGTATATCAATTCAATTGACACTCAAATGTATTGATAGAAGGGGATCAGCATATACCAATAAGTTTCAAGCATAAAAAAGTACATTTTCATGATATTCATATTGGAATTATCATATATATAAATATATTAACGTCTCATCATCAGAATCGCTTATTTTTTTGCACATTCTTATACAAGTCTATATTTATTATAAAAATATCCACAACTTTTGTTATCAATTCTTTAAATATTACCATCGTCGTTCCGACATCATTATTGTATTGTTGTAGGAACTGTGTTGCAGCAATTGCGCACAGTAATGCGGTTCTCATTCCAGGAATCATGTAAGGAAAAGCGGATGCACCCCATGTATAGAATAAAACGAAAGCGAATGAGGAAAAAGTTTTATTTCTTATTTTTTTGCCTTTCCTTATTAGATGAGTTGAAGAATGAAGAAGGGTGCCATATGCTCCAATGGGATTTGGACTGTGATGAATTTTCCCCCCTTGACATGTATTTTTTTTCTGTCACTCATCAAGTTATTTCTTGTTCTCTTCTCATTGCTCTTCCTCTTTCACGTTCTCCCTCTCTATATCGTCCTATATATCTTTTATATCTCTCATTCCATTCACTGCATATAATGCAATTCTATATGTTGCGTCAATCGGTATAGAGAACAACTATCTTTTTTCTTTTGCATATATCAATGCAATATATGTTTAATAAATTTTCAGACACTTGACAAGATTTTGCATTTCAATAAGAACTGAAATATATTAGATTCTATCGGTGTTTTTTACATTCATTCTGTAGAGATGGTGAGTACTTCGTGTGAAGCATTTTCTTCTTCATTCAAATCATAAAGAAAAAAAATGCACTTGAATTTGCAGTATGTCGAAATGTCATTCTGGTCTTCCGTCTGATTTCCGGATTCTGACTCGAGTGTGTACTACTTGTATGAAGAAAAGAAAATAACAATAATCATAACAAAAGTTAGTAGTTTGTATATATCTTTGGTTCATATCGTTATGTCTTGTTTAAAATCATGTTGTATTCCCAATGTGGACTATAACTATTATTTTCTTATCTCATATCGGCTGCTTTCAACATCTATATGATGTGGAAGTGAAAAAATAAAGATATGGTAAAAAAAAGTAAAAACTTCGCAAGAATGTTTGTGAATGTTCTTTGGATATATTAAATTAATCCCTACAATCGAATTTTGATTGGAATCGCCGCATTTCTTCATTTTCTTATCTTTCCTGTGTCGACATTTGGTTTTCTCAAGTCTCATATTTTTTTGTTATAGCAAAGTAGGAATTTTCCTCATTTCATAGTTTCCTATTTGGATAGTATTGATGTTTAATTCAAAGCAGTAATCAGTTTTTTATCTACAATTCGACCCTATATGCAACAATCTTCTCATATCAAATAACTTTATGTCAAATTCAACAGCCAAGTAGTTTGTGACATTTTTCATATTCGTCAATAAAGTTTGCGATTTAACACCGTACATGACAGCGATTGCAGCACAGTATTTTCGAAATTCTATGATATTTATCAAGCTGCCTCTACTATCGTATATTCAGTTATCGTTCAATACAGTTCGTTATTTATCAGTGTTGTATTGAAACGTCAGCTACACGTCAGGCTTGAAGTACGAGTGAGCTACAAAAAATAGAAAGGGACTGAAAGAGAAACAGAGTAGGCAAAAAACATCAATGTGAGATACGAAGTTGAGTGAAGACAGATGGATGCTTTCGATTCAGATTAAAAAAAAATACAGTAACATTACAAAAAAATGAAACCAATTCATTGAAGGAGATATAAATTTATATGCTAATGAACAAAACAAACTTATGGAGTAAGCTGAGTTAAGAGTTTTTATACATGTATTATTGAAACCTAGAGCAAACAGAAGCATGAAATGAATGAAAATTCAATTAGAAATAATTAGAGAACGTTTTTTTCAAGTAATGAATAATACACCATTCATATAAACATTTGTTACCTTGTGCAAATGGCAGCCAATATCCAAGCGAGGAAACAGAGAAATGTAGCCCTAGCTTTTGTGCAGATATACCTGAAATTCACAATAATAACTTTTGTATGAGGTGTAAAATTAAATTCGTACGTACAATGGTGTCCACAATAAGCAAAATTTGAAATTTTCCATAACTCATGACATTTCACTAGTTCACTTCTATTTATAATTAATTATCACAACTTATGAATAATGATGAAAAATAAATAAGTTGCAGTTGAAATTATTTATATATGTGAAACAAATTTAAATTAAATTTACCCAGCTTTGAGTGGTTCACATATGGCGTAGTAGCGTTCAAAACTAATCGCCAAGATCGTTAAAACGGACGCGTGAGCCACTGTTAATTCGACAAATGGCACGGCCTTACCTGAAACAAAGAAAAATCAAAATAAAGAAATTAATTGCACTATTATTTCATTTGCTCTTTACACAAAACAAAAGTCAATGCATAGAATGAATTTTGCAGGAATAAAAAAAACGAAAGAAAAGTATCCCTAGGGATATTTTTTCCTTTTTGGTGAAGAAATAAAATGGCGACTCAAGAGTCTCATAGAACTCTAATAAATTTCATTTTTCTCCTTTTATTTATTTTTTTTTGTTCCTTTGTCTCTCATGAGTTTTATTTTCTCACACTGATATGAATTTTTTGCCTCTTTATATTGACTCAATGATGATATACAAACTATTCCCTAGTGAAATATGAGAATGAAAACTTCACTACCCATATATTGTAAATACAAGTTATTGTTTATTTTTTTTTGTTTTTTTTTTTTGTTCAACATGTGTCGATAACATCACTGAAACTTCCCCCATGTTTCCGGATGCTTTTCCTTCAGCTATGGCAAAATGAAACGTCGCATGTGTTACTTATGTGTATAGCAGCTAAGATATGATTTTGGAAGGGCGGTGAAAAGAGCAAATGCGGTATATCGAATATGTCTGCTATTTTATATAAGACGGGGGAAAAAAAAATAATAGTGTTTTTACAATTGACGAATAGTGAAGGTAATATCATAGCAAATAGAGAACGAAGCCTTTTGTATGTTCAATATGTACAGAGTGTTTCATACAGAAAAGTTTATACAGTTAATCATCCATAATTTTCAAACTCACGCACTTAATTGCATAACTTTGAACATTTTCACATTCTCAAGTGATCATGAATAAAAATGTAACATGGTAAAATGTTTTTGTACAAGTTTATGTTTACGCAAAGCGGAACTGAGATGGTATATGCGTTGGGGGTTGGATATTATATGAATGTGTGTTTGTTTGTTTGTTTGTCACTGTTTTTCTCTGAAATGCCACAATGAATTTCGATGTGGTTTTGGCCAAATATTTTACATAACCTCGGAGCATGTTTTTAGGTAGATTTTATTCGTTGAGAACTTTTATTACAATTTTTAATCTTGTCAATATTATATCGATGTGGAATTAATGAAAATATTACAAGAATTAGTGATATATATTTAGTCACTATTATATTCTGTTGGTTTTTTTAATTTTTCACAAATAAGTCATCCAGTGTTTGCAAATTGTTAATACCTGGGTACGATAACTCAGTTGTCGCAAGTTTAATGAATTGTCGAGCAGACGTGTGAAAAATACTGATGAACTTTTAGAAAATGTTCGAGAATTTTGTGTGACAGTTTTCTGGATGGTAAAATTTGAATTATTATTTTTAGAAAGCTTCTCAATTTCATTGATATTATTCTCTGTTACTTTACTGATAGGAATGAACCTGGCAGCTCCTGTATACGGTCTTGGATAGTTTAATGTCGGAGACAATAATCAACAATGGCGTAAAAAATAACACAAAACATAGGATTAATGCAGACTTTTTAATGTCAAGTCACTTAAAGTGTCTTCTGAACTCAAATCATCGAATGTAAAATTAAACGTCGATCAATGAATGTGTTACGTCGTTTAAACATGGATAGAGTCAATTGTATATTTCATTATTATCAGACATAAACAGTATTGCTTTCTGACATCTGGCCAAAATTCGAACGCACCTACTTCGATTATATTATGATATTGTTACTGAGAAAACAAACAATAATGTTGAAATGAATATATAAACGCTATTGAATGTGATGAGAATATCTTAAGTATTTGTTTTACTGTTTAAATCATTTATCCTTTAACACTATCCAATATGTTTTATATGGATATTTTGTTGACAAATTTATTTTCACCAATTCTCTCACTGTTTTGATGGAGTGAACTTTACTCTTCTGTTATTCCACGTGAAAGAACAGTTAAGAATTTTACTCTAGTGATGAGCCAATAACATTATTGTACAGAAATTCAATGTTCAATTCATTATTTTTTACTGAAGAAAATATTTTGTTTACACAATAAAAATTTGCGTAATATTTTTCATGTCCTGTCAACATATAATAAGACATATGAATTGCACATGAAATTCTTCTCTATCAAATGATACTTTACATAAATTCATGTAACCTTTTTTTGTTTGTGATAACGTTTTCGTAAAATCTTGTGCACAAGAAATGAGGAAACTGTAACGATAACTGCATTTGAAATTGCTATGCTATTATATTCATCAATTCTATCTTCTTCTACAGTTACACTTATTTTTTATTCATAATATTAAAATATGTTTTTGCCCCTTTTTTTTTTCACTACCTTTCAATTATTTATTCATCTGTTTTTCTCCGCGATAAAATCATTTCACTGCTTTCATAAGAAAGGTTTTTCCTCTGTTCTTTTTACTATATTATTAACCCCCGTTCACACACTATTGTTATACTACTTTTGTATGTCACCTCTTTTGTCCATATTGCCGAAGTCGTTGAATTGTATTTCCTACCAAGGTTAACGATAGAGTTGGATGGAAGCTAAGACTATGTGTAAATACGTTCAGTCAGTCAGAGAACATTGAATGTATATGAAAACAATATACATATATGTTTATATGTATAAATATGTGTGTACGCATTAAATACTCGGGTACGTATGGGTTAAGAGCAACGGTAATTCTTTCCGGGGGGTAGTATATAGTTCACCCACTCATTTCAGTTCTCCCTTTTTATCACCATCTATTCAATATAGATTATACTTTTGTATCACGTGCTATTTTTTTTTCCATCACATTTTCACTATTTCTTTTTTACAGAAAACTTGAAAAAATTAATTTACGTAAAAATTGATACGATATTTTTTATTCAAACAATACTAGGATATTATCATATTTCATTTGACTACATTTGTTCTTTGTTTATGTGATGTGTAATGTTTTTAAAAAAACCTGGTAAATCTATTGATTTTTCTACACATGTACTTTTAGCATTGGCAGAAATATGGGGAAAATATTCATGCGATGTTTACAATGTTGGTTGATAAAAATGATGATCAGCGTAACATGTTCACGACTAACGATGTTTATACATAGTGGTTGGTATGTATTTGCAGTAGGAAGAAAAATAAAAAAAACATTTTTGCGCCCACGTACATCGACTCTCTTTCGCTTCTCATTTTTCATCGGCTCTTTAGCCTGTGGATATCATATCATCATCATAAATATAATTTATTGCTTTATTTTGATCTAAACGTCAAGTAGAAATCACATTTTTTGTCAATTCCATTCGACTTTTTTTTTTTTTTTTCATTAATCACAACGATAAAAATTGACATTCTCAATATGATATATCGTATTACAAGAAGATGAGGGATGGTGTTACTGGTGGTACAATAACTTGATAAAAATTTCACGGATATTTATTTTTACTGTTTTCATAAATAAGAGAATATAAAAATACGCAAAAATATGCTTATGATTATTTTTGTGTATGTATTGCAGGTGAAAGTTGAGATTTTTATTATTCTCTCTTCCTACATCGTATGGTTTACGTAAACAAGGTGCGTATGTCGTTGGCTTGTTCACATTCAAATGTAAATTAAGTACTGTTAGAACCTGCTATACCCGTTGCTTTTTAATTTTATTTTTGTATCAACTATTGATGCAATCATGCACGAAGATACATATTTTCTAATTATTTTTCGTTTTGTTTTTCTAGTACCAAGAACATGGTCAATGAATTTATTTCACCAAGATAAAGGATGTGTGAAATGAATTATCGCCAATATCTATCAATTATTATCACCAAATTGTTTTCAATATATATCTGTATTAATTGGATAAAATATTGGTATCCCGATGTTGAAATAATATCTACAATATATTTTCACGTCTTCCCTTGATTATTGTGCTGTTCGACTAGACAATATACGAAGGATTGATCGTTATACGAACTTATCTCATCACAAAACTTCTCTTCACTCTTCAACATTGTGCCTACGCTCATGTGTCTATAATAAAAATTTTGTACGAATTATTGGCAATAATTATATTAATCCTTTGCGAATTATGTAAGATAGTAGACTATAAAATATCTAATGATAAAATCAGCTCAGAAGTTTGGTACATATATATAAGTTCATATTGATCGTATAGTGTCAATAATTGTTGTTGGGGGAAAAAGCTACTGTGTTCCCAAAGAAAAAAAAAAATACTTTCTTTGTTGCTTTTATTTTAATGAACATACTGTCAAGAAAATGTGTGTCAAATTTCCGGTTGTGAATTCACAAAGTTGTGATAATGACACTACTCTTCTTTTTTATATTTGGCAAATTCTGAACTTTTTTTTAGTCATCTTTATTTATTGTTAAAGAAAGATGAAATGTTTAGTTTTAGCTGTCAATTATAATGATTTTATATAAACAATTGAAGTTTTGTAATAAATTTTTTCATCGTGAGAGCTATGAGTTCCATCATGTCTCTTTTTCTTTACACTGTATCGTATCGCCGTAGGCAAAAGCTATTCTTATGTTATTTGTTTTTTATTTTCAAATTTTTTTCGTTGATAAAATATTTCGTTATCTCATAATATATATTTTGAAGGAAACTGGCTGGCTAGTAGATGAAGGAAGTCAGATGGCAGTCCTTTATATAGGACAGCGGTTACTAACGGATTAGGCGTACGGATATTACAAAATATTTTGTTCACATGAAACCTCAACAACTTGGAGTCAAAGTGTTGATTTCTGACTTGAAACATTTTCAATTTTATAACACTTTGTTTTTGACAAAGTTATTGATATGAAAAGAAATCTGTATAGGGCATTGTATAAATTACATTTAAACATTCACTGCAAAATAGATTAACGATTGTTATTGTTTTGTCATGAACTGAAGTGTATTATTATCTGGCCACACGTGAACATGTCATTCTTAATCTTCACCATTGTAGTCACTCGGGACACGTTCATAATAAGTGTGTTGAAAGCAACTATAATAATAAAAAAAGGTAATATTACTTTTCAACTGTAAAATCAAGTATTTTAATTTAAAACGTCAAGACATTTTATTCCCTATCTTTAACATTTTAGTCACAATTTAAATGTTTATGACTGTTTCAAAAGTGAGTACAACATTTACAATGATAAAGATGGGGAATAAAATGTTTTAACGTTTTAAATAAGAACAATAATTCTACAGGGATTTGCAATGTATGTGTGTGTGTGTAAATAACACACTCAAGTTGTCAGTAATTCGCAGTATATCGGATTGAATAGAAGTGATCAATGATTGAACGCAGTCGTATTCTCAACAGAGATACGTATTTTTGAAAAAACATTATCAAAAACTGATTCACCTCTGCATTCATTAATTTTGTCTCTTCACATACATAATAAAATAACCATAATAATTAATAAACTTGGAATGAACATAAAGATAAACGTTTGCTCGTTAAAAGTTGGTGTCATAACAATTTGAAAATAATTGTTTTTGTCTATGATACTTTGATGTCTTTTGTACATCCATACGGGAATTGCCACTGGCTTTATTTTTGGCACAACAGGAAATACATGAATGAACTAATAATGTTGTGTACATAGAACATAGCAATAAAGCTTTAGTCATTCTGCTGTGAATTCACTCTCTGTAGAATAATATAATAATATAATCCCCACGCGAATATGTATATGTATGCGGAATTTCACGTGTAATTTTCATTCCAAAATTCTCACTCGATTCAGTTCACACGATGCAGAAGAAAATTTGCAGAAAATCTCTATAATATGCTTTGAATTTTCCACCCATTCATTTCATCAGTTCAAATAATAGCAGGAATATGAAATTAAGTTTGTTTATAGTTGAAAAATTCAGTGGACTGTCAATAATATTTACAAAACAATTATTCTCTTGTGCCTTAGTTATTTTATAGACTTTAAAACTTGTTGTACTTTCTTCTGAAAAATTATTCGAGCTATTTGTATGGCACGCGGTGACATGTTCACCATGACATTGCATGTGAATTCATTGAAAAATATAAAATATGATAAGACTTCCATTCGAGAATATACTCAAGTCTTTTAAATATCTAAATCATCACTACATAGAATAATGGAAATTGTTCTAAGCTACTTGGTTGGATGGTTTTATTTGATAGAAGACAGAGTGACACCACAGCCGACCCATGAGATTTCCGAAACCATTTATATAGTTTACGTACCTGAGTCATCGGTCTGGGGTACTTAAAATATGTTCAAGGAGAGCTAGAATGGCCACAATATTTACCCGAATTATTCCCTTGTGATTGTTTTCTTTGAGGCTACAATAAAGGTCGGTGTTATGACGAAAATCCAAAAACAGTTGATGACGGTCGTGGCAATTAAAAGAGTCGTTGCCACCAACACATTTAAGATGTTAGAGAACATTTCCAGAATTATTCGTTGTAACAACGTTCTTGGTTCAAATACTATAACTGTAATGGTGCACTTGTTGAAAATAATAATTACTGACTTTTGTAATTGTTTCACTTTTTCAATGCAAAATATAAATACATAAAATTTTCATTTGACGTTCAGTATCAATAACTGCAATTATTCTCTCACTGAGAACTCATTGATCTTTCAATTAACTTTAAACAGAAGTTGTCTAGAAATTCTTCGAATAAGTGGAAATTTCTCCAACAGTTTTACAGTAATAACTACAATAAAGTTTTGTTGACTCTTCTTTTATCATCCCAATAAATCTTTAGATATCACAGAACGTAATTACGTACTAGACGAAAACATAACCGCAAAAAAAGATGTCATCGTTATTTGTTTTCTAATGATGAACTCAATTAAATTCTCCTCGTATCAATGTCAAACAAACTCTTCCGCGGTCACTATAATACCTCTGCTTTCTTTCGTACCTTTTTCACTCTAAATTATCCCACTTTAATCTGGGTCTGGCAAATAATTACAAGTGAATATAAATGGTAAAGCGTTAAAGTTAAGATACCCTGTGGCACCATTTATATATCTATATATTATCTAGATTAAAGGGATATTTACCTCCAGCCGCGTGCACTGTGCCATCTGGCATTGTCTCCCTTCTACTCGTTGTGCCTTTATTAATTTGCCATGAGCTAATTGTATATATATATGTGTGTAACCACATAGCAATAAATTTATTTATTTGTCGTAGAATTGATAAGAAAATATTAACATTATGCAAGTCAATTATTCAGCGCTATAAATTGATGATGATTATATGATTGATAGTTAATTCAGATGACTTATCAATACATCGGGTGTTCAATTCAAGATGATATAGAAAAGTATCAGGAATATTAATCATTTCAGAGTACAATGTTTGAAACATGACATATGTAGTTACAAGACGGATAATGTATTTGTTTTTCTGATGAAAGTTTATTTGCAATATCTCAATCTTTTATCGAGATTCTTTTTATCCTGAAGAAGATAATTTGGAATTTATATTATAAACTCGAATATTGAGTTATTTGGAATGTATAGTGTGGGTAGATTTGTTAACCCTTCATAGTCATAAAAATGAAAAATAATTTTGATTCTGTATGATAGATTTGAGGATATGGTTAAATACAGGACAATGTTTGTGACAGTGGCTCATTGCTGTTAATAAATAAATAATTTGTGTATTGAATGTTGTAGAATCATTGATTATGTCAACAGAAACTGTCAGGAAACATTGTTAAAAGAAAAAAAAAAACAATATGTGAAATGTGACAAGTGATTCAGAGTTTGAAGTTGCACAAACAATTCAACCGCAATAAGTGTGTAATAGAATTAATTATCCATGTCGTATCGTCCGATTGTTAAATTCTAAAAAGTCAAATGACACGAATCTTCAAGTGTAATTGACAGAGGGAAAGAACGCATTACAAGCCATAGAATGTATGGCGTTGATCCAAATACCAGAGTGAGTCACTTAAAGAAAAAAAGTAAAGAAACAAAAGTGTTTGATTGATTTTTGGCGAAAATCCAATATTGAAAAAATCTAATCTTTGTGTGGACTTAAATTGTTTTCTATATTCTCAGTATTTTTCACATATTCTAATTTCATAATTATGCATACGTAAACTCTATACACGCATTAATACATACATTTATATAAATAGGTGACTTGTTTCTAAAGTTATCTAGTTTTATCGAACAAACCTTTCAAGGCGCATTGTTCTCTGCAGAAATATAAACATGCGCGCAACGCAGAACTCACACAAACACATATGTATATGTGAATGTGCAATGTACGTGTATATATATATCCATGTATACACATATATGCTCATAGCTTGTGAGTCAACAGAGGGGATTTCGATTGTCGGCAGCTCTCAATGGCTTTTACCGAGCACTTAAACGAAGAATGATTGTTGTGTTTCCTTGACATGTTAGAAAGATGAAATAACCCTTTAGTGATGATGCTCCATTGGAGGACAATATTGTTTGTCTTATTGAGGTTATGTCTATCAATGCAATGTGTTTAACTATAAATACTATTAACGTATGAGTATATATGCAGTTGATAATGAATAAGACAGTGTTCGATAATTTTAGGTTGGTGAAGAAACAAGAGATAATCGTAGCTGGCATTCATCCAAAAACAATCAGCGGAAAGTTCTACGTTTCTACCTTTCTTTGCCACCACCTTCCTTGTCTCTATCTCCCTTAATCTCGCAGTTAACCGGATTCTCAAATTACCATCAAGTCATCTAATAGTTCATTTGCTGCTGTAACACCTACTTCATATCACTCGTGATTCCAAATCATAGGTAATCTAATTTATTTATTTATTTATTATTACAAGTCGTGGAATTTATTTATTGTGAATTATTAACAACTATCCACAATAAGTGAACAAACAAATTGACTGTAAAAGTATTTTATTATTCACATTCATTGATATAACAAAAATATGAATTTATGTGAACAATAAATGATTCAAATCAGTTAATTCTTTCGATAATTGTGAACAACTAATACTGTATTGCTTTTGTTTTTTTTACATTTCATTCTGTTCGATATTTAAATGCGAATAATAAAAAGTGTGGAATGAAAAACATGTCGCAATACATATATTTTTTATGATACTATGAATATTTTGTCGTGTATATGGGCGTGTCGACATTTTTCGGTGTTTCCTGGATGTGCAGTGGACGCTTACTTGAAGCCGCCACTATACCAGTTTAATTAAAGACATTTGTTATATATAGCGCGTAATATCTTCATTTCATTTTCTCTTTTTATTTATGTCTCTGTCCTTCTCTTTTGTACTTTCGTTTCTCATCAGACCATTGCGTTTCTGCGCAGCCAACGCGTTGGACATTAGCAATCTCGAATAAAATATACATTCGAGCCTATCATGTCAGATTACAATTTTTTGTTAAAAAGCTTTTAATGATTTTATACGGAATAAATTATTGCATTTAAAAATTTCGAAAGCTTCATTTCATAATGTATATTATTGAAAATGACACACCTTTTTTTTTTTTAATCACATCATGTAACATTGCGGAAATATGTTGACTGTATGCAAAATTTTCATAATTAACTTGTACCCTTTTTTTTCTAATTTTGATTGATCATTTATAATTGTTACTTTGATCGGTAACAGTTTAAAGTTTAATCCGAATTTTTATAATTATTATATATTTTTGAGACAGTGATAATCACAACACGAAAATCGATAATTCGATTGAGTTAATTAGCAAACATAAATATATATTTTTCAAAACGTCGTAACTTTCTCCAAGATCAAAATTCTGGAAAATAATCACATTTACAATTTCAGCATTCAAAATATCAGCTACACATTGCTCATATAAAATTCATGTAATAATGTACATCTATTGCAAGTACCAGTATGGAATCACACACTGTTTTGATCTTTTTATCGTTAATAATACTAAAGATAGAAATTTTGGAAGAGAATGTAATTGTTCGAGGCATCAGACTCTTGTTCTTCCTTAACAGAAAAAAGAAAACAAATGAAAAAAAAAAATCGTTCTGGATGATACAAAAGAGAGCTCACAGTTTGATCACAATATGTTTTCATTAGCTAATGTAAATCGTATTTATTCTTGATAATATGTTGAACATCACAATCACCTATTATATTTATTTATATCTCAAATAATGTTAAATATCACGGAATTAATTTTGACATAAATTCAACTGAGTATCATAGAGTAAGTTTGATTTGCTGAATATCCATCAATCAACGTGCCACTGCAATTTATTATGAACAAATACCAACGCAGCAACATCTGAATCATAGTAAAACAGCGAACGAGAAAGAGAAAATACTTTTTTTTTTTTTCCTTCCCTCATCCTCCTTATCGTCAGCGTGTATATGTGTGTGTGTTTGTGGTGCTCAATAAACTGTTTGCGCCTCATAAAAGCCAGACGCCTAAAACATTATCCTCCGAGCATGCACACTTATATGTGTACCTTCCTTTCTCTTACCATCAACATTTTCCCCGCAACCCTAAACTCTAGTCACAACCACCTCTATAACGTACTGAACTCTCTTAACCCCAGATCGACCCTCCTTACATTCTCTTCACCCTCGTATCAACATTCTATTGTGACTGCGTAACAAATCAGTAGAATTATAACAAATATTTGTATAAAGTGTTTTCGACTGTATCAAAATAGTCATGAAGAAAATAAGATGTAAATAGAAGAGACAAATTTATTCAAACATCAAAGTTTATGTATGCGTATAATGTATGTATTATGATGTGATATGATTGGATAATTAACGGTTCAAAGAAAATTATTTCGTTATGTATCACGTCGATATGTAAAATATTGACATTTGTTTATTGTTTATATCATGTTTAATATTATGAAATATGATGATATTACGTGTTTCGCTGTTTCGAAGAAAATTCTAATGGTCAAAGTTCAGTGTAAAAATATATTCAGGGCGCGGAAAAGAGATAAAAATTATAATATATGAATTAGTTATGTAGACATTAATTACATCTAACAGTCACCCACTTATATTTGAGATAAAGTAAATGGCATGAATCCAACGATATAATTTAAATATATATCTTTTGAGATATGTATTTATTATGTTTATTGAAACATATATAGTTATTAAATTGTACACAGAGAAGAATATTAGTATGCAATCAATAACATATGTTATTGCAACAAGTTTTTCGTTTACTGTATTTATACAACGAGTATAAATGTGTTGCAATTCAATGGCATTTAATGACAATATTTCTTAAAGTGTAGAGTTATATTACGATTATTCACTCAATAAAGAAGAGATAAAATGAAAAATTATTTTTGGTACATAAAAATTTTAATCAGTTCAAAATTTTCAATTGATAGCTGGGGTCTAATGTGACTTGTGAAATAAAACAAATTCAATGCAAAGTGAAGACTTAAAGGGAGAGAAATCATGTCTGAAACGAAACCGCGTGGCATAACACTTTATGTCATGTCACATTATGACACCACATGGGCATGGGGCCAGGACCGCACATGTGCAAAAATTCAAGTTATATTTTTAGCATTCAAAAAATAATGAATTAAAAATAATAGTAACCATTATTATTATTATCGTAATCATAATAAAACTATCTGTTTTTCTGCGTTACACTTTCACAGCTAGATCTTCTGAATTTCACACATATTAATATTAAATTCACAATTATTACTCTTACTCACTTGAATTTAATAATATAGAAAACAAATGGTTTAGTTTGATCTCAACTGAAATATTTATTCAAATCACAACATCTTAACAGTTGTTTGAAGTTCACTAACAAGAAATGGATGTTGCATACACATTAAGAAAATGGATGTGAGACACATCAGCTATCAAAATGATATTTTATATTTAGCAATATTTCACCGCCGCTTATATAAATTTATTATATATTTAAGAATTTTATTAAGGGTTCTACGAATATGTAGAGTATCTCTAGAGGGGAGGTTTGTATGAAACATGAATGTTTGATAGAAGGGAGCTGAGCTCTGACGATTTTAAACCAAAGATATGAAGTGAAGTCAATTAATTTGACAGCATCTAAATGGAAAGTTCTATTTCAGTGAAACTATTGACTTGATCTACTTGCCTGTCAAATCAAGAATTCTTTATCAACATTGATTTATTTGTAAACAAAATTTCCTCAATGCAAGACAAATAATTACCACGAACTTGTGGATCATTTTCCGCGTCTACGAAAGTCGGAAATATATTTGAAAAAGTCTATTATTGATAATCGTTATTCCAAATTATCGTAGCAGAAAATAGAAAAGAAACTGATCTCAAGATTTTTCTAGTTTTGAAAATTTAGGATTATTTTACTTATCAATCAAAGAAGTTCTCTTCAGTTTACAATTCTACACCAAAATATTGTGAAATTATATGTACATTCTCTCGATATAATACATAAGAAAGAATAATGTTATTTCACTAAATGCGAATGAGCGGAAATATCACAGTAAATAGTCAATGAATAGGTTGAGGCGATGAGTGAAATTCAATGTACTTATACGAACATAAAAAGAATTATCACAAAAGAAGCCGACATTATGTCCGCGATTTAATCTTCGATTGATCTCTGACGATTGTTTTATCTCGATCATGATAAAAGTTAAATCGATCGATAATTGGAGAGAACATTGTGTATAAGAGTCGCTTTGGAACACATCGGCCACCCAGTGTTCCATGGTCACCTCAAGATTTATTTGTCTGTATACATACACATATAGACACAAATGTAGACACGTCACCGTATAAACAAATTTTCAATTGTAATATATGAATATGTTTCTTTGATATATCGAAATAAAGATGACAATCGTAAAAACGCCTATATAAAAATAATAATACTGATGATGATGATAGCAATACTCACACATATGCTCACCCAATGGCCACACTTGTGGACCCGAGTTGACCTCTACAAGGACAGTGGGAGCGCAAATGAGTAATACACACAAATCAGCTGCACTTAAGTTCACCAAAAATATATTTGTACTATTTCTCATATCTTTGCCACGTAACACCACCAGTGGAACCTATTATTGGTCACAATATTTGTCTATGTTATTATTAATTGAAAAATTCGAGAAGAATAAAGTCAAAATAAAGAAATAAAAAAATTTTTCATTTACCATGAGGTTGCCAATTATTCCAAGTACCATCACTGTGATGCATACCACCATTGACGTTGTGCGAATGTATCCTGGTAACATGTATGGTGTGGATGTTACATTTTCTGGTTCAATCACTGAAACTATTATTTTTTTTCTTTACCAATTTTGATACAAACAAATGAATAAATTGATTTCCTTCAATTTTCCAGAGATTGAAAATGAATATTTTGTTTATAAATAGATAAATATTTATTCATCTGATAATTGGATAAAATCCTTCGTTTCAATTTTATATTGCAAAAGAGTTGTTTAAGTTTTATTTATTTCCTTTTTTTTTTTTTTTCGGATAAAATTTTTACCTGAAAATCCATCGAGAGTGCTACTGCTATCAAATGATGTCGTATAATATGATGAATTAAGCTCGAGAGCCGTTGATGATAAAGTTGTTAACATCGTGTCTAACTTCAATTGAATGAAACAAAAAAAAAAAAATGTCAAAAAAATAGGAATTCAAAACCAATTATTTCAATCAACTCTTTGTTTCCCACGTCGAACAGTAAACTCACGCACTAATGCAATTTATTATCATTTAATCGTTGAAAGTGAAATAAAAATAAGTAATAAATAAATTAATAAATTAACTTTACACATATTGATGTATTATTTTAAATATTTTTCACAATATGAATTACACTTTTCACTCGTTTCATGTCTTTGAAGTGACATTTATTTCCGTCCATTATATTTGTTACGTTTTCGTAAACTATGGTTCGGGAATCTGCGAAAAAGAAAAAAAAAACATTCGATTACTATGCGTTGATTCGACAACAACTTGAAATGGAAGTAATGATTAACATATTATTATATCATGAAATTCCATGAATTTATAAACTTGGTATTCCAGCTATAATTTCCCATGTGACCCAATGGCTTTCCCATCACCCGATGAAATTAACCCATTAACGCCCATGGTGATCTGGTGCAGTGAAAAAAAAGTTTGACTCTGTGGGATATATTTGGGGTCAGAAAACGAAATCCAATCAATAAAAAAAAAAAGTTTACTTCTTTTCACCATAGGTTTTTACGCGAGCAATTAATCACACAACACTTTGCCTAATGTTTTACTCAAGAACATACTCTAGTTTTAAAAGTGAAAAAAAAACATTTTTATCAACCAAAAAGTTCGATACAGACAGAAAATTATCGTTACGTAAAATCTGATTGATATAGACAGTGATTTGGTGAAATAAGATTTGATTTTTTCCAATGAATACTTGTTTCAAAATGATTGGTTATTTACAGTTGTCAAATACTCTCCATTACAGTGTACGACAATTTTTTTTTTCATTTCGATACACTAATGACAAGTAATGGGAGATGATGATGAGTGATCATAATTATCCTTGATATGAGGAATGTCACGGAAGCGTTGAATAACACTATAAATCAGCAGGGGTAATTCAATTCCGGGTATGTATACATGTATAGAACATTTTACCGCGCACTTTTTATCAACTGATATGAAAATCAATCGATAATAATAAAAATCGCAAAAAATTCTTCATCTTCATTCTACATGAATTCTAATTCCATCAAAATTCTCTGTGTTATTGTAGCAATAATAAATTTGAATTCATTTCTTTATCTGATAAATATTTCTATGATATGTGACCTATATTATTCATCAATTATATCACCATCATATGCATGTTAATTGAAATCGATACAATATCATCATTAAAAATCAGTCTAATTATACTTTGCAAATTATCTACTGGATGATAATCAAACATATATTCTCTCAAGTATTTCATTAACTATACGTGATATTACTTTTCAAATCGTTTGCACACATGAATCATAGGAGTAAAATCTCATAGTCAAACAATGTGACTTTAATGTTACTGATAATACTCTTCTTCCGGTTCATGAAACTTTGCACAACTCTATGCGAGAATATAAATCGAACGAAAACATATGTATTCTTACCTCCTTTTCTTATCATCATTATTCTTCTTAGTTTTTTTGGGTCACAATCGTAAAATTTTGATACGTTATTCGAGAATTATTTTACCATTATTGAACAATCATTGCACTCGTGAACGAACTCACAACAGAGATATAAAACAAAATGAAATTGAATTAAACTTCAGAGCAATACGTAAACCAACAAAAAATTGTTTTTCAAATACATTGTCGTTTATAAGAATTCTATTTGTTTCCATTGTACGAAATATTTATCATAAAGAATCAATAAACCATATTGTGACAAGTCATATTATAAATATGATTTTTTTCACTTATTCAAAACACTTAACACCAAGATCATTTGGTGATTCACACCTGTTACTATTAATTTATCATCATTTTTCTTTTACCCAACAAATAAAGTACTTTATTAAAGTCACATTAAAGTGACAAAGTGACGTTCAGAAAACGAACGCGCACGCGACGAATTGTGACGGTAGACTGAAGACGCATTGTCCATACGACGCGCCAACGAATCCCTCTCACTCGAGTCACGTTGGGGATTCCCAAGCACGCGCACGCGCCCGAAGTGTCGCCACCTGTTGGCTCATGTACTCCATGAAGGGAAGAAAAATCCCCGATTTCCTAGGTTGCATCCACTTTGTATTACAAAGATATCCATCATATAGAAAGTAAACACAAAGATTGATAGTAATATGACTTTTGTAGAAAATCAATTAAAAAATATATTAAATTTGAATGAACAAATATCCAAAAATTCCATGATAAAATATTACCAATTGGGCATGTACCAGTGTAACGAAGATCGTTGTGCTCAAGCGACCCCATAGTGAACCTAATTTCACTCGTTCACTTGGTCTAAATTGAAGGACGACATTTAATTCATAAACCATATCGTATCAGCTATCAATTTACCGACACTTTTTTCATTCTGTTTCAGTTGCTGAAACAAAAATTATCGACATTTTTAACAAAAATTAACATACAATTGTTAATATCTCGTGAACAAAAAAAGTAATCGAAGGAATTGTCGATCAGTCTATAACTATTATTTTTCTTCACATATATACCAAATTTCAAGTGAATCCAGCAATTAGACTCAGTGATATCAAGTACACCGGTTTTGAAGAGAGGAAATTCCATTTAAAGAAAAAATCACTGCAGGATAATCCCTTGAGTTTGGAGACAAAAATTTATTCTATGTACGCTAAACTCGATACGAAACTCGGCCAAGTTGGCTTGGGTAATCACGTTTCCGATTGCGCGACTGCGCGATATTAAGAGAGATCCCTTGCATGTCGCTTTCAATGCAAATTCACTGTGATAAAAAAAACGCAAAGACACTTTCTATTCGAAAAAAAAACAAACAACAAAAATATAAATATTATCGCACAATAATGAAATGTCCTCATGAATATTGACGAAAATTAAATCACTTGATGATACATGATACCTGGTCACATTGAATATATTGCATTATATTTCTTTATAAAATCAATTTATGAAGAAAATAAAGTTGAATTGATAAGTCTCGGTGTTTGTTCAATAACTTCCTGCATTAATTTAATAAGCTCCAAATGCATATGGTGATTTCCATGATTGACTACGATAAAACGTGAAGAAGATTTGTGGGAAGATAGTGAAAAAATGAGTGTGTAATTATCTTTGATATATGCATGTGTTATGAACGTATATATTTTGTTTCTTTTTTTTCTTGTTTCAGTTTTCAACTCAATAGACGAGAATTAATCAGACACGCTGATTCTGAACCTCGACAACACTGTGGGCGGATAAACGTGTATACGTCTACATGTATGTATACTGATGTACTTAAATCACACTATATTTAGACATATTTCTGTATACAATGTTACATTATTATGGATATAACCATGCTCATATTTTTTTCAGTGGCAGCCTTAATTATCTCCTGAATTAACTTTTATTTTTGTGAGTATATAATTTGAATGGGAAATATAATGTCAAAATCATCGTTGCATATTTTTCAAGAAACTGGTGTTGGAATATATTCAAAGCAAGCGATAATTGTACTGCTATATTAGTCGATTTACGATATTTTGTTGAGCCTTGATTTTTTATGGTTATTAATGATTAGATCAAGCATTGTTCGGGTATGTTTGGTTATAGTTTATTTTTTGTTTATACATCAGCTAGAGGATAATCACTTCATTGGTATGCTAGAGCTTTGTTTGACTTACCATATTTATGTGACTTTTATCTACTTTCACCGTCTTTTTTCATAGGGTGAACACGGCCGGATATCTATTATCGAATAGTACCATTACGTAAAAGAAGAAGAAGAAGTTGGAGGGCAAGAAGAAAATATGCCAGTATATGATTTTCGAGTAACGAAATTAGTCCATTATTTGATGACTCCACAAGGATTATAGGTTCAAGACTGCGGGGGTATAACAGTTATCTTTCAAACTTTTAACAAAAACGATTCAACCTGGTTGATGTGTCTTCATATATGAAAAAGAATTCTCTTCCGAGACGTATTGTCCAGCTAGTAATACAAAAGTGATAGTAAAGAAGCCGAGCATCGTCCACAAACTGTATTATCGCCACCTGATCCATGTTGTCTCAGTCTCATTGGTTTAAATTGTTCATATAGAAATACATGATTCGTTGATTGGCCATCTATACGTTTGCTATTGGCCAGACTGTGTATATGGTGGCGTTAGTGAGTTGGTATTTCCGATCTACATTGACGAAGATGTGTGAACAACTCTTTGAGTCCTCAGCATGACGAGCAACGGGTTTCATACTAGAATTTTGTAAACAAAAGGATATTTAATGGTATGAATGATTGAACTGCAATCTTCATGAAACACTCCCACTTCTATTACACTCAAGGTACAGTAGACTTTCAGTAACTTTCCGCAATATCATGACCCCATCACATGGCATTTCGCACGCGCATACATCATACAGCATTCAATTGTTTTGCCTTCTTCAGGAATCCCCCACATGAAGCGCTGATGGTGGGGAATTCACTAACTTTTCGTGTTTAGCAGAATTTTCTTCCCCTACAACCCCGAGCCAGAAAATTATCGTGAATCCACCGTAGATCGAACGCATATGAACCGCATTTTTCAGCCGCATAAGAAAAACGCAATATTATTTTCCGAATTTATAATATGGCCACCACTATTCTTTTACCAATTCAATACGACGTTGCCAGAGTACCCACAATTTATCATTATTATTTGTTTGATCAAATGCTCATAACGATCTTCCAAATTTTTAGTATGGAATTTTTAAACCAGTTCCGGAATATTATTTCACGGCTTTTCTCAGGAATTTCCGGTATGTCAGTTCCAAAAATATGGAGATCAAGACTCGGGAGCACATTGTCACGGTCTTATACACTAATATATAGTAAGACCGTAACAAGAAATCGATATTTCTCCTGGGAACTCTTGTTTTTCCCAGCCTTTCATCAAACATTCGAGCTATCTGAACATAATAATTGTTCACATCTATTTTTCATCTGAAAACACAGGTTTGTGATCGACATAAACAATTCGTGTTGTCAGAGAGGAAGTAAATTTCAAGTCGTTATCTATCGTGGGCTGATAGATATTCAAGAAATTATATCGGTAAATGACAATTTGTAATTTATGATGGACTCGATGTTCGGTATGAAAGAAAAGTCACTTGGGAGATACATGCTAGGGATTAGCCTTTTCAGTGGATAGTTAGAAGCGCCATTGTTGTTATCGACGGAGCAGTCTGGAAAACGGTTATATATACTTAGTAGATGAAGAAATTATTGTGAATTAAAACGATTTTTATTCAATTGGGAATATTTGGAAATATAATTTCATTATTTAGGACATTATAGTTAATGAGTAATCAGTTAGTTTTCTCTGGGCAAATAGCTAGGAGTTAATGAAAATAAACAAATATTGTTTCGACATTATTCGATAGTAAATTGTTTGTGAGGAACATTAAAATTAATAGATTAGTTGATCTATACTCTTTTTCAAAGAATCGCACGATCTTTCCAACGTATCTCTCAAATTTTGTGAATACACGATTCCGACCTCGTGAATTGTGTTTGAAAATCGATTAAAATTTCTACTGAATTTTTGGTACAGTATGTTTCTCCTTCTCTCTTTTCAACAATTTCTCTACTATTTTCTAAAGTTTATAATCTGACATAATAATGAAGTTTAATTTTAATCACAAATATTTATTCTTCACTGACTTTTACAATTTGTTTATTCATTTTATTTACTATTATAATATTTATAATACCCTGTACAGTTGTTACCATGCATGGGTACGTGAGATGGCCTAGGACTAATATTAATTTAGATTTTATATATATCCACATAACCATAGAATTGTTATTATATAACAGTTATATGTGAACTGAATCAAGCTGGTATATATTTATATATTTACTTACACTCATTTGAATGGACTAAACGTTGTGAACGTATGAAATCGAGGTATTATTCCAGAGCTTGAATATTTTCTACTAATAAATGATTGAAAATTATAAAGAAATGAAAAGAGTTTCATATTCATTGTACCGCACACAGTGGAAAAAATTTTGAACACAGACTGCTACGATATAACTACTTTAATGCCAAAAAACATAATATCTAAAGTTAAAATAATTTTCTATGAATTATTTAAATAAATTATGTTGATATTCTTCACGTGAACAATATTCGATGGGATCTCGTGGATTGGTTTTTTACCATTTCCATATTTTTCCTTCACTCAACCAATTAGTGTGCTAATGATTCCGTAACGTGACTCACTGATTTGTTCTATTGCATAACAGCAACTGTTTATGAGGTGAATGCATCACAGTTGAAATAATGGATCATATTTATATCATAGAGTGCCATACTCGATTGATCCAATGAAAATGCGAGCCGTTGTTCCACATTGAAGGAATAATTTTCTAAAGTAGTCGACATGTTTATCACCGCTGGTGATAATTTTTCTGGCATCCAAATAGTGTCCTCTATATATATATATATATATATGTTTATCATATATATATATACATATATTGATAAGCGTAATTCAGGTACAATATTAATTTTTGGAATACATCTGATAGCATGACATTAATCACACTCAGTCATATCGCAATAAAAATTGCGATGTTAATACAGATTCTTGCACTTACAGACACATTTCAATCTTTCATCACTTCGATTTTTTAACAAAAATAATATCATTCGCTAAATTGTGAGCATGATTAACGAAACTGTAAACGTAATATCCACGATCTTCCATATATTTGATCATATATTCACGGCCTTTATCCACGTGTAAGTATTCAACTGAGAGAGTCTGCAAATAATTTTCAATGTTATCTGACAAGAATCGACAAAAATGAATATCAAGTCAGTATCAAAAGTTTATAGTGCAAAGTAGCAATGTGAATTTATATTTAATTTACCTTGATATCCACTAAATCAAATGGAATCGTTTCTAGTATCTCCATTTCACTTCCTTCAACGTCCAAACTTAAATAATCTATGGTTCGAAACTTGAAGACAGCAATGTATGATAACAATGGGAAACATTGAACAGTAATGTGGGTTCCATGATGAGCAACGTCTGGACTATTTGTCGGTCCACTATCAGAAAAATTTTCAGGTTTATGTATTCTGCCAATGTTACGTGACATCAAAAATGACGTCTGAAAAATTGAACAACACATTAATCCAATTGTTATTTCCTTCGACAGAAAAAATATAATTTTATATCTTTGCTTACTCTCATCGGTCGTGGTTCAATACTTAAACACGCTGGTGATAAATGGGCTCGTCTATTTTTACCCAAAAGTTTTGAAAAATTAATTGGATCAGCTTCAATCAAAATCCCAGTCCAATTTAAATAGCGTTCCAATGTCAAAGTATTGCTTCGCGTTTCGCCATCATATGCACCACATTCAATGAAAAAACCATTTGTCTGCAATCATTGAAAAATATGGAGAACAAATCAATATTCAATACAATAATTGTGACGAATTTATTTATACTTTTCATCTCCATACTTTGTTGTTAAATATTTCTTTAACAATTGCCGCTTGACCCATAGATTGATCCACAATTTCTGGTTGAAGTAAATCTCGATAATGTGAATAATTATTTTTCGATCCCCACACTAACCAATTATTACGCAACTCAATTAGAACATCACTGTCAATCATTGATATATATTCATTTTTATTATACCACGTATTGTCTCCGGTGAAGTTGTACCATTTATCAATAACTAATAAACATTCCCGTGAAAGAAAAGAAAAATGAAAACCAAATATGAAACAAAATTATAAATGACTACCTACAATTGAATATTGCAGAGGAAAAAAAAATTGATGTTCAGTTTGTTACCGTGTTCATATCTTTCCTTTGAAAAATCATCCATGTACGTGTCACGTATCTCTTTCTTCACGTCATCATGAATGTGAAACATTAACGTAATTAAAATCACACCACTAATAAGAATGATTATCATCGAAAACCATCGTCGACGCTGTAAAAGTTTTGATAAGCCATTTATGATAAATGATTTTTATACGAAAAATAACAGATACACCATGATATATTTAAATTCATCTTATCATGTACAAGTCAATTGTATAAATTTGAATTGCAGTAAGTAAAACGTTGCACAATAAAATACCAACATCTATTTTTGACAGTACATACCATAGTTTCAATCAATTAATTAAAATCAATCCCTATACACTGTAAATTTGGTGCAAGAAAAATATTCAAATATTGTAAAATTTTTATTCAAAATTATATACGTGTATTCACGTGATTGCAACAGTAACTTCTACTCATGAACAATGCTATTAAACAAATGATATCACATAGCATACACCAAGGTAACAACAACAACAACATTAATATTTTCACGAATGTGTCGCAATGGATGAAACAATTGCACTTCTTATCGCATCGACTCCGAGCATTTGAACGAAATAGCTGCATGTTTATATATATAGAACATAAAGGTGCCATTTCATGCGCAGTATGCTGCGGCAATGAACTGGTTTACTGCTGCACATTTCAAAGGAATTAATAGCAGAACAGTGCAAATCAAAAATTTAGCGCCGGAAGGCAGCAGTTACTCGCAGCCTAACAGCCAATAGCGCTTTCCTGCTGCTACAGCACACTGAGCATGAAATGGCACCTTAAGAGTAAAGAAGGAAGAGCACACGCGATGCACTTCGCATACACTCACTCATACTCAAACGCATACACGCACTCATTCCTCTGCTTTTATATATGAACGATAAAAGTATGTTCATTCCAGATGTCAAGAGACGCTGCAACGTCTCGAGCCAATTACATACTGTATGACCTCACTCATAAGATGTTGAGCATTGTTGTTCTCGAAATACCAAGATCTCCCACGTATCCATAAGAATTGGCTAATATACTTATCAATTTATATATTGGATATGATTCATTTCATTCTGAGTTTAGAATTGACATTTGGATGCCTTCCGTCACGTCTAGGATGAAGATGCCAGAATAGGAAACACTAGATGACGATGATATAAATATAATGAACAAACGATGGATGAGAATAGATTGACGGATACATGATTGGCATAATTCTTTACTTGCCATTAAACGAAGCAATCAATGATAATATTGTTATGGAAATTAATATTTAGATCGACGGACAGACAGACTTTTGTTTGTACATCCGTTTTATGTTCGGTGATATTGTCAAAAAATGGTAGAAAAATGTAAAATTCTAGGAATTGGTGACAGCCATGTAGCGACTGATAATAATTGTGAATATTACAAAAGATTGATAGAATTCAGAGGAATATAATATTGTACAATAAATAATTACGGAAGTCCCGAAGCAGATTGAATAATCAGCAATTGATAATGTTACTACATATTCAAAGATACTTGGTGCATATACGGAGTAACTGTGTCTGATACTTGTCGATTGTATCAAGCTCAAAATTACACAGAAACACAAATAAACTGGTCATAAATAATTACTGAAATATTATAAATCAGTACAGTAGATAACTACACTGAAAATCTGTTCTTGGTGGATATATGTTGATTTCAGATGATATAACTCGGTCACGTGAGTTTTGTGAGTAAGTATTCTATTTTTGTTTCCCAATTTCATCCAGTGAATTATATATTCGTGAATAAGTTATGTGAGTACATGATTCATCGTATTTAACAATACTTTAGTCTAATTATTTACAATATGTCATAATATTTACATCAAATGATAATTTTTTTAATCAATGTGCGCTTTTAAATTGATATTTTTCATGAGTGTTATTGTTCAGATGGTTTTCCATGAGCACAACGCTCGCTGATGGTCCGGTGCATCATTGAAAGGTTTTGTGCCATCAGACGCCACATACTTATTCACCTGATAATCCAATAATACTTCATAACCATAAACATCCGAATCCAATTGCTGAAACATTTATAAACATCGGATAAATTATTGAATCAATACATAGCGAAGCAGAGTTTTAAATGAAAAATATCTGTATTGTGAATTACTTGAGTTAAAGGGCTGGTGTTGGTAGTGAAAATTCCAACAAATCCACGTCGTTTACCAAGATTCAAACACTCCTCTTCCATTTTATTCATAACGATAACATTTTCAGCGGGACTTAAATTTTGATTTGTGGCCATCATATAGCAGTGAAGAATTTTTCCTTTACCACGCGGCAATTTATTATCTCTAATTGGGCTTTCAAGGTATTCCAAAAATTCAAAAACAATAGAGAGTTTCGATGTTACTGTGCAGTCAGGTTCATCCCATGCATCAAAATTTAAAGCACAGCCGAGAATTGTCTTTTCATCATTTGTCGATCGCACAACGAAACTGAGATTTTTTTCTACTATCGGCTGCCAAAGTGCGTCCATTAAGTCATAATAATCACTCCTTTGTATATCTGGCGCTAACCAACGCTCCAAATCAGCCTTCAAATAGAAGCTCTCTGTCACCATGCTGAAACGCAATAATTAAACAAAATAAAAAATATTTCTATGAGTTAGACTGAAAATAATAAAATTGCGTCCATTACAAGATTAGAAAATGTTCGGGAAATATTTCTAGGGAAAGTCCTCAAAGACGTAATGATGCTTTTCTTGAGGTGATAATTAAGAAACTAGGTATAAGCGAAAAAATAGAGTACATTTCAATCTCTATATTCCCGGTTATCTTGTCCTAATTAATTATCAGGATCAGCGCGTGTTGAGTGTGATCTTATTGCCCTTAATCAATTAGGAGGGAATTCACAAAAACATGTAGACAATCTAAACACTGCTCTCGGGTATAAATATTCGAATCTAAGTCTTCTACTCGTATATTTGAAATTAATTGATTCGTTCGCCATGAAATGGAAAGTGGTGTTGGCGATGATAAATACTATGTTGCAATTTCGAAAGTAATAATAATGTTACGACACGGTAACTTATTGACATATGAACACTGGCCGAGTATAAAAAAGAGTAGATGTTCTTTTTTCTTAAGAAATTTTGTATGTGGGTATAGTTACAATAAACAATGGATGTATCATACGAAGTGAATTAATCCTCAAATTAGTGATTGATAAAATTGTAAACGATGATTTATTTAAATATATTCCACACCAATATCTCGGTGATATATGCTTCATGAGAGAATTTTAGATCAACTTTCAAACCGTTCAAAATTATGAGTAATTCGCGAGATGTAAAAATATGTATATTATGCTGGGCTACAATGGTCAATGACAAACAAGGAGAATTCCTGCAGTGTCGTGGCAACAATGAGAACCTTTTATTCGAGAGAGGACGACGGAATTACGACAAATAGAAAGCGCCGACTATCGGTTGAGCGATGACCCGGCGACGAATGCAATCCATGAGGGTTTTATCGACTTCGAATAACTTATTTAATATTTCATACATTGCCAACTTAGATGATTATACACTCGCCAACCTGTTCTACGACATTCCCCATACATTAATGATTTTATTAATGCAGAATTCGCACAATATTTTGCATTTAATTTTCGAGACAATATTCATCAATGATCTTTTGTTTATATGTCCACACTAATGTACGGGCACTGAGAGGTTCATCATCAGAAATCATATAATCGAACAACCTTTTCACCTATACCTCGCTTCATGTCGGAACAACATCTTTCACTTTTCTCACCGTGATTAGAATCCATTTATCAGATAAACCACTTACTGTGTAACAGCTGTTCGATGTGAATCATTCATCAGTTCGACAATGAATTTTGCATCATCCTCCATCTGTTCAGTTGTGTTGCCAGATCCTGTCATTTTATGTAAAATTTCACCCAACGTTTTGGCAGTTAGAAAATCAGTGATCCCAATCTGGTAACCCTGATCGCGTAATTTAGTAACAGTATATATTGAATTCAATGAATTACCACCAAGTTCATAGAAATTGGCTGATGAATTCACTGTGAAACGGCCACTACGGCCAATAATTGATGAAACAGTTGGGAATAAAACTTTTGCCATTTCCATCTTATCATCTGGCACATCAGAATAATCACAATCACATGTTTGTTGACCATTAATATGCAGATTGGTTGTTTCATACATTTTCAATAGTGCTTGCCGATCAGTTTTTCCATTTATCAATAATGGAATGGTATTTATTATTATTATTTGTGGTATCATATACGTTGGCAATCGAGTTCTTAGATAATCCTCAATTCCTGTTTCACTGACGTCACAGCTCGTGTCACTTTTGACAGTCAAAAATGCGATTAAAGCCTGCAAAATAATACCTCATTCAATATATTTAAAATGTAATGATTGACAGATATTTGTCCTGAACAAAACGACCGCGCCTATATTTTTGCTAATGATATCAAGTCGGGATATTTATGGCATTAATGTGATAGTACTTGTGGTTCCGAACTCTGCCCGCGTATGGTTTGAAACTATCAGCCGGAATGCCAAGTATTTTATTCACTTACTTATGAAACTGGAGTAAATACCATTAGATTTTTCTGGTTAAGTAAACTTGAATCGCAAAAGTAGACTGAATTAGTTTCCAGTTTGCAAATTTCCAATTGTATTTTAGTCCGATCGTAAATAATCCATACGTCCTTGCTTTGATCAGGCGAATAGCATTAATCAAAAGTACCAGGAAAGTAGCTAACCCCTTCAATGTCATTGATGGCTTGAGGCGCAAAAATTTTTTCTGCCACCAGTGTTACTGGTGCGGCGCTTAGATAGATGTGAATTGTATGGATATTGATCAATCGATCGATATATTATACCTGCGATAATTCACCAGGCTTATAACAAAGCACAACTGCTTTGTTGACCGCTGGAACCGCAGCCACTGAACGTTCAACTTCAGCAAGATCGACGCGATGACCTCTGACTTTTATTTGCGAATCAGTACGCCCCTCATAAATAATAGTACCCTTAATTATACGGGCGTAATCACCTGTGCGGTATAATGTTGAATATCCTGCATACACAAAAACAGAATAAATAAAATAGATCAATTACATTGTAAGAACCGTTATTGAGTGTTAATTTATTCATAATGGGGAATAACTGCGTACTTTGAAACAGGAAATTGAATTACAAATATGTCGTGCACTAATTGGATTCTACAAGGACGTCTACACATATAATTAGAACAAAAAATATATCTATGTAGATATTTCTACGATGATAATTGCACATATATAAACATTTGTCTGAGTTCGAATTTAATTGAGAAAGGTCATGGAAGTGAAATTTTTTATGTAACGGGAAGAATCCATTTGAACGGATAGGTTTATATACATCATTGTAAAACTGGTTGTAATTGAATACTTGATCAGTACAAATAGGTATATACATATACACACTTGTTAGTTTACTTCACGCGCGCACACGTACCACGAAGTGCGACACAATTTGCATTCAATTATTTCATTAACGTTTATTCATTTTTTGTTTTTCTCCGTCAATGATATTTCAATCTCAACTGTAAAAATTCAATAACTCGTATTGTATCAAATTATTACTCGGTATATTTTCTCATCTCCAATTGCATTGAAAAAAAAGAGAAATCATACTGAGATTTGTTAATCGATTTTATAAATTTATATCGATGTTAATAAATGTTTTCACACTGTCATGATTTTTAAAGATAAATGTTTGATTGCTTGCGAAGAAAAAGAAACAAAAAGAAATATTATTCACCTGGATCAATCACATGGGGATTGTTGATGAATCGATGTGAATCTCTGCCACGAATATACCCAGCAGCTAAATTCCTTCCAGCAACAACCAATTCGCCCACTTCTCCTTGTGACACTAAACGAAGATCCTTGTCAACAAGATATACTATACAATTGTCTAAAGGCCGTCCTACAATCAATAAATCCTTTTTTCAATTTTTCAATTCTTCAAATATTGATATAAAGAGCCAATAAACAATTTTGTACCGATTGGAACTTTCTCCATGTCATCTAGTTGATTAGAATTATTTAGAAGATGATATGTTACATCACCCATGACTTCAGTACTACCGTAAAAGTTGGCAAGTGTGTGACCAAAAAAAGCGAACCTATCAAAAAAGCTCTTAGCCAACGATAATGATAAAGCTTCTCCTGAACATATCCACAATCTTAAATGTCGCAGAGCTTCATTATTGTCCTTAAAAAAATATCACTTATAAATTACTTTTTTCACCGTAATTTTAATAACGGGATATTTTTAATACTCACTTCAAGACTCATGTACATCAACATTGATTGTAAAAGAGATGGCACAAGTACCAATCGTTGGATCTGAAAAAGAAAACACCAATTACAACTTCATTCTAGCGACCATATTAATTGTTTTACATAATAGAAAATACAATCTCACTTGATGCTTCTCTAATGTATCAATGAATTTCACAGGATCTTTTGTAATATGTTTAGGTACTACAACAATAGTACGACCCTGCAATAATGCCCCCCAAATTTCTGGTACACTGTCAACAAATGTCAAAGCTGTTTTAAATATAGTCCTTTGCTCATTATGATGGAAAGGTAATTCTCGCCATTGCCATTCAAGACGATTTAACAGGGCTGCATGGGGTAATCGAACGCCTTTTGGAATCCCAGTACTCCCTGATGTGTATAAAACAATCGCCAACTGCTCAAGATTGCTCTCACTGTCAAGAGGTTTCTCTGATTCCTCTTTAGATCGCTCCCACAATTCATCATAAGTTATAACTGGTGTTTCATCATAAATAGATTTATCACCTGGTAATAATCGGAAATGATAAGTAAAATATTTCAAAGAAAAAATCAACTACAAGTAGAATAAATTGGATAAACTATTGAATACAATGTAAATGAATTCCGTGAATAAATAATTGCCTTCAGGTGATGATGTATAATTGCGTGTATATTAACGAAGGGTGTAGTTAATTATTTAACCTTCGTTGTTAAAGCAGTAGACACTGTTCATCAGTATGGAAAATGGCCTTTATTCATCGTGTATATAATTGATCATTAAAATGGAAAATCCTATTTGATGTTCATGGTCAATCCTGCTCTATATCCTTACGACAGATTTCCGAAGGCCCTTTCGTTTAATATACCGCGTATTATATGAATCTGTCGCTCGCGAACAATTTTTCTCCGTCTTCCTCTACAATTATTATTTGTTAATATGCACAATCACTATATAGACTGTACATTGAATTATTTTTGAAAAGTTTTATCCGCACTTTCTACCATTGTAAACAATTGTAGTGTATCTATTAGGAATTCATTACTCCTCATCTCTAAGACAATTATTTATTATTCTAAAATTCATCAAGTTTAATCAAGACCATCCTTACCGTCATCTATAATAACCAACAATGGTTGCGATTCTTCTATTATATGTTTGACTCGTGACGCAGGAAATTCAATATCAAGCGGTAAATATGCCATACCACATTTGAGTATTGATAATAATGTTATTGGTAATCGATGCGTTGGCTTCATTGATACAGCAATTATTGAATCCCAATTATCACGAGGTTTACAATAATGTTTTAATGTACGCGATAATTTATTTGTATATGATTCCAATTCCTGATAGCACACCGTATATTCTTGTCCATTGTCATCTAAACATTGAAGAGGAATAATAAGTTGGGATGTTAATTGAAGAACTTATCAATTGACGACTAAAATTTTAGTTACAAGCTTTCTATCGATTTGACATTCCAATTTATTTATCAATCAAAGAATGAAACTTCCAACTGTAGTACCATTTATTGATATCATATCGGATAAAGAACGCAAAACATGAAATAAATATAAATTGAATTGTCGTTAATAATTTGATTTTAATTACCTTCATAAAGAATTGCGGCTTCTTGTGGACATTCTGCTTGTACGACTCTAAATAAGTCGTGAATACTAGCTACCTTCTCATCTCTACTGACATTTTTACCTTTCAAAACTGATTGTTGCTGAATTGAACCCATCTGTTAATTATATTAATAAAGACAGATTTTCATTATTATAACTTTCATTTATTTCCTTCAATGTTTGCAGGGACAAACAAATTTATGATCGATCTTTGGAACGAAATATGATACGTTAATGTTAAATGAGAACCAGTTTTTTCGATGCGGGAATACCGGTAGAGAAAAAGAAAAAAAACATTGCAGTCGGGCCAACGCAGATCTGAGTCACCTTATTCATGCAATATAAAACCTCAAGGTTGATGGCCCTCTTTCTCCCGCTAGTGTTGTTTTTCCTCACAATTGTGACCCATTCAAAATATGTCCTTCATTTTAATTTGTGTCATTTATTGCCTTTCCAAAAACCAATGCTAAATGCGTTGGAGAAAATATTTTTTACTCACATTTATATTTTATATTTCAACTTACGAAACTATTGGTGTCTCAACCATTTCAATTTCACCACAAAAATTTACCTCACAAATAAATCAATTATGTCTTTTAATAATTAATCTAGCTATATGAATAAAGTATTTGTTTTTTTCATTTGAATTCCGACTGTTAAATATAATTATAGTGATTGGACAAATTACTCTAGGCCCTGTGTTGGTAATGATTTACTGCACAATTGATCGGTTCATTTCTCAAAGAGTTTTCCAACGTCTGAATAAATCAATAATGACAAGCAACATTTAATGATTTCACATTTCTTTTTCAATCATGACAAATGATGGAAAAAAAATAATTGTTGACCCAAAGTGGTAAATGAGTATGGTATTAAAATGAGTAGCGCATGCTGAGCGATTGCAGCATTGTAGCAAAAGAGAAAGAGTGAGAGGACGACAGCCAATTGATGAATATGTAGTCATGAACGAACCGCTGTAAAAAGTGCAACAAACTCGGTAGGTGCACATGCATGCTAATTTTTTTTTTTTTATTTCTCAACATCTATCTTTTTTTTTTAGCGATTATATCTAAGCTGAGTATATACGGTCACCGTTATTGCCAATTACTGTGGCCTCAAATAACCGTCATCATTGTCAGTAACAAAGCGAGAGAATATTGCCGCCAGAAATTTTTCTCTACATAATATATATCTCAATGCAGGTATGAATTTTATATTACAGCTCAATTTCGAGTCTATTTGTATATATATAATGACATATATGCACACGTGTTAATTGTGAAAGTGAAATTTACCTGGATAAAATTGTGAAAGAAATTATTTTCATATTTCTACACTTTTTTTTTTTCTCTCATTAGAATTGCTCGTTATTATAATTCCAGAAGATTCTTTTATTTTTACTGTAGTTTAAGCTACTCACCTTTTTAATATTAATAAGGATGACAATAATTTCCAATTGAATTTATTCTTCTTTGTAAAAATTTTCTTTCTCACTTCATTCCACACAATATTGTAATTCTCACTACGAAAAAAAAAATAAATAAATAAAACTTCTTCTATAAAATATATTCCATCGTTGAAATATATTTTCTTTATAATTATTTTTCACCAACACGAATATTATTTTTTTTATTAACTATTTTATTCTTTTCGGCTGAGACTATTGCATGTATTGCATATCAAAAGTGTCGAACGTGAGAGAGTGACTGTCGTGAGTAGACGTGGTAGAGCATGCTTTTATATTGTCGACAGTTCGTGAAGCCCCTTCGGGTTTTCCCTTCCTCTCCACAACTCATGCTGCATAAGTGTATAGTGGCCAATTGAATATATATTTATATATATATATCCAAAGACGTGTTGGTAGTCTATAACCGAACAATTGATTATCAACATGTTATCAAATATAAAATTTTGTCTAGGTTTTCTTGATAAGTATTGGGTTTTATGGATAAATGATTGAAGTATCTTGTCTACCGGATGTGTCGAGTTATCACATATTGGGTCCTAGACATTATCTAATTTATCACTAAGAATATTATTATCATATTCATCCAATTCCATACTTCAGACAGACCAAAATCGACATCCCATATGTTTGATTAATTTATCATGTGGATTTATGTGAAAGTGTTGTCGATATTTGATGAAATTTGGTCATCATATTATACCCACGAAATCACTCTACAGTACACTTCTGTTTAGCACTGTACCATAAAGTTTATAAAGTCTGCGAATTTTTAATCTGTATAAGTAAGTTTTGTTGATTGATTGATTCGTATGAGTTGAATAATGAATTATTTCGAACACCCTATAGGAATTAAATCGACACATTTTAAGATGTGTAACAATTACTTAATAATTGTTAGATCTTTAGTGACCTCACCTGACTTACTTACCACTATTACCATCATATTATATATTTTTATTTCAATCATGACCGTATGTACATTTACCACCACGATATAAACACTCAATTCTACTGTATCAATTACGCTATGCCGAGCGGAACATAACCCTTCAAATAATCTGAATGAACAATAAGAGATAGCTCTAAACAATTAACAATAACTTCTCTGCATATAAGACCATTTAATTAAACATGTCCATCACCTATTGGGTGAACAATTAAATATTCAATTGCTATATTAACTGTTGCGACATTTGGAACATGAGAATCCTCGTTTTTCTTATTTTCAACAAAAAAATTTCCACAGAACCTCAAAATCATACTTTTTAATGTATAAAAACAAATTTTTTGAAAACCTTCAGACGTTTTGTGTATATATATGTGGAAAATAAATACACCTCCAAGTGTATTGTTTATTTAGATGATTTATTCAAATGGTAATTGATTTTGATAATTCTACATCATCGTGATGATTTAAAATAGTTGCCTTTCAATTATATACGAAACAGAAATGAATTTTCGATTGATAATTCACAATATCTGTCACTGAGGAAATCGAGTTACGCCAAAGCCGTAACAGTATTGCAAATCCAAGTGTGTTGCAGAATATGTAGTTTGTAATTGCGTGGAAAGTGATCACAACTGATTGGCAGTGGAAAGAAATATTTCTATTAATCAAATGAGCATTAACATTTTATTTTTCCAGCGTGAATGTATTCCAGTTTCACTTGGATTATACAAATGGTGGGAAAACATGGATAATAGAATTCACTTCGTTGGTAAGCAATAAATTATTCAGTTACGTGTAGAGAAGAACACAAACAAAAATTATTCACAGGAAAATAAACTTGTGTTCAATTGTATAGCTTTAGAAAAAATAGAAAAAAAAAAAACACTTTTTAATGGTGCCATAATTTTGCAATCGATTTCAATTCATTTCAACATAATCTAAAGTATTGCTGAACAATAATCAACCCGTGGGTTATCATACTGTACTATACTATTAATTTTTTTTTTTTCATATCAAACACGTTATTACTCGCCAGTATCACGTTTCTCGAAAATTATTAATGCAATTCAATCTAATCTAATCTAATCTAATCTTATTCAGTCTAATATAATATATAATAAAATTTTAAATGACAGTTTGCGGTTTGAAAATATAATTTTGGCGTTGTTCTGTCAATCTCAACAGTATGGGAATGAGGTCTTCTATAATACAATGCAAACAGCATTAACTGACATATCACGACGTGATTTAATAGGTAAAAAAAAACTACTTGACCGCTTGCAATGCAAGATTTCTTGAAAAAAAATTTACATGTTTCCTAGAAGGTTCATAGACATCAAACATCATGATACGTCGTCTGAAGCCGAAGCGGAAAAGATTGAACAGTTTAAATATGCACTCATACATAAAGATACACGCGCGTGCTCACAACTTGTCAGTTGGAATAAGAATGATTCATAGAGATCCTGAGTGAACGTTAAGTGATGTATTAATTCATGACGTATTGTATCTCAGTTCAAACTTTTTTCTGCTCATCAGGAATATCTGAATGTAAATTAGAAGTCTTTTTCCATGTTGATTAATTGCCTGTACGTCAGACAATAGTAAATTTCTATCAATTCATGGTACTAGGTGTCTATTTCTCTGTATAAAATTGTCCGGAAATTATTTTCCCTCTCAAATTTCCCCAAGAGATAAATTCTGATAAATATTGTAGGAACTAGGATTTTTCCTTGCTTCACGTGGATAATATCTTCCTGTTCGTGATAAGTGGAGGTCACGAATATACTAATTTCCTTTCATTTTATCCAACACAGTTTTATAGTTAAAAGTGCTTGGTGAATATGAAAGTAAATCATAATTAAGACTCAAGAGAGATTGCATTGAGGAATTCATTTGGAATTTATTCGAGGTTTGAGGATAAAAATTCATCAGGTATTCAATTGTAATTAATCTTAACTCAATCAGAATATTTACATATAATTTCTTCGGTTTTTAATATATAATATTACACAAGGCTAAACCCAGGTAACAGTCAATTACCAATATGAGTGTCAACGGAAAATGGAGAGTAATTAAATTACATAACTAACCTATGTTTGCCACATTCTGATGTTTCGATATCGGTGAAAATGACATTTCTACCCATAATAGTCAATTTATATTAATACAAATAACCCCAATGCGTCTGGTGAGAAGTAAGAAGTAAATAATACAAATAAGTGGATAAATTAAAAAAGAAGCATTAGAAATAAATGGTGCGTAAATTAATTTCTATAAACATGATCATAAATATCGTATAAAATAATTAGCAGACGTTAATATTATGAGGAATGATATATGTACATTGTGAATATAATTACGTATTCGTGGAGATCAAGATTCAATGCAGGTGAAATTACTCTCTATAATAAATTAAGTTGCGATTAACACTCATAAATTAACAATATAATTCACAATATATCAAACCAGTGTGAAGAAATAATTTGTGAAATTTGCGCTTGTATGTTTGTCGTTACATTGAACTTTTGGAATTTGAAATATCATATCACACATATGAGATTGAGAATAAATATTTGAAATTACTCCACCTCCGAATGAGCTGAAGTTTTATCCATGTTTCTTCACATTCACCAGAATAAACAGAGAAAAAAAGAACCCGTCACATTTCATGATGAAAGTACGTAAGGATCTGGAATAGATAAAAATATTTTGATAGAATCTAAAATGGTATTTAAATAGGTATCTTATCCGCTTAAATTACAGAGACTCGACACAGCTTCCACTCACGCAATTGAGATATACGATTCATCATTGCTGATAACTAACTGTACCAACATGAATTCATGTGAAAATCTGCTGCATTATCATCAAACAGGTATCAATTCTCAACCACTTCTCTCAAACCGTTCCATTTGCATTCTGATTGGAACGTGCTAACGAGTATATGAACATCGTTTCCGGTCATACCGGAAGACAAATCATGATTGGATGTAGAAATTTATTAATCCTCCTATCCATACAAGAAACGTACAAATTTCCAATTTTTTGAGTTTGTTATTCTTGAGATCATTCGACTGATAAATAACACAAGGAGACCAGGTAAACAACAACTTGAAACTTATTTTCTTGGTTTGAGAGGACCTCGAAACGTGTGCAGATGATTGAAAACCAGCCAAAGCTGATTTCGATCCCGATACATTTCTCATCACAAAGTGATGAAAGAAAAAAAATGTTCAATGTGACCCCAACTACATCTGTCGTACACAATATGCAATCAATATAACTTATACATATAAATGTGTAACGTCTTGAAATAAATAAAAAACACTATTCTGTCAGCCAATATTTTTTATCATGATTGAAAGGTCGCAATTTATATTACTTTTTATTATCTTGAATAATCCCACACGATTCAATCATTGATATAATATTAATATTCAGCATGACTCTCTTTATTAACTTAACCTAGATATTTTATACCTCTTTACCTTCCCATTGTAATGTGTGAGCATATGTATGTGAGACTCTCTACAGATATTGTCTATATTTATTGAGGAAACTGCTTCGCGCAATCACGATATTCAAAGTAGGAAAACTACGTGACAAGAGGCCCGACAAGTATAACGGAAAGCAAAGGGGGAAAAAAAAAAAACGATTTTTCCTCATATCAAATTCATTGATTTTCGTATTCATTCAATGTTTGTTTTTTTGCTCCGACTGGATCATTCATTGGTTTTTCCTGTACATGCAAATTTATTATTGCCGTCTCAACAAAATATGAATGAATGATAATATGTTCAATTGAATGAATCATACTATTAGCGTTGAATGAATTCAATATTGATTCCTCTGGCAGACACACACGCGTCTATCGATTCATATACATAAATGTTGAGCCGGTAAGAATTAAATATGCATTCGACGCGTGTCTTAAATAACGATAATTAATAAAAAGAATTTTAATTGAATCACGTGGCGAGCCCCGAATGGATCCAGTAAAGAATTTGGAATTATTATTCGTTTGTTCAACAATTTCATGTTTGGATAATGAATTTCATTTCATCAATTATTTTGTATGAATCGCCGAATCATTTTATATATTATCAAATTGTTTAAATGATGTTCAAAATGCGGTCAAATTAGTGTTCAAAGTGCGGTAAAATTTTAGTTCAATTGGTGTTCAAATTAGAGCTCTAATGACGTTCAAAATGCGATAAAATTGGGGTTTGAATGATGTCCAAATTGAAGTTCGAATTGCGATCAATTCGGAGTTCACAATTCGTTCAATTTGGAGTTCAAACTGCGGTAAAATTTTAGTTCAATTGGTGTTCAAATTAGAGCTCTAATGGCGTTCAAAATGCGGCCAATTTGGAGTTCAGAATGCAGAAAAATTATTATTTAATTGAGGAGGTTGTGCTGTAAATGGGCAATTGTCCTCATAACTAGTGCCACGCGACACTGGTGACGACGTAATTAATAATACAATTTAGGACGCAATTGGAAACAGAAATGAGAACACGATCGAGAATTTTAATTATTCAATATTTTCAATCGAATATAAATAATATCTTAAAATTTCTCCAAGTTGAAAACAATTCATTCTAATTATCAAATTAAATCATTTCAATGTAAACGAATTTAAATTTGAAAGATAACGCGATATACCATTCACAGTATATCTATAACACGGCGCGAACGGTCACTCCACATTTTTGCCATCAGAACGTAATTTATTGAATGAATCAATGAATTCTATTGGGTCTCTTCAACACTTCACCTATGGACTCTGGACCAGGGTCATCGCGGACATTCACATAGGAAATTTTATAACCTACAAAAAAGGTCATATGCAATTTGATCGTATCCGAGATCGCTTTCGATACGAAGGCGAGCGGACGTGTGTGAGAGACAATTTCGGAATTGCAATAATTATTTTCCATCCATTTCATTTAATCATGGTGACTTTCTATGACTCGTAAATGTTTTATGTGATAACCCTCATTGATTATTATCATTTTCATACGTTCCATTATTTTTCACACCCATCGGATTGCTCAAAAAAGGTTTCGTAGCGCGAATAGAATATGACGTTTATCATTTCAAACATCACGCTAATCGATGGGATCTAACCTCAGTCCGAAGAATTAATTTTGCCGCGCGCCCTAGCAGCAACCTTCACATTTATCGACATATGTAGCGACAGGAACTTCCGGGCCCTAATAATTATAATGATACTTATTTTATTGCTCTGATGTACTACATGGAATCTCTAGCCACGAATATAAAATTCATGGTCATTAACCAACCGTGTAGATATATATGTTCCAGAGGTATGACACTTCTAAGCTATATACGATATCTAATAGCGATTATGTATCGATTAATATAAACACGTAATGTAAATTATATGCATACATAATTACGAAACATTCATAAATAGATACACCCGTATATTCATGAACATAAGGATAATGCTGAAGTAAAACGATGTCAAAGAATGTCCATGTCACGGTCTGATTACTATTTATATAACTTCGTTTTCAATCAATTAATTATGAAGATATTTTTTTAATTCACATATGTTATTATCAGTAAATCAACTATCTTTGAAAAACGTATGGAAAGGTCTCTACAACAATTGGATTGAGTTTATTCAAGAGGTTCTTACATAAGCACTGATTGACAGTTTGATTAGTCTAAAGTGGTGAGAACAATAACCGCAATAACCATGCCCGGTTTTATCTATGTAAATACACTGCTACACACATTGGGATATATACATATATATACACACAACAAGAGACACCAACAGCGTGATAAAACTTAATGGTAACCCTATTACAAACCTTAATTTACAATGTCCGGGGTAAACTTCATCCGTGTGTAGTGGTGATCATTCATAACTATATTCACCGGAAATTATCTTGAAGAAAAAAAAAAGCAACGACGACACATTTATATAACCGTTATGTTTTATTGGTGGCACTTCTCATCATATCCCTATGATTATGATATGTGGGACAAAACTTCACATGTTAATATTCCACCAACTCAATCAACTTTTGGATTAATTAGAGGAGGAAGGCGATTCAAATTGCTTGAGCAGGAGTCATTGAATATAGATATACGATCTTCACTATCATGAATATGTGTCGTATGAAAAACTTCTCATCAGAAACGCGTGATCGTTGATGCGAATCTAAGTCGGAACGACTGTTTTCCTTTCGATCAGGACTGAAAAAAAATTATAACACAATTTTCAAGATAATTTGTCGCGAATATTCAATCCGTTGATACGAACGTAATCAATCAGAATGAGACCGATGAGGAGAACGGCTTGATTAGACTTTTATGAGATATACAAAAATAAATAAGTTTGGTTTCAACAAATGTCAACGTCTAGTCACCTTTTTTCTCTCATTATTCGCATTGAAACCACACATATTCGTTGAACTATGTAATAACGTCAATCATAAAATTGATTTATGGTAAATGGAATAAACATTTTTCATTCTTTGGGTGACTGAACATGTATTCAGCACTCAATAAATCAGATGAAGCGGAAAACTATTGAAATTTCATCGACCTCCAGTTGCACATATTCTATAAAACACTGACATTAAATCTATATTCAGTAAATTACAGTTATAACTTTGAGGCCTCCCGTCCACAGTCGCGAACATGTATTATTCAGCGATTTCGTATCAAACCATAGAAGGAAATCAATGAGCAACAACTCATAACGATGATGAAATCATTATTCAAACATACAATAAGCGCTATCATCGCTTGTCAAATTAGTCCACAGTTGAAGAATGAAGTATTGGAAATTGTATAAGCTCTGCTAAATCAAATCAGATTGAAAAGGTCTCTATTGTATATTATGGAAAATATTAATTCCTTCTAAAATTCACCGAAAGTGAGATCAATGTATGTTACTGATTCGCTATTTTACAATTGAATTTATACCAATGTACAAATACCATCGAATTTTTCACAGCATTTATAATGGTCGCACTATGGTATCTAATCATTATATTCAAATAAATATCATCGTATAGACCCTCCCCAATGCAAACTATAATGCGGTGTAATTTACAGACTAATAATCAAATTGTAATATTCAGTATTTGACAATAACGATAACGAAAACTAAATATAAAATTTGTTGTTTTTACATATATTTTGTTCTCGAGAATCCGAGAAAACGAGCAGATGAAAAAAACAAAAAAATACGATCGCTTGTATTTTTTTATTGAACAAAGTTGGCATTCACATTGATCTAAATTAGAAAGTTAAAATATTACAATAATAACGTCAAACGCCAACATTAAAATGCATGACATCGAATTGCGTCATTACATTTCTTTTTCTATTAATTTACATGATTGTGTTGCAAATAATTAGCATCACAGAGTACTTATAATTTATTAGCCTTCAGTTGTTTTTTCATAGCAATTATTTCTCATTGAACGTTCGCAATGTGAATACGATTGAGGGGAAAAAAAATTATAGAAACCGACAAAGAATCAATGCCAAGAGCGAACAAAAATTAATTACAAATTAATATCACGCTTGTATATTCAAACGCTCTTATCCGATGTTTCACTTCTGATACTTGTATTGCTGTTGCGACGTAGTTGATAACGTGCCGATCTTTGTGGAGGTGATGATTGTGTTTGTAGATTGCTATTGATGATATGAACAGGTGTAGTAACTTGCCGTAAACTCACGTCTCTCGACACTCGGCGTCCATCGTTGTTTTGTTTTGATCCTTTTGGTCCACGTATATTGGTGTAAATAACGTATACCGCTGTGAAACCAATCGTAAACATTGTAAAACCAATACCACCAACTATAGCCACCTGAAACAAAAATAAATCAATTTGAATGAGTCATTAATCAACATCATCAGTTCTTAAATTATTCAATTTATATTAATTTCCAATTGTGCATATGTGTGATTGAAATTTTCATTAATGTCGGGCGAGGCCGATCCGAACATGCCTGCCCAATATTGTTGGTATTTTATTTTTCTTTTTGGTTTTTTTCATTTCTCAATGTGAACTGTATCGTCAAAAAATCAGTCGATCATGGATGAGTCATTGGAGAAAATATCTACAATTATAGAGACATTACCAAGTCTATACTAAACGGTCACTTATTCAACTTAATTCAATATTCATTACTTGCTATCAATATGAAATTGCCCCCTGTCCCATGTTTAATTCCAACCTTTTCACTATCAACGTCCCAATATGCATCGTCAAAAAAATTTGAATTACTATAAATGAGACATTTTTTTCAATTTGTTTTTCTGCTTTTACAAGTCCAATCAACGACCCTGACAAAATCGACAATCAACAACAATCGCAATGAGACGATAATAGTTTCAAGTATTGATAAGTAGATTAAATTCGTATTCGTTATGTAAACACACAGTTCAACTTCGTCACATTTTTAGCCGTCGATTTTTGATAGAATTAGAGGACGCATGAAAAAAAAAACACACATGAACGGTGTTAGAAATAAAGAAGAAATTAATGATTCATTTCTGTAAATGCACTTCCAGATGGATAATAATAATAAATAGTCTGGTGATAATTAATGTTAAATTGAATTGAAAATTAAGTAATTATGAAGTATTTTTTGTTATTTAATACATGAATATTATAGTGAAAAAGATAAATATTTTTCTCACCATAGTCCACCATTCATGATCACCAAATGCCGTGAAAATCATCCGCGTCACGTCATGGTCATCATCATGATTAGATTCTTTAGTTGAATCATCTAATGTTGTAACACAATCGATTTTTGATATATCATTCATACTAGATAAAATATCAACAAATGATTCGGGAACAATTTCCATATTTTTCAAGTTATCATCAATATCGTCATTGATCCAATGAAGTTTTGCATAATTATTTAAAACAGATATTTCGCCAATTTCTTCCAAATTATCATTCGCACTCTTCAATAATAATTTCAATCGTTTTGGCGTTATTGCAGCTTTTGAATTGTGTGTTGCCATTACTGTAGCTATGATACTATTCCATTCAGCTGGATTGATTTGATCTGAGCATTTATTCTGCTTACTGAAACAAAGTTTTATACTTACTTTTTTTTTTTTAAATTAATTTTCAACAGACAATAAATAGTTTCTTGACACAAGTTATCAACCTACTTACCACAAAATATCCAGTGAAGTTGTGTAAATATTGATGGCATCCTTCAGCCATCTTACATCTCTCAATTCTTCAGCATTATATTTATTTGTGCCACTGCCATTGATCCACCATTTCGAATTGATAACGCGAGATTCGAGTCCATCAAAATCATCTCTAAAAACATAAAGTAAAAACTTCAATATAATCAATTGATTCGATCAATTGTTACATTATTTTTATCAATGTTCCAAATTAAAATTGAAGTATGTCAATTACAGCGCAATCGTTTGGAATTGTGGACAACGCATTTCATGGTCACAGGAAGCATTGGACTTTCTATAGTACTATGAAATCAAACCGCAACTTCTGGGTCGAGGTGTCTGCCACGTTCGTTAATTTTTCTTCATTAATATAAATTCTTCAGCAATACAACCCACGAGATAACTTTTATTACTTATAATTACGAAATGTTTTTTCCACCACTCTGTGTCGTATAATAAAAATTCCACTTCTATGAAGTGAATGGAAAATTCTTTTTTCTTATCATTCTATTTTTTCTGCATTGAAGTTTATATATTCAACCATTCACTATTCATAATTTTATTAAGTATACACAACTCGCGATTTTTATTTGACAAATATCCATAGATTATTTCCGAATGTAGAATGAGGCAATAAATTTTTTAACGGTGATTAAAGTAACAGGTATATTGCATGGTGAAAAAATTAAAAAAAATATTGATCTATGGCAGTTCATACTATTATATGACTCACCTTGAATCTTCTAGAAATAGAATTGAATTTGCAGAATCAATTTTGCTGACATAAGTTGTTTTACTGCCTTCACTTGCAATTAATATTGTCCCATTCACATTATTGAAAAAGTCTTCTTCTGGTATACCAATGAAAACAATGCGTGAAGAGGCAGCACTTTCAATACTATCTTGATCAAGAATTGAGACACACAATCCTCTTGCAATGGCAGCCATTGTCACTTTTTTTGCAATTATTTGAATATCATCGTCATGATAGCCATCATTATTTTTCTCAATAACCAATGTGAATGAATGCCAACGTAAAGCACCAATTACTTCTAATATTCCTTGCACAATGTAATACTCAGATTCCTTAGCGAGATGATGTAAATATGGTGAAGTTGACTGACGTGCTTTCACTATATGAGGAATATTCAACACTGTTGTTATTCTTTGGATTGTATCAACATTCAATAGTGATTCCGGTCCAATAATTCCTGGGAGAAAAGAAAAATTCAACTTGTGTAGTCAATATTCATTACAAAACGATTCGTCAGATTACGTGGGAAAAAGAAGTTAAATTCACGTTTGATGGTGTAATGCAAGCTTGCAAAAAAAAAAACAATTACAATCTTCATCGTTATAATTGTAATGAGAAACATGAAGGCAAATTAAAAAACAACAACTACGAAAGTAATTCAAATTATTTTCCAGGCCACAATGTAATAGACAGCAACGATCCATAAAATCTCTACAAGAAGACTAAAATTGAAAATATTTGTGCGGTTCAACAATATTCCTACACGAATTCGTGAAACAGTGGAAATATTTCACAATCATTGCCAATATCCCATTAATTATGAATGACATGGAATATTTTCGTGAACTGATAGCACAGATAAATATTGCCAGCGTGTATGGATCCAACTTTTTATAGCGGGACTATTTTCTTCGGCCCACACAATTCCACTTCTGATTTATATATTAGTTGCAGCCATTCCAACCATATTTGTATTAAAAAAATGATCATAGATACCACTCGATTGTCGGAGGAAACTATTAGAAACCAAAGTAATAAACAAAAGTACGAATTCTAAAAATTAATTAACAAACCTAAATGTCGTGGTGCATGAATGCAATCGAGACCGGTAGCCACAAGTGCTTTTATCGCTGCCTTAATTGTTCCAGCGATACTTCCACATGTGTCCATAACAGATATATCTGAAAAACACAAAAATTTATATTTAATTTTCAAAATTCATGATTCTTCTAATGTTATTTATTGAATTCGGTTGAACTAATACCTATTTTCATGTTATCATTCTTCATATTGTGCGCATCAATTATTAATTTAGCAGCTTCATAAATAATTACACCCTTCTTGGATATCCTTTCACACGCTGGATCATCATGAATATTTGTCAATAATGATAATTTAATGCGTTCATTATTGCATTCATTTGTACGTCCACCGCATGTGCATGCTGCCATAATTCCACATAACAATAACCATGCACAAGTAATCTTCATAGTTTGTTTGAATGATATTTGGTCGAATAACAAAATTATAAATTAAAGTAGTTTGAAAGATGTTTCATTAATTCCTCAGTTTGAATGCACCAAAATAATTTACTCTATCTCCTATTTATTATATATTCAGAATTCATAAATGAAGACTCATAACAGAATTAGTAAAGTTATTTATACTCAGAAGTTTTGTTTTTTTATTTTTTAACACATTTTAAATGTATCTAGGGTTATGATAAATGTTACCAATGCAAACTACTTTCACTGAATAAACCTAAATGTCAAATGCAATAAGCTTTTGTAGTGAAGCCATGATGACTATCGTGTTATGTTAATTTTCATTATTTGCATTTTTAAGGTTTCAAAGAGGCTCAATAATTTTACTTCTCAGTGAATCACTTGACAATTTTCAAATCCGTTTACTGCTTGCAATCATACATATATGAAGTAAAGAACACTTATTCAGGACGTTGAAATTCAAACCATTCCTTTGTATATTCAACTTGAAGGCAAAATCCGGTTTATAATTTTTTCATTCTTTCATTTTTTGTTTGTTTATAAATATTCAAGTAATGCACTTTCAGTGTACTTTGAATATGTAATATTCTTCACTGACTGCTCTTGTCACAGTTGTCTATTGATCTCGACCAAACATAATCCAATTTAATTAGATTATTTTCTTGTATGACGGACAAAACTTCTCCAGATGATGTAACATATGATGAATTATTCTAATCCATCGGCTATGACGCAACTTATACTTTATTCATTTATTTATTTATTATTTTTTCCATAATTGTACTGAAACATTGTATAGTTATAAGGTTTTTATATTCTAGAATAACAATTTGTGTTAACGAGTGACATTCTGCGAAGTATTCATTGTATCTCATGCGTGAACGTTACAGTCTTGGCATTTTATTTTTATTTTTTATCCCTCGTCTGTATTCTATATTGCATTGAGTTTATCATTATTAATAGTAATAATTACACTTGTGGAAATAATTCCTTGACTGTTACGTATAGCCATTATTTATTGCTAATGTATATATTTAGGTCATTAACGTGGTATGAAATAAACTGCCGTTTCGACTGATATAAAATATTTCATTGTTCCAATCTTTAATTATGCGCGATTGTACTACGCATTCAATTTATAAAATATCAAGAATTATTTACTGCTGAATTAATTGATTGAGATTAATGTTTTCCTGTGAAATTATTATCCAAATGCAAGCATAGAAATTAATCAATCTGGCACAGAGTATCATTTCCTTGGGTTAATCCGCTAGAATTTAATCTGAATTGAGATGGGACTAGTCTCTCTTCAACTATATACTTCCCTGTATAGATTCTCTTGATAAATCACTCTTTGTCATGTGATTAGCCCATTTGCACATTTCATTGATACGTGCGTCCAAAAAATACAATATGATTTTTGTATTTTCAAATAGAAGAAAATTGTTTAAATTCCATCACAATTAATGAAATTGAAATCAATCAATTATCGATCCTATAATAATCAATAAACTGGAAAATGGATATCATGACTCCGCACTAGAACGACTATATCCCAAGTCATCAGAAGATTTAAGATGATTACTTGTCAAACGTAACTGGCCACCTTGTTTGTGTGAAACGATTCCGTTGTGAGCTGTTCATACGAAATCGCTGTGAAACGATGGAATGCTTTTGTTCTGTTAATCGAAGACCCGTAGGTGAAGTGTAAGAGGGGTCCGATAGGGCGCACCGAGATGATGCAATTCCAGGGTTTGTGAAGACTTGAACGGCGGCGCGCATTCAATTCAATTATTTATGGAATTTTATTATGCCGTAAGATGGATGATTATGAAAAAGTGGTTAAGGCCGAGATACATACGGATTCTTAAGATCTGATGCATCGAGACGTGTTTAAACATGATATTACATTGTAAATAATTATACAACGTATTAACACATCTTACAATTCATATAAACTAATGTTAAAAATATTGAAATGATATAAAAAAAGTCAGTAACTATCACAATCATTCTGGAAATTGTTGTAAATAATAGATTTATGAGACGATATTATTAATTAGGCATAAAAAAAAATTAATGTATGACTAAGCATTAATCGAATATTATTTTGGCCATACTATCCTTTCAATCCAGTCAAGGTAACATGATATTCGAGTGTATACACCAGGATATTCTGGCATTGCACAAAGTTCTCCAAAGCTTGTGATACCCACGAGCTCATGAAGACAATAGCTGCGATGTAATATTTGTATGGGACCACCAGAATCACCTCTGCACGTATCTTTCCCTCCTCTACCACGTGAATCACCAGCACATATCATACTTGTTGAAAACCCATCAGGTATAATTGGCGTTTTATTGTACGCCGATTCACATCTATCATTGTCAATTATATCCAAACGTACCTTCAACAATCTATCGCTACCATCGTCATCTCCTGCAATCAATGAAAAAAAAAAATTCTGTATTTTATGAATCCAGCATGCTTGTCATATAAAATGTCTCACGTATAAGTGAAGCTAGTTGAATTTGGCGTATATTGTGAGAAACGGATAGATAGAAATTTTTTTGGAAACATTAGAACTATATTTTTGTTTACAAATGACTAGAATAATATTTTTCTTTAACAATTATTCATAATTACATGCTAATAACCTACATACGTTATTTTGCAACACGATTTTTCGATGAATAGAGTAATAAATGGGATAAACACTTATCGCAATCCATTATGATTATGTAAGAGTATTTCTCCTCGCATAAACAAAATCAGGCAGGAACGATGGTTATCTTGGTATGATACATGGCGTTCGGGTGGTGAACCATATAATTACCACTTATATAGCTCGCAACATTTATCATATTGCTCACTGCAAATGTTAATTGAAATTCTTGATTTAATGGGTTGTGACACTAAACTCGAAGTCATATATTCTCATGACAATAATGTATATGCATATCATGTGGGCGCAACAATCGGCGAGTGCAGTGATGCGAGCATATTAGCGAATATATATTGATTTTATTTCCTTTCGCATAAAGCAGTAGAATCATTTTTTCTATGTAGCCATCATTTGGTTTTCCATTTATCAATATCAATAATTCCGAAACTCTTTGAATTCCTTGATCTCAGATGATTACAAGTGGAGATACCGTGTGTACCGTGAATAATTTAGATGTCTTCACACGTCAATATCAGTCATATTTTCTATGCTACAAAATATTATTGATAAAAAATACACTGAATGTGATGAGCATCGTGAAAGAACAACAAGATTGTTACACTAATTGTCAATATATTCACAAAATAAAACACAATATAAATGTTTTGTCAATATTAATTGAAAAGATAACATGATCATGGGTTTCTGTTGTTAAGATTATTTTTTCACCGTTCTATTTGAGCCGCACACCAAAATGCATATAATATACACAGTCAATTTAACTGAGATGAATTTTATGCTTGGAAATTTTACTCCAGGATATTTCTCCCACGATATTTTATACGGATGAGTATACCTCCGAATGACACTCACAACAATTGTAACATTCAATTCATTTGAAATATGTGAATAAAGTAAAGTTACTGACCGAAATTAGTCTGGCCCCATCCTGTCGCCCACACTGCCATTTTGATTTTATGAAATTGTGATGGTAGACAAGCTGGTCGAATATTGTTCCGAAAAATCACAGACTTATATAGTTTTAAAAGAGCAATGTCTGAATACAGCTTCGGTTGTTGATATTCCGGATGACGAATAATACTGTTTATCTTTATTATCTCTGCTGATTTATCGCTCAATTGATTGCTACCGAGTCGGATGACTGATGGATTTCCTCTCCTGAAATATCATATGTATTAATCATGACTGAACAAAACCCATTAACTTTGTCTGTTACCGGGAGAACCTGGTCTACAAGGTCGAGACGACCGAATTTTTTTCCCTTTTGCTCCAATCAATGGTTTTACTATCAAAGAATAGACCCGTTGAGTTATTGAGTGAAAGGAACTGAATTGTTTATGAAAAAAAAATTAGGTTCAATATTTTTTACTGTAAAAATAATCCATATTTATTCTCGTTGATGTATCAACTCTTTATTTAGAGGCCCATAACTCCTACATTCTCTTCCGCCCCTTTCTTTTTTTTTTTTTTTCTATATTTTTTACAATAAAATGTGTCAAAAATCTGAAATCAATTTTTCACTTTGTTTGCTAAGTAAAAATGTAGGAACTGCACATTCTCTGCTCATTTCTAACTGCAATAATGAGTCATCAACATCATTATAGATTAATTGATCGATAATAGCATTAATTCTCAAGGAATGTTATTCCGTATCGAAACCAGGTTTCCCTCTGTAATTAATTACATAATTAAAAAAATGCAATCACAGTACGTTTTATGTTGAGTGCAATGTGCAGCCGTTATAACCCAATTTTCAGCAATGAGTGAACCACCACATAAATATTCAATAGTACCATCACTGTTCCGCCATCCGATGGCTGCCATATGAGCAAAATCTCCAGATTCAACAAGTTCTCCACCGGCAATCAGCAAATTGATTGGCGGCTTGCAAGGAACTGATATTGAAAACGGTGTTGATTCAGATGGATGAAGCATCCAAATTTTTTTTGTCATTATATCAACATATTCATCACATTCTGAAAGTAAAACATTGCATTATGTAAAAATAATAAAATATCGTGGGCTGAATCAATAAATATTACAAATATCCTTACTTGTCTCAGATTTTCTCCTGCCCACATTTGTTTCGTTAATTGAATGCGAATAAATTTCACTGTTATTATTAGTATAAAGATTAGCATTACGAATACAACTCAGAATATCAAACGATGGTGATGAATTCAAAATAGAAATATTAGGAATAAATATTATGATGAATAGTAGTGATATAAATAAATTGAAAATAAACATTTCGCTGGAGTCGACAATGAATTAAAGTGACAAAGAGAATGTGCAATTGAAACGGATGTTCCATCAAAACTAATAGATAAGATATTTAGGCCATGAAGTTAAAGTCAAGGCAGATTCTAACGTGACTCAGCTATATACCTACGAGAAAGCTGTCAACTGAAGAACAATAGAGGCTGGTGTCTACTGACAAAAGTCTTCACGTATATTATCTTTTTCTGCACAGCTCGTAGATATCTACATATAATTCTATAAATTGGCCATAATTATATCTTTAACATAACAAAAGAAGTCATAAACCTTGTGACTAATCACAAAAGGATGGAATAATTCAATGGAAATGATACAAATCCAACTTGTCCGAATAACTTCGCATACATCTATTATAAATAATAATTCTCTACGCCATGCACAATGTTTTCATTACTTTTGAAAATGAATAAACATCCATCATCTGATGCACCTGCTTCATATGTATTATTACCAACCAGTGATGCCATCAGTAATGTCTTCTTTTACTACACTAACCAGGTGGGCATTTTTAATCTTTAAACAAAACAATCTCGCCTAGGAATCAAACAGATGCCGATCACACTCACTATAAGTGGGTTATTTCCATTCTTCATTTATCTAATTCAATGATCTTAAAAAATAAAAAATTCAACAAAGTTATAGCAACAAACACATCATGTGAATTACGTATGTAATTAAATATGAATAACGAACTGGATGCATAAGAATCCAACTTGTGATGCTTGATTCCGGTTTCATAGTCATATCGGTCATTCCATTTTTTCTTTCTCAAGAAATAAATAGAGATAATTCACCTGAATACAAAATAGAAACAAATTGGTGAACAAAGAAGTTATTTGGTGACAATAAAAACAATGGTTTCGTAGTTAAAATTTCCCTAAACAAAAGTGAGAAATACATACCGTTTTTCAAGTGAATTATGCGTCAACTCAAAGAATCAAATCTCTGGTTTTGTTCAGAAAATGAAATCCTGTCGAAATATCCCCATGAAAAAAAGTCCTATTCCAAACAATCCTAATTTAAAATGACCTGCTGATGAATATTACATATAGAACTGGTTAATTATTAACTATTGACGATAACAGTATAAATCGTAAATGGCCTGAAAAAAGTTTTGAAAATAGTTATATAGGCGGAAAGAACTGTAGAGGTGGGAGAGAGAGAGAGAGGAGTGGTGTATGGTATACAATTTAATGTATTATCTATGTATCAAATCATAATAAAATTTGCAAAGTGAATGGAAGCATGGCTAATTGACGACTATCGAGTTGCACGCGCTCCTTAAGAAGTCGTAGACGAAGAAGTGAACGGCGATAAATCAAAAGTACAGCAGAAAGTTATCATGAAGTATCCAGCAAGCGCGCTCAGACTACTAATGTAGTGTCTTGAAAATATACAAAAAGGCCTCGAATAAATATAAAAATAACATGGCCGTACTCGAAGATTAATTAAAATAGATGTCAATTATAGTAAATTTGGAGTTCCAGATTATTCACACGAGTAGCTGACAATTTATACCTTGGAAATCAATTAATCTGCAAAAATATATATCCTTGTGATCATTGTCCTTGGAAAATAAAATATTCAGATATATATATATATATATCAGAAGTTAGAGTTTGAAGTGGAGAAAAGGTAAAGGCGTATATATGGAAAAAGTGAAGGCCTGACACTATCATAGTGTGAAAATGGGATAATAATTTTGAGAAAACAACCTCAAACTCCACTTCAGAATATCCTTGGAATGTGAGGTTCATTGGAAATATCACACAAGGTTATAACATGACTTTCTTCTTGACCTCGTGTGAAGTATTTGCAGTATACTGACGGCATCCACATTTACGTTCATTTCACGGTTATTGTACATGTGAATAGTTTCCTTATCGTCATTGGCATATTTTTTTTTTTTTTCTGATGACTATATTAATTGCTACACATACATGTGAATTGAAGTATGTAACAACGTACAGTATCTCCTATCTTGAGTATTGTAGACACTTTTTATGTACGGAAGTACGTTAATTTGCCATTTCAAGTCAATTTTATCATACGACAGGTAGTATGCCTGTAAATGTATAAAAAGAAATCAATGCAATTACCTGAACATTATTTTTTGTTCAATAATAATTATCAGGCAATTTGATAAATCTGCGAAGACACACTTTCATAATCATCCTTCCGTCAACTTTATAATGATCAGCGGTGGACTATGAATGACGGTCTTGAATTATTAGTAATATTCATCATATTCAGCCAATAAAGTGTTACGTCATAACCAATTGTCTATTCCAAAATCTAAACCCATCTTGGAGACATAAATAAAATATACCACAGATATATATCTATGAGTAATTAATATAAACTGAACCAACCACATCAATCAAATTACAACAACATCCAGCATCCAAATCATTCACCTGTGCATAGCAGTGGCAAGCACACAATCGCCTACCATTTTCGAAACAACAATCTAAATTAAATGACTCTGACTACGTCCTACATGGAATCACTGTATACTCTCATTGTTGATAATCCAAATCGAACTTCAGTACAATCCCGTCTCTTTATCCATTCTACATTTGACACATTCACGCTTATTGACGATCACATTCAAGTTGTAACTTGAAATATCAATCGAATATTTCATCAAGACATGACAGCAGCGCTTTCTACTATTGAGTGTAAATTGACCACAGCGTTACTTTAGATTCCACTGAACTCAACTCAACTCAATTACTAATATCGATAATCATACAGATTTTGAGACAATCAAAATCATAACTGCATGTACGATTCATGAGAGTATGAGAGAGGATTCACACAAGGAATGATAGTTGTCTGCTGATTAAAAGTTCCCATACGTTTTTTGAATAATTCTATGAAACAGAAAATTCGAACATTTTATTTCTTATAATTTTAATCAATGACAAGTGAATAGTTAATGTTGAATGGTGATATTGAGTGTCAATAATTGAACTACATGATCTATCTATAATCATCTATTATCTAGTCAACATATAATTGAATCATATAAGTAGGAATATATATATATGAATATAAAATCATAATTGGATAATGACTCAAACTAATTAGGGATAATATCTGCCAATGTAGAAGGAATAGGACTTGTTATTCCTATTAATTACAGATATATATTTTAATCATATTAGAAAAATAACGACCAGCGCATCTGTTTTTCTGTATACAAGTATGAAGAATCATATATAGTTATGTACGAATCCGATTTGTAAGTTCATGATAAAAGGAAGAATGGATGATAAATGAGAGAGATGAGGCTAACCGATAATGTACGCATCTGGGGTTGTGTTAACAGTTAAAACGGATGAAGTGAGCGAGGAGAATGTCGAAAAGTGGGGATGAATGACGTGTAGGATGTAACGATTAATATGAAGTACGAAGTGGAATGAAGATAACCATGAAATGTACAATTACTACTTCAATATACTTTCCCCAGAGATAAACTCAAAATCTGTAGTAAATCTTTTATTATTTAATGAATATTCAAAAAGAGTTCTAATTCCAATACTTTTTGATTATGAGTTGCAGCAATGCATCAATTTTCGGCATAATCTGCGTTGCTGTAACGCTGATACTATGCTCAGTTTTATTCTATTCTGAAAAGCACTGGCAATGAGCTGAACGCTGAGTTGAGTAAGCAAATTAGTAAAACATAAACTTTCAATAAAAGCACTTTGGTATATGACTGCACTCAAAATGATTGTTACCGTTAAGGGAACAGTCAGCACACAATGTTTGCTACTCACCGATATTGCCCAGTCGATAATCGTACAGTAATTGCTTCCATTTTTACGACTCACATGATAACAATGAAAATATATTCACCATATATCGTACAAGCATTTCTAGAATCACGGCTATATAATTAGTAGATAAAACAATAATTTCCAATTAATTCTAATTAATTTCATTTTGGAATTTGGAATAAAGAAACGATATTATGCCATAGCTGATTATTATGATTTGTTTTCTATTACATTTTATTTTAGAATATTGAAAACGGATCCTGATATTGAATTTGATTAAATTATTTCAAATTAATTTCCTTCCATTCCTTTTTCCCCGCACGAATGCCTAGTATTTTAATATTTCCGGTCGAGTAGAGCCCACGGTTAGTTTATTTACATATAAAATTGTAATACTCACTTGGTTCTAACAGATGGAGGCATAAGACATTGAGGAAAGTGCGACATCAAGCATCAATAAACGTAACTACTGTGGTTAATGATAAATCCAAAGCAAAATAGTTATAATAAACAAACTATAGTGTCCCAAATGATATAACTACACGTGATGTTCCTCCCAAACAATTTGCTATCATATAATGTAAAAACAATATTTGTTGATTTTTATTACCTCAATAACTATAATATCCTAAATAATGAAATTATATTCCTAAAGCTTCCCAAATAATTTTCAATTGAATGAAAATAGTTACAATTGAAAATTAGTTTTTCATCTGCCAAACAAAAGTATATAGTTGTTCTACAATCCCTGTAGAAAGTATTGTGTAAGTCTGATGGAAACTTTGACGTGGTCAAAAATGTTTTTATCATCTATGGTTACATTGATGCATAAAATACTACCGATCATAGATAAAGTAGAATTGCTATTTTTGATCTTTGTCATGTGATAAATAAAAGTTGGATTTTGCCGACATTAATATACATCACAAGATACTTATTGAACATGGCGGCATTTGAGTGCGAGAGGTCAGATGAAAGTTATAATGATTCATTAAAATCACCTGTTTTGACACGTGAAACAACGGAAATAATTGCAAAACATGAAAACTCGGGGGTTCCTCTGGAATCATCATGGACATTTTGGTTAGACAAGTGAGTTTAAAACTTAAATATAAAATAATAATTGTCCTTGCATCAACATGACATTCATACACGCACGATGATGACATCAATTGAAAAATAAAATACTTGGTAAAATTATCTATTATGGTAGAGCCATTCCTGGTATAACTGCCGCAGAATACAAAGATAATCTCAAACAAATTTACACGGTCAATACAATTCAGAGTTTTTGGGCAGTTTACAATAATATACCGAAGGTCTCCGAAATCCAAGTAATTATTATTATTTATTTTGATTATCACCTGATAAGAACCATTTTTTATTTACATCTTTTATTTCATTCATGTTATTCTTCTCATTTAGATTAAATATAGCTATCACCTGATGAGAGACGGTAGATTGCCATTGTGGGAGGAAGATGCCAATCAAAGGGGTGGTACGTGGCGATTTAAATGTTACAAAAATAATACGGCAAGTGTACCGGCTAAATATTTATACCTAGTGTAAATTGTAGAGGTAAGATTGGTGATTTGTCGAGCTTGTAGAGTAGCAATGTATGAAGCTCATTTGTACCACTCTTGTGAATTTGTGATTTGTTTGTCAAAGTATGTTACACAGCAATTCCTGTTTGCCGGACTCATTTTTAATTTATTGCTGAGTTTTATTTATGCCCTGTGTTTGTTTCACGTACACATTATTTTATATCTGATATCACTTGCTATCCTGACATGCATTCAATTACCAAAATCTTGCATACAATTTACTGAAAGTCTTTATCAAAGAAAGAAAAAGAATTTTATTGTCACTGTAATTTTCAACAGGACCAAGTTTGGAGAGAAGTTGTATTGGCAGCAATCGGTGAACAATTTAATGACACTGTCGATGATGGCGACGAAATTTGCGGTGTAACGGTATCGATTAGAGATAAAGATGATTTAATTCAGGTAAATTAAAATGGATCTGATAAAGTATAAAAAAAAAATCTGCATTTTACGATAAATATCTATTAACAATTTTCTTCTTCTTCAGATCTGGAATGTAAATGCTGCGCTGGCATCAAACTCCAAAGTGCCACAAAAAGTCCATCAACTTTTGCCAGATGTAATTTTTCCCGCTGAGTTTTACAAACGTAAGAAACTTCAATATTCTAAAATAAAAACGCACATACAAATTTTTTTATTCTAGTTCAACTGTATTTTCGTGCGGGTTACGGCCTATTGTGTTTCGCTTAAAAAATATAAACACTCTAAATGAATAAAATATGCTATAAAAATTTGATTATTTTGAAAGAGTAAATTTTGTGAGATACGGCGAATAAGCACTTGGGTGCTTATTATCGATATATTATTCTCTCAAATTTACATTTGCAGCACACCAAATGCATCATGCCTACAATCGTCGTTGACGTGAAAGCACCATCGAGAATGTAAATAGATCCACCATGTTGTTTCTCTAGTAATGTGAGGACAAATAATATTGTTGCTGTTTCATTCAATTTGGACTGAAAAAATGTTGTGTACATCTTCCACAATTTGACAATTTGATAAACGTTACATCCGTTTTATGCAACGAATCTAAAGTTTTCTAGTACTTTCAATATTCAAATGGTTGCTATTGAAGTCACATATTTTTTATATGCGAAAATTCAACGATTAACAGTAAATAAACATATTATTATTGTTAATGTTGTTGTTATTGTTGGTGTCTATGTTACCCAGTGTTGTTGCATTCATTTATTACACAGAGACATGAAGTTACGAGACTCCTTCCCACTTTTCTTTTTTTTTTTTTTTTTTTCAGTAGTTTACATATGTATTGAGATATTAAAAATAATGTTTGCAAAATGGTTAATACACAAAACTGAAAGTTTCTTGTTTTTCGCACCCAGTTCAACTGATCGACAGGAATTTTTGGAATATCAATATTTTATTCATTATTATTTTGTTTCTTGTTTTGCCACTCCAATATTTTGTGACTTGATTTATCGTTTGGACAAATTCAACTTTTTTTTTTTTGGTCAACTCTTTTTCACCGTAAAATATTGTTCATTTTTTTTCTTGTTTATGTATATGAATATTTGTTTATGTTATGCAGGAAAAATGGAAGAAACAATAGTCGATTATTATCATTATTACTCTCGACGTTATTCACAGAAGTTAAATAAATATAGAAGAAAAAAAAACATACCATCAAATATATATAGAAAGTTATATTATTTCGATGACTAAAAAGATCAATTTTGACTGAAATTTATCTTTTAAATAAATTCATTGGTAGATAAATATTCAATAACATACAGGGTGAATTATCAATAATAATATCATAAAATTATAAAAATGAAATAACAATAGCATTCTGTGGTTCATTTAATCCTCAACTTATATTCTGAAGAATATACAAATTGGAAAATTGGACAGACTCGAAGAAATACTTGAAGGTTGTAAATATATGCATACATCCATTGAACGGAATATGCTGCATGCTAATTTTTTTTCTCAATATAATCTTACCTTAAATCCATCCTTGACCGTGTTCGAGGTCTCTTGTCGGGGATAGAATCTTATGTATGAGCCTCACCAAGGTGTTAGTTTGTCTGAAGTGATAAACATTTTTATCATTTTGCGATAAGAAAAGTGTTGATTTCGTGTTGCTGAAACGAGAAGAAGAAATATATACACGTTCGTTTTGGTCATAGTAGTTTCCCCCCCATTTTTTTTTTTTTTTTCACGTCTGAAATAACAGATGAATATTATGAACAAAGAAAAAAAAAAAAAATATAGAAATTCTTGATAAAGAAAAAATAATTTTCTCAGTTTTGTGATGTTATGAAAATTTGAATTTTCAATCACTATGTAGAAGTTTTAAAAATTCTCTTATATCTATACATTCTCAATCACATACACAATGTGTCTATGTATACATGTGTTTATGTGTGGGTGCGCTATGGGTTTTCGGACAATTTATTTTGAATATAATCAGAAACTGGCGCCACTGCTGGAGACATCGTCGATTAATTATATACGATCCACTGCCGTCTTGAATTCCATTCGAACTCGACATATTTTTCAGTGATCCCAAAAAAAAAAAAATAAAAGAATAAAAAAAGTGGAATCCGGCGCCACACAAATGATGAAATTTCATTTCACAGAATAATGATAGGCTACTATGAAAATAAAAAAATAAAAAAAATTACTCCAAAAAACAACTATTCTTAGGCAGTGACAATAAATTTGAAAAATGTTTTTTTCCATTTTTTTTCCACAACGAACAATGTCTACACGCATCAGGAAAAAAAAAGAAATATTATAAATAAACAAAATATATATTGTATTTGAAGTCACTTGTTGAATTAATTTACATTGAAAAATGTTCAATAAGTTATACGTAAATAATAGTAAATATAAAATTGGCAAAATAAAATATTGATTAATTTATTTATATTCATACATATGTAAATAGTACAATGTCGTTCGTTGACTGTCCTTCTATACCACTTTACTATATTCACATACAATAAGTCAGAATCGCTCAACATAGCGGAATGTTTTATTAGTGAAAAAGACGAGAGGAAAAAAAAAAAATAAAAAAAATTCACCTGTCATCATATCATTAAGTTAGTTAGCACACGATCAGCTGTCGCATTAATTAATATTTTAATGAAAAAAAAAAATAATTATTCCAATGAAAATTTATAAATAAATAAAAATGAATAATAGTTGAAAATCTTTTTCCAACTCGAACAAAACAAATCACCTTATACCAAATACAAATATTTGTTCTCACCATTTAACTTTGACCAGAAAAATACAAGCTTCATCTCATTTTCAATTCAATTTTTTTTTTTATTTCGCGCTACTCTATACTCAAATGAATTATGATCACAAATAATTGTATAATAATTTTTTTTTATCCACACACTTGAAAGAGAAGAAGCAAAAAAAAAAAGGTATTTCCATACAATTCGTCCCACATTCAAAAGTGTAGCCTTGATCTTAACGATCGCCATCACATCTTGACTGTGTATATAATTATTAATACGATTCATCAATTTAATCGAGAGAGAGAGAGAGAGAGAGAACAAAATCGATAAAACTAACAAATAACTAAAATCATCAATATTGACAAAACGATTTTTTTTTTCTCTTCTTCGTAATTTCATTTAAAAAAAAAATTAAAACCCCTTTCTCATCCTATTAATGAATTGTTCCAATGAAATTCATGACATAACAAGAGAAGTGATATGTAAACTTCTTTCTAATCGATATAAACGGTCATATAAATATCCAGACATAATTTTATTTTTTAATTTCAACTTTGGTTTTGCTTTTTTTTTTTTCTCTTATTTTTTTTTCTTTTTTTTTTTTCTCTCCTTTTCTTTTCACTTCGGCTTCAAGAGGAATGTGCGGAGCCAGAGGCGCGAGATTTCCTGTTTGAATCAGGATGGCGCCAACCACACCATCGCGACTGCGACACGATAGAGAAAAGGGGGACAAGAAGCGTGAAATGAGAGAGAAGCACAATGGGGCCCACTCGTGGGTTTATAGTTTATGTTCACCATTTTCATGACGTCATTGGCATTCCTTGCATTCTCACATATATATATATTTAAACAGATATATGAATAAATACAGGCAGAACATGCCCGAAAAAAAAAAGAAAAAGGAAAGAAAAAAAATAACACCATAAAATTTTATATATACACATTACTGTAATTGAATTATTTTCTTTTTACATACAGTCAAAATTAATATATAGTCTAAATAAAAATACGTGATTATCAATTACAAATTGGCGTTAATAGAATTTTTAAATAATGCTTCATGATAGTGAAAAAAAAAAAAAGGAAAATATTCAAAAGCAATCGTTATATATGTTTCAAATATAATATTTGCCATAAACTAAATTAAAGAAAAATATTCCTATTATATATATATATATATATATATATATATTCTTCATTATATATTTATATGTACGCTCGTATATGAGTATAAGCCCTCGGGCGCGAGCCTCTCGTCCCAGACGACCGTTTTTATTCTTGGCAATTAATTTAGTCAGGAATCTTGAAACGACCTTTCGAGGTCGCGAATTCACGCACACACCAGCGCTCGGTGGCATAGTAGTGAAGAAAGAGAGGAAGAAAAAAGACATAACGGATCCAATCTATCTCGTATATATGTTCTCGGGTATATATATATTTTAATGACATAAAGTAAAGGTAGAAAAAATTTCTTTTCAAAATATCAAATTAAAATAGAACACAAAAACTTATTCCCTTTAGTTCAATCACAAAGAGATAATCAAAACGTATAATCATTGTGATGTTAATGATGATATGGGAAGAACAGGAGGTATAAAATTTATATACCCACACAGAGAAACTGAAGTATTTAAAGTTTGATGAATAATTCTTAAATAAATATAGATTCTAAATACTTTTGTTTAGATAGTAGATAAAGAAATTATATTATTTACTGGAAAGCATGTACGACAATTTATCAAATGTTCAGCAAATTTCCATTGGGTTCTTGGATTAGATTAACTGTGAATTAACTTTCACCTGACAATCACAATGTACACAAAAAAACTAACCAAAATTGTATACTCAACAGTAAATCATCTTTGATCTGACTCTCATATGACTTTATATTATTCTAATTTGAACATGAGTTTGAAATCCATGTCAAGTTTCATTTCGATATTGATTTTAAACTGTGAGTAAAGTAAAAGTTTCAATGTTACTTCAATTTTCATGTAAACTTTGGTAAAAAATATGTTTGAATTCAGTTATTTAAAAACTGAAATTAACATTCGAGATTTCAAAATATAAAACCCATAATCAATTTCATACATATCAGGTGATTATTATTGCAATTTAAATCCGCAATATTAGAGGCATCATTATGAATTCTGCTTATGTAAATAAATTAGCAATCTCTCAACTGTTGATGTGTTACTAAAATTATAATTTATATGAGAAAGAGAAAACATTAGTTTCAAGACTTTATTAATTCACACACTGAGAGAATAGTTTAAAAGATTCAAGTAAACATGCAGATTTAGTTATTTTACAAAAATATAGGTAAACAATAAAATTATATTTTCAATGCAAAAATGCCAACTATTCCATTCAATAACGATATATATACATATATATTAATGTGAAATTAAATATGATTGTCGAAAAAAAAAAAAAATGATATTCTTATCTCAAAACTGGTTTGATAAATATTAACATGACAAATTTCACTCAACCGTATATTTATTAATAGCACTTTTTACTTCTGGAGAAAAAGTGAAAAAATTAATTGTAAGAATACGAAAATTTGTTATCCATTAATATAAAAAAATTAAGCAGACGGAATTTAACAGAAATTTATCTCCACTTTTCCTATTCTTATCATAAAATTTATGGATAGATGGTTTTTATTGAAGCTACCATTTAAATTATTCTTGAAATTGATGTAATTTATCGATAGAGGAACATCTATATTTATAACGTGTCTGTTATAGCATTTCCGCAATGTATCAATGACGTTTATTCGTTTAATTTAAATCCTACTAACATATTCAAGATAAGAGAGGATGTAAATTATGTTGCGCCGTTGCAAGAGGAAAAAAAATACAAAAAATAATGATCAATCAGAAACCTAGTACAAATGGTCACTGTTATGTGAATGCAGTAAAAAAACACAGCTATTTGAATATACTTATTTGTCAAACTCAACTTATACACCTACATCACCACAACTCGATGACCTTCATATACCAATTTATTCGGCTGTTGTGTGCTAGTACTACAATGAGTGTTATCCTCCATATTTGAAGGTAGATCAAGAAGAGTTTACATTTAAAGAGAAAGAAGAAGAAGAAGAAAAAAAGAAATAGCAAATAACTCGTGATCTTTTTTTTTTTTTTACCTCTGACGCAAATGCGTGAAAACAAGTTTCTGAACCTGACATTTCGCATCCTATGCAGAATTTACAGATGGAAAAAAAATTCCATCAAAAGAGGCTGAAGCAAAAGAGGATAAAAAAAACGATGAAATAAATGCTAAAATGACAGGAAAAAAAAAAACCAATTTCACTTGATGGAACAAAATTTTTCATTCACTGATGTATCCAATAACGATGAATCATTTTAACGAATAGATTTATCATTACTCACTGGAGCAACAATACATATACATCATTTTATTGGAATTGATAAGACAGAAACATAAAAGCAAAAACCAAATATTGACACAATTGTTCAAAAAAATTGTTTCTCGATCAAAAAATTGTCTATGGTTGTATGAGGTGATGATAAATTTCTAATCACTTTCTCTCCACAAAAATATCTTCGGTTCTCGTTACGCAGAGAAAAAAATACTGATACCTAATATAAAATACAGTTGCAGCATTTGTATAATAATTCTTCAATCTGATCGTGTTCAACTTTTATCACCCACAAAATTCGTACACTTTCATAGTGTATGTAAAAATTTTCAAATTTCTTGGTCCAGTCACTATTGAGATCCAGTGACTCACTTTTGACAAAGACACACTTCTCGCGATAATTGTCCGTTCCAGTAGGATCGAAAGTCGAACAGATACCATGTGAATAAATGTGTGAACCTTAAGACCCCCTGTAACATCTCCCACATACATGAATTCCACAGTTTAGCCAATTTTTCAATGACTATTACTTCCAGTGAAGCACGACGTCAGATGTGAATTCCATTGAATATTCGACAACTCCAAAAAGTCACATGAGAACATACTAATTTTTTAATTTAATCATTTACCGTTCTTCAATGAATCATCATGTTGAAACAGAAAGTCATATAAAAATGATATATGATAATATCTCACCCTTAGGTACCATTTAGTATTCTTAGATATTTCCAACTACATTTCCAAAGCCATTCGTCCAATAACTGTTACTTCCGGTTTAACGGGAAGTCAACACTATATCACACTTGTAAATATTGAAACTTTGGATTATCATGGTCATAAATACTTATTGTCTTGATTCTTCCATTCATCCCATCTGTGAATAACTCTATAGAAACGTTTCAAGATAGATATAAATATTATTTCCAGCTAAACCGGAAGTGAGGCCAAACGGCAATGTTTCCGTTTCGACGGACTCATCTAATTGAGACAAAGTTAGCACCAGCTGATGTATAATGTTTCTCATTACTACATATAATTAGTGGTAGAATGAAAAGAAGAAATAATCGTGTAAAAAAAAAACAAACAGTTTCGATGGTTGAAACTATTGTTCATAAACAAAAAAAATCTGTCATTTACGATTATTCGTGGGACAATGATTTCACAGCATAATGCTATGTGGGATAGTCCCCCCAATTGTTTTGTCAGCCATTCAAATAACATCAAGATTGTTATCCATACTTGGTATATAATCACGTTAGGTATTCGAACACATTTGCAATCTCTACAATGGCGGATTTATAACATTGGGTGAATCACTTTTTACACACCATGTTATTTCTCCATCCTTGTACCTTGTTTCTTTCATTGAAATGCCATTACTCATTTCAATTCCATGAGTAAATATATTATTTTGCTCCTTCATAAATCTGTAACCACTCCCATATACAGTGTTAAAATATAAATGTGTACTTATGTTTATAGACACTTACATTTTCATTTTGGTTTAACCCATATGCGTATATTCGTACCCTGACATCATTGGAATGTGCCTCTGATTGACGTAGGGATTCTATTTTGCTCCCTGCTTTATTGCTCATTGAGAGACAATAATAGAAAAAAAATCCAAATTAATTCCATCAAAATTGAGAGATAAATTTTCATTGATGTCATCCGACACCGTATTTCCTATTTATACAAATAAATTGATTGTTTTCTTCCCTTCTGCAATTACCAATAGTTATTCAAGTATTTTTTATTTAACTGCCAAATTATAAAATACAAAAAATGTGTGTTGTAGCAAATATTAAGCAATGATACAAGGAAACACTAGACTGATATACCATACTACATTCCACGCTAAGGAATTCTGAACAAGGCCATCGAACTCAACGGTGAAGGTCATGTCCTCAGTTAATCTCAATCGCCATCACAAAACTTCAAGTATCAAACAGTGGTATAATAGAGAACAAAAAAAGAAACGAAACTGTTCCAATTCTATGCCACAACGATCATGATTGAATAGCAATCATCTTATCAACAAACGTGTTTTTTTTTTTCTAGTTCATATCCAAAGGATCCGAATGCGGTTTCTCATTTCAAAACAAATGAAAATGCATTTATATCATGGATCAGAGTCATTGGTGTAAATGGTATTACATGGCCAAGGTTAATTAAGAGAAAAATCTCCAAACATTGATAAATTTTTTGTAACTGGATCCAGTTTTTTTCTTTTTCTTTTTCTTCTTTCAATTCTTTCCTTGTTGAACTCTGGCGCCAATACTTAATCAAATGTCTGCAACCAAAGTGATACTTGAAACCACATCGACTAATTGCTATTGACCTTGAGGTCAATCGACAAATATTCTTTATTTATCCTTAATTTATTTTCTCCATCATCATCGATATCATCATCAACATTATTATTATCATTATAATAATCATCATCACACAGGTCGAGAAGAACACGTGGTTCTGCAGCCTTGAGAGGTCACTTAATATCTCGCCAACATGTCAAATAATTTATCTGATTTCCACTATCAATCAATCCGTGGTAATCGATCCGACTAATGTCTTTCACAAAATTAGCAATATATTATGAAACAATCTGAAATCGGATAGGAGAAGAGATTGGTTGAATCCCACTGCGGAAATAAATAGTGGATGATGTATTAATTAATAAAAAGTTACAAATATAAAAGTTTTTACATGTAAAAAGGCAAAAAACAATGACCTAAAAAGAATCAGGATGTTGAGTAGGCTCATTAAACACCACCCGATGTTGATTTAAATGCGTAAACAAAAATCCCACATGACGTCGTGAAATGGGGGAGAGGGCCCCCGCTATATGTATTACCGGTTTCGCCGCATCATGTCTACGTTATTTCAACAGAAAAGATAGAAAGAAACTTATATATATATATATATATACATTGTGAAGCTATTCTACGTAAATACGGACGTCATACCAAAGCCAGATTAGTTTGAATAAAAGTGGGAGACTCAACTCGTAACACGGTCCATCCGTACCATAAAACCGTACAAGAAACGCCAGCCAAACTCAGTTCACATTCACCGTCTGTACGACGAGTATATCAAACTGTACAACTCGAAATTATTTTCATACAATTTCTCTTACAATTATTATATTTATTTCAATATCAATGAAACAAAAATATCGCAAAACAATTTTTTTAAAGTGATATTTATTGTGCGGAAGTGGGGGATTTAAATGTGTATGCAATTCTCGTTATATTCGTGTTAAAAATATCACCTAATATAATGATGATGACAATCAAAACGATGATTATCATGTTGTTGATCAGCACAATCTCATTGCAAGCTGATGGATCTGCAATTCCGATGTGGGAATTTCTAACGAGAGAAGAAAAGGTAAATTTCAAAAATAAATATTCCTGCTCAATGTGTATTTCATCAATCACTTTTACTTTCTGACTTTCTCAAAATAATTGAGCACAATCTGGATGGTACGTGTATAGTGATGATGATGATGTTGATAATGTTGATGATGATGTCTACTGAACCGTATAAATCAAAACTGAGCTCAGTATACAAACTTCATCTATCTTCATACATAAAAAAAAAGAAAAAAAAAAAAAAGAACATTAAACCAACATATCGTTATAAAAATATCATTTGATTGTTCAGATTTATTATTATTTGAAATTAGAATTGTCATTCGGATTATTGCATTACAATTGAATTTAAAAATAATCTTCTGTGAATAAAAGTTATTGTCAGAGCAATATAGCTTGTTAGAATATTTTCACATTAATACTTTTTTTCTTTTCCTTCATTCATTCTGAATTGTTCAAGTTCAAGAACACTCTCCACTATATCACCCGCACAAGACTTAGCGTTAATCAGACCGAAACGAATCAACCAACCTCACATCTCACCGATATAAATTGGTTGGTCATAAAAGTCAAATAGTCACATGTACAGCAATTAAATAATATTACGACTTTCACATTATTTTATCATTTTCTTCTCCTTTGTCGAACATATTGTTACAAACTGAAAGAATAATTACAATTGTAATTCACTACATGAAGTTTTTACAATAATCCTAATGTGTGCATGACATATTTAATTTATTACTTTGAGTATCATTAATATTTTATTGCTTCTTTTATTTCCAATGACACTAATATTTATTTGAAGAATGTTATTTATACAACTTTCACCTGATTTCCTGAAAATCATGAAACTAAATACGGACAATGACTTGTTCATTATGTCACTGTCCACATGCCTCATTGTGATGGACATTTTGAACAGGATGAGGGTGGGGAAACGAGAGTATAACTTGACTGGACGTGATGATGTTGGCTGTTGTGAAAATAAGTTGTGAACGAGAAAGAGAGGAAAAAAAAAAAACAAACAAACAAAACAGGACGATATTGCAATAGTCGATACGCACCATCAACTGTGCGTATGTGACACGCATATTCTATACATCAAATCCTCTCTTGTATGTTACACATTGTTGAGTTTCACTTGTCGCAATTGCATGAAATTTACACATACAATGCAATATATCTATATCATAAGTGTCTGGAATAAAAGAGAAAAGTAACTTATACTACAAGAAAGAGGTTAAAAAAAAAACAAATAAAATAATTTTACTATTATCGCTATGAACTGTTATTATAGCATAATGAATAATAAAAAATGTTCAAACATCAATGTCATGTTCTGAGAATATTGAATCAGTATGGCGATTAACAGGATGTATAAAAATAGAGGGAAATGAAATAAGGAATAAAAAGAATCAATTGGTGTCATTGGCGATCGTAAATCTTTTTTGCTTGACAGGAATCTCACTGCTAACAGATTTCTAATAATAATTTACACTACTAATTGTTCACCTATTTTTGTTTCTGTTCCAGATGATACGTATATATCGAATATTCGATAAACAGGTCAAGGATTTCTGTAAAGTCTCAGTAGTACGTGATTGCTATAGAAATATTCTGCTTGACGGGCTACAAAGTCTAATTTATATAGATGAATATATTTTGGACACTCTTGATCCTTATCAAAGGGATGCCGATTCGCAAAGTGAGTTTCAATCATTATTATTTTACAAACAATTTACTCATGACTTTTTGGTACAAATAGTTTAAAGCAACTGTAAATAATTTATAATATTAAACATTATTCATTCTAATTTTCAGTTTGGCTTGCATTGGTTGGTAGCAAACTGGGTGAGAAACGTATTGATGACAGCATCAAAAATTTTGACGACAATAATGTCGATTCATTAGGTAAATATCTATTCGTTTATTTATATCCAATATATATTTCTCAATTTCAAGTATCAAGTTCATTGAAAGTTCTTACCGTTAACTGCTGATTCAATTTCAAACATTTCTGAACAATGGGGTCAAACTTTTATCAAAGCACAGTTCTTAACTCTTCTTTTAGATCGAGATTGTCTCGCGCTGACTTTCACATTTTCTCTGCGGCCTATATATGCATATACACAATATATATACATGCATAAATACATTGAAAGTCATTCTTCGCCATTTGAATGCAGAATAACAATTCATTTCTTGCGATACACGCGAAAAAAAAAGAAACGTGAAAATAATACTAAAATTCACGATTTATTTCATAGGATAACAATTTTCATTTGTCATAAATCTTTGCGATATATATTACGATAGAAATTTGACAGCGAAAATACTTGCAATTTATAACGTGACATTTTTCAATACTTTCCATTGTAAACCTGTCAATCGATTAATGTGTGAATAATGTCTGGGTAAAGCCCAGTCAAAAATGTTCGTGAATAATCCGTGGATATAAAAAAATATTGCTAAACCACAAAACAAAATTGGACCGCAGTTTGGAATCTTATTCAATTCATCTCTTATAGCAACGGTCGAAAATGTACAGCCGTAACGATATATTATTCTACTAATGGCAAAAGACTGGATGAATAAACAGACAAAATTTGTTAATTTCTCATTGCTCGAAAGTTAATAATACTTTCGATGAATCAATCGTTTCTACAACTACTCTACAAAAACACACACGAAACAAAACCTATTCATCTTCCTCGCTTTTTACTTTTAAATCGATATTCATACGATAGAATCATGTTTGAATGGAATTTTTTTATCGCTCGCCTTTGAATTTTAAACAGCAGCTATTTTCGAAATGAAAATTAGTCATGAATCAATTTTCTGTTTACTTGCTATCATAATACTTTCTTCCATTCGAATCTCTCTTTTGCTGATTTATAAATATCTCTAATTTGTTTATTCAATTCCTTGGTTTTATTTTAGATATGAGTGACAGCGACTACGATCGATCGGCCGAAGAATCCTCACCAATGAATGATTATTCAAATCCAATGTCATACGGTGGATCGTATCCATCCGGCCCATACATTATTCGTGTTTATCCCGATGGGAGACCAGTACCAACCAACAGCAACCAACCAAAACCATACGATGACGACCTTGATGAATTGATATATTACCACAGATCACCAATAACCGAAATACCTACAAATAATGGATGAGCATAAAATAAAAGGATAGGGAACATCAGGCCAAAGTATTAACACACAAATATACCAAGGGATTCTTTAACAATAGAATGCATCATTATGCAATGAAGAACAGCATGAAATTTCTAAGAAAACCAAAAAACGTTTTTGGATTAAAGTGGAACATAAAAGTAGAAGACAAATGAATTGCTCATTGAAACAAAGTTTTTTCTAACAACAAATTTCATGCAAAGAAAAAATTGCATATTGAGAATGGTATCTGCGCCATTTTATTGACGATTGATCGGTATATTGATGGGAAAGTTTGAAAGGAAAAAATGCGAACAGACAACCAATGCTGCATCCCACTTGCCGATCATAATTTTATAAAGATAATCATCTACAACTTTCATCAGTCGATATTAAGATCTTATCACTCATCTCCTGTTATTTAATTATAAAATCATTATTCTCTACGCTAATTTTCAAACATTCACGAAACACTAATATTGTATAGCATCACAATTATTAAGTAATTTTCACCTTTGTAAATAATCATTTAATCATGTGTGATATATATGTTTAAACATATTTCTTAATAATTCACGACTATAATTGCTTGTGTGATATATATTATTGCGATGACGAGGCTCATTATAATAATTATTATACATGAACTTGCGCTGTACGTTATTCTTGTTTGTGTCTCCGGGTTGAATGCATTCATTCAATCAATCGGAGGTAGATAGTTAATAAAAATAGCGCGTTCATCATGTTATTGAAAACAAAAAAAAAGTGGTAATAAAATTGTTATACAAAAGTAAAAATCGCTTTTTGTTTTGCGATAAAATTCTTGTCATGTAAATATGGAAAATTTAATTCATTTTCAGTTCAGCAAACGTCAATTTTTGACGAAATGTTCACGCAAAGAACTATATATTCGTGTTTTCAAGTTGATTGTAGGTTCAACAATGCGAAAGAAAATTCTTCTTCTTTTAACTCTATACAACTTCATGGAATTTAAATTTTCCATTTGAATGAATTTGAACAGCGTGGGCGTACTTCAGGGCGTTCAACTGTTGGGAATCCCCGAATTTACTTTCTTCAATTAATTAAAGAAGTTGCGCTTGATGAACTATATAGATCGCACTGAACTGAAAAGAAAGAAGATTTTTTCCTTATAGTTTATTCTACTCTCTAATCCTATTCATTCAATTAATACGCGATCGTTTTTATAATATTTAAAAAACTTTAATCAAAGCTATTGGTAAAAACAAATGCGATACTGTAATCCAAAAAATTTATTTCTTTCTGCATATTTACCGGACTATAAATATCCATTTACCATTCAACTTCCAATTATTACCATTAGTAGCACAACGCAAACTATCAAATGGTAAATCTGTCAAACAATTTTACAAAATAAGTCCGGAATGAAATATCTCATATTATTCATTTCAATACTTCGCGCGCAATGTGAAGAAGAACATGACTAGGATGCCATCTAGAATTAATCAATGATAACCAATTTAACTCCGATTAAAATCCACACTACCACACAACTCTCAATCATTTTAAATAACCAATGATAAAATCGCATGCCAAATAAGGAGGCAGGGCGGAACGGGATATATAACATTTTTTTTTTGTATTAAGAGATCAGAGTTGATCAGAGTTGTGCTCTGTTTGAAGCATCGCAATTTGTGTGTTTGTTTGTGTGTACAAAATACTGTAAAGAGAATCAGTAACACACAATAGGCAACAATATCAAGTAGTTGATGAATATTTAATCAATATAAAGTCTAAGATACGTTGGACAATCTTTATAAAGTTGGAATATAACATCATATGTATTACGATTAATAATTGTGTGCAGCCGGCAACACGCAAAAATGTCATATGAGACCCGTAAGTTGGTTGTAAAAAAAGAAAAATGTTTATCTTTTTTCTATTTTTTTTTTGCTTATACACAATGAACACAATTAATTATTCATACCATCATGTTTACGAATAATTGTTGATTAACAGTTATATATATATATATGAGTATTTATTATTTATTTTTGTTACCAACAGAGTATTTGCTTTTTTTTCTCTCCGGTTCATACACTTGTGTGTCATTGCCCTCACATTCGACATAGGTACATACGACGGATACATGTATATATAGAATTACTCAGTTTTACACCTGATTTTTTATCTGAATATTTCTCGATTCGAACACAGATGAATATAAATTTCAAATAATATTATTTTATGTTGAATGTACGAATCGAGTATAGTAATAATTTTTGTCTTTGGGATGTCGATGAAATTCAATTTAGATGTAATTAATTTTTGTTTTTATTTTTTCCATGTTCAATTGTTATCTCTGATATTGTTATCATAACGATGAGTCAAATTTATTTATGGCGACATACGTATGATATTTTATTCACTCATAAAATATGAAAATTTTATGATTCTATGTATATGTGACACGATAATTGTTACGCATTTCAAAATAATTCAGGTAATCATGAATTCTGGTGTTTTGCCAATTCCAAAAATATAGTTGGATCTGTTGGATGTATAATGTCATGAATAAAAATTATGTTTTCTCTTTGAAGCCTCTGCGAGCTAATATGACGGGTTTATTTTGTTCTTTATTTTTAATTTATGATCCACGTTTTTTCATTTGTTTTTAACTATTCTTTGACATTATTTCGACATCGTAAAGTCCCGATTTCTACGAATAATAAGCATTTAGACAATTTTAACGGTGTTGATTATTAATCGTTGGAGAAATTATCAATAATAAATATTGAAGTGTCAATTCTTCATGTTACTGCATTTGATTAATTTAATTTTTGGTTGAACAGGTTTGAATAATTTTATATCATCGCTGATCTATATTCACAAGAATGCAATTCAATATGTTATCATAATTTTATTGTTAATCTATATTGACGCTTATCTTCGACTTAGCACGAGTATAATTAGAAACACCTCAATTTTTGTTTTCCAATTGAAAATATTTTTTATACTTAGCAGCAATCACACAAAAATTCGACAGATTTTTAATGATTAAATATGTTCGGTGTTCTCATGAAGTAAATTTCTTTATTGAAGAACACTTCTATACACGGTGTAATATGATTTTGCATTTGGACCAAGGATAAAAATATTTTGTAGTTCAAATATCGGAATACACCATATAGAGTTGATTTTTCTTTGTTTTTTGATTATTAATCCAACAAACTGACACATAATAAACCTTTCAGAACCTTAATTGTTTTCATCCGCGAATTTTCCTTGATGATATAGATATCTCATTCAAATCTATTGTATTTTCATAGGATATATTTTCGCTGCCTTGCCGCGAACTCAACGGGGAACACCATTAGTTCTTGGTGATGATCCAAAGGGAAAAAATTTTTTGTACACCAATGGCAATAGTGTTATCATAAGAAACATCGATGTAAATATTACATTATTACCAAACAATTTTATTCATTGCACGTTATAATCTATGCGTATTTTATATTAATTTTTATTATTATACACTTTTCAGAATCCAGCAATTGCTGATATCTATACTGAACATTCGTGTGCGGTGAATGTTGCCAAATATTCACCCAGTGGATTTTACATCGCATCAGGAGGTAATGTTAATGGAGGGAAAAAATATAAGAATTTAATTTTCCTTTGACATTAGACATATATTTACATGTTTCATTATTCCATTTAGACCAATCTGGTAAAGTTCGAATTTGGGATACAGTAAATAAAGAACATATATTAAAAAATGAATTTCATCCAATAAGTGGACCAATAAAAGATATCGCATGGTCACCAGACAGTCAAAGAATGGTTGTAGTTGGTGAAGGTCGTGAAAGGTACGGAAGATGAAATAAAGTTAATTTAGCAAATTTATCTTAATTAATAATGTTCTTTTTTATTTATCATTTTGAATTGTTTTTTTTTTCACATAGATTTGGTCATGTTTTTATGGCTGACACGGGCACATCAGTCGGCGAAATATCTGGCCAGAGTAAATCTATCAATTCATGTGACTTTAAACCCAGTAGACCGTTTCGGCTTATTACAGGCAGTGAAGATAATACTATTGCTGTATTCGAAGGTCCACCATTCAAATTCAAGTGAGTGATGGTTTATATGGTGAAATAAAATATAGACATAAGTAAAAGCTTTTAAATACATGATCATTTGGATGAATCTATTCTTGATGTTTCATTCAATTTTGATGTTTTAACGCTCACCACTCTCGCCCACAGACATTCAATAGACTCATTATTGTTTCTTTATCATCTCTCCGGGGCTTAGATCTATTTCAATTATTCATTCGTTTACTTTTTACTGTTTTAGAATGACCAAACAAGAACATTCGAGATTTGTGCAAGCCGTTCGTTATTCACCAACGGGTAATCTCTTTGCATCCGCCGGTTTTGATGGTAAAGTTTACATTTATGATGGCACCACATCGGAGTTAGTTGGTGAAGTCGGATCACCAGCTCACCAGGGTGGAGTTTATGGAGTAAAAAATTTAATTTAATTTCACAATTTTTCTAATTAGAAAAAACAAAACGTTTTTGTTTTTTCTCATTGAGGAATAATAATTAATAATGATTTTCAGATCGCTTGGAAACCGGATAGTACTCAACTGTTGACAGCATCCGGTGACAAAACATGCAAATTGTGGGACGTTGAAACACGAACATTGATAACTGAATTTAATATGGGCTCAACTGTCGATGATCAACAAGTCAGTTGCCTTTGGCAGGGAGAACATTTGTTATCGGTATCATTGAGTGGTTTCATCAATTATCTGAATGTAAATGATTCATCGAAGCCACTGCGAATCGTCAAGGTAAAATGATAAACATATGAATGAATGAATAAATACAGAATTTGCGATAAAGGCCATTGATCAGTTCAATTTAAAAAAAAATGATATCAAACATAATTGCATGCATGTCAATTCAATGTCTATTTTTACTTCACGAACTGTTCTCAATATGTCAACTCAACTCAGTTCTTAACAAATTATCTACATCTTTTTACACTATCTCGTTAACGATGGATAATATTTGTATTATATCAACAAAGATTAATTCCGTCATTAATTTCTGTGTGAATGTTTTTTGTTGTTTTTATAAATATATTCTCGTTTCAAGGGTCACAACAAACCGATCACAGTATTAACATTGAGTCCAAACAGAGAGACAATTTATACTGGTTCACATGACGGTTATGTAACAAATTGGAATGCAAAAACTGGCGAAAATAATCGTGTCAATGGTCAGGGCCATGGAAATCAAATAAATGGAATGAAAGCAGCCAATGATTTGCTTTATACCGCAGGCATTGATGACACTGTTAGAGCAATTGATATTGCCACAAATACTTACAAAGATTCAACGACAATAAAACTTGATTCACAACCGCGTGGACTTGATATTTACAATGACATTGTTGTAACTGCATCGCTTCGCCAAGTATGCAAAGAATATGAAATATGAAAAAAATCAATTCTCTGGATTTGGAAGAAAAAGTGTTATGGCTAAAACCAAAAGACAGTAACTGCATTATAATTTCTCCATTCTATTCTTTGTGAAATATCAATATAGAATAAGCGCATTAATTTATACGTATAGATATTTATGCTCTTACGATATTTATTTTTCACGAACCAACTTTTGGTTTTAGCTACATGAGATATTTTTTTTTCTGCCGCCAGAATCAGGTATCTCTATTAATTCATTCATTCATCTATTTATTTGTTGATTTATTCATTATTACAGATTCATCTCACGCAAGACGGAAGGAAAATTTCAAAATTACCAATTGATTATGAACCATCGTGTGTGAGTGTCAATAATGGTAATGGCGACGTTGCAATTGGTTCAACAACAGACAATAAAGTTTATATATACAATTTATCTGGCAATTCATTGACATTTAAAAATGAACTTGAACATCTTGGCCCAGTTACTGATGTTGCTTACAGTCCAGATAATAAATATTTGGTTGCATGCGACGCTAATAGAAAAGTTGTGCTTTATGTGGTACCAGAATATAAGGTATAAATGATCCGTTTCATTTTTTATTTGTAATATTAATTCAGTGGTTTATGGTGTAATGAGAAATTAATGTTGGTATATCAAAAATAATACTTAACATTGAATTACTTTGAAAAATTTCAACTATATATTGGAACTCAAAAAGAATTAACATTATCGCCACTTTCATTTCACCAACTTCTGAATCAATGATTAAACCATTAGTGCTTATGGTGTTTCGATAATGTGCAAAACAATTTTACAAAAAAGATTGATATAGTCAAATTTATTTTAATTCGCAATAGATCGCCACAAGCGAAGTGGATTTTGTGCTATCGTTTATTCCCAACTACCGTTTTGATAGATATAAATTATTTTCACAATCGAAAACAAACTTGAATTTTGTTCGCAATTTTTTCATAATTTTCAAGAAAAAAATCGAGATTTCGCTATTGAACAGAATTTTTTCCATGCCAATGTTTTTTAATAACTATATGATACTCATATAGTTATCAAAATTTGAATTTTACGTTGTGAATTGCCACAAGCGTTAATGGATTATCTGAAACACAATATGAAAATAGAAAAATAGGAAAATATCTTAAAACTAAAGAAAATTTACAATATCTTATCTAACAACAAATTCACGGATATTGGATTATCAGGGAGTGAGTATCAATAATAACTTTTAAATAACAAAAAAAAAAAAAAGAGTATATTTTTCAAAAACTCTTTCTGCCTTTTTGTTCCACTTTCATCAACCATCCGTTTAATTTTTTTTCAGCACGCACACAATAGAGAGTGGGGCTTCCACAATGCACGTGTTAATACAGTCGCATGGAATGTGGACTGCACAATGGTTGCTAGCGGTAGTTTAGACACTACAATTATCATTTGGAGCGTGGCAAATCCTGCGAAGCATACAATTATTAAAAGTAAGTTCTGATATGTTGTTCTTTACCAATTCTGTCCCTATTTCATTTTCATTTCTATTATTTTCAATTATTTATCTATATAATACAAAACAAATTTGAAATAATGTTTTCTCGTTTTATTGACATTGTTTCAATTATCAACGTATTTGAATTTTATAGACGCTCATCCGCAAAGTCAAATAACACGGCTGGTGTGGCTGGACGAGGAGAATTTAATTTCCGTTGGTCAAGATTGCAATACCAAAATATGGCGAGTTGAGAAAATTTAAAAAACAGAATCAGGGAAAAAAATACATCAAAAAATTCAATATCAATATTTTTCCTTTCAATTCTTGTATCGATGCTCCCCTGATTCAAAAAAAAAAATCTGCCTTCTTTTTCGTATCTTCAGGGAGGAGAAAAGAAACGAATGGTTTTTTACAATGAACTTTGTATTACTTTCTTTATTACTTTAATTTATTGAATTTCTCTAGCATATATATCTATATATATATATATATATATATATATACACATATATGTTTATTGACATATATATGAATATATACATATATATACACACAAATATTGTATATTATTTTTGAATACGAATCATTGATATACAATTTGATGCTTGATAAAACTGTCTTTCTCATTTATTGTGTCAAAATATTTTCCAATTTTTTATTTAAATATTATTACTCTATATATATATATATATATCCATATATTCTATACATATATATATATATATATATATATATATATATATATATATATATATATATATATCAATAGAAAATTATTTTTTCATTTTCTAGTTTTTTGTCTTCACACTTTGTCAAAATTTCAAATATTTTTGTTTTTTCACAATTTTCCAACAAAATCACTATTGTACTCGCGACATAATTCATAGTCGAGCCAATAATTATTTAAAGCTATTCACTATTAACAACAACAATAAGAGCAATAAAAACAAACAACAATTTGAACACTGGGGGGATTGTAATTGTTTGAACTAAACACTCACACACTATCTCTCGCTTATGTCTCTATACATTTACACACATTCATAGCCGATGAAATCAACGAAGATTCCTTTGAACCTTTGTAAACACACAAATTTAATTTCTAAAATTTGAAAGATGGAACTAAAAAAAAAAAAACGAAAATTGCAATATGACTACAACGATATATTTATATCATTTCAATTATTAGTAATAGATAACTTCCTTAGTCTGTCTTTTTTATATTATCCGCGTGGTCTAGGCATATAAATACATATATATATATACATATATATGTGTTAAAATCTCAAAAATGAAACAATCATAACAATAACAATAATTAAATCAGAAAACAAAAACTTCATACATGTGGGACTAGAGGAAACAAGTTACAGTCACGTCTCTCAGGTCAGCTTGAGCTATTTACAATTAGACTTGATGTTTCTTGAGGGTTTGACATGACCAAAGAAAATGTAATAGAATGTTCCGACATTTGGACAACTATTGCTATTTTTTTTAATGGCACTTTGATTATTTTTGATTCTCTCATACCGCAATTGAAATCTCATTGAGGAAATATAATTCATGATATATAATGATGACATGGTGTATTAAATTGACGATACGATTTGATCAGACACAGAAACAGTAAAAAATTTTAAACCTTTTGTTTACGCCAGTATTGATCCAATCGTATATCAGAATTTGAATGTTGGACGAATTAAGAAAAAAACTAAATACCAATGGGAATATCTCCAGAATTATTAATGATACCGATCACGAAAAAAATATTTCTCCGGAATTATTCAATACCATAACGATAAATTGAACAGTCCTATAAAGTTTCAATCCAGCATACAACTCTGTCAGAATACTATTTCGAAAAGAAATAGAAGAAAACGATTTGAAAACTGAAAATTTGTACAATTTATAAAGAGTACGAATATGCGTGAATATTAACTATATGCGGTTATGGTTTTGTTAAACTGTATCGCGGACGTTTTTGTGGTGTTGCAACTGGATGACGATAAGAAACATGTTTTCTCAATGCATCACGCGATCTTGAAACATGAGAACAAGCCGAACAACTGTATGAACTATTGCTATGTGTCTCCATATGTACTCTCAAATTATATTGATTGCTCAATTGTTTACCGCAAACAAGACACGTAACACTTGTTTTATTGCATGTCGAATTATTACCACTCTTTCCAGCATTTGATGTATTTGAATTTAAAAGACGAAATTTAGTATCAATCATTGTTGACATTTTACAATCAAAATTTCCATCTAAAATAAAATTTTGTTGTTCATTAACAATATTCATATCATCGATAATTCTATTATCAACAATTATATTATTATCATTTTGTTTATTTAATTGTGAAGTCATTGAATTTATCTGTTTTTTTTCACGTGGCGCCAATTTTGCATTTATCGAATAATATGGTTTTGTTTCAACGCTACTCGGAATTTCTTCTGTTTCATCATTCAACGGCTCATCATCAACTATCTCACATTTATTCGACGTTATATCATGTAATTCTGTTTTAGTTATTTCCATAGTTGCACTTGCTGTAGTTGTTGTTGCTGTTGTCATTGTTCTTGGATCCAAATTTTTCTCTTCTTTTATTATCATTGTTTCATCATTAATTAAATCCATTTCTTCACACGTTCGATTTTGATGAATAAATGACAGTCCATTATCATGATGAGTTTTTGGTGTTGTAGCTGTTTTCTGAAAAGAGAAATGTTAACATTATGCTGACAAATCGAACGGTGGATAAAAAAAACTGTATTTGTATTTTATTTTTCATCTGCACAATAATTTTAAAATAACTAAAGTAAATCAAATCAATCAAGTGCACCTACATATAAACGATTTGATTTATTATTCATTTATTACAAGTCACCAAAAATTATGAGAACTAATATTAAGGAAGAAAGCTAATAGCAATTTTTGAATTTCTTTTTTCTCTGTTATAGAATACAAAAACAAAAATTAAGTTCATTCACTTTATCATTGCAATTCTATTTGAAAGCATATTTATTTTTGGTTGTAAAGTCGCGAGAGATTTTGTTTCCGTCGACTACAATTAAAAAGTAAAACACAAATAACGCGATCAAACAATAAAATTTCACTATTTACAAAATAAATAACTTATCCAGCATTATTTTTAAAGAGGCATTATTATCATGATTATTACTATTTTTACTATTATTATCATCATGGTTATTGTTTATAATTGGGAAAACAATTTAATAGGAAACACACACACATGTGAATGACAAGAGATAAAGCAAGAAGTACAGTAATAGCAGATTCTTTTTTTTTTCTCTTTTTTTTTTTAATGAAAAAAATACATATATGGTTATAAGAGAAATTGAAACAAAAAAATAACGAAAAAAAAAAATAAATACTTCAAGTTCTATTTTGTATTTTTATATTTTGAATATACCTGGTAATATGTCATTCAATGGGGTAAGGTTCCACGGGAGAGAGAGAGAGAGTGATGCATCCACTTGCATTTAGTTGCCAACGCACACACAACAACGATTCTTGATCTCGTGGATATCGTTTTTTTTTTTTTTTTTCTCGATTTATATATATGTTTTATTCATTTGTATATTTATACATATACATATGTATGCATATATATGTATGTCTATTTGTTTTGTTGTCATTTGTTCCATAATTACATATGTATATATTCATTATCGTTCCTGCGTCAACGTCAATGATTTTTTATATTTGTTTGTTTGTTTTTTTTTATTTTCGATTTTCAAGTTATTGATTTAGTTTGATTTATTTATTTATTTTTTTTTTTTTTTTCGTGTATACTCGATGTCGTATAATTATAATCCATCAGTGAAGCAACATCACATTGAGGAACGACAGTGAATGTGTGTTTAAGTGACCTGAACAGAACAACACGATAATAGTAGGACAATTTGAAAAGAATGAAAAAAAAAAAAAACATAAAAAAAAACAATAGAATTAAATTTTTTATGATAGAAATTAATTTTTTTTTCGGAAATAATTGTGAGATAGCTAATAGATAGTTGATAGAATATGGCAAGAAAAGAGGTGGAGAGAAGAGGGTGAAGGAATTCAATGAGGACTTAAACTCACTTTTTTTTCTTTTTTCATACCTCAGAAATAAAGAATACAAAAAAAAAATTAGGCCATAAAATAATATTTTTTGCTCTGCTTTACAGATAATAATATTCACAAAAGCCTGTCTTTTTCCATTGTAGAATTATATATCCGTGTCCTATTTTCCTAATTCATCTTCACATAATTCAACATCTATTTATTTTCATTTGCACAAAGTTTATTGGAAGACAATAAAAAATAAAAAATTCATAAAATATTTCATCTCGCGACTTTATTCATTTATATTTCATTTTGAATTTGTGAGTTGGGTTGAATATACAAGAAAAAAAAAAATTATTGTGTCACATTTGGTGGAATATGTCACAAAAAAAAGTTAAATACAAGATAGTGGCATTTAACAATAATTGAAAAAAAAAAAAAAAAGCAATTGAAAGTAGAAAAAAAAAAAATGTTTTTTTAAATTGAACAACATATATCTGTATCTAAGAATAGGAGAAACTCACCCCGGCAATATCGGCGAGTCCACGTATATGTAAAGTATCTGCCATTGCCAGTAATGCTGGCAATTGTTCTTGATAAATATTCACTTCTCCATTGTACATAAATGTTACAAGGGCGCACAAATTCGCGTATTCCATTCCAGGTAATACAATCACTGGATGTTGTAGAGCACTCAAATCCTGAAAAATTGGAAAACCATAACAGAATGAAAATGACCATAAACAAAATGTCAATGCGGTATTTCCTCGAAAGATTGCGAAAGATGAAAAAATCATCGGTCAATAATCTATTATTTTGGGGAACACAAAAAAGCAAATCGAAAATACTTCGATTACTTGACTCTTCATCACGTAGTGGTAAATAGGAAAAGTATCGATTGTCCAAAATTTTACATGACATATTGTGCAATATCTTTACGTTTCTCATGATCCGAATTTTTTATCATTAATCGAAACAAAAAACTTATTTATATTAAAGTGTACACGCGCGGAAGAATAGACAAGTGAAGTTTAACATTCCACATATGTACAGAGTATACCAGAATGACTGAGAATCTTATAAGAGATATAAAAGATACGATTGCTCTGCTTCAAACTCCATAGTCTATGTGCAAACAATATTTTTGATAAAATCACAAAGTTAGTATCTCAAAAAACTGGACAATTAATTAATGTGTGGACTGGAATCAATTAAACTATTGAAATTTCAACTTTCTAGTCTGAATGTATCAATTTTTTGAATATCGCCAGACACTAAGTTCATCAATATCTCAACAATTAGCACTAGAGATGTCAACAATTGAAGGTTCAACATGCGTTATCATTTACCATGCAACACTCTAAATGCATTTTCATTTCTTTTTTATCTTTATTTATCTTTGTCATAATATAAATAAAAAAAAAGCCAATATGATACAAATATACCTTGAACAATTCTTTGAAGTAGTAACTGCAAGCTGATAGTATAATCCTATGTGCGCGTATGTGTCTACCGCCGGCGCTAAGCGTAACGTCTGTCAAATATCCGCCATCCAATAATTTTGGTAATGTACTAAGCAGCGTATATTGAAAATTGTGCCATCTCAAGCAAAATTGTTGGCCTTCCATGTTATTATTGTCTATTTATACTTTATTTACTCTCTTTCTTTCCACCTAAGTATATACAAACAAAACAAACAAACAATAAATGCACTACATGAATTTTTTATTTCATTTTAACTTAAATTTCAACTGAAGAAATTAAAAATTGCTGTTGACAATAGTAATCATTGCACATTGATACAACGTGGATAATAAATTTTGTTTCATTACTTTCAAGTTTTCTAGATGGAGTGATAATTAATTCACATTGTATGAGTATATGATATTTAATAATTTAGTAATTTTTGTTACAAAAAAAGACATTATCCGCAATTTTATAATGATTTATCGGACGAAAATTTTAACTTGGTTTTAATTCGAAACTATAAAGAAGAAATAAATATTCTTTAGAAAATTATCTCAACTATTTTCAACAGATATACATATATATTACAAACATGATATTAGTGCGAGTATCTATGTTTGTTAATTAACCTCTCCAGGATCACTAGTTGTCTGAAAGTAATGAGATTAATAGACAATAAAATAACTCCATCTAACATCAAATTAACATCAAAAAGCATTATTTCATGAAACCGATTTATCAAGTTTTTTAAATTTCCAGGAAAGAAATTTGACAGATGAAATGAGTTTCCAGTCGAACATAATTGTGTTATTGCTGCATATTTCTCCATGAAAAAATTATGTGCTATTTTGTATTACAATTGAGTTCAAATTTATTTATTGAAACAATCATGTCCCTGGATGCGAAAGGGTTAACATAAAAAAATATTTGCAATAGAGAGAAAAAAGAAAGAAAAAAGAAAGCGAAAGCAAAATAGCTACGAAAATTCATCTCCAAAAATAATCCAAATTCAAAATCATACTCCACAACAATGAATTTGTACTTTAAATCGATAGTAATCATTAATCAAAAATACCAATAGAAACATTGCAATTTAATTAACTCTATTGCCTATTGTTTCAGTGCTTTCTATTCTATCCTTAACAACAAATATAGGTTATGTTACCACTCTCGGCCTTCGAATCAAGCAAATTTTGAATTACATATGCACAATTAAAAATATAAGAAAAAAAGGAAAATAAAAAAGCAACACACACACAATTACATGTGTCCAAAATGTGAAGAGTAAAAATGAATAATTCATAACGGGGAAATAAAAAAGAAATAAATTATAATAAAATTACCCACGTTTCACCGTAAGTCAATTAATATATGACAACATATATCCATTTAAATAGGAATTAATAATTGAAAATTGTTAACAAATAACGACGTTGTTGAGAAATATGCTCGTCACACATTTAAAACCGTTTAGTTCAGAGTAGACATACAATCCTATTTATTTAATCAGCCTGTAGGTTCCAGCCAAATCTATTATTGTCCCTCAGGTATGAGCTGGAGACGAAGCGCGAAATAGTGAGAGAGGCATTTGGGCACACTAGAGCCACACGACATACATATACACAATAAGAGATAGAGAAGTGAGAAACGAAGATGGATAGATAGAAAGACAAATAGATAAATAAAGGAGGGAGTGCAAGGAGCAAGAGAAAGAAACAATAAAACAAAGATAGATAGATGTGAGGGAGGGGATATGCGAAATGCCCACGGACGCCACGAACGGAAAAAAAAAAAAAAAAATTGATCAATGTCAATTAATTATTTATTTATAATCAAATACTAATTTATTTGGAAGTGAAATATGATTGATTTTTCCATCACAGTTGTATATGTAATATTTAATTCAACTGTTATTTATATTTTAATCTTAGTATATAGTGTAAAAAGAAAATAAATGTAAATTTTGCCATTTTTACTTTTTAGTTGGTCTATTTTATATTCACCTAACCAGTATATAATGATGGTTGTGGTGGTAGTAGTGATGATGATGATATGATGATGATCTGGTGGTCCGTGGACAACAAACCGACTGATGCTCGAGTGAAAATTCATTCGCAAACATTCGCCAATGGCTTTTTTTTTTATTGGAATCTAGAGACGGAGTGGCTGACATCTCATGGTCGATAAGTAGACTAATCGTAAAGTTGAAAGATTGTGTATTTGAATATGGCAACGACCAATGTAGAGAAGAGCTTGCAGTAACGAGGGTTCATTGTTGATCAAAAATTTCACTACATTCTGACTGTTGAACGTTACGAACTCAAAATCATAAAATTGATAATCAAATGTAAAGAATATACTGTAAAAACTCATCATGCTAGGGAAAACTCCGGTATAAAATCACTTTGGTACTTCAAAAATGATAAAAAAATAAACAAAAACATGCACAAACAAATTTGATTTGCGCTTCAAAAAAAATAGTATAATTACAAAAGTATAATAGTATATCTACCTTATCGACTGCAGGTATGGAAATATCATTGGAGAAAAAAAATTGAAATAGCGCCATTGGTGACGAGATTTCGAATTAAGAACTACTCGCGAGCCATCTGCCAGCTTTTTATTGAACTGGTGTGAACACGGGGCAATATCAATACAGTTGTGTGTTGTGTATGTACAGTTGTATATCGTACATAAACTCAGTACTGGATACTGCTGCATACAATTGTGGCAATTTGTGATTATTTGATATGGTGATTCGTCAATAAATACGATGCTAATGTTGGGGTGTACAATTGAAAAATAAATAACGAAAAAAAAAAAAAAAAAAAAATGTATCCATGGAAATTTATTTGTGAATTGTTGATTTTTATTATTGTAGCCACGTTTACAATCGTTGTCGGTGTCGATAATGATAAATTTAGTGTTTGTGGACCGACAACAACACCAGGTGATTCGTCGTCGAGGTATATTAACATCATACCACTATATATATACATATAGATAATGCAATTAAACTGGAAGTGAATTTCGTCAACTGTTTTCAACCTTCATTTCATAATCAGTATTCTCTTATCTGTCAATTTTGCGATTGCACACACATATATATATATATGATGTATTCGGACTATTTGCTAATTTTTTTTTCACTTACCCAACAAGTTATACAATCGTTCTGTAAAATAATAGACAATATTTGGAGACATGTTCAATTTCATTTAATTATCGACGGTCATTAAATTTTTTATTCATTCAATTCCAGTCTTATTTTCGTCACAACATTGGATGGAAAAATATCGGCACTGGATTTAGCTAACAATGGCGAAAAAAAGTGGACAATTGATTTCAATGAAGAACCTCTTATATCCTCCAGTATTCATCATCGTGAGGTATATTAATCATGAAGGAAACATAACCAATTTATTATGATAATGGCTTTTTAAGATGTTGAATTTACATGTAGTTTATGCAGAGAGCGAAATACGTTTCGTTTGTTGAATTGTTTTCGTTTTTTATTACATATCTGAACGTTGGCAACATTATATTTCGTGTGCTATAATTTCCGAAGGAATTGATGAATTTTAGAAGCATACGGGCAGTGTAAACTTGAGGTTTTTTATATCAGATTATTGCACAGATATCAAATCTCAACTTTTTCTTTAATTCAAAACTTTTTATATGATTGGCTTTTAATTTTATCCGAATACGCGCAAAAATGTTTATAAATATCATATAGTGTCGGTAAAGTAGGTAATGAAAAATACATGCATATAATTATTCTTTGATTTTCAGCTAAACAATGATGGATATTGGGTAAGATTAATACCGTCGTTGAACGGTGGCCTGTACAAATTTAATGGTGAAAAAATAGAACGTGTCCCTGTAACCACTGATCAATTGCTTCGTTCATCGTACCGTTATTCGGACGATCTGGTATTTTCTGGTGGGAAAGAGACACGTTCATACGGTGTATCATCAAAAACTGGAAAAGTTGTGTATCAATGTAATATAAACGGTTGCTCAAATATAACCGATGATAATTCATATATCAAACAAGGAGATATATTGGTTATAAAACGTTATCAACAAACAGTAAGAGCTATTGAGCCACGTACCGGTCAAGAGCGATGGAATTATAGCGTCGGTCAACATGAATTGATATTAATACCACAAGAAAATCGTGACTGTAATGATAACAAATTGAATGAAAACAGTATTGATATTGAATTGAAAGCAGTTGTACCGGATGGCGTTATTTGGGCAATGAATAAAAATAATCCGACGATAAAACTATGGAAACATCGATTTGATTCACCAATTGTATCAATATGGCGTGAAAATATATTGATAAATGGCGATAGTGATAATAAATTAGGACAAATTGATTTATTTGATAGTTCACAGTATTCATGGGGCGTTGAATTCACCATCAGCCCTGGTCTTTATATTGGTATGCACGATAATCAACTTTATGCTCAAGAAAACATCAAACATGATGAATTATTTGAATTGACATCAGAATCAACGACTGTTTATCCATGGCAACCATATCCTGCAATTGAGAAAACAATTGCTTTCAGTGATGACGATAAAAAATTGATTGAAAAACAAAATGAATTCGCTAGTCCAATCTCACCTTATTTCCAACCTCAAGCTACAGCATTATCAGTACTTTACAATACCCGATATATCAACGGATATGGATATTTTTTATATACTGAAGATCAAACGAAAAATTTACATAAATGTAATCGGACAGATTCACACATTCAAGTGATTGATAATGAGTCAATAATAGATGATGGAAATAATGAGATAAATGATGACAACAATCCGGAAACATCAATACAAATTATTATCACATCATTGTGGTATTGGTGGCGAGAAGTTATAATAATATCAGTTACAACTGCTTTTCTACTCAATTATTTTCTCACACAACGATTATTAAATGCAACAACACGAACTAATGACGCGGTAGCAGCTCCAATAATTGTTGAAAGACATGTCGAAATGAAAGCAGTGGAAGATGAAACAGTAAAAATTCCGATTGGTGAACCTGTTAATGAATTCAAATCACGTTATTTATCCGATTTTATGCCAATTAATTGTTTGGGTAAAGGTGGTTATGGTGTTGTGTTTGAGGCAAAAAATATAATAGACGATTGTAATTATGCCATCAAGCGAATTGCATTACCCAATAGTAAAGATTCACGTGATCGCGTTATGCGTGAAGTGAAAGCATTAGCCAAGTTAGATCATCACAATATTGTTCGTTATTTTCATGCATGGTTGGAGTGTCCACCTGCTGGCTGGCAGGAAGAACATGATCAAATGTATATCAATAAACAATTATTGACACCGTCCCAGTGTCCAACCACCACAACAGCAACTACAACAACTGATAATAATGCAAGAAACACAAAAGATCATGGCAACGTTGTATGTATCGATGTATCATCGAGTGATCGTTCATCAGTTGATAGTGCTATTGAAGCCGTTGAATTGAACTATATTAACGATGATGATTCATCGTTTATTATCTTTGATACTTCACATTCCGATAAATCGGTAATGACTGAAGAATACGATGATGACTTAAGTTCAACAAATAACTCTGAAATTTTCAATAATAATTCTCTTGATAAAAAATGTAATGACGAGAACGATTCAATGTCAATTGTATTCAAAAATAGTACTGATTGTTCTATTGAATGCGGGAATTCAATGAGAGAATGTGAAAAATCATTTTCTCTGAAGGTGAAAGAACAGAAAAAAAGTATAAATAAAAAAACGCCAAAAATGTTTTTATATATCCAAATGCAATTGTGTCAGAGATCGAGTTTACGGGAATGGCTAAAACGTGAATCATCACGTAATTATTTACGTGTTGTTAATATATTTCATCAAATTGTTGATGCAGTTGAATATGTACATTTACAAGGGTTAATACATCGTGATCTGAAACCGTCGAATATATTTTTTGCATACGATGATAAAGTTAAAATTGGAGATTTTGGTTTAGTTACGGCGATACCTGAGGGTTGCAATGGACATAACCCAGGTACACCAAATGGAAATAATATTTATATTCATAATTGTGATTTGAGAGCATCAAAAAATTGTAATCATACAGCGTGTGTTGGTACAACATTGTATATGTCACCGGAACAAATGAATGCGCAAGTGTATGATTATAAAGTTGATATTTATTCGCTTGGAATTATATTATTCGAACTATTAATGCCTTTTAATACGGAAATGGAGAGAATAATGGCATTGATGGATTTAAGAAAATCCATATTTCCTAAAGACTTTGCTGCTAATAATTCAAATGAGGTTTGAATTTTTTGCTTTAATATTGATATCACCATTGAAAAAATGAATACCTAACTAATTCTTGAATTTTTCTATTTAAGTATGATCTGTTGAGGATGATGTTGGATGACAATCCGAATAAAAGGCCAACGACATTGGGAATGAAGGCACGACCGCCATTATCAAATTGTGGGACCATTGATAAATCAACAATTGACGATGGCAAGTGGCATTTCGAATTACCACGAATAAGCCGACATCCATCAGTGTCTGGCATCAGTAATAGCACCAGCAGCGGAGACTCGTGGAAAAATAGCAGTATCTTGTAAATAATTATTTTTTTTTCTCGTCTTCTGTTAACTAATATGATACAAATTGAACCATTTTCTTCGATTGTTTTATTGATAATTTCTATCTCATATATTATTTTTTCATTAAATTCCATCATTGGCGTTTACTTGTAAAATTAATTTTCTTTAGATTATTCATGATTTCAATAAAATAATGACATATTTTTTTTCATTCCATTTTTTTCATAATAAATTTTATCACCCACCTCAGAAGATACCTATATATCATAAGAACCATCGGTAGGTAAGTGAATGGCGTAATCCACAAATATATCTATCATCCAATGGTAACCAAATTAACATTGTCTAATTTTATCTTTACCTAAAAAAACCACCGTGTCGCCAGCGTCCAGGCTAAATCCGCTATATTTCAGTGCGAGTTTGCAACTGGAAAAAAAGAAAGAATCATAAGTCACTTTTAATAATAAACTTCTCATATACTATTTAACGTTCAACGGTAATATTATGGACTCAATATACATTCAATTCTGCACTCTTATAGCATTAGTGACAATTAAATGCAGAAGAAAAAATTTTTTTAATTATATAATGAATTGTATTGAACATGAAGGTTAAACCTAGAAATACAGATCAGTAAAAAATACTTCTACTACATCTGTTGTTCTTTCACTGTAATTTTTTCTCATATAGGGTAAACTCACCTGTGAATGGACGAATTATGAAACTGTCGTATTCCAATTGAGTGTAAAATAACAATACTATCAAGATAATTGTCTAAATTGATTCAGGTGAAACGAGACATCACACTGATGATGGAAAAAAAAAATATTTGAATTGATTGAAACCAATAATATTCAAGACATTGCCTGACAAGTGAAGAAATAATTAAAACACCAGTGAAAGAAAAAGTGTTTGAGAATAACAAAATTTTCTTCGAAATTAAAGATGACAATAATATCTAATGTATACATTTATGTATATATATATGACTAATTTGACTCTATATATAACCAAATGGAAACTCAAATTCGTAATTTTTAATTTAATTTCGACTCCATCGTCCATCAATTGACTGCATATAAAAGTGATGTCCATTCACTGATGAGTGTATCCTAGATTGGCACTCGATATTTCTCGGAGAAAAAAATATATTCAAAAATAATATTTGTTTTGTTACAAAATATTAAATGTTGAATGTAGTCCGAGTCAAACACAATTTATTGAAACAAAACTTAGAATAAATAAGTAATAAAGAAGTATTGTATTTCAAAATAATTTAACATTCACAGCTTCATCATGACGTCAATGTTAACACCATGGTTCAGGACTTTCTGGACAGATGTTTTTGGAACATTGGGAAATTTTCAAGAGCATCCATTCTGTGCAGAACGCGAACTTCAAGTAGTCGATTGTTTAGAGGCAAATGGAGTTATTCATGGAAAAACCAAATGTCGATTATTGCTCGATGATTTTCGTGAATGTGTTTTACTGGGCAAACAACACCAACGCATAAAAATAATGAAACACGAACGTTTACGACAAATCGAAAATGGTGAACTTGATGAGGAAACCGCTTGGGCACCACCACCACGCGTGGACGCATACTAATTAATGTAACTTAAATAGCAGTAACAATAATAAAATATAGAAAAAAAACTTTGTTATAATGATAAAAAAATGTCGCAATTTGCAGTTATATAATAAATATAATTGAGAGAAACGATGATATTTCACATGAAGACGGTCGTAGACGTTAAGATTCTATTGTATACAATCGAAATATTTTGTTGCAGAGTAAATCCATTGTATATTTATTTGAGTTTTTTTCTTTTTGCGTAAATTGCCATATGAATCTGTTACATTGTTATATACACGAATACAATAATGATATAATCATTGCAATATTTATTAGTATGAAAAAAATGTTCATGATTCCCACAGTTTTTCAATCTTTAGAACTTGTCGCTATATTTTTTCGATCCTTACAAAAGAAAAAAAAAATGTTGGATCGAAATTTTATTGTATCTGATTATTTTGTTATCAATATAGATTTTCTTCTTGTCATATTGGTATATACTTGTGAGAGTAATACTATTTTCATTTTTAATACTAATGGTTTCATATCTCTTATGAGAAATATATATAACATTGATCGATGGTTTGAGACATTTGCAATTCTGTTTTTTTTTTTTTGCCGCATTTCAAAGTTTCATTATGATTTTTCAATTTTTCACTGTCAAGATAATTACATAATTTCAAGGCACCGAATGTACAGTTTCACGACACTGCTAATTACCATTCTTTATCAATAATATATTTAAACAACATGTCTTAACATTAGATTAAAAAAAATAAAATGTTTGAATATTAAAATTCAAAAACTTCAACGTTGCATGTCTGCTGTATATGTATGTGAATGTGTGTGTGTGTGTGTCTCCAAATTACGAGGATTGGATATCATACAGCAATTAATATTAAATGTTCGTGCACGAATAGGCGTGCGTTGTTTTTCGTTATTTTTTTTTCATATTCACTTCTTTGTTAATTTACATGGAATGAATTTTTGCATTCAGAAAAAAATTAATTCATTATCCAAACAAAAAAATTATTGTATAATAATAATAATAATAATAATAATAATAATAATAATAATAATACATGATGATTTTAATAGCAAAAAACATGATAATTGAATGAATTTTCAGTTATCAATAAAATATTGAGAGATAATACCAAAAAAAATTTAAGGCACAATTTTGCCGATCATTTCATTTTCACACCTTTTTGTTTCTCATCATTCAATTGAATATATATGAAGAAATATATACACATATACGAAAATGAAATCGTGATGAAATGTATCATCTCTCATATTGATGTTACGAAAAAATCATACATATATTTACACAATTAAATTTCACTTTCAATATGTTCAAAAATCTCCGAATTTCGCTAAATTCAATGAAATTTATAACTTTTTAATTTTCCTTTTTCACATTTTCTTGGTTGTTTTTGTATGCTGCCGTGAAATCAATTCCATTATTATTCTCTATATATAAATATATACATATATATGTATATATGTATGTATCAATTATTCGTTTAAGTACACTTGATTATTGGCAGGAGAATTAATTTAAGTACTCGTCCGGAGTTCACAAAAGAAGTTAATACTCGCTCATGAAAAACACGAAATGGCTGCCATTTATTTAATACTCACGACATAGCGCATTTATTTAAAAAGTAAACCCAAATTGTAAATATTATTGGAGTTATGTGTAATTCACTCGTAATTGTTACCCAAAATCAATGAGAAAAATAATCATAGTAGCATAATATTTTTCTAACATTAATCAATTGATAAGAATAATTTTGCTCAATTTTTATTGGAAATGTCTTGTTGACGTTGACATTTTTTTTTTTTTTCCTAATCATCGAAATTTTGCCACGACTCTACTTCGATTATTTCTCATGTGTACGTGCTCTATAATTTATGATCTTTGAGGTGGATGTATTTGTTCAAATTCTCATTACGATGTAACATGTCCATAACGAACATTCACAATTTGGGTTTAACCGAAACGCCAATTAATTCAAATTACTGAACGTAATTCTATTTTTTAAACCCTTCTGATAACGTTCCTTATATATCTATTTCTATTATTTATTGCTCATCATTCTCCAACTTCGACGTTCTTGTATAGATATATATATATATATATGTATATTCAATAATTGGAATGCATTCAATAATTTCTACCGCATTCGGAGGCACATAAAAGGCGTATCCAAATTAATTCGATGGAACATTTTTTTTTTTTTGTTGTCAACTTTCTTTCTCTATTATTTCTTTCTTTATCGCTATACCAATTGCGTTTTTTATCCAAAATATTGTCTCTCGTTATCTCAAAGATGCAGAACGCCAGTGTGATCGTGACTGAAATGATTGTGTGGCTGATGATGATTGTTATGGGAATGATGATGATTTTGGTGTGAATGTGGATGAAGATGATGTTGATGAGGATGCTGTTGATTATGGTGATGGTGTGACGTAGATGATGTTGATGTGATATCATCATGCAATGCAACACCAGTTAAATCAACAATTTCATCAGGCTCTTCATCGCTAGCGCTTCCTGTTGCTACACTTTGTGTTGATTGATGACTACCTGATGACAATTGACTATTTCGTGAATATGATCCACGTCTAGGTGCTGCCATTGCTGCCCGTTGATTTGCCGGCTTGACGGTAATTATTAAATTTGATGAATTGGCAATCATCATGTCTGTTACCTAGAATATAATAACAAAAATTAATATTATTGAAAAATCATTCATAATTTGATCATGGGGACGAATGGAAACTGATTGACGGAAGAAGTAGAAGTTAAATTGAAAGAAATTATCACTGTTAATAATTTGTTTTGCATTAGACACCAAAGAGTAAACTTGATTCGGAGTCAGTATTTTTTAAGTCGATTTGTCAATATTTATTATATTCCCCTTGACATAATTGTTCCAACTGCTTTTATATAATTATTTTTCACGTCAACATCAAATTTAATACAAAAGAAACATAATGGTTGTTATAGTTGCAACCACATTTATTTTCATTGCCGTTTTGCAACGAAGATAACAAATTTATGTACACTTCTACTATTTTCTTATCCTAATTCGTGACTAATACCAATGATAATATCATTCACATCCATATCTACATTAATTGATTTTCATGCGCACTTTCCGCAGTAAAAATAACATAAATGTTTCGCTTACTTGATCCAATGTTTTTCCAGCAACTTCAATACCATTGACTTCCAATACTTCATCATTAACTGCCAATAATCCCGTACTCTCTGCCAAACCACCAGGTACAAGACGACTGATGAAAACACCAGGAACTTTTTCTATTCCACCACCAGCTGACGGTGGTAATACACGAAAACTTTCGCCATCTTTTATATAAAATCCAAGTGGTTTATCCGAGCCGTGTTTCAACAATCTAACGCGTCTACAGGTTTCTGGTAAAATGTCAACATCAATAATAGCCGAAACCTGGACCAAAAAATATAAAAACAAAAAAGTCATAATTCGCAATTGGTACAAAAATATTGAAGTTAATAATTTAAATTCAGCGAAAAAGTTGAAGTGTTTCCATTCGTAACTTTACAAAGACGAAAAACTATTCAAGAGTTTTATTTACTCGTTGAACAAATGTATTTACGATGGAGAATTAAAACGCAAATCTTCTACCAAGAAATATGATCTAACAACAATTTTGATGTATTTTCTAGTGAATTAATAAAATAAAATAATAATATCAATGGATATATAAAAAAATGGACAAAAAGTCGATTTGTAAGGGAGATCTTGTAAAAAAATTGTGAAATTAATGGAATTCATTGAGTATAATAATAATAATAATAATAAACGAATGAATAGAAAAAAGTGTGAAGAATCAATTTTTAAGATATCAATTGAGATCTCCATAATTATTAACTATCAAAAAATATCATCAATTACCTGTCTAAAATCATGTGGATTGGAGATAGCAAGAGGCTTGGGTTTCCCAGGCGTCCCACCCAATATGCTCGATATTAAATTTTTCGGTTTCAATGTACTGTAACCATTAATATCATCCAAACCATCGCCATTTCTCGTTATAAATACACGCAATAACGGTTTAGCTGCCAATAATGCACGTGCCAAATTATTATCATTGTTTATTGGCAATGAATCACCATCAGTTGGATCCGTATACCATATTAAAAAATTTAAATCCTGTCCCAGCTCGTGTTTTTTTGTTAAAAGCTTTCTAAAATCTTCATAACCAATTTGTTCATTTCTATTCACTGAAAATCGTATGATATCAGCGTCAAACTGGACAGAACATAGGGAGAGGGGAAAAAAAAACAATAAAAAATTAGAATAAAAGATGAAAAGTCATAATTGAATTATTGCTATTTAAAAATTAAAATTATTCCAATTTTTAGTACAATAATCAACTCACTTTACTCTTAACAGCTACAACACTGCTGTCAACATGATGATGAAGTTTACTCTTAGACATTATGGAAATTGATAACAATGATCAGGGGGGTTAGCAAAAAGTCGTTGTTGGCCCCCGTGAATACCGTGTAATACTACTGTTGATTCACTTTCTATATACCACACTCATACACACATACATCACCTTATACATATATATACAATCAATATTTAATTTACTGTCAAGAGAAACATTCAAACGAAAGAAAAAAAAAAGAAATAACACCCTGTACACACAATATCGAATATATAACAATCAATTATTCAATAATGATTATACTATGAAGTCACGTCGTGGTTGAGAACGAAAAAAAAAAAATTTAATTATAAAAAAGTATATGAGCAAATGTGTGTTTGTAACGCGTTTATTCACTTCGTCGTTACAATTTCCATTCTATTGCATGTATCGTCGAATCCTCGTATATATTGGTATATTACCTATATATCTTCACACCCTTCTCTCTCCGTATATTACATATGCATATATATATATATATGTTCGTGTATGTATATATTCATACGCATATCCACTGTTACGAATTTATAGGTTAGGTAATGTTAAAAATCGTCGCAAGATAGCAGCACAATTTCATTGCCAATTTACCATATATGTATTTTCAACCCCTATTATCATTTATATATATATATATAACATGTATGCGAATGATGAATGATGAATTGAAGTCGTAAAATTCATAATGGTCAATTAACAGGTAAATTGACTGGTCAACTCTTGTCCTAATATTTCACTGGCTATGAAGAGTTGTTTCATCTCTGATTGCTGTAATACTGTATCGCAATGTACAGTAGTTATAGATATTCGCAAATGATGTCCTCCTAGTGTCAAAGTAACGCATTATTCATTTTTCATCTCGAAAAGAGAATACAAAGAGTAGCAAACAATCATCACAGATTAAAAAATGGTCTTGTATAACTTCAGCTTTATTATCTAGTGATTTTGTTGATGTTTATTCTGAGAAAAAAAAAAAAAAAAAGACAGTCACAAATAATGAAAATAAAAATGTTGATTCAAGAGAAATAATTGTGATTATTGTGTTATGAAAAAGTTTATGGTTAAATTGAACTATCTTTGATATATATTTATATTAAATTGGAATAAAATGGCGTCAGTGGAGGCATTTGTAGATGATGATATTGTTGAGCCGGGCATCGAACCCGGTGCGTCCACAGAGCCAATGCTTGTTACTACTGATAGCTTTGACGATTATGATGAGAATATAAGTAGCAGTTTGGATGATAAATCTATACATGATGTACAGAATGATACAGCAATTGCTGAAACTATTTCACCGGCGGAAATTCCAACGATTCATTTAAAGGATACTAATTCGTCATTAGATACAGATCCTGATCAGGGTGATCAGGTGAATAAAGAATAATATAAACTATTTTATTGTTGTTGTTTAAATTATCATTATCTGTTCACGTTCGATGGAGAAGACGGTTTTTAGCCGACGTATAAACAAATATATCGATATAAAAAATGAGAATAAATGTTTTTATTCATTTTCAAGGGAGACTTGAGCGATCAAATGTTACAATGCAACATTGATGTGGATCCACTTCGTTGTAAAGTTTGGCTATCACAAAAAAAACATATATTTGTACTGAGTCAAGCTGGAAAGCCTGTCTATTCACGTCACAGTCCTGAAGATAAACTTGTTACAATAATGGGCGTGATGCAGGCATTAGTTTCGTTTGTACAAGCTGGCAATGATACTATTCGTTCAGTACACGCAGGTGATACCACTTTTGTTTTTTCACTAAAAGGACCATTAATATTAGTAGCAGTGTCAAAAACATTGGAGAGTGTATCGCAATTATTCAGTCAACTCACGTGTGTATAAAAAAGATTATTTAATTCGAATGATTGAATTAATAACAAAAAAATAACTTCTTTTCAGGGTATAACTTTTGGTTTTTGTTATAGATATGTATACAATCAAATTCTATTTGTTCTGACACAGTCACATTTAAATCGTGTTTACGAACAACGACGTAATTTTGATTTGAGGAGATTACTAACAGGCAGCGAACGTTTAATCGATCATTTATTAAATTTTATGGATCGAGAACCGGCATTTTTTCTCGGTGCTGTTAAATGTCTACCGTTATTACCATCAATGAGAGATTCGATAACACAAACAATAATACAAACGTGTGGTAAAATTAAGGTACTTAAAACAATAACAACATTTCCCTTATTTTGAAATCAATAAATTTCATTCGTTTTTTTAATAGTTTTGTGTTTTTTGTTCTTAGAATTTAGTTTTTGGATTATTATTGGCGAATAATCAATTGGTAACATTGGTGAGAATGAAAAAGTTTTTTATCCATCCGGCTGATTTGCATTTGATACAAAATTTAGTTGCCAGCTCAGAAGCATTCAAAACCGCAGAAGGATGGACACCAATTTGTTTACCAAAATTTAATGCAAATGGTTTTATGCACGGTCACGTTTCGTACTTGGCTGAAGACTGTCAAGCATGTTTATTATTATTGACTGCTGATCGCGATGTATTTTCAACTTTATCAGAGGCAAAGCAAAAAATTGTGGAGAAGTTACGGCGGACTAATTGTCTTGAAGCTATTAATGAATCGATGAATCGAGTACCAATTACAACAATGGAAATAGGATTACCTGAAATGCGTCATGTATTATATAAATGTCGTAGTACTGCGCAATTTTGGAGTCCAGAATTTCAACCACCATATTCAAGTGATGATGAAATTGAACGGTAATTTTCATAATATATTTATAAACATCGTTATTTTAATATATTTTCATTTTTCTAATGATAAATATTAAATTTCATTGCAGATTATTGGGGCTATATCAATGTTTACATCATCGATTACATTCAGCTAATCGCCCGTTGAAATTAATATTTCAACAAATGGATAATGAAACAATGCTGGCATGGGTCACCTCCGGTTTCGAATTATACGTGACATTTGAACCTCTTGTAACGAAACCTGATGCGATAAATGCTGTTAGTAAATTAATTAAATGGATAAAAAAGGAAGAAGACAGACTGTTTATCTTAAATTCACCGACGTTCTAGTAATATTAGGAACATGTATGAGGTAATACAAAAATAATATAGCTATTCACTTCTACATTCTGATATCCATCTAACGAGTAAATTGAATATTCTGCTGGAAATTTCAGGAATTTTTTTTTAACACTTACCGTGCTGTGAAATTAAATTTGTGCTGATAACTTGTATGAAAACGCGATTACCATTTTCTCTATTGACGCAGAATATGTAGCTCTATCAATGACGTCGCATAAAAATAATTTGGGCATGATTTATGGAATTTTTTTTATAATCTGCATAATAACAAATAATTGTAACACTTAGAGAAAATTGCGGAAAAGGTGAAAGAAAAGAAAAAAACTAAACTGTGCTTGGCAATATAAATTTGTATCAAATTTTTTTGAATAACTATTCTCATATTAATACAATAGACATGAAATTGGCGCAAGTTCCTGCAGTAATCAATTATTGTGATACGGCACTGTAAAATTAAATTGTAAATAAATATACATTTTTGAGCTCAATGTTCGACAAATAAAAAGTATACTAGGCCTGGATTACGTCAAGTGAGAGCTAATAATTTTAAAATTGTGAAAAAACACTTTTTGGAAAGACATTCCATGAATTGTAACTACTTATGATAAAGTAAATAGCAATAAAAAAAAAGGTATAAAATGATATGCAACCGTCAATAAGTAGATCACAAGAAAGAAGATCAAAAGTTTTACATTGAAATTTTTATATTTGAATCTCAAAAAAATTTAAGATTGTGCGTTTTATTGCACAACATTTTGATTAAATTATAAAAAATTCCTCAAAATTTTCCAATACCTTTCCTGCTTATAGTCAAAATTAATTGTTCAATTAATCTTCACGAGGTCATATTGTTGAAATTTTAATAAAATTTTTTTTTCGCTGTGAAAATAAATGTGAAATGAAAACTATTAAATTTGTAAGCAAATTTTTTTCCATCTCTATTGCTTTCCCATTTCAATTTCTTCACATAATTATGACTCGAACGATTGTTTTGGAATTCATTCGGATTGAAAAATTATCCAGTACTGACCTTTGAATGTTTGAACTCTCGGTTAAAAGTCTCTTAGGTTTCCATTGCCATCGAAGACCCCATTAATAAATATTGGCCAATGAAAAAAGCTATGATACCGTTACGTATTCGAATTTTGTATGAAAGAGATAGATTATAAATCATACATCACTTAGTTGGATCGAAGAGATAAACAATTGTACAATTATATCTATGTAACGATGAAAAATGTATTTATTTCATGTTTTCTGTTAAACTCTTCATTATTCATCAATAATTCATGAATTGATTATTGCAATCTGTTAAATCCGTAATATTAAATATAAATAATGGATTAGAAAATTGTTAATATCTTCTATCACGTTCTCTTCTTCTGTCACGCTCTCGGTCCCTTTCGCGATCTCGATCGTCACGTCTATGCCGATCTTTATCACGATCCTTCTCTTTATGTGAATACAATTTTGGTGATTTACTGCGTTTTCGTTCCCTCTTATCACGCTCACGTTCACGATCACGATCTCGACTGCGCGATCGTCCTTTCTCGCGTTCTAATTTTTTGTCTGATCTAGAATGTCGTTTTTCACGATCAGAACGATGTCGATCACGATCTCTCTCATAATCGTCCGCCTTTTTTCGTGTTTCCTCCTTTGGTGGTGGAATATCTTCATCCTCAGACGTTTCCATACCTTCGTCCATATCATCCTCAAGTGCAGAAATTTTACCCTCTATAAATAAATAATAAACAAAAAATGGCGTACAGTTAATATGCGACTAGAACGATTCGCATCTTTTCTTCTCATCCAACTCTGATTCAAGTTATAAATAAATGTACCTAATTCATTGTTCTCTTCTAGGACATGACGTTTTTGAATTCTCGGTAAAATAATATCACAACTACGTTCTTCTCGTAGCAGTGTATCAATAAATTCGTCCATGTGAATCAATTCATATTGACCTTGTCGATTTTGCTGTCGTAATTTTCTGTTATCATTAAATAATGGCTCTAAATATTTATAGCAATCCAATGATGTTCCAGTTAATCGCATATAGAGCGCACCTAATGCACGCACATATTTGAACTCTTCATTTTTGATGAATTCAACAATTATATCTTTTTCCGGTTGGATTTGTAGCATTTTTAATATTAAACATAAAAATGGAGTGGGTTTAACATTACCACCGAAAGCACCACCAATATATCTGAAAATAAAACATACTAATTTGATTATTTTCACAAAATAAACATGTTTTTTTTTTTTGGGGTTATGTTTGCATCACTTACCGCAATTCCATTGCTTTATCAACAAGAAGTTCTGCTGTTAATGCAAAACATTCTTCTTTCCAATATTTCGAATCGTATATACGTGATCTTATTATTTTTTCGATCAAATATTGCGGATTTGTACCGCGAATTGATTTCGCGTCTTTCACCGTACGATTCGCCATGTTGACAGACAAACGCAACAGAAAATATATGATATATATGTCGATTAATTATTCCCACCAATGAAAAACACATGAAATCGAATCGAAATATATTTTGTGCGAGAAATATCTCAACACTTGAATCATTGGTAAATTGTTTGGGAAATCTAATACAATTATTTTTAAAGTTTGGGAGGGAGTAGATATATAAAACATACAGTTATGAAAATCTTAAAAATATTATTTTAATAATTAGAATAAGGCATTCAAATCTGGTACTTTTTTATAGTAACTCCGAATGCTCATTGACGCATGCGTACTAGAGTACTTCGTTTTGTCTATAATGTACTTTTTGTCGTTATCATCTCAGGAACCGCTGATTGTGGACGAAAAATATAAATGGCAATTTTATAGGAAATTTAATTCTCTACAAAAATGGTTCTTTCGTTCATTTTTCTAGAGTTCATAATTTAGAAACTAAAGAGACTTCAATAGTTTCAATAATGAAAAATAAAACTTGTCATGGATTGTACAAAGAATACATATCGCGCAATGATATAAATAAATTTAAAAGGTTAAGTACATAGCCGTTAATAGTTCATCAATCACCCAACAGTTTTCGAATACAAGAACGCATGTCACGGCCATTTTGATTTGTGAGATAAATATCATTACGACATCTGGTAACCCATATTCAAACGAAATTGAGATTGTGATGCAAGTATAGAGCAAGCAAATATAGAACTTTGATTGTATTGGCTAAAAACTTTAGTTTCAATCTTTGTCGTTAGTGTCGTTCATAGCGAATTCCAATTTTAAGAATCAAGAATAAAGGATGCCAATGTATACCTATATATAACTATTACCGTGACTGGCGTTTGTGACAAGTGCGGCTTGTTTTATTTCCATTGAGTTGATTAAACAAAAATAAAATATAAACTACCAAGGTACGATTGATTTAATAATTATTAAAGATGAGAATGACTCTTGATTGTTTGGGATATACTTTTGTCATGCGATTAATAATTGTACATCATTCACCCTTTTGCCGTGTCATTGTTGGTTATGATAACAAAATGTTAACTTGAGTTTCATATATCCGCATTATCAATTATTATAGTAATAATAATTGTAAGCTTGTAGAAAATTGGTTAATCAAATTATATTGCAATTATATACTCTGTAAATGAAAGGAGCAAAATCTCGACGTTAACATTCATAACCTCAAAAATTTCGAATAAACTTTGCAAGGTTCCGAAATTTATATGGAAGTGTGCATGTGGAAATTTATGTGATTTAGATTGTTTATTTGTTGATGGTCCTCATTTGTACGATGAGGTAAAAAATAATATAGCGGCCCTCTGTTCGATTATGATTAATTTTTGTAATTAGTATCAAGGGATAAATGTATCAGAGCCATTGAAAACTTGTAGGTGCAAATTGAATATGATTTATTATGATTTTTTTTTTTTTGTATTTTTCTTGCAGATGTTTCTTACACGTTCAGAATATGATCGTGGTGTGAATACATTTTCACCTGAGGGTCGTTTATTTCAAGTTGAGTATGCTATTGAAGCAATCAAACTCGGATCAACTGTGATTGGCATCTCAACGTCTGAAGGTGTTGTATTGGCAGCTGAACGGCGCATCACATCATCATTGATGGAGCCAACTGCGATTGAAAAAATTGTTGAAGTTGATAAACATATTGGTTGCGCTGGTAGTGGTTTAATGGCGGATTCACGAACAATGATTGATCGTGCACGTGCTGAATGTCAAAATCACTGGTTTATTTATAATGAGAAAATGACGGTTGAATCGGTTGCACAGGCAGTATCAAATCTTGCTATTCAATTTGGTGATAGCGATGATGATGGTAGTGCGATGTCGCGACCATTTGGTGTTGCCATTTTATTCGCTGGCATTGATGAAAAAGGACCGCAACTATTTCATATGGATCCGTCTGGTACATTTGTACAATTTGACGCGAAAGCTATCGGTTCAGGAAGTGAAGGAGCCCAACAATCACTTCAAGAAGTATTTCACAAGGTGAATTTTTTTTTTCTCTCATTTTTATTACATGACTTCAACTTATTAAATACCAGAGAGTCTCAATCGAATAATTTCAATCGTCTTTGAGGCTTTATTCTAGTACGAAAAATAATGTTGAATTGGAGAATTGGAATACATGTCATATCGTGTATCGTTCGAAAAGTATAGGGAAAAAGGACAGGAATATAGACACGACAAACGTTATGAGGTATACCATCGGTATTTTCACGAATGTCACAGTTCAATTTTGATAACACAAATAGATTTGTTTCCCTCATATTTTCCGAACACAGAGATGATTGTCGGACTCTCTCGGTAAATTATATTACTCGTGGATACTTCGGATTTTGATGTCGATATTCATTATATTAGAATAAGTTAAAAATATTTATTGATTTTAAAAATAAAAAGATCTATAACAATAATTAATTGTCGACAAAATTAGTAGATTGTTTCTAATTCTTGTGTATTTGTTTTTTTACAGTCAATGACATTGAAAGAGGCAATTAAAGCAACACTGACAATTTTGAAACAAGTTATGGAAGAAAAATTGAATGAAACAAATATCGAAGTTATGACTATGACACCTGAAGCTATGTTTCACATGTTTACTAAAGCAGAATTGCAGGAGGTGATTAAGGATATTGCTTAAATAAATTTTTCATTTTTTCGCATATTGTTAGATAAAAATTAATTTTTTGCGAAGATTTTTGTTCTTTTTTTTTCTTTTCTTTTTTTTTTCCTTTCCTCTGTTTATATGGAAAGAGAGGAATCAAATAAAATTGGAGTCATATGATGCAATTATTGGTTCGAAGTAATATACAATTTTCAATAAGTTGATAATAACAACAAGAAAAATAAGTGCATTTTAATAAATTTTTTCATACTCGATTACATTAACCAGAATGAAAAACGACAATTATGATGCATTATTTTATCAATACACTTTTTCCATTATCCTCAAACAATTGTTTTTCGAATTATTGTATGGCAGAAAATGGAATACCGAATAAAGAACATAATTTTGAACATACAGTTGTTTGAATGGACAATATCATTCATAAAATAAAAATTTCATCTTCTGTATATTATTACATAGAGATGTGTAATCCAATAACTTGATTCTTTCAGTCATTTCTATTTCTTTTTGACTGACTGTTGAATTCAAACAGATTTCCCTCAGTCGGTATTCCATGTTACCATCAAACTCGATTGAGATATTGTTGTTAATATACATATTCCATTACATTCATTACACATTATTATTTCTTTTCAACCATTTATATTTAGGTCATTCAATATGTCGATCCAAAAAGTGAAACAGTTAGCCACTCGAGCGGTAATAGATCGAGGCCGGGTAGTGCAACACCATTTTCAATGCCTTCAACATCCATCCGAAGCAGCTTGTGAATCCATTGTCCTTTTCACCTGGTAACAATCCATTATACTCCAATTCATCACCTATCAATCATTATATCAAATATACAATATTTTTTTCCTCCAATAAAATTCCTTGAATACTATTTAATCCATTCACTTTGAAATTATATTTTTCTGATACCAAACATCACTTAACTCTTTTTCTGTCCATTATGTCGCTGTTACAATCAATTCCACGTTCAAATTCTCGAATTGAATTGAAGAGCGAAACAGAAATTATTCAATAGTAAATTTTTTTCCTCTTCATTTATTATTTTTTATTTTTTTTTCCTTATTATTGATGATAGATAAACAAAATGTTAGAAGCCACAACGACGTTTTATATTCCATTACTCCTGTTCGCAATTCTCATCATTCGTCAATTGTCGTATGGCAACCGCGCGCGGGCTTTTGAAATTGAACTCCACCTTTCTCCTCATCCTCCATATCCGAAATCAATAATTAATTTCAATGGGCGGTTCACATCTCGCCCACGCGCGTTTCCGCTCATCCCATCCACCTTCTTTCCACATTGGTAGGCACATCCCAATGGTTTTGCTCTTCAGTGTCAGCAGAAGCCCAACTGCGAGAGATATAAAGATAAATATATAGATATGGATTCATATGTATATATATATATATATAGCAGTGAAAACGGATGATGATGAGAGTTTTGGAAGTTGGGCGCCAACGTCGACCCTGCGATGTTCCGATAACGCTTCGCTTTTTATCCCCCGTCCCCATTTAATTCTTCATCCCCCTCTTGTCCTCTCATACGCCACAGGCTGCCAGATTATTGGATATTATTCCATTTGAAGCCAATTCAATCCCGCTACGATTCGCTCGGCATCCTCTCATACCTTTTCACACGGGCGGTTTCTACCCCAACCATCGCTCTCACCGTTTTCCACCCGAATCCTCACCGGATTTCCCAGAGAGGGCTTTTCATCACTCACTGATTGTGTCACAATATATATATATATATTTATAGTTGGTTTTCATTTTACAATTGTATGTTTTTCTTTTCTCTTTGTTTTTACTACAATATTTCATTTTATTTGTCTAAAGTTGGTGTGTATTGTCTGAAAGAAGAGTTAATATTTTGCTGAAGAAACATAGAGTGAGGATGAAAAAAAAAAGAATGATGTAAAATTGTTCCTGATGATAAAGCGAACGGTAGTAGGGAATGATGTACGTTGGCCAATCGCCAGTTAGCTCTTTTTCTTCAGTGATTCCTCGTTAAATTAATTTCATTATTGATTGATAGATATTGATAATCAATGTTCAACATTTGTTAAAGATAAAAATCAAAAGACATAAATTGATCTGATTAATCATTGTCTAAAATTGTTAACGGGTTCATGACTTCAAAAACTTTCAACCTCGATGAAAGACTACTCCAATTCTTATATTACTAACAATATTCCGATAACCAGGACATCAATGAACTTAGGTAATATGATTTAACTACAAATGAATCTTAAACTTTAAAAAAATAATTCAATATCAACTTTGGCTAAAAATATTGACACCAATCAGAATAACAGATAAGTACAAATAGCAAATTTAAATTGATGATCTTGATAAAATTGCTGTTCTTTATTTATATTATTTTAAATCAGAAAACTAAATTCATTAATTTTTTCAGTGAAAACATGAATTTCAGCGACGATATCATGCGGACGTGTGAAGAAAAAAAATATAACCAATTCAATGTAATGGTTGAATGGACACGGAGTGGCTTAAGGTTTGGTCTCAACAGCAAGACTCACAGGCGAATTGTGGAAGCTGAGAGATGAGACGAGGACGATTGTAATTAACGTCTATATATCTATTATATATATATGGAGGGCGTTTTGCACAGTGCCCGGGAATCCTCAGGGAGTCGACCCCGCCATATCAGACGGCAACACTCGTGCTCTTCACCTACCACGCGCGCCACGTTCAAGTTTCGCTACGATAATTGCCTTCACAGTCGCGCCGATATACCTCCACCAAACCTTCACTTCCTTCTTCCTTTCATCTTCCTTCACTATCACTACGGCCCCCCCCTCACCCTCTACATTTTTTCCATTTAAAAGTGATGGACGGAAACACTACTCGAGCGTGAACAAATAATCATTTTCATTCTTTCTTTCCTTTTTTTTTCTTTTTCCATATCATTATTATTCAATGCCGACATTGGAGAAAGTTTTGGTTTTTTAATTTCACGTATAAAATAATTATTAAAAAAAAAAAGAAAATGTCATATTTGTATAGTTTTTTTCTTTGCTATTTTGTATTCCTGAAGATGGAATTTTGTTTGTTTTATTCTTATTTCAATTTTTTACATCAACTGTCAGACAGTCAGTGAATAAATGATAATTCTATATGAATTTATTAATGGATTATTGAATTTCTTTGAAGGGAGAAATTTTGTAGTGTCGGTAAACTTCTTTTATTTCATGATTAAGTATACAGAAATAACTTCCTCATCTATTAGTACTATAAAATATGTTCCCAATAGAAACAAGGAAGTGTTGTGTGTACATGTGTATGTAATTTTTTTTTTTTTTTTCTGAAGGAAGTCAACGTATTCATATACATGTCAACATGCATGTGTGCAGCACAACTATAATTCACGCTTGGAAGACGATTGTCACATTTTTTCATTATTTTTTTCTCAAATATCCCCTTTTTTCTTTTTCTTCCACCACTTTCACAAAATGTCACTGTACGTCGGTCTTTATTACCTCAATACGTGCAGTTTCACATACGTTTACACGAACACGCAAAAATTTTCCCAACAAACTACAATTGTCATTCGATAATTCTGAAAGCTGATATAACGAGTTGCAAAACTTTTTTATAATTACTGTTGACTGAAAATTATTCTACTGACAACGAAAATAATTCATTTGTTTTTATTTTCTTTATATATTATTATTGTTATTTATCAGTGAAAGATGAAAGTTGGCGTGAATATAATGAAACTGAAATGAATTTATCGAAAGTTTTCAATACATATCTGCATATGTATCTCAATTTTATCAGGAAATGTAAATCATTGATGCGAACACCAACAACCAGTATTCAACTTATGTGTTTTTATTGGCAATCGTGAGCTATTCCCTTTCACTAGATACATATTCACATATATAAAATATCACGTTGAAACATAAAATGTTCTTATGAACAATTTCGGTTTTTTTTTTTTCTGTCTTTTCCTCTCACGGAACGTTTTAATATATCGCATTCCATATAAGGGATTGCAATAGTCCATTTATCGCATTAAAATGGTTGCAATTAACAGAACGATTACAGTCTCATTATATGTATGAAGTTATATATATACATACATACATCTATGAAACATACATCTGTGAAATCTGTTTATGAGATCGAATAAATAAAACGTTTGTGAAGAAGGGGATCTCTTCACGGCCGCATGAATGCGAAAAGTGGCGCTGCACACGCGTGCTGCTCTATAGAAACTTTAGTGAAAGCAACACTTTCATTGCGCCACCATCGGGGGAATCCCCCTTCTCATTCTTTATTGCTCTGTGTATATATTATGCACACCGGACGAACGATTGAGATTCTTGCCAAACGAAAGTAAAGTACACCCGGAAATTTACCTCATGCCTATGTTTACATGCAAGCCATTGACTTTCCCCCACTTCTGTTTATTTTAATATGTATATATATTTATGATATGTTTTATTACTTTATTAATTTTTTTTTTTTTTTTGGGACATTGGTGTTTAATGATATATTAATTTGACAGCGTTTTTCATTATTCATAAACATTTATTAATACATTCACGTCCTCCATTACTTCACTATTTTTCCATCCATTCTCCCATCAGTACAAAAATACAAAATGATTCATTAATTTTATATGTAGTCTGTCCTGTTACATTTTTTGCTGGCCTGAACTTCATAAATGCTAAGTATATTATATACTTTACAGTAAATAACATGAAAAATTGTATATTTTTAATAATAATAACAAAAAAAGTATATGTTTGTGTTTATGTGTATGTGTATATATGTGTGTGAACAGATAAAGGCTTATCACATGATTCGCAGTTGCAAAATAAAAAATGTGAAAAAAAAATCATGGACAATTTGTTAATTTTCCACCTATTTTTTACTTCCAAAATACAATAATTGGTCTATAAATTTACGTAAACGATTTATACCTTATACATTGATTTATTGATGGTGAGAATATTCACCACCACCGTAACCTCCGCCATGGCCGCCGCCGAAGCCACCATCGCTATGACCACCACCACCGTAACCACCGCCATGGCCGCCGCCAAAGCCACCATCGCTATGACTACCACCACCGTAACCACCGCTATAGCCGCCGCCATAACCGCCGCCATAGCCACCATCGCCATGTCCGCCACCACCCGACGATATTTCAAAACCGCCACCATAATCGCCGCCGCCGCCGCCACCACCACCACTATGCTCCTCATGATGATGAACATGAACTGGTACTGGATAAGGCACTTTGACTGGTACTGGTACTTCCTTCTCTACCGGAACACCAACTTCTTTTTCAACTATATACGGCTTATCAACATGTACTTTAACTGGATATGGTACGGGTTTGTCAACAGAAACTGGGTATGGTTTGTAAACGGTGTACGGTTGTGGTACGTGAACTTTAACTTGTACTGGATATGGTTTTGGTACGTGAACTGGATAAGGCTTGTCAACGGGCACTTTAACTTCGTAGGGCACAGGTTTATCGACTGGTACGGGATAGGGTTTTTCAACTGTCACTGGATAGGGTTTGGGCACGTGAACTGGATAAGGTCGGTCAACTGGTACTTTAACTTCATAAGGAACTGGCTTCTCCACATGGTAAGGTGCTGGCACTGGAACTTTAACCTTAACTGGATAAGGTACGTGCTTTTCAACGGTGTAAGGTTGTGGTACTGGTACTTTGACTGGTACTGGCACATGCTTCTCCACTGTATACGGTTGCGGCACATAAACCTTAACTTCATAGGGTTTATCCACTGGTACTTTCACCTCATAAGGAATTTTCTTTTCAACTGTGTAGGGTTGTGGTACATGAACTGGAACCTTTACGAATACTTTTACTGGATATGGAACGTGTTTCTCCACAGTGTATGGTTGAGGTACGCCAACTTTAACCTCATAAGGTACATGTTTCTCCACCAAATAGGGCACGTGTTTTGTCACCTCGTACGGTACAGGCACCTTTTTTTCCACTGTAACTGTTTTGATATGCTCTTCATGACCATGATGTTGACCACCATCAAAACCAGATCCATAAGATCCAAAATCGCCAAAACTGTGGTGAAGTCCACGTTTCTCGGTTTTTTTTTCAGTTTCTGAAGTATCAGAACCAGCGGCTGATGATTTTTCGCTGGCTTTGGTGTTGGATGATTCTTCACAGGTGACTGATGACAGTTGAGAAACAGCTAATAATGCCACAAGGGCCAACTCCACCTATAAAAATTGAAAGTATTGTAAGTAATTTCATTAAGAAACTAACATTGTTTTGTAGCACTGGTTATTTCTTCGAGTAAAATTCTACTGCAAGTCGGAATATTTTAATAATCAATTATGGATTGTTATTGGGCTATTTGGTATATTTGTGTTATTCTATCATTGTTGTTGTTTACTCACTTTCGCTTTCATTGTGCGGCTTACGTGTGTTTCAACGTGGCGCTTAACCACTGACTGAACCGCTTCGTCTTCCACCGCTAGCCTTTTATACTTGCCAACAGGTATAATAGTGCTTTAGCACTTTCCCTATACCTCTCATCGCACTTGAATGTTATATGTATATCCGTGTGGCTTCACTCTAAAGTTTATATGTATTTTATTTACGATAGTTAATTTGAAATATCCAGAATTTAATTATGATTAACGAGAACTTCTATGTGCAAATCAATGGTGCAAACCATCTGTTTTTCTCACAAACATAGTTGTGTTTTATTTTTATTTTATGTTAGTGAGATACTTTGAACGATTTTCATTATCATTTTTATGTACACGCAAAACGTAATGTTAATTGTAGCAAAATGTTTCTGTACGTTAATAGTTTATTGTTAACTTTGATGGAACAGAAAAAACAATTCTGATTGAGAATGTCTGTTGTGTGAAGGATATAGTGATGTAATACATGTATTTGTGTTTTATTATTGTCGAACGATAAATATAATGGAATATACTCAATATTGAATAACGAATTTCACTTAGATAAAAAAAATAAATATATATCCCGTCTTCTGTAATTTATTATAGAGTGACAAATCAGATCACTGAATATTACATATGTACATATAAATTACGAAAGGGAAAGTGAAACAGTTGCAGAAATTAAAATGGAGAAAGAAAAAAAATGAAATATATAAATAAATAAGTAAAAATAAATTTGAGTCATGTGCTACGATATAAGATAGAACCACTTTTTTTCCCTTCTCTTTTTTAATTAATGAATTGGAGATCGAAAGACGCACCCATGATAATTATAACTACTAACCATGTAATATACATGAAAAAAAAATTTTTTTTTTCATAATTACCATCAGTATGTTTTCATCCTCCTCGCACCAATTTACTCTCTATTTATCTCTTTCTTTCTCACGTTTTCGCACTCGCCATTCCCGGAAACTACGTCTACCGTGAAAATTGGTAGCTACGTATCGTAACTGTTGTGCAGACACCGGACATTCAAAGCGTTACATCTCATATATATATATATAAATATATAAATATAAATTATAATACCAATATGAAAAATATGCAGGTTTTCGCTTGGATAACCTCACAGATGATAGGCAATAATTCACAATTTCATAAGATGAATTGATATTGTTCATGTATAGAAAATATTCAAACTTGATATTTCTTATAAAAAAAACTCATCATCTCAATATAATTTTTACAATGCATAAAATGAGGATATTCGAAGAATATGATTCTCATGATAGCAGTATTTGAAATATTACTGCAGCATCGATTAAAATTCTATGAAGATTTAAAATTCTCCTTTTAGCGTTTGATAAATCAAAGTGCTGGCACTCAATTATTCTCTACCATTTACATTATAACTAACAAAAATTACAATGTCACCCATAAAAATTATAATATTGATTGGTGAATTAATCAGATGTTTTGTTGACATTTATTAACATCTGGCTATTATTATACATTCAATACATTAATTCTGGAAAATTTTTTAGAGAACCAGTAGTAGAAAATTACTTTTTGTTTTTTAATATTCATGCATTATTTGCTATATTTTGAGTTCCACTGTTTTCATGATGTATTTATTGCGTTCTTTATTCGCAAGATTGGGATAAACAGTTGAATCCAACCGTAAACAAGATTCGTTGATAGTAAACAAGCTATTTATTACGATATAGCAAAATAATTACATATTTGTACTAAACAAGTCGAACGATCAACCAATTTTCTCGTGTCAAATGAATATTATTTATTCGTAATTATTCGTATTGGTGTGCAATTGATGTAAATTAAAATACAGTAAACATCCATTCAATTAAATATAATGGATATACTTTTGAGTTAATAGAAAGTGTTCAAGTGTTTGTGGTGATCAACAATACTCTTCTTTCAGTTGCATTCAGATATTTTGGAACAATTGGTAAATGAGACCTCTCAAACTTTTCATGTCCATTGGACAATTTTTGTACATTATGAACAATACAGTAAAAGAGAAGTCTATTAATCAATACACGAGTTCAAATTGATATCACTTACAATTAATACTCATGAAGTTATACTGGAAAACAATTTGAAATGTTTCACAATCTACCTTTTTTTTTAATCCTAATAAAACTATTATAAATGAACATTATTATTCAATTTCCATTTCTACAATATGAAACTCTATTTAATAACGAGTAAAATTATATATAATGGATCTTCCAAATGATAAATACTAGGTTTTTCAATTCACAGATGTTTAAAAAAAGTTATTAAAAGTGATGGACTGAATCGAATGGAAAAAGTGTGGTTATAATACCTATATACCACACAGATAATGAATGCCAATCACGGTTCACATTAAACCATAGATTGAAGTCATAATATCACTTAAAAAATCATGAATAACAATCTGAGAAATCAAATATTATAGTGGAAACATTGAACTTGTCCATTCTGACAAATTTCACTTTCATAATCTCATTTTCATATGCAACAATAGTTGATATAAATATTATCATTTTTCCTATCAATATAAACATGTCTGAATACAATAATAAATCAGAATTTATTTTAATTATTCTACCAAGTATTTTGATTGAATAATTCCACTGTAGTGATAACCTTTCCTTAGATGTCTCAAATTAACGAAGGCAACTCATTTTATCAGTGCACTCTTGAGACCATCTGTAATGTGCAGACTACGTCAACGTTACTCAGGATGCAGCAACTGGATACAACGGTAAACAAAGTGGAAATAAATATATACGTGGAATATCTTGAAGGTCCGCGTGTATGTATATTTGATATATGTTGCATGAGTGAGTGCCATTTTCATATCTATATACACATATACGATGAATCACGATAAAAAAACGCGGCACTTTTGAATGATTAATCGTTGCAAACAGTATGTTATATATATATAGGCGTCATATCTTCCAACGGACATGCACGTAATGTGTATCACGTGCGAAACAAAAAAGAATATATGAATAAATAAATAAAAGTGATAAAAAACAAACAAAGAACAAAAAAAAAATATGAAAAGTTGTAGAGAAGAGTAAGATGAAGAAGAAGAAGAAGAACGAGTATATGATAATGATGATGATATGACGATAATTAGCAAGGAATGAAAGAACAAAAAGAAGTTGTGGAAGATGAAATAAATTTTGCGGTGTAATTTTTTCTTTTTTTGTACAATATTAATTTACACCCAGAAATGTACTCAATGGTGCATAGAATAAATGTGTACAGTAATTATTCAATGCCAGTGTATATTTAATTAAAAATATTAATTAATAATTGAATAATTAAAATTAGTCAGTTAAGGCAGAGTAAGTCAATCAATATATCGTCTTGTATATATTTATATTCAGTACAAGCGAGTGCATTTTTTATTGTAATTGGAAACTTCTACGTTGCGTGTTCAACATCAACGTATGAGTGTTTATATGAGAATCAACCTGCCGTGAATGTGGAGAGAATTTTCTATTATATATTAAATCAACAGTATGTATCTACAATCATTTCAAGTTATATTACCATTGAAAACATTTCTTGTTTAATAATAATGAAACATTTTTCTTTTAGATTCAAATACAAATTTTTTATTTAGTTATTATTCATCTGTGTTACTTATATAGTAGACTTCAGTATCATCACGTCACTTCAGCCACCTTTCTTTCGTTTCTCTTGTGCGTATATGAATCATATTTTTTCTTTCTGTGTTTTTTGTTCTATCTCGTTTTTTCTTTTTGAGTATATAAAAAAAGGGACCATATGTGTGCATCATTTCATCCATTAATGTTCTTATAACACGAACTTTGGAAATTTGGACAATATAATTGAGCCATTTCCAACGTCTTGTTTTTTTTTCTTGAATAAAAAAAAATTTATTCATATACATATATACAGGGTGTACAATAAATTACTTGCATTTCCGTTAAATTACAGAGAATCAAGTTATTTAGGATCATTAAGTTTTTTTTTTTTTTCATTTATTTTATTGTTAAATGCGGTTCGAATTTAATTGTCAGGTTATGTTTTAGGTTATGTAATGTTTACTGTTTTAGGGTCGTTAACGTAGCCAGGTTTCCTGGATCATTGTGATACCGGTGCAACGACCGGAAACATTATTGTAACACGGACTTGTCTTCCAATGTTTAAATGAAGAAAATGCTGGAAATTTGATGTTAAATATTTATTTTTCATCCAAATTGTTTGGAATTAGTGATGAAATATTAATAATGCATTTATCAATCCTGAATAAACTGAGAATTACATCAAGGACAAGAATAGTATAGACAAAATACTAAAAGTATAGAAAATAATGTCTAAATAAAGAAGTGAAAAATATACAGTTGGATAGTAAGATTGAAACCAGTATGGTTTATATAGGAATATTTACTAGACAGTGTGACAGAAAATTTGCAAAGTGTATAATAAATTTATACCACGGAATAGTCATTCTGGATAAAATAATTTCATCCAGAAGATATATAGACAAAGAGAAACAAAAAGTTAGATTTTTGTAATTTTTGACTGTAAAAAATATGTTGGATTTTATTGAACGCGAATTGAAAAATCCAATTTTATCAATTAGTCTACCTCAAAATGATTAATTGAATGTCAATGAACTCACAAACTATTAGACTATAAACAACACTATGGTTAATTCAGAAATTAATATTGTAATTGTTTCAAGTGAAATTGTAATTTCGTTTTGTTATATTATAAATCTTTGGATAACAGTAATAATTCAATCATGCCCGAAGTAATTCCAATTTTTTATTTACTTTCGTCATCTCCATTCAATAACCCTAGTACACATCATGTATGCACGAAGTTTCCATTCATTGACCTTTTTTTTAAATAAAGAATGTGTGCAAAACTTAAGTACATAAATATACGTATTACATAATAAGTTCAGAACATTTTTGTTTACACTTTTTTATAAGGCCGTCGGTGTGTGGCGACAGTTGCATCCGCTAGGCTGTCATTATGTGTCTTTCATAAAATCACCATTAAAAACTTTCCAAGAAAAAGAAAAAGAACGAGAAAATAATTAGTCATGGTTTCGGCAAGTCCAAAAAAAAAAGAACCACCATGTCTTCCTAATCTATCTATGTATCCAATATATATCTATATATCTTATATGTATAATACACATATAATAACTATAATAATTATAATAATCTGTTTGGAATATTTTCTCTAAACCGTCTTCATGCGAGCACGCGTTCGCTTATATTTGCTTTCCATTCATTAGAACGGAAAATATTTTGCACCTGCATTCAACATCTGAACAATACTGCGCCATTGACAGCTTCTTATTTCTATATATACGTTTGGGAGAGCAAGTAAAGTCGTTGATGCGGCTGCTGGATCACAGTAATACAGTAGAGAAAAAAAAAAAAAGAGAGTCTCTCAATTATATACACCATCGCCCTGTATAACTTATCGGGCAGCAGTTTCCCTCCGTCTTTTTCTTTTTTTCTCTATTATTCTTGTTGTCTCCTTCCCATGTTCAGAGCGTTGCCTCTTCTTTTCTCACTCTGGCTTTTGTGCAGTTTGCTTAGTTGGTTGTTGAGACGATACGTATAGTGTGCACCTGCAGCGGCACGTTTCTCTCGTAAATAGTTTTGGTTTATCGTTCGTAAGAGATGATCTAATCCACAACCATTTTCTTTTCTTTTTTTTCCACCCCCTATCCAGATTTAAAGAAGATTCTGATGGACTTGATTTTTGATAAATTATAATTGTTTTTCCTTTTAAACGTCTAGAAGAAAAAGATGATTCAAATGTAAACGATGCAATTTTGACCCTAAACGGTTACTTGAGATCATTTTTATCCCAAACAAGTTTTTGTTATTTGTTGTGTTTTATATAAGCGACGCTATACCAGATTCATTTATACGGAAATAAATTCTAAAGTCGTTATGCAGGAAGGTCCTTGTAGCGAGTGACTATCAATCGTTCTATAGTATGAAAACAAAAGTGTAGAAATATTTTTCAATGTCCAAATAAAATCCCCGGGTGACTTTTATGATAATTATTTTTTACAGTACATCACAGATTGTCATTAATTTTCATCTCTTTGAATTTGTGCGAACTGTTTAGTTCTATTTATTATCAAGTCGTGGTAAATGTGGTAAATGTTCTCAAAAAGAAATGAAGACTGTATAAAAATAGTTGAAAAACATTAAATTGATTCCTTTTTTTTGTGTATATTCAAAGCTGAAGAAACGAAAAATTCCGTGATGCTCTATACAATTGTACATTCTATTTTATATTTGAATGTCTTATATATATATATATAAAAAAAAATTAATAATCACTTGTGAGATATGATCTGATCACGCAATCTCATGCACGTCAAGTTCATATTTATATATATCATCGTTTTTATAGTATTATTATTTTATTAACGTTTTTTTTGTTTCCGTGTAAGTCATTTGTGTTTTATTCTGTTTGGTTAATTCACCTTGATGTCTTGTAAGGTATATTAGATGATACAAATCACACATACACATTATATGTATAATATGTATATACACGCAGACATGATACGTGCAGACACATGCCCAGCGATACATATCCCTAAACTCCTTCAGCAATAAATTGGTATATAATTATTGATTTAATGATTATAACCGATGCGGCATGGTGCTATTCATTGAGTCGGTCCATATAAATTTCATGAATTCAAAATATAGGAATTTCGATGGTATGTAAGTAGTGAGATTATTGAAATTGGTACCCATATATATATATAAAACAATTATATTTCCATTAGAAGAAAAAGAAGTTTGAAAATAATTCTATCTACAAGAGTAAAATTAAAAAAATTTCAAATCATTAATATTTATACAAATAGAACAAATGTGTTTTATCATCTGCATGTTTATGAATTGTGTATTTGAAAATAGATGTAGTTTTTAGAATGTGTTGACGGACACTAGTCTGTGAAACAATTCATACTGAAACAAGAAAATAGCTTCTGAATGATAATAAGCTTTCTAGTATGAAGATGAAACTCTTCAAACAAATGACAAGTTTCCTTGTCAAAACTTCAATGAGAAAAATTACTGAGAATGTTTAAAAAAAAATTGTCTCCATCAATTTCTTCTATTTCAATCGTAGTGAACATAAATTAAACATATAATAAACATGCAATACATAAAACACGATTTCAAGAAGATTCCTATCAATTTTCATGCACAAATTTTGAGAAGTATGAGAGTCATAAATTATTAATGGTCCAGAACAAATCAATTTAAAGAATTCTTGATGATAGTTCGCAGTATAGAAGAAATTAATACCCTTCTTTCATTTATAACAGATATATTTTCCATGTACGTTAAAAGTTTTTCAAAATTCCAATTTTTCCAGTCCAAAATCATATATTTTCCAATAACAATGGACATTTCCTAGATATACATAAACAGATGAAGATATAACAAAACGAAAAGTGTTATGAATTATAAAAAAAAATCAACCAACAACCTGTCGTCATCCACTTTTCGCCCAGAGTCTCCAAATAAACAAATGTCCACTCTTTTGTTTCATCGTCGATTGTCAGAAATATATTCAAAGATGCGCCGGATGCAACAGGTTCCTTATAATTTAACCCATCAAATAATTGACGCTATTTAATGGGTCTGCATAGCTACAGGTCCTAACATTAAAGGTCGTCTGATGGGAGGTGGACATGAGTGAGGTATGATTGTATATAGGTGTCGCGTGGCGGGCACACGACGTGTTCAACAACAACCAACGCCTCTCTATCTTTGTTTCTTGGTGCCTCTGGTGTACACAAGACGTTCAATTTCAGTGTCGCATCTGCCTAAATGGGCTTCTAAGCCCATGATCAAGTAGATCGCAAGGAGGGTGATGGTGTAATGGTTGGAATGGAAACTATAACGTCGCATCATGTTTGAACCGAACCAATCGCTTATCTCCAATGCACGCATAGGTAATAAACGTATATATATATATATATCATATATACATATGGATATATATGTATATATATATATATATGTAGAAGGGGGACAATTACCATGAGATCGTGTATAATGTTGATGGCATCACATCAACTTATGTATACCAAATCGTTTATAGTCCTCAGGCAATTTTTTAACTTTGGTTTCGTATATTTGTAGTTTTTATTTTAATTCATTTTTTTCTTTATTCTTCTGTGCCCGAATCAGACTTTTCGTTCAAGATCCATCAAATTATTGAGATGAATCACGGCACCTTAGGGATTTATTATCATTATTTTTTTATTTTTTTCTGATACGTTTGATGGGTATACAGTGATGTTTAATGGGGTATTCGTGATGTGACATGCTTAGATAATAAATTGTTTGCGACGGCAGGTGAAAAGTTTTATCTGACAACTGCAACGCCGTCTTTCAGGCTGAGTCGAATTTTTTAATTAAAAAAAAATTGATATTTTTCGTTTTATGTATTGAATCAACAAATTGATCAATATAAAATGATAGTATGACGTGAATTTATGTATGAAAATTGATGAGTGTGCGTTGATTTCAATTACAATATACGGGTGTAATTATTTGAGTTCATTTCTTACTTTCATTTTTCGAAAAATACTTAATATTATGTAAATTCTTTCACGATGTGTTCACAATTCTGTTTTGATCTCAGAGTCACGCGCAACTTACCAAATATAATCTTCGTTCTGGTTATATGCATATTTACGATGTATATTAAACGAATATGTACAAAAGTAGCATTGGAATAAATTAAAATATAGTATATATTTTGTGATCTTGTGTAACCTCATGATTTCACAGGTACAACAATTTATATCCCAGTCAAATAATTCCCCGTCAATTAAATACCCCATCGAATAAATTCCTAACACGTAATTCATTCTCCATGAAATTATACGTTTCCAATTATACCACATGAACATGTTCCACCAGAAAAAATAAATAGGTATGTCATCTTCACGCATATCTGTTGACTTGTGTCAGTGCGGTGTGGTTGAAATACTTGTTTAGCACGCGCACGGCTCGAGTTCGATTTCCAACGAACAGAAGGTTGTTTATTTTTTTGGGTAATAAAAATTCACTCCTTGTTATTAGACGCAGGGAAAGTTATAACGATAGTGTGGCTGACTTGGTGGCAGCACATATCAAGCGAAAGGCCCATGTGTTCAGTCGACTTTATCTGGTGTAGGTTTTCCAGCACTTTTTTTCACAAACTCTACTATACTTTACTCGATAATTTTAATTGAAGTTCTGGTGCTGAGGGTGGAGGGGTCACGTTAGCAAACGTTATTTTTAACGCATATTTCAAGATTGTCTATACGCTATATGTTGCGCGAAATAACAAGAACTATAGAGAACAGTGAAAAACAAAATAAAGACGCGAGTGTGCAATGTGACGGGGTCTGGTAACGGCCAAAGGCACCAAAGATGTGTAAACAATAATAATAATGATACTTATAATAATAATAGTACTAATTAAGGTAATCAGGTATTTATCTAATCGATGTCTTGAACAGAAACATATGAGCATGTCAGCTCAAGTTACATTGAGACATATACTCCTAACTATAGAAAAAAACCAACATCCATGTTACGCCATTAAGTAAATTAACAAACCATAAAAGTGAAAGTACTATAATTACTTGAAAATTTTTTATCAATGTTTATGGAATGTCATTACTGGGATATTATTGCCGGGATATTACATGAGTAAACTTATTTCACAGTGTAACTTGAGTTAGTATCAATTAATTATAAATAAACAAAATTGATGATCTATGTTAGAATCCCAAAATTGAAAAATGTTATAGACTTTTGGATCTGGGTTTTAATTTTATCAGAAGTGCGAATTTTCTTTGCAATCATGTGATGAGAGAATTTAGGGTTGGTATATTTGTAAGTTAGATAGTAAAGCATAATCAGAATTATTATTAAGTCATTTAACTATATACGTGATGCGAAGTACCAGTCAAAACTATTATTTACCAAAATTTTTGTCTTGTTTGAAATATCACGCATTTCGTGTGTCTATTTTACGTCCATGGTCAAACAGATTTTTCCGCAATTAACTAATGGGATCCTTCGTGAGTTAGGTCAGATGCTTATTAGTTGTTTTAAAAGTAAAGATGGAAAAAAGAGAAACAATAAAAGAATTTAAACAGAAAAAATGTCTTGAAGCGCGTGACGTGCACGAGCCATCTACATTAACGGTTGAACTGACCCATTCATTTCTTGTCTGGGAATTATAGTTACTATTATTATTGAGGGAACGACGAATTTGTGTATAGTATTTAACTAACTTGGTTGCAACATTTTTCACAAGCATCACGCAAAACGGCAAAAGTCAAACGGTTCCATAATCAAAGCGAGTCATGTCTCATCGCGTGGGTTCAAAATATCTATGATGAAGGTTATGTATCGTGATAATTGTTTCCAACGAAAACTTCGCGGTAACAGAAGAGAAAAAAAAATTTTGTTTCTTTGTCCTGTTTGTGTTGACCCAAATGACGAATTGACGCGACATTGTCTCTAATAGCATTTCGTAGAGGGACACATTTATTTTTATTCTCATGTTTTTTGTTTATATATATTTGGCAATACATGATGTAAAATAATAGGTTAAAAAAACGATAGAAGAAGAGAAAGAAACCCTCAAATATAATTCAGGTCCTCGAAGATTTTTAGCTGAAAGCGTGTAATTTGCCATTGGGTTGTGTCATTTATTTGTTGAATATTAGTTTGCACGAAATGAACCCAAAAAATTTATATATATATATAAGTGTAGATCGTTTTTTCGCGCGTCACAAAATATAATCTATCCCTGCGGCATAGAAACGTTTTGCAATACCAAATAAGCTGTGTATTTCATGCACGAATTGATAATAATTTCAATGTAGCAGTTTGAGGCAACGAATGTATTACGTTTCTATATTCCTTAAATGATGCCATATTAACTTTGTTTTCAGGTAATGATGGTCGGCTGTAAGTACAACATTCATACACCTTTATTCAACAATTTTTTTAAACTGTGTACGCCGTTTGAAGGATGATTGGGCTCTTATGAGACTCGAGCAATTTGAAAAAACAATTTTCGTCTTTTTTCTTCCACTAAATGTCAAAAAAAGTATTTTTATGCAAATTTAAGTCGGGTTATATGTGAGATGTGGCCATTCAAGATGACAATATTTGTTAGACATTCGACAATAAAGTATCCCTAAAATTTATAATATTTGAAGTAGAATATTTGACGTTGACAGTATGGTATTGGCTAGACGGACATAATTTTATTCTCTAGGGTTGATCCAAAATAGAGTTAAAGGTAAATCCACATCCACAACTATTTTCTCTAAATTTATATGAATTTCTGCGGAAGAAGTACGTAAACATAGGAAGCAAAACAAAAGCAAACTGTGAAGCCCATACAATAAATAAATATATCCACGATGAAACATTTCGTAGGAATTTTTACACTTGCAGTCGTGACCACAAATCACCATTAGTATAATACAAACGTCAAGTCATGTATACGAAATAAGTCAGCTGTCATGCCAGTTTATTCATTCGATCATGCATTTCCTGTACAAAAGATAAATTACAAATCAAATCGATATATTTGAACAGTAGCCAGATGTATCAATAATTAATTGCGTGGTCTGAATTATAGCGACGAGGGAAAGGCGCAAGAGGGAATCAAGAACCAGTGTGAAAAATAAGGGGAAAGGCGCAAGACACCCTACATCCCTTAGGCCAATTTTCGCTTAACGACTCCTAGTAAACACCTCATTTCATATGTTTAGTATTAGTTAGCCATATATGGCATCAAATATAGAGTGCGAGATATTGAGAGACAGAGCAAAAATGGCTCTATCATGATTCGGCCCCAATTGGTTCGTAGTGTATAGTATATACTACAAACAAGGGGAGAATAAACAAATAGAGTGAGAGAAATTGCAGTGAGAATTAGGCTCGCGGCAGATGCAACACACCTCTCCATGTGTTTTGTTTTGTCGGAATATATAAGATAATTACGCTCTATCGTTCGCACTCTTTGTGTGAATTTTTTTATAATTTCATTCTTGGTGAATTTTGTTTATTTTGTTTTTTATGTTTTGCATCACATGTATTTATTCAACAGCGTGTGATTTTTTTTTTTTGTAATGATGAAGGGCGAGAAACGTTGTTATGCACGCAAAGTTTGGAAGATAAATATTCATAAATAGGTATCTGTATATTTATATTTGTACAAGTACATCACGAAACGGAAAAAATTCTGAATAAATACTCACAAAAGCAAAATCAACTTTTATATTCTTTTATATTTTTAAGCTGTTGAAATGTATGCATAAATGTTTTCAAGGGATAAGAACAGTATACGCTTTGGTGGATCATCTGTGTTTAGGGTTTTATATGCATTTATATGTGTGTATATATATATGTTTTCAAGTATACTTCCATGCATGCGGTGGGTATTTACATGACACGTGCTACGTCAACATTTCGTGTCACCAAAATCTACAATGTCATCAAGATGAGGATTTTTTAAATCACCATGAATGAAATGAAAATTTATACTCTACTTATAATCATCATGGTCATTTCTATTTCATTAATAAAACAATTTTGTTGTATTCAACAAGTTGCATTTATTATTCACAAAGATATTCGAAAGGTAGTAAAATAAATGATGTTCAATTTAATCACTGATTATTTTTGGGGAATTAACATTTCATCGAAATATGACATAACATAACCTTCCTTCACCTGGTCTTCACAAACATCATCTCTAATTCTTGTTAAAATTCTTGCAAGCAGGACGCCAATATTTTTCACAATTAATACCCGTGAGAATGTTAAGATTAAATATCCTTCTGCATCAATGAAGTGTCGAAGATTTTGAATATGGCTAAGTGAGCCTATTTAGTTAGCCTTTCCCCTACCCTTCTGCATCACAACACATTCAATATGTTATCTCACCATAATCCAAATGCTTTTGATATTGTTTGGTTGATTCAATTATTATTAGACAGTGGGGCGTGTGTGATGTGCACACGTTCGCCTTTGCTTGGCCTTTGCTTCTCATTCTCATCGTCTCCATCTATCGCACTACTGCGCGCATTTGACTCGTGAAACGCAACTAAACTTACACAACGGGGTACGTGTTATCTGTTAGTAACAGCACCGGCAGTATCACTACTGGTAATCCGGTGGTAATCCATTCCAAAGAGAATAACATCACAACAGAAAGCATCAGCTTCTGTCACGTGACATAGATATTACATCGTATACATATACATCTTCAAACGTGGTGGCCATGATAATAATAATACTATTGATAACAATAATTTAATTTGCTTTTAATATTGATGAAAGTGATTTCTATTCAAGTGTACAAATATAAAAAATTGGAGGAAAAAAATAGAATTTTGAACGAAAGTTAATCAAGTAAAAAATTCGTATAGATCTCGCGACAAAAACCAAATACTCATCTTCGTATCAATTGTATAGTAAAATAAATTTTGTCTTTACATCTTCTGAAATTCATATGGAATGATGGACATAATTGTCGTTTAAATACACCTTGCTTTATAAAAGATAAACACTGAACGAAAAAATGAGGATAAAAAAAAACGAAATAAAATAACGAACTAACAAAAAAAAAATTGCAATGACGATTTTACAAACAATTTTAATTCCTCAATCGTCGTACAGCACACCCATTCGTCTTTTGAAAGTCGCCTACCTCTCATCCCCATACATATATAACCTATACATTGGACAAAACTGCTTCTGGCGAATAATTACTTTTGGTGGATGATTGAAGTCAAGCCAAGAAACATTGACAGAAAGAAAAATAATAGTGTGTGTATGAACATATGTGTGTGTACAAGTGTGTATATACATATATACGTTTAAGCTAAAAAGAAGAGCCGAAATAAAGGAGAAGCATCAGAGAAGAGACATTTTATCAAAGAGAAATTGGACTCGCCTCTTTGACATGTGGGCAACTTTTTTTCCATTGTGACATTCGTCAGAGGGCGTCCCATCGTCATTTGACCACGAGGGGCAACAAACCAAACGCTCACCGCAAAGGTAGAATGTGTATTTAATTGATATTGTCCACGTTTCTCTTGGACGATTTTTAATTCGTAATAAATTTTGATCATGCGCGCGCGCTAAAGATTTATGAAGTTGACCGCAACGTACTGATCTTTTTAGACAATTTGAGATATTTCAGAAAAAAAGAATAACAATATATATTTTAGTCTTCAACTGTCAAACCCACGCACGTTAGCATTTATATTCGAATGTAACCCAAAGGTGGAGATTATTGTGGATTTTTATTTCAAATGTATTTATCATATGGGCTTTTTAATTTATTGATCCTTTTATAGTGTCTATAGATAATAAATCATTTGTAAACGCGTCTCACGTACATCTTGAATTCTCTCAACATATTTTTCAATTATTTATTTTATACCAATTAAATTGAAAATATATCATTTCTTTTGACATACTTCTTCATCGCAGAAAAAACGATGATACAAAAGTGAGGGCAAAAATTACATTTATTCCAAAAATAATACAGACAGTTGAGTAAAAAATATGATCTAAATATAATTGTTATGAATAAAATTAGAGAATATTCAGGGAAAGTATTTTTGATTGTTATTTTCTCTGTTTCTTCCAGTATTTCGAAGAATTTGCACTTGAATATTTCCCTAATTAGAAACAATTGTTGACAATCCCCAATATAGCAAACAAAAATTCCCGTATCACCTATGAATATTATAATATCGAATTTAGTAATAATATTTCTGTAAACTTTCATATATACTCGAATACAGTAATTCTGCAGATTTTCTTAAACCTATTCCAATCGCAACCTACACTATTCAAATCAATTGTTTTCCCCTCATAAATAAAAAAACCACACCAAAAGGTAAATGATTATTGAAAACAAAAAAAAAAAAACGAAAAATGAAACATTTCTTTTTCTCTATTTCAGATAATTTTTATCTTTATTTTTTTTTCAGTCACCAGAGGGGGCACACGGCATCAGCTGCTCGGGGCAGTTTCATCCCCACTATACATACGTCGATCTTCATATTATGACTCGGTCTGCAACCGTCAGCGATAAGAAGAAGGAGTGTAAAAACGAAGAACAGAGAAGAACAGAGAAAAATGATGAAAAAGCGAGGTGAAAACAAACAAAAAAACAAAATGTGTAAGAAGAAGGCAGCAAATATTGGTGTGTTGTGCTACTGGTGATATTCAGTGATATAGTGTGTGACGGTGTGTGTATGCCAACGGCCCAACAACGACTATAACGAGTATACAGAGAGGGGTTTCAGGCGCGCACATTGAGAGAAGAGGAGTCAGAACGCGACGCCGGGCCCACGGGGCACCAGACACCGGTAAATTGGCCCGACATATTTCCAAAGCCCAAAGTTGCCCAAGCTCACATCAAATATATATATATATATATATACTCTCTTCTTTTATTTCACCGCCGCAGTGGTTCAACGTAAAACCAGTTGGTGGAATTCGACACGCGCATGTATATGTATGTATCAATATATATATATACGAATTCTTATGAAACGCCTGTAGAACACACGTGACATTGGACCCAATAATTTTCAAGACATATCTACATGCTCATCAAATCCCCACTTTGTGGATGGTTCTTAAAGTTGGGGTAACGGATCCAAAATGTATAGTGAGGGGTTAATACTGCTCACTTATTAAGCTCAATGGATAGAATAGTTTTAGTAAGTAGAAGTTCACAGTAGCATAAATCATTTATTAACTATGACATGTTATGTATTATATTGTAAGTGCTTTATACATTAAACAACTCTTTTACAGCAAACATTTTTCTTCCGGTTTGGTTCCATTGTAGACTTAGTATTAAAAATGTTGCGAATGGAAATTTGGAATCTGTACTTGAAGATCATTCTGGATTTGAGTTTGCTGTATTGAGGGGACAATTCGCAATTCCGGAATTCTAGTTACAGATTTGGAATAAGCGATCTCGAAAAGAAGTTATTTGTGGCAAAAAAACACGGTTTTCATTTTGTTTATTTATTGAATCATGGAAATCAAAAGAAAACATTGTGATTTATTCTTCTTAATCAACATTACAGCATTCGAAGTTGTTGAGGGAAAATAAAAACCATCAACGAACAGCTGTTACACCGTCTGTCAGGCCGTACTGTAACGGGTTGAAGATAAAATAATAATTTTCAATTGAATAGATAGCATTTTTATGAATTAACAGAAAAAAAGTTTATTTGAGTTGGTGCAAGTTTATCTTGACAAACTTACTACTAATACCGCTCAGTGTATTTATTATAAATTAGCTAAGGTATATTATACTACAGTATGATATAATATTCTATTTCCAGGTACAGAGTTAATGCTTGGAATTTCAGTTTGAACTACTCATGCCTGTTTTTTTTATCGTTGATAAACCATTAGTGATATGTACAACCATGCCAATAATTTCTGAATAAAATCAAATTGTGCTATTCAGCAATCAACGTTCTTATAGTCGATGAAACAATCGTAAGTTTCCCAATTTTAAATAACTTTAGCTTTTCATCAGGTAAGAGACTTATTCACAAAAGAAAGAAAAGCTTCTTATACAGAAATCATTGTTTATTCCGTAAACTAATTGCTCTATCTTACAAACTAACATCCGACTTTATATATAGATACTTAGTGAAACTATATGTGAAAAATAATTTTCTGGGAAGATATTGCGGGATGAAGAGTTTTATCTTGTCAGGGTTAAAATTGAAGACGAGACGGAAAACAGAAAGCAAGCAATTGTTATTAAGATCTACACTGTTAGCATTAATATAATTATCATCAGAGTAAAGACTTGTATCATAATTAAATAAATAACTTATAAATCTAACCATGACTTTATCACTTGCATTAATTTATTTTCCGGTTTATTGCGATCAATATTCAAATGATGTTTGATTCATTTTCACTTTTAGTTCCTCTGTATGAATATTCATCGATGTGAACGTGCCAATTAGCATAAGGCCCGTGTACAAACTGCTGAAGTTATGCACTGGCTGAATGGGCATCATCCGCCCAATCCATTCAGCAGTGGGGGAATTATCCCTACTCTATTTCATCGTGGGCTCATGGGTCCACTGACGCCTGTGCCCCACTACAAGCTTTAGCTACGGATACACTGAATATTTATATACGTATCATAATCGACACATGAGTTGTCCATGTCATTCTTCATAGAGGTCTTCTTCTTCTTCTTCTTCTTCTTCTTCTTATACATTTTGATATTGTAGTTATTGAAAATCTTGAATAAGATATCAAACACAACGTGCACTGGTGCAGAAGTACTCTCTAAACTTGAAGTGATGTTCCACTATTCTTTCAGGTGCACATTACATAACCTTGTTTGGGATTAAATTATATTCTGAATTCAGAGCTTTTTCCACATCATTGTAGATTAAATCATTAGACTATTAAATTGTTATAATTGAGTTAAATGAAATTGAAGAACAATATTTATTATATCTGCATTTTCCGGATGTTCAACAGTGTATAGAAATTACAAACAGTGTTGTCAAACATGCAGAATTACTATACTTCAATTTTTTACATTAATCTGTTCTCAAATCGTGCGTGAAAACAAATATCTTTTCACGTTAACACCGCAACGTATTGAAAATTCACGCACATTAAGATTCGTAAATTGTATTGCTTTATTTTCACTCGATAATTATTAAATAAAGGCGGCACAAACACCTTTGACTTATCAAAGTGCAACTGAGTGTCAGCTGTCCAAATTCAGCTGCCGAGTGACAAGCTCATTTATATCCCAATCCGTAAAATTATTTCTATATTAATATTCATATTTATATACTTATCCTCTCACGCTCATGCAGAATATTCTATTCTGCATTTAGAAAATAATATAATACAAATTTTGGATCCTAGATGAAATTGAAATATTCTTTTTGTTGTTTCATTGGTGCATTTGACAAGTTGATTCAAAGTAATTTAATTGTATCGATTGATGTTTTGTCTTCAGTGTATAGCTTCATCGTCCAATTGAATATCTATCACATCATAATTATTCTGAAAGAGTATTTGAACGAAAATCAATTGATAATAGGGTTTAATTTTGTGTTTCAACTGTGAAAAATAATTTATCGATGAAAAATGTGTTTCTTGACTCACAATAAACATTTTATTTCCTCACTCATATCCCAATTTTCTACATAGATAAAATTTGCCTTTCATTCATTAATTTTTTTTGATTGATATGAACATGACGAGCAAAGTTGAATTCTTTTTTTTTTCCATCGAACATAACCATGAATAAGCAATTTTAGTATCCCACTGAGAATGTTGTGCAGTTGTGAGGGATGGACAAAATTCACCAAGTGTAACATTGGCACATCTGGCTACTGCATCACACAATAACTAAATATAATATAGCCAATACATTCATCCCCTACTATCCATAAAAATTGCGATGAAATGTATTTAAAAAAACAAAAATTCAATATTATTTTCAAATACATTAACTATTATAAAGACAATAACTGTATAAGAATGCGATGATGAAGACGAGAAACACGGAAAAGAAAAAAAAAAAAACAAAAAAGATAAAAAGAATGAGAGCGATGAGAGAGGGAGTTAAAAAGGGGAATGGTCATGCGATGATGATCAAATCTCGAAAAACGTCGCGTGCTGCACACACACGGGCAGACGTATAAGTATAAAATCTTCTGCCAAAAGAATTCGGCAAAAATCGATGCTATCTCCCACACCGTGCCGGAGGGTCCACCAGGGCAAAAAAGAGACTAAATGCCCCCGATGTTACATTTCGACTCACATAAATACACACTCAATCGCATAGAGATAAATATATATATATGTATCTATATACATGAAACACTAGCCATCAACGGCAGCATTGGCGGCAACTGCAAGTGAGTAAAATGCAATTACAGACAATTAACTTGGTCTTTAAATCCTCATACTGTTGAGTGATTAAATGTGACAGAAGTATATGTATACATATTTGTACTAATATGTGAATGTGATGTACAATTGATACAGAAAAAAAAAATACACATTTATATTTAATATTTTCTCATTTTTTCAATCTGTTTATTGATTATGATGTATATTTCATAAGTTATTACAATCATGATCAAGACAGTAATTTCTTTTCAGTAAATGTTGCTATGCGAGATCATCTAGGTTCAAATATATACCAAAATTACTATTTTTCACTCGTGTATTTAGATAGACATTATTTACTGTACTTAGATTTTTTCTTCGTGTATACCTAACAATAAATTTATTTTAGTTGATATATTCGTTTAAGTTCATATATTCCTATTAAAATATTATATAGCTATTCATATATACATGACACCTATTATATGAGTGCTATGGTATATTCAATTAGTATAACTCATGCAGAGAAGTATAACGACATGTAGTATAAAAAAGTACCAAGTTTTTATTGTCTATGTTGATGTATTATTTTCCTTTTTTTTTTCAGTTGTGTGGAGGTGTAAATACTGAGTGATTGAAGATGAGATAAACAACTGAACGTAGCCAGCGAAACCTTATATATATATTTATATATATGTATGGGTGAAAAAGTAAATGAGAATGTGAATAAAAGGTAAACAAAAGTGTCAGGTTGAACTATAAAAATAATGGCAATTAAATCAATGAAAAGTTGAATCAACTAAAAATACGACTTGTTCACAGTGTATATTATAACACAAGTGGGAATTGTGCCTATAGATGTTATCTTGTGCCTATATTGGTTAACCAATAATGAAAAAAATTCTGCTAATGTAATGGGAATAGCGTGATCTTACGGAAACATGATCTCCATTTCTCCGTATTCAATTTCCCCCAGAAGAAAGTTCCTCCTTTATATAATTTCTGTGAATTAAATTCCTAACGTATAAATTCTCGTGGATGAATTATCTCCATGATTTCCTATCTAAAATTACTTACACAAAAAAAAAGTGTTGAGGCATTTTTTTTATCTAAATTATTCTTAATCTAAATCATGAATGAATTTTTATCCTCCCCAGACTCTCATATGTTATCCATATATTAATATTCCAACTTGTTGCGATATTTTGACGTTTATAACGATTATTATATCATGTCTCTTATTAAATATAACAGAGAGATAAGTGGGTCGAAATTAATGCGTGTGTTTTTCTCTTAATTTTTGTTCGAATAAATTTCAATTCAAACTCGCACACGTCGACATATTTCAAGTTCTTTAATTATCTTGAATCTTGAAATTTATCGAGATTTTCAAGATTTGATATAATTATGTCTTTTTTTGTTGTAAAGGGTGGACAGAGTTTGGTGCATGTTTCGTGCGTTGTGTTTTTGTTTTGAATTTTTACCCCAACAATTTATACAAACAGGGTTGCATAGCCCTTATGATACCCTACGCTTCCAATATTTCAAGACATTATTTTATCTTCAAATTTCAGAATTGCGATATGTTGACATTCGGGTTATTCTTGCAATTTAAAGGTTATGTCTTTACTTACACATACCGAAAAGTAACTTCACATTGCGTGTTCCAATGTAAATTGTACATTGAATTCGTAACTATATATCATCCCTTGAATGTCCATATGTTGAAATTGATTCTTATTGTTCGGCATGCACAAAAATTTGGGAGAGTACATTTCATGTTTTTTCCGTCATTATTTTCCTGTTTCATTCCTCACATGAATTTTTATTTCAATTCTCTTTGGTGGCACATTGATTGGCCAAGGCAGGTTGGATCCGTAACAATTTGATCCCAGAGCATAATGATGGTGACACGCGATATTCTGGAAAAAAAAAAAAACATGACTCAAATTTATTACGACTCAGTATGAATTTAATAACCGTATACAAGTAGCTAATATATCTTGTTTGAAGTTCGTTGAATTAATAATTATCTTCGAAGAATGATAAAAAACTGATCAAGATTGTTATAGGGTAACAAAATGCTGTTAGGAATATATGAATAGGAAAGAAAAGTATCGTGATAACGTTGTTACTGTATAATGACAATGGTAGAAAAAAATTACAAAGAACAATTAAACATAATTGATTATCCAAGTGCTATTGCAGACAATTGATTCAAGATCAAATAAGAATAAGAATTTTAACATTGAAGTAATGTGTTTATAAACATTTGATAAAATCGAGAAGGCATCTATACACATTCATGGTACATAATATAATCAGGGAGGTTAGTCAAGAGCACAACAACAACAATATCTTTTTTTTTTCTGATTATTCGAGGGAGGAGAACACACAAACAGAGACATAGAGAGAAAAGAGGTTGAAAGAAAACACGCTATAAGTGAGTCGTCGTTCGATGCTTCTTCATGGTGATGTTTTTGGTGCGTATACAGCCGCTTATGTATTACTACCGACTATAAAACAAAACTCGAACCAACGTAATTACCACGAAGGTAACCGGTCAACGCTTACGAGCGCCCACTCTTTTGTCTCTTTTGTCTCTGTGTCGATACAATCACAATTATATATATATATGTCTGTATATAGTAGTATAACCTTTAGTGCAGAGTGTATATCGCGTGGCCATTACCGGTCTCACTGAAAGCGCGCAAAAATGTAATGAGATATTATATCGTTTGTGGTCCTACGTCTTTTAACAAGCAGATATATGTACACTTATGGTGCTTTCTTTTTCTTGAACAAAAAACAACATCGCGAACATTTTTTTTTAACTTTCAGAGTTTCCGATTCCTTTTTGTTTACAACTCGTTTGTGCAGAGATTGATACCAATTGTTGAGAGATTGATGGAAATTTTGTATTTGTTACAAAGTTTTCAATGTCTAAACATATGATCGGAATAAAATTATGACGGACTGTTTTGTGCAATGCTATTCTGTATTTTCATTGGAACTTAGGTAACGGTATAGTATATTGATCAGTACGGTTTTATCAATATCCAATTTGAATGTGCTTATCTTATTTCTCTACATAGAATTATCCGAAAACCATTCTTTGCGTGACCCGAAGTCAACGAGCGAAGACGTGGTATGGCAGTATGGTTTTATAAAATGATTAATAGAACGTATGGTTTAATTAATCAGTGCATTGATTGTTCGTATATCTTGCGTCTCACATACGATATTAAATTAATAAATGTAACTGAAGTATATGAAGTAATTACCACGAAGATATTAAATGAAATTGTATATATTGAATCCATGGTTTAACTATCAAGTTAAAACATTATTTACATATGGTTTTAATTGATTCTCCGATTTCACTGTGCATCTTACGGTATAAAAAATATCATTTCAAAAAATATTTAATTAAATCCATAATAAATTACGAATTGTTCATAAGGGGCAATGGGTAATTGTATAAATGTTGATGCTGTAGGATGTTAAAAAGGTGATTAATTATCGCAAACAAGTGGGCAAAGAATATGTATAGGATATTTTTATGTAGTGGAACAATTGTATAATGATGATAGAATTGAAATTTCTTTGGGTGCAGCAATAAATATTATTCATTGATTTTGTAAACTTGAATAAATCGGAAAAATTGACAATTGAATGAAAAATCGATGTATTCTTCACGAGATTTATGACTGTGACTGAGTTAATAAAATACCATAATTGAAATACACCAAATATTTAGTGGTTTATAAATGAAAATAAATTTTGTCTCGTTTTTGAGATACTTTTTTCTGATGAGTATCACACATTAATTTTTTTTCGCTTCATATTTATGTTTGTGTTGTATAAAAAAAAAATAAATAAGTGTTATAAACATTATTAATTATAAATAACAGCGATCGGTGTATGATGGCCATTACTTTGTGGAGTTTTTTTGACCCTCAAGTTTGCCTTCCACGAATCATACTTAATGAGATAACTTTTATTTTTATTTTATGTTCCAAACTTGTCTCATGCTTTCTTAACAATTATTTTTTTTTTTCTACGTATAGTACTCATGCTTCTCACCACGAAATGTATATACGTCTATATATAAATGCATGAAGCTTGAAATTACCGTGGCTCGCGCGCGTGCAAAATGGTTGGGAATTTTTTTTACGATCATCGCCAATGGGGTGCGAATGACGACTCTCTTTTCGCGCGCGCGCGCCCATCCAAAAGGTCGTGATCTTCACTCAACGTTCAGGCCCGTGGCATATAGCCATGAGAGAACAAAAGAAAAAGAGAAGAAGCGAGAGGATAGTGTAAGCGAAAGAGAGTGATAGAAGGAAAGAACTGACGGTATATAAGGCAAGTTCAAATATTTGTATAGCAAAAGAGCCCACCGCTGATATAACTGCCCCGTCCAAAACCTAATGCACCACCATTATCGCCACCTGCTGCCTAATAATAAAGCAATTATGTAATTATCGAAATACTCAAACTTTCATAGACACCGATGTAATTGCACAAGTATATATGTATATATACACATGAACAAAAATATCTCTATAAATATCTGAGGCTGGTTCAGTAAAACCAAATAGAATTTACCATTCTAAACCATATTTGGTGTTATTACACTCGTTCCCTATACATACATATATATACAAAAGAAAAAAATGTAAAGTTGGAACTGGGAGAGCATTCGCTCTGTGAAAATTGTACGCATTTGATGTGAAGCAAAATTTGGCAATAAATATACAATGTTATTTCCATGTCACGAAAGTGACTACAATGTCTGCAATGGTAAAAATAGGTAATTCAAAGTTCCGGAAACACTTGATTCTACACTGTACTCAAGTCTGACTAAAGCAGTATTCAAAAGTAGCACCTTAATTTGTCACTTCGAGAATTCCGAATTAATGACAGAAGAATGACAATATTGATCCTTCATCATTATTTAAACATCACTTGATGATCAAAATTGACTTCAATTTCTAAATAACAGTGTTGCAACAGTAGAACAGTTCCAGCTTTATTCCAAGTCCGAGTATCCATTAGAAAATGATTGCCCAAAGAAAAACCAGACAAAATTCAAAAATACAAGGACAAATGAACAAAAGGAAAAAAACCAAACGCTATTTTTATCAAGTCATGAATATAAAGGGATATGCATGAAGCTCGCAAATAAGCCGAAGCTTTATGTACATCCTAAGCCAAATATTTCCCGCAACGTGACGGGGATAATGTGAAAATTTTTATCCAGCAGAGCTAGAAGTGACGACAATTCAACTAAAGGTTTAGTTAGGATAACCAAGTAAGTATCAAAATGTGCCTAAATTCACACAAACAGTTATATATATTTACGAGGATATCTATATACCCATACACAGTAACGACTATACTGCGATGTGGATTACGCATGTCATAAACAGCTGCGCGCATCCTTCCTGGGCGTTTCTGCGGCAAACCACGCGCGCGCCAATAGGCAACGCCCTAAGCTGTATTATTCTTGCGCCCTCAATCCACCAATTGGAAGAGCTATTACTATCTGACGCCGGGTGTCATCCGTCCACTCATATTGCGCGATATTATCGACAATCTATGTACTTAAATATGTATAACTATATACATTTACATTTGTAGGTATGTGAGTATATGTGTGGACATTGATCCTCTTCTTCGAAACCTAGATGAAAACATTTTTGTTTCCGTTTTTCGATATGTATACAGAGAACATTTGAAAGGGTAAATGCAGGAGGAGAATATAAAGTATATATATCTTTCCTTATGCACCAACACCCCTTCTGCAGTAATCCCTCTAATTCCATTTGAAAATTCATTGCAGTTATACTCGTCACACAACCCTGATGAACTTGCAAAGAAAACAGAATTTGGAGAGTTCTGCTTCATATACTTCTTCAGATGACTGACCAATCTGAAATTGGGCACGCTGATGAATGGAATTATTAGCTGGACGATTAGGATATATGGAAACAGTTCTTATTTCGACATGAATTTTATAATTGAGGACCTGGTCCAAGTGAAATTATTTTCATGAATTTAAGATTGCTGAATGAGAATATGTTATTCGAAATGGAGACACATTGGCCTGTTTGGTCCAAATGATGATTATTTGGAATCCTTTTCTCTAGGTAACTTTGTTTTCTTCGTTCCGAGGCTTTCAATAATATGCGAATACATTCACAAGTCATCCCATGTCGGGGGATACTCATTCACGATGTTCATGAATTCTTTCAGCAAACATATATAAGACCATGTCTTCTCCAAAATATATGTGCTGACCGGATTTCTACTTACCAGAGATCTTTGGGCTTGATGTAATGGACTCGAGCATGACAATGTAGTCGGGCGTGTTTTGTCTTGATACCAGTGCTTTTATCCACATCCTATCCTACAAATTGTAGTGTGTTATTTTACCACATGTATATTTGTTGTTCTCTATCTTAAAGCATTGTAGTCATTTCTAACACACTTAGAGGTGTGTTAATTTTCCATACATAACCCTAACCCTGTAATCATCTTTAACACACTTGAATTTGCAGTGTAGGCGGATTCACTTTCGACCTGGTTCAATTCATTGTCCATTAAGGCGTTGAACACAACATGATCTCTTGTTCCTCTTTCAGATGAAAAGTATATCCGTTTCTCAATGAGAATACTATTCACTTATATCCACTGCAAAAATTCTTCAGCTATGATTTCACCAAGCATCTTGTAGCACTATCGAATCAGGTCATGCCTTATCGTATTTTTGTGACATCAAGTTGTCTTCTAGTTAACTATATTCTTATGAAAATATCTATCATAAAATTTTCTATGTAGAAAAATAATTCTTGAAAAATTAATTGAAAGAAGTCAAAATATCTATATAATAGTATCCGTCGGTAAACGTGACTCAAGGATAATTCACAACCTAAAAATGATTGCATTACTATATGTAAATAAAAATATTACCGTGAATTACAACATAAGACCTGCAATTATGTTTGTGCATGACTTAATACATTATATGTATATACCTACCCAAATCGCTATCAAGTTAAAATATTAAAAACGATTCTAATTATAATTAAATCAATTTTATAGATTAATTTTTCATCGAGATCTGTTTTACGTAAATTGCGGTGTATCGTAAAAGGGTATAGTGTAAAATTAATATTTCATCCTGGTATATATTCATTTTGTGTGTATATGTATATAATGTGTATATATAAATTCAGGCGGTACATGAGGACTTAGATAAAAAAGTCTGGTGTAGGTACGTAAAGAAAAAAAAATGAGCAAAATTGTAAAGCATCAGACCCTTTAATATCTCTCGGTCTTAATGCGGCAGCTGCTATGATGTTTAGGCGAAATTGCCGTCGATCGGAAATTACACGAGGACAACGTCATTTTTAGCGCTTATGAGCTCCCGGGCACTTTTTTCAACTATATACATACCCCTATACATAAATAAATACATGTATAAAACATATACGTATATGTGTACCGAAGAGAAATAACAATTTTTATATAATCGCAAATTGATCGGTGAAAACTATCCGTGAACATAAACGCGCCCATTCCGATACTCATTCTCATACCAATTTATATTTTTGCTACTGTTTTTTCCGTCAAAAATTCGAATTATACAAGAAAACAAAATAACATTTCTTTTCTATCTATAAACATAATAATTTATATAATTATCGAAACTACAATGAAAAAATATTCACATGGACCGTAGATATAATGACTCTTATATACAAAAGAATTTAAACGATATCCGAGAAGAAATAATTTGAAGAAAATAAAAAAAAAAAGAGAAAGAAAAATAAAGTGTATAAGGGGGTAACATTTGGCTGACCGCAGTGAAAAAAAATATACACACAGCACGTCTATTCACAAAACATATATACATAAATATAATATCGTAAATTATTAGCAGATGATTTCGTGAATGATCTGGTGAAAAATTTCTGCGTTGAACACAACACCATGTCAAACATTTGGCATAGACCGCAAAAGCCACTGATGTTGTAGTATAACAAGTTGAGTTATTTACTTTTCTTTATTCCCCTTATGTGTGTTTGAGTTCGTGCTGAAGGTGATGATCCGTGAAGGCGCACAACCTGTCTCTCGATTCGACTATATTGTATATATACATATACACGAATACACATATACGTATATAATTGAGTGCATGGGGTAGCTAGTTGTTACCACACAATTACTCCATAGGGGGCAGTTACAGGGTGAACATCAACCAGTGGCCTGTCAAGTGCTCCCCATGTTTATATTCGTTATTCCATGATATACACACTGCGTGTGATTAGATGTGGCGCCAACAATCGTAGCAACACGGTGAAGAATTTGTTGTTTACATTAACTGTGTTGTAAAATATATTTAGATACGTATGGGACATTGCGGCATTAAAAAAAAAATGGAGAGCACGTATTTATTGTACAACTAGATCGTTGCTGTGCTTTTCTCATGTACTTTACAGTATTAGATTCAGAAATTCATATTTTTCGGGCCCCATGTTATGTTCAATAGCATGGGTCGAGTGCACGTCACGTGATTTCTCTATCGAATCTTCGTGTTTCAAATGATTCGTGCACAACACCGAGCCCTTCACGAGTCGGTGAAAATTTAAATGTGACTTTTTGAATGTATATAAAAAATATAAAGATGATATTGACTCAATAAAAGAATTTATCTTCGTGTTGTTTAATATCCCAACAACGTATTGAATCACTTTATAATCTATTTTGTGGCTTCAAATAATGTATTCAGTTAAAGAACTAATACATACCCCCAACAAAAACCAATGATGAACCAATTTTTTTCACTTTAATTTTCTCATTTTTAATTATTTAATCGATGTCGCGCGTTTTAGAGAGAATCGTGATGCAGGTGGTGTGATTATATACCAGATACCTATAATAGTTACTGCAGTAGAAAAGTATGGAGAAGATACTCAACAGCTTATATAAATATGGGCAGGTATAGAAAAAGTAAAGGAAGGTGAAAGAGAGAGCAATAGAAATTATCTCGATGTTGCAATGCCCCGATTGTATCTTCATATTCCCCAAAAGGTCTCATATCGTTACTGTCCCTTTTTTTTTTTCTTCTAAAGTTCTATCTCCGAAAGGAACTTTTGGGTAGTCTCAATTTCGGCACGCACCCTCGATCGACCCTATCGATAATACCAACGTATATATATATATATAATAGTGTCCTCTGAGCTCGCGTGCCCAAAGAACTGATTATACACGCCCTTCAAGAAGATTTTCACCCTCTCACTAAAAATAAATAATAAATAAAAAATAGATATAATTGTATATCTAAAAGTAATACTAGTTAGAGAAATTTGTTTGTGAAGGAATCAGTATGTCCTGGACATTTTATTAAAAAAAAACTACAAGATAACGTCCGAGAAACCTTGATTTGCCTTTGAAAATTGTGTCCTCAAAGAACATAAACAAAAGCCTATAGCAAATAAATAAATAGTGACAGAAATCTGACAATTTTCATGGACGATTTTGTCATTCGAAATCAGCAGATGAACAATCATCGCTGGAACCAAAGTTACAGGGGATTGAAGTTCATTTCTTTTTCATGGATTTACCTACCTCGTATATATATATATCTACATATAAATATGATAACAATAAATGTGTCGTCGCGCGCTTCTGCCTGTACCGAGAATGAAGGCGTTGCCGAGAGTTGCGACCGCCCAAACACCAACTACACAAGAATAACATTCACGCATTGTTGAGGGTCGCGCACGCGATTCTGCACTACAAGCTCAAATCCAAACTTCCCATCATCACTACCCTCTCCACCCGCACCCTCGTTACTCTCATCACCCCGCTATTCGACCAAACCGAATAATAAACGTTGCAAACAGTTGCGCATCGCGTTCCCTTACTCTTTGGTTAACGTTGAGAAGTATTCAACACGAACGTGTAGCGGACACGCCAACAGTCGCCGTGTCGTTTCACTCTTTCTGGTATCCGTTTCTTTTCCATTCCCTCATCCTTCCTCTAACGCTCTTGTTCGTCATTCTTCTGCACATTTTATTTAATTCTTCATTACGTATCTATCATTAATTATTATACTGTTTCTGCTGTTACAGCAACTGAAAATTGTCTCAAAGGCAAATAAACATTGGAAGTTAAAAGAAAGAAAAAAGAAATGACATTGAAATCATTGTTGACTTTTTGTCTATACTATTGTTTCGATTTAAATCATGAATTGTTGTTTATCTGAATTTTAACTGGGTTGTTTTTAATTTTGTATTCTCAATTCTCTATTGCTCTTCCTTTTTCTTTACTTGATACACATAAGTGTGTAGTATACCCGTACATATCTATATATTCAACGCTTTTCCCACTCCTTCGTCCTCGCGGGCGCTCTTTTGCTCCCTCTGTCGTTCATTCGTTCGCTACCACACATCTCTCCGGGTGTAGACACGCGAGAGTGACCACGAACGAAGCCGGGGCGGTAAATCCACACAGCCTCGTGCGTACCCGCAAACGGCACACATTCAACGTGTGCGAGCATTGAAAGTTCACTCTTTTTTGGTGTCTCCAACCGGTGACAACCCGGCCCTAAACGGGGGTGCGTACAATATACGTTTTTTATCACGTGCAAAGAAACAAAAAATAAACTTTTTAACAATTAATATATATATATATATATATATATAAAAAAATATTTCGCATTTATTTTTGTTGATTGAATAAAATACTTCATCAAATATCAACAAATATTTTTAAATCACGTTGGAAATATAAATGAAAAAATTATTCTCAACTTAAAATATGAAGTTGAATCACTGTTAACAAGATGAATTAATTGGACAAAAATGAAGCAAAAACGAAAAAAAAATTTCTTCGATTGTAATTAAAAGAAATTGAGTGATTAAGTGCCAAAGATAATATAAACGCACGAAATAGTGCGTGATGTGTCATTAAATTATAATCTGCCATAAACAAAAACAATATAAATAATAATAACAACAGTAATGATAATAATAATAATAATAATATTAATAATAAAAATAATAATCACAGCAACAAAATTAAATACATGTCACTGTGTTGTGACATCGATATTGAAAACAGGCAGATGAACTGATATAAAAAGAAAATTGGACAGATTGAAAAAGTGAACTTGTAAAGACGTGCGATGGATTTAAAAAGTTAATAATTATCGTGCAATTGATTATTTTCAATTGACATCCAAATAATTGTTATTAATTACATACATGTATTAATCATAAGAAAAAAGGGAGAAGCAAATGTTAATATACATGTATACATTTATATATGTACGTAAACATATAACGGTGCAGAATTGATCATCAAAAGCCGATTGGGAATTTCTAGACCCATAAAAACAGTCATAAAAAAAATCACCAGGCAAGTCAAATTCACACAATAATAAGCAACCACAATTATATATATATATATGAGTGTGTGTTGATGTATATACATATGTAATTTTTTTGTATTGAAAAAAAAAAAGGATTGTAAAGTCAGAACAGAAGTATCGAACATTCTTTAATTATCATTATGAATGTGATGCTTATTTATAAGGGAGAAGAATTAACAGCTAGAGCTTTTGTTTGATATCTATCTCTAACATTGTAGACATTGTTATCACTTTTAAAACATTTATGAGCATTTCAATATTCGCTTGATTGGTTAGAAAATGAATGTAAAATTCATATGAATTACATTCTTCCATCAATGAAAAATACTATCTCAACATATAATTTTTAAATAAGTATACGAAAATCTTGCTATACTTATTATTAATTATTTTCAAGTGATTCACAATTATCCATTATTGATGCATCCTAGTTCCATTTTATTATGTACTTGGTATGATTAATTGCACATATTCAAATGTTATTAATTTTCAGAGTTGATCTATATACGTATTTAAATTTATTAATTATTGAAAAAAACAAATGAAAACATTGAAATAAATGTATCACATAGTTTCTTATGAATATCATTAGATTACTCATTCACTACTTTCCTGTCACAAAGTTCATTCTTCAATTTTGTTCTTCCCCTCCACATAATTTATATCTGTTAATAAAAATTAATGATTTAAATTGCCAGTTATTCATTCGATTTCTTGCATCAAATTATATATGAACTGTCTGAGAAAATGCATCAATAAATAAATTGTGCTTATTAACGTTGAGCAAAAGAAGATAAATATATTAAAGGTTTTGTTATGAAGGCATACAGTTCTTATATATACATATATCTTTAAACATATATACATACAAATTTATATATAAGTGTATATGTGTGTAGTGTGTAGTGTTCTTAGCACGCCATCGCTTCATTTAAAATGCAAATTTGCGTCGTCGGGTGGCGTGAACCACAGCGCCACGGCCAGCCCGAATTATTCTAATTAGCTTCAAACCTGAAATGCTTAACCCCGCACCGTAAATGCCCTCGACAATACACCAACTAATACAAACAAGAAAATCATTTTGTAATATTTTCATCGTATAATCCTATATAAAATTATACATGGAGCATGACAAAGGAACAATTGCTCAATCTAAACTCACATTAGCAATATAATTGACAGAGAGAAAATAGGAAAATAATGTAAAACAATGAATTTAGAAGTTGAAATATTCAAATTTACCGCGCTGAATGAGCTTTGGCGCCACGATACACACGATAACAATCATTTATATGTATAAAAAGCAACCATGTGGGGCTTCCCCCAATTGCCGTGAACCCGATCCTCTTGTTATGTTTTTTTATTGCGTGACGAATATATAATATAAAAGTGTAAAAGATCGTTGGAAATCGCTGCTACCGCGCATATAATATACAAGCACAAAAAATAATAAATAAATGAATAATACGTGTATTATGTGTGTATGTTGAGAGTAAAATAAGTGTGTTATGCAAAATTGTGCACAGACGGTATTGACCATGCAAGTGTATTACACATATTGGTGTGTTGTATCGTATATACACTTATTATATATTCAGATTTTTATGGCCAGTGGCGTATCAGAGATACCGACGAATAAAATTCAACTTCTTCTCCCCCCCTAACACGGATATATAATTTTATTCTCTATTTACGATGGTGTGTTTGAATCTATGAGCATAAAGACCAACTCGATGCGTTTGTAATAGCATTCATTGTACTTTAGAGGATTGTTTGAAAGGGAATTACTATTTGCATTTTGAGGAAGGGAATTTAGAACTGGATTAACTTGTTCAGATCAGAGTATTCTGTGGAATTTATTTTTTTTTCTGATGAAACAACAATATCATTAATAAAGTAGAGAACAATTATTTCTTGCTATGAAATAATGTTGGTATGTAGATATCTGTTAAGATTATTTGCCTTGGAATAGTTCTGGATTGGTGTGATGAATTATGAACTATTGATAAATTAAAATGTCTAGCAAAAAAATGTAGAATTGACGATATGATGAGACGTCGAAAAGTCGTTATGATTTTAACGAAAAAATACGGTTTCACTTATGCGATAGAAGTAATTTAATTGCTACTTTATTTTGTATTATATCACTTCATTTATTACATAAATAATACGATCTTTCTTGAGCTCTTGTTCCAATCAGTTGCAATCGCTGCTGTTTGTTGATAGTTAATTCCGTTCCGACGTATTTCCTCCACGGTTTCACGTAAAATAATAATATTGTGATGGAATAAATTTATTTTGCTCTTTGGAGTGCATGATCAGATATGCTGATCGTTCCAAAATAATACAAAATATTTTTTTCTGCAAGAGAAATGTCTCTCACAACCATCCTGTTTTTTATACGAGTTAAATTACATGAAAGAAAATAAAGACATCAACGTACAGTAAATAATGATCACAAATATCCGAGAAAGAAATATTAATTTGGGTAGCAATTTGCAAAATTTACCGTCTAATTTTTTTATCGTCTTTATTACCCCTGAAATCTGGACAATTACAATAATGAAAAGTAGTAATAGCCGTAATTGTATAGATTCCAACAAAGCATGTAATAAATTTATCACTCGTTATTATAACTCTCATTAACCACATTGTAATATTCATTCGTTATATTATGCATCGTTAAACAACATTCAAGTGCGAGGCACTTTGATATTTCCTAAATACATAAAGAAACAAAAAAATTATGATTTTCATAGTATTATGTCTTGCACTATAGTAATATTTCGAATACTGTCATCACAAAAATTACACTCTTCAAATATTTTTTTTGTCTTTATTGTAAAAAGACATATATATATCAATGTTGTAACTTTTCATCAGGAAATGTTCTTCTCATGCATATACATTATTGACAATAAAAATCATCAATTGAAAGTGAATAATTATAAAATCAACATTTATATATTAACTACCCTATAATATTTTCGTGTAATCATTTTATATATATTTAATTAAATAATAATTTTCCTCATGTTGTCACGGTAAAAGGTGTTTTATCGCTGCTGGATTCTCGTTACAATGTGACACGACAAACAGGTGGATATTTCGATTTAATTATCGTACCCTCACGCCGCAAAGAGAGACGATAAAAAAAGAAAAAAATAAAAAAAACAGAAATACAACTGAAGAAAAATACTTTAAAAAAAATAAAAGAAAATAAATAATCGCAGAATGTATATGAAATGTGTAGCACTGTATTTTACTGACTGTGATATGTGTATACATATACATATATATATATATACGGATGTAATTCGCGCCCTCAGGGACAGGAGCGAAAGAGAGATGAAGAAAATACATATAAGAGGACACGTGTTCGTAAGAGTAACATCAGTAAAAAACATTGTGGAGAACGCGAGAAATGCGCGCACGGTCAACCGTTTGATTTATAATAATCGCTCAATCCTCTCATTACTGGGATATTTCATTGTAAGGACACGCGGCAGCCGCATCCAACCTTCCTATACATATATCCAACTATATATATATATTTGTTGAACTGGAAATTCTGCGGGGAAAATAAAATTTCATACCGTAAATAAATAAATTTGCCAACTATTTTTATCAACACACTGTCCCAGAAAATTATTACAAATATGTTCATAATAAAAATACTGCGGCTGGATGACTCTCATATACTTGAATAAAAATAAATAAAAATATTGATAATAATCTTCTTAAAAAAAAAAATTTTTGTGAATGGATTAATTCACAAGTATCATTGATAACAATATTATAAACAATTCACCAACGTGATGAAAAGTCCATTAAATGGAGATCACCAGTTGTCAAAATTTCTTTCTTTTTTTCATGCTTTCATCTGTTTGTTGTGAAGTTATGATACACATATTAATAGTGAGTGAATTAGAACTTTAGAAATTTGTACATCAATATATGTATATATGAGTGTGTATTTATATATCTATTTACATATACACGATATAATGTAGGTGTATATTGTAAGTTAGCTCGTGACCGCAGCAAAGTATACCGCAAAAGTGGGATTATAGTCGACACCATCACGTAAGATTGTAATGGGGAATGGGTAGTCGTCGGACGACTATACGACGACGACGACGAGGACGTTGAGCGCGCGCCCAAGCGTGGAGGGTTGCTCCGGTAATCGTGCATTAATTTGCATCACAAAGTACACGCCACCCGGGCCCACAAATATATATATATATATATACATGCATGTTCGCGCGCACGTATATACATTCCACGTATTTTTTAGCTTTCTTTCTCCCACGTATCAATCTCGTTCTATAATTCCATCTCTGTCTCATTATCATTTATTTACGTTTTTTTTTCTTCATTTTCTCAAGCAAATGATGCCATATTTAACGGTTTGTAAATTTTTTATGCACATTCTTGGAACGTGAATGAAAAGAAAATGGTTCATGGTCTTTCAAGTTTTTATATTACTTATTTTATGATTTTTAATCTTCGTTATATTTTTTTATTGTTCGAAAATATACACACTGTATATGCATACTTTATTTCATTTGTATTAGGTACAACCATATTCGTTCACTATCACAATTTTATTTGAACATGACCTAAAATCGTTAGCGAAAGAACTATCAAAATAAAATTATTCAACCATAAATGCGATTATTTTAGCTCAATGGCGTAGTGACATTCAATAGAAATGCGGTCGAATACCCAAGATTTTTTTAATTGAAATAATTTCACAGTGAGTTTTACTATAATAATGTAATTGAAGCAAATTTATATCAGTGTTGAACCGAGTTGAAAAATTTGTCTGCCATATTTGAATGCAGAAACGAGTTGGGTGAACTCAATTTGTACTCGTTCTGTTACACTTCATTTTCGTGTATATATTTATTTAATTCTTATTAATATAATTTAATATTTATTAATATAATCTGAATTGATAACCAATAGAATTTTCATTTACACAACCGAATTCTATACCAGATGACTTTGAAAGAAGTATTTTAAAATACACATTTCCGTTCTCAATAATATCTTTCCCAAGAGTTTTATTTCAATGGGTGATTTTTTACGAAATTCTTCTCGCCAAGCTCATTAGTCTCGTGCATCGTCGTATCCAATTACAATTGAGAAATAATTTTGCAATGCAAGAGAAATTGCACTACAATTCTTTCAATCCATTTTTTTTTTTCTTCCATAAATAATTGAGTTTTGTCATTCGCTATTCTTTGATGTATATTACACTTGCGGATGTGTCTACATTGTTGAGTCTGAATACAATGTCTGATGCTTGATATGTTGTAGGAATGTAAATTGCGTATCGTCGCATTTATTAAAAATCAATCATCAATTCAGTTAATATGGAACTGATATTGCAAATACAATGAAATTATTTCCCAGTGAATTAGCAATGTTGATGGTTATCAATGACCATGACCCAATGACTTGGTGTCGGTTAATAAACATTAAATAGAGAAAAAAAAAATTTACTAATGACACACGTTATGAATCAATTCAGATTCATGCACATCCATTCTTCCCCTAAGTATTCAAAAGTGTTCAAAACTCTTCACTACAATTCTCCTCACCCTTTCTAAAATTAATTCATCACATATGCTATATCAAGAAAACAGAGAACTCAGAGTTAGTTTCTTAATGTGGATACAAACCGGAATGATGAAGTAAAGCATACTGAAAGACTTCCTGAAGAAATACAAAACATATTATGAATATTCACCAATTATCACTCATATACTTTACAACACAGCTAAATAATTAAAAGGACCTACCATTTCACAAACATAATTCTTGAACATTTGTGCGATATATTTTAATGATAGTCTTTTAGTTTTCCTATCAGTTTTCGTTCAATATGGTTTGTGTTGAAAACATAAATAACGCTGAAACTGGCCGCATTTTACTTGCGCAGATAACACATACGCAGTTATAAAATGGTACCAATTTCTCCTGTATCTTGACCTCTGTTTTCTCCGTGTATTTATATATTCCATTGGATCATTTGACCATTCCTGTTTATTCATATTTTGTATACATATATATGTTTATATACATGAGCATACGTATTTGAACGATAAAGAAAACAAGCAAATGCTTTTACGGTAGTGGCGGACCAATTCCATTCTTATTTTTTCACCCTTATACAAGTGGAAGTCACGGTCCACACCCACTTGTGTAGTAATATATACATGTATGCATAAATAAATCTTTATGTGTGTTATATAGTATGTGTGTCGTAATACTTTGGCCGCGCTTTTGCTTATCAGTTTGGTTGCGCATATTTAAGGGTTGCCATGTCAAGCGTCAAGCGCGCCCTTTGAATACATTTAAATTCATTACACGAAGAGCGTGGCGAGGCCATATAGACGCAGTTTATATACATATATATACATCTTGACGAGGATAATCGACTTGTGTAGAGCCAGCAAAAACATCAGTTGTTACACTCAAAGAAATAAGAAACAATGGAAAAAAAACAAAACAAAACAACAGAAAAATTTTTATGTGCGATAAAATTGAAATAAGAAATATTTTATTTACATCGTTTTCTAATTTTGTTTGTTCTTCATTTGCTGTTTGTTTCAGAACCTACTTGATAACTATTACAATCAACAAACTTCCATCTGAATAAAATGCCACATACGGGTAAGTGAAATTTTTAATTTGTTTTCTGTCATATAGTTTCGATTGATGAAATATTTATGAGAAAACTTCATCATTTATCTAGCTCTATGGATAAATGATGAAGTGTTAGATTATCTTGTTTATAAAGTGGTCTGTCGTAATATATTTGGGAGAATAGATTATCTTTTTTTTGAATCATGTGATTTCAATCAGTTCAAAATGAAATATACCATTGTATTATCGACAGCATAATGCCATTTAAAATGCACATAATTAATTAATTGCAAGCAGTTACGGTTACCGCTTTCAGTCTTTATTTTCTGAGTTTAATTCTTCCAAATTCATTTTTTCTCAGTCTATTTTCCATGTCGATATTTGTCCTTAGATGTTCAGTATCCATATATATGAATAAATGTTTGTTACTATGATGATGTAAATGGAACATAATAAATGAGACGAGGATCAAATATAGAATACAATGTATTTAACTGCATAAAATTGAACAATTATCTGATATTCAATAGATGAAGAGCAAGCACATTAATAAACATGTGTATCAGATAAGAATTTGAACTGGCATTTCGCCAATACAGAATAGATGTGTCATCCAAAAAGTTATTATTCAATGAAAAATAATTATTTTAATACACATTCAATTCATATATAGTTCTGAAAAGTATTTACCTTTGATAATAAATTAGAAACAATAACAGATCACCCATTAGTAGTTGTAAAACATAATTTGAAACAATATGGGAAAATTGTAAAGGGGGAAGTAAAGAAAAATTATATGTATTGCATCTTTAGATTGGTAAGGATGAAATGAAGTTTTCTGTTAGAATGAAGCCTTCAAATCTCATGAAAGACATTACTTACTATCCTTTGTCAATTAAAAAAATTTGATGCAAAAGTTCTCTCTCATAACTTTCTCTTGTAGGTTGCACAAAATCTCAATAGCATCTATTCACCCTTATATATAAATGCATATACTCGAGAAATTCCAAAGACAGGTGTATATATATATTCTTCAACGTTCAATGATCTCTTTTTCCTATTCTCATCCGTAAATGGCAAATGCGATAGCAATCAGTGAGTATTAGTCGGCTAATTTCCTAACCTCAAAACTATTATTATCCACGATTACGTATACAAATTCCATCACATATAGTCTCATCATCGTATCTCTCTACATAGCCTTTATAATACCTCACTGTTCGTAGTTTAATGACACAAGCTCATCGCTTTATCACCATTGAAAACGAAGGGTGAAATAAAAGAAGGAGTTTTTTTTTTTGCAGGACAACCCGGAAGACAAACTTTTCTCGCATATTTTCTTATTTGAGTGTGTGGTAAATTGGGCAATATATATATATATATATATATATATATATATATATATATATATATATTTGGTGCAAATCTCATTATCTTTCACATCCTGGGGTGCTGATTTTTATCCAGAATATTAAAAGTCGTCCTACCAAATTTTTTGCTGTAATAATAATTTAGTGGCATGTGTTACACATATATAATCGTATATATATATGTGTGTATATATACACTTGGACGAAAAAGAAAAAAAAAAAAAAACAGCACGGCTGCATCATGAAGAAGTTCATTTCCCTTGACGTATTTTGTATGATGATATTAAATATATACAAGAATGAAACATATTGTATTCAGCAAAACAAAATAAAATTTCTTCAGTGAACTTTTTCAATGCAATTGAGAATAAATTATCAAATTGATGGCTATTCATGGTACAGATTTATCTGCTAATTCAAGTGTGTTAAAAATGACAACGGGATTAGGGTTATGTATGAAAAATTAACACACCTCTAAGTGTGTTAAAAAAATACATTTTAGTTTGCAGTATAGATATAGAGTGGTTTAAGAGGTCACAATCTGTTATTAAATTGTCTTTATCCCCTTGTTGATAGCTGTGAATATAAAAATAGAACAAAAGTTATTGGGAGCTAAATATTGGTTCACAGTAGTTTTATAATAAATAATGTCATCTTGAGAAAAGTTGACATTTGTTTCTTCCGTTTATGAAATAAAAATGTTAATTACAATTAGTATGCATGGATTTTTTATGAAGTCGTTCTTATATATGAAGTTGAATTTTTTCAGATTAACTTGAAATCTGCAAAGTATACTTCAAACAAAATGTGAAAAGCTTAAAACCTGACTGAGCATGACTCCTTAATCATCACCACTTGGAATTTTTATTGAATATATTTCTTTTCATCCACAATTTAAATATCAGAACCATGCAACTCTTTTTGCTCCTGAATCATAATATCAACTGTAATCCTTAAAATTCATCAAATAATTCACTTTACTTTCCCATCACATCACTAATCTTACGTTCATTTTTAATTAATAAAATAGATCATTCACATTTATCATCTTCGAATAATTTTTTTTGTGTACATATATCAAATAACGTGCACAAGATAATTGAGTTAATGACGTAATTAGCCGATGCCATGGATAATAATTAGCTGAAGATGATCGTTTTCTCTCCCTGGTTCTCGGTGAATCTCACCATACTTGTTTGGCAAAAGCAAGTCTCTCGCTCCCTCTTCCACCTTTATGTACGTGCAGACGCGTGTATTCAGGATTTATATACCAGAAGCCGACCCACAGCAATTTCGTAACAGTTATATACATATATATATATATATTTATACACACAAAAATATATATATTTAAGGAAAAAAATTTTTTTATGTTGTCAGTCCTCTGTCATTTCATGCCATATATATATTTCCACCCAATTGAGTTGTATCATCCAATCATCATTCTCGAAATTTTATCCCGTGACACATACATACATGAAAGAAATAATATTTGCCACGAAGAAAACGAAGAGTTTCAAGGTATGGTGAATAATAAAAGAGTATACATGAGTATGTGATACTAATTTGGATAGTGCCCTGATTTTAATTAACTCGCAAATATTTCTATAGGCGAAGCCTATTACTATGAGAATTGTGTACACAGTATTGCAGGTTGATGCTCAGATTATAAACAACTGACTCTCTGCTACCGCAATCTATATGTGTGTTCATATAGTACTACTGTACATATATATAATAGTCGTGTATTTCTCACGGTTGCTAAAATGATTTACCGCGAGTTTAATCCTCCTGCATTTACCAATTTAACTTCTATATATACATACAATGTATACGCATTCATATATACATGAATATTAGAATGGTTTTGTTCATTTCCGCATGTTTATTTCATGTTGAATGAGTAAATATTTGTATGATTGTAGTGGTTAAAAATTCGGATGAAATTTAACCAGAGTTTTTGAATTCAACTTTCCATCACGTATATAATGATATAAAAAAAAGTATTGGATTTAGAGTTGAAATTGGCTTGGTGCAATTTGCACATATCTTCACGTTTTCAGACCATCTGAAACCGATAAACAGAATTTTTATTGTGTTGAATGTCTGTTTGTTGTTTTGTCATTCTGTTTCACATACTCGTCGAATTATTTATAAAACAGTTCAACAGAAGTAGTTGGAAATTGATGAGTTTTTACATGAGAACTGATGGTTCAAATGTCTCCATATCAGTTAGTTATGGATATGTAATAACATTGGATGATCTTGAACACGTCAATCTACCTCAATGTAAACACTACAAATGGCGGTGTATTATTCTAACACATGTATATGGCGACTAATTCAATTGCACTATGATATTCTTTAGAATTATTGAATTGATTCAGATTTTTTGTACTGAGTATTTGTCTATTGATAGTCTCGTCATTGGTACCTATTCCCAATAATGACTGCCCAGATAAATTCCCACCTTGGTATACTAATTTTTTTTATTGCATCACTGAGAATATTTAAAAAAAGATATTGATCAACAGTTAGCTCATTCAAACTTGGCAACTTCATACCAATTCTCTTCAGACAATTTAAAAGACACACAATCATCACCATCTAACGTGTGCTATGAAAACGTATATGTATATATAGATATATATAAATACGAATTTCTAATGGCATTCGCGAGCACACTAACTCGCAACTGACAAAATAGCAGGTGAATGAATGAATGGTTAAATGCGTGCATCTGTATATATATACCTGATGAACATTATCCTTAGAAAAATTCGCCTCATAAAGATCCAGTTCGATGGTGCCGCATTTCGCAGGAAGCAATTTTGGTCTAGGGTTTCTTCTTCGTTGCTTTCATTTCGTTTCGTCCCCCATCACCACCACCATTATATACAACTTGAATTCTCTCTTTTACTCTTCCTCACTCTCTCACACCAAGCATCATATTCCGCTCTTTGGGTTTAAAATATAATTACACGTCTCCATGGGAGACACGCGAGGAGAGAACAGCTAGGAGTTTTGGCCGATGTCATTAGAGTTGAAACCGCTGTGAAAACACCTGCCCATCCCCTAATGTCATTCGGGGGCTCTTGGCGAATTTTTTTTTTTATTTCCATCGTTTCTTTCTTTTTTTTTTTCCCCCGTATCTTTTCTTCAAGTATCTATCGCTCAGTTAGTCAGTGGCCATTAAATTTTACGATAAACGATGTATTAACATACAATGCTATGAAACAGTTGATGAAATATATCATATACGAATATGTGTATGTGCAAAAAATTATTTATTATGCCTCATGATAATCAATTTATTCAAGAATATTTATTTCATTAGTCTACGTTTTTTTTTTTTTTTTTTGAGGTTAATTCTTCAGATGCATCTGTCATCTATAGAGTTCTTATATCTGTGATATATATGTATACATGTATTTTATAATTAATGTCAAGTTGAGAAACATATATGCATGAAGCTAATTAAGTTCTTCAAGACTTTATTTATTTATAGTCTTGTGAATCGAAGAATAAATATCATGTTTGAATTCTTTCATGTTCTTTGATGATATTAGAATTCAAATGTATAAAAACAATAAGTTAAATAGAAATGTTCTTCAACAAATAAATTTACTCAATCATAACTTAATAAATAATTGAACGTATTTGATTCTTCTATATAAACAAAAAGTATGAAATTTTCAATCGTCGAATGCTTTTTTTTTTCATAAACGTTGAAGCAGTCCTATTTTCAGGCAGGTGAAAGGCAGTATTATATGAATGGAAACTGCCATTCATAATTGAGAATAGAAAACACAAATGCATTATTTTCGCCCTTTTTGTTCTAATATGATGTTGATAAATTTCAGGTCAAGCAGGCGTTAACCAACTGGGCGGTGTATTCGTTAATGGTAGGCCATTACCTGACTGCGTTCGACAAAGAATAGTACAATTGGCGTTAGTTGGTGTCAGACCATGCGATATATCTCGACAATTGTTGGTATCTCACGGTTGTGTATCAAAAATTCTCACGAGATTTTATGAGACTGGAAGCATCAGACCTGGAAGTATTGGTGGCAGTAAAACCAAAGTAAGTTGAACAAGTTCTTTTTTTATCTATATCAATATTAACATTATCCAAGACTTATATATATAAATATATATTCTTTCGACTTCGTGGTATAAATATTGAGTGTATATGTAACAGCATAAAGTTGGTCATGGTGGTCCTACTGATGCGATAAAATGACCGAGACGTGCATAAGATAGCTGATGTGATTTTAAGTAAGGCCCTGGTTGTGGTTGTTGACCATGCTCGCAATTATCCAAACACCTTGCTCCAAGGCATTTGCATAATTTCATGGCTCTCGCCACGGCTGCTTTCATGTGTTGGGGTTCGCGGTGTGAATAATCTGGTATAAGTATTGTATTAATAAAATCCCAAACGACGTCATGATGTGTTACAAACAATCTCGCCAATTTATAGTTGCTGTTTGATCAGCGCAATTTTCCACAAAACTTTATTTGTTTCTTTATACAATATACGTTCATATGCATTTTTATAGCCATCTTTTCCCATCCTGGTATCTCTACTTCTTTGAACATATAAAAAAGATAAGAAAGTTTATTCATGTTACTACTAATGGACCAGGAAACTTGGATTCATTGCACAACGACACATATAATGTATGACACTAATGATAATATAATTATACGGTATGTGGATATTAAAACTATAGTACGAAGTTTTCTTGCATTGACTCATGCAGAAATATTCTCCAGCTAATGAATTTATTGTGAGGAACGTCCTCTACAACGTGAAGTGCATTCAACTCATCTTGGGATAACTATTGGATTGTATCAGAATTTAATTACAGAGGAATAATACACTTGGTGTAATTCATAATAAAAGTTGAGACATAATTTCATAACATAAAACTTGTCATGGAATAATATAAAGTCTCTTGGATTCATTGATTCTCCTCTAATTAGAATCAATGTTGTCACAGTGTTGAAAAGAAAAATATCATTCAAATTAATTCATTTGTATTGAGCAAGATATATATCCATGAGAAATAAATAGCTCCAGTCTCATAACTCGTGTCTCTCAGTGTCTTCATAAAACTGTGTAAAAAAAAATGGTATTCCTTCCACAATTAAAACCACAAATATTGCCACAAAAAATTGGACTGACACAGCGAAGAATATGACAACAGAAAAATCGAATAAAAAATGGTGCAAATAAAAGGAAAAAAAAAAATAAAAAGAAAATATGGGACACGCAAAACAAAAGATGATCAAGGTACAATTTACGATATACACCACTACACTGTTAAGTAAAATTAATTACACTTGACAGTAGCACAAGATACATTATATACCATAATAACATAACGGTGGGAGAGATACATTTTATGAATATTCCAGTGCAAATATTGGTAATACGATTGTTAAAGTTGATAATATTCGATAGACATTTACAACTATCGTGCTGAACACATACCATTCAACCCAATTTGGTAATTGATTCAAACATTAATTGGCATTTTATCCAGCGGACAATCTACACGTGTTCCTGTACGCGGTGTGAGCTATTTCGTTCTTGTTTTCCTTCCTCGCCTTTTTTTCTATCGTATACTTTTTTTTTTTTTATTCATCCTCTGTGTACACACGTATTCTCATGACGATAAAGCTATACAATATAAGCTAAATGTATGTGCATGATCCTCGAGCAAATGAGTCCACAACACGGAATATATACATACAAACATATAGAGATACTAACAATTGACGAAGAAAATTGTTTTCATGAAAAATGCAACCGTACAATGTATATATAATAAACCACTGGTAGTCAATAATTTTTTTTCGTTGCACTTGACCGTTTTGCAGAAAATATCGAATACCACGAACAAGAAATCAATTTTATATTTGTATGAGTAGTGTATATTCATCTATTTCTATGTGTTGGTCACCTTCATATAGCTTGCCTTTGAAATTATTATTAAATAATAAATATATTTCTCACGCAATTGAGTGAGAAAGACAAAGGGACGAGTATATGACGCACATGTTTCAAAGTTTTATCTGGCAATTAGGATCTCTTCACCCAACGAGAGCGACATTATTACGAGGCGACACAACCGTTAAAAAACCGTCGACAAACATAATAACCACCTAACATATATATATATATACATACATACATCATACACATGTACATACATCTTTGACAATGTGTTTATTTTTATTTTATCTCAACATCCACCATCAACCGATGAATGATTTATTGTGTTGGCGTAGAACTGAGGACGAATGGCATTAAAGCAAACCAAACGATTTTCTCGCCAATCGATCTATGGAACGAACTAGCGAATAGAAAACGAACGGAAACAATATAAATAAACAAGAGTTGTTGTCACAACATTTACACGGAAAAAATTACGGACTACGAAGTATAGTAAACATTACAATTATTTAGAAACTGCTGCAAACGACTCTTTACAATTAAAAAAAGAATGTTAAGAGTTTGGTCTTTTTTATCGTACAAGTATTTTGAATGTTACTCTAGTACAGAATATTATTATATGAAAATTATAATTTTTTCTATACCGTTCATTAAATCACACTGTCTGTGTTCGAATGTGTTTATGTGATCCGTTATAAGACGATGATAAATTACAATATCATCTATAAATATTGTGATATTGATTGCTAAATTTTACATGTGCTTCGTAAAGTTTTGAAAATTTACTGAACGCTCTGTAAAATACAGATCACGATGGACTCACATAATTTACTATACACTTTAACTTCGTCGTTTCCTTCGTGTGAATCCACCATTTGCGCAGGTGAAAAGCAAAAAGATAAAATTGATGCTGAAAGAAAAAGAAACAAAAAAAAAACGGTTATCAGCAATGACCACGCAACAGTGAACCTGAGTCTCAATTGGAGGGGCTAGTAATTAGTGCGTTAGTAAACCTGTCCCAAAATGTTCGGGTTATCTAACGTTTAGCACCAGATGTCCTTGTGTCGCATCTATCCGGCCAATATTCCACTCAACCCCTCAAGCTCTCTCCACCTTTTCCCAACTTCAATGTAGGTAAGTATTGTGTTGTGTATGTTACATTAGGTTGTATTGACGGGCGGGTGCTTTGGGGCGCGTGTATCGTCGCTTGTCCCTTTTGATCAGTTCAAACATGAGAACGTGTGTATTCAACAACGGATGGCATTAGGAAACCACACCACCGCTGCTACTCCCACCACCATCATCATGCCACAGGTCGACACAAGGGTAATTGTCGTCACGACGGAAGTGCCAGATTAGAATCTGAGATGCTCCCGGGGTTGCACGCAATGTCTATAACCCTATATGTATTGTTGAAACCCTGTAACCACCACATTTATGTACGTATATGATGCACATAAATGTATGCATCTATGTATTTATTATGATCGTATTTTGATCGTATAAATGAGAGCGTTCTAACCTAAAATGTGTAATTGATTGATTGCATTTACCAATAATTATTGGCTATAAATTAAAACTACTGTATCTATTTGAATTTATGAAAATAAATATGTATGATGGATCAATTGATTGTGTCGTAAATTAAATATAAGATTATTATTATTGTACAGGGAGAAAATGAAGTGCTAAAAGTGTGTTAAATAATGTCTAGATATATGAGTGAACAATACTGATTTGAATAGTTGGTTGCAACCAGGATAATTCACATAGAAATATTTCTTATACAACATGGCGGAGAATTACAGAGTATATGATAAGTTTATGAATTTCATATTACAATTTCGAATAGACCTTCAAAAAGTATTGCCATATAAACTATTTACAAATTGGATATAACACTACTTCTCATTTCTCCTTTTCCAAAATTCATTTCATGTTTTAAATAGAGTAAAAATCAATCGATAAGTATGACGCGTTTTTATTCATCTTAATCGGTGTTAAAAAATATAAAAAAGAAAAATATTTTGATTGACGTGCCCGCGTGCACCGGGTGCACACTGCACTGATTTCATGTACGCTGTTAAACAAGATAGTTGATCGCAAAATCTGTTTGGTATGTATACCATTTGCATTAAGTTAGCATAAAATTATCCGCACATGGGCACATTCATTGGGTGTATTCCATTAGCAATTCAAATTTATTTTGTTTTGGAATGGAACAGTGATTTTGAGAACCACTGCTGCGCTGTATGCTCAAACTGATAAAGAAAAAAGGGGGAATCCCAGAAGGAGAACGTTAGTATAGGTTCACTTTAGGTGTAAGTCGCAGATGACGGGGTGTATTAAAAAAAAATTACATGAACACGAGGGGCACCCTTTAAACTCTTGAGGAACACCGCAATGTGTGATATCTGATTGCCGGGTTTCTCGTGTGTACACGCTCGGTAGCTAGCAATTCACCTGTGAACGGCATGTGTACGTACTTTTTTTTGCCGGTGGGGGCCCCAATGTCGTTGAATTGGGCGTTAATTTGTCAGGGGCAGTGGGTTATATCGTTTAACTGTTGAGAATATTAAAATGTGAAAAATACAAGGGGATAATGATGGTCATCAGTACTTTTTTTCTTTCATGAAATTAATTTTTTTTTTTAAAAGCAATTGGAATATTTGTTTAATATGATCATTCTATGTTAAACTATTTGTCTAAGATAACGATTTTAGCAGTTTCACGACTATTTATCTACAACTATGTGAAATTCTTTGGTTTTTCCTTAACACTATTATATAGAATATCGAAAACTCCTTCCTTGATTCTATACGAAGTCTATGAATTCATGGAAATAGTAGAAATATGATTTATTCTTACTGATAATTATTTTAACACAAAAATGTAAAGTGAAACATTGAGTCGATACTTTTACATACATATTTCAAAATGTTTTCAGATAAATATTATTGGAGATGTTAATTAACAACTAGTTGTTGTCAGTAACATCTTAAATGCTATGACATTCATTGTCAATTGTCTGGTATTAATGTATATGTCTGCTTCAGAATTAATTTTGACATAATTTTTTAATGTTTACCACCGGAGTCGAAGGAATGTCTTGGAAATCGTAGTGAAATTTTTTTTTTCCTAGATATAATAAATGTAACATTGTTGATTTAGAGTAATAATCGGAGTATGGCGTTGCAGCAAGTGGCAACACCAACGGTAGTGAAGAAAATTTTACGGATGAAGCAGGAGCAACCAACAATGTTTGCATGGGAAATCAGAGAACAACTGGCCAGACAAGGTGCTTGTGATCCACAAAGTTTACCCTCAGTTTCATCTGTTAATCGAATCTTGAGAGGTGGTGGATTGCACGCGGATCATCCATCAATCGACGCTGGATCGTCAACTGCATATCAAACACACATGCCATCAAATTCAGATACAAGAGGTAAGAATAAAAAATCCAACAATTCATTTATTTCCCACAAATTTTTATATTCTTTCGTATTTCTATTTACAAACTTTTTTATTTTTATTATCTGATTCATCATAGAAGCTATGATGAGAACTGATTATCAGTTATTCTACCCGGGTTCACTTGGACCTCTTCATATATCTACGGGTGGATCAAATGGCGCTAGTGGCAACACCAGTGGTGGTAGTGGATCTACCACATCCGCATGGAATCCTGGTTTCTATTCTTCACTTTATCAAGCAACAACATTGCATTTGCATCATGGAATGCAAGCTTTCACGTGAGTAGAATACAAATTGGCTATTATACATAAATCTTGCATGCCTCTTCAGTATGTATTCAATATTCACAATTATATCTGTATCTTATGAGTGCTAAAGAAACATCACCTGACAGACTTTTATATCTAACTTCTTCGTTATAATTGATATTATACCGCGAAAATATACGAAATATTATATTTTTTCAAATTTCTATCAATAAAAAACTATAATGTTCATAGTAAATGAAGAATGTTTCAATAAAAAAATTATGTATTACAGCCGATCGTTGGATACTGAACGATTGTCCGAACAGCAACATGGACAAAATCAAGTGGAACTGAAATCAAGCTCAAGTTCAATGGCCGGTAGCGATGATTCATTGGACAAAAGTGATTTAGATGACAATACAGAGTCACAAGACAATTACAAATCATATCAAACTTCACCAATTATATTGGAATTGGGACAAAAAATAGGAAGCGATCGAAGTGCATTTGTCAGACATGGAATTTCATCAAATTCGTCAAGTAACTTTGATAATAATTCACGTTGCAGTCCTATATCATCAACTCTCGTTGAGATAACAACATCATCAAATGGCACTACAAATGTCGATGTAAATCAACATACCTCCAATTTGAATAATGATGATGTTGTCAATCAAAAAAATACAAATGACAATCATGATAAGAAAGAAAGTTGTGCTGCACAACCGCAAAAAAAACGTAATCCATATTCAATTGAAGAATTATTGAAAAAAGATGAAAATAAAACGCGAAATAAAAGGCCACGATTATATAATACAGGAATTGTTCAACCATGTGGAATAATTGTTGGCAGAGAAGGGTGAATTTCTTGCAAAAACTCAAATATATAAAGCAATAATGTCTAAGAATTAAAAGTGCGTCTGATATTACTTTTTCATCTTTCTTTTTGTCTTTAAATGTAAATTGAATTATATAGTATATATATATTGCGCTAGTCGCATTTCAATTCGAAATATAGAGTAGTAGAAAAAAGTGGTGAGGATCAAAAACGATTGAAAAAACAAAAAAAAAACATTGAAAATAATAATGATAAAACCAAATTGTCGTTAAATTATTATTATTAGTATGTAGAAGTATTTGAAACGCTGATATCAAAAGATATAATTGTCTGTCGCTTCTTCTAATTACATATACATACTATAGTGTGTGTGTGTGTGTGAATAAGTTCCAGTAGAAGGAATAAAAAAAAATTTGTAAGAAAAAAATGAAGAACAATTCATACATTTGTACATAGAACTGAATAATAAAATTATTCAACAATTTTTTTTTTATCCAATAAAATTATACATTCATACATGCACACGATACACAACTACATACAGACATCCACATTACTGTAAGATAATTGCAACATATTAAACACGTTGAAAATAACAAAATTCCAGCATAAAAAATTTTTGTTTTTCTATTTCTTTGTTTCGGTGAAGATCAAATGAACGATGTGAAATAAACCGCGTCACATGAGTAATAAAAAACGAATGCGTACTTCAAAACGCGAAATCCCTATCCCCCATCTCCCCCTCACTGCTTCGCTCATAAAACCATAAACGATTCGTTTACATATAGTCATATATGTATATACGAAAAAGTGCAACAGAATAAATAATTGAATAAAAGAAAAAATAATAAAACCGACAAATCGCCATCACATGAATCGTTGCCATTTGCGTCTTTATAACGTTATAAATATTTATTATCATTATCATCATCATCATTATTATTATTATTATTATCATTATTATTATTATTATTGTCATTATTATTATTATTATCGTCTTCATAGCAATCTTGGATACAATTAATGCACTATTAAAATGTAATCGCGTGAATATTTTTACGCAAGCAATGATCACCGCCAACGTCTGTATTGTGCGTGTGTGTGTGTATAATTCATATAGGTGTATATTAAATTCCTTCAAATGTGTAATTCAATTTATCAGTAATAGTTTCATATATATATATATATAAATATAAATAAATGAATATTTATTATAGCAGTAGAAACAATTTGAAATTACATCTGTGTAAAAACATTTTGAGATTGCGCCTATAATTTCATTTTTTTCCTTGACTTAATAAAAAAAAAACAGAAATTATGAATGCATAATAATACTATTTGTATAATTACGTCGAGTTTATAGTAAATGGGTGGCCACTTTATTTTTCATAAGTTGGCTTGAAAAGTGCAAGTTATCAACATACCTTGATGAGAGTGAAAGTATTGTTTTTTTGTTTATTTTTCGATATACCGTGGTAGGGAGGTGGGCAAAAAAAAAATCGCATATGAAGTTCTGGTTATTAACGTGAGGGTTAACTATCGATTTATTTTGATTAAATAAATTGATTAAATAGTGTTTAACTGGGTGGAATCTCAAATTTAGAAAATTAAATTAAATGATACAAATCAAACTAGTGAAAAAATAATGGCTATTAGTGTCTGATCATAAAATGTTATATGTACTAGTTCGAACACGCGTAAATTTATTGGACATGTAATAGTAATTATTTCTATGTAATGAAAATTGTCGCATTCAATTATGGATTTGTTTGTGTATATGATTATCACTAATTAATAAAACTGACATCACATCACTAGTCAAAAAATAAATAAAATGGAGAACCGTATGTTGATTCGAAGTTACATATCATTTTTTTCTTTTACCCTAAACATTATTTCGGTTCAATTGAAAAGTGGCGAAAAATTATTCAACAGTTTCAAATGCACCTATAAAATGAATAAAGTGAATTTATTTACTTAAATACAGTCAGCATAATTATTCTCAGGAAAATCTGCAAGTTAGTGTTTCTATTTTCTATGTGTGCAGATTTCTGGGTAAAGCTAATAATATATATATATATTTTTTCAACAATATTAACAATTCCGTCCAACAAATAGTCCATTTATTTCATCAATTTTGTTTTAAAAAGAAAAAGAAAGGAAATACAGTAAATATAAAAGAAGACTATTCTATCAAAACACATTCCATTTATCCTTAAAATACGGAAAACCAAATAATAATAATATTAATAATAATAATAATAATAATAAAAGGTGTAAAAAAAATTAAACATTAAGGGTAACAAGTTTTTGTTTTTGATGTAGATTTAATAGTATAAGTTTCGCAATACTTGGCAAAATTATTGTCGTGTAAAATGCTAATATCGCAGTTATTGCAATTGCACATTTTTACAATTGAAAATTGCGTTGAGAATGATTGAGAGTATTTGTCGAGAGTGTATGAATTTGATGTGACCCAGGTGGTCCAGGTGAATACAAACTGTGATGTGAATGGGATTTAGCGCGTGATAATTCGCTGTAACGATCTTGTTCAGGTGGTGCCACAAGCAATACTGGTCGTAATGACAAGGATTTTCTCGAGCCAGCTACACTTTGCGCTTCATTTACGTATCCGGGATTAACTTCACCTGAAAACAAAAGAAATTGATAAATGATTCATCATTGATAAAACGTATGATAATTCCTAGAATTAGGAAGGAGTAGAAATTATATTTCATCGATCAACTACCGACTGAAGATAACATATAATATTTGATAAATATTCATACAGTCACGATATTTAATTGTTTAATTTAGAAATTGTACATCAAATATTTATCACTCAATGAATAGTATGAAGAAAGTAGTATCAGGAAGTTTAATTACCTTTATATAAAGATCCGTTGTTGAATGGTTCAGGTTGTAACCGAACGTGTCGCGAAGCTAAAATGAAAGCAAGAGCGGCAAGAGTCACTGCATCAAGTGCAGCTATTGCAGCTAATGGTATCGCCCACCTTATTGCACATGCACCTGGATAATATCTGTAATAAAAATGATTATCTGAATATCTGAATATAATATAAATGGGATATATAAAAATTAGAAACAATTCAGTAAAAAATCGATGCCGAAAAGTTTTCATTAAAAACTATTCAATTCTTATTTTTTTTAACAATCCTATGCAATCGTGCAATATTAAATTGGTCAATTACCGTGATGCAGAAACTCCACACACTGCTCGTATCATCGGTGAATCCCATCCTAACGGATAAACGCCAACGCCAACGGCCATACAAATAGCTTAAAATAAACAAAATATACAATATATAAGTTGTATTATTATTTTTCTGATACGTAATAAATAGGAAATATTTATACACTTCATTGGCCGAATATAATTTGTATGCTATTTTACTAGCATTCAATGTATGTCATAGTGACAAAGACAAAACGGGAGAATGAGAAGAAGTGAAAGAAGACAGAGAGTGCGAGGTTGCAGTTTAGTGAAAGGCAGTAAACACGCAAATATTAAAGGAAACGCTCTCACTTCCCAACACCCAATCATAATTATCATTAAATATTTATTGCAATGACAAATCTAAATGTGAATGATCAGTAATAAATTTGTTATAATTAATAATTGAATGGTGATAAATTTCAAATTGTTCGTTGTGTTTATTTGTATTCAATTATTTTTTTATTACTTTTTTTCCATTACGTTCTCACGGTATTTATATATGTCAATAAGTATACAGGGTGTGCCAGAGTCATTGCATTTACCTTTAAAGGGAATATCACAGTGAAATTGTGGAAAATCGTGTTTTTCTTTAAACATATAGTTTAAATATGTATTTTTTTGGAATTCATTTTCCCTTTAACTACGTTTTTCGAGATGTCATTTAGAGAATAGATTATCTACAATATACAAGAATATATATTTCTCATATAAGGTATATGAGAATTGCACTGTAATAAGTATATCTGAGTCATTTCCTTGAATTTATTCATAAAATTTGTTGTTCAATACCTTTTCAAGTTGAATGGCATAAATGATGAGGCGAATATAAAAATCCACCGTTTACAGATAATGAATAATTCTGATACACACTGTATACATGAGTTCAATGACTCATTACAAATGAACATCTGCAATTGTCAACTTTCACCCACGCTACAAGCTTCAGTCACACTGAATTATCATAAATTATTCATGCATCAATAAATTTAAATAAAGGAGGAAAAATAATGATAAACATAAATAATTATTATTGTATCATATCTTACCAGAAATAATTTGCATCCAACCGCATATATAAAATACCGTTGTGCTTTGACAAAAGAAAAATAGGAGCATTGCACAAATTGATGAGAGTGCAATTATTACTGCTATACCAACGAGAATTGTGCTGGCTTTAAATGGCACATTCGCTATCGTTGATAAATCGTCAAGTCTTCCAATACACTCTTCACGAACATCTCCTGAAACAAAAAAATCCACAACTGTAATTTATTTATTTCTTCTTTTCGTAAGCACGTTTTAAAATTATAATGAGGTTATACCGTTTGATGCAAAGCGACAACGTGACCAAAGTCCAAATCGACCTGGATTTTCATGTTCGATGTCAGCAAGCCATTCAGGAGTAACAAATGCTACAACTCCAATTATTGCATAACATATTGTAAATATTCCCCATAAAACACCAATTGCTTTTGAATTACGAATATAATTTGTTGCGTACATATGTGATGACTCAACATATTCAATTTTTGATCCCATTGTGATGATATTTTCTAATTTGTGATCACAAAAGACTAATTAATTTATCATGAAATATATAAATACTCATATGAAATATTTTTTGTTCTAATCATAATGAAAATTGGAAAAATGACAATGAACATTTTTATTTTACATTTGTAATGACAATGAAAACTATAGAAATGTTTTTGTTTTGTTCTCTGAATTCAGAATTGAAAAAGCCAATTTTTATAAAGTTTCATCTCATTGAATCGAAAAAAAAAAAATTGAATATAAATTTGTTGAATTATTGAATTGCTATAGAAATTATCATGTTCATCACACGTGAAGTTACAACACATTTCATGTTCCAATCTTGATTGTGACAAGAGTTATATTTATTCACTTTACACGGCTGGGCTAGCAAATATAATATTATATTGCACATTACTTACAACATCATCATAAAATATGTCTGCTATATTCATGTTAATATAATTACCTTATATTTGTAATCCAATAATTGATAATAAAAATATATATATATATGTATATATATTAATTAACTAAAACTGTGCAATATTCAACTTTTCATCTTCATGACCTGATATGAACGTCTGCCATTGCCTGTCAAGTATAAACTCGTTGAAATTAACCTCAGCACATTGTTACAAAATATTCACAAACTATATATATTTATCACTTTCTCAATCGAGGGGGTATTCTCATTGAGGGCTCCAGAAAGTAGGTGATTCTTATAAACTTTTTCTCTTGTACAAAAAGTAAATTGCAACTTGTCCCATGTGAAAATAATGAAATTTTAGCTATTACAGCACTGTAATTCTGACGATTAATTTTACTATTTATCTTTTGTATTGAATCAAAATGAAAGAAAAACCTTCTTTTTTCTTCCATAAAACTAAATGGTTTGTGTAGTTTTCAAACAAGTAAAATAATTTGAATGTAATAATTAGCGAGAAAATGTATAAATGTCAACTCGAAGAACAAAATGATTGTTGATTAAAGTTCTTGCATTTTGCAACTATATGAGAAAAAAATCGAAATTTATTATGGAGCCATCAAGTTTTATCAAATGCTATATAAATTTCAAATACTTATCGATTGAATCGCGTTTAAACCCAGTCAACTCATCAATGTTCATAATAACGCGTAAACATGTTCAAAAAAATTAACTGGCCAAAAACGCGTTCAAATTTGACTACAAACTTTAACAAACCCAAGGTTGACCAACGTTTCAACAAAAATCCCCCACATACTTATCATAGAAAATCATAAACAAATTAATAGAAAGCCTAAATTTCTTATTCATTTGAACATGAGAATACCCTCTTCAGAAAATATTAATGTCACAATTCCAACATACAATATGTTGTACACGTAACAAATAGTGTTACCACTTCAAGATGATTAAAAATCGCACCGAATTTCATTTACAGTCTTTCTATATATATATATATAATTTCGTGAGTACTTTGATAGATACGTGATGAATCACTTAAATACGTGTAGACTATTAGGGTTGTGCTCGTGAACAATCACTACTGACGTTTATTCTTCACAGACAGATGAAATTAACACACATCGGTACAAAAGAAGTCACTCAAGAAACGTAAAATGAAATCAAGATGGCGGCTAAGAATTACGGTTGAGCGAGAAAGATAGAGTGAGTTTAACTCATGCAGGTAAGTGAGGCCCCCGTAGAATGGGGTCTTGTAATGGCCTCAGGCCCCATCATATACCAGCTCTACCAGCAATACAAAACGCTTGAATGTGTGTATGTATGTTTATATGTGTTGACTATATATCTTTGCATATACATGAACTAAACGGTATGTGGTATGACAAGCACCTAATAAGAAAAGTAGGGGAAACCCCTTCACTCTTCATTGACATTACTCGCTGGAATATAACGTAAAATTCAGTATGGAATTGTTTATATCAAAGTAAAAGTCGTGTATAACTCGTGAGAAAATAGAAATCAGATATATTTTCTATTTTTCTAGAATAATTTATATGGATCTCGTTTTTTATCTTTTATACAATTGTCTTCATGATTTATTATAGTGTCGGACAAACTATACATAGTTGAATAAGAAATTGTTTTTTATGCAGGTGTTTTTGATTTTATTTATTAATTGCAAATTAACAAAAAGTAAATAAAATATTGGGACAATGTTTTGCAAAATATTTAAATTGAAAAAATTCTATTGTATGTAGGTTTTTTTTTTATATATATAGTATTATGTGTACATGTATATAGAATTGAGATAATTTAATTATATACATTCATACATACATATACACATATGTACATACATGTATATATATATATTATTTTTTTTTGTGTGTTGAAATTCACGCTCTGAATTCTGAGACGCATAATAGCACACGAGTTGCGCTCTGAGAATCAGAGTTTTATCTTGTACCATTATCTCTCTTCGTACTATGTAGTCTATGATAAATAAATTTGTTTATCGTTAATATGCTGATACAGGTGGAGAGTTAGCACATTGCAAATGTCGTAAGAGTTTTGTGATAATATAAACATATTCAAAACATCAATGGTTATAGAAATTGGACATCTTTTTAATTTGCATACATATGTAGTAAAAGATAGAAATACATCTTGACACTCTCTCTGTCGTATCGGCAAGTTAACACAAGATTGACAGTGCAGAGCCTGAGTATACTCAGTATTTCTCAGTATCAGATGAATACAGACAACGATATATTTATAGCAGCCTTATTTAGGACGCTATAGTTTATTCATCATAACTACTTTGCTTTGGATTTATCATTTTGCCTATTTGATTTCACCGCCAAATCAATGTAATCGCAGTAGTTGCGATCATTGATGTATGGTGTCGCACTTTCCTTGATGTGTGATTTCTCCATCTGGTGGAGCCGATTGCGTATTGCAATTTTATATTGCAAATATACTAACCGTGGGCTCAAAATAATTCTTAATAATTAATTGCAGTTATCAACTTTAATATAATTAGTTTTTAATTTAATTATGTTTATAGTAGCAGTTTTTTGATATGAGTCAAACAACTCTACGTTTTATTGAGATTTCTCGACAAAGACAACGGTTACACCGGATTTTTTTTTTCTTTAAACAGTAAGACATGTCAAATATTTGATAATATATTTTTTAATTTTTACTTCAATGTAAAACATGTTGTATCTTCTCATTTTGCACCAGATTAGGCTACTTCCAGTACAATTAAAACACAGTTCTAGAAGACTGAACACATTAATTTTATATAATAAATGTATGGTGAGGCATAATTTTTTTTGTTCTTAATCGTTGCGGTATCATTTACTCTGAAGTACATTTCAAATTCAACAGTTAAAGAAATATTGTACTTTCTTGGGCAACATCCGTGATTGGAAATGATTTTTTCACTTGCTTATTATATAGTCGTTGAATACATCCAGTGGGAATCCCACTCTACCCAGTTTTTCAACTACAGTTGTACAGCCTCAGATGGTAACAGTTACTGGGTGTGACCTTACCGACTGTAATAAGTACAGATACTACCTTCTGATATGAACTTTCGCTATAGCATTTACAAACATATTCAGTATATATTTGTTTGAATGTATAGATGTGTGTTTGTATACCATATTTCCATTCTATGCTCCAAACAGGCGAGTTCATTACAAAAACCACATTAATAATTGTATAAATATATAGTAATAATAATATTTATTTGTAGAGTTACTTTCAATAATTCAGGTAGTTGAATAAACCAATTGAAACGATGGATATGAATGATTTGCCGACAGATTTAAGAGATAGGTTATGTTATTTGGTTGAGAAACAAGACTGGAATAATTTCATCAACAATTTACAACCAAAAAATTTTCTTAAAGATGAATCCGAGTAAGTTGATTTATTAACAAAAATACAGATTTTAATATTTAATTTAGGATGACACGAAATCCTGACAAAATTCCACTTACACATATTTATCTTCTGATTCTTTTCCTTGTTTTATTTTTTGCAGTAATGTAGTGGATAGAAAAGTGGTTGCGAAATTGGCAGAGATCTTGACGAGGCCAGAACTGAATTTGCCATGCAATGTGACAATAATAATAATTAAATGCCTTACAAATGCTTGCATATCACGTGATGATATTAAGAGCAAAGGCAGTTATATGCACGAAGCAATTGATATGATGGAATTAAATCCTCAACTTGAATTAAATTATTGCAACAAAATTTATGATTCATTGTCAATGCATAGTATTAATGATTTGGATGATGTATTATTGAAGGAACGGTTGAGACAATATCCATCGATGAAATTTCCCTATGACGGTGTTGTTCAATGGATAATTGATCAGTTAAATTTCATCAATGATTCTAATGACATTTCGACTGAACAATGGGATATTATGAGACTATGTTTCGCATTTCTATGCAATATTGCTGCTGTTATTGATCAAGATTTACCTGAAAGTATTTATAATCCAAAATTACAGAAAATTGTGATGTAAGTTGGTTATAAAAATAATGAAAAAAATTAACAGTATGAAAAGATATTTTTCACACTAATTTTTATTTTTTTTTTTCAGAAAATTATTCGCAGTAGATTTTGATACACCACAAAAAATAACATTATTGCGCGGTATTTGTTGCTTCATTCACAATATTATGAATATTGTTGATGAATATTTTATGCCCGATGATTTAGTGGACGTTACACATGGATTATTAAAAGCAGATCAATTAGAGATAAATATAGCGCAAGATATTTTATTATTATTGATGAATACACCGGAATTTGTACACGATACATATGACATATTACCGACTGAGATTAAATTATATTCGCTTGAAGTGTTTTATCAAAATTTAAAGTATACAGTTTATCATCCAGCCGATGATTATGATATTTTTTTTCCATCGGATGATACCATTGAATTTTTTGCACATCGTTTCAAGCAAAAAAGCGATTTGATTTTGAAAACAGTTGATACTTATGTTAATCATATGGAACCAGTTGAAGTCACTATTCTTCTTGATATATTGGGTGTATTGACATCCACCAAACATACTGACTCGATGATATTGAAAAATGATTCGAGTTTACTCATTAACACAGTCTGTAAGTTTTTTTTTTCTACGTTCCTATTTTTATTTCTCCATATCCAAAGTAGTAATGGTTTTGAAAAACTCACTATCCATTACATTTACTTTTAAATATTACTTTTCATCCAGACTTTCATGTTTAAATTTTTCCAGATTTATTAAAAGCTTTGCATATGACGGGTAAAACTAATGCTAATTGTTTCACACCGGTACAAAAGTTGAGTGAAATTGTACCATCAAATACACAAGATAAAAGTGAAGCTGCTACGACTGATAAAAATATCCAAGAACATCCGGCATATGGATTCAAAGCTTCGCTTATTCGATTGATTGGAAACCTTGTTTTCAAAAATAAACGAAATCAAGACACGGTATGAGAAAACAATCGATATTTCATTAATCATTCAATTGTTTTCATAGATTTGTGTGGGTTGCTGCATAAAATCTGAATTCTATTCATCGAAAATCATCGAACATTTATTGTTTCAGGTGCGAGATATTGATGGGATCCCTCTGTTGCTGGATTGCTGCAATATTGACGCTAGAAATCCACGTATCCTTTTAAAAATTTCAAAATTTATTTGTATGAACAAAAAAAGTGCAATAATATTTATTCATCCATTTTTAATTCTTATCAATGCGGAAAATGGTTTACAATTTGTTTTCCTTACATATTCAATTATATACCATAGTGATCGTACAATGGACAATATTGGCAATAAGAAATCTCTGTGAAGGGAATAAAGAAATTCAAGAAATAATTCACAGTAGTCGAAAACTAAAATATGTCGACACTGAAATAGTGAGAGAATTTGGTGTAAAGTTGAACGAAGATGGCGATGGAAATGTAATTGGTGTTGTGCCATTACCAGCAAATTCATAATCATTACTGAATAAACACAAAAATTTATTGCTTTGTACTCTTAATTTAAAAAAAATTATTATTCTACGTATCATTCCATATTTTTCTTTTTACATGTTTCTCAAATAATTTTTCACGACGAATCTCTGTAATACTTTTATTTAGAATGTGCTTGAGATCAAAAACAAATAAACAAAAATACTCGTTGTAATTATTTATCATCCGAGTAAGAAATTTTTTCCAAATTGAAAGTTCATTCAATTGTCGTTAGATGGATGAAGGAGAATGATGGAATAAAACAATATAGTACTTAGTCGATCTCTTTGATGTCTGTTATAATACAAGCATTGAGTCAAGTACCTGGATGGATTCGTGGGCAAAGTACCTGATCTAATTTTAAGGCAGTTATCATTGCTTTTAATCACACACGGAATCTTTCAACATAATTCGCTTTCATAATTGATTTGCATTTTTATGATGGGTCTCCTTTCCTCTTAATCAATATTCGAATAAATACCAATACTCTCTGAAGAAATTGGGAATATTTTTATCTTTAGTTGCTCTAATGTTTCACAGACAGTTAGTTCATACACGAAGTCAACCTACATGTACTATCTTTGTGGCGAAAATTTTACGAGATCATTTCAATATATATAATAAAATAAATATTCATTAAAAAATAGTTCATGACATATTTTATGCTTTTTCATTGTCTTTACTGCACCGTACACATATAGTAGAATATACAGATTGAGATGTACTCAATGTATCATATACTGTATATTATACAGAGATGAAATTTTTTTGTTCTGTATTTTTATTGGTAGTTTGTATTACCTGGCAGATGTTTGCCACTTACAATGGACCTTTTCTTAAAAGGGCTACAACCAAAACTAGCCTGTTACATCCTAATACCTTATTGTTGCCATTTATACAAAATACAATAGAATTGGAGGGTTGTCTCTACGTCGTTCTCTCTTTCTGTGCTTCAGTTATTTCACTTCTCATCATTATACTTGAAAGTTGAAAGAGCGAGAGCCACTCAAGTATCATCGTTTGCCGCTGAAAAAGTATAGTTTTTCATATCATATTTCTAGAGTGTTATTCTTCGCATTTGGTGACAATAAAGCAACAAGTAAGAATAACAAAAATGTTTGTGAATGAAAAATAATATGTATTTCCGCAAAATTGAACAAATATTTGTGGAAATCAGTTATTTATTGTATTTTACGTTTAAATAAATACAGCAGTGAATAAAATACCTGATATAAAAAATGAATCAATACTACACCCACCTTTGAAAAACCATTAATGTTGCTCCAAAAAAGATTTGTTGATATCAATAAATGATTATTATTTAGCATGACTTAAATGAATAATACATTTATATTAAATTAATCAAATCTTCGTGGAGTTTTTAGGCCAACGAATTTATCTGCTGTTAGAACAGATAAATTTTACACAGGCATAGTTAAGAAGTCCTAATTAATGGCTACGTAAAAGCTTCACCCACAGTAGAAGCCTCTAAATAATATCCAGTTGTTCCAGTTTATGTTGCACTTAGGTAGAAATAGGCACGTTCAATTGTAAACAAAGTATCTCAGATTGAATAATATATTACAACGAGTAAACTATTCTGCGATTTTTGTTTATACAATCTTTGATACAATTACAAGTCTGAAAATGTATTCTAATTAATACAGGTTATGTAAGTACATTTTAATTAATTTATAAATTATCCATCATTGTATTTCATGTATCAATAATATAATATGAATTAATAAAATTAACAAACTACTTTATATAGGCATACATTACTGTCTGTCGATTAAACAAATTGCATAATTCGTATTTATCCATTGCACTGTTGTTGAGAATACAAAATTAATTTATATACGATTAGAACAGTGTACGTTAAAGTTTAAGCTTGTCAATAGTTTTTTCTTTGTTGTTGTTTTTTCGTTGAAAATGGACAAAATTAAATGAGATATTTCCGTGAGATTATCCTGAATCATCACATTAATATGATGATTTTATTACTCACAGTTTTATTCAACTTTATGATTGGCATTGGTATATATGAATAGAGCAACCATAAAACTAATAATGTCTCATTAGATATAGCCGGTGTATATATATATACAGAACATATTTGTGCGTGTCACGTCATAAGTAATCATATATAATCGAAATCTACAGTGGGTTATAAACATACACAGTCCAACGATTCACACGTACCTCATACGTGAGTACACTGCAAATTTATGTGTGTTACTAAATGTGTATACAGTTCTCTATCTAAAACATTGTAAACATTTTTTATACATTTCCAACTGTGTAACATTATTTATGTTTTATATGGAAAATATTATACACATGTGAATGTATAAAAAGTGTCTAAAATAATTTTAATATGAAAAAATTTTCTTCATTTCAAGCAAATTTAAATTTGAAATTATGTAAGGATATTTTCAAGAGTTCAAATTGCTTAGAATTCATTTGAAATATATATATATAATCCATAATTTGTTCTATAATTTAACCACTTTATAAATCATTTAATAAATTTCTTTAATATATTTTTTATTAAAATCATCATAATCAATATTTTCACTGTATAAAACTCAAGTATATACCTATATTTAAAATTCACTGTGAGAAAAATTGATTTATATCTAATAATATATGTTTATGACAAATAAATTATTTGTAATTAATTAAAAAAATTTTATTTCACATACACTTTTGTTTCAATTTTTATAATAAATATTTCTTCATGCACATATTTCAACTCATCCATTTGTCATTCACTCTATTTAATTAGTAAAAAAAAAAATTACATTGTTCAATGAGTTCCGGTGAATCACGTCAGCATTCATAACATTTTAAATATTCTTTCAATCACATTATAATATATATGTATATATATATTTCTATACGAATATGTGCTTGCATGTGCATGTGTTATTTTACATCTGCGTTGCTGTGCAACGAGACACAATTCCTGTTATTTGTTCAGACAATTGAAATAAAAAAAAAAGAAGAAATATAGATGAGGGAAATGGAAATACATAGGTGCATACAAAACACACATATACAATTCATATATATATATATATATATGAATATAAAAAATTTTTTGAATGAAATAAATATGAAAGTCAACGATAAACAAATGAATGCAATTAGATAATATAAACAATTTTTCATTTATTCATTATAATTATTTTTAAAATATTTAATGTGAAAATAAATAAATAAAATAAAATTGTCGACATATGGTCTTGAATTTAAATCGACTATAATTTTCCATAATTTCATTTACCCTATTATTATACATTTATCCCCACATATATATATATATATATATATATATATATATATATATATATATATATATATATATATATATATTACTTTCTATATATATTAAACGATAAATCTCTCTGTATTTTATTTCTAAAAAGAATTTAGGGAGCAGCAGTATAACAGCAGTAATAACAACAGGAACTACAATATCTCCATTATCACCATTATATTATTATTATTAATATTATTATCGTTATAATCATTATTAAATAGTGAATAAAAATAATTTCGTTGATTTTGTGAATTGGAAAAAGTTTTTTTCACATTATTCTTCAATTTTCTCTCACTTCATCTGAAAAAAAAAAAAAAAACAAACTCGACTACATTATATTCTCACAATTACACTACGATAATAAATGTTGTGTAATAAAAAATTTTGGTGATAAAAAAAAATAAATAAATAACTTAACACAATCATAAATATAAAATATACAATACATGTTTATATATATATGGGTAGATGTATATAAAAATAAAAATTATATACAAAAAAACAAAAATTGATGTTATTTATTTCGTGCAATCAAATATAATATATATATATACTTTTATATTGTTTTCAATATACCACATATGAATATTTATATACTTATATATATATATATATATTATATTTGATAATCATATATTGATAGGCACTTTTCTTCTTTCAACCCGAAGCAAAAATGAATCACTAGAAATGATAGCAATCGAATTTGCACGAGCATATCACTCATCCGTTGGCGTTGGGTGATTACGCGCACGAGTTCCTCGCCGTAACTCTTGTAAATATACATACATACATACATACATACATATATATATATATTTATGTACATAAAACCCCCTGCGGGACATACACAATCATTCACATATCCATATCATAATATATATATATATGCATATTATATTTAATATATCAAAACAATTATTCAACCCTTTGACCAACACCTTGAAAAAAATAAAAAAAAAAAAAGGAAATTATCACGAATAAAAAAAAATGAAAAAAATTACACCAAGAATATTTTTTTCTGTTGTTATTTTTTATTGAAGGTGAACGAAAAAAAAAAAAAAAAAAAAAAATATCCCAAATTTTAGGGTGCAGAAACAATATAAAAATGAAGTGAGGGTGGGGGGGGGGGGGGGAGAAATTTGTAAAGAGACGATTGTGAGAGAGAATGAGGAAGAGAATGATGGCGAAGAGGTCGAGGAAGAGGAAAAAAAAAAAAATAAACAAATAAAAAAAAAAAAAAGAATTAAAAGAAATAGAGTGAACAAGAAAGAGCGAGTATAAGCGAGATAGAGAGACAGTGAGAGAGAGAGAGAATGATGGAGAGGGCGAAGTATAGTTATATATATATATATATATATATATATAGGTAAAGTGATGTTGGTGGCTGTTGGGACCTGATCCCAAAGGTGGAAGCCGCCAGTTGGCCGCGCGCTGCCAGTCCATCGTGAAGTCTCCAGTCGTTCAAACGCGTGCTATATTTTACCATTCGCTTATATATATATATATATATATATATATGTATTCAAAACGATCTTGTCGTGCCGCCCGTTGAAATCACCCATGTGTAGTATATTAAACGTGAGTGTTAACAATTAAAGCACAAAATAATAATTCGAATTATTTGAATCAACAAAATTAAATTAATATTGAATAATTGAGATAAATTATATTATTCATTGTTGAAAATAATAATTAATTATTGGCACTGTTGTTTGTTTTGTTTTTTTTTTTTTTTAGTTGCATCTTTGTATCAGTTAAAGATAGTGTTGAATTTTTAAATTAATTATTTTTCTCTAGCAGTTGAATTTGTTAAAAAAAAATTCGAATTTTTGATTTTTTTTTTTTTTTTTTTGAATAAAATATTTTTAATATAAATGTTTGTGAATTGAATAGACACAATATAAGTGTGTGTTTGTGTGTGGGTGTGAGTGGTTATTGGTTGGATATAAAAAAATAAAATAATGATGAGAATAATTTATAGAAAGAAATATTTTTTTTTATATATTTATTTGTACTTATTAACGTGATCACGTGTACATTTGTATATCACTATTAACTCTCTATACAATTATAATATGGAAAATTAATTTATTAATTTAATAATTATATTACTTATATTATTTATCTTTTTTTCTTTTTTTTTATTTATTTGTTTAATTGTGCGTGGTGTTTTCTTTTTCTTTTTTCTTTTGATTCATAAAATTAATATTTAATCGTGTGATAAAGTAATTAAATATTACAACTGTATTGAAAATATTGTTTATAATCAGCCTGAAAAAATAATTGTTTGATGAAATCATTAATTAAGAGTGATTGTGATGTAAGAGATGCGTCGCGGTGACATCGCGGTAATCGCGATTGCCCTAACAGTTATTGGGCTTGTACAAGTTCCACATCAATCCAGGTGAGAATAAAATTGTATTATTAAATAATTTTTAAATTTATTATTTAGATATTGATTTTTAGAAAGAATTTTATATATGTTTAAATATTAATTTGGAATTTAGAAAAAATTTATCTATGAAAATATTTAATAATAATATATTTAAATCAAAATTAAATCAAATTTCAACAATATTATATATATATATATGAGTAAATTAATTTTTTTATTAAACCAAATGGAGATTGAAATTAGTGATCTTTTTGTTAAGTTGCCAAAATTTTATTAAACATGTGGAAATAGTGAAAAAAAAAATTAGTTTTTGCGAATTTGTTATTGTGGTATTTCTCCTTGGTGGGTTTATAAATAAAAAACAAAAAGGAAATTATTCAATTGTTCAATAATTTAATTAATTAATTAATTAATTATATTGATATTGAATTGTTTTTTATTTTATTCGTAGGCCATTGCACTGATGATATACTTGATTAATATATAAAAAAAACCTGCAACAAATTGTATTGCGTTAATAATAACTTTCCGGTTTTAAATAGATTCAGCAATTTACTATACAAATGAGAAATTTTAATGGTGAATAATTTATAGCTGTGTGTGTGTGTGTGTGTGTGTTTTATGGAAAAATAGTGAGAATTTTTATATTCTACGTTATTTAATATTAAAAAAATAAATATGTTTATAAATTTGAAAACACTAAATTATTATGACTATTTATTGAATTATAATTATTGCAATATGAGAAAAAGTTCCAAAATGAAAGTCTTACATTTATATTCACAGTTTATCAATGTCCCAATTTCATTGTTTTTTTTTTTTTCAATTAAAAATGAACTATACAATTAATTTATAAATACTCAACTGCTAATCAATAATTATTTTTTTTCACTTTATTATCATATATAAATTGACAATAATAATTATAAAATAATAAATGACTCAATGTTTCCTATAACTTATTCTATTTCTTTTTACTCCAAAAAAAACAAATGATTGTTTGTAAAATTTGATCACAACTCCATTTTTATTACAATAAATCAAACAATTTTTCAGTAATTCTGCTGAAAAGTTATCTTTTAAATATTGCATATATAATTAATAAATTTCCATCGTTTTAAAATTGAAATAGTTGTCATCGATAGTACACAAAAAAAAGAAACAATTATAGTTTCTTTTGTATTCTAATTTCTATATTTGACTCTGTGTAAAATTAAATATAATAGCATTTGTCATGAAGTATATAAATTAGTGATACACCCAAGAGCTTGAAAAGAATTATAAGAATACTATATATGAATGATTATATTATTGATACATGAAGAATAATCTCATAAGCATATAGGTGAATATTGAATATTAAATTTTGGCCAGGGGAGTGACAAATAAAAATAATATACAATGATATATCAAAAATATTGAATGAATTATTACACAATGTTGAAACAAATAAAATTTGCTGATTGGTATATAAATACTAAATATATACAACACAGAAAAAAAATTGATTCATACAAATACCAATTATATCATTTTTGAATTAAGTATTTTACACAGGAGAAGTGAACATCTAAAGATTTCATTTGTGATAATAATTATTTTAATAAACATTACATCATGAAATAGTTGTGAATAATAATCACTTCTCATGATGTAATAATAATAATTATTATAATAATAATAATACATTGTTAGTAGTCAAGAAGGTAAATTAAAGATAATACAGAAAAATTGCGAAAGAATTAACTAATGAAGATGAACTTATAACTTATTTATTTAAAAGCAAAAGGTTTGCTTTTTTTTTTTTTTTCGAGATATGATTGCCACGTTTTTCATATTAATTAATAATTGATTGATTGATTGATTTATTAAATGATGAAATAAACTTTTCATGAAGGAAATTCCTTACGTTTCCAATACCAAATGTATATAAAAATTCACAGAAAAGAGAAATTTAGCAATCGTTATTATAATGTTTATAAATAAAATTATAATTTTCATTGTATTATATCCCATGTCACAGTAATATTTAAAATACTTGTATCATATTTTTTACTCAACTATTTTATTTCTCAAACTATATAACAAATTAAACTTCACTAAACTATCAAAACTAATGTGATTATCTCTGATAGTGTTTAAATATAATAATATTCTATATTGTGTCATAATCATAATCACTTAATCACAATTAATTTTATTTTGATCAAGAACATTATTTAATTACAAGACAAAATAATAAAATATTTTGATATTTTAAATGAAAAAAAAGAAAAAAAAAATTCCTTGATATCTCACTTCTCTAATCTTTTCTAAATATTAAAATTATCTTGCTGTCATATCAATAAAAATCAAAATACAATAACAAACAATAAATACATGATAAATAAAAAAAAATAATATCCATAAATAATTTACTAAAATTTATATAACAACATACTGTATTTATACATATTTATTGACAACTGAACGCGCGCATTGCATTGAATATTTTTTTTTTTATATCAACCACCAATTTATGACTGAACATTTACAAAAGCGCTCGCATCATTATCTTGAAGGGATGTAAATCGAAGCGAGACAGAGATTGAAATAATTCTATATGTTAAAATAAAGTAGAGAGAAAAAGATACCAGAATAACTATATATATAAAAAGAAAACAGTGGATAAAAAAAAATAGACAATATATGTATACATGTTGAATCTGGCAATTAGGTACATTCGTATATATATATATATGGGCAACCGCGTCTTTGTGACGGTACCATTTGGGGGACCACCTCGCTCGACATCTCGTTTCGATCGCGCATCATGGACCTTCTTCTTCTTCTCTCACTTAATTCCATTCGTTTCTTTACTCTTTCTCATTCTTCCTTTTCTCTCTCCTTACATACATTTTTATATTTAATTTTTTCTTTTGCATCATTGCTCTCACTCTTTCTTATTCTATTATCCTTTCTGTCTACTATACTTTATTTATACATACATATATATATATATAAGTGACATTTCACCGCAGAAATTGGAGATCGAATGGTTTGATATCGGCCACTGTGTATTTATATGAGTGTGTGTATAAAATCCTCTCTATATCGCAATGTAATCGTATATATATATATATGTGCTCGATATCCTCTTTATTATTATAAAAGTGAAAAAATTTGTAACAATATAGTAATATTAATATTTGAATATTTTATATAAAAAAAAAAAAAACAATTTTTTTTTTGATTTCAATATAAAATTTTTTATGATTTAAAAAACAATGGAAAGAATAGTTATATATAAATGTATATTTATTATTAATTCGTTGTTGATTTGTTATTTTAATTGTCAATTTGTAACTTTAGATTGAAAATTAATTTGAATAATTATTTAATTAGGGAAAAATATGATGATGATGATGATGATATTATATTGGAAATAAAAAAGAAAAGGAAAAAAAAAAAAAACAAATTATCAGAATTATTGAATGATCGATCGCTAGTGCGTATATGCAGATAATCATCATGTCGATGAGAGAGTATTTTCACATTTGAATGTATATGTTGTATGTGTGTATATTACTTGGGAGGTATAAATTTCTGACCATATATTCATGTGTATAATAAACCAATCGTTTCATATTCGAGGTCGATTTAATTATTAAATCACTCGTATCAAGGTCACGCTATATATAATACAGTTGATACATCGACGAGAACATGTTATTTCAACTCGTGAGATATAATATGATCTAAGAAATATATATTTTTTTATTATGAGTAATTCTTTTTTTTTTTTATAGCTTAATTAACCTTTCTTTAAAACAATGCAAAGATTTTTTGTTTTGATTTTAAATGATTGCTATATTTTGATTTTATTTATTATTACTTTTTTCCCACAATATATTATATAAATAAATATTTAATAATATAAAGGGGATGATATGGATTGTCTCAAGTGAATGCATGTGTTACGTTTATTTGTTTTTATCATTCATTTAATAATGTTGAATTAATTATAATGGTAACAGCACCACGATAAAAATATAAAATAAAAATCATTCCAATTCGTAATAATGATAATAATAATTCTCCTATGATATATTTACATTTGGCAATGATTAATAATCTTGTTCCCTATTGTATTGACACTTAGTAGCTTAATATTACACATGTTGTAACACCTGTTTTCTATTAGAGTTTTGATATCATCAATAAACATTGACAAGTTCCAATCATGATATTAAATTTTCATTAACAAGACTCTATTAGTAAAATAAAGTCATGAAAATAATGTTTGTTACATGAACAATGTAATTATAGTTAATCTAATAGTTTTTTTTTTTCATGACGGATTTATTCTTATTGTATTTTCATTTATTTTCATCTGTCATATTTAATACGTAATATATTAATACCAAAGTTGTCGAGCGAGAACAAACATGAACAGTAAAAATTCAATTTAATTTGTTTATTGATGATGATTTTTTTGCTTTATTTATTTCTTCACTATAAATAAGTCAGTCCATTCAATCGTTCCTAAACATATATATTTTTTGTATATATATAGATGTATATAAACTTGTATATCAATGTGTTGGTATATGTGACGTGTCATCTGAGTGATACTGGATCTGATTTCACGGCCTGAGGCTGAGAGTGAGTACATACACTTGATCCTGTCGTTGTTGTCGCCATTCCCTCTTCTTATGCATACTTCCTTGCTTCGCAACTTGTTGCACATATATTTATGTATATATTTTATACATAGAGCGCAACTTGCAATCTTACATGATCTGTGTTGACTTACAAATTTCTCAATCGTCACTCAATCAACGATAAAACCTATTGGAAAACATTTATGTTGAAATAAACAAGAAAACAATTATTTAAAATATTTATTTATTTGATATTGTTATATGAAATTAAGTTGTTATGAATTCACTATACCAATAATAATTATTAAAAATAATCAATAAATTCTAATTTTTCTACATGATATTAACTCTAACCAAATAATATCATATAGTTGACACATATCATTGAAACCCTGATGAAAAAATTGTAAATATTGAAGTTGTTATTTATCAGTACAACTAGATAAATAATTTTCTCCATGTACATTATCAACAAGTATCACTTAAATAGCCCCATGTACAAGATACCATTGTTAAATATCACACAAACGTTTATGTTAACATGCGATAAAAGATACCTTTATTGATTGTTCAATTATTGAAATGTACATTTAGTTTCAATGCATGGTGTTTACACCCACGTAAACAAATCTCCAAACCAGAAGTACTGATCTTGTACACTGAGGGGTTACTTGAACTCAACATTTAATTGTACAAGAGTCACACATAATATTTAGGAGGAAAATCTTTACATAACATACCATCAATCATCTAGCGAGGCTCCTTGTCATCAAACAACAGGTCCATCTGTAATCTGTCACAAAGGCTTTTGAAAATGCACCGCCTTAATACATACATACCTGTATATCTATACATTTTATATTCTACAAATTTATATACACTAAAAAAAAAAAATCCCTATTATATGGTCACACGTTGGCTGAAACATAAAAAAAAAAAAAGACTCAGATAAACTCAGATATATATTTGTATTTGTATAAGTATGTTCCTTTTTCTGAAAAAAAAAAAATTTTTCTAAGTCACATATAAATATATATTACCTATATATTTTATACGTTTTCTGTGAACTCTATTACTCGCCGCAAAGATGAAACAGAAATCAAAGAGCAAAAAATATAAAATAAATCACATGTTCACTGTGACCAGAGAAAAAAAAAGAATACAACGATATTTCTCGCTCTCGATGTTCGTTTTTTTTTCTTTTTTTCTTTCTTTCTCTTCTTACCATGGCAATTTAATTTTTCAGCAAAGGGGAAATTATATATATATATATATTCCTGGTGTGGATGTGTGTCGTTCACAAGGGACTACCGGTCGAAATGAAGATCCTGGGCCCTCCCGCAGTGCAAATCGTCTCAGCCCGTTAGCCGTTTTAGTGTAGTATATTGGTATGATGGGCGGTGCAGTATTGGTTGTAATATACCCTACAAGAAAAAAAAAAACAGCTTCGCTGTAGAAATTAGCGCCGACTACAAGCCCGCAGTGTCTCTTCAGTTCAGAATTTATATCATATATTAAATGTGATCTTCATAGAAAGATAATTGAATTATTTATGTTTAGATTATATCATTTATATATATATATTTGTGGAGATATTTCAACTGAACATAATTCATTTAATATATGATTAATTAATCCCAGAATCATTGATGAGATATTGAGAATCTATTTCTTCTTCTAATATTGTTCACAGTCCAATGCATATTCTCAGGAGCCCAATTAATTACCATATATATATTTATATATATTTATCTTTGAAAATATATAGTCATTCACTAAATTGTAAGTCATCTGGAAGAGATATGGATTTTTTGTCGTGGTAATTGTTACCTCGTCTGGAAGTAAATATTTAATGTACTGGTAAAGCACTGATGTGAAAACATTCTGATATAAAGTTATAATTCAATAGTATCTTTTCTTGTAACGGAAAACGGCTATATATATATATACGTACTCTTCATCTGGAAAGTAGAAAAGGATCACTCGCTTGAATATTGTGTAGAAGCGATGAGGTTTATATCCTGTAAGATGAAACGGCAACAACAACTTCTTGACTAATATCGACATATATTATTATTATTTCCTCATACCTGTGGTGATCATAATTATTATGGTAATGTGATGATAAATTGAAAATACTCAAAATTGTTTCCAGCTGATATGAATTATTTTTGCTCGAGCTATAAGTCAACAAAGAAATCGATGAGATCTATATTTTGGGTTGAAAGCCAAGGGAAGTATTGGTCCGATGTATCTGGAAATTTTTTCAAGCAAATTAGATGTAGATATAGAGTTATGGGTTTTCGAGTTGTTAATGATGCGATGAGAATCGTAATTTGTTGAGGATATTTTTCAAATTAAAAATTTTATATGATAGCCTATTTCAAAACTCTTGGGAACTTTTCACCATCTTCATCGAATTTATAATTCATATTATTAAGAGTTCGAGAAAGAGGTGTATCAGTTATGTTACTGAATGTAAAGAGTTGTTTAGTGGTAGATTAGAATTTGCAGTGCAAAACAGGTAGCTATGAAGTTTTGATGTATAATATTCTATAGATAAATAATTGGCGCGATGAATTACCGCGCCTCTTACTAATAGTGGCGGTATGACGAAAAGCAGATTTATGAATGTACGGGGCAACTCACAGTTGTTTAACGCCAAGTTACACATACTTACGTTCATTAGTGGGTTGTATACAAAAAAAGCGAATGTCTCCGATCAAATAACTGATGAAATAATAAAGCCTACATCAATTATTAACTTCAGAATTTGCCTGTAAAATCAAGAGTCGAATAAGATTTTTAACTGACGCTCTATTATTAGTGTAAGCACGTCTAATTGTTTTATAATTTCCACATTAAACACCTGCGTCCATGATTATCGGTGTCACTTGTAAGATTTATTTGAACAAATAATATGTGTACGTCTGTCCCCGGAAGGGGCTCGCTTTGGCGGTTGAGGGTTGAACACGGATCCTTATCCCGATGGAATTTCGGATCGTTTGTGACCAAAATGTGCCTCTCAGATTGAAAACAAAACATCAGAGTTATATTCGTTCAATATTTGGAGTCTAAGTTATGGTATTCTAAGAAAATTAAAGTTAATATAGTAGCTAATGTTAAAAACGTATATTGTTTCCCATCTTAAACGTAGCACATTCAGAAAAATCTTAATCCTCATCAAACTATGGTCTTTTAGCGAAATTTGATAATCTTTGAGATATACACTTAAGCTATATACTACATAAAAATAATTCGGTGGAAGAATGTAATATAAATTATCTCTAATGCATACCGAGAAGAGATACATTTACCCGGGGGATTGATTGGAACCAACGATAACCTTCTCTAAAATCTATTCAACCGCTTTAGCCATCTAAACTATTCAGGTATTTGTCTCATCAATGTATTGCACAGAAATATATTACATATGGTTTCTGAACGTTAATAATTAGCTTAACACATACACCTCTCACTATTAAATCCTTCTTCGATCATTATTACAGCATTACACAAATTAAAAATTAATTGCGGAATTAAAGTATCGCTATATAAATTGAGGTTATAATCAATTAATCTTATAAGCAGGTTATGTTCCGTGAGATTTTTTTTTAGTGGCAACAACATTACTTGGTTCACGAATAACCGTAGCATCAACAAAGTATTTTTGTCATTACTTTTAATACCAGGAATCTTTTCGTTTCCATTCCAAATCAACACAGAGAAGTAAAATCATCACGCCTGAGAGAATTTACGCGTTCACAGAATTGCCAAAGCAGCGAAAATAACAATTGTTTCTCTCATCTCTTTTATCGTGCCGCTGAATGCGAAAATCCCTATGCCACTTAATGACAATACCAAAGGCGAAACATAACCCCTTTTGCGTATATATTCTCCTCTCAATTTGATTTTGACATAACAATAACTATCAAGGTCTCTTAAGTCACTGATCTCGAATTTAAACATAAAATCTCAAAATTCTCAAATACACAATTTAATTATCATATATATCAAGAATTCATTACCAGTTTGTCATTTCAAATCTCTTTGAAATGTCGACAATACTGTGATGCAGAGGGTGAAGGAGAAAAAAAAAAGAAATTGAACATAAAAAATACTATTATTGATTTGACTATTTCAAAATTGATTTCACTATTTCAAAATACCTAAAGAACGGAATAATCTTGAGATGAATGTGTTGTAAAAAATCTTGGTTGGTGGAAAAAAAGAGAATGAGATAGAATGAGTGAAAGGGCGGGAGGGAGGGAGGGGGGTAGAAAAAAAAGGTTATTCGCCGAAGATCCAATTAAAATAACCAACGGTCAGGAAAGTTGGGAGGGAGATGGAGAGAGAGCGCGGCAAGGTTGAAAAATATAACGTGGTGGTGTACGTGAGGCGGTGGAAGGGAGAAAGACGCGATGTGAAAGGTATCGGGTATAGAGAGACAAAAGGGCAATGCGAAGGGCGACGCTAAATAAAAGACTCTCTCTTACTCTTTTCTCTTTCTGTCTTTATCCCTCTCTCTATAAGTTTACAAAACCTAACAAGAGACACAAAGCGCCATTAAAATTTTTTCAAGTGTGCCATGTATTTCTTCACTCTTTCTCCTTACTTTAAGCATTTCCTATACCGACTCTGTTTAATAGAATGAAGATAGCAACATATATATATATATTTTATACCAATATATATGTATATAACGGGTATATAATGTGAAAGTATATAGAATATGAAAGCGTATGAAGAAATGAACAAATAAATATAAAATGTTTGGTACTTTTTTTTTTTTTCTTTGCACATTTGTTGCATCCAATGATTCAAATTGATTGAATGGGGGAGGGTGGAAGAAAGAGAAATAAATCAGAATATAGGGAGGGTAGAGAATCAAAAGAAGCAAAGAATGTGCATTTTTTACATTCTCGTATTTATTTATATGTATTTAGATATATTCTTTCAGATTGAAGAAAAAGGAACCTCGATTTTCTCAATGCAATATATATATATATATCTAAATTATATTAATGAATATACTGATAAATATATATCTCAGGATATAGTTTAATTATATATTTAGCAAATGTATATTGGAAATATATTCAAGCATATATCTATTATTCTTTTTCGTGCGAAATCATTGGGCCAAAAAATATTTATATTCATTGATAATTTGTTTGATTACAATTTTTGTATGTTTGGAAAATATTTGTCACACGACTTCTCATCCCTACTCTCTCACCATTACCCATTTTTTTCATCATCTCCCTAACATTTTTCTTATCTTTCACATTGTGAGTGGACATATTCTCATAAAACTGGTTTTCTCCCGATTTATCTCTCGGTTCGCGAGCCGAGCTCTATGAAGATAAAGAAAATATATATATATTTTTCATATACAAAGTTTAGAAAGGTATATATTTATATGCCCGATATATATTCCCTAAGAATTCATTAACAATGAGTATAAATAAAAAATTACAAGAATAAAAATATAAAATATTGATGAGAAAACATGAAAAAGATATGTAAATATATATAAACAAAATCATATTAATTAAATAAATAGAAGAAGATAGTATTTATCTATTGGAGTGTTTATTTTCACATACTCGTGTACGGTATTATATAGATATAATAAAAGTAATTAATTAAATTAATTTTGACAATAAATAAAGAATAGAAATTTTTTTAATTTTAAGTCACAGTGCGGAAATTGTATTTATCAGATTAGTATTTATCAAAATAACCTCGGGCATTCTTTAATAACTCATCTGCACAGTTGTAATAGGCTAAATTACACAGAATCACATGAGCTTTTCAACGTATCTTTCAATGTTTTCGGAATATTCATTTCCAACCCTTGTAAGATGTGTTTGAAGTTCAAATAAAATTTCCACTGAATTTTTGGTACAGTATCTCTTTTACTTTTTTTTTTTACAACAATTTCTTCAGTATTATCTAATGTTTATAATCTATCATAATAATAAAATTCAATTTTACCTACGAATGTTTATTTCTCATTGATTCCTAGAATTTGTTTATATATTTTATTTACTATTATAATATTTATACTACCGTGTACAGTAATTACCGTGCAACATCTTTGATTTTGCTGATTTTGAGGTTACTCGTTCATCACATTATACTGTACATGAATACATGAGAATAGTCTCAGTCTTTATCTATATAACATGTAATATAAATATTTTTGCTCAACACGTTCATTGATGTGTGTTGATGCAAGTGTATGTGTATCTTTATAAAATGTCTTTTTTCTATAACCGGAAGACAACTGGATCATGTAATCAATACATGATAAAGGTGGTGATTTTTTTTTTTTTTCACTATTATAACATGCACATTATGTATATATATGCACATATATATACACATATTGCTCCACATAAAGGTGACAAAAGTTTCGATAATATATTTAAACTACCCTGCATATGATAAATAGACTGATGTACGAATAATAAATAAAACAAGAATCATCGTAACAGCAATAGATAATACCTGTAATTTAGCATCTTTGATAATTTCATGATTTTGCTTGGTGCATATGATGCAAATTATCCTTGTTAAATTAATCAAGTTTAATAATATAAATATACACCCTGTATATTTCCATACACTTTATTTGAAAATAATAAAAATATTCTAACCTATCTTTTAACCTTTTCAATAATAAACATTGAATGTGACTTTTTCTTTTATCTATATTAATAACTGTGAAATGAGTATACTATAGGAAAAGTAGTTTTGAAGAGAAACAATTGAGTACAAAATTACATGAAATGTTTTGGAATTAATATTTAGTCTTGAACCCAGGTTTAACGTCGTTGAAGAATCAATTCTCAAACAATTGTTTTCACGTTTGTGATCTAATTTCTTAGAGTTTATAAATATATTTAAAATTCAAGAGAAATTAATAAATAAAAAGAAGTTATAAACAATCATTCAACACATTGTAATTCAAATATATCATTCAGTAACAATCTAAACATCATCCCAGATCAAGTATTAATATCTTTCTAATGTTTAAAATGTTTATAAATATTAATTATATATATACACACACACACACACAAATATGTGTATAAATAAGAATTTTCAGGCGCCAGGTTAACCATTTTTTGGTCACCTTAATTACGAACTTGTATATGTCACGACTATACTCATTTTACATAACACTCAAGTTTATTCTTGTTCCTTTGAAACGATGCTCGTCTACCTGGACACCGAAAAAAAAAAAAAGAAAAAGAGATTAGATTCTAAAGATACCAAGCAAAGAAAGGATATAGGCTATATAAATATATATATGTATGTATATATACATATATATAGCTATTTATGTAAAGTGCTAAAAGCTTCTGCTTGTTAGGGAAGATGAAGGTGAAAAATAATATTTCAGATCTCTCGACACCTTACAGCGCGCACCCAAAAGTCTTTAGAAAAGTCACACGGAAATATAAACAAAACAGATTTGTGTCGTGTCATTGTAGCATCAAAAAAGAAGAAAAGAAATTATCTTTTGCCTTTTCGTTTTTTTTTCAGTTACTTCTTTTCTTATATTTTCTTCGCTTTTTTTTTTCTCTAATTTATTTTTTGCAAACGGGAGAAGAAGAGTAACAGGCTACTGATTTTATTCTTTATATGTGAGAATTATTTATAATTATTCGTTGTTTTTGGGATGGTATTAATTAACATTGTATCATAATTTACAAGTTTAAACTTTTATATGCAGGTTGAATCATTTTTATCAATCAATGTTGATAAATGTCAATTATAGACTCAACAGTATTGACTGGATATCAAATAATTTATGTAAATTGACAGAATTATTATTTTGGGTTATTTTATGTTCGTTTTATCAGAAAGTTTGTGACAGTAAGTTGAGATTGAAGACATTGATACATCGAATAAAGTAGAAATTGATAAACAATAAATATATGTTGGAATCAGGATATCAATATTTGTTAGGTAACACGATAAACAAATTACAGAGCGTATAACATAAGATAAATTTAGGAATCAACATTAAAATTGTCACACGTGAAATTGTAATATTTGTTCAATATATTGTAAATCGTAGATAAATAATTGGAAGCAATAGGAGTATTTGCTAGTATTATATCCTAGTATTATATCCTATACCACAATAATTTTTCCAACATTCCCCAAATGATTGTACTCTAAATCGTCACTTTCATCGATTATCAGATTTATTACATTATTATATTTACATAAACAATTATGATACACTAGTTGACGAAAATGTGAAAAAATTATAATTTCTTGTATGAATTATTATAATCACTTGAAATAGAATGCAAATAAATGATATTGTGTAAGGTTAATATTTGTTTAAAACATATTCGTCTGTTTATATTTGAATGCATGTGTTTATATTTGTGTGTGTGTGTGTGTGTTTGTTTGTATTGGATTGCTTGTGGGCCTTAGGACCCACTCAGTCTTGGCGTATCTTCTGATCACACGTCCGAAACCATGTCAGTTTCATAACCTCTCTTACTATTTTATGCTGAACGCGTTTTGACTCCTTAGTTCATTCTCCTTTCATTTTATTTTTGATCTCTGTTTCTCATTTACTCTCGTTGACTTGCTCTTTCCCCACTTTACTCTTTTTTACAAGTGAAACCATACACAAACTGCCAAGTTTTTTGCTCCTTACCCTTTTGTACAATTACCACTGAGATTTTAACAAGCTGATGGCTATCAAATGCAAAAAAAAAAAAAATGAAAGCAAGTGATGGAGGAGAAGAGAAGATAAATAAAGTGATGGTAATGTTAGAATGGAGAGTATATACATGTATATAAGTTAAACTACCCTGGTAATTTACGCTGTAACAGTCTCTGACTTCAACGTAAATTTTATATACTTTTTCGTATTTATATTCCTGTGTAAAATCTACAGTGAAGTTAAAAACTGGAACAAAGTCAATAAATGTATGGCTTACTTTATTTTCGCATATTTCTTTATATACTAATTTTTACCTGTGACTCTGAGAACATTAGAAACGAATCCATTTTTATTTTTCAATAAAAAATAATTGCATTTTCTTTTTTAATTTGAAGTTTTTTTCTTACCTAGTAGTAACTTAACTAACATTTTTGTTTATAACGTGATGTTATATGATTTCACATCAGGTTTGTGAATATGAAGATCGTATTTATCATTCACCTTGTTAAACCGTTATTTTTGTCACCTATAAACACAAACGTTTCTGTTACATATGAAAATGAGTTTTCAATAGATTTTCTTATACATTATTTAATCTATTATATATACAGATATTTAAATGTCGATATTAATAACTGAAAAGAAAGTATAGGAGAAACATGGGACAGTATCTAATTCCTAGTGTCTTTAACTTATATACTTTATGGTAAAATTAATTATAAGTATAGAAGAATATAATGTTTAGATATTTATAAATACAAATTCACACAGAAAATTTGATAATATAAATTACCACTAAAGAGCAGGTGACCGGAAAACAAGTTTAAGTACCCAAAAATATAATACATTGAATAAATTTTAACATATTTACATATTAATTCTTACCATGTACATGGAAATTTTCACCGTGCGTATATTAATATTCATCATGTGTATAGTAATTTGTTCATAAATACAGCTGAAATTGATATGAAAGCAATGAAAATTAATATGTCCACGACAATATTTTACATTCAATACAATAATACATCTTCGGATATTTCAAGTTATAACTTTCAGTTACTAATATTATTATGACAATCTTTACCGTAAATAATTTTGCCCCATGACAATTGAATATCAATTTCTCTTCTCATTCAATAATAGAAACATAAATTTTACCAAATCACATGACGTATTTTATCAATACTAAATCATGGCATGAATCATTTGAGATGTTTATTGAAATAGACAATGTGACAGGTTATGTTCACTTCATACATTTAATAATTAACCTGTAACAAAAAAAAAAACGAATGAATGAGTAAATAAATACAATCAAATTATATTGAGAATGAGAATAAAAATAAATAAATACTAGAGGGTGAAATTCAGATGAAGACGAAGAGGAAGAAGAACATTTTTTCACAGGCGTCAATGGTGATGTTATCTCATCTATGGGATATAGCTCCGCTGTCTCACTTATCCTTTTAATTAGTTTCCAGGCCGAGTTTAAACGTCGCTCCTCTAGGATCAGTTAACCGCAAAGTGTTCCACACACATACACAGAGACAAGTTGATACAAATATATATATATACATGAGTCTTCTTTGTAAAAGCGGCGTTCTTTTTCTTTTTCGTGGAGGAAAATGTGTCACAATGTTGCCTGCAACATACACACAACCCAACCAACGGACATTCAGACATTTCTCAACATTATACAAATAAAAAGAAAAAAAAAACACCAATAGAATTAATAAAAAAAGTGTTTCGTTTTTTTTTTTCTTTCAATTAAATACATGATTATTAATTTATTTTTCATGGGATACAAGAGTCACAGGAAATATTTATATATACATGTATATATTTAATAATGAATAAATGAAGAGATATATTGAGGCTTGAATAATTTAATTTCAAGAACTAATAAAAAAAACTTCATACATATAAATTAATAATGTGAATAAAAAAAATTTAATAAATCGTTGCAAATAATGTATCGTGCACATATACTTCCTCTGCATTAATATTACTGTGATCATGCACATTGACCATTGATACACACAGGAAATATAACTAGTAATATTGTAGCCAATCGTAAATGCCATGAAATCATAGGAAACTACGTTGGTATGATATAGCAGTAATAAGCCAATAAAATTTACAATTTAATGATTAAACTCCGCCCCACGTATGATCGCATGTGTGGCAATATCTCTGTGAAAGATCAAGAAAGAAAAAAGAAAATTAAATTAATTCATAAAAATTATATTCAATTAAAAAGCAAATTAAATAATTGAAGAAAATTATATCTTCAATATTGTTTCTTTTTTTTTTGCATATATTTTACTTTCTTTTTTGTTATTCAAACCAATATGCCATATTGTGATAATTTAGAATGAAGAATTATTACAAGGTATTATCCAGTGTCATGAGCTCAAAGGACATAAAGATTAAGCCAAATAAAATTCATGTATATGAATATATATTCTTGAATATATATATTGTGTGTATATGTATCTTTTTTTTTTTACGAATGGCCAATATAATATTCAATAAATGTATCATAAATATGGGCATTAGACGAATGACAAAGCCGATAGGGTGGTATATAATAAGCTGGTGGGTCAAAAACGCCTTCTCTTATATACATTCATGAACATAGGATATATATATATATGAATTGAGAACGTCAAAGTGCAACCCACGTGCGTTGAATACGCTTTCCGAACCACTTAGCAAAAGATTTCTTTTTTAATCCTTATCTATACACCCTATCGCATAAATGCAATGCAAATTGGACGATGAATATTCGCAAAACGTGACATCATCCACAACTCATCCACCAGCCTTCCAATTTTTTACTCATTTTATTTCTGGCATTCTATCATTTTTTATTTTGTTTGTTATTCAATTTTTTATTTGGTTCATTTACACAGAAGGGATGAAAATTTACTAGACGTATTGTAATTTTTTTTTTCGTCATATAGTCTAGTTAATATTACTATGCAAGTCCATTTTGGTTCCAATCTACTATCCATATTATATTTGTATCTTTTCCTTGTACAATTCAGTGTTATTCACTATACTCTGAACTCTACGTTTTCTCTGTGTGATAAATTATATAGGTATATGTTTATACATTTATATATTATATATACGTATAAGAAAACATATGAAGCGGTTTATTATCACTGCTCGTGCATCTTTCATGCTAGATAAAAGCCACAAGATGATTCATGGTCGTGAGTGTATATCCATTTAGAGAGATGATGATAATAGTGATGATGATGATGATGATGATGATGATGATGAAACTTGCGTGATGGTAAATCACCAACAGTAAAAAATGCGAATAAAAAGTAAACAAAGATTTTTGTCTGATTTGTTATCATACATCTCTGATTCTTCACTGGTACAAACTTACGTGCGGAATTTTTTTTCTTATCGTTTTCACCGTCTCTTATCCCACATTGTGGTATACGAAATTTTCTTTTCACTCAAATGCATCCACAGACTACTTATAATGCTAAAACTTCAATTTAAGTTACTAAAGCATATGTTCTGATAGCAAATCGTAACTTTTTCTGCATGTTTTACTGTGTGTATTACCCGGATATAGATGTCTACATAAATAAAGTGAGGTTATGGAGTGTTTTTACTTCAATGTTAGTATTTCTACTATAGCAATATAAAATTTGCTCTGGTGACTATACGTATCCCTCTATTGAGAAAACTTCGGAATTCGTACTATTGGAATACCAATATTGTTACAAGAGCAAGTAATAGTCCAGAAGGAAACATACCGTTTTTTTCAGTATACTCCTCCAAATACGATAAAACTTGGATGGTGGACATTAATTAATTTACAAAACGATTGTGAGTAAACAGGGTACGAATCACACTTGGGTACGTTTGCTACCACTAGTATTTCGCATTTTTTAATACTTAACTGGAAGGATTGTTTCATTTAAGGTTAAAAAATTCAATTTTTACCTTTCACATTGTGGTATACAAAGTCAAAGATTTCGAGAATATGCGTTCAAAATTTCCAATGAAGGTTTGCAAAACTGTTGAAACTATAAAGCATTAACCAACTTGGTGTGCAGGTAAAACTAACCCTTTATGTCCATAACCGGAATTTCTCACACAGCTCAATACCCCTACAGAGTTTCCTGGAATGTGGGTATAAATCTGGATAACCACTTTTCACTTAACAACAAAAAAAATATATTTACACGGGGATTATTGATCTTTTTTGATATATCTTTTTCAGACAGAACAATATTCTTTGTTCCTTTAAAGGAATTCCAGTTTGACTTCAGGTGAAAGAGTTTCAATGTACAAAATATTCTCAGTTATCCATACAGTTTAAACCTTTCTTATATCTTATCTATTTATCATTTAATTTTTATCTATTATTATTCTCTATATTAATATACAAATACAGAGCTTGTGTGTTTATTTATTGACTTTTTTATTTACATCTATCGTTATTAATTATCTAAATATTTGGAAATTAAATTCAACGAACAATACCATTGGAACATACAATGTTTCAAATCTATTAATTAATAACAATTCTTATTCAATCTATTCTTCTTCTTCATCAGTCATCATTTGCGTCCAGATAACATCTCTTTAAACACATTTCCAATAGATGAAATATTTTGATACGACTTACAAAAGGATTTTTTAACACCCAAAAGTATCTTATATTTCATGTTGTCATGATAGACACATATATTCACATGTGACAGCGAGACTTTGATGACGATCAAGATATGTACGAATGTGTACTTATGTGATATCAATAGCAACAAAGAAAACAAATGCCAAAGCCATGGATAATCCTGAATAGATTTATGTCATGTCATGAGAGAAAGGTCGAACAAAATATATAAACGATCTTTTCTTGTAGTTTTTTGTTTTCTATTTCTTTGTTCACGAATACATATAAATGTTATACCCATTTCATTTTACTTTAACATTGACTTTTTCATTCTTCAAGGATTTAGTTTCAATGGCAAGACATTGTAATTGGGTTGAGTTGGATGATTATAATTCTCTTTTTCACGCTCACATAACTCTCCTGGTTATTCATATTGTGGTATACATACATATATGTATAAAAAGTGTCTCTTGTCTGTTCAAGCTGACCTGCGGTTAGCCGCTGACGAGTTCCACTGAGATACAACCACCTGGTAATAAATTCATTTGACATTCCTGGTGAATCCAGTCATCCAGGAATGGTATGAGAACCCGTACATAATCATATAAAATCATTAAAAAAAATCATCAATAAATAAATTGAACAGATTTTTATGACTGCGAATATTATTCTTATCAGACCAGAGATTTAATTGTATAATAATCATATTTATTTCGAGGTTAATTGAATCCTAAGTAGCAATGTCATGTTGACATAAAGTTATGATAATAATATGGTCAATTATGATATTCAAACCCAATGTTTTGCAAATGAATTACAAATAATATCATTGGGTAATAACACTTTTTAAAAATTTCACAGGTACTCATTTGACTCATGTATTGTACTCATGTATTCAACAACCGCAGTAACCAATTAATTTTATATCCTGTCAATTTCATATTTTTGACATGGACTTTGAAAAACACTCAAACTATCTTGAAGATGGAAAATTTCTTGAAGTAAAATTTTTCAATTAAGGATTCAGTTAATTACTAAATAATTGACACTTTATTAATTAATTATCGTTGCCGTTTGTAAATTGTATCAATTTCTGTTTCTCCAGTAAATTGTTGTGCACAATAAAGATCAACGAAAATTAATCAAATCTACAGGAAATCTGTCTTTGCTGTAAAAAATTAACGACACGTGCATGTCAAATTCTAGTTTCACATGTTGAAATTCATATCATGTTATAGATAATTATAATGAAAAAAGTGTGGAAGTTACCAATCAATATCAAGTACAATTATGATTCAAACAACCGTAAAATACTGTATTAAATTTTTTTCTCTATCAAACAATACTAATAAATATCGTTGAATCCACTGTACGTCATTGATATCTCTACAAACTCCACAAAATATAATCTAGAAGTGGAATGGAAGTTGAATAAAGTATTTTAGCAGTAGCTCATATCACGAGAGTGATTATGTAAATGAGAATATCCAAACCCAATAATTTAGAACGATTCTTAAATTTTTATCCTCCCTCGTTTCCACCCACTTTTTCCTTGTATTATATTTCATTAATATATACACACACGTATCTCATTGATCTTATCGACATTACCATCAAGATAAGTCCCTATGATGTCAGTAATTTTTCAAACTGTTTTCTATACTGGATCTAAGTAAAAGAGTATGAAGACAAAGCAATATAAAATGCAAGGTCTATATTAATACTATTTCATAAACTATACAAACAATATAATGTATGATTTTTATATCTCTCTCTCAAAGTCAACTGTTCCTAAATTCAAAAGAGCTATTAAATTATTTTCATTGAATAAAATTCACGATTATGCATAAGAAATTACAATACAATTGAAAATTATTTAAAAACCAAGATGGAATGACAAATTCACATCAGAGTTCCATTACATCACTTCCATGAATCAAATCAATTCTGTACTCACACTTTCGAACCACTCTCAAATAACACCTCAAATATATATTTCATGAGATTTTACAGTACTGTTCGTTAAAAAAAAAAAAAAAAAACAAATCAACCAATAAAATGAATCAAAAAAAAAAAAAATAGTAAAATTGAAAAAGTTGTCCTATACAATTTTATTACTCGATTACCTTGAATACATCAAATTCAAAACATATACATTTATATATAAACAACTTTATGTAAAAACCCATGAAAAATATGACACATTATCTGTGGAGTATGACACAGAGCTTTACATGTAAAAATGGAGTTAAAAAAAGAAAAAACACAAAAAACAACACCAAAACAGATACATATATTTATATACACATTTTTATATGAAATAAAAAAAATCATCTGGATGATACTAACGTTGTTGTGCTATAGGCTTCAGCGTTGCAAATAACTTGCCCATTAGCCCCCGTATGTGGATGCGGTAATGCTATACATTACGCGCTTTAATGCCCACGTACATACAGTGCGCTTCCGAGGGCCGGGTATATAAATCCGTTGTATACCAACTGTTCGCATTTCTCAGAGATAAAAACAGAGAGAAAGATCAAAAGAACAAAAAAAAAAAACAAAAATTGGATAAAGAAGGGCAAATGAGTGAGGACACATAAACACACGCACACACATTCATACGCAAGTATATAGTGTATCATTATTGTTCACTTTGTCCAATTTGCAATTTTAATATTAACATCGACGTCCGCATTTCAAATACGCACGCACATACACACTCATAAACGATAAGTGAAAGTAACAAATTAATTTTTTTTATATGTAGCAAATCATTTGATAATTAATTGCAATTGATATAGTATATATTATTTATGTATATACTGCACATAGTGTACACATGCTATGATGATAACGATGATTATTATTAGTATTATTATTATTATTATTATTATTATTATTATTATTATTATTATTGTTATGATCATTATATTTCCATCAGATGTTTTTTTATTTTGTTTTTTTGTCATCTAACTAGATTAATAGCTCGTCATGTATGTGTGAGAAAAGTTAATTAATAATTAAATCCTCAAGCGCAACTGGATGTCAACGTGTCAAGTGTAATCATTGATCAAGTAAATTTTAACTTGTCTAGTTTAGTTTCAATCAAAATGGCACGACACAATCTACACATGGTGTAAACATTATTTTTTGCTTTTGCTATCAGTCTATGAATTTATATGTTGAATACATAGGTCTTGTATAATTTATGTGTTGGAAATTAATGGAGATAATAAAATGAATTAATTGGCAGAGTATGAGGTGGGTTGATTTGGATTTTTGAAGATTTACTTTCTCACGAAAAATGATTGAATAATCATGAATTTATATCCGGTTGATTGTGGATTGACTTGTTTATTATTACTTATTTCATTTTCATTTTTATTCAATGTATTATTATTTAATTTATTTTCTGCTACTGGAAATTTTAAAGTACAAGAAGATAGTGGAATAATTTTTGCTCATGCTACCGATGATACTTTTTAATACCAGTTGATACATAAATATGCTTTCTTACGTTTATTGTACTCTTAATGTGTTCGAGTTACATTCATCGGGTTTTTTTATTTATCATTGGATTTTCCTTTACATATCCAATTTACGAATTTAGGAAGAAATAGATCGCTGGAAAATCGTGGAAAATACTAAACTTTGTGGATTGGTAAAGTGCGTTCAATTATTTAGGGCGTTTATCATTACCAACTACCTCAATTTACTTAATACTACGTCAATCCTATACCAAATATTTCTGTTTAACAACATTTTCATCAAACAAATGATTCAGCAAATGCTACAAAGTATTAATTTGATCGAAATAAATTCTGCTACCAGTGTAACATGTAAATTGATCTCCTCTTGTGTTTGGAATATGAAAGTACTTCTTGAATTGTTGAAATTATCTCTCATTCTTTTTTCTATTATCAATATTTTATAATATATCTACTTTTCGCATTCTCGACCTTTTTCTAAATAACTATTATGTACATATTTTTTATCATGATGAACTCATCTTCCACAATACAAATATATTATTGATACGTGTATACAAAATGAATTGAAAATATTTTTTACTGCAATCTTAGTTGCGGATTAAAAAAGACAAAAAATTTTATATACAAGATAATTCTGTCGTTATTTATTTAACTACACCGTTATCAACGGTCGTAAAGTTGTGATTTTAAATGAAAATTACATGTTGAAGAAGCAGACGAAAACAGAAATAATAATAATAATAATAATAATAATAATGATAATGATGATAAAGTAAAAGTAAGGAAGACGGAGAATGAGTGAATATGTGGTGAAGTGGGAGTCGCCACACGTATGCTAAAAAATAATTTCACCTGGTTCTCACGTTCGTCAGGACACCCTGTAGATTATCTTCAACGTGGTGAGGTTTCGGCACCACCATCACCATCATCACTTCTATACAATTCTTCTCATGCGATGCATTCCAATGCAAATAATGCGCCCGAGGTCTCGTTCGCGTAATCGTTCGCAATTTTCATGCTTCTCAGAAATTCATCACTCTCTTACATTCTCCTTTGTGTCTTCCTGCCTTCTTCCTCTCCACCCTTATCATCACTTGCGTCTCTTGAAATTTTCATCATGTCGTTCGGACCATTTCCCTAGAAAAAATGTTAACGAATGAATAGTTATGATAAATGAATAAAATTTTATTGATAAATAATTGCAGCAGTAATTTTTTGTTTGTCTTTGCAAATAAAAAGAAATATTATTTTAATATTGTGTATGCACATTATGTATATTATTTTTGTTTTTTATTACTTATTTTTTCATTATTAATTCGTTGCTTGAGGGCGCAAGTTAACGCTGTTGTTTATCAAGTCTTTATGAACGTGTGGATTTCACCTTTACTTTCCTCTCTTTCTCTGTTCAATAACGTGTTCATCAGACGCGTTGTATCAAGTGGTAGATGATGAGGCGAAGAAACCAGCGTGAAACGAATTATCCGCCACTCATAATCGTTGACGTGTGTATATATATATTTCTCTCACTAAAATGAAGATAAAAAAAAAAAAAGAAAAGGTGAAAATGCGAATGAAAATAAAAATATAAATTTAAATGTATAATAAAAAATGTAAAGTTCACCATACGCAATATATTATATGATGAAGTTTGCAATGGGGATTTTTACATATAAATAGAGACATTATAAGTGTCTAATTGGATAAAAAAAAAATATTCTGGGACACGTCATAACACATACAGACTTCTTATACGAAAATTGAATATTTCGAAGCTCAATAAAACCAATAATAATATGATTATGTTATTCATATGCCATATTATTTACATCAACACTCTTCTTTTTCCTCTCATTATATCTCGAAGATTTAATATAATTCCATAGCAATAACATAAAATATATTTTATCACTATTTCATTTCAGTCATTTTTTCTTTCTTTTTTTTTTTTTTTCTTTTTATTTTGTAGGGTAGTTGGAGCGGTGGTGGTTGGCGCTGCAGTGTGCGGTCGCATACCGGGACTTGCTAAAAGTCAGCGTGAACAGTGCAAGAAGATGCCACACGCGATGCCAGCTGTCGGCGAGGGGGCTGAGCTCGGTTTACGTGAATGTCGACATCAATTTCGGCACCACCGATGGAATTGCTCTCACGTAACCAATGATCGAGTCTTCGGTCACGTTGTGGTTGTAGGTAAGTTCTCTCTGAAGAAAAAAAATGATTTTATGAATAATAATAAATTAATACACGAAAAATATGTTGTTGATAGATAAAATTTGTTGTTAAACTCAACAACAATTGTAAATAAGAAACAACACACTTCGTAACACACTTGAATGTCCAGTGTTTCGATTTACTGAATGTCAAAATTATAATCTATGCAGTATTAACAAATTGTGTTACACTGAAAAATAAGCTAAATTGTTGCTCTCAGAATTCAGAGTATTGCCGAGTTAGTTTTCCTATGGTGAGAATACGTATACTTTCTACAAGAATACTGTTATAATTCCAGCAAGAATACCGAATTTACTTACAATGCTGAAACTTCAACTTATGTGACTTTAGGATACGTTCTAATGTCGTCACAGCTTATACTCTCATACTATAGCAAATCGTAACGTTTCCCGCGTTTTTCACTGTGTCTATTATCTAGATATATATTTATCTACAGTAATAAAGTGAGGTTAGGCGATGTTTGTATTCCAATGTTAGTATTCTTACTGCAGCAATACAAAGTTTTGTTGTGGTAAATCCACGTATCACTCTATTAAAAAAATTTTGGTAATAGTACTATAAGAATAACAGTATTGTTACAAGAGCAACAAATATTACGGGAATTGAAATACTGTTTTCTCAGTGCATCGTGAGATTTATAAAATATATATTGATATAATATAACTCACCTTCCTGAATATTCTTTCCATAAATGTTTTGAAAATAGAGACGCTATTTGTAAATAATTTAAATATCCAACTGATTTCTTTTTTTCTTCATTTTAATATCCGAATATTTGACTGTAACGAATGGCAGTGATAAATAATTTTTCGTCTCCTTTCTCTTAATTATTTCGTGCGGTTCAATTGTCCTTATATTATTTTTATTATTTATCCTCGGTATTGTATTCAGTAGCTGGCATAATACCCGTGTGCGTAACTAATGTCAGACATATGTCAGAGAATAAAAAGAACAAAAGAGTGGGAGAATGAGACAGTGTGTGTGTGCGTGTGAGAAAGAGTGAAGGCGACAGAAAGGGTCGAGTGAAGGAGGATGTGTAACAACACGCATTTGGATACCGCTTGTAAAAGAGAAAAAAATATATGTTCGTACATATATGTTTAAATATATATGTGTGAGACGCCCACGGATTCGGATTAACGAGCGGAACACGACGGTGTTAACGCCTTTGGGAGCCATGTAAACGTTTCAACCTGCTGATGCTCTTTCTCTTTGTGCAAAATATTGAAACTCCCTCTACCACCGATATATAAAAAAAAAAAAAAAAACAAGACAACAATGATAAAATTAATGAAAAGTGGAAAGTTGAAGAATACATTGCAATAAAGGATTCTTTTTAGAATTCATCTGCATTCGAACGTATTTATTTCGATCTGCTGATAAAATCAGCGTTAATTATTTGTATGATTGATATTCTTGAAGGAAAAATATTTTTTATGGTTATGAATCAAGTGATATTTTCATGGCAGAAATATTTTTTCCCTCAATGACAACTCCATGAAAATAAACAAAGAATACGAAGAGCTCTAAGTATATAGTGGATAATACCAAGATATACGAGCAATAAATAATTATTAAGATAGTAAATTAAAAATAGAATGAGCTCATATAGCAATATTTACTAGACATCATAACAGAAAAATTACGAGACTTAATATACTATATTTTTATCATTTCTGTTTTCCTATACATCTGTACGATTATTATACTTAATATTAATAACAGTTAAACGTATATATAAACGTTACAAATCATATAATAAATTTGGCAATCAATTCTATAATTTTCATAACGTCATTATAATATTTTTACATTCATTATATTGTAAATCGTGGAATAACAATGTAAAACAAACACTTTGATTTACTAAATAAGACAGAAAAATCATGATCTTTATAGTATCATAACCTATACTACGCTAACATTCCAAATACTTGTATCATCAAAATTACATTCTGCAAATCATCTTCATTTCTAAATAATTGTAATTCCCACTGTACTTCAGACCGCCGTGTTCTCCATTTGTATATGCGTGGTAGTTTCTATTAGTAAAATGTATTCATTGAGAATATGAAAAATATAAAATGTAATATGCCAAAGAGCACAAGGGGAAAAAAAAGCAACTATAAAAGTATTTAAAAAATAAAAGATACATATATTTAAACGTTCATAAGTAAAGATGCAGTTGCGGCTGTTAACTTAATTAGTGAAATTAACGGGATCGTTCAACATGCCAGAGCTAAGTGCACCCAACATATATGGTTATATGTCGAGACACATATATGAATAAATATATAATGCACAGATATCCATGGACTTACATAAATACAACTGACAAAAAATTCCTGCAATTATTCATTTTCTTTTTGTTCACTTCAACATGAAATAAATTGGATCACCCACGCGCTGGTAAATGAATTTAATTAAATAAAATTATATTCAATTTTAATGAACGATCATTTGTAATTTAATCACCAAGAAATCAATCACAATATATATATATTTATCATATATGCATTTGTCGATAAGATGAAATGTATTTTTGAAAAATAAATATTTCATCGATTGAGTCCTCGGATTATCAGGTAATAAATTAAGTGTTGAGCCTGTGGAAAAAAAAAAAACAGAAAGGGAAAAGAAAAATGATCAGAGTCTGAGGAAAAAAAAGATAAAAATAATAGAAGACGAAAAAAATTCATGTGTGTGGGCCGCGATCGTGCAGTGTATCTAACCGTTCAAATGGATTGAGGTAATTAAGAGATCCATTACATGAATGCCAGTCGACGGACAAAAAATAAAGTAATGCATTTTTAATACAGGAAAATATTGTACATTTGTAACTGATACTGCCAAATTGTATATGCATGAAATAAATTATGTGTCTTAACCGTTCAGTTATTTATATATGGATTGGTATAGTTAAACTGAATTAAGATAAAAATACAGGATAATTTTTGTACGTGTGAAATTAGTGAGTTTGATGTGAAATTTAATTGTTAGTAGGGAAAAATTGAAATTATTGATTGATATCAAAGATGGAGAATATCTTTTAAGAAATACTGTTTGTCAGTGTATCTGTTTTAATCTTTGCTTCACTATATATAACTGTGATGATGAAAATGATTCAATAGATTTTGACAAAAATTATTGAAATATTCAACATTACAGGTTTCAAACACACAAAGATTTAAATGTATATTAAAAAAATATGTTAATTGAAATTTTATAGTTATTAACTCACGCATATATGAACTATTAATTTTTCTGTACTAAATTGCCCCACCTCGTCGCCAATAATACTGCATATATTTGGAAAAATCGAAGCGATTGAAAATTCTCTACACACTCTGTAATATTTTCATCGTGATATCCAGTGTATTATATTATGCTATATATTGTTCTATCTTAGTTCGAACCTACTATCCAAATTAATTCCTTCAAGCATTATCTTCTGAACCCAACAACTCGATTTTCCACCGCATAAACATCAATAGTTCTTTATTATTATTTAGTATTTGATTTTTTCAATTTTATTCTCTCTCATGCATTAAAAATAGTTTTCAAACATACTTACACGATTAGGACTATCAATTTGGAATGCTATATCATATATACATATATATCTATCGTGAAAGATAAATCGACACGTCCTCACTACGAATCTGTAGGAAAAAAAAAAAAAAAACAAACAAAATGAAAATAATTCGTTTTGTTTTTATATATTTATTTTTTTATATTCATTTTTTTTTTTATTCACCTGGGGAAGATGCGTTTATAGCTATAAAAATGATCTCTCTTTCCTTTTGTTCACTTCCATCTCTTTCGCTTCTTATCAATGTCTCGAATAACTGGATTGGCCCACACTGAGTGTGCCGATACACCTACCCGTACTCCTTCCATGAAATCAATAAAAAAAAAGACAAAAATACGCACACATATTATTATTATATTCACACGTTTTTTATATATATATATTATTTTTTTTCACCCCTCATTAATAAAATACTGTGCATTACATTGCATGTAAGATTCTATGGGAATATTCACGTATATAGTAAAGCAATAAATAAAAGTTGATTTAACGTTTAAAATTTACCAAAATGGTAATTATTAAAAAAGAAAAAAAGTAAAAAATGATATAATAAAATTTCACTCATTTTTCCTTTTTTTTTCCACATCGTTTTTTCTTCTTCATGATTAAACTGTAAAAAAAAATGTATTCAAGGACAGTTATAAGACATTGCTAATTGGCTCACGCTCCTCTTCAATACATTATACAGCAAAATACAAGCCAGTAATTGCGCGGGACAATATATATAGCCTCATTTTGCCAGCTATGAATATTCAATTCTGAATGTATTAATGCTCAATTTAGTATTCAACGACCATCACGACAACGATGATGATGATGATGATGATACTAAAACACTAATATATATAAAAGATAATTGTATCGTGCTACATTCAAGTGTGATCTGTCAATGTCGACTTTATCTCACCGCTAATTTGTTCGGCAGTCGATGATAAGTGACATTGGTTGAAGCAGTGTGCGCGATCGTGACACAAGCCAATAGCCAATAGCATCCAGTTATATTCAATAGAGATTTCACTGGAGATGAAAGTCACAGTTTCATTCCTGCTCTCACACTGTTACTCCTTTATTCGTTATTGCTTCTGGTCTGTCTTCCAATTGCACGTTGTTTTATGCACAGCATGGGCGTGATACAAACAGATTTTTGTTTGACAGATCAATCTCAAATTTATATATGTATGTAGAGTTTATGAACAATTAAACGTCATGTTTTTTGAAACATGTAACTGGTCTTGTGTGCAATATTTTTAAATAATTGTAATCAATAGTAGTGCATTGTAAATTTAAGTTTGGTGAAAATGAATACTGAGTTTGAGTTATGTATGGAAAATTTAACACACGATTGAGTGTGTGAAAAATTACTTCAATTTGTAGTGTACTATATCAAACAATATTACTTGCAAAGTTATAAAGTGCAATTTGGAATTTTTTCTGTCGTTATATTGCACAATATTACTTTTTTTTCAAATTGAAGACAATGAGTAGAAAAACTATTCGTTCGGTTTACGTTAATCGTACGTTTTTCAGTTGCATATTTATTGGCTATTTTAGATAAATATAATTGTTGTTGAAGAAAAAAGTTTTGTTTATATGCATAATTTTTGAGAGAATGAACAGAACTTTCACTGTGACATAAGCAATTTTCTATTTCAAGTTTATAATTCTCACATAACTGTGATAGTGGCTAATGCGATGATAATTAATCATTCACAACTATATCAGAATGGGATAATTAATTATTGAAATAACCTGTACACTGTTTTGTAAAAAGTTGTTTAAAAAAAAATGTTACCAAAGTCTGAGCATAGTATATGTGGTGCAGCTTGACCTGCTGTGACTGAAGAAACATATAACATATGCAATTTCTCAATTTTCAACACCTGCAGTTCTCTTTCAATTTATTAGACATACACCGAAGAGTATATACATCAGCAAAATGTCATATGAACCAAACAAATCAATTGTTTCGAAAATTTATGGTATATGGTATTGCTCCCTCTCAAGTAGAAGTTTGGTTAAAGTCGAATCGATTTGTGAAAGTATTTTTTGTAACACCTGCATCAAAAGTTAGTGCCTTTATTGCATACACAAGGGCAGTTGTCGAAAACAAGAAACTCCAAACCAAAAGATGAAGCACGCGTTAAGCGTGTAACCAGTAATGGCACAATTGACTCTCAACGAATAATAATTAAATTCAAATAGAGAATTAGCATGTTCTATATGTCATCTTTAATTATGTTGATTAACTATCGTGATATATTCTGATAGATCACGAATGTTTTGTCGAAACCATTAATTAAATACATGAACTCAACTATATATTAGCCAACGTGAATGAGAACTAACATAGACTTCTTACAACATCGAAATTTTTGGGCGCGTCAGTGCAACGACACAAGCGGAAATAAAAGAAAACAAAATAAGAAGAATAATAATAATAAGTCAGAAGGTTTGAATATCGTTTCGGATGCAAATGAATCTCACGCTCGTTACTAAATGCCAAGTAGATCCTTTTTCCAACGCCCTTTCTTTCTCATTCTGCTCACTTCCTCTATCTTTCTTCCATTCATTCTCTCACTCAGGTTGATCTTTGAGCGTGTCTTAATTATTGTAATTAGTTAATTGTTCAGTTATCTGATCGCACACGCAAAAACTTGTTAATTGAGATTCCAAACTCAAAACATGCCAATCACATTTGAATTAATTCTCTGGCAAAAAAAAAAAATTGTATAAACGATCTAAATTGAATATATTAATATTAATCATTGCACTGCATTTTTGTTTTGCTTTTTATATTACACCAAAGTTTTATCGTACAGCTCATTATGTGATAAATATTTGATGACACGAGATAAGAAGATTTGTTGAAAGGAAGTCAAAATAACTGATTTGACTAATGACAGAATGGTTCAATATAAACATGTGAGGAGTGTCTGTTTAAAAGGGGACATTTGTATATGAACTAAATGTTCAGGAAACATCTCGCAGCCTACAAACAAATTAGCAGCATATATACTCATATGTTAATTGAATCTAATGATATAAAAGGTTATAACAAGTCTAGATATAATATCAAACATAATTGACATGATTGTTTGTATCAAGTTTAAATATGATGTTATATCTGATCAGAGTTGAAAATAATGAATGGTTTACATAACATATATTTAATTTCTGATCCATTATCAATTAATGGACAATGAAAGTTTTAATTAATCATTCACTAAATTTCGATGAATAATTTCATAATCATAATTTGAATATCCATTGCTTGTCAATGGTTTAGTAATTTATTTAAATGGTTTATTTTGATAAGATTGATTATATCATATAAATGTTTAAAATATTCCACAATAATTTTTTCTTGATTAATTCATGTTCAATTATTAATTATACAATTAACAATGTTTATTAATGGTTACCATTATATGTTTGATGTGTCATTGATTTAACGATTGGATAATTGTTTCATTGATTAATTGACATGATGTTTAGTGTGTTTGATAAAAAAACATACGATCTGTAATGGTATTTAGATATAATGCGAATTTATTTTGAAGACGTGTTGTTCAATTACCGGATAACTATAGAAGTTTAATTTTGGTGACATTTTTAGATTTGTCAGCTTGCTGGGTGATGACTCAAGAGTACAATGCAACGACGAACTGCGTCGACAACACTGTGTAAATTCATCAATCACTTTTTAGTCCAAGCAAAATTATGTCCATTTACTATTTTGTTTCAATTATATCATCTAAAATTTTATTCCACGTCCCCGGATTAGACATAAAAACCCTGAAAATTATATTATATTCTGAAGATTAGCAAGTTAGTTTCATGAAAGTTAAATTGGCAATTTAAGTTTTTGCGGTTGGAATGTGAGAGAGTAAATTTACAGAACAGATAAAAATTAATAAATAGTAATGTGTTATGTTTATCGATAAGGTCACGAAATAACACCCAAGCCAATAGAAAATTATGGCCTTGAAAAGTCATGCTCTAGTAGTGAACTTTATATTTTTTCATTACCGTCTTTAAATATCCAGCAATTATTTGCAGATATGAGGGTGATAAAAAATGTTTAAATTTATTATTACAAGACAATTTTCCCGGATTATTAGTGAAGACAATTGCTGGTGATAAATTTAAATAATGACATCATTATTTAAATTGAATTGGAGTATCAACTTTTGATACAATTTTTAAACAAAAGTTAACGTTACGAAAGTAATTACCAATTTTCATCAATTCCGCGTCGGATATACCAACTAATTAAAAATCGTTAGTGTATACGCTATATATTTACTCTCTTATCGAAAATCGAACTGTTGACTCAATGCGGATATATATAATGAACAAATGTACTAGAAAAAGTCAAATTATTATTATATTAACTACAATGAATGCGACAGAATTTTTTCTTATTATGGGCAAACAGCACATTAATTAGAATGACTTGCAACCATTATGTCATGAATCGTGATTTTGGTTTCTCCATAACACGAGAATATAATATAAATTAATGGGTGTGAAACGAATCAAAAAATCATGAAATACAAAATAGGCAGTCATGAATTCTAGCAGATAAATCCCTCAGTTTATTACAAAATTTCTAATCATTTATGTCAAAAAGTGGATGAATAAAATGTCATATGGCAGAATTGTTGGAAAAATTTTTGGCATCTTCAGTTATCGTATTTTTATCTCTCATATTTTGCAAACATTTTGGAAACATGAACTATAACAAAACGTGCAAAATAGCGCATACAAGTTTTAACAATTAGTGACGTGAATGTTCATGTTTAACAATAATTAATTCCATTTATAATTTTTGTTTTTTCCAAATCCATCATATTCAATTACATCGTATAATGATATCATCAATATAATTTGATTAAGCAAAATTGAGTGGTAATTAATACATGATACTGGGCAATTGATGTTAAAACAGGCGACAATTCTGTTTTGACTGTTGAACGTGCAGTATTGCTTGATAAATTTTCATATAAGATAAAATGATGCTTTGGTTTATTATAAAAGTAGGTCTTTACACCTGCTTAATAGCAAATTTTACCAGTAAGATTGTTTATCAATTTTAATAACATATCTCGTTAATTATGTATGATTTTTAAATAATTATATATTGTTATTTCATATCAGAATTTAAATCTAAAACATATTGTGACGTGAATGAAATATCTAAAAACTGTGAGGAATATCGAAATGGCATTCTTTTTTTACTCCACACGAGGTATAATAAATAAAGTTTGTTTATCAGTGTCCAGTGAGAGCTTGATTTGTATTAGTTTATTATTTTATTAATTTCCAGACAGAATATACATAAACCGCATTTTTTACGACTTGATGACAATAGCACTTTTGTTGATAGTGGTTTTAATCCCAAACATCCAACCATCATTTATATTCATGGCTTTGCTGAATCAGTGTCCAAGGAATCCTCCCAGTTAATGAAGAAAGGTGAGCAATACAAAATTTTCGTTTGTCAAGGGATTAAAATGCCAACAATACCATCTGTAGTGTACCTCAAAAGTGGTGAATACAACTTTATTTTGGTGGATTGGAAAAAGTTTGCTGCTTGGCCAAATTATTGCGCTGCTCTCAGAATGATACCGATGGTTGGAAAATATATAGCTCATATGGTGATATTGCTATCAAGAAAGGGAATGGTTCTTCCAGAACTCCACGTAATTGGTTTCAGTTTGGGTGCGCATATCGGTTCATTTATGAGCGAGGAGCTTGGCAGATACCAATTCGAAAAGGTTGAAAATAATTTCGATTAACTTGTGTTTCATCACTGAATAAATTTGTTGCATTGAACACATATGGTTGAATTAATCCTTTTGATAGATTGGGAGAATAACCGGTTTGGATCCAGCTGGTCCAGCTTTCGAAAAAATGCCCATCAAAAATATCGGTCTCGATAAATCAGATGCAATTTTTGTCGATATTATTCATACTGATACTAGAACGTCTGGAATTAAACGGCCCATCGGACACGTAGACTTTTATGTAAACTATGGAAAGTCACAGCCAGGTTGTAACTTTTGGGATATTACATGCAGTCATCATCGTGCCTGGAAATATTATTCCGAATCGGTATTGAATCCTTCTGGATTCCCTGCAAAAGAATGTTACGATTGGCAACCAATTGTCCGTAATTGTGCATATAATGAAAGTAACTTCATGGGATTTGCAGTTAATCGACGAACTAGTGGAATATTCCTGGTGAAGACATCTTCAAGTTGTCCATTCTCAAATAAATATCCAGATCCTGACAAGATTATTCTCTACAGGGACGTACTATGTGAAAAGAAGAAATCTGTCTGATCTTTAGCCGGATTGTGGTTATTAAAATCGTACACTTAGCAGTGTGATCAGTATCGAACTGCTCTTATTGCATACTTCTAATTATTATTATAAACAAGTATTTTTCATGTATATAACAATCTCGAAAAATAATACAATGACATTTGTCCGACTATCATATAAAAACATGTCTAACGTTATATAATCCATAATATTTATTTGATACGAGAGAAAATGATAAACTGGAAAAAGAACAAGATAGGAATATCGAAATTGCGTAGTTTATTCTTATGATTCGTTTATGAACCTGGATTATTCGAGTGTCGAATACTCGAGTAGGTATTATTGAATTTTGATGACTATGTCGCATTTCGGGAGTGAAATGATAGGGAGTTTATCATCGATACGAAGATATAAAGGTCCCAATTAAGACTTCATTTTTATATTGAATATTGGTTATTTTCAATGTCTTTGGACATACACGAAGGAGAAGCGAATCCGGATTTGAAGAATGTATCTTCCGATGGTGATACAACAATTTCATCCACTGTTTTCATTTTGATTTAATATTTTGTCCAAATGTCCTCATGGGAACTTTTGATACATAAACTTTATATTGCAAAAGAAGAATGAGAAATGTTTTCTCCACAAATGGCGTTTTTGTTTAACAATCAAGGTAAGAATTTTGGTGAGTATATAGTTCACTTGATTAGTACATTCTGACATAGTATATAGTATGAAGCAGTAATATATTAATGTAATTCACAGCCGAAATGGATATTGACTTCAAATTATGACCGTCACTTTTTTTTTTGGTTCGATTGACTGATAATAATTGTTCGTCCATTGACGTCAAAAATATTTTGTTCAAATTTCCAGTCAATGCTTCAATATATTTATGCAATAATGACCATCCAATTTGAACAATGCCTGGTAGTTAATTTTTTCATGTTCAATTGATGTCAATTGTGTGACAATTGTCGAACAATTTTTCTGCCTCACATCTCTACTTCAAATGTATGATCATTTTCACTAGCACATGCCTAGTATTGTTTATAGCTGTACAATGAGTGATGAAAAGTAGAAAATTGAATACACAATGATTTTTAATAATTTCAACAAACATAAACTCTTCAATATAATCGCATTCTATTTCTATTCACGTCCAGTTCGATAATAAAGTCACCGCTCGTATATTATATTTCTAGATTAAATAGAATTGATATACAGTGCCAAAGTATAGACTCGTGGCGGGGCCACGTTATTTTAGATAAACTTGCCAAGGCTACTGATATTGCGCGCATATAACTTGAATGCCACCGAGCAAACATTCTACAACTGTCATTCTAACGTAAAACACTGTCGTGACAATTGTTACCCAAGAAGTGAAAATGGTTCCGAATGTTCTATATATAATCGTAATATATCTGGCATTAATGTCTAGTAAGATTTTTCCTCAAATTTCCTAACCTATCTACTTCAAAAATAACTTATAATGTGTAATAAATGAATGTTCATATCGGATAATTGAATTCAAATTACAAATGACATACGAGTTGTTCAATTGAATTGATTGTTCTCAATTCCTGTTTGTTCTCTTGATAATCCCCAGTTTTGTCCTTTATTAATTATACATTATTATATTAACCCGTTATTTTGTAATAGCTCAAAACGATGCATCTGAAGCGCAGGATGTGACATGTTCATGTCCGCCATACCATGATGCGTACTTCAATCTTTTTACTAAGTATAATGAATCATGTTAGTTCATAAGTGTTGATTCATAGAGATCATTTGTTTATCTTAACAATTTATTTTAAGGAGTAATCCAAATACACCATATGTAGTACGGCCTGACGATGTTAGCAGTCTTATTGGTTTTGATCACCAATATCCAACTGTCATGTTTTTTTTGGGCAATGGGGTGGATCCATTGAGTGTTTCTACGCTACAAATTAAAGAAGGTGGGTAAACCAAAACTTTTTCGAAAGTGATCTCAAGTCCATTCATTGTCATTTTCAGCTTATTTGAAACACCATCCTTGTAACTTTATTGTGCCATATGTGTCCGATGTTCTTACTCCTCAAACTCAGTGTCCGTGTCGCCCAGTAATTCCGGGAACTGGAATGTATGCCGAACAGCTAATAAAATGGTTGGAGAGGAACCAAGTGATTGTTCTTTCTGAACTACATCTTATTGGACATGGCGCAGGTGCAGGTATCTGTGCATCAATAGCCCAAAAACTCGCTCATTCACATTCGCTAAAGGTTCGGAACATTTATGATTTCAAATTAACCAAGTTTAATCACATTAACGAATGATTATCTGATAATTGTTGATAGGTTGGTAGAATAACAGGGCTAGATCCAATTATATCATCAAGAGAATCAGCTCAATACGTTCTGAAAAAAGAAGATGCAACTTTTGTCGATATCATTCATACTAACACTAGACAAACAGGGATAAAAGAACCCATAGGGCATGTAGACTTTTACGTGAACGGTGGAGAATCACAGCCGGGTTGTAAGACTGACTTTTGCGATCATCATCGTGCCTGGCAGTATTATGTGGAGTCAATTTCCAATGAAGGTGGATTCGCTGCTGTAAAATGTCAAGCATCGGAACCAACAGTTCACGAGTGCTCTGAATTCAATAATGATTTCATGGGATACCCTGCCAATTCACAAAGTGAAGGAATATTCATGGTGGTGACGAATGCAAAATCTCCTTTTGCCCAAGGTCCCCCAAGTTCACGAGGGTCTATTTCAACCAGCACACCCCCACCAAAAATAACTCCAGCCACGGAAGATTATGAAGATGTGATACCGTGTGACAGCGATGCGGAAGACGATGATAAACAAAATTCGTCAGGATGCGATTGCGACTCTACCAATGGTGACGACAACGTGTCAGAAAACAGCCCAGTGGATTCGAATGAAGAATCAGAAGAAGATTCATCATCATGTGAGAATGAATTTCCCGATACTCCTGGATTTGTGCGACTACTTCCGAATGAGATTGCGCCGTTTGGATATCACTATCAAGGCGAACTGTCAACATCATCAAATGGATTTGTCGATCGCCCAGACTTCGATGCAATCCTATACGATGGTAGCGTCCCATGGGGTTATCATGGCCGAGAATTCATGGCTTTCGGTGAAATAGAACCGTCAGTAATTTAGGTTCAGAATTAGTAATTATATGTATGATTTCATGATTCGCCATGATAGCAGTGCGACTCATCTGAATTTCACGTATATTGTATCAATTACACGAAATAAATTATGACTGAAAAAAATTGACTATAATCCTGTTATTTCAATTTAAAAAGATCTATAATGGGAAAAAAAGTTGTATCATAACTGCATGACTCCTTCAGCGTACTTTGGACGTGGCCCAAGAGATTATTTGGTTTCATTTCTTTCTCTTTATATTGTAATTATTCTGTTAATTTTTCAATAGACTAGTTATGTTTCCGATGATATGATAATTATATGTCTAATATTCAAATGTTTGATTATCGAATGATTTTTCAATATTGCTAATCGTGGAAAAATATCACCCGGAAAATTCGTGCTTTAACTGTAAACTTTACATTTCTTTGCATTTTTTCATGTTCATACTGACATTAAAATTGTACCTATCATACAGGATTTATTTTGAAAATCGCTTACGGCTGAAATTTATGACCCGGAAAAATCGTGCTCTGGCTATGAAATTTATTATTTCAAACTATTATCAATGCTTCGGTGCAAATTCGTTGTCAGGTATGCGTCACCTTATCTTTTGGCTTTTCAAACATTTTGTATTTCCAAATATATAAATAAATAAAAAGAATAAATATTATTTTGTAAATTGAAAAACATTATAATTTTCGTATTGCCTGAAGTTTGGTACTGGTCTATTGTGCTAAAATAAATGAATTTTATAATAAGTAGTCATGGCAATTCATCATCTAAAATTCCCCATACCAAAGATAACTCCGTGTTACATAATATATTCATATTCAATTGATGTGATTCAACTGCAGGTGTTTTCATTGTTAAGATGATTTTGATCCTGTTCGATTCTAATCACACTATGATGCATCCAATATGCATACAGTAAAATGACGTGGTGTAAATTTAGTTCTATGAATTGTGTTACGAACGAATGCTAATATTTTTTTCAAACATAAAAGTGTTATAATGCACCGGTGTTTCCAATTTTATGTTCGTGCACTACCCAATCGGTGTTATGAAGTGTGCAGTAATATTGCAGAACTACGTCATTATCGATAAACTTCCAAAGATTAGCAACATTGTATATATATATGTATATGACTGAAATGCTCCCAAACAATTATTCAACAGCTGATAGTACACCGTGCAATTCTTCACGTTAAATCTTTATAAAAATATGTTGTGGTATATAATTATGGCTGGGACGGTATATTGTCGTGCAAAGATACCCAGTGGTGAGATATTTTTATCTATTCCCTAAAATTCTATACTCAATAATAATTGTCATAAAGAATGTATTAATATTTCGGATGAACCGTTGAGTTTATTTAGTTTATGTATTGAATGTCTAACATGTCAGTGTGGATTTTGATAGTCCCACGTTCGGTTTATCATAGATTGTATATTGAATGAATCTTTGATTCTATGACAGATATGAGGACCGAGGCATACCCAAATCCGTTCGGTACATGTGAAAAGTGTGAGAAAATAGACGACAGCATTAAGTTTCATCTCCATACAAGGTATAAAAAATTAAGAAACCACTGAGAGTTTAAATGTATTGAATGATATCGACGAAACAGAATTACAAATATTTGATGAATAATTGAGTGGAACTAAGGTGAGAGAGTTGTGGTAGTTATCATGTACTAAAACTCTACTACTGTTATCTGAAAATTATGCTGCAACAGTATCCATGATGTATGAATGTAAACATTATCCTCATAATGTATTCTCTCATGCAAAAGTTGGGAGAATTCTTTGTATATTCAATAATATTCCATATGTCATTTCTAATTCTCTATTATTCGCCATTTTATTACCTGTTTGGTACTCGAGAACTCAGATATTTGAATATTATTCACTCATTTCGGAATTTTGGTATTTTTTCGTGAACTCAAATGCGATCATAAACATTAATTGTAAACCCTCTATTTGCAAGGCAAAACCGGGATACACCTCAGTATTTACGTCCTTACGATGATGATTCGCTTCGTAATAGTAACTTCAATCATTTGTTTCCCACCGTAATATTCTCTCATGGTTTCACTGGAAATCCTACGGTTCCGTCTGCCCTGGCGATCAGGAACGGTGAGTAAATAGATTTTTGTTTATTTTCTTGAAATGGCAACATGAGTGTATTCATCATCGTCTTCAGGATATCTTTCCCATGGTGACTACAATGTTATCATGGTGGACTGGGGAAAACTTGCTGCAGCACCAGATTATTGTTATGCTGTCAGTACAATACCCACGGTGGGAGCGTATGCTGCAAAATTAATAAAATGGCTTGAAGCGAACGGAATGATTTCCCTGCCAGAACTTCACGTTATTGGTTTCAGTTTGGGTGCTCATGTCAGTGCATTAATCGGCGAAGAACTTGTTAGACAAAATTCCACAAAGGCAAGCGTTGGTTCTCAATAATCTGTAACTACAAAAAAGTATGATATATATTCATCATTAGTTTTTTTATTGATTGGTTAATAGATTGGTAGAATAACAGGCCTGGATCCAGCTGGTCCGGCATTTGATTACATGTCAACTACGAGTAACGGTCTAGATAAGGAAGATGCTACTTTCGTTGATATTATTCACACCAATACTAAACGTTATGGCTTTAAGGCGCCCATAGGACATGCAGACTTTTATGTAAATGGTGGGAAATCTCAACCAAATTGTCCTGGAATTGGATGCAGTCACAACCGTGCTTGCACACTTTATGCTGAATCCATTTCAAACCCAACTGGATTTATCGGCTATGCATGCAGACATTGGAAACCGAAAATTACAAGATGTCACCGAGGTCATGATAACCACATGGGATTCGCTGTTAATCGACATATCCATGGAATTTTTTCGGTGAAAACTAATTCGAAATCTCCATTTAGCATCGACAATTCGCATTAATTTCCGTAGGTGTCTCAATCCACAATATCATCGCGGAAAATAAAGGTTCTGCTTATTGCTTCAATATCGATGAATCACCATATACAAATAGTTATTCCTATCTAAATAACTTTTGTTTAATAAATGTCATTGAAATGTGTTACTTACATCAGTTGTATTTCATTGATATGACAAATATGAATCTGTATTTCCTCTTCAAGGATATGAATTATAGTCAATAAATGTTGAATGAATAAAGTAAATATAAATTAATTATTCTCGTACGAACCTTCTTTCATAATAATCAATGTAGAAGTTGTTAATAACTTCCATGTTGAGAAATGTATTTATGGGGCACGTTGAAAGAGATTGGCGAAAATCATGAACGTTTTATTTTACACAATTTAGCCTGGGTTATAATCTTTAATTGTGTTAAAGTAAGTCGCGCGGACGTGACCAAAGACAATTGTCCATTAGGGCTTTTAAGCGGATGGCTATAAACACGTCTGAAACATAAATTCTTCAAAGTTTTTCAGAAAATTTTGATGTCCAATGCATATATTATTTGTCGAATGATTGACCTTTTTTAATAACCAAGTATAAAGTGTGAAATTATATACATGAAAATCAAAATATCATTATATTGTGCGGATAAAGATATCAATAAGGAAACTGCAAAAGTTTCATTGCGAATGATTATCTGATAACTGTTAATGAATCAGTAGAATAACGCGGTTCGATCCAGTCAGAGCATCACGCACATTTGTTGCATCGGATAAATACGTGCTCGATAAAGAAAATGTAGCTTTTGATATCATATACGAATCACTTTTCAATGAGACTGGATTTGGTGCTATAAAATGTAATAGATGGAAACCAACTATTAACGAGTGTTCTGAATCCAATAATGACTTCATGGGATTCTCTGCTAATGCACGAACTGGAAGAACAATCAAGTTGGTGATGAATGGATAGAATTCTTTTGCCCAAGGTTCTCCACTTTCCTCAAAGCCTATTTTAACTAGCACAACTCCACCAAAAACAAGTTCTGCCAGGGAAGTTAATGAAGATGTGTCACCATACGACAGCGATTCTAATGCTGATGATGGCAATAAAGACAATTCGTGAAGATGCGATTGCAAAATTACCAATGAGAATGATGTGTCAGTTATGTAGATGGTCATGAGGTTCATATAAAAAATGCACGTATGCATTTCATTGATTGATGAATTTCGATGGCACAAATAAATAAAAATTATCCCCCCAAAAGTTGTGTTCTACTGTGAAAATTTATTTCTGCATATCGAAAATATTTTATTATAAAAAGTTTCTTTGGGATATCAGTGGGAAAAAAAAAATTATCACTCAGGAAAGTCATGTTACAGTAATAAACTTTGTGATTTCGTATAATTTTTTATCTTTTCGAGCAAACTTATTGTGGAGTGCAATGTTGGTCACTAATATTTCAATGTTTTATCATCGAACAATTTTTCAATATTGCTAATCGTAGGAAAATATGACCCGGAAAATTCGTGCTTTAACTATAAACTTTATATTTCTGTGCATTTTTTAATGTTCGTGCTGACATTAAAATTTTACCTATCATACAGAATTTATTTTGAAAATCGCATACAGTGGAAATTTATGACCCGGAAAAATCGTGCTCTGGCTATAAAATTTATTATTTTAAACTATTATCAATGCTTCGATGCCAATTCGTTGTCAGGTATGCGTCACCTTATCTTTTGGCTTTTCAAACATTTTGTATTTTCAAATATATAAGTAAATAAAAAAAAATAAATATTATTTTGTAAATTGGGAAACATTATAATTTTCGTATTGACTGAAGTTTGGTACTCGAAAATTCCGCAGACGTTTCAATCCACAATATCCCAACATTAATTTCTAAACAAAAATATAATTTGAAAAAATAGAATTACTATAAATAGTTGAAAATAGTTAACTTAAGATAAAGGAGAGCAAGAACAAGATGGAGACAGTGAGAGAGTTCATATACCCACTTGGGCTACTGTACTGTCATTTAATTTGATTTACCGTACGCCCAAGGCAATTAATAACAACATATGGTCTCTCTTTCTTCATCTCGTTAAGGCCTCCAAGCAACGTTGATGAACCCGGTTTCTTATATGACCATGCGTGCAATATATACACACTCAACTCACTTCACATGTAGTGTACTATAGTGTTGGTAGTTACTCATAGTCCCCATCATCATCGTCTCGATACCTTGTCCATTCTTTTTATTCTTCTTTCCTCATCATTGTTTTTTTCTTTCAAAATTTATTTATCTGTTTATTTCTATTTTCTATGTTCACATCCCTCTTCAATACACCAATACAAACAAATGTGTATATGAACAATACGATGAATAATATTGTAGGTGGACTTTGATAGACTTTTATAATCCAAACGAAAGAAGAAAAATAATAAAAAAAGAAAGAGGACGTACATGAATATTTTTTTTTTCTCAGTCAATTAAACTCGTGAAGTCTCTCAACTCTTTTACTATTGATTTACACAGCTTATAAATCCATCGTAGCATTTCATTGCCCTGTTATACATATATATTTATACACTTGGATGGAATGTAGCGCCATCAGAGTAGTTTGAGATAAGCAAAAAAATAATATTAATAATAAAAAACCATACAATAAAACAAATAAATGAATATACATCCATATATATATATATATAAATAAATTGCGTGTCCTCGCAAGAGCATTCAAAGGAGCAACAAGAAAAATAAAATGATAATAATGAGAAGACGACACTGAAGTTGCCCTTATATACATTCATTGATACAACTTGTGTGTATATATATTATATATTCACGATGGTGTGTTTGAATGTCGCGTGCTATATAAATTGGCTGCATTGCGACACGCCGTGGACGAGAAAGGGAAAGAAAAAGAGTGAATAAGGGGGGTTATGTGAAGAACAAGAGAGATACATATCTCCATAGGCGTCTTATAAATCAGCCAACCGATCGTATGGAGATATTGATCTATACTCTCACTCACACACTCATCCATATACATATATATAAATTATTTATATAGGCTATACCATGCTCGAGTTGACAGTCTAAATACTCATTCGTATCATATGTTACTTTGTACATATAAGGGAGAGTATGGCGAGATCAACCCCCTTTCACTGGATCTGAAAAAATATATGAAATAATGTAAATAGTGGAGAATAATTTGATATGATTTGAAGTTAATTTTTGTGATGATGTTAATTACTATCTTTAAAGGAAAAGCTCGAATACATTGCCAAATTAACTGTTTTTATTTGAAACTTTGAAACATTTATATTCACTATTGTAGACATTGTAGTCATTTTTGAAACACTTGTGAACATTTTAATAGTGACTACAATGTCCACGGCAAGGAATAACACGTTCTAACGTGTTAAATTAAGACACTTAATTGTGCAGGGTGATTCCGGTATGTAAAGTAAATGATTGAACCTCGAGTTTAATCATAAATATTATTGTACTTCAAATACACAACAACAATAATAAGTGACAATAATCACGTGTGTAATCGTGATTATTGTGTCATGTAAGTGAGTATTATTCGTACATGAATCATATCTAGCATGAAGCAAATTCTGGACACGATTCTGTGGATGATAATGAGTATATAATTCTTTACAAAACTTCTCTGTCCGCCATGAGAGATTGTAATCATTTTGACAGTTATTTGTTATAATATTGAAATATATATGTTTATGTATAATCTCAAAAGCATTTGTTATTGAATTGTGCAAATGAAATAGTTGAATCAAAGATTCAATTATATTTATTTGTTATAACTTATAACTCATACTGTAAATTCAAGTGTGTTAGAAATGACTACAGGATTGAGGTTATGTATGGAAAATTAATACTCCAGGTTTTTATAAGTAGATTCTCAAATATAAATTTCGCACTGATAAAACAATATTTTCCATTTGAAATTACACAATCTTCAATTGATTTCTAAATCTTCCTTCAATTTTTAGATTTACAGGAAATAGAAAATCTATTCAATATCCCACGAATTAATTAAAGTGTTTACTATAAGTGCTTCAGGACATTGGTTTTGACTCATTCTCTTCCTCTTAAATATGTGTAAGCAATCTCCGAATTTTGTATAAACGCCATCAAAGTACATGATTCATCTATAAAAATTCCACAATTTATCGGATACATCCTGTCGTATCTCTTGTATCATATCATAAATTAAAGCCACCAAAAATTCTTCTTTCATTACCAAATTTCTGCAACAGTCTCACGAACTGTCATTAAACTTTCACAATTGGATATATATATCTTTTATATCTAACCAATGTGTCGAATATAGTGTACTCGAATTTATTCTATCAATTGATGAATCATTCGCGATGATGAATGAAAATTTCACATTGAAAAAAAGTATCATAAAGTATACCGTAGAGTTTAAAGTGAGATACATGTGTGGGTGTTTGCGAAAAAAAAAATGGATAAATAAAAAGTAAAAGAAATGAAGTGAAGAAATAAATATAAAAGTGTTAATATATATGTACATATATATTTATATGTGTACATATGTATATGCTTAATGTATGTATATGTGAAATGAAACGCTAATTCATCTTTGAATGTGGCAAACGAGTTGAAAGCTCACCGCGGGTAATTAATTGTACTCACGCGTTTACTCACAGTACGTACATGAATGTGAACGCGCTGTAAATTAATATGACAGTAGAAAATGCCAGTGTGCGTTCATCCGGGGCCATTCTCAATGGGCATAAACTAACCTGCTGTACATAAATGTGTATATATACATGTCATACACTCTTGGATATTCATTTATATACATTTCCATTTGAAGAAAGAAAAAAATCCATGTGGTTATATGATTGTTCGTGAAGTAGATGGATAAAAAACTATTTTTCCTGACGTATTCAAGTCGCGTATTCAGGATGATGGAATTTATGTTGAGGAGAATATATTTGTACTATGATCATTCATAAATCATCCGTAATGCTATCCTCAATCTGTCAGTGATTTTACAATTGTTGGGAAAAAAAAAGGAAAAATAGAAAATTGGAAAAATTGACAAAAAAGACAAAAAATTGAATGAAAAGTTTTTGAATAGTCCTGGTTCGATTGTTGTTATAAAAATACATCAACAAATCGACATAATACAATATTTTGCAATGCACAACAATAATAATCCAAAGGAAAATTGGATAAAATTTAATTTGTCATTTTTTTATTCAGAACTTCTCAATTATTCATTAATTTATTCCAAACAATTCACTGATGTATTTGATGGTAAAATAATATTGATGATTGAGGTTCTGACAAATGAAAGAAAGAAAAAAAAAATGTAAAATTATATCTTCAATAAAACTATCATGTAAAAAAATATTAAACAATATTTGTTTGTTTTACTTTCAGGTAGCAGAGAGGCAGCATTTACCTATGCAATAAGCTCAGCAGGTATAACATACGCAGTAACAGCGGCTTGCAGTCGGGGTAACATAACAGCGTGTGGTTGCGAACCGACCGTGAGGTAAACCACATCAGATCACACTTCTACATGGATATATACAGATCTAGACAATATCAATTACTTATAAAAATCACAATAATTTTTTTCAGAACGAGGAAGGCATTGCCACCAAATGGATGGGAATGGGGTGGATGCAGTGCTGATGTGACGTATGGAATGAGGTAAGTTAAAAAAATAAAAAAATAACAGAAATTATTGTGATCTTTTATTACTCCTTATATTATTTCAATTTAAAAAATAGATATTAACTATGGAGAATTCATTGATTCAATTTAATGATAGGTTCGCGCGTAGGTTTCTAGACGCAAGGGAGGTGGAAGGTGATGCTCGAAGTCTCATGAATCTTCACAATAACAAGGCCGGAAGAAAGGTGAGTCAACAAATCATGATTTATAACAGACACTGTAACTTTGTGAGGAGATATTCCCTCATTAACCAACAACAATTCGTTTATCAAAGTGAAATAATAATGATAATTTATTTATTCAAACACATAAATTATCGCAATGATTGTGAACTAAAAAAATGAAATGAAATGTAACATAAGAAGAAATAAATCTGATGGTTTTTCTTCACTATAACAATCAAAATAATATTCTACTTTTCGTTTCAAACTATTAATTACAGAATGACAAATATTCAATCCTTATCTGAATTTGATATTTTAATATTTGCAATGGCAACGAGAATGAAAACGACGAGGACATAAGGAACTCAAAGTGATAATATACTACTGGATATAGTGATAATATCATAAGTTATCTGAAAGTTAACAAAGCAAGATATTATAATTTTTGTTCATTATATTGCCAATCATACAAAAACAATAAATAGCAAGCATTGATTTTCTAAGTTCAATAGAGAAGAATTATGCTCCTGATAGTATTTAATATCCTATATTAAAGTAATATTTCATTTACTAGTAACATGAAAATTACATCCATTGAATATTTTTTATTCTATCAATTACCATTTTTTATTACAAAAAATTATGTTCTACTCGTATTAGTTATTCAACTGTTTGTATTACTTCCTACATAATTGTAACTTCACTATACTTATAAGATTGCTATCTCCTTAGTGCACGTGGCTCTTTCACACCTGAATTATTACTTTCTATAGTTAACGTTGAGAATATATAATTTTCTCCCGATTCATTCCCAATTGTTTAATATCCACAAAGAGTCACTCATTACACCCTGTCACTTCTTCATCTATTTTCTAACAACTTTTATGTTTATCTGAATTTTCCTAAAACACTGGAATTCTATATGTATAAAAACTTGTTTCTGATAAACGAAAAAGAAAATGGTGGGAAAGAAAGAGAAAATATGTGTGTGTGTGTGTGTGTGTAATGCAAGAACACTAAAATGTTATCTAGAACATTTTCATATGTATGTTATGAAAAATACTGTGTTATTCAGATTTATCAGTTGACTGGCTCTTTCAACATTTATTTATGTTGATATTATATGAGAAATCGCGATTGGTATGTTTCGTGTCATTAGTGACAATTCGCTACGATTTCTAAGAACTCTCCATTAAACAGAAAAAATAATTCAACAGTATAGATAATGATATATATACGATAATATTCTATACATAAACTTTATATAGTCATTAAATGCATAAAGATGTATATCTATATGTAAATTGGTATTACCGAGCTGTTGTACAACTTTTTAATATCCCAATTGAATCAGCAGAGGAAAAAAATATAATAATGAATGATAGAATAAAATATACAAGCTTATCTATTTTTTCTTTTTCATTGTTACCTTTATGTGAATTAAAAAACAAAATATTTAGCAACAATTTCAAATTATGTAAACGAAAAATAGCTGAAGTTAATTTTAATGAGATGATTTTTTTTTGTAATTTATTATTGGTTTATAACTGGATTCAAATTAAATCCGATTATAAACCAAGACATTAGTAAACTCTAAATCAGATTGATAAACAATATCGCCATAGAAGCACGAAGAAAACATTACAATTTGTACAGTTAATTATAAACACTCCTGTCTTCCAGAAAATTTTCACAATTAGTATATACTTGATAGTAATAATATCCAAATGTGAATAAAAGTTTACAAAGCATATCATCTATTTGACAATCAATATTATAATTTTTATATGCCACATTATAATTGTTGTTTATTATATTGCCAATTGTAGAAAAATAATCAAGAGGCACTTTTATTTACCAAACATTGTAAAAAAATTTATAATCTTATTAATATCTCTAATATTCTTTGAATATTTTTTATTTTTATTGCAAAAAATCATATCCATTTTGTATTTTTCATTGAACAGTTTATATCACTTCCTAAATAACTGTAAACTTTACTATATACTCCCAAATCGCTGTTTCTCGCGAATAATATAATCATAAAGTAAGAAAACATGATATTATCAACAGAAATAAACCACAAATGTTCATCACAGATACACTTATAAATACATTTCACTCTACACACTATTACCACCTCATGCACATTCCAAATACCTTAACATCAAGTAAATTAAAATTTTCATCGCCAATACATAAACAAAATCTTACTCACAAAGAACAAGGAATTTAAATAACAAAACAAAATCAATGTTTCAAATGTTTGTTATAAAATTTATTGTACATGAGAGTGTATATGTGTCGAATCACACGAGTTGAGTAACAAAACCAGAGGTCAAGTTTGTCAGTGCAATTGAATGTCCAACTCCAATCTTGATGTCTACATTACAAAAGAAAAGTTGATTAGGGTCTTCATGGTCATAGTGTGTAAAATCGCCCAACCATGTACTTATATATATATACACATATGTCTCACCATACATTTTACAATACAACACCGCAAGTATTTATTTATTTATTCCTTTTTTTTTTTCTTTTTTTTCTACCATTGACAATAAATATACCCGTAGAGGTTGGTTTACGACTATTTCAAAGTTTATATATATATATATACTCTGGTGCATTTGGTTGTGTGGAGTCTTGAAACTCCTGAACGAGTCTTGTCGATGAATTTTATTGCTATCGATATAATGAATGTAAAGCAAGTAACAAGAGAGGACGGGATATATAGCGGTACGCCTTATATTGTGTATTTGATACAGGCGTACATATATATATATATATATATATATACTTGTACTCTTCTCCCACTTATGTATGTATATGTACCTATTGGCTTTGTGGAGATGCGCCCATCAGAAGAGTGCTCACTCGGCGCGCGACTCATGGCTCTTTTTATCTCTATTTTTATTGATACTCAAGACGTACTTTTATTTTTCACTTTGGTTCTTTTTATTTTAATGCCTTTTTTTTTTTTTTTTTTGTTTTTTCCTTTTCATTTCATCATATGGATGAGTGTTATTTATGATAGTCCATTTGCATACGACAATTGTCGATAATGTCTGATGTAAATTTTCGGCAATGGTCCTTTAATCCTCATACAAAAGAAAGGAAATAATAATGGCTATGCATATGTGTACATGTTAAAAAAATAAATTGTAAATGATGTTTGTCAATATTTTAATTTCAGTTTTTTTTATGCAGATTGTAAAAGCTATGCTGCAAACGGAATGCAAGTGCCATGGTGTTTCCGGTTCGTGTACAGTGAGAACATGTTGGAGGACATTACCGAGCTTTCGACAAATTGGTGATGCATTAATGAAAAAGTATTATAGAGCAAGACCAGTGATTGCAATAACTCCACCACCACCACCGTCGACTATTCAGGTGAATATTTCAAATTTTGTATAATTCTTGTGTTTCTGATTTTAATAACATTCTATGACTGAATGTTATTCAGTCATAGAAATTTATAACAACACTTCTCTTTACGCATAGGCACAATGTTTTCAAATAGTTTAGCTCTTCACAACTTTTGATGACAGAAATTATCGTACAATGATCGAGGAAAAAGGATAAAATGAGAACAGAAAAAAAAAAAAAAACAGCAAATCTTTTCTTCAAGTTATTATTTTTACATCAATTTCTTGAGTATAGAGATTAACCTTCAAATGCGTGGGTGTGGCCTGTTCAATTTTTTTTTAATATGTAAATGCAATCGTGCCGCTCGTGCACAAACATACACACGCACATACACATATACAACGATCCATAAGCAAGAGAAGCGCAATAACTCATGACAATAAATTCAGACCAACGCATCCATATATACCCCTACTATATTCTCTATCCGTTATTTCTTCATCTTGTATAAACTTCATCAGTTAAAACCTCCTGATTCATTTCCAACACGTGTAAATCCACCCACTCACATGCGAAAATATAAAAATCATCAAATTTTAATGAAACATATCAGGGTTTCCAATTTATATCACTTTGATTACTCTTGTATGAGCAAAAGATATCAAAAATCGATACTTGTGTACACACTACAAAATCAAACACTTCAAGTTTAAACGTCAAAACATTTTATTGCATATCTTTACTATTGTAAACACTGTAGTCACTTTTAAAACGTTTATCAGCATTTTTAAAGTAACTACAATGGTAGAGATATGAATTCGTTTTGACGCTTCAACTCAAACACTTCTTAAACATTTGATTTCGCAGTGATACTGAAAAGAAAATATTACATATTTAGCGATAATAAGAGCAATTGTGACATTATAATCCATCAATATTTATTAACTCTTAAATTCCATGATATTTTTAATAATAACAAATTGGTAGAGATCATCGTGGTAGTCTGGTTTGATTATTATGTCAATTACTTCCTGCATTTATACTTACTACTTTAATCAGTCGAAACAGTTTCCCTGGTCTTATCCCTCTCTACATACTATCTTATAAATACTTTTATTCCCTTTTGTTTATCCTCGACATATCAAGAATATAATAGTTTATTTAGTAATAACATTAATAAACATCAACGAATCCAAATGAACAAATTTACTATTAATTTTTTTTCTATTTTTTCAGAGCTCTGATTATCCCGACCAAACACCAATAGAAGTTGTTCCCATATTAGAGAATGACGCAAAGGCACAAGGCAAGCCAAATGAAATAGTGAACACTCATATGGCAGATCGTCGATCAATGAAGAAATTATCAAATATCAAACGACCGTACTTAGTGTTAAAGAGAACAAAGGCAATTGCTGTATCGTCCGGTATAAATCAAAAGCGAATGCCCAAACGTAGTGAACTTGTCTATCTTCAACCGTCTCCTAATTATTGTGAGCCTGATTATACTCAAGGCAGCATGGGTACACAAGGAAGGTCGTGCAACCGAACGAGCAAAGGTTAATATATAAATAGATATCTTACTCGCATCAACTTTAGCAATAAATCAATAAAATCGAAACAATCAAAGGCAATAAAATAACTGACTTATCAAATACTGCAATAAATCTTTACAGTTCAAATTTTTAATTCCAAATATAAATATGTATATATATATATATTCAACGAAATATATTTTCAGGTACTGATGGTTGTGATTTGATGTGCTGCGGCCGCGGATACAATACACACCAATTTACAAAAACTTGGCAGTGCAGGTGCAAATTTCACTGGTGTTGTCGTGTACATTGTGACACATGTACAGAGCGCACCGAAGAATATACATGCAAATGAAGTACGAACATCGAAAGAATAATAATAATAATAATAACAATGATAACAATAATAATAATAACAGTAGTAATAAACTACCTAGTAGGATAATACAGGAACCAAATGACTCGGAATAGACCGGTGTTTGGTCCCAGAACATGGAGGATAACTGAGATGAAGAAAAATAATTATAGTTATAATTATTTTTATTATAAAATACGGTGAGGATAAAATGGAATGAGAATTTACATCGTAAATATGACAACTTAAATGACACTTTGATAGGCTGTAAAAAATTATTGTAAAACATTTTTTGGAACTAGTTCATTAATGTTTTGATTTCGAATGTATTATTATTTTTGTTTATGTCTTATGTCTTTGTTCTTTTCATATAGAAATGAATTTTTCATTATAATTTATTTATATGCACACGAATATACGAATATACTGACACATACGAACACATACAGTAGCATAAGCAATGTAGAATATTGGAAAATAAGTGATTTTTTCAAAAAGATCCATGTGTATTGGTGATAATAAACAGTTTTTAATATTTATAGAATAAGAGATTGTTGAAGATGATTTAAATTTAGTATATGTGATACATGATATTGATATGATGTTTATCATTGCAAATGGCAATGATATCTGTTTATATAATTGTAAATTATTATATGGAGCAAATTTTAGTAGACGGCAATGCAACCAGCGTAATAAATTAAAATTAATGACGATATTACAAAGTGAACACAGTTTATAACAGTTATATTTCTTGGAAGTAACAATTAATATCACATTCGCGACATGTACAAGTATGTAACAGTTATATTATCCGTTACCATATAATATATAATAATATTGGTAACGATCAGACATACAAGTTTGATATGTCTTAACCCAATAAAATTGGACTGTTTGATAGTTTGGATTATCAATGTTGTGAATGATTAGTTCTTCCGCTGAACTCTCTGCGAAACATAACAAATCCGAAGAATAGGTGAGTCACATTTTTTCTTGTCAGAATAATTTTTATATTTTGTCTTCTTGCACGAATAATAAGAAAAGTGTTTAAGTTAGGTGTGCAATGTTGTGAAAACACTTTACGTGTCATTGTAGTACTGCAATTTACTCGAGGAAAAATTATTTCACGCCCAATAGAACACGAGATAGGATTTCTCACGGTTTGCTATCACGATTTTATGAATAGTAGTTTGTAATGAGTTTTGAACATGAATTTTTCAATTCCAAATTACTACTGTGACTAAAAATCAATACACAATTTTTTTTGTTTAGAACTTCAAACTGGTTTTGCCTTATTCTAACTATTATTTTATATTTTTCCTGCTTTTTTATCATGAAAACAGGTACATTCATCCAATTTCATTCAGGGACGAGTTAGGGGGCTAAGAATACACGCAGTCTTCCTGGAAAGAAATACATTAATTCACAAAATTTCAAACGACGTTTAACATTTTTTTCGTGGGAATTACATCAAATAATTACTAAACTATTGCAATAAAAAATGAATAATGTTTAAAACGTTGTTGATGGATCATTCAAGTGATATCTAACAATATTTCCTCTGTATATGAAGAAGAAGAACTGTCACCCTACAGATAATCTAATTTTCACATCATTTGCTACTAATGTTAAGATACAAAAAAAAAATTAAAGAAGAAGGAAAATGAATAAACAATTTTTTTGCATTGTCCTAGTATTTTTTTCTTTGTAGCCACGATTGTTGTCAATGATTTAAAACAAGAAAAATATCTATAAAATTATCTACTGTTCGCAAATCACAGCTTATTGTTTATAAAATACCACTGGAGAAGGCTTTTCAGTTAATTTGAATATATCTCAGCATTTACTTACCACTCAAAGTTCATCGTGTACTATGTATTATTGTTTTTCAGATTCTCTTCAAAAATTCCTGTGTCCCATTTCCCATTGACTTGTTTATATACTTTCCACTTTAGTTCAAAATCAAATATAATTCAATGACATATTTTAACAACAATACTTGTTATCAAAGTTGACGATCTATTGTTATCATCAACCCCTCATTTCTTCCCTATCCTTTTCAAATTTTGCTTCATCAGAATTTGTACGTATGTATATGTATTATCGTTTGAATTTTGGTTTAAAATTTTCATGTAAAATCTTAATAAATTGTAATTTAATATTCTTCGATGAAAATGAGAATTTCATGAACAAATATTTGTGAAATATAACTATCATTTCAAACTAATTAAAGTTAATCTTCTATATACATATGGGTGCATTGAAATTCGGATGGTTATTCTGTAAAAGGCAAAGTCATAAAACTCAGGTAGTCGCAAAATTAATTTTATGGGATTAACTTCACACTACAACAAGCCATTATTTGTGATTCACCCAGTGTGGTAGTGGGAGAGGTCCAGTCTGATTTCGTTAGTTATTCAGTTCGGGTCTTGAATATACATGATATATCAGTGAAACAAATCAGTCTTGAATATTCCGTGTTGAACGACGGTTCCAACATCAAGTTAAGAGTGAACGATTCGCTGGCTTACATTTCAGAATTAATAATTATGTGAGTATATAATTTCATAGAGAAATTGCGGATAATTTACAAAAATATATCATATGACAATGCAAACACTTTTCAGTGTTATTGTAGCGTTTTGTTTGTTCTTTTTTTTTCTTCTTTGTGGATTTATTGCATTGACTAAACAATTTGTGTACCGGTCATAAGAGAATTACATTGATAATTGTAAAAGAAAACGAATTTTCTTGATCGAAATACTATTTCGATACCCGAAAAATGGCAAAATTTTATCATTTTTAAATTACGTGCAAATTTAATAATTGTTTATGATAAGAAGTTATTAATTCGGAATATTTCTCGCAACAATAACGATATATAAAATGTTGCATTGAGTTATTCATTTTTTATAGAAAAATTGCAAACAAATAAAATTAATAAATGTGAAATATAAATGTGAAATTAATATTATAATACTCTATTTCTTGTTTGTAGATATTTTATTCTAGGACTAAGAATATACAAAACTATTAAATAAATCGTCAATTTGAAAAATGTTTTCTTATATTATTATTTTTCATTGACAGATTGTGCTACCACTTGATAATGGCGCATTGTTCAACTGACGATCAAAATACTGGCGATCAAAACGCTGAAGATCAGAATACTAACGAACCTATTGTGATACCAATGCTACAGACTAATAATTTCAACTTTTTTATGCATGATCGAATATATCATGAAATGCAGACTTGTATGCGTCGCCCAATGAAGAAAACAGTGAAAGGTGTTCGTAGCAGCACTAGTAGTAATCAACCAATTTGGAGTCCGGCACGTGAACTAACTCAAGAGAAGAGTTGTGCTAGTAATTTGCCAAATGTTGGTAGCAATTCGAATGTAAATGGTTTACAAACATGTAACACTGATCAAAATACCATTCATCCCCATACTATAACAAGTAATTCTGACATATCTGATGATAATATTTCTGCTCGTGCTGCAATGGATTTTATGTTTTTGCCTTGCAATGCCTCAAAGAGTCTGTCTGCTCTAGATCTTCTTGCAAAGTATTCGCAAAAATTGCTTAGAGAGAGTGAAATGGAAAAAAAGAAATCAGAAGTTCGTCAGGAAATGTGGCCAACTTATTCCAAGGCTAGTGATATTAAATCGTAATTAAAGTATTGTGGTATTCAACACAGACTTGATGAATCAGATAATACCACTGATAAGTCATCCATATATAATTATCTAGATCAATAAGTATTTCACTTACTCGATAGAACCAATGCAATGTACATAGCATATGAAGGGAATTTATTTTTGAAATTTATAAAAGATGAAATGTTTTTATTCAATACTTATATAATTTATACCCATTTCATTTTCCATTATGAAATATAGTTTAAATAGAATTGGAAATTATAGTTCTACTTCAAATTTAATATTATTTCTTTAATTTTTTACGTTATATCATATAGGAATAGATAAGAATAAATTTCATATATCAAAAAATACAAGGCAAAAACATATTGATATAAAAATATTTTTGTTTCAACATACACTTCGGATAATTGTACGTTCAATTTTTGGCTGTCTTCTTTTTACGAATTACAAAATTGTCGGACGGAAAGAAAAATAATAATAAAAAATTGCGATACGAAAATATGTAGAATAAAAGTATTAAGGTGTTACATCTACCAATTAATTTTAAAATACTATATTTTGTTATTTTCACATTTTCGAACCCATTTTCGAATGTTAAAAATGTATCGTGGATATTCCCTACCAATTATGATGAGTTGAGGTGAAATAAAACAAAAATTTCGTTCACTTAATACTTTTGTACACTTTAAAGGTTCAAATTATTTTTTCCCAAAACATTTAAAAATTGTTGAACGTCTCAAAAATATTCAATAAAGTTATTTTTGAATTTGATGTACTTAGTTATATTATAATGTGTTTGACGATCTTATTATTTTCTTATTATAACGATTTTGTGTTGATATTTTATAATCACGCTTTTATTGATCGTCATTTAATATTACTTTGAGAAAAGAGCTTAAAAAAATTAGAATTAGCACCTTTTTGAGTTCTTCAAGTAGATGTAAGTTCGTATACCTCATAAATAAAATACATTAATGTTACATTTGTTACGAAAGTCAGACTTTCGAGCGATGTGAAGCGATATAAAAGTGACTAATATCATAGTGATAAATTGTTTACTTTCCCGCACTGATCAATATTACTTATTGATCGTGCATGTGTAAGCATATTATATTCGCATAATATTAACGACCATATTGTGAAAATTAAATTGGTCCAAACATCAAATTTCCACTATTATTCTTTCTACCATTTTGTTCCGAATAAAATGTTTTGTATAACGATTTATAAAGAGAATATCATCATTTGAGTCATGTCAATGCAAAAATCATCATAGTATTTAAAATAATTCGTAAGAAATTGTAATATAATAGATATGTATACTAATTTCTTTACCTCAATTCATATTATGCAGATGTATATGTAATTTTCTTCTATCGATATTTTTTTTTTTAATATAATTATGATATATATTGAATACGATCCATAAATCAAATAGTCCCCAATATTTTCGTTGCTTCCAGCTTCGCTTGAAGATCATCATCCGTTTGTGTTGGAAATTCCGCAGTCATTTTTAAATATTTAATTGCATCCTCTTTTCGCTGCAATTTCAAATACGTTTTTCCAAGTAGTAACAAATTTTGACTGTAAAACATTGGATCAATTTTTTCGGCTGCTTCAAGATATTTCAATGCCTCTTCATATGATGAATCTGGAACTTTGCCAAATATCGCTGATGCTATTTTTCGTTGATACCAAGCAAGATCTGATACTGAATAGCACCAATTCCCCAGCATATATAATGTTGCTGCGTCATTGGGATTTAGTTTAGTTGCTTCCTGAAAATTGAGCACATCGTGATGTACATAAACAAATGCATGAAAATATCATTTCAAATGAGGGGTTTTCTATGTTTGTCTTTACATATTTAATCCATTCATGCAAACAAACATTATTATATTATGAAAGTGATTTATTGTAGTCTCAATAAAATTCATTAGATAATCACCAGAATATGTTCCTTGATGGTATACAACTGCTTAATTCTTTCCTTCATGCCTTCATAATTGCTTTTACTGTCCAGCAATACTGCAGTCCATTTGTGAACAGCCCAATGATTATTATCTATCGAATTCGCCTCCGTTATCAATTTGTAAGCTTCATAAATCATTTTTCTGGCTTCAACATCATTTGCTGTTTTTGCCATATAGTAAAGAGCCCTGCAGTATCTCCATAATAATTCAACATCTTTGTCATCCTGAGAAAAACATGAAATAATAAAAGATAAAAATGTTCGATGTTCTTATCATAATTGGCAATTTTAGTGAATAAATCATTTTTATCATATATTTAAACACATTTGTTGGTAACCCTATATTAATATAATGAAAAAAAAAAAAACAATTCATTTATTACAACGGGACTCGTGTTTCCAAAATATCCAATCGAAATTTTATGTTGAAATTTCCGGTATCAACGGAAACTACACTACTTCGTAGCAATCATCATCCAGGTAGGGTAACAATTGGTCTTCGTATTTTATACGCGTTTCTCTCAGGACTAGTTTCTCAAAGTAATTGGGCAGTGCATCTAGAAAAATGATTATCAAAACGAATTTCAATTTGGAAATATATTGTGAGACATATTTCTGCCAAATATGATCCTACTATTTTCAACAGCAAATATCAATATGTGTATCACTCAATAATTAATATACAGTGGAGTATAAAAAAAACTGGAATTATTTTTGGTGTAAAGAAAAATTTCATGAAATTAATTTAATTCTCCTGTACAATGTCAGAAATCCTCGAAATTTTCAATTCATCGTTGTAATTATCAATTGTTCTCATCACTGAAATTTTTCAGTCGGAGTTTTTAATCTTACGATACTGTGTTACTCAATTTTTATTCTTACTTTATATTTACTCAATATCTCGATGATTTTTCCGTATTCTTTGTTCTCATACAGTGCATCAATTTTTGCAATAATAATTTTCTTTGTTGTCATTGAATTATCATCAGATTCATTTTTTTTTGCAAAACCCCATAAACCCAATGAAATAATTGGAGGATTCATCAAACATTTATTGCCCCAATATCTCTGTAAAAAAATAAACAAATATTTATTTACGTTTTTAGGTTAGGTTTTACTTGAATCATATTTATCATCATCATCATTCATTCGTATTATTATTGATATTTCTTACATTAAATGATGTTCGGAATGTTCGAAATACAATCATTCGTGCTCGCTGAACAATTTTATGAGTTCCCACAAATCGAAAGAATCTTTGGACAATCATCTTTCTTAATTATATTCAACAATTTCACCTTGATTTTATATAATAAATCAAAGTCAATAACAAAAATTGAACAACAAATTGAATAAATATTTTAATTCACAAATATATCTGTGGTTACTGTAGCTTTTTTTCTATTAACTTTGATTAGTATCTGAGCTTACGTTTGACAATTTTTGTGAACATCCACAATTCAATAATAACAACAGATACCAAACTTGTGGGTGGATACTGAAGTACATATATACATTTTATCAATGAATTCTGCTTTTATCAACGCTGGTAAGTCCGTATTGAATCCGCAGTGTGAATGATGGCGTATCAGTCCAGTACTCTTTACAGTTCATCAAGTACTCTAGCGAATTGAAAAAAATTGAAAATTGAGAATTGCAATGTGTGGATAAACGACAGAAATTCAACTGGAAATCAACTGAAGTTAAACAAAACTTTCAATCGACCGTTAATCAACCTCAACATAACTGGAAATGAATTATTTATTGACCAGAAAGGCTCGCATTTCAATAACAGTATATATTGTATTAGAGTTTTATATCCTCACATCAAGATTATCATTACCGTTGAAACATGATCATATACTGGTTGACATTACGAACATTGAAACTGTCCATTTCCAGTCATTTTTCTGTCAAACAATTGCTGATTTACTGTAACATCAATTTGATTCTGATCCGACAATTGTTGTAATTCGCTAGGGTAATGATATAATTTTTATATTTCAATTGTAACAGAGAATCATTTCGATGATGTTAAATTATTATTCAAGGTAAACGAAGAACTTTGACAATAATTGAAAACATCCTCATCAATAACTATTTAATCTTTGTATAATTCGATGGAAGTTTATCATTTATATATGTTCAATAATTCACAATAGAATAATGTTTCAGATTAGCACATATGTATTGTAGAATTGTACAGAATAATAATACAGAAAACCTGTGTCGATGTAGTATTCGAATATGAATTTTTAAACTGTTCATGAACAATTCGTTTGGTCCATAAGTACCAGAGTCCAACCATTTTTTTGAATTTGGATAAATTTTGTTGACAATTCCGCTGATAAAATCATTGTACGACTCAATAGTACATATAAATTTTTTTTTTCCATAAAAAAAGCCATTTCATCATTCTTAACATAATCTACAACGTCTATTCGAGTTTCTGAAAAATATAATAGGAATTATTTGTCATGTATTTTTATATTATCACCCAAAAGAGACATATTATTTCGTTTTATTTTACCCTTACGAACTCGATCCTTTGCATGATAGATTACAGATAGTTCACGATCTTGACATACCACTATCCACTCATTCAGTACATGTTCTGAGCCCTTCATTGATTTGCGCCTGAGTATGTACGCATGTCCTATTATAAAATCAAAAGTAAACGTCATACATCGTTGGCCCGTTAGTTCACTTTCTTTTCCAGGATGTATATAGGCTACGACATTCCACACTCCATCCAACTGTTTCATGAAGAATGCGAAAAAAATAGAATAGAAGTAATTCTTACATTTGCACAACTAACAAGTGCATCCAGTCAGCATGGTCCGACTATTACATCATGAAAGCTAATGTCAATTGATTTCGAATGACCATCAATTGATTTTAAATTGATAATAGATTAAATTTTTATAATTGACAAAATTTAATACATTTCTCTTTAACTATAGACAGACATTAATTGACCAACAACTTCGAATTGTCACTAAATGATTCACGAAATTATTAAAAGTTTCAGATATAAAAAGCTAGCAGACATTATGATACAATTCAAATAGGAGTGTTTGTTCATGATAATGATTGAAATGATTTGAAAGAATGAAGAAGATTTAATATATATAAAATCCACAATCGATTTCATATTTTCAATGGTACAATCAATATACGCAATATCACACATAATATTTTATCTATTATCTTACAGGATATATTGACACCAAGAAAATAAACAAAAGAGTGTAATTTTTATTGAAATGTATATCAGAAACTATTTTATCAATAAGAGTATGCATCACAAAGACAGATGTTTTTTTCATTTGAGCAGTTTAATTCATCACAGTGAACATTTAAATTTCAGGTTATTCTCCATTACATAAAATTAAACCATATGACACTCTTTCGATCACAATAATACTGCATGACACACAAAGAAGACGCACACTTATCTGCACTACAGACTAAAAGACTACATTATTTATACACATGAGTGTTTCCATATCCAAAATTGTCGATTTAATTTTTCCCCATACATGTCAATTTATTCATCTGTTAATTTAAAATTGATACCTGCACATAACAATTGAATTCACATAATTTTTAACATATAACGTTTGACCATGACAGTTATTTTTCTGCAAGTTAGATACGGTGGCCAATTCAAGTATCACACGCTAGAGTGAGCAATAACTTCTGAACGATTGTTGACATACAACATATAGTAGTTCAATCATATTCGTCACACTGTAAAAATTGATTGGATACTGTATGCGTTAACAATGATTCCAATTTAAATAAGAATTTTTATACAGAAACATTATTGCAGTCATAAGTATTTTTTTAAATTATATATTTCTCCTCTGTTATACAGCCACACAGATTATCATTTTCAATAGAATTTTCCTATGGATATTTATTAGGACAACCGAAAGTGATAATATATGAAGTAAATTAATTTTTGTTCTTTACCTCATGTGGTTGCTCTCCACATCCTCGAGCAAATCCAATGGTTATTAAATTCACAACAAAAGTAAGTAACAAATTCTTTATCATCCTCATTATTAATTTATTGGTACAATATATTTATAGTTTTAACTCAAAAAAATATATTACAGATGATATATTATCACCAAGTTATCAGAGTGTCCCAATTGAATATCAAAATTACGTCTGGTTCAATCAGAATTATTCTCTATTCTTATACTCTCTTTGTTCGTAAAGGAGGAGGGAAGAGGGCATTATGTGAGTATCAATCAATCTAACGGGTGTTATAAAATGAACGAAGTGAATTATTGAAATTATATTGCCTTTCAAATTGGTTCAATCAAGAAGTGAACCAACATGGCATTCATGTAAAACAACAGGACAAAAGAATAATGTATGGTATAAAATGAGTTCAATCATTTTCTATCTAATATGTAGTGATAAGAGAACTACGACCCTACATACTTAATGCTAATCCAAGTTTCAATCAATGGTCTATCAATATAGTGCGTTTAGCCGATCTGATTCGAAATAATAACAGATAATGTGCAAAATAATGATGTGTTCACTAATTATTTTCCAGTAGTTTCTTGACAAAGTTATATCCGATAGGATTCAGCAATGTAATCAAGGGACAATGCAATTGTCACATACAACGGAAGCTCCAACATGAGGAATATTATTGGTCATTTCATTATTTACACAACGGAATTTAGTTATTAGTACGCTGCAAATCCACATATGACATCAACTATGCAGCTCCTCATCTAAATCATTGTAGTAATTTATATATATAATTACAAGTGTACATCATTTAATATATGGAGTATTTCACATTTGGAATCAATTGAAACACATATATATTCAGTGAATTTTACTGCATCTTATGGCATTGAATATATGTGCGTGCCGAATTAGTATTTTATTAAAGTGAAACTTCTTCGCCATGCACGCCAGTTTTTTTTTTTTAATTATAGAACTAGCGGTAGTTTAGGATTATTGGTGAGAAATAATTGAAGGACTAAATGTTTGTTAATATTTTTGAATGTTGTCTTAATCTTTCTTGAAAATGTCTGTATTTTCTGCCATGCAGCCTTTGGGGCATCGACATTACAATTCTATGTGCAGCAAACATGAAATCAGACCTGTCCGCATAAGAAAATATTGTTTGACATTCTATATAATGTGGAAAGAAACCATGTTAGTTGGTAGACGTCTGTATTCTCCCATAAAACTTTACATTTACCAAGGTTTTAGCGTATCCTAAAACTCATTTACGCTTATTCACCTCAAAATTTATACCAATTTAACATAGAATTACTATTTGACCAACTATTGACATTCATTTTTGTTTCAGAGATTTACATTATCGACCAAATTGGTCAAGAGAAAATTAGGCAACCTCTCTCAATCTGACTAAACTGACGTATCAATCGCCAATATTGAAGATAACTTCTACCATTGGAAAATTATTTATCTTCCTAATAATTCTGACTATACACGTAACTTCTCAGGTTACTTCCACGAGGGATATAATCATGTGCTACGTTCTCTATTTACCAATAACAATTCGTAATATTATTAATTAAAGTGTATCTACAACAAGACATGCAGTAAAATGGCCTCTAGACTTCCAAAAAAACTTTACTTCGGTAGTCTTGTTGCTACAGTTATAGGCGGAGTAATTATAATTAAGTAAATACATTACATGAATCTGAATTGTATTTTGAGGTTATCTCTATTCAAATATTTCACTCAATAACGGCGGCCCGGTCGTATTCTCCATAATTTACATTATTGCTACTAATTTTCAATCCACTCTCCAATCCTCAGAAAAATGGAAATTCTCGAAAGATGTACTTAAAATGCAGCTGAACATGTCTCCTACAGTTATTGCTATGAATCGATTATGTGTGAATACTAGTATAAATTTAATAATTACAAGGTAATCGTAATTCTGTAGAAGACAAATGTTGCTAGGAATTTTAGTGAAGTTTTGCAAATTAATCATTACTTTTATGCAAGTACTCATGTATAACTCATTTGTAGCTACAATCGTAGGAGAACTGATGAACTTTATTGGATTATGCTCAGTCAGATAGCACCGAAAAAAACTGTAATATACTTTTAAAAGACAGATTGACATTCAGAAGAAGTATATTATGAAAAGTATCACACAAAGTTTTCATAAAAAAATATAAGAAGATAAAAGAAGTGTAGCCGTTCTTCTGTGGAACCGTTGAAAAGAAAAAAAATAATGTGGTGTGCTGTTCAGATATGGATTACCTTAAATCATATGCGAAGATTTGTGTGCAGCATTAAGGGATGCAGTCTTTGGGATAGATATCCGAAATAAAAATTACAAAGTCAAAATATACCCAGTTAGAAACTTAACTTGCTTTCCAGAAATATAGTATTGTTTTTCTGGGGAAAAAATTCGTGAATATCACTTTTGGCCTGGCTTCCTGACTGAGCATGATTCTCCAAGACTCTGCCATAGTTTCTATAGACGACAATATAGTCGATGATTTTTGATTCTCTCCACTGTGTAAAACATGAAGATTTATCGAAGATATTGTACTCCAAATGTAATTTTTTCCATAGCTATTATTATGAATCAATCATGTGTCGATACTCGTATTAAAAGAACTCTTTATTGTTACCTCGGAGTCTCACCGACCCCGACGATCAAGTGTTATTCATTAGTTCTTATTATCCACATTTTCTAATGTATATTAATCGTAATAATAATTCATCCTCGTCGACCAATTATGAAATTACAATTTAATTACTCGGAATAATAATAATAACTGTAGAAATATTGATGAAATTCGCCATAATGAAACATTACCCTCTTTTATTTTTAAAAAATCGAGGAGTCATGCAAACGAAAATATAGAAATAGGAATGATATATTTGTATCATTATTATTTTGCAGAGACATTTGTGGCGGAAGAAAATACGAGGGAAAAGAAAAGTTAAATGGCAAAGTATGTGTTGTTACCGGTGCGAATACAGGTATCGGAAAAGAAGTTGTAAAAGCTTTGGCTGAACGAGAAGCTAAAGTGATAATGGCTTGTCGTGATTTGGATAAATGTGAAACGACACGTAAGGAAATAGTACAGCAAACACAAAATAAATATGTTTTCTGTCGTGAATGTGACTTGGCGTCACAAGCAAGTATCCGAAGATTCGCAGAACAATTCAAAAAAGGTAATTGAATTGAGAATTTCATATTAACAATAAATTATTATCAATGTTAAACCAGAATTTAGTCACATTATAGGTGAGTTCAACAGGGGGTATAAAATTTATTTATTTTGATACTTTTTTTGCTGTGATTCGAGCATTTACTCACGAACATTTTGAATGTGAATAATATGATTTTCAAAATTCTCGTCACCAATAAACGATTATTATTTTCATTCGTTTTTGTTTTTTTTTTCCAGAACACAATAGACTCGATATATTGATAAATAATGCTGGTGTCATGAATTGTCCACGAAGCCTGACAACGGATGGAATCGAAATGCAATTGGGTGTAAATCATATGGGTCATTTCTTATTGACAAATTTATTATTGGACACAATCAAAGCATCAGCGCCATCGCGAATTGTTAATGTCTCCAGTGTTGCCCATGTTCGTGGAAAAATTAATACAAAAGATTTGAATAGCATGGAAAAATATGAAACCAGCGAAGCTTATGCACAGAGTAAACTTGCCAATATTCTTTTCACCAATGAATTGGCTAAGAGACTTGAGGGTTTGTATAAACTATTAAAAATTAAACGTGAAAAGTGGAGGTTAAAAAAAAATTATCATTGATTATAATTTATTTCAGGGAGTAAAGTGACGGCGAATTCTCTTCATCCGGGAATGGTTAATACAGAAATAACACGCCACATGGCATTCGTAAACAGTCCAGCAGTAGTAATGGTTTTGAACCCATTAATTTGGCTTTTCATTCGTACACCGAGGCAAGGTGCACAAACTATTTTGTATGCCGCATTAGATCCAAATTTGAACGATGTTACTGGGAAGTATTTTAGGTAATTGTATATTTTCTTTTATCACAGACGAATCACCAAGGTTTCATTTTATATTATACCTTCACGTTTATCTCCGCACAAATCCCGGGGGGTTCAGGTTTAATACTATCTATTTTTTTCTTTAATTTCTTGGAGAGACAAAATTATTCAACCATATATTTTTTTTTTCTTCCAGCAATTGCAGAATAGCTGAAATGTCGGATGAAGCGAAGGATGAAACGATGGCAAAATGGCTTTGGATGACGAGTGAGAAGTGGACCAAACTCAAAAACAGCTGATAAAATTTTCATTTATTTATTTTTTTCAATGCACAGTGATGATTGACGTGTACATTCAAATAAAAGAATGTTTTCAAGAAACGTAGATGAATAATATTTGTGCTTAACGAAAATATAGAACACATTATTCAATCATTTTTTCGTCCTTGTATCTTTAACATTGTGAAAAGCATCTCTCAATTTTTTTTTTTTTTTTTTACAATTCGCAATAATTATTCACCAGAAAAAGGTATGGAACAATCAATGGCATGTTGAAATGATGAATTCTCTTACTATTTGGTTAATTAATCAAGTTTGGTTTCAATTTCGGATTCAATAAAATTAGTTTGCATAAATGGCCGCACTAAAATCATCGATTTTTCGTACAATTTTTCAGCTGTATCATCATCCAATGCATTTACAGTTGGTGATTTTATTTCACAATCACTAAAAACATCGAAAAAAAAAAAAGATAAAAAGAGATATTTCAAATGGATGAAAAATGTCAGCGAAATATTGAAAATTTGATTAAAATTGTTTTGATAAAAATTCTCATAAACCTCAAATATTTTCCTGATTGCTCGCTCAATGAACTCTCAACAGCTGCATAAACAGTTGTCTGTGCACCTTGACGTGGATTTTTTGTCAATAACCATATAAATGGTAGCATAATTATGTTTAATATAATTCGGGTTGCTACCAATGAATTTCTCAAATGCTTTGTGTTTCGAGCAAGCCCGGGATGCACAGCGTTGATAGTAATATTTGTGCCTGAATTTTCGAAAGATAAATGGAGAAAAATAATACCAACCAAAAACAAAACAAGAGGAAAGAAAAAATATAAAATAACAGACCTTTCAACCGAGTACGCATATGTCTAGCCATCATTATTAATGCCAATTTACTCTGACCAAATGCCTCCATAAGTATAAATTTATCATCTAAATTCAAATCGTCAATATTTATTGAACTCATTGTATAACGTTCAGCAGTAATGTTAATTATTCTTCCTTGATTAGCAGCTTTTAATTTTGGTAAAAGCAATTGCGTCAATAGAAAATGTCCTAAAAACAAAAACGACATCAACAATACTTAATGAATATCTAAAATATTTTTTTTTTCATCCAATGAATTATTTTATTTGCTTCCGTCTGTACCTAAATAATTTGTCACAAAATGGATTTCGAATCCCTCATCAGTTTTTTCATATGGGTGAAATACAATTCCAGCATTATTAATCAAAATATCAATTTCATTCACTTCTGTAACATGGGAAAAAAAATTATTTGAAACATAAGAATAATTTATCCTTAAGATTTGTAAATGAAAAATATGAATTTTATTATTATTTTGAGTATCAATTCTATACCCAATTGATCAGCAAACTCTCGGACACTTTTTAATGATGATAAATCAATAATTTTAACTTCAGCACGAGCACCAGGAATTGCATTGATGATTTTTGCAACAGTTTCACCCGACTCAACATTTCTCACTGCTAATATTATATGTCCACCTCGTCGCGCCAATTCTAAAGCTGTTTCACGTCCAATCCCGCTCGATCCACCAGTAATCACAACCACTTTTCCATCAATCCGTTCTTCACTAGGACACATCGGTCCTGCCATGTAATTTCTATAAAACCATCCGCTTTGTGTTTCGTACGAAATGAATAAAGAAAAATATTCTTTTCATTATTATATCATGCACATGCACTAAACCTGATATAGAAAAAAAGGAAATAAGTAATTCAAAAATATTTTGATTTCTTACCTTAATGCTGCCACTAATCCGAGAATTAATCCAATTATATATGGCCACCATGAATCGAGCATTGGTAAGAATTCTTTAATTGTTTTTTGAATATTATCAAAACCGTCCATTTTTTTTATATTATTATAAAATTTTCTATGTTCCAGGAAATTTGCGAAGAATATATTCGTCTGTTATCAAGATATTGATTCACTTATTCATTCATTTATCTTATTATTTTTTTTTATAAGAACATTTGATGTGATACGTTGAACGTTTGAAAATAAAATACGTTTGTGGTGGAAGGAAATGCTATTTAACGAATCTTGATTGAAGATGATTTGGAATAGGGGCTCACGGTATATATTTATAATGGCTATAACATTATACGTGTTCGTATATTCGTATATATATGCCCGTCTTGTTGATGTAACTAAGAAAAATGTGGATGTATCTGTTCACAAATCACTGATATGGGAAAAAATGTTAAATTTCATTCATATATATATATATAAATATGGATGAATGTCAAATATTTTTATTTAATTGATGGGGAAGTTAGTTATTTATATAATAAACATTTGATATTCATGATTACTAACATGATGTTTTTTTTTTTTTTTTAGAATCAGTGTGAATATAGCTTGATAAAATTTAATTCATTTATCAGCGCGCCGTATTCTTGTGTCCGGGATTGCAGTTGAAATTTTTATTTACTCTTCAAAATTTTCAATAATGTTGAGTATATAAAATAATTTATACTGAAGAAATAGGAAGGAACATAGTCACATATTTTTGAAGTGAACTTGATTGAAATTCTGAACGATGATGAAGAAATAAACAAAAGTATTATTACTATCGCTCGATTACTCGGATTTATGTCCAATTATTTTATGAATGTTACTTTGAATTCATTAATCCTGAACTTCAGTAAATTGATTGATGTTTCTATCATCAATAATAAATTTCTCTCTGCAGGCATGTGCAAGAATATATCTTGATATGAATATAAACAAATTCACTTTCGTATTCGTGCTATGATTTCGGGACACGAGTCCCCAATTTTTTGTGGATGGATAAAACCGAAGACTGTAAAAAAAAATCACATGAATTAATTACTTATATTAATCAGTGAATTAAAATCGCATACATCTTATTATTCTAATCGTAATATATTTCATTTATTTATTCCATATTATTTATTAAATGTATGTGCATACCCCTAGCAATAATTATTTTTCATTCGAGTACATCAGTCTTCATTCGCACTAATATATGAACTTACAAGAATAATGGTCATTTGTACATTGGATATTGGATTTGTTTTTTTTTTTTCAAATGATTTCCATTAATATTTATATCTTTATATATTGATAAGAATTTGTAAATACAAACCATATATTGACTTCAGATATTACCCGTCTAAATTAATATATATACATATATATATATATATGCGTATGTGTGTGTGTGTGTGTGTGTGTATTTTAAAGCTGCTTGCGAAAACACACACAAAACATCACTCTGCAATCTCAAATATCAAAAACAACAAAATAAAGGAATAAATGAATAATAATATTTCCAATTACATGTAAATTTTATTGAAAAAAACATTCTACAAAATCTCGTTAAATAGTTCATTAAAAATTATTTGCATCAATCATATAAAAAAAAGTAGAGATAAAAGGACAATGAAATAATATATCACATTTTTGAGGTTAGATTTCTCTCAGGGTAAGTAAAAAATAATACAAACGTGTATATAGACACAAAGTAAAAAGTCTTTCAATATTTATTTATTATTTATTTCTACTTTGTCATTTTTGACAGAAGAAAAAATACATATACAATAAATTAATGAATTTAATTTAAACAAAACAGGTTGGAAGAAAAATAGAGAAAGTGCAAAATGCAGACACATTATATTTCGTCGGATAAAACTGTACGAAAACGTGTTATTAAACATGGTAAAATAACAGATAAACCAACTGAAGGATCAATTTGTCATTTAAATATTGAAAATGTTGAAATATCACCATCAAATATTGATTTGGACTTGAAAACATTTAATACAGAAATATTAAATGGAAATCCACAAATTGTATTCACCATTGACGAAACAAATTGTGAATTGGATCGAAGAATTGAACGTGCTATTAAATGGATGGGTGAAATGGAAATAGCAATGATTAGTATCAGTTTACCGAGATTGAAAAAGAAAGATAATGATAATGATGATCCAATGGTGATTATTGAATTCAAAGTAACATTAATGAAACATGAGAGGATAAAATTTATATGGAAATGGACACCTGAAGAAAAATATTTAACGTCAGAACGTTATAAAGATATGGCAATAAAATTAGTACATAATAATAGAATTGATGATGCATTTGATCGTTTTAGTAAAGCAGTTAAAATTTTAATAACACTGGAGCCTATCGATGATTTAGAATTGAATAATAATTTATTGAATAATATTAATAAATTACGCACAAGTTTGTACAATAATATGGCAATGTGCCAATTAAAATATAATAATTATGATCATGTAGTAAAGTTGTGCACTAAAGTATTATTAAGAGATTGCAATAATGTTAAAGCAATGTATCGTCGTGGTTGTGCTCATGGTAATTTAAAAAATATTGAATGTGCATTGAACGATTTTCAAAAAGTTGTTCATATCGAACCTACCAATATGGCTGCGTTGGAAAAAATGAAAGTTTATAATGAATTATGGCACTTGGCTAATAAACGCAGCGATCAAATGTTGAAAAAAATGTTTTGCTTGTAATAAAACGGGAAAATTGAACTAAAATTCAGGTCTGATTTTTTCTTTCTAACTCCCATGTTGTAAATAGCAGAATATGTTCTTCATTGTTCACATACATATTTTTTTATCACAATTAATGATATCATTGAATGGTAAATCGCATTTGTATTAATCATGAACGAATAAAATCATGAATTGAAACAACAAAAATTCACGTACAATTTATTTGATGGGAATAATACGAACAGCACTGCGTCTAAAAGTTATTGAATTTCTAAAGTAACATTAACAAAACATGAGAGTATAAAATTTATCCGGGAATGGACGCCTGGTGGGAATAATTTAACGTTACAACGTTAAAAAAAAGGGGGGGAAAAAAAAAATGTTAGTTTTGGATTTTTTTTTTAATTTTCAACGATGTTATAAATACAAAAATACGTTTTTTTATTATTATTATTCCTACCCATAATTAATTAATTACACCACAATTTATATAGTATGAAAAAATTTTTTTTTTGTTTTTTTCGATTCTCAACATTGAGTTTATACTTTATCTATTGTTTTCTTTCTTTTTTCTTTTCATGTTAATTTTTCGGGTCTGTAATAATAGAATTAATATTTAAACATTATAATTATTGTTGATGTTATAATTTATAATAAAAAATAAGATCAATGAAACATTTATGATATTTTTCTTGTTATTATAATAGTACGTATATGCATATATATATTTGTTTGTTTGTGTGAGAGCATTAATTATGTACAATATGGCGTGTTTGAATTTATCTAAGTTCCTTTTTTTTTTTTATTTAACAACACGAAATGTTATTTAAATCATGGCACCATTATTGTATCAATATATATTTTCAACTTTTGAATGAAGAAAACGCCGTCGAATATTGCTATCGATAATGCGTCTTGTGTTGTTGTATTCAAAACATAGTATGTTAAAAAACAAATGTTATTTTTTCTATTTATTTGAGAAAAACTAACACAAACATTCACTATGATGTATATCACGTTTTAATCATAAATATATAAATTCAGGAGAAAAAAAAATGTTGACCAACAATTGGCAAGATATTTTATTACGCTTTAACAAAAAACATTGAAAATAATAATAAAAATAATAATAATAATTAAACAGTTGTGAATATATATATATATATATATATATATATATATATATACCTGAATGCTCTTTTTGTAATGTCATTTTTTCTCATCCATTTTTATAATTAGTTAGGCATGAGCAAATTATATAAAATTTTTTTGTTTTCTTTTCTCGTAGTACGCAATAAAAATAGTGAATAATCATCTGTGACGAGCACCGAAAGATTGAACATACAACATTGAATTTAGAATTCTTCGAAAAGATTGAGAAAAATTCTTTTTTTTATTCCTCCCGAAATTTCTGGCACATGCTAATTCAATAATAAAGAGCGATATGTATACCTAAACACATCAAATTCAATGACATTTTAAAACTTTTATTCTCAATGAAAACAACACCACCGTCATTTATTGTATAAACTCAGATCGAAATTTCCTTCAACATTTTGTTCGTTTTTTTTTAATATCTCGACTTTCTTCGATCTAAATTTCCATCAGGAATACAAAAACATTCTGCGACAAGCTATAGCAATCATAAATATTCTCAATTCTATATTCTCCTCTCACGCACAACATTTTCTCTCGTTTTTTTCCCATCCAATTTTCAGTAATAATAATACAATAATAATAATAATAATAGATAGATAGATAGAAGGATATTAACCGCTGTTATATCTTTATTCTCTTTTTTCACTTCTCTCATCAATATTTTTTACTAACACACTCTCTCCTCCTCTGATTCATAATCAGAAAATACTGTACACACACTCACAAAATAGCCAACTTTCAAATTAATGATAATAATTATTTCTATTTAAAAAAGAAAAAAATGAAAGAAAAAAAAAAAAAAAAGTGGATAAAAATCCCACAAAAATGAGATTGAAGAACTTGTTGTTTATGCTTTACTTGTACGACACATTTTTTCCTTTTCTTTTTCAGGGGGAATGACAGATAGGAATTATAGCAGCACAATTTGAAAAGAAAAAAAAGAAGTAATAGTAATAAAATAAAATATCTATATTTTTATTTACGATAATTTAGGTTTTCCATTAATGACTGCGGCTGTTGCATTCATGGTTGTATTCGTTGCAATTTCAGCGGCTTGCGCTACAGCTACAGACACTGATTTCTCGACAAATTGTTGGTAGAGTGGTTTCATAAACTAAACATATGAAATAAAAAAAAAAAAAAGTAATAAATGAATAAATAAGTAAATAAATAAATATAAATGTAAATATATGAATAGCAGGAGGATGAAGTAAAACTGCAAGGAATTTTTTGTCATGTTAAATATTGACAAAAAAATTTTAATTTTGTTTTTTTCCATACCTTTTTTCGTGCTGTTATTCCACACAAGCACTCAGGAATTATGAATTAGGATTGCGAGGGTATATATGAAACGTGTTTATGTATATAAAATCACAAATAATTCCAATTGAAAAATAATGAATTTTAATTATTTGGAAAAACTCAATCGAAATGTTATGTAAATAATAAATAAATATATTGGTAATGTTGCGTGGGATCAGATGTAACCATGTTTACGAAAGTGTGTGTGAAAAACCGTGTATGTGGGAACAGCTACGAGTGTTAGTAAAAATGATAGGATTAAATAACGAATTTTGTGAATGAGATGAGCGCATAGCCAGGCCTGTTAACAATAGAGTGAAAAAGACACAAATATTCACAATTATTATTCACATTTAACACAGATCTAAAATTAATTTTATGTTGAAAAAAGATAAAAAAAACAAATTGGCGATGATTTTTTTTTTTTTTTTCGCAGAGATGAAAAAGTTGGTTTTTTCTTTCTTTTACGAATTTAAATCATGCATTTGAATTATAATCGAAATACAAATATATAACTTACATTTTCCCATATAGCACTGGCCAAATCATCGATTTGTGTTCCGATTTCACGAAATTCGCCGCTGTACCTATTTTTAGAAACAAAAAAAAAAGAAAAGAAAAGCTTAGCAGAGATTCATTTGCATTAAATAAATAACGGGAAAATTTCAGCACAAATAGCTATTTTTGATACGATTCACGGAATATTCTTCATGATTTGAATTAGTGCACATTATTGGAGTGTTAAAATTTTGTTATATTTTCTCAGTGAAGACAAAAAAGTTGTGAAGAAATGCGACCTCAATTTCTTCTTACTCGCAATAGCTATAAATAGATAGTTAGGAATACAGTTACGGACAGCAATATGATTACCTCAATGATTTGAGATCTGTATTTTTTTTTTTTTTCACCGAAATAAAAACAGTAAAAATTGGGACACTTGATGATTTCAGTAGTTAATAATTTGTATAATGTTTTCCCGAGTGTTTATTCTTTATTGAGAATAGTCACGCGCGCGATGATCATAAGAAGGATTGGATGATTGATTCCAGTTCGAGAGGAGTGTCACAAAGTATGACTCTATAAGAGAAAAAAAAAAAAAAAATACTTGACAATTATAGAAATTTCCGAAAGTATAAATGATAGTACCGCCTTAAAAATAGTCTTCTCGACACAAATGAACTCGCAATAATTTTTTTTGATCAATTAATATTAGTTTACCGGATGTATGCCCACAACACCAGCGTCAGGAGGCCAATTCCCATGACAAGATTGCAAAAGTTCGCGATTGTATACAGTCCTAACAGTCCAAAAACTCCCGAGCAAATATACATGGTAACAGCAATTGCAAAAAATACTGCGGGAGTTCGAGCTGCTTTGAAGATATTTTTACTTTCGTTGTGTGCTTTGAATTGCATAAAACTGTCATCCATATCCTGAAAAAAGAAAATTTAATTTCACCATTTGAATTATTATTCTATTATTTGATTTTTTGTTCGAATGATAATGTCCCATACTTTTATTAATTTCTCCATATATGTTTGGCTGAATTCATCGCCGCCCATTTTACGCTTATTCGAAAACTGGTGTAATGCTTTATCTACGCAGCGGTGATGTTCAGATTCGAGATGTGCTGTTGCCATGAATGGCTTTGTGCCACCGCAAACACACTCCATCATTTGAAGATATAGATCTTTCGCATCCGCTACCGCTGATAAATTGTTCGCCTCTGCTGTAGCCTGTAGAGAACAAAATTGATTTCTTTTTATTTTATTTCATTTTTGCGCCATTTGCCGCAAAAGGAAAACACCATTTCTCATATTATTTCGGAATGTTTTTATATTACAAGAGATGTGCAGAATTTTTTTCACATTTCATACCAATCGCTTTATCTGTTATACAATCGGAAGGGAATATATCCTTGTTTCATTGTAAATTTTTATGATCCAATGGATTGAATGAAAAAAATTGAGGACAAACTTTTTTTTCTTCTAGTTTTATTTATTCCGAACAATTGAACCGAATTTTCTTCTCCGCATTGCATTGTAATTGAATTTTAATAGAAGATACGTTGAATTTTCTTTGAGTTAATTTGTTTTCGATTTTTATATTCCTCAATAAAAATTTTCTAAACAAGAGAAAAAAAATGTAACTTTCTTGAAAAATACTCACCACCAACATGCTTTTTGGCTCTGGCAACTCATCACCTTTGTAAATCCTAATATAGCTTTTAAAATATTCTAATAAATCGCGTGCTCTGACTGTTTGTCCATTAATTTTTTTCGTTAATAAATTCTCTGGCGCCAACAATGTCGGAATTAAAATTCGTAAGTGTTGTTTGAATTCCGATTCGATTTCCGACAATCTTCCATCAAATTTAGGATTCGTTGCTATCGTCAATCCCGGATGTGGCAATAAAAAACATGAAATATCCGAAAAACATGCTTTAATGTGTTTACGTAAACTTTGTAATTCGGGATGCTGCATATCTGATACTTCAAGTCTTCTTTGAAGTATTGTATTGCCACCAACAGCGCCATATGGTGCTTCATATGGATAACTCCAATCACGCACTAAAAATTGCAATCTTTGGAATGGAATACTGCCGGATTTTTCTAATGCGAGTCTTCCATATTCCGTGAATAGTTGTAAATGTTGTAAGTCATCCTCTTGAATGTTTTGTGATAAATTGTATATTTGCACGGACGACAACATTGTACTCAATGCAAATACAGTAGCACAATCTCTCACTGTCGATTGACTATCGAAAGCTCCTTGTGTATCCATCAATATGATTGCAATTTTTTCTCCATTTATCAGAGTACATGGGAACACTTTGGACCACATCAATATACCAGTTGTGTCTCTTTCAGAACCACCACGCCACGAAAAACCACTCAATGGCTCATTATCATCGCCCAACCATGAGTCATCATCGTGTTTTTTTTCCATATACTGGAAAAGAGAAAAGAAAATATTTGATAATTGATTTTTTTACGGGACCAAAGTGTTAACATAATCTTGAATTAATATTTTATTTATTTTCACGCACCGATGTATTTTCTTATTCAGATTTTGACATATTGTTGAAGGATTTACAATTCTTAGTTAATAGTTTTACAATTTATATCGTATTTTTAATGTTTCAAATAAAACATGATCGCCTCAGTTGAGCAATTTCACATTTTGAGTAACTATTACGGAATCTTTGAAATTATTTCTCTTACTTCCCTTCAACTTAAATCATTTTCATATTTGCTTTCCGATAATTAAATAATACCCGATAATAGAATTGAAATTTGATTACAATAATTTATATTATTTTACTCACTTTATTGTTCATGTACCGTAAAAAAAAATCCAATAAAAAGCTCTTGCCCTTTCTGAATGCGCCGGCGACTGACACAACCACAACACTCCGGTCTTTGATGTCATCTTGAAGTAGAATTTCAGTGAGTGCTTCCTCGTCCAGTTCAAATGTATGATCCGGATGAGCGAGCACTACTTGGACAGGTTTACCCATGTCCTGATCATCATTTGTCGTTTCATCCATTGACTTTAGCAACTCTATCCTCTCTCTGCCTCTGCTTGGATCTGATTAGCGGAAAAAACAAAAAATACGCAAAGAAATTAATTAATTCAATTTCTATAATTAATCTTTATTTTTTTTTTGTTTTTAACATCTTTGAAATACTAAAACAGAGATTATGTCATTTTAATGACGTCAGTACAGTCACGTGTCATGTATAATCACGTCAGTGACCAGAACGTGACGAAAAAAAAAAAAAAAAGGAAAAGAAATATTCAATGAATCGCATAAATGTTAATTGACATCATGTAACGACGTACATACCAACTTTATCGAATGCCCTATTGTCTCGCGGCAAACGATTAACGTTTTCATCTACAAGTGTCATTGGTGGTTTGGTAGCTGAAAACAAAGTAAAATTATTGGCATTTAAATCGATAAAAGAAATAAAGAATAACTAACTTAATTAGAAAAAAATGAATAGAAAATTTTCCCATCGTATTTCTCTTGCATTTAAAATGAATAAAGAAAATGAATATATTTTATTTGAGAATTCAATTATATATCGAATATTGATATATTTTTAGTTTTGTATTAGGAAGTCTTTATGTATTTATATATGTATTTGTAACGCACTGCGAGCCACCATTCCAAATCCGTCTGGTAATTTAGTTCGAATTTTTCGATCTTTATTTCTATTTTCATTGCCACGATTCTCACGATTAAATTCATCGGGCACTCGTCGCCTTGGTTTCATCTTTGTGTCACTCATTGCACATTAAATAATTATATTACAAAGTTTGATCATATAAAGATATGTAAATGTGAATAAGAAATGAGAGATGAATTTTAATTCACAAAATTCACAAATGTAATAAATATGTGGTTGACAATAGGAAGACTGTGAGAAGACACCGAGTGTAACTGAGCCACGATCAACACGCGACTAACAGTAAAACACGGTTAAATGTCTAAAGTCCAAATAAAATTGGCACCGACTCACGATAAACATGTACAGCATGCAGACAGACACAAACACACATGTACTCACATAAAATAACCTTGCATCGTCTGCAATAAAACTTTGAATTGAAAACTAAAATATATTTCCGATTGTATTTGAAAATTGTTGAAGGACAAAGATGAATACGAAATTTAGGAAATAGAAAAAATATGCAGAACGTTCTTTTTTCTGTTCTCTTTTTTTTTTTTTTTATGTTTGTCGTTGTCACAGCAGTTATGATAATATTTATATTCCAACATGATACTGCTGCAATATTAATGGCGGACACATAAAGAAACTGAAGAACTTGTTTTGTTTTTTATTTACTTCACAATTGTATATTATAAGTCGAAGGATTCAGTTGATATAAATGGCGTTAATATTGTGTTGAGTTAAATTGAAAATTTGTATTTGACTATTTTCAAACTTGCAACGAAAATGAGAAAATGATCAACAAATTTTTTCTTGTATATAAAATTATGATAACAATGTGAAATGTGACAAATGTAAAACAAGATTGAATAACAATTATGAAGAACATTTGTTTCCCACGAGTATTTATAATTATATAATTAACATTAAAATATTGATTAAGAGACAAAAATTCATTTATAATTATTTTCTGGACAGAAATATCAAATGACGTAATTAAATATTGAATGTACAAGTTTCAAAAATCTCTTTCCCCATATCATGATATAATCTTTAGAAATGTATCGACTCTGTGGAGTGATGATGGAATTGTTTTGAAATTAAGTTGAAATATTACACTGACACATGTGTGAAAGAAAAAATATATAATAGATTGTCATGAAGTTTATGAGTGTTGAAAAATGTATTTTCAACCAGTTGTCACCTGTCAGTTGGGGTATGTCATCCAAATATGTGTCACATTAATTCGAAGACAAGTGGGTTGAATAATTCCAATTTTTGTCTATTCTTAATTTGGGATAAACAAAAAACTGAAAATTACTTCATCCTAATCCAATTCGTTTTCCGGTTCAATCTCAAATTGCGTTGAAATAAAAATTCTTAAATGTTTCAATTAAATATTCAATTGAATACTACGATGAGTAAATGTACCCGGAAGCAATCAATCACATTTCAAAGTATTTTTCTAAACAGGAAATTTATCTTCAACTATTGAAAATACGGAATTTGTCAGTACTTATTTACAAAACTTTTTCAACGAGTAATTAATGAATGATAATAAAAATTAATAACTAATCATTCAGGTAATCACATAAATAACAATAATAGAAAAATTTAATGATCATGTGAGAAATTTTGTCTCACTTTCTCATATAACATTTATTGAAGAATCCTCATAAAGTAAATCAAGTAAATTCACCTTGTGACATAACTTGAATAGGGAAAATTGTGAGGCGACAAATTACGACAGGGAAGAACGACTGAACATGAATGAGTGAGGAATAAGAGGGAAAAGTGTAAGAGAGGGTGAGACAGAAGGTAAGTTTGAGTAAGAAAGACAGAGAATATATATATATATATATATATATCTTAACATAGAAGCTTCGGGTCTTGTAACGAGAGGATAGCTCCAAGCGATTTGAAGGCACTTCCTCGCTCCTGGAATCTAATTCCTGTACTTCACGAAGGAAGAAGAGCAACAGAGAGTCTACAGAATGTCTCTCTACATGTATATATATATATATATAAATTTATATTATATGTAGATATATTTGTAGTGAATAGCACGAACTCGTTCGACCGAGGGTGCCTCGATTCTCGACGACGTTCTCTTGGTGCTTCTCATCTTCGTCTCCATCGTAGTCGTTAAAGTACCCAGTCAGAGATGGGTTAACGCAATCAAAGCATCTACGGAATACGAAAATACGATTTTCCTCACACACACACACATACCAATATCGTCAAATGCCTGAGCTTTTAAATTGAACTAACGATCAAGGGTACTTTCACTACAAGGAAAATTCTCTCGACTCATATAAGTGTTATATATGATTGTATATTTATTGAAATTATATTATATTTTCTATTATAGATTTTTTTTTATTTTATCGAGTTTACATTGAAAAAAAAAAAAAAGATCCCTATGTTATCTTCATTATTTGAGGGATTTGATGTTGATTAATACCCCATTTTTTATTTTCTTTTTCCACTTGTTCAATGGATAAATGATTAAAATTATTTTAAATTATATTAAGTGTCTATCAAATGTCTGGGATACTTTGATACACATTTGAATTTTCAATAAGTAATATATAAAGATAAATGCAAATGTGATTAAATGAGATCTTGGACTGACGAAAAAAATTAATTAATATATTTTTGAATTATAATTTAAGGAATATTAGTATGACTATTTTATTAATAATATGTATGGAAAAGTTGGAGCTTTGAAGTTTACTATGAGTCTTAAGACTAGCCTTAAGACAGTCAAACGAAGTTAAATAAATGGAAGAAATATTTTCTTAGTTAGAAGAAATTACGTTTAATAATTCTCACCTTTAAACCTATTCAACATTTAAAAATTGAATTTTTTTTTCAAAATGTTTTCAAATAAAGTTTATTTTACTAAAGAGTCCATGCATAATTACTATAACAATTTGTTTCTCACCAATTAGTACCAGTTGACAAGAGTAATTGAAACATTCATAGAAAATCAACGTGAAAAATGGGAAAAAAAAAAAAACAGATTATTTCTGGATGAAAATTAGTTAGTTACGTTCAATAATTAACTGGTTGAAATACAGTGTTCTAATTTGGGGATAAAATTCCAACAAAATATAACCATAATTCTCATTCGAGATTAAATGAATTTGAATAAAAATCATTTGTTTTTCAAATAATATTGTTATCATAATGTCATTATTACATGCCAACACTAACAATAATGATTAATGAACAAACAAACAAAATTGAACGTTTTGATTCGAAGCAAATGTGAATTTTCATTGAAATAAATAAATAATATTAATTACAGAAAATATATTTAATGAATTTACAATTAGGTGGAAAATTTTCATAGATATTCAAATAGAATTCCGATCTAATTTAAATATCAGCCAGTAATTAAAGGCTCTTCACCGAACGAATGTATTTGGTTTGATATTCATTTGGATGAATAATGCAAGTTTAATTAGTAATATCCATTGATGCATGGTATTGAGAGCGTTATACTGATACTGCATCCACACACACACATACACACACATATTTATATATATGGTATGTGCGAATGTGTTTATACATGTGAATACCATGATGGATTGAACTGGATCAAAGTGAAACTCGCAACCATAATAATTTCGATCAAATTTGAACGCCCTCTCACAATATATCTCATTTCATATCCCATCAGTTTGAAAGACGAAATTAAAGCAAGAAAAAATTACAGAACTGATAAAAAATACCATTGGCATATATACATTTGTAAATGCATCCACAAATATTATTACTTTTCTTGTTTAATTTTGTGCACTGAGCATTACAAATCAATATTTCTCTTTGAGGATTAAAATGAAATTGCATATATCCGTTTTAACAGTGTATAATTACCAACGTAATTGGATTTATATAGATGCAGAAATTACACCATTCCTTTGATGTTGATATGCATGCATATACACACGTACATATGGATATTTATGGATGATTTTTTTTTTCTTTCCTAATCAAAAAAATTAGATTAGTTTCGTTGAAAGAAATAAAATAAAATAAAAATCTGGAGTATTGCCCTTTTGCACTACTCTCGCAATTCATTCCTGGTTGAGAGTTGATGTTACCTTTTTTTTTTTTCTCTTTCCAACTCCTTTATCTTTCTCTTTTTCTCTGTCATACCCCAGGGCATACTTCCCACTCGCTAATTACTAGTCTGGATAAATCTTGCGCCCTACGTAGTCAAACTTTGTGTGTATCTCTCGCACTACTTCTCCCACTTTTTCTCTCTCTCGTTTTACATCACTTCTATCTCTAATCCCTCAGGCAAACTGTACCGAGGTCACATAGATTTTCATCGTATTATATACAATTCACATAATTCGATGAGGATTTTTTTTTTTTAATTAGTAATGATATTTTTTTATCCATCTTTCTCATGTATTGTTCATTAGGGTGAATTTTTATTTTTTTTTTAACGTTAACAATTTTATAAAGCTTGGAACAAATTGATGAAACTTATTTCTCGTCTTGTTTCAATTTGTTTTGTTTATTTTTGTCATATTTTTATCATCAGAATTTTCTCTCCATCGTGAATAAATTCTTATCATGTGGATATTGATAATTGTGTTTATTTTTTCAAACAAACAACACATTTTGTTTCAAATTCTTCACAATCAATAATTTTATATAACATGAGATAATTAATAATTACAGTTGATACAATTGTGTATTCCATAATTCGAAGTTTAGATTTAAAATTAACTACCCAAAGAATCTCAAAACTGATGATTAAATTGAAAATCAAATTGGTAGGAAAATGCATGTTTCAAACAGTGAATCATACTGTCTAAATGTTACTCTCAATGTATCGTGGATCATCGTCATAAATAAAACATTAAAAATAGATCACGGACGGTATTTAAAAATTCCCGCTACAATTATACCCAGCATCCATTCCATACCACTAGATAGCAGCACCTCTCAACTGATTTTGTGTCAATTCACCTTTGACAAAACCTAACATAACTCTTCACATACATATACATACACACTCAATACAAAACTCACATGTGTACCACATACTCACATATAAAAAACAGAATTCAATAAAAGGCTCTCAAAGCCAATTCAACAATTCAATTCACAACTATACATAACCTCATTCCTATTACGAATGTTTCAATTTTTTCACGTTCATATATCAACATCACACATAATACCAAAATAATAACTAAATGAAATTTTTTAATTTCACCTACCTAACCTAAATTTATAACTCTCAACACTTCTTTCCCATTCTAAACTTTTATTATTTTTTTGTTTTTTCGTCGTCAATTCAACACAAACTGCTGTCGAAAATTGATCACAAAAATTATTAACCCAACAGTTCACCCACTAAGAATCAATCATCAACAATTCAACCATGTTTAATTCTCATTCTATTATCCAATAAAACATCAATTAAAATGATTATATATATGTAGTTGTGTATATTGGCTTTCATTTGTTCATACAAACATTCACGTATACAACGAATAAATATAAACATATGTGAAATAAAATACAAATATTTCTTTTTCAATACCTTCTTCAAATAAATCTTGATTGTTCATGGTTCCTTTGAATTTATTAATAGGAATATGACGGATATGAATAATAAATATGTTTCCCAAAGGCAAAATGAAAGAACGGAGAAAAAATATATATATGTTGTCTGTGATGTGTTGAACTGAACTGGAGAATGTACAGTTGGATTTTTTTTTTTTCCGTTCACGCACTTCCGGTGATTTTCACGATATATTTGACGTTAACACATCACTTATTTAATAAAAAAAATATATAATTTGCCAATTTAATTATTTAATGAGTGACCGATTGTTTTTCAATAAATCCAAATGTTGATTATACATCGTGAACTTACCTACATATGAATCCGCGCAGTCTTCACGCTGTTTACGTTGTTTGACGTCCGCCATATTGGATATGGTGTGTGACGATATATCCGTATTTTGTGCATGGCGCAATCGTAGTTTGTGGTGACAATTTGTTGGTTGCGTTGGTACATGAAAGAATACTACGTGATTCAATACCAAAATTATACCATTTTCTTTTTTTCAAATATCTATATTCAGTTTGGAAACATGATGATGATTTCGTATTGTTTATTCATTGACTGAAACAATTTTCTTGCAGTAATTTTCAATTAAAGTCTAATTAAATAAATTTATAATGAACTAGTTTATCATTACGAGACTTTTTTGATCTCTTGTCAAAAATGCTTCCCATCTTTGTGGGGTTTCCGTAATTTTTATGCTGAAACTTTATACTGATGTGAAGTTGCTGCGAATTTTTGAATTCATGAATTTATTTAGCAATATAGATACAAATGTTTATAAGTTCCTTACGTTCATTGTATTTTTTGATTTTCGTTTCTGTGATAATCATTGATGGTTTTGTTGATATAATGTTCAGTGGTAACTCTGGTCTGATTTTGCTGCGTGTCTTAAAATTTATGAATGTGTGAAACGAATATGTGTACTAATTTTTATTCATTCAGTTACATATTTATACACAGTCGACTTTCTGATAAGTCTACGGACTCTTTATTCTTCTTATTTCTACATATCAACTCTTCATATTGTCGACTAACTTCATGGCGGTTAAACGTAATTTCCTGTTGTCAAATTCATATATAAACAGTTATGTAAAATCAATCAATATTTAATTCGAACAATATTCGCTTATGCCATATTAATTACACAATATTATGTATTTAATTGACCAGAATATTCCATATTCGTTTATTCTCAAAAATATACGTTAACAATTTAGACTACAAATTAAATTATCCGCATGATTGGAAGACGGAGATTGAGTGTGAAACGAAAACAAAAATTAACAGACACAAGCTAATTACTCCAAGCATTCCTGTTCAATTACGGTACAAAGGGAAATGAAATTGGAATTCCAACATATATGAAATTAAATTCCAATTATGTTATAATTAAATTACTGGTGTAAAATGTATTTTTCAATTTTTTTTTTGTTTATCACATCAAACAGCTCTTCATTTACAGTTGAATTTTTCAATTTTGTTGCAATTTCAACATTGAATGGTATGTTTTTTATCTTTCAAATATCTATATATGTGTGTCTATAACTGTGTATATGTGTAATTGTGAAGACGTACCACTCGAAGCAATTTGAATTTATTTTCCCGCTTAAAATACTGAGCACTATTTTCGCGATGCGTAGTGTGATGTGGTCCAGAGGGTGCGTCGGTCGCAAATTCACACACAGCATCTCTCTCCCCATGGTGGAATGTGTGTTGGATTATTGTGCGAGAGAAGTGGGTATAATGTTTCGTGCGCGTATTTTACGATTGTTTTATTACCATTAAACATTTGGATTTAATACGTTTGAACGTGATCGGTAAGTAAACATAGTATATTGTAAATTATATTGTCAATAGTTATTAATGTTAAGGCGAATAATTGCGCGCGATTAACGCGCGAAATGGCAGACCACGAGATGTAGTAAACAAATGTCAGAGGGTGAGAGGAAGAGTGAAGGAGGGCGAGAGAGGGAGGAAAATTAATTATTTATTTCTGAAACAAAAATAATCAAGTGATAAATAAATGTTTATGTAATATTAATTATGTGAATAAAGAAATGGTTCATTTATTCGTTTGTTTAATTTATTTTCATCGATCGTTTCACTGTTGTTTCTTTTTTGTTTTCTTTGCAACAATTGCACTGAATTTAAAATTACACGTTTTTATTTATTATTATTTTTTTGCTCCATATTTAAAGTGTGCTGTGAATGAGAGTTTGAAGAGCCACCTACGCTGGTATACAGTGATGGCTATTTAAATTTTTAAATGGCCAACTGCAGCACGTGGAGTATTGAATTTTTTTTTTATTCATCCATCTTTATTTTATTTTTTTTTTTTTTTTCATCTTTGTCGAGAGCAATTCTTTTTTTTTTTTTTTCGTCAATTAGGGATTATTCATGTCGGATTAGTTTGTCGAGAATAGACTTCTCATTTGCTATTTATTCCTCCCATTTATTTTTTATCGTTACTTATTTTGTTGTTCTGTTGTTGAGAAAACGAAAATATTTTTATTTTACGATTTAAAAATTTTATTGAATGATCTTGCATTGAATTAATTCATCGAAGACATTTATATGTACAACACACTCTTGTCCCGATTACTTTTCACTCGTTCTTTCGCTCTCTATTTTCTTCTCTCGTGCTTTTTCCTCTCTTCTTCCTCTGTATAAACTGTTCGGCCAAATAACTCGTCTCTTTAACTACTACGATGCTGTGGTGATTCACGGCTTTTGGCACGTTTCAATTTTATCCACATACTCGTGTGTCTCGTGAACTCGTTGGTGAATTTTTTGAATACGGGAAAAGAAATGAGAAAAAAATGAAATAAGAATTAAAAAAATATTGTGATATGTGCCATTGCGTCTGGCACGTATCGTACGTATACATATACACTAACACACGTATAATCAAACAGTGCCACGTTGTTTTTGGTTAAGTTACAATGACGTCACATAATGTAATGTATTATTGCCAAAAATGCCATGTCTAATGGAGCAAATGTTGCCAAATTATACCAGCTGCAGTATCAATTTATTATCATCATTAATGTCTAAATTCAACGCGTTCACTTTTGCTCTTGATTAAAAACGTCAAATACTTTTTCAGTTTTTTTTTTCATTAATATTTCTAACAACATAGTTATGAATATGGAATATTAATCAACACGAGGGAAATGAATGAAATAATTTTGGCAATTAAATAAATTGTGTTGGATTTTATTTTTCATTATAACAAAAATTGATTATTGTGTTTAAAAAAGTGTAGTTCATGACAGTTTCATTCTGTTTGTGAACAAAAAGTTCTGTTGTTTGCCAATGATTTGTGACATGTGTTTGATTTATTCATTTGGTTATATTATACAAACATCACATTCATCATTTATATTGAAAAACAAATGCAACACTCCAGCCAATTCAATATCACTTTGTTAAGAAACTCAGGGATAATAATAAACATGGAGATGATTCTAGCCCTTGTGTACCAAGTTTCATTCAGAAAACTTTCTCTTTTTTTATTACACTAATCTCAATAAAATAACAATCAAGCGAAAATAAAAAGAAAAAAAAAATTACAATAAAGAAAAATTCATCTCAATGGTTGAAATGATGACAAACAACTGTTTTTACTTTTTTAGCTAATCCTTGTGCTATAATTTTTTACACCATAGACAATATACAATGGAATTGTGTGTATGTGTTATGGGGATGGGTGTGTGTTAGAAAGAGGTCGATGAAGAGAGAGTGCAGGGGGTTGCCCGCGTCAGAATTGTGAATACATAAATCCACCAGTGATCGTACAATGCTAACTATATTGTTCGTGCAAACGGTTGGGATAGCGACAGAGCGTGAGTACAATTGCACGGTGGGGGCCATAACATACATAAATATATATATATATTATATATGTATGTATCTATTCATGTATATATATATATATATATATATATATCAGGTCAGTTATCGTTTCCTATACTGAGTTGAGAATATAATTGCAATCGTGAATACCACTGGATGTACATCGGAAATCCCAACACATGAATATACGTGTATACGAATATATGTTTCGATATATAAATGAGTCTGAGCAAGGGTGGTATTGGTGGGGAATGGCAATATGATAATAAATTTTCGTTTGACTATTATTAAAATTTTAATGTACTCTAACGTAATATTCATGAAATAATTGACAGGAGAAAAAAGGGAAATGATGAAAGAAAAAAAAAATGGAAATATAAGGTGGGGATTTTTCATTATTGCGATTTTTTTTTTCAGATTCATTAGTATGTATATTTTTTTATTGTAGTTGGCAGTGAGAATGTATGTAAAATTTGGAGTGTGTGTGTAGAGATTATATTGAAATTGGGGCGGATTGAAATTTTTTTTTGTGTAATAATTTACAAGAATTACTCATTGCAATCATTCACTTCCGAATTCTATATTTTTTATTGAAATATGGTGAATTCAATTGCAATAGTTCATTTTTAATCTGAATTTGTATGGTAATAATTAATTGGAATTTTAGAATAGAAATGAAAATTATATTAATTTCAGTGGAAAGTAAAATATGGAAGTAACATTAAATGGAACTTAGAACTCTTTGTTTTTGTCATGCAGTTAATTTTTCATGAATTTCACAAGATGATATGACAAATTGTGTAGTGGACAACAATATTTTTGTTTATAGAGTTTTTGAAGTGTCATAACTTTGATAATTCCAACACAAAGCAGACAGTTTATTGTAAAAATCGATGCAATTTTTCGAATCAATTCAGCGGCACTTTTATTGTCTGCACATCCAACAATGAGTGCGTACTTTCTGCGTCCATTACGAGTGTTTATCATACGAACACAATTAACACTCTTCTAAGTGTGTAAATATCGTCATGCTGTCTGGTAAATGTTGCTATGCGAGGCTATATTGGTACTAACCTACTATACGAATTAGTATTTATTATACTCGTATATTTGGGAAACATTCACTACGTTTTGAACTGTATGTTCTCCCCGTGAACACTAAAAAAACAGTTTTTTTTTCTCGAAATATTTCTTGTTTTTGTAGCAACACTGGTATTCTAATAGTACGAATACCGTAATTTTCGCAATAGAGAGATACGTATATTTACCACAGCAAAACTTGATATTGCTGCAGTAAGAATACCAACATTAAAATAAAAACACTGTCTAACCTCACTTTAATCATGTAGATGAATATATATCTGGTCGATACACACATTGAAACACACGGGAAAGTTATGATTTGCTATAGTATGAGAATGTAAACTATGACGATATCAGAACGTATATGGTAGTCACATAAGTTGAAGTTTTAGCATTATAAGTAAATACGGTATTTTTGTTGGAATTATATCACTATTCTTGCAGTAAGAATACGTATTATATTTTAGATTCTAGGGGCACGAATACTTTTTTCCCAGGATAGGTTAATTTAGCACTATACTTCTTGATATGATATATATTTGATTTATGTATAGTCGACTTCAGAGTTGATATGTTCTTTGTTTTGTAATCATTTATATTCATGAGTGATGGACAATATTTTTTTCTTACAATAGAATGTGTTTCATTATTTCATGATAGAACGTTCGTTTTCTTTCAATGAAATGTTGCATATTGTGTGCGCTTATATGCTTATGAGATATGGAAATTCGCCAAATATTCAATATATGCAACGGATGATATATTGCGTCCCTTCACCCAGTGCATTATGAGATATTCAATGTAATTGTCATGTGATACATAGATCATTGGCCATGTCGAAAATGTATAGAAGGAAATTGATCGACTTTCACTTTTACTCTTTGTTTTTTTTATCAGTTTACTTATTCTTCCTCTCTTCCTCTTCATATCTCCTCCCTACACTCAAGTTCAATCACTTTTAGTTTTTCTCGTTTTTTCCTGCTTTCGTATTTTCTGATACGATCTATCAATCGGCCATGTTGAATGAAATTGAACTAGTTTATCGAGTGTACAAGAAGTGAAGATAAATATGCATCAATAAATATTTTTGAATTTTTGATTGGATAATTCTCTATTTGGATGATCAACGAAAGTAACTCAATTGGTTGAATACTGTACTCGACAAATTATGGCAAATAAAATGAAGTCATTCATTTTTTTTTCTGTTGAATATGGCGAAAAAGCAGGGAACATTAATGAGTGAATATAAAAATAGTTTTACAATATATACGCTGAAAATGTTTCATCAAAAATTTCGAAAAATAAATAGAAATTGGTTATGAATTTTAGGGAAATGTCACTTGCAAAGGGTAAATATATGGGTCGTTTATATTGAAATAAAGAAAAGTATGAAAAAAGAAAGTCCCCTCACCTTTTGTAAAAAGCATTACAACAAAGAAAAATGTCACTGGGGTTTCGAATGTTTGATTAAAATGTTTTGATTAGATTTATCAACATCAAATAGTTTTCATGGAAGTTTCATGTATCTCAACACGGTTGGAATCAGATTAATAGCATAAAATATAATGAATAAGTAATGAGATTAACTTTTGCCAGTGATATCCGTCGTTACTGGATAATACCATTGATATTATATCACGTGTAGAAGGACTAAAGCAGAAAAAATTCGGATAGCCTATAAGAGAGCGTTCGAGGGATAAAGTGTGTATGGACAGAGCGGGATTCATCCATTTTGTTTAGCACATCGATTTACTGTGTGACCTGTGGGAATTCGATGCCATTGAGTGGAAAAAGAGCTCGTCATTTGCCCTTAAATCACTCGCCAACAAAATATAGGCGTTACCCATTTACTGTATAATACATCCGAATATGTATGCAATTTTTTTATCTATCTATTTATTTATTTATTTATTTATATATTTCAATTTATTCCATTTCATTTCCTCGTTTTTTTATTTTTCTTTCTTCGAAAGCCATAATGGCAATATGACGAATATGAAAATAGAAATGCGTTGTTATATACTGCATACATAAGTGGTAAATATGTATCAAGTTGTGTTTTATTGTTGTGGTAACATGTTATGTATTAAACATATATACGTGATATATGTGTGTGTGTGTGGAATAAAATAGTGATGACGACGACAACGTCAACGAGAACGCCACTGGCGGATGTAGAAAGAATATTGCGCACCATTTTCCTTTGAGGATTGCATCCGGTATGATGTGAGCTCGGCCGTGTGTGCACATTTCCCTGCAGCAGTACATCGTGTTGTGCTCTTGGCGCCTAAGCTCTCATTCACTCTGGATATAATATCACATGAAACAAATTTATATTTAGTATTTTTTCATATAGAGAACATTTTTATGGTTGCACATTTTAATAAAAAAAATGATATTGGATTATATTGAAGTATATGAGGAGTAAAATATATGGTACTGGTGATTTGTACATGCACTTTGATCATAGATCAATGTATTTTCACTATCGGAGGTAGGAATATAATTTATATTATGGTTACTGCTACACAAAGTCTTTTGATCCCAGAAAAATCATCTCATACCAAGAACACTGTAAAAAAATATTCTAAGCAAATAATTACTCGATCTAATCATGTAAAAGCTCTTGAATATAAATCACCATATATTTTTTTATCAACTACGTTTTTCTCCAAAATGTATTAAAGATTTTTTCAGGATTTTGGGTAGAGTAACTTGTTATTGTCCCAACTTCTTATCTAAGCAATGATTATTACACATATTTACAACTAATTACACAAGTCTAAAGAAAAATATTAGTCCCAGGCTGGATTTGAACCAATGATAACTTCCATTAAAATTCGTCCAGATGGTTTTCCCACTAAGCTATTCGCGTACTTGCTTTCGGACTTGGAAATCACTGAATATACTATGTAGAATGACGTATAATTACATTCGTACACATGCACAGTTGATTGTCTCTTCACCCCACCAACCATCTTACGACATCCAAATAAATTAATTTGTCGAAAATTTCATTCAAGTGTTGAATCAATAATTGCCATATTTATTCAGTTTATTATTGCTCTTGAGTTACGACAAATATGTATAGAGGTAATGTGTCCCTTGTATATACTCAAACGCTGCATTATTCAGTGTTATATAGGCATATCCCATGGGAATTATGGCGAGGGAATTGAGTTATAGTTAAAAATAATTCGAAACTATCGCATCTTTACCATAACTGAAATTCATTTGGACTACATAGATCCAACTGTTTTCAATATATGAAATCAGCAAGTCCAAAAGAATATACCGTTTTCCAGGAAGTTAATTTAAAGTATTCGCTTGGCAAATCTCCATGTTCATAGAAATCTAGAATTAATAAAAATTGTGGTATTAATTATTCAAACATGTATATACAAACTAACTTCATGACGTCTATTATACAAACACATTCATACATATGCATACTATATGATTAATGATGAATAACTCTATAACCATCTCGTCCCTCTCTATCGTCAATCCTCATTGGATTTTGTTTTATACCGCTGGGCATAACCTATTTCATTGTTACTCCATATAACGCGTGTCTTTATGCAATATAGAGTGTTAGGTTATGCACATAACATATATGTACGTATACGTATACCTCACCCCTCTATCTATTTATATAAACAACATATATGTATGTATATATATATATCTGCGTACGATTGTTATTAATTTGCTCTCATGGGTCTCACTAATATTCATTTAACGACGCGTCCACCAGAGAGAGCCGTCGTCCTGTAGTTTCTGCGCGCCACCACATACACAAAAAAATGTGTTTGGGAATCCCCACATTATATGTATATATAGGAATTCGTATATATTTCTGTTCACCTATATTGCGCTCGGTTGCGCTGAACAAATAACTCAATATCGACAAGCACCATTGGGGAAACAAATGCACCAGTCGTTTGTCACGTTCACTGTATACTCCAGGAAAATTTCGTACGACAGTTGCAGATGAATAATGTGGATGCGATCCACGTGAGTCTCACTACTTGGACAAGATGCGCTCGACCGAGGATCAATTATGAGAAATTAGTAATGAAGAAGATTTTTTGTTGCTTATTACGACAATTATTGTTGATTTTCTCAGAAATTTGATAGAATAGTAGAGTTAATTTTTAAAATATTCATGGGATCAATTCTGCTAGACAATTCTTTATTTGCTCGTTCTTTTTGTCCAAGTTAATTATTTTTTCTTCTGAATAGACATTGGTATAGGATGATTATAAATACATACCAATTTATGTTTGGTAATTAAACTTCTATACAGGGTGTGGTTTTTTATCTCGAATTTTTCAATGAAGGTTTAACTGTATATTATTGAAACATGAATCTTAAAAAGAATGTGGAAAAATATCGTAGAATATGATCTACCTATGAATTAATTGTATAGTTTGATGTACAAAATTCTGGATTGTGGTTTCACAATAAACAATGTGTGATTAGAACGAAAGATTGATTATAACGCAATAGTAATATGTATTTGAAATAATGTAAAATAGTTGATAAAAGTTTTATCAACAAATGTGATATATTTAAGTTTTTTGAATATTAAAAAATAGCGGAATTGATTTTCATTCTGATAAATACTCTTTAGCACCACTGTGAGAATATAAATTCTAGAAAAAAACAAAAATATTCTCTTGTAACATAAAAAATTGAGTTATACTACAGACAGGATTTAAGGAGTATTAATTGCAGCAATTAATTGACGATAATTCGGGTTATAATGGATAAAGAATTTATCGAGTTTAATTTTTTTTTCACACGTCGCTTCTATATACTAACCAATAATTCTCCATGCGAACTTTACTTCTTTCTTCCTTTTTTTTTTGCTCACACGGACTTCGTCGGTAATCCGATAACTTGGTGAGAATGTCACGCGGTGGACTGTTAACGTATACGTGTGTGTGTGCATGTGAATGTGTGTGTCTGTAAAGGGGAGAAAAGATAAGGACCAAATGGGGTGGAAAAAGAACGATGTCGAAATTTAACTAATTTGAAATAGAAAAAAAGTAATTGTGTGGAGTGACGGACTTTATCTACACAATTAGAAGTTTCGTGTATAATTAATGATGAATAAGGAAAAAAAAATTATTTAATGGGGAGAAAATTGATGAAAAAATTTTATGAGATAAAAAGATGTTGTAAAGTAATTTGGAAGGATCAAAATATTGCAGGAAAAGTAGAAGAGATAAATTCAGACAAGATCTGATGGATATTTATGATTATAAGAATATTTGTATAAACTTTTACATATTTAATTTCGTATCGTAAACAATTTTTTAACTGAGAATACATAATCGAACAAAAAAGTCAAAGGTGTATGACTGTATTTTTCATGTCACTTTTCTTACTTCATCAAACTAAATTCGTAAAAATTCGAGAGAGGTGTGAAGTTCAACTTTGGCTTGAACGTAGGACTCTGTTAAGCCTTCATTCAGCCCGGTAGAGAAACTTTATAATCCGTCGGGCAAGCGTGCTGGGCTGTGTACTATAAAGACAACGGGAAAGTGTAGGGAAAGATAAAAAAAAAAACAGGGTAAAGGTGAGATAAAGACTCAGTGTGCGAAAGTCTTAAGAGAGGATTCACTTTTCTCGGATTTTACCTTTACTCAAGACACCTTTTTTCTTGCCCAATTGCACTTGGAAGGTTGTCACACTGTGGGAAATATCGTTAGTATTTAGTCATCCTGATAAATTTCACATTTATTTTAACTGTACATAGAATGAAAGTTGATGAATGTTAGATGCTATATTCATTTTTTTGTTCAAAAAGTATTTTAAGATAGAAAAACTAATTGAAGACTCGATAAACTCACTTCAATTTTTAATCCTATCCATGGAATGAAATACGAAGAAGTAAAGGAAAAAAAAGGGGATTTGAAAGATATACAATTTCTTACAAAAAATATTTGTTGAAAACATGTTTTAGTCATTAGCATTCGAAATTGCTGAAGTGATATATGGGTTTGAAAAGAAATCAGTCCAGAAAATGAACCACTCGCAGCATAATAAATTTGAATAGTAATTTCTATCGTTTCAGTTTCTTCCGTTATTCTGCACAATTACTAAACTGATAACTGCCAAATGTATACGACAGTTTGCTGGTCATATGTTGAATTTAGCAATCAATATCATGATATTTATCGGCAATAATATAATTTCTGTGTATTGTAAATTGTAGGATAAATAATCAAGAGTTGGCACTTTGATTTTCTATATGACACAGAAAAAATTATGATCTTTATAGTATTAAATCCTGTAACAAAGTAATAATTTGAATACTAGTATCAGTACAATTATGTTTATCAAATATTTTCTCTGCTCTGAATTGTTTCTCATCGATTAACACTATAACGAATGAAAGTTATAATGTGGCGCATGACAATTATAAAATCAATTGCTAAATATATAATATGCTTTGTGAACTTACATATACTTTCGGGTAACATTACTATTTATTATAGTATTCTACAGATTACCTGGGAACTAGAAGCTCAGAATATCTCCATAGAATTCACTGATTATTCATTCTATTTATACGATTCTCTGAAAAAAAAATTACAGGTGAAATAAACAAATTCTATTTCCATTATTTAATTGTTTGCTGACAATTTTCGTATCATTAAAATGAAAGATAAGATTATTTTGGCCAACGGCCTGCTACCTTTCTGGGCACCTAGAAACGTCGCGTATATACATGATAAACTAGAAGAGAACATTGTAAACGAGAGAGAACAAAGGAATATAAAGGCTGCTTTGCTGTTGCATCAGCTTCAAGCCTGTCAGCGTGAATTCACGTGCATTTCAACAACTCAGTGGCATCTCGAGCCAAAAACTTTAATTTATCTCTCATCGTTTAGATCTCCACTACATTTTCTTTTCACAACTTCCCATTACTATATACGTATATTATTTCTTGACTAACCTAACCACAAATACAATTTGTACAATGGTCTCGTGTTTAATTTTATCATTGGCAAACATGCGAACGTAGTAGATAAAATATATAGAGTGAATAGAAAATCACTTGTTCTTTGACACTCTTGTTTTATCTCAAACCTTTTCCTCTAATATTGTTTTTCAAACTTATCACCCATATAATTTAGCGTTCCATTTATATTCTTTGGGAACTGTACACTGGACAAAAAAAATACTTCTACAGTTTAATGAATTTAATTGAGTGTCTTGGTAAAATATTCATCACTGACCGAATGTGTTTGCAATTTGCCTCATTTAAAATGTGCCAAATTTTATAACGAATGTGGAAACATTATTCTCATGAGCATTTCATTGTCATAAATGATAAGAAAAAAAAAACATCCATCTTTTTCTGTCAAATACATTTTTTTGATTAATGTTTTGCTTTCAATATTTTTTGTTAAATTTTTTTATTCATGATTCACCAGAAATTTGATCGAACGGTACAAGCGAGAACGGGATAGGGTGGCTCCGTCACCATTGACATTGGAAATACAGAAATTTTTCAATCAGAATATTACAATGTCGACTATGCAGTATTGCAACTATCAATCTCTTTTCCCTGTGTGAAAAAGTGTGAAAAATATTTACTCACACAATAATATGTCAGTTTGCGAAGGGAAAACATTGATGATGTAACGAAATATATACACAAACACCCATATTTATGTACATTTCGCACACCGAGAACTGGATGAACAATGGCTGATGCAGAACAATTCCATCTAGGGTTTACGGTTAACAAGCATAGCGCATATCACAACCTACATAGCCGTTATCCAGAATTATTGTCACGAGCGTGCGTGGTTGTGCGGCCGTTTCTACACGATCACATATACAATTTATCATTCGTTGGGCATTATCCACTGCCATAGCAGATACGATCATCAACAGCCAGACATATACAGATCGAGAAAAAATAAACAAAACAAAAAACAAATCAAAACAACAAAAAAAAAACTAGAACAAAAAGAGTTGAGAGGAGCATAGGAGTCGATAAAAATACCCCATTAATATTTCTTTCTCTCACCGTTTGACTACAATATATATATATACCTTTGGCAGACTAGTGTTGGGATATTTTTTATTCTGTGCCTTTTTTGCGAGTGGTTTGTTGACGGGGAATGTTCAAAGAAAATTTCTTCGACGTGACCCATGTTTTTATGTGTGCATGACAGGATAAAGCAAGTTGTCTTGTGAAAAGAATAAAAGTTTTGGCTAGTCATGGTGGTTAAAATCGTTTCGTGCTGTCTACCGTCAGAGCGCGTACGTCACTCTCTATATTTTTAGTTTGTTGGTTTTATTTATTGTTTTTTTTTCTCCTATTTCCATCTTTTTTTCTTCTTCTCTTTTTCTTTTGGTTTATTTACTTGTGTCGACGTTCAATGGCATTCTACTTTTGTTGGACCTTAAACCTTTTTCCAACTTTTTACACAGAGGAAAATTTCTATCTTTCGTTTCTCTATCTCATCTCTCTTCCACCAGTTTATTTCTCTTCCGTTGGCTTGTCGATATTTTTCCTTCGTTCCTTTTTTTTTTTCTGTTTTTACTTTGCGCGCATGCCAGGACTCGCGGCTTCTTTGTAATCGCCACACGTTCGTAACTTGTAAGCGTCCGAACAAACCATCCAATTTTGAGGAGCGTGCGTCAGAGAGAGAGAGAGAGAGGAATAGATAGTGTGGAAGGGTGGAAGCGAGCATCAGTGACAGAGAAAGGGAACGAAACCACACGGTCGGTCTCTATCCCTTTTTTGCTTTATCTTCATCTCTATCTGGTGACGATTGACCTTCATTGCACTCGTGTGCAAACGGAAATAGAAATGATTCAATGGCGAAAAAAAAAAAAAATGAATGGAAAAGTCTGTAAGGAATCTTTGGAGAGTTTCAAATCCATTTTTATTTCTGCTTATTATTTTAGTATAGTGGATTTATTTAATAATAATTACTCAGAGTACTTTTTAACTCTGTAGCAGCACATGATGAATTAAATTTGAAAGAAAAGTATAGTCGAGATAAAATGAATGAGGATAATACTACCTTGGAATTTGAAATAAAATATTGATATTGTTTTCATATTTTTAAAGTACGCTACTTTTGAGAATATGTGGATAAAATACCATATCGGAATTCTAAAAAACGACAAAGATCCAGCAATGTGGATGAGGCACAGAGTGAACTTAACAGAATAATAGTCGAACTTTGATCGCATTCAACTTAAAACTATGATTTACAAGTCAGTGACTAAATATGGTTTCATTTTATTGTCGCCTGAGTATTTATCTTCCTACTGAATAGTGAACAATGTTTTGGTGGTCATTGATGCCACCACTAGGTTATTCTGAACAACACGGTACATGTATGTATATTTTTTCCGCCATAGTCAGCATTGTATGATTACATTATACTGTATTTTCAATGTCACTTACAATATGTTTAAATTCGACCAATTATTTTCTAAAGTTCCAATCCATAGTACACTTGTTCTGTCGGCAGGTCTCCGTGGCGTTACAATCATAATCTCTTCTACAGTCTGACGAATCAAAATTACGAACATAGGAGAGATTAATAGAAGAACATTTAATATTATAGAACATTAATAATAATGAGTGATGGGAAAATTTTTCAGTATCATATTTACATTTTTCACACAAGTCAAGAGGGACATCATGCCCGATACGGCAGTAGCACGTAGGTGTGTGTTCCTGTGCCCAACAACGTTGTTTAGGCCCGCAATTGAAGGAGTCACACGCATCGATGCAAGTATTGTTTTCACATTTTTGTCGCCAATCACAATCTTCATTGGTAGTGCAACCTGTCGAATCGAGATGAACAATTCAGAAAAAGTTCGATGAAAATACTTAGCGATCGATTGATCATGAATGATGAGATTGGAAATTTCATTGTAAGGGCGTCAAATTTATGTAATATATTTCGGAACCCGACGATTGATATTTGTCTACGTGATTCCTTTTGACATATTTGCATTCATGATCAGGATCGTCGGAATCTGTGTAGAAATTTTGTTGAGGATAAATAGTGGTCCCACACACATGACTCCTATATTAAATGCAGGTCCTAGATAGGACGTTTGTGTTGGTTCCATATAGAGATGTCACACTATATACCGCTCAATTAAATTTCTACACGAGATGTTAATTCATCAGATGAAAATATTTGAACTATTTCCAATGATTTTATCCACAAACGAACAATGAATTTATAATAAGTGCGAATCGATACAATTGGACTTTTCTCATAGGAATATATATTCACTCTACAATGTGTTTATGTGAATCATTTTTTGATTTACCTTGATTTCTAATTACAGCCGGATTTGAACGTTTGCTGCGATATGCCTGTATCATAAAATTCAACATTATATACGAAACATTTCTTATATAAATGTAACAAATTCGTGTCATGAACTTTGTTCATGTATAGCGAATCCTAGTTTATACTCACATCAGATGGCTGAGAATATATGGAGAATATTACCACAGCGGTTGCGAAAAATATGAACATCCCGTTCACCTTCATCGTGAATTGTTTGTTCGTCCGCCACAATACTGGAACTTGTTCTTTTTTTCACGAAGTTAATCGCAGTTGTGATTTGGTGGTGATGGAGGATTCCTTATATCAGGGATTTCGAGACCTTCAAATAGTCAGACTAATGATACCTCATGATTAATGGAAACACGATCATATTATTTTTATATCGAAATGATAACGGATAATGGGCTTGAAGCAGTTCTTTGTCGACATTCAGAACATTGTGTCATCGGTTGATAAAAATTGAATAGTTGGTTTCCTTATCAAGCAATGAAGAATTGTGGAATTAACTTTTGGAGGCATTTAAGCTATCAATGTCAATACAGGAGAAACAATACAGAATACAAAATAAATAATCAATAGGAGTGTCCTGTGAGCCTTTCATGAATTTTTTCTCACAACATGTTCAGAGTATATTGTAATATGAACATTTGATAATTTTCGGTTATTTCTCATGGTTCATTTTAGTGTTTGTCGTTTACGGAGGTAAATCAGCACTCACGTTTATAATATAAATATCACGATACCCACGTGATGTTGATTAAATTCACATTAGTGCTAGCTTCATTCGATTGGTTGCGAGGATGATTTATTCCACCTTGAAGAGTTTCGAAACGTTGACATTTAAGCCGCAGGCAGTTACCTGATAACTCCAAAATTATATGATTTTTCAATTTTTTATTCTATTTAAAAACCAAAAATATGTAATAAAATACTTAGATTTGTAATGCGTTATCACTAGATGAAGTGTCACTTTTATCACAATTGCATGTGGGTACTTAATGTATGTGTAGTTGATTTAATCTGAGCCAAAATAGTTTTTGAGATGTATTCAAATCCTGACCCCTATTTATTCTTTCTGACCTTACGTTAAGTTACGTAATGTTCTGTTTTACCTACCGAAGCGATAGTGCGGACATTCCTAGAATTTATGATACATATCAAATTGAAACGACCGCAACTATGTACTTGAGACTTTATCATTATGAAGTCGTGGAATGTTTATTCTGTATGAGCTCTGGGAGTACTATTGTCAGTTGTGTTCTAAGAAATGTGAAATTTGAGAAGAAACCGCGTTTTGCGAGCTGAAAACCCGAATATTCTTACAATTTGTATGATGAACTGCAATTTTCCCAATTTCCCATCAGACATGCTCCCAAAGTCAAGAAAAATACCATCGTACCGATCATCTATCTACTATGTGAATGGATGCGTTACCTCCACACCTTATTTACGTTATGAATTGATGAATTTTTGTTGCCATTCCAAAGTGCACTTTGAAATATCGAAAAATATTTGTGCTATTGAAAGTATTGTGATGGTTTCAACGCCAATGTGTAGAACCACGTTGTTATTGAATAATAATTTTGGTTAACACACTACAAAAATAATTGATACTTGTGGATTCTTTATTTTTATTTATGAAACAGTTCATGGATTCGCATAATTACAATTACAACTCCTATATTTCCATATTTCTAATTATGTATTAAAGAAAAATATATAAGCGGATAATTTTATTCATTTAATTGTTTTCCAAGTATTTCTCCTCTTAATAAACAGTGGACAATGTCAGCATTGTATAATTACATTGTAATGTAAGTATACTATGTTACTTACAATCTGTTTAAATTCGACCAACTACTCCCAAAAGTTCTTTTTAGTACACTCGTTATCCTGGCACTTCTCGTCGAAGTTACAATCCGATTCCCTCTCGCAGTCAGACGAGTCCAAATGACAGACATAGAAAAGATTGATAAAATGAAATTTGACGTAGAATATTAATAAGTGTTGAGAACATTTTTCAGTATCATATTTACATTTCTCGCACGAGTTCAAGGGGATGTTACGTCCCGTGGTGCGAAAGGCACTGAGGAATGTGATTCCATGTATCACATTTCTGTTTAGGCCCGCAGATGAAGGACTCACACGCATCGATGCACGTACCGTTGTTACATTTGTCAATCAAGAGACAATTTTCATCGGTAGTGCAATCTGTCGAATCGAAATGAATAATTCAAAAAAAGTTCCATGCGAATACTTAGTGATCGATTGATTATGAATGATGAAAATAGCAATTGCATTAATAGTTCTTAGAAAGCTATAGATGACATTTGCTAGGGCGTTATTTTTATAAAATATCTCTCAGCACTAGACGGTTGATATTTGTCCTTGTGAATGTTTGCGTCATTGAACTATTGTTGTTTGAAATATCTGAAGCATCATTCACAATATTTTATAGATACTCACTTTTCGTACAGTCTTCATATGGATCGCCACTTGCACCATCTCTACAGATGCATACAGCAGTATGATTTCTTTCAATACAAAATGTGTACAGTCCACACGTCCCCGGTGAACACAGGGGGATGCATTGGTGCACGTCATTACATTTCTCATCATGAAAACAGTCGGCATTGGTGTCACATACTGACAAATCAGAATAACATAATTAGAAATCAATTGATGGAATTAATTCATATGTTTCTGAAGTTGAACAGCAAGAGTTATCACTAACATCGATGTTATTTGAGAACATCAAACATACTTTTTTTGCATTCGTATTCGGGATCGCCACTTAGTCCGGGTGGACAAGAGCAAGTATGAGTGTGATCTTCTGCATGACAGACTGCATTGCTGGCACACTTGCCATCACATGCAGGGATGCACTGGTGCTCTATGTTACATATTTCGGAGTCCGCACAATCATTGTCGATGTTGCATACTGGCCAATCAGAAAGACGAATTGTAAGAAGAATGATGAAAATAATTGGAGCGTAAAGATGAATGAATATACATTCGTATACTGTAAATGAAACTATTATTTCACATATAATTATGATATTTACTTTGGCGACAAATGTAGTAAGGACTGCCAGTTGTTCTGGGTGGACAGAAGCAAAGATTGTAACCTCTATCTACTGTACACATTGCATTGACTCCGCATAGACCGAGAATACATTCACTAGTGCATGTTCCATTTTCGCATAAATGAGACAATTCACACTCGTAACGACCATTGCAACCTGTCAAGTCGAGATAAAATTCAAATTAGGAAATTCATGGAGATAATCAGAAAATGATTGAAGATAAATGATAGAAGTGTCCGTCTCATTATTTATCATTATAATTACTTTTTTCACATTTCGTGAAAGAATCGCCGCAGTAACCTTTTGGACAAGAGCAAACACATATGTGATCTTTAATGTGACACAATGCATTAGTTCCAGGCACAATAGACGTACATTCATTAGTGCATCTTTCGTTGTAGCATTCTTCAGAGTTGTCGCAATCATCATGAGTCTTGCAAACTAACGAATTGAAATTAGAAATGTAGAAAAACATTGATATAAGTCACGACTGTAACATTGAAAATGAACACTGAACGGATTGACTCGTTCCATTGTTATATTCACTTTTCATTTTTATTCATATATTATATTTACTTTTTTCACAATTAGTGTAAGGATCGCCAGTTGATCCTGCTGGACAAGTGCAAGTGCGACTCCGATTTCCTACTTCACAGATTGCGTTAGTTCCACACGCATTGGAGTCACATAAACGTACGCATTGATTATATTTAGAACATATCTCAAAGTCCTGACAATCGTTATCGATACTGCATACTGAAACAGAATCGTCATATTTGAGAAATATTGATAGGAAATAGTCGTATAGACGATCATACTTACTTTGATCACAACTGGTGTCAGCATCGCCAGTTAATCCGGCCGGGCAACGGCAAACATCACGATTGTCTTCTATTTCACAAGTTGCATTGGTTCCGCACATGCGCCCTTCACATTTATTGGCGCATATAACGGAATTGCAATATTCGTGGGGTAGACAATCGTCATCGTGGTTGTCGCATGCTGCCGATTTAGGATGAAAAATTCATGAAGATAATTAGAGAATGGTTGTATATGACAGTGAAACCATTGGCATCATATGGTGTTATTCATCTTACTTTTTGAGCATTTGGTATGAGGATCACCAATGAATCCTTTCTTGCAAGAGCAAACGTTTTTGTCGTCTTCTATATAGCATACTGCATTAGATCCACATTTTGTGGATTCACATCTGTTGGAACACATGTAGTTGACACATTTCTCATTCTTTCCACAATCAGCTGTAGTCTTGCAAACTATTGATTTGGGATGAAGAATTAGAATATTATATTTGGATAAGTAGTGAAGAAAATGATCGTTTAATGATGATTGATTGGAGTGTTGATTCAATTTGCTATTATCATTATTCATTAATTACCGGTGCCGAATCGTTCAAAGTAAAAAATAAACAATCTCAAATATTTCTCCGAATTATTCGAGACAGGGTAGTCTGTTAAATGGCAATAAATCTTATACTGCATATCAATCAATTGAATTTTCACTCGATGCTTTAATTCATCCGATAAAAATATTTGAAAATATTTTTCAGCATTTTATTCACGAACAATCTATGAATTTACTTTTAGAGCAAATTGAAACAATCGGATTATTCTCATAAGTATATATAGTCACTTTAAAATACGTTAATATAAATTACGTTCTACTTCCTCTGCAACTATAGTTGTTTCCCCATTGCGAATTGCCTGTGTAAGAAAATTCAACAATATATACGAAATATTTCTTGCATGGATGTAACAAATTCATATCCTGAACTTTGCCCATGTATGACGAATGCTAATTTATACTCACATCAGATGTCTCAGAAGATATGGAGAAAATGACCAGAACGGTTGCGAAAAATATGAACACCCAGTTCACCTTCATCGTAAATTTCTTTATCTTTTGCTGCAATGGAAAAATTCGTCCGTTATGCACCAAGTCGATGGTAGCAATGACTCGGTGGTGATCGCGGGCTTTTTATATCACTCACTTCGAGACCCCCGAATGGCCGGACGTGTTTTTATCCGCCGGTCTCACTAATGATACTTGATGATTAATGTAAAATAACATTTGGTGTATTTTTGTTTATAATTAAATATTTCCATATCGAAATGATAACGGATAATTATCTCGAAGCAATTATTTATCGATATCTAGACTATTGTATCATCTTTCAATATAAATTCAATAGTTTATTTCCTATTATATTGAAACATTTCGTTTTTTTTTTTTTTTTTTCATAATTACAAGTAATCTGAACAGTTTTCAATCTTCCTTCACTATTATTTACTTATATTTCAGGGTACCATGCATTGATATATTTTGTTACACAACTTTTACGAAGAATTGAAGAGTACATTTTGCTATAAGATAAATGTGAAAGATGTGGAGGTGTCCAATAGTAACATTTATTTGCCAAACAAAATAATTATTCAACTGATGTTGTAGCACACCATTTTCGTTCAACGTTCCTCTGTACAATTTGAGAACTACGTTCAAATTTAATTCAGTACATGTTATTTCCACTCAAAGCAGCATCTTTGTGGATTGAATCTCCATTTTAATGAGCCAATTGTGAGAAATAGGGAATAAAATATTGTAAAAGCTAAATAATAAATAAAAATGTTTCATCTTATAGCCATTCTTTAACCTTGTCTAAAATCTTACACGTTAATCTTATGCAAAAAAAAAAAATCAAGTGGTTCAAAGTGTTTCAGAAGCGATTACGATATCTAACATGATGAGGCCATGAACCGAAAACGATTTGAGATTGTTGACAATTCGAGCATTTTTGTAAATGTCATGTTCTCTATATTTACCGCTGCAGTCATCGTGATTATTGTTTTCGAACATTGGGAAGCGGCTTATGGGTCGGATAAGTGACTTGAATGAAAACTTCGTATCTTCGTTATAATTAGATAACCTTTCATTCTTATCATAATCGGAAGACGATACTCAATGCATGTGTAGTCAATTTATTCTAATTCATAATAGTTTTCAAGATGTATTCAAATCCGGACCTTTTGTTTATGGATGTGAATGGATGCGTTACCTCCACACCGTATTTACGTTATGAATTAATGAATTTTTGTTGCCATTCCAAAGTGCACTATGAAATATCGAAGAATATTTGTGCTATTGAAAGTATTGTGATAGTTTCAACGCCAATGTGTAGAACCACGTTGTTATTGAATAATAATTTTGGTTAACACACTACAAAAATAATTAATACTTGTGAATGTACAATTCTTTCTATATTTCCAATTATGTATTGAAAAAAAAATCTGTGAACGTTAAATGAATGTACATTCTTCCCAGCAATAGTCAGCATTGTATGATTACATTGTAATGTAATTATTTTATGTCACTTACAATCGGTTTAAATTCGACCAATTATTCCAAAAAGTTCTTTTTCCGAGTACACCCGTTATCCTGGTACTTCTCGTCGTAGTTACAATCCTATTTGCTCCTCCAATCTGACGAATTCAAATGACAGTCATAGAAAAGATTGATAAAAAAAAAATTGACATAGAATATTAATGAGTGTTGAGAACATTTTTCAATATCATATTTACATTTCTCGCACCAGTCCAAGGGAATATTATGTTCCTCTGTAGCCATAGCACTCAGGAATGTGATTCCATGTATGACATGCCACGTCAGGCCCGCAGATGAGGTAGCACCCATTGATGCACGTACCACTGTTACATATGTCTCGCGAAGCACAATTTTCATTGGTAGTGCAACCTGTCGAATCGAGATAAACAATTAAAAAAAAAATCCATGAGAATACTTAGCGATCGATTGATTATGAATGATGAGAATAGCAATCGCATTAATAGTTCTAAGAAAGCTATAGATGACATTTGCTAGGGCGTTATTTTTATAAAATATCTCTCAGCACTAGACGATTGATATTTGTCCTTGTGAATGTTTGCGTCATTGAACTATTGTTGTTTGAAATATCTGAAGCATCATTCACAATATTTTATAGATACTCACTTTTAGTACATCCTTTATATGGATCGCCACTTGCACCCTCATTACAGGTGCATACAGCAGTATGATTTGTTTCACTACAAGATGCGTACAGTCCACACGGCTCCGGTGAACACAGGGGGATGCAATGGTGCTCGTCATCACATTTCTCATTATCAAAACATTCGGCATTGGTGTCACATACTGACAAATCAGAATAACATAATTAGAAATCGTACGATGAAATTAATTAATATGTTTCTCAAGTTGAACAGCAAGAGTGTCGATGCGATTTGTGAACTTTATACATACTTCTTTTGCATTGGTATGTGGGGTCGCCAGTTAGTCCGGGTGGACAAGAGCAAGTATGAGTGTGATTTTCTGCATGACAGACTGCATTGCTGGCACACTTGCGATCACATGCAGGGATGCACTGGTGCTCTATGTTACATATTTCGGAGTCCGCACAATCGTTGTCGATGTTGCATACTGACCAATTGGAAAGACGAATTTCAAAAAGATTGATGAAAATAATTGAAGCATAAAAATGAATGGATGTACATTCGTATACTGTCAATGGAACTATTCATTTGACATATAATTATAATATTTACTTGAGAGACATCTGCTGTGAGGATTGCCAGTTGTTCTGGGTGGACAGAAGCAAAGATTGTAACCTCTATCTACTGTACACATTGCATTGACTCCGCATAGACCGAGAATACATTCACTAGTGCATGTTCCATTTTCGCATAAATGAGACAATTCACACTCGTAACGACCATTGCAACCTGTCAAGTCGAGATAAAATTCAAATCAGAAAATTCATGGAGATAATCAGAAAATGATTGAAGATAAATGATAGAAGTGTCCGTCTCATTTTTTATCATTATATTTACTTTTTTCACATTTCGTGAAAGAATCGCCGCTGTAACCTTTTGGACAAGTGCAAACACATTTGTGATCTTCAATGTGACACAATGCATTAGTTCCAGGCACAATAGACATACATTTATTAGTGCATCTTTCGTTGTAGCATTCTTCAGAGTTGTCGCAATCATCATGAGTCTTGCAAATTAACGAATTGAAATTAGAAATGTAGGAAAACATTGATATAAGTCACGACTGTAACAATGAAAATGAATACTGAACGGATTGACTCGTTTCATTGTTATATTCACTTTTCAACGTTTATTCATATATTATATTTACCTTTTTCACAATTAGTGTAAGGATCGCCAGTTGATCCTGCTGGACAAGTGCAAGTGCGACTCCGATTTCCTACTTCACAGATTGCGTTAGTTCCACACGCATTGGAATCACATAAACGTACGCATTGATTATATTTAGAACATATCTCAGAGTCCTGACAATCGTTATCGATACTGCATACTGAAATAGAATTGTCATATTTGAGAAATATTGATAGAAAACAGACGTATAGATGATCATACTTACTTTGATCACAACTGGTGTTAGCATCGCCAGTTAATCCGGCCGGGCAACGGCAAACATCAGAATTGTTTTGTATTTCACAAGTTGCATTGGTTCCGCACGTGCGAAGTTCACATTTATGGGTGCATATCTCGCGATGGCATATTTCGTGGGGTGGACATTCGTCGTCATAATTGCATGCTGCCGAATTAAGATGAAAAATTCATGAAGATAATTAGAAAATGGTTGTATATGAGAGTGAAACCATTGGCATCATATGGTGTTATTCATTTTACTTTTTGAGCATTCGAAACTATCTTCTGACGCTTCACAATCACCAATAGTCTTGCAGACTATTGATTTGAAGCTAGAAACAAATAACAATCTCAAATATTTGCATATCAATCAATTGAATTTTGCATTCGATACATTAATTCATCTGATAGAAATATTTGAAAATACTCTCAAGCATTTCATTCACGAACAATCTATGAATTTACTATTACAACAAATTGAAACAATCGGATTATTCTTATAAGTATATATAGTCACTTTAAAATACGTTAATATAAATTACGTTTTGCTTCCTTTGTAACTGCAGTTGTTTCCCCACTGTGACTTGCCTGTGTAAGAAAATTCAACAATATATATGAAATATTTCTTGCATGGATGTAACAAATTCATATCCTGAACTTTGTCCATGTATGACGAATGCTAATTTATACTCACATCAGATGTCTGAAAAGATATGGAGAAAATGACCAGAACGGTTGCGAAAAATATGAACACCCAGTTCACCTTCATTGTAAATTTCTTTATCTTCTGCTACAACGGAGAAATTTGTTCGTTATTCACCAAGTTGACGGTAACTATGATTCGGTGGTGATCGCGGGCTTTTTATATCACTCATTTCGAGACCTTTGAATAGTCGGATGTGTTATTGTCCACCGGTCTCACTAATGATACTTCATGATTAATGAAAAAAAACATTTGCACCAATTTTATATCGAAATGATAACGGGTAATTATCCCGAAGCAACACTTTATCGCCATCCACATCATTGTTTCATCTTTCAATATAAATTTAATAGTTTGTTTTCTTTTATATTGAAACATTTCCTTTTTTTTTGTCACAATTACAAATAATCCGAACAGTTTTCAATCTTCCTTCATTATTATTTACTTACATTTCAGGGTACCCTATCATTGATATATTTTGTTACACAACTTTTACGAAGTATTGAAGGGTACATTTTGCTATAAGATAAATGTGAAAGATGTGGAGGTGTCCAATAGTAACATTTATTTTCCAAACAAAATAATTATTCAACTGATGTTGTAGCACAACATTTTCGTTCAACGTTCCTCTATACAATTTGAGAACTACGTTTAAATTTAATTCAGTACATGTTATTTCCACTCAATGCAGCATCTTTGTGGATTGAATCCTGATTTTAATGAGCCAATTGTGAGAAACAGAGAATAAAATATTGTAAAAGCTAAACAATAAATAAAAATGTTTCATCTTATAGCCATTCTTGAACATTGTCTGAAATTTTATCCGTTAATCTATTTCAAGAAAAAAAAAAAAAATCAAGTGTTTCAAGGTGTTTCAGAAGCGATTACGATACCTAACATAATAAGGCTATGAAACGAAAACAATTTGAGATTGTTGATTCTGCGGTATAATGTGTGCACGGACAATTCGAGTATTTTTCGAAATGTCTCGTTCTCCATATTCACCGCTGCAAAATTAACTCACAATAGTTTTTAATATGTATTCAAATCCTGATGTATAAAAAATTCAGCTGTCATGTACTAAGAACATTTAATTATCTTCAGTTGTATCTCATGGTTAATTTAAGTTTTTATCATTTCTTGATGTTAAACAGAATTCACGTTAATAAAATAAATAGCACATGATATCCACTCGATGTTAATTAAATTCACATTAGTGCTGGCTCAATTCGATTCATTGCGAGAGTTATTTATTTCAACTTAAAGATTTTCGACACATTGTCATTTAATCCACTGGCAGTTAATTGATAACATGATAGCTAACAAAATTTCATGATAAACTTGGTATTTTTATACAATTTTAACAATACACAAACCGCTAACTGTGCGATTAATAAAGATGCTTCTTATAATTAATAAAGATGCTTTAATATTTATAATAAAAGTATCTCACTCTTGAACTTTCGTTCATCAACAGTTAACTGTGCAGTTAACTACTGCATTGATGTCTCGACCCACCACGTTAGTTTATCAAATTATAATTAGTACAAAGTAAAATAAATCATATCAATCGGTAAAATTAAATAATCTCGACCTCTTCATATTCAAAGCCTTAAAAAATATATTACTTTCAATTATTCGTGCTTAATTTTTCCATTTGCACTTCTCTAGAGAAATGGACGAGCAGCATTATCTACTGAGTTGTATAACCCGTTATTCCTCCCTCAATAAACTGAAAAAAAAAAAAAAAAAAGGTATTAGAGGTGAATTCAATCCCTGAATCACTTCAGATACTTCCCATTCACATTTACGTGATGAAAATATTCCAACTCACAATTCTCTCCATGCCTGAAATCGATAAAAAAAAAATTTCATTGAAACATTGATAAAGAAAAAATGTAAAAAAAAAAATTGTCATTTTATACTTACTATTCTTTTGTCTTCACTTCTACTCATTCTCACTCTCTCACTACTTTACTCACCTCTCTACCATCCTTTTCCACTTTACTTATCACGAGGTCTCGTCTCGTTAATGCTGTAGAAACAGTGCGACGTCGCAAAGTTTTCTTTTCGGTGAGGAACAAAGAAAATAAAAGAGGAATAAAACAAGGAAGAAAAAAAAGAAACAAAAAAAAAAGGAACAAAATATCCAGAATAAAAAGTAAAGAACGGTGAATGGAGAAAATAAAGGATGGAGAGCCGTTTATCGTCCTTGCAATCTCCGGACCTTGTGCATTATAGTGCGCTGAGGGTATTCTCTCGCTCTCACTTGCGCTCGGATTCGAGATTTCAACGGGAATTTATCGGGGACTCTCGACCAAGTGAAGTAGGTACCTCGCGTACAGCCATATCCCATTGGATAGACAGAGATGTAGTGAAAACGTTGCAAAAGTATCTTCATATATATATATATATATATATATATATATAGTGATACTGAAGAGAAAGATGGCGTGGTGCGAACTGGCGAGAGCGTTAAAACTCCTCTGCAAGCTCCTCGAAAAGTTTCGTCGCTTTTACTGTATATAACCTGTCGTCGATTGAGATAACGCTTGTAACAATGCGTCGTTGTGTTGTATATCGAATCCCGAACGTTAAAGCTTTTCATCTTATTACTTTATATATATATATATGTACAGGATTTACAAATGAAGATACATGTTTAGTTAGGAGAGAATACCATGGCGAGAGTTTGGAGAACAGCACTCTTTATCAAAATAATCAAGAAATAGAAATAAATTAGGATACTATTACTAAATTGATGAGAGGAGATATTAATTTTCGGTATTTTTAGTATCAAAAAGTGAACTTTGTTCATCATATTCTCCAAAACAAAAATATTGTTCGGAAATAGTTCAATCAATTTTATCAACTGTATCTAAATTTGATAAATATAAATTTGTGTAGAGTAGCAATGGATTTGTTTACATTTCATATATACAACGTTTGATCATAAAATTTAATAAAAAATGACTAATTTGAGTTTCTATTTGGTCATATAAGAAGTAATATTATTGTCATCTTTAATTTCGAAGAAGATTTATTATTCTTAAATATTTACTTATTTTTTTGTGTATCTACTGTCAACTAGTTTCAGCCACATTCAAAAGTGTGTGACATTTGTATGCACTAAATTAGCAAAGAATGAGAAAAAAAAACACACACACACATGTGAATTTACCATTCGCGTTCAGTCTAAAAAAGAAAATAAGTAAATAAATAAATGAAATAAGAACAGAAAGTAAAATTGAGGCTATAACAAAAAATAATTTTACTACCCTAACTCGTATTTTGTATGGATATTACCGTTAATGGAAGAGTTGGCTAGAGCGATTTGTATTTCACTCGTACGGGGGCGGACTCTTCTCGCCTGGATTTCTATATGTTAATGCTGAAACATAAACTACCCCGAAGCTTCTCACTCTTATCCTCCACTACTCCTCCACCTTCATTCGTGCAATTCCATCGGCGATCTCTCTCAACCTCTCTTCTTCACTCTGTTTTTTCTCTTTTGAGAGCAACGAAACAGCTGTATCCGATGTTGGGTATATGGCGACGATATCGCGCACTGACTTGGCAATGGAAAAGAGGGTAGAGAGGATTTGAATTGCCATTCATATTTATGCTGTACCCTCATAACCTCCATCTAAATTTTTTCTTTGAATAATAATATTCCGTTTTGTTATTTGAAGCGAAAGAAGAAGAAAAGAGGGTAAAGAATGGAAAAATAAAGAAAAAAAATAGAAAAAAATACAACAAATTTTACTATCATAAAATAATAAATGTAGATACCTATAAAATATATAATGTACCTTTGTATACATATAAAGATGTACGTGAGTATGATAAAAAAAATAAAGAAAATGTTTATACAGGCATTTATTAATATTTATGTGTTTATGTTTGTTCAATGTTGTCATTTTATATAAATTTCTGTGTAAATTCATCTGGGCTTTTTATATTTAGTGTTGTTATTACAAAATGTTATTAAAATATTATCATTAGAATATAAAATAGAACATAATGACGACAGTTGTGCTGCACGATAAATAATTAGCTGACAATTAATTGACAGAGTGAGGATTAATGTTGATTGTAGTTTATTAAATATGTAACGCTAAATTTGTTTTAAGTATCCCCCGCTGATTTTTGGCAATCACTTTTACTTTGACTACTGTTGGAGTAAACTGTTTACTTAAATATTAATGAAGTGATATTAGCATTAAATAAATCATTTGTTTAATTGAATTATGATTGTATTAACTAAATGTTGATTAATAGTTAGACAATAACCAAACATTGGGTAAATGTATTTTCTTTGTGTAAGACAATACAAAAGGCCTTTATCAACTAATTTAAATATTGCTAAACTAACATTCTGAGATACACGACCAGTAATTTAAATAATGTTTAATCTATAGGGTGTTTTTGACTGAGTACATCTACCACATTTTTTAATAATTATTTTACCAAATTATTCCCAATAATTTAAACATTATTCAATCACTTATCTCATAATTTTTATTGTTCACTCAACCATTTTTATTATTTCTTAAACAATAGTAATTTATACTGTGCAATATAACCCATCGATTTTTCTATCTTGCGTGAGTATACGTGAAAATGGAAATCGCCATCGTTTACATTTTTCTCCGTGTACCTCTTTCATCCCTCCAATTTAGGCTGATGGTTGTTCAGCACACGAACACCACTCGTATTCGTTTCTGTTTTTTTTTTTTTTCTCATGCATAGAGCCAATTACACTTGAAAGTTTACCCCTAGACAGAATCTCTATACGATAAAATTTTTAATATACATGTATACCATTTTTTTTTTATTTTCTTTTTTCATTTTTCTCTCTACTTTTTTTTTTTCTTCTTTCACGAATTTTTTCGGCGCTATTATGAGACACCAAGTCGTGCCTCGTGCAACCCCCGGAGTGTGCTAGCCCGCACGAGCACACTCACAAGAGCTATAGCAACGTGATATTATCCCACCGTTCTAGTTAAACTTTTTACGCGCACACGGGATTAAACTTTGTCGGTCGCCTCCGGTGGGCTCAAGCAGAGTGAAGATATAGAGAGAAGTAGCTGTACGGAGATGAGAAAGTGCGAGCAAGGTAGAATGGAAGAGACAGGGTGCACAATAGGTTATGTATACATATACATATACATAAATATATGTATGTATGTAAGACGAGGGTCCGCACAGGGACGTTTTGTCTCTCGTCTTCTGGGGTTATATAGGGTTTAGTAGCAAAAGCAAAACGTGCACCTGCTTGCCAAAATCCTCTCTGCACTAACAAAGATTAAATTCAAAGCTAATCACATTTGCACATTATCGATTAAATTGTTTATTATTATTATTTCCATTTTCTTTTTATCTAAAGATTTATTATTAATCAACGCGGTTGTGTTCTGGTCTAAGTACACGCTTGTGAAATTATCTGATGGTATATTATATGGATGAAATTAGGGAGTGAAATTAGGCGTGTATTATAATATTAATGTTTCTCGGGAAGTTATCCAATTTTGAGGAAATTATCTGCTCTCTCGTGATATGAATTGAGTATTTTTTTATCTATTTTTTTATTGCGATTAGAATCAGATAATTTGGTTTAGTTAGAGAAGTGAGGCGGTTGCACAGTCGACGATATCGGTCACGGGATTTTTTTTTTTTTGGTTTTTTCGTCAATGGCGAATGGAAAAAAAAAAAAATGAATGAGAAATATTTGGAGGAATTTTGTTTTTTGGAGAATTGTGATTGGGAATACAAGAAATGGTTTTTGGTATTCATGGTAATACAATACTCGGAGTGTGAATTTGATTTTTATGATGATAATAAAATTCTGGAATTTGGTTTTTTTGATGACAATAAAATTGTGGAATTTGGTTTTTTTGAGTAAAAAAAAAAACTTGAAAAATATTGGGCATCATGAGAATATGAGTGTATAAATAATTGGTGTGGAAATGGATGGTTTTATCAATTGAATAGTTTGAAATTTGACAGAATAGTTTATGATATATAATTTGAAACACAAAACAAACATTTTTAAGAGCAGAGAAATATGTTTCAATTTTAAATTGTTCATGTTGTTAAGTGAACAGTTGATAGCTATTTGTGATGATGAAATTTATTGGCGACTGAAAGATAATATTATGTCAAAAACTAATTGAAATAAACCTAAAGTATTCAACAATTGTGCTTTTGAAAATGGAAGAAACCATTGAAATTCCCTTTTTTTTTTGTTTTTATTTTCTCATTGAAACCCTGTATGAAATTATGAACAATGTTGTATATATTTGATCAATTATGAAATGAAAAGCATGATTTAAAGATATTGAAGAATATTTTCGATGGTTTAAGTGGAATACTTTGTATGTGAATTCATTTAAGAAACGTACGATTTTTTTCATGTATTTGGAATAAAACATACAAAAGCCTTGGTGAATTTATCTTACAAGTCATGGCTACAAATTCAGTAGTGTCGGCGAACCAATAAATTCTTCGGAATGTTTAAAAGGAATAAGGAGGGAGGGGGGACATACGGATAAGGTAAGGTCCGGAAAAGGGTGGCATACTTTAGAGGGGTTGATGGTAATTAAACGCATAAACGTGTATATTTTAAATGAGATTCAAAAAGACTTTTCTCGTTACTTATTTATTTAATTTTCTATTTTTATTTACATTTTTTTTATTTCTTTTTTCATACTCATGTGATTTCGTTTAATTTGCTTAATGACCACTATTTTTCTTGTCCCGTTTTATCTTTCTTTTTTTTTCCTGCTCGTGCACCACTGCACTCACTTGAACGAACATTTTTATCGCACGTCGAGCTCTTCCTGTTTACGTAAACCGGTTGACAGTAATATATATATTCAATTACTTATATACTAAATTTTCCTTCTTGAAAAATAATTGTGAGAATAATTAAGAGGTTAGGTTTTCAGACGAACTCTGAATAAATTTTGTTTGTAAATTTATATAGTTCTTGTAAAAAATCTCATTTTAATCGTGTGATATTCTTTGAAATATCAAATGCAGAATTTTTGATTGGAAATTGATTTTCGAATTCGGCAGAAGTGATATTTCGAAAAGTTAGCGATGGATCAACTTCAGGTTTCATAGTATTATTTAATGAACACAATATTATAGTATGTTCTATACATTCTCCGATATTCACAATACCTTCATAAATACGAATTTTCGAACGCTTTTCTTACAAAAATCGTACACGATTTTTCAAAACGTTGTTTGTTGCATAGTTTTGATTTTTTTGCTATCTTTGTAGTTCGGACTATAAACACACATCCACGAATTAGTAATATCTCTGAATCATGTGTTTTGAAGAATTTCCCAAATAGTTATCATTCACGCTATGAAAATGATTATTTTTGGATTTGACAAATTTCATATTTAACTACCCAAATGTTTAATTGAATAAAAAATCGAAAACATCGATTTTTTGAATATTCTCCATAGCATGAAATATTAATTTGAAAAAATATACATACACATATCTGTTGATATAATTTAAAATTATGTATGTATTCATTTTTTTTTTATAACAATTTTATCGCAGTAGTTGTGGATTTTTGTGACATGAAAGAGGGATGGTATATATTGAAGGGTGAATAGCAGTGTATTCAGGGGTGGGTTGGCGGAGACCGCCCATCTCGTTTATGCTGTCCTGCCTGACTCAGCGGAGGTCGTATAAGACCTGCCATCCTCCCTTACGTTCACTCGAAGCCCCTTTCACTCCCTTGTCGCGTTGGTGGTGCTTTTCAACCCTCAACGACACTCCCTCGCTATTCCCTGACTGTCGAAGAAAACGATTTTGTTAGGAATGGATCTTGTTTGTCCCGGATACGGCCGATGGTGAATTTATGAAGTCAACGCACTTTAGTCAAAATCATTTTTCCGCTCTTTAAATTCCCATTCACGATGGAGAAAAAGAGAAATGCGATGCCAAAAAAAAAAAGTTTATACGTAAAAAAAAAAAAAAAACGCCGGAATAAATGCAGACGCAAGCGTCTATTGAAATTCCACCGATTGGATGTACATAAGAATGAACGTGAATGTTTTATCGCATAAAACAATTCAGAATAATTGCACAAAAAAAAAGAAGGAATAAACGTAATAATAATAATGAATTAAAAAATTGGAAAATGGCTTGCCCAGAACTCTTCATCACGTCAGATAACCAAATATTTGAACAACAAATTCATTTTCCATAGAACAGGAATCTCTATCCAAACGGAATATATGAATAACAGATTCTCAATGTCGATTTAAAAAAATGTACTGAGTACCATACTCTTTTTTGTTTTTTTTTTTTTACCACAGCCATTGTCGAAACTGCTTGCACTTCTGATGGAATTCAAATATGTTCTTGTTAATATAGTCATTGAGAGAGAAAACCAATATTCAGTTTTTTAGGTATACCCATTATTCACATAGTTCGCCACTGCAGTGAAACTAGTAGTAGAAACAAAAAGTCATATTGGAATTTTCGTATCTCGTATTCATTCATGAATACATGTTGAATTTTTAATTTATCACATTGATAAAAAAGATACGATTAGGCGTAAAAAATATATTCTGATCATGGTATAACTTTCAATTATTTGAATCAGTGCTGGAAAGTTGTTGATTCTCAAATTTTTTGCACATCACTTTTTTCACCATGAAAATAATATAGATAGAAAACAAAAGAAAAAGAAGAACCAGATAAATAATTACTCGTACTTCTTCTGATATATCATTTTATAATTTGTCAATTGTATCATTACGTTCATTTTAAGGGTTCATGGGGTAAAGTTTAGAGGTAATAAACACATCTAATTGTAACAGGAAAAGTTATGGGCAGAATTGTCGGGAAAATAGTTAAAGGGGCTACATGCAAGAATATCTCAAGCACAATGGAGAAAAGCTTGTAATGCCAGTAATACAACCCAAACGCGAAGTGAAACGGAAATAAGGGTGAACCAGTGAGTTGACATTAATTGGATCGTCTTGACAATTTTCATTTCTATACCACTAACAAGCTACAATACATCTTCATTTCTTACTTTTACTAATACTTATTATTATTATTATTATTATTATTATTATTATAAACTTTCACTTATATTTTTATTTCTTCGTTTTTGAATTAAATTATCATATTTTTGATAATATATCTCATAATAAATTTTATAACAATGTAAATAATATAAAAATCGAATTACTAACACTATTAAACTCATGTTTTTTCGTCGATATAAATTGCGTAAAGATAATAAAAAAATATTGTATAAATAAAAATAACATAAAAGACGTGATAAGGTTGGAGAAAGGAACATTTTTAGTGACGTGAGAACAAAGACAAAGGACTGAAGTGGTGTGTGAGGGACGCTACCGTAAGGTGGCGCTTTCGCGCGAACGCTCACAAGTGACGTGGAAGTAGAAAAAGCTGTTGGCGTAAGACACAATATATATATAAAATAAAAGACACAACAAGCGAGAAGTAGAAAAAGAAAAACTGACGCGCGTGAAGCTTTTTTCTGTCTTATCAACGAAACGAAATGTTGGTGCTAGTGACATTTAAAATTATCGCTTTTTCTTTTCGCATACTCATGTACAGGATTGTATTCGTACATTGTAAACGTGATACTACAGGGTGTAAAAATTGGGCTGATTATTACTTTTTTTCAAATGTGGTTGAATGAAAAGAGCAAAATCTGGATGAGATAAGGATCTTCTTCATTGAATGATGCTTTAAAACAAGAAGTAAACTCATCTCTCTTTTTAATTATGTACTTCATCACTCGCTCTTCCTCTATCACTATCATCATACTTTCTTTGAGTGCACTTGCATTTAGACAATAAAATTACGACTAATTATGTCACGAATTGTTGGACTTTGTTTAAAATGGAAATACGACAACTTGCTTCAGGTATTATCCGTAAACTTTTGTCAAGAGTTTTCTCTTTTTTCCAAAATTACTCTTTGTTTATCGAATAGTATAAAACTTATTTATCACATTCAACATATAATTGGTCAATGACTTTGTGTCGTCAACGGAAACATGAGAGAATGAGAAGAAATTGTTAATAAGTTTGTGGTAAAAAACTTTATTAATAAGAACAGTGAAAATAATAAGTAGATGTAGAATGGGAGTATAAGGAACGGAATTTTGTTGCACCAAAAACATATGAATCACCTACTTCAAGCCAATTCAATTAATTAATCATTTTTCAATCGTTATTTTCCATCAGACATTAGAATTTCTTGAATTCTAATAAGGAACTGGAATTAAGTGACCCAAAAAACCCCAACGCCTCATGTTTTTGAGTAATCAAACGGATTTTTTCACATTTCATATCAGCATGATGAATCCGTTGCCCAATCCTTGTTCATATTGATTAGCTCATCTTTGACATCACTTTAGGAGCACAAGAACAATTTTTCCACAACAATTGTGAAATTAAACTGAGAATAATTTTTCACATAATATAATACCGAATCTTATATTCTAAATGCTGGAATTTCAAGTCGGGAATTGAAATCAGTCATTGGGTCATAAATAAAAGTCTCAAATCTGAAATTTAGACTAAAATCGAATTTATAAAATAATGTATTTTTCAAAGGGTTAAATAACTGATACTGAATCATTGTAGAACTGCGCTCCACATAATGCTCATTCACTCCTCAACTATTTCTACTCATTTGAATAAAAGAATTGTGATAATTATTTGCGCACTTACAGTGGCGTTTTCTCTCAGTTTATTGAATCTACTACAGATATATTTTCTACCTAATGTACCAATACTGCTACGACTACTGCTATCACTATTACTATTACAACAGTTATCACCTCTACTATTACTACTACCACTACTACTAACATCTGATTCTCAGCAGTGTCTACTTAACGCGCGCGCTGTCTTACCCATTCACTTCCATTACTACTTCACCAATTTCATCGAGTCCTCACTTCATCCTCACTCATGTCGTCGTGTTCGCCACAACGCCACGTAAGCTCTGTGTCTGTCCGGCTGTCTGTTGCCTGCCGAGCGCGCGTGGCACCCCATCGATCGTTAATACTAACGTTATGTCTGACACTGCATTCACTTGTACCACTAACAAGCGCGTTGCGGCGTCATCATCGATTGCTCTGTTATTTATTTGTGATATTACGCACATCAATATGTATTGAGGAATTATTTTTATCTCTTCTTCAACACTTATTTGTTAATAAATAATTCAAATGGAGACAGGTCAAGGTATTAATTAATTATTATTGTTTATTTCATTCTTTTACCTTATATTTATTTATTTATTTATTTTTTCCTTTCTCGTGACAGTAGAGCATAATTTTATTATGCTGAATGTTGATTTAGGATCCGGCCGGATGAAGCGAATGAGGAGGTAAAGGGAGGGTCGCAGCACTGGCTATGTCATTGTCTCGCCGTTTCGCTTCGTGCTGTGGCCATTGTGTTAGTCCTTCCATTGTCCACCTGCCAACCCCACTTCTATATATCCTCACTAACGCAAATACACTCAGATAATCATTGTCAGTGTGTACATATGTATATATGTACACTTTGAAATAAAAAAAAATGTGATAAAACAAATTTTTCCTCTGATGAGGAATTTAATTTAGTAAAGTTTGATATTAATTTGATGTAGTGGTGGAGATTTTGTGGTATTTTGTTTTTGTGTGTGAAAATTATACAGGAGAAGAATTTATATTTTTATATAGGAACTTTTGTTAGGTATGGTTGAATTCACTTCAATTTGAGCTGGGAATTTGAATGAGCTGGTGGAGTTCACAAGAAGAGAAATCATCTGGATGAAGATCCAAAAAATTTATATAAAAAATGTTTCAGAATTAGATGAAGAATAGTTCGTAATGGTAAAATGGGATGAAAATATATAAAGTCGAATTGTGAGGATGTCAGATGTAATATCAAGCATTGACAATGAGAGAATAGTTTAGTAGGGTGGAACAAAAAATCTGGTTGACGGATTTTTAAAAATATGCATTGACTGCAAAACGAGGTTTTTCCTCATTTTGCATTTATTACGGATTTATTTCCCGTGTGATTTACTGTATGCATTACCCAAATATATATAAAATACATTAATAAAGTGAGGTTATGTGGTGTTTTTATTTCAATGTTGATATTCTTATACAGCAATACCAAGTTTTATTGTGGTAAATATACGTATCCCTCTATTGAGGGAACTTCAGTATTCTTACAATAGGAATACCAGTATTGCACCAAATGGGACATCATATAATATCCTGTATAACAAAGCACAAAGAATGTGCATCACTTATGAAAATTGAAACATTCCTATTTTCACGCGAGCAAAGCTTTGGATTGAAACTAATCTATTATAAATATTTAAGCTTCTTTAAACATTTTTTTTCTTCATGTTTCTGTTTTTTCAGGACTCGTGTTCACATTAAAGAACACAGCATAATTCACGGACCAAACGCGTATTGGATTCAGCCATTTTGCCAAAAATATATATGGTAACAAAGTTGGGTTAGGGTCTGGCTATACTTTCCCATACAGTATTCGTGCTTTTACGAGCTTGTGCCATGGTTTTACGGTACGCTTTAGATTATATCTTCATGATAATGCGCGTCTTTATATACGCGACCGAAATTGTATATATATATATATGTACATGCGAAGCAAAATAAGGTGAAATTTACTCTTTACACAATGTGGCCACAACAATGCCAGAGGAAAAAATAGTCATTGCAACCAAACCCTTCTTTTTCCCATAATTTTTTTTTTTTTTGCAATTAAAATTATATAATCAATTTGATGACACATGAGAGAAAAAGAAACCCTCAATATAGAATTCAAAATGAAAATCACAACGCTACTATTTATTTTTCTTTTCTCCCATAGAACACGTCCGATAAAATCAATAATTTCATCGTACACGTAACACAGGAATGTGGATAAAAATTTATACACATTTAATTTATTTATTTAGAAATGTTTAAAATTTTTTTTTTTGAGTCTCATTATTCATCATGGAAAATTCTCCTCCGTTCAAACTTCAGAACTTTCACACCGAATATTCCTGTACCAGAATCAATATTTTTCTAATATTTCACTCGATTTTATATAATAAAATCACCCTGTATATATAGTACAGACACACATTGTGTTATTGGCACAATCACGTTTTGAGCACGCTACAACTTACTGAATTGAATTGTGTCACATACGAAAAATGATGGCTACCGCAGAATCACTGACGTCATATATAAACTATAGAAGCGACGAAAAAACATGTAAAAAAAAATATTCATTATTCGAAAAAATAGATTGCATCAGGTGGATTACATAAAAAAGTTCTATGTGTATGTGATGTGTGTGTGTGTGTGTGTGTATATGCATATGCGAAGGGATGAGAAGGGTCCGAAATAGTTCAGAAATAAAAAAAAAAAAAAAACGTGGCCGGAATGGCGATATCCCGAAACGCCACGACGTGCGCGTGTATTTTTCACAATAAAATACGAATCCGTAGCTAGTATATGCCAGGTATAAATCAATTTCCGGGCCGGAAGTCGGGAAAACTGCGCCAGACATTGGGAATAGAAGTCGAGACGAGTATTTTTGCAACGTTGGAGGATATTTTACCCTCTAGAGTCAATTTCCTCTTGCTTCGTTTCACCGTCGCACTAACTTTTCTGTTTAAACAAAATTAATCTTGCTCATCTTCCCACTATCACTTTTTTTCGCCTTTTTATTTTTCATTCTAGCTTTTTCTACAGAAAGAAATCATTCATATCGCAAATGATTCTTTTAATTGGACTTTTCTCTTTTTTTGTAATATTCATTTAGTCTTTTTTCGCTTCATTATTTTCTGGATAATAAAATGCAATGTTATTCTTCTTGGGAAGAATGATGTGGGCGTGATGACGCTGATGAATATTTGCAATGAATAATTTACTTCCAGAGGTCACGTTGAAACGAGTGATTATATTGAATGGTTATTTTTAGAAGGTTGTCAATATCATAACGGTGTAAAAACATGATCGTGATCAAACGAAGAATTACACTGTAACAATTTATTTAGAGAAAAAAAGAATTACTAACCATTTTATTTGTGGGCGATTGTTGATTGAAATGTAAGGAAGCGAGTGATTTTTGTTTCAGCCTTTTGCTGGTAACTGTTTATCAAATACCAAATTTAACTAAGCATTCTTGCAATGTGATTTAAACTATGCACGATTGAATTGTCAGACGAAGTAATTCTGCAAAGAAGCTTAATTCCGAATTACCCGGACTTGAATGACCGTTTAATCGGATCATTGAAAATTCCTGTAATGAATAGTCAAGGGGTTAAATGAGCGAAAAAAATAGCTCAAGTATGTCGTCAGGTTTCACCCTTTTCATCCCTCTCCACATTATTTCTCCTCCCTGTTGAACACACTTCCATCGTCCTCCATCATATTCTATAGTACCTATTTCAATATACACTTGAAAACAATTTTGATAGTAATTTCCAGTATGATGGCTCATCACCCATCAATGAAGCATCCTGTATCATGAGAAATATATGAGAGCGAAACACACGTGTATATACAGACATATAGTATGTACCGTGTATGCAACGTTTCCATATAGTTCAGCGACGATGTGTATGGCTTGTGTGCATTTGGTTGGTGTTATATTGCATTCAATATGAGCGCGTAAACCAAACCCGCACATTTATGAGCTACAAGCATGTATCGGCGTCGCGGTGCTATTAACGATGCGTGCACGTGTTGTCATGGCCTCCGGTGTATATTCCTCTCTATTCGATGCATATCGCGTTACCTATATATCGGATGTAACTTGCACATGGAGGGATTGTCGGTGAATCATGTATTCGGTCTTCGAAATTAACTCTCTGTAGCGAATTGTATATAAGTTTACAAATAAATTTCGAATACAATGAACATGAATAGTGTCGCTCATTCGTGATACAGAATCAATTGAAAGTTGTCACAGATTATTATGGCATTCAGCATCAGTCATATATTATTAATGATTTGGTAGCTGATAGTACAATATGATATATTGTATGTACGGAAATGAGCGGTTTTGTTTATGAATAATTGTTTTCCCTTGAGAGAGAGATAGAAAATGTTGAGTCTTTCATTACAATGTAAATCCATATGTGTTACCGCACGTATATTACTCGATTGGAAGTATTGTAGTTAGTATTTGTTTCTATTCAATTGTATAGAGTTTGATTCGGAAACCTGCTGCGCATTCGAAAATGTGTAAAAAGTATCGACAATGGTCTAGATAGAGAACACGTTTGGAAACATACTTGAATTTGCAGCGTTGTGTTCAGTTGTATTCGTGCAGCATGACATCGTGTTTTTTTTTATCGTTTTGATGGAAATAGTGTTGGATCAGGAGTTCTAGGCGAGCTATTCACTGGCCATTGTGTCACAGAAAAATGTCCCGGAAATATTACCCGATCACAGTAGTTACCCGGAAAAACATCACCCGTCGGTGGAATGTCTCAAGTACAAATTCCCAAGTTTAATGGGAATATTTCCTCTAGATAAAATTACCCGAACACATTTCCCGTAAAAACCCCCCTCCCGAATAAAAATTTCCCATAGCACCGCCACGTTCCACTCGTAAATTCATCAGAAGACTTTCGGACATAGACTTATCAACAAATAATTATCACTTTAATAAACAAAAGTCCGGGTGGTTCAATTTCCCCTATTTCACCTTACATTCACTGAAATGATGCTAAAACTCATGTATCCTATTCTATTCTTCGATTTTCACAAAGAAACTCACGTTAATAATAGAAAAAATTACATTACTTCTCTCTGAATTAGAACGTACACTCATTAATTAATTACAATCACAATAATCAATGATTAATTATTTTTTCATTACCGTATTGGTTGCCTCCTTTGAATAAACAGCCACGTGCCACTACTCACATACATAACATATATGCATTGTGAATTATTTTCCATTGTCAGTGTGGCGTCCATTGATGCACTACCACACGAAATATTGTTAATAATAAATAATAATGGACGGCACCGTGACAAAGACGATGGGGGGATAAATAATAATTTATCGAGGTGTGCAAGTGAAAGAGAATAATAGCTAATACATACATATATGTTCCACGTATATTATACATACACACAAATATGTATATATGTAGGGAAGTAGAATGGGCGTAGGATGTTGGTTGAGAGAGGGGTTGAGGGGATAAGGGAGTGAATGGGGATGAAAACGACGCTACGAGTTGAAAGAATTGGATAAAAGATAGACGAGGGATATAAGTAGAGAAGAATAGAGCACGGAAGAAACGTTGCGCTATATAAATATGACGGAAGATAATTCTTCTCTCACTTTCGACTATTTGGCTCATGTCCAAAATATATATACCATTATTTTTCTCTTTCTCCTTTTTGTGATTCATTTTTTGTAGTTTTGCGCGCAGTCACGTGACATTGAGTGACAAAAAAGTTAAAGTATTCAATTATAGTTTTTATAAAAAGTCAATGAAACATTTTTTATTTGTAATTTATTTATTTTTCTTTCTCAATAATTTTATAAAATTTTTATGATCAATTTTTGTATTGGAAAATGGGACATTGTCGTTTGTGATCGAATACATTTTCTGGTGTGTCAGCGATTATCGACAGAGACTTTGTATACGAATGAAAAGGTATTGTTATATATATATATATATATATTGTTGTGTGAATGTATAGGTATGCATGTGGCAGAGCATGTTAGTAGAGTAATTGGACTGTCTGATACGGCGAGTGAATGTTGCGTGTAGCAAATACACACAACCATTCATTCGTTGTATATAAAATCAATAATTTAACGCCCACGCCAAGAAAAAACGTTCATTTGTCTCGTTTATTCAATGTTGAATTATTTATTAGTCATCATTATTTGTTTTAATTTTATTTTTGTTATGTATTCAATTTTATTTTTCTTTCACAATTTTTATCACGTACGTATGAATGTCGATGCCAATTATTATTATTATTTCTATTGTTATTATCATTGTTACTATTATTATTTTTTGTTCCATTCAAACTATACGAGTGTTTTATATGTTTTTGATAATGCTCATGAGCTTAAATATAATTGTGTGATTGACGTGGAGAAAAAAAAATATAAACAAATAACAGTTGTTGGATGGGATTATGGAAAGATGTCTGATTCAGTTGCTAATAATGCTCATCTACGTCCCACATAAACTGTCAATAAAAAAATTTGATCGAACAATATTGAAGGGGAATTATTCATGGAAAGAAGGGATGGAAGAAAAAAAATATAAATTATTATAATTTGTAACAATGGATGACTTAATATTAAAAATGATATCACATGCGTTATAAGATTTGACATATAACTCAGATAAATTTTTTTTCTATTCAAACCAATAAATTATGTTCGTTGAATTTAATGTCAGAATAGTGGAATAATAAATAATTTGTAATTATACTACATGGTGGAGAATTTTAATTTTTGTTCGAAGAATATTATGTTGGGATAGGATATGATGAATTTTAATGTTATGGAATACTGTTTTTATTATTTTTTTTTTTTCTAGAAATAATTTGACATTTTGTCTATCATGTTGTAGATGAAAAAAACAAGTATTTTACATTGAAATAGTATTTTTGTGCATTATTAATGTGTATCAATTTTATTCTACGATTTCACAATGTACCTTGAAAATTCAGTTTATTATTTAAATATTCGTGATCTGAAGATATCGATGGAATTAACAATCTGACAAATGAAGATAATAATAATAAATTAGATAACAGAAGTGAGAATGAATTTTTGATATATTTTGATTATAATTATCAGCCTCTTTCTTTTATGTATATCTAACCCCCTTCAACAGCCAAAAATTGTACTCTCAATTTCTAAATAAATGAAAATCAGGCATATTACAATAAACAAACAAATATATTATTGCATATGAACATTAATCTCACCTGTCACTGTCATTTCTCGCATCACTTCCGCATTCATCTCATTTGTATAACTTGAAAAAGAAAATGAATAAATAATAACAACAGTAATAAATAAAATTTCACGCAGAAGCGTCACACTACTCCTTACTCTTGTGCTAAAATTGAAAAATTATGTGACGCGCCACCGCAAGATGGCGTTGGCACAAACACAAATAAATACATACAGATATTTATATAGACGCATACAAAATTGTCGCGAGAACCTTGTGCCAATTTTCTATAGGCCACATTCGCATTTCCCGGAACACGACAAATGGCCACTATAGTTATATATGTTTGTGGTTTAAGTGTGAAAGGGGGGTAGTGAGGGTATGAGTATAGAGTAGTTTATAGGAGGGGAAAAGGCGTATATTATTCACGCCGCGTCGACCGAGCGACGGACACGTAATTGTGAATATTTTTGCCACATCTGCGCTGTCGCTCAAGACGATGGCTTGCGTCCAATTGTTCTATGTCTCCTCTCATCCCCTCTTTTATTGTACCCCATTTCTCTCTCTCTCTCTCTCTATCAGTTGCTTGGTTGAAACGCACATCAGATTAATCCAATTCACCAACAATTGTCTTCCGATTTAACATATTTTTGTCAGTGAAGAATATTCAGATGACAATTGTTAAAATTAATTGACAAAAGTGAATATTTTTTTCAATCTTTATTTTCAATCCTTTCTTTGGGTTTAATTAAATTTGCCATCATTACCATTCATATAGAGAATCACACGCGCTTTCGAATGCATATATTTTCATTTGAAATATTTTTGTTTATGAGGCTGAAATTCACGATTGAATATTGATCGAACTACTAAACGTTATGAATTGAGAATTAATCTTTTCTTATCAATTGTTTTAACCCCTTGGAAAAGTGTTGAGAGTTTCAATGTGCATAGTCATTTAAATAGAGTATCTTTTGTGCTTTTGAGGACAAGTTTTCATTCTTTATACATGTTGAAGTACTACCCTTAGTTGGAAGTTAAATATTGACATAACAGTTGTTGCGAGTAATTCTCAAAGGAAACACTTTTTTTTTCCATTAATTCTTCTCAACTTCTTAGAACAATTCAATTATGTTTATGTGTATGAATATTGTTATTTATTTTATTATAATTTATTTTAATTATTGGGGTATTATAATTTTCCTCCGTTATACTGCAAATTGTGTAATAAAATAATCAACTGCGAGCAGCATTTTTATTAACTGAACAAGTGAGAAAAAGTATAATAATCTCGATAGTATTAAATCCTATACAACAGTAATATTTCAGATACCATTATCACAAAAATTACATTTATTAAATATCCTTTATTTTCATTACTAAAAATTACGTTCACCTTTGTGTCATTTTCTAAATAATTATTATTTCTACTATTATCTAAACCACCAATTTGTCTCTGCAGATTGAAATACCCATGAAATATCTCTAAAGATATAATATCTATCGCAACTTGTCCCAAATGTACAAATACAAAGAGGTTGAACGATAAACCAACGACCATAGTGAATTGATTCCAATAATAGTAACAAGTTAATTATGATAATAATTGATTGTTAGCATTGACTAAAATGAAAAGAAAAAAAAAAAGAAGTACGTGTAAACCACCATTAATTCTCAATAAATCTTCGGTGTCGTGTGGAAAGTGCAACAATCGTTCCTTCTATACTGTCACTCAAGTCCTTTAATTCATCGTATATACAAAAGTATAACCTAATTTTCTTGATGAAACAGCAGCGAAAAAAAAAAAAACGTGGTCGCCCATTTTTATTCCGCTGTTGGAGAACAAAGAGGAAGGTGTATAATGATTCAGTAGAAAAAACCCGTTGGGATCAGACTCTTATTTCCCACTTTTATTTTCTTCTCTCATTTCTTTTCCTTTTTTTTTTGTCTATTATTATTATTATTTGTTGTTTTTTTTACTCTGAAAAGTATCACGAGCTGTTTCATGCTGCCTCCACACTTATTCTCTTATCACACAAACAACATGGCGTCCCTTAAGCATCCTGGGAAATATTATTTCTTTCTTTCTGGTGTTATAAGTGACAGGTGGATGGACGTTTGGAGATATTCGTACTTGAGCGTCCGCTCAAGATAATATCAAGTATTGTCGCTTTCTCTCTCGCTATATTATTTTCATTTTTCTTCACTTCTGATGCCAGCACTGCATTACATCTGAATTTTTCCCCTTAAAAAACAAAATAAAAACTTCTACTTTACTTCCGTACAAATAAATAAATAAGAAATAAATAACGAGAAAAAAAAGGAGAAAATTACAAATTTGTCACTGAAAAGAATTGTTAAATTTCCCTAGTGAATGATTTTTCTTCTTATTTTTCATTCGTCTTCTTTCTCCTCTTTCTTTTGTGCTTTCTTGCATTATATATCTATATGTCTTGTCTTTCAGGCCAAGACGAAGAACCGACTGCAGATCAAAAAATGAGATTTACGCAAACGAAATTCGGGGTAGGGGGAGGTGAAACACGGGAGTAGAGGCGGGTTGGGGTAAAAAAAGGTCGCACAAGGCTCCCGGCACTCGAACGCTCTTTCTCCCTTCTTCAGTTGGAAAACTTTTAACGATAAATCCCTAGTCACCGAGTACCTCTTGACTTGCTGTAGTTTTTCCTCTTCGTACGGTTTCGATGTAGAAATGAACAAAAAAAAAACCAAGTAAAACGAAAAGATTCATATATGGATGTGGTGAGATTGTGTCTGTGTGCAGTACGTATGGTCTAATGTTCTTAATGTCACTGAATTTTTGTGTCTTTAAAAAGATGTGTAATAAAATAATGTGAATCACAAAGAGATCATTATTTTCTACTTCTCACTTCTTTGTTCTCAATTGTTCGATACTGTATTACCATCAGTCGGTAAATGAGATAATTAAATATTTATTTAAGGAGTTTGGAGTATTATACGAAGACGTTGTGAAGATTTGGGGGATAGACTTTATTCGATGGTATTTAAAAAATAAAAACAATAATTGTGAAGATTTTTTAACCATTGGAAATTTTGATTTTTTTCGAAATACCAATTCGAAAATAATATGTATGCTTTATGATGAATTGATACGACAAGAGAGTTACGCATTTACTTGTTTGAAGAACAGTAGAAATGTGAATATTGGAATAAATTTTTGATATGATGGATGTGAATATTTTATTTCGAATTTTATGAATAAAATTTCGCAATTTATGACAATGGTTTTTTTGTTTCGTTTAGGAGAGAAGTTTCTTCTATCCATTATTTTTTTTTCAATTTCTTGGTCGAATATCGTGATCCTCTATTCATCCACCCCTCTTTTCCCAACGAATTCAAAATTGTGGAACGCTTCACAATTATTCTCTTAACTTTCCCAAAAGTAATTTAATGCTTCTACTTTTTAGCAGAGAATATAGATATCTTTTGACAAGACAATAAACCAACTGTACTCTATCATTCAATGCAATATTTATATCCATATTTATACGTATCAGTAGGAAAAACGTTTGAAATTGTTTTAACAGGGAGGAAAAGAATAACATCAATAATAATATGATAATAAGCATACAACAATAATACTTGAAATCGACTATTGTGTAATGGATTGTGAAGCCATCGCTCCATTGAACATTCCATCTCCAAATACAACAAAAAAATGAATAAATAAATAAACTAAAATGATTGACAAAGTGGATTCATTGCCTCATTTCCAATGAGAAAGAAAAACAATCCTCCTTTCGAGCACACATCAAACAACAAAAAATTTATCAGTTCCGGTAGAGCAAGACAGACAAAAAAAAAACATAGAGCTTAGGAAAACCAAGCGCGCGAAAGTATGAGGGGTGGCAAAATTCAGTACGAGATATTTTTACAGACCATAGTCACTCTGATTAACTCGACCACGCGCGATAAACGAGACTCGAATGTCTCTGGCGTTAACTCCAAACTGCTTCCATCTTCTCTTATATACCACCGTAATTTCTTTCTTTTCCATTTATTTTTTTATTTTTTACCTCCTTTTTCTTTTCCTTTTATAACCTTTATACCAAGACCCCCCTTCTCACTCTCTAAAACCCCATTCACCATTCCCTCTATCATTCTCATTCTTCGATTCGTCTGCTCTTGATGAGGTGCGACTGCGAGTGAGACACTGAGAGAAAATAGTACCGGGTATAACAACAAATAAAAAAGAAGGAAAAAAAATAAAGTTGTAAAAGACGACGCCAAAGTAGAAGAAGAAGAAGAAGAAGAAGAAGAAAAAAGAAGAAAGTATATGCGGGGTGGAGATATCACCGTTAAACCGCTGGCAAGAAACTTAGATCGCTCGCGGAAGCGTACAAGTAAATAACAAGCAGTGAGAGACATAGCTAACGTTCTATTCGTGAGTGAAAGCGAGCGCACCACCAAACACAAAGTGAGAGAGTGAGTAAGATAGAAGGATTGGTCGAGGGGTTGTAATTAAAACCGGTTGGTATTTACTCGGGGGTAATGAAGGGGCAAACACACAGTTTGTCTCCGTTAGTTGTATCCAGCGTCTGACCCCGACCTACCTACTTTATCCACCACTGCTTTCACCCTCAACCCCTATACAAATAGATATATATATATATATATATATATATATATTTTATATGTTTATATACACATAAACATATATAGATATATATGTGCATAGCGGAGGTATATAGTTGAAGCGAGAGACGTGCAAGCGTCTGCTACACCTGCGCTTCCGGCTAACTAGCGCCGCTCGACTATCAACCAACATTGCCGAGTCGTGCCGGCCATTCCACATTTCCTACGTGACTCCTCTATTTTACCTTCCTTGCAGCACGCTTCAACTATCTCACTCACTTCGTTCACTCGCCGTTTTGCCGCTCTCTCTACCGTTGGCTTTTACTCGTAAGCGAGCACGTCAACGTCCGATATTTCACTTCTTGCACATCAAAGATGACGCGGACAACGTTTATGAGCGAAGAAAAGAGAAAAAAAAATTTTTTTTCAGTGAAAATAGTTGTATATGGTCAGACGAGAATAGGGGTGGTTTTTAGTAGTGATGGTATGGGTTTGGTCAGACGATTTTTTTTTTTAGACGTTGCTGTGGGACATTGACGTTGATGTGACGAAGTGTGAATGGAGAAAATTTTGTTTTAATGCAGTGGAAAGGTGTGAAATGGAGTTATGGAATTATTGTTTGTTATATTTTTATGGGAATTTTGGATTTATGTTGGTGTGACTATGTTTTTTTGGGTTGGACACTGATTTTTATTTAAGAGTAGAAAAATTGTCGGTGAATTGACGTGAAATAATGAAAAAAAATGGATAAATATCAAAAGTGATGGCCATTTTTTTCAACTAAAATTTAATTTTTTCCAACTATTTAAGTAGTCGCAGAATTAGAATATTTGTTTGTTTCGAAATGTTTCTACTTCATTACAGAATTTGATTTTTCGCAAGAAACCAATGTGTACACTAAATAAACATTATTGTTCCATGAACAATTTAATTATGAACAAACTATTAACTTTCCCTTATTAGAATTTCAAGATTTACATTCGAAATCAGCATTTCCAAAAATACCAATACTACAATTTATATTAAAATCGAATAGTTGACAAAATTTCTATTTCAAAATGATAAATATTCACTAAAACCCATCAACAAAGACGGGGAACGCTTCAAAATAATATACGATAGAAGTACACTTTGACTTTCAGTACGTTCAACATCATCCCAAAACAGTTCTCCAAATAATTTCCCTTTATCGCATGTTATTTCATTTTATTTATATTGTCTGCACATTCAAAGACACATATGTGTAGATAGGCTAAAAATTTTCTACACGACATCTATCGGACAAATCGTCGTGCGGTGCACGAGTGTCAGGCTGAATAATACATGTCTGTTGCAGAGAGTATAACGCCCCGACATGGTCCACCGGTTTCGCGCTGCTCATTCCACTCCCTCTCACTCTCTCATTTCATCTCATCCCCTATTTTTCTCTCTTCTTTTTCGCGTGTATTTTACGTTCACTCACTCGCCATGTCCCCTCAAAATAAATATCTATATACATATATATATATATATTTCCATACATATCCGGATTCACCAGACGCCCACGAATCGCATTTGCATCCCCTATCCGTAATCTCCCCATTAAATTTCACCCTCTCGTACAACCCTAAAGAAAAACGGTTAAAAAAGAAGAAAAAACATCTTTTTTTTTTTACTCATTGTTTGTAGATTTTATTATTCGTGATTTTATTTTTCTTCCTTTGCTGCTTTTCTTTCTTTTTTTTTTTAGCAGCTCAAAATTGAAGGGTGGGTTTACTTGGTATTACTCTCAGTAACAATTTTCATTTTGTTGGAAAAATTTCGCTGAATTTACTGTTTTCATGAATTTTCGCAAAGCCAGCGACGCCAACTCGTCGTCGTCGTTGTCGTCATCGTCACAGTGGTTGTAGTAGTAGTGATTGTCGTTCTCTCTTGTTGTTCGTTGAATTGAGAGAAAGAACGCGAATTGCAATTGCACAACGGTTGGGAGTGACGACGCGAACGTTATATGTTGGCGTATGAATGTGTGTGTGTGTGTATTTGTGTTCTATACTCAAACCATCGTCACTTCAATTGCTTCTAGCGCTTTGTAGCGAAATTGGGAATGCACTTTGTTCCCTCTCACTGTACTATCACGATCTCACGTCATGTGTATACCTTTGTGTATGTATGTATGTATATGTATATGTATATTTATATGATATACATGTGAAGTACTTGATGATGAAGGCAAGGGGTATTTGACGAAAACACGTACATCGTATATCGAAATCGTTTCATTTTTTATTTGTTTTTATTGCAATCATTGTGGAACATTGTATGACATTTTATGCTTTGTTATTGGAGTACTATTTAGATTGATAATTTTTATTATTAAACATAAAACTTTTATTTATTTGGTGATATCACTTTGGCAATGTTGGAATATTTTTTATTATTTTGTTATGATTCTTTTTATTACTTTTTTTTTCTTCTTTTTTACTGTCACTTGATGAGATTTTTTGAGGGAATTGTTGGGGTGAAATACTACTTTGATATTTTTGAAGTATGGATTACTACTGGATACTTTCTTTTATAGTGTATTTTTTCAAGTACATAATTTTGAGATTAATTGGTTATTTTTTTAAATGACCTTTGTACTGAATTGTTTGTTATAGCTGCTGCTGATATCATGTAAATATCTTTTGTTTAAAAACTATAGATTTGGTTGAATTAATTTGGCAGCGAATAGAACATTTTTTATTACAATAGTTTTTTTATAGTACAGTTATAAATGCAACTTTTTTTTTGATCTCTCGGTGATTTATTTACTATTCGAATGAGCAATTTTTATGAATTTTTTTATCTCTCAACAACACAATTAATAGTTTTGTACATTTTTCTGTTTTATATGAAGGTTTATGAAGTTAATAAAATTATAATCCAAATACAATTCTCTATTTTATTTAATCCCTCTATTTAATATGATGCAAACAATGTATTATACAAATAATAAAAAATTGTTAAAAATACAGAGGTTTATAAAATTTTCAATCCTTGTAAAAGAAATTTCGTAGAAAAATTCTGTTTCCAAGTGTCCCAAGTGTGAACATCCCTTGAGGGGATATTTCTTCACATACTGCATAAGACATTGTTGTAGAAACAGATAAATGAATTACTTGATGTAGTGCCAATTGTTTATCATCTCGTTGTTTGTAAAGAGTTCCAGTTGTCACAAATAAAATAAATACAGTAATGTGTTAATAATAAAACTATAAACAATTATGAAATAATGATAATAAAAAAATTTAAAAAAAATGTAATTTATAGAAAATTAATTAACAATCAAGAAAAAAAGATGCAACGAATCCAAAAATATACGAAAAAAATGTGTCAGTGAAGTTGAAATGTGAATTTTCGAAATTTTTTAGAAATAATTTTCCTCCAAGAATTTTCACAGCATTAACAGTATCATCGTTCACAACTATTTCTCACTGGCCTTTCTTCATCTATTATTCTCCTTTTTTTCTTTCATAAATATGAACATGTTTGATTATGATATATTATCTCATATTTATATAATCATTTTTTTATTTCATATTGCAGGTGTGACCTTTCTTGTAAATTAAATGCAGTGACGCCAGCTGGAACGTCACTTGACGGTGAGTGCAACAATATTCTATTTATTATTATTATTATTATTATTATTATTAGTATTATTATTATTCAATATGCACTCGTAAATATATTGAATGTATAAAAACTCCATCGATCATACAAAATATCATTGAGAACATTTTATTCTCCAAATGCAATAGAAATTCAGAAAAATATTCAGTTGAAAAGTCGTCAGAGCTAATACTCGCACGCATCACTATTTCAATGTGGAAAGAAAAATGAAAAAAAATATTTCACCTCCATTTATTATCTGGTAATATTATCAAATGAAGAAAGAAGAAAAAAAAAAAGGAAAAAAGAGCGAAGGAAAGATAGAAAAAGACTCGCTGAATAAAAAAAAAAAAAAAAAGAAAAATGATAATAATAGAAATAAAAATAAAAAATTGAAAAAGTTAAAGTCATTGCGAATGAGGAAGCGATATTTCATTCTCGTCGCGCGCGCGCGCGCGCCTCGGCTCCAGAGCTCGGTATAAAATTCTGTAATAGGGTTAGCCAGCGCTATGAATAAATTTAGCGCGCTAGTGGGATTACCACCGCAGTAATAATATGTGAATCGAAGTATAACCTTTCCCATCAGCCTTTCACATATACATATACATTTATCTTTATATCTATATATATATATATATATATAAATATATTTTGCACATTGATGCAAGCTCCGACTTATGATAGAAGTATGCGTGTGTATATGATGTGGATAGAAATTGTTTTTTTTTTTTTTTTACTCCATGCATGCAAATAAAATTGAAAGCAAGCGAAAAAAAAAATGAAATAAAAAAAAAAAAAAACAGAAACGAAGAATTTGCAAACCTTTTTTTTTTTGCGGAATCGGATTAACGTAAAAATGTTATCCATCAATTCACAAACTCGCGTACATGGCATAAATGAATAAAAAAAGAATAATAGAGGAAATAATGAAAAAAAAAAGAGCAAAAAAATGGGACTGGTGTTGCTATTGTAAAATAGAAAAAACAAATGGATGAAATGAAATTTCGAAACATTGAATGAGACCGATGTAAAATATATTTTTGGTTTTTTTTTTTTTTTTTCATTCACAAAATAAGTTATTGAGCAAATGGAAAAAAAAAGGAGAAATTTTCTCTCTCTCTCTCTCTCTCTCCCTCTCGATTTAACAAAACGCATTCAATATTATCGATATTTGTCGATTTTTTTCTCGCTTCAATTTATTTCGATAATTTTTTTTCCTCTTCATTCTATTATTGCCACGTTATATAAATGAAATAATTTTCCACATCTCAATTCGCCAAAATACAAATAGTATTGAAAAATATAATGGAAAAAAATAGAGAAAAAAAATCTACAAAAAATGAAAACTGATATTTCATTATTTATTTTTATATATGTTTTTTATTATTCGAATTTTCTCTTTGCTTTGATGGAAAAAATATTTATTATACTCCGTGTTGAAAAATCTGGATGAAGTATATATATATATATATATATATTATATGAGTATCAAAGTAGATACAGACTGTAAAACAACAGACAAGAGATGGCGTTGCAGGCGTCGGGCATCAGCTACGATAAAAAATGAATCGAGCGTTGGCTAACGCGACTGGTTTGCACTCATATATATATACCCTGATACTACGCATCCAAAATATATATATACACACACACACACACATACACACGTACATAAATATATACATACACATTGTCTCACTCTGAAAGAGCTCACGAAACGTGACCCCACTAAAATTTCATAAATCTCACGTCAATATCATCGTGCGAACACGTGCGCGACACACGTTCTCATTCCTTCTTTACACCCTCGCAATTCCTTCACTCTCTCCCACTCTCTTCCCTTCATCCCTTAGTATATCCACTATTCCAATTGCACCTCACTCACTGTTAGCACATTCAACCATTTTTTATAGCCAATATACTCATGATATATGCAGTAAATAAATTATTTATCAAAATATTTTCACAAATTGTAACATGGAGAATGTAGAAGGGGCGGGGGGGGGGGGGGGGGGGGGCAAGCTGGGAATATTGTACACCCTCAATATGTGCAGAATAGGGTGTCTGCTTTGTCCTGTCAAAGTTAATTTTAACCTGAGTACACGTGAACAAAATAAATGCCAGTGTTGATAGACATATTTTATGCATCAATGCTTTAGAAATTGTGTATGAATAAAAAACATTGAGATTGGATATGATTTATTTTAATATTCACACTTGACAAGAGTTATGGTGGATTTAAATAAAATAAAAATTTAATTATCCGTTTTGTAGATAGAGTAAGAAATTAATTTTATGACAGAAGGAAAAATTATTTCCCACTTTAATATAACAATAATTTTTACAATTGCATCAACATTTTTGTATTAATATTATTTTTTTTTCGTTTCTTGTTGTTTCTTTTGTCCTGTTTTGTTTTTTTTTTTTCTTCTCTCTATCACGAAATCACGTTCAACTCTATAGTGCCTGCGGGCAACAGTGATGAGAACTTTTCGTATTCGTATTAGGATGTGAGAAGATTTCAGAGAATTTTCGACAGATACAATTGACCCTTTATATCATGGATTTTTTGGTTGATATAAGCTGCCTCCAATCAACGGTAAGTATTGGCAATTTTTTTTAAAACTTATTGGTAACTCGAAGTTAATAGTTTTTATTTGATTTTATTATTTTTATTATGATTAGTATATTCCAGAAGGAAGAATAAAATTTTTCTTTTTTTTTCCAGTGTAGTGATTACAAACTGCTTCCAACCTCTTCAATGCAATTACAATTGCATTAACATTGTACAACGCTTCGATTAACAATGCAAGAATAATCAAGAGCTAATTTAATGTGGGCTAATGAAACAATGTTGTGTCTACATTATGAATACGATTGTGAAGGGGATTGGAAACGTCAAGGGAAAATGGAAATAATCATTGAATAAAGAGACAAAAGAAGAGATAGATAGATAAAGAATGCAGATATTTAATGCGCAGACATTGTATATATATATATATGTGTATGTGCATTTGCAAAGTTGTTAAATTTGTTAACGAGCAAAAACGATTGTGTGTGCCACTAGTCTAGACGTTAACGAGAAAATTTTACCGTTTGAACTGAGCATACGCACGACAGATATAGTACCGTGTAGCTGCAGACAGGTGATTGTGATTTATTGTATTTGAAAATTCCACGCGGTTGAGTAAGTTACGTTTATATACATTGATATATATATATATTTATACATTTTAGTGTGTTTCTAAAATTGTAAAAGCCTCGGACATCAGGTGATGTGTAAGAGCACGTGCATATATAAACCTGTATGTCATTATAGTGCACATCTCTTTATATACAAAGTATTAATGTGCTTTTAACTCATTTCAATTTTTTCACATTGAACACTTTTAACAATATAATTTGTATTGCGATGTCACTAATACTTTACACTTATTATTTCTCATACAATGCTAGTGTTGAAGTTAATTTAAGAATATACATTTGCAGACAAACGTTCATGTGACAATGTGATTGAAAAATAAAGTTGTGATATTTGTTGATTGTTCTATAGTATAAGAAAGAAGAAGAGAAATTTTTACAAATAAATAGATCCCTTGATAAACTTTCTGATTAATAATTTTGACTAGTTTATTCATTGTGTTATTATCTTCATTTTATTATCACTGATGTATCAGTGATGATAAATAAAAATAAATAACTAATTTTACATGAAGTTGTAGGCATCCAATTGAATGTAAAGATATATATTTAAATTAGCAAAAGTAAATTTTGTGTTTTGGGCCAATATTGTTTTCACCACTACGTGATGAAAAGTAATATAATAGTATTAATTTGTATTATTAATAAATTGCTACATAAATGGAAAATAAAATTTCTAATATGATTATTTATCGTGTTCTGTATCAAGAGAATAAATAAAAAATCTTTGATATTGGCATATATTTTTAATTTTCATACAAGACTGTGCCACTGATTTCATTTGCATTGATGAGGAAAAGACAGAAAAAATTCTCAATTGAATGCCCAGAATTAAATTATATGAAAGCAATGATAAAAAAAAAGAAAATAATCTCATTCAATGTTCTCTGTGACTGTGTCGACATGTTCCACAACGATGTCTTTGAAATATTTCCCATCACTCGACGAATAACGACTGCGTGTAACCAATCATTGGTTGGATCCACCCATTCGATGTTTAATCGTCTGAGCATTCTGAAATTTTCACTAACCAATAGCAATTCCTGTCTATCTCATTTCTTCATCCTATTTCTCTCCTCGCTTTTACCTTTATTTTTAATTTGCTTTCTTTTTTCTTTATTTTTTTTATTCTCCTTTTGTTCATTTTTCTTTTTATTCTTTACTATTGTCCAATTAAAATCATTCCCACACATCCTGTAAAGTAAAGTAAAATAAAAATAAAATGATAAAGTACAAACTGGAAGAATTTTTTATTTTATTCGAATGTCTAACCTTGTTTTTTTTTTTTTCTTATTTATTTTATATAAATATATTTATATATAAGAAAAATATCTCTACGTTTGTTGGTTTATCTATTGAATAACATCTCAATAGAATAGTGTATCGAAATAAAATTTCCGATAACTATTAACTAACATTGAACAATATTCTTTTGTTTAATATAACAACATAAAGTTGGATATAGACTATTCTTTATTAAAGTAGATAAAGATTGTTCTTATGAGATACTATTAGTATGACTATTATTACTTGATCAAGTGTGATCTTGTAAAGTGTACATATAATTATTATAAACAATTCAATTGTTTAAATTAATCCCACAGTACAATAACTCTAAACAAAAAATTGGCCAACTAGTTTTTATTTAGAGTGAGGTGAGAAATATTTCTTGCAATTCTCACCAGTTATTTATCATCTTCAATAATTATTATTAATTAGAAAATCCACTAAAACAATAAAAAAAAAATATCCAGCACCATTTCATAGTAGTCCAATCTCAATTTCGTGAAATAAATTCGACTAACTGATAATTGTTATTGACAACAGTTCACGTCAAAATATCATTTAAACTCAACTGAAATGTATATTTTTTTGCATTCCAAATCTATTTTTAATCTCATTACAGCTATTGTTTATCCAATATTTTATTCGCCATTGTATTGGTAATATTACAGCATGACGTATTCAATTGAAACATCAACGATTAAATTCACATAAATTTATTTCTCTTCACCTCTTCTGTTCATTTCAATTTTAATTTTAATTTTTTTTTTTCCTTTCTTTCTCCTCCAACGAACACAAGAATCGTCAGAATAATATACATATATATATTCCCAACAGGGCGAGAATCATCGTCGTTTGCATCATTAATGCGCGTTTGATTGCATACCGTGGTTGGGGAAAAGCGCGTCAGAGTAAGATAGAATGATAATGTTACGGGGTCGCGGGTGAAATAAAGAGGGTTGTAGAGATGGTTTGGGAAGTAAAACCCTCTGTGGGTTAGAGAGCCTCGGGAAATGCAAGGATTTTCTCACAGATGTTGACTCTGTCTTTCTCTTACTCGTACTTTTTTATTTTCACATTCACTCTGCCACGCTCTCTCATTCTTGCGCGTAGATTGTGGTAGGGGTGGGACAATAGGGTGGTAAAGGGATGGTAGACGGGTGCACTTTGCATATTTAATTGCGCTATAGCCGTATAGTGTTTTATCCCCAAAGACCGTCGTCGCAACAATACCCACCGGCTGTTCTTGCTATTTTTTCTCAGGGCCATCTTCAAATGTCCAGTGGTTATTCAACATTACTTTTTTTTTTTGCTTTTTATTATTAAATTATTTTATTATTTCAATTTTTTATATATACTTGTTTTGTACATATATATTTTATCAAAAATGTGTTTGATAATCTGCTTGTTTATTTTATTTATTGTTCTGATGATTAATGTAAAAGAATTTAGTTGATTTCATTGATTGTATGCATTTATTTATCAAATCTAAATTGAATTGTTTTTGTAGTTGGAAAATTTTTTGTTGACGCTTTACGATGGATAGTGGTGTTTGTACAGTTATCCTATATATTTTAGTAGGTAAAGTAGAACGTTTGTGAGAATGAATTGTGTGATAATAAAGTGAAAAAAATAAATAAAAAGGTCTTATTAATATAATTTATTCAAAGGTATTTAATACTGCTAATAACAACTCTGAATTAAAAACACAAAATTTTTAAATATAAAATTTGGTTTTATTAAAATCCAAGTGTTAATTCTAAAATTCCGTCTGTCATATCAAGTTTCAAATTCTAAATCCCAAAATTTTGTGTCCAAATTCAAAATGAGTTTAGTTATAAAATCCAAAGCAGTTAGGAAAAATGATTTAATTTAAACACATTGTTCATAAAAAATAATCTCAATATTGCCAACACCTTTTTTTTTATTAATAACATCCTGTGAACTGTACAAAAACAATCAGTGTTAAACAGTATTGAATGTGAATAAAATAAAAGAGAAAAAAAAAGTCATAATCCTTATAAAAAAAATGTCAGAACAATTGTAGTAACATCGTGATGGCATAGCATTATGATAATTTGCAACAACTCTTTAAATATTACTGAACAAACTTTTGATGTAAAAAAAAAAAAAATTGCTCACCATGTACACAGAAAATTGTATTGTAATATTTTAACACACATATTATATGTATTCTTTCTTATCTTAAATTATTCTAATAATTTTCCAACACCCTTAGACTTGTGTTAATTTACCATACTTAATCCTCACCCTGTAGTAATTTTAAATACACTTGAATTTACACTGTATATCAACAATAAAAAATAAAAAAAAAAAAACCATTAATACATATTGAAATAAAAGAAAATGTTTCAATGTACAATTACCATTACATATTTTATTTTTTTTTTTTTCGTTCCATCTGTCTCGATTGCATAAAATGATAGTGCAGAATTGTATGATAGGAGTGGGTAAGAGATGGGGATAGATGGGGGTTGATATGGGGTCGCGCTTTTGCGTTAGAGATTTGCAAGGCAAGCACGATTCTCGTTGTGCGAGTTAGCGTGTTCCACGTCATGGGCCAGTGGCTGTCCGTCAATCTGCACATCCGCGTGGAGTGAGAGAGACAATACAAATGAGAGTGGGAGGATGAGAGAGAGAGAGGGAGAGAAATAGGAATAGTAAAAGATAGAGTATAGAGGAAAGAGTGGGAAACAGAGACAAGAGTTCGTTCAGCTTACGTCAGCGAAACGAGTGAATTTCCCTCGCGAATACGTCGCACAGGCAATATCTCGAATCGATTTTCCTACGTCTCACCACCACCACCACAAGTTTTCCCATTGGAAAATCATACTTGCAAGACAGTTTACTTCATTTCTCATATCATGTATAGAAAAAGGTGATTACCTACAATTCCAAGTATTGTTCATAAATATATTTGCAATATGACTCAATCAGAATTACTTTATGCTTTTTTTTTCTGATGGATCAACGTTAAACAATTTAGTTTTTTTTTTTTCACAGAAAAATAAATGGACTTTAAATGTTTTTGTTAATGTGTTTATATATTTACAGGGAATGGGGAAATATATGTTTGACAATGGAATTTTTTTATTTCAAAAGTTTATTATAGGTAAAATTTGAAAAGTGTTTACGATATTTGAATGATTAAATAAACAGAAGGTTTAATTAATTAGCGTTTGACCAATGTGTCTTAAAAAAATTGTTTATTAATTGTAAAGAATTATACAATACCCGAGTCATAATATATATATATATATATGTGAATAAGGTGTGAATATTATCGATGAAACTATTTATTACACTGATTGAAAATAAACAATGCAAAATATTTCGTGATGAATTTTACAATGTACAAATTCTTGGTTGATTAATTAAAAATTGTCTAACGAAAAATATTGACATTTATTTTGAATTAAATTTTATTGAGCTGATGAAAAAATAAATTGAGTACCAATACTTTTAATTCAAGTGTATTATTCCAACGAACGTATATGTGTTAATTTTTATTTCAAAACATTGCTATAATTTCTAACATACTTAGAAGTGTCTTAATTTTACCATACATAACTCTGTAGTCACTCCAAACACACGTGAATAAATTAAGTAACCCTAAATCCATATATATATATATTAAAAAAGAGAAATTGGAAGAATAAAAAGGAAAATGAAACTAGGTCAAGTTAATTTTATTCTCGAATGAACATATCAAAAGGTGAAATGTTGATGGCAGTGATGAAGGGCTGAGTAGAGAGGAGTGAAAAAGGGGAAGTTTCACACGGTGGACGTTGGTCTATATAACGCGCAGCTTGTTCGATGGACGTAATTTATGGTCGATACATTTTCATTGGTCGCTCGCTTCATGGTTAAAGCGAGCGGGAGAGCGCGAGTCCGATCCAAAGCTTTCGATGTGTTTCGTTCCTGTTCTCCACATCCCCTCTCTGCATTCTCCTACCCTTTTTAACATTGGGGATCTATTCCACCCCTTTGAGTTTTTCATGCGCGCAACTCCCAACCCTCGGTGAATATCGAGCAAAAGCGCGCGATAACGAAAGAGAGATGTCCAGAACTCGGGTTGGGATCGTGTCCGGAATTTCCATGACCCAAGCGAATACACCATTCATCCACCACCACCTCCCCTACACCACCCATCTACGCGTCCGTTACACTTTTTTTCTCACTCTGTGTGCGATGAGAATGAAACTACTCGGACACAGTGCAAATCCGAATGTGATATTTATTACTATTATCCATAAAGTTATAAATATAAAATTGAAATAGGAAAAAATATGAAAATGATGTGAAAGACATTTTTTTTTTTTTTTCTATTCAGTGAAGTTATAATTTCAATGAAGTGTTATTCGGTAGATATAATCTATTATAGTGTGAGGCTATTGTTTAACGTAGAATGGAGGAGTGGAGTTGGAATTGAATGAGATGTGGTGGTATTTTTTATACAACGAAACAGCAAAATAAAATTAGTTATTTTTTATTTTCATTTTCGTTCTCACTGATAACTTCTATATCAAAATATGATTCCCTCACGCTTTTACATACCCCTAAAAACAGAAATTAATTACAGTAATTTTTTGAATATGTATAACTAGATGTAAAATCAAAAAGAAAATGATTGATATTAAATTTGATATTTTTGAGATTATTATGAACGTTGGAAGCCGCCAATGTTTCTTGGAATTATTCATAGATGAAATCAGATTGCAATCAAAACCAATACTGTTTTCATCACTACATATAATGGAAGAGAGAGGGAGAGAGAGAAAAAAAAACAAAAAGACCAAAATCATGATGAGATGAACAGAAGAATCGTGACTTGATGATATTCCTCGATGTTGAAAAAGAAAAAAAGAAAGAGAACGAAAAAAAAACAAATGAAGAAAAGAATGAGAAAGGAATCTCCAACTTGACTTCAATTTTATTTGAGTTGGGTGACAAAAATTCCCATGAGACAACAATTGACTCGATGTCGATCAATCCCCAACCGTATCTGATTATATTGAAAAGTATATAATGTTCCATCTCACTCTATCTGTCTATCTGAAAAGACACTTGTCTCTTTTGTCTGTGTGGGATGAAATTGGCCACGCGCATCATCTTTATACGAATGAAATGTGTAATGAGTTTTCGTGTGAATAACTATTTGCAAGAGTAAAAAAAAAACAAGGTAAAAAAAAAAATGATTGACTTTCATCGAGAATTGTGTGCAAATTTTCTGACGACAGATTTAGTTTTGTCTTGACAATCTTCTTTGCATAGAAAAGAAAAAAAAACACAATCTTCTCCACCGATTGGATATTTAGGTTATCTTGGATATGTGTGTCCATCTGAAGGATGTTAGTGGCCATTTATACATTGAAAATACAATATATTTTCAACCAGAATATTTCTTATTCTTGTAACAATACTGGTATTCCTATTGCACGAATACCAAAATTTTGTCAATAGAGGGATACGTATATTTATTACAACAAAACTTGGTATTGCTGTAGTAATAATACCAACATTGAAATAAAAACACCACATAACCTCACTTTATTTATGTAAATATATATATCTGGGTAATAAACACAGTAAAATACGCGGGAAAAGTTACGATTTGCTATAGTATGATGATGTAAACAATGACGATATTAAAACGTATGCTACAGTTACATAAATTTAAGTTTTAGTATTGTAAGTAAACTCGGTATTTTTTGCTGAAATTTTACCAGTATTCTTTCAGTAAAACTCGCTCGGTAATACTTTGGATTCCGAAAGCGAAAAATACTATTTTTTTTCCAGTATATCCTTAAGCCATTGATAAATTAGCACATTTATTATTATTCAAGCACCACTTGTTCACGTTTTTCACCCTAAATGAAAATTAATTATCTCAATTAAAAATTCATTCCACATCGTAACATAATTCACAATCAAACATGAACTTTGTCTTAACTAAACTCCTTTTCTTCCAACCCAATCCATTCCTATTCAACATTCCTTCCCCATTCACCCTCAAATCAAAAATTAAACAATTGTCAATTCAAACCAGTTAATTTCCCCACTACCAAATTACTCATCGTTCATGAATTATAATTACCTCACATCCAATTTCCAACCCCAACGACCAACCTATCACCAACCAACGCAAAAGTATAATACATAAACAGAAGTAATAATCGTCTCACAGATATCATAAACTCAAACAGAAACCGAGCAAAATTACAAAAAAAAAAAAAAGAAGTGAACAGAAACGAAAAAAAAAAAAAAATAATAAATGAATAAATAAATGAAAAAACAGAAACGTATACTATATATTCCAATATTATTATTCACCACGGCAAAAGCTTGTGCACGCTTTGCAGATAATTATAATTGGTCAGGTGGACTGGTCGTTTGTGGAACGAAGTGGAAAGCAAGCGACTGAGCGCGCGAGAACGACAACGAGAAAGGGAATATATATCTACATCTATATCTATATCTGCGTATATATATATATGCAGGAGGTTTGAGTTAGTCAAATACAGGGGGATGAAGGCGTGGAGTGGAGATCGGAGGGTTGTCTCGGTTCAGACGGCGGGTGGACAGAGCATTTACATCATTTAATTTATGACCCTCTCTGCCAGCGGCTCTAGCACACGACCAAAGGTATAACCAACCAACTCTCTTCTACTCTCCCTCTCTCTTATTCACTCTCTTCATATATAGAGATATACATGTTCATGTCGTACGTGGTCGCGACCATCGGGACACATACTCTGATGTGGCACGAATAAATTTGCATATGCATGTTGCCGAATGCGAATGCGCGCACGAGCCACAAGCAAAGAGAAGTGGCATGTGTGTATAGATGTGTGTATTTATGCATGGATAAGTATCTGTATGTGTGTGTGTGTGTATAAGTGTAGGTAGTAATGTAGTAGTACAAGCAGTATTGGCCCCAGGGCCATGTACATGGATATCTTTTTCCTTTGCTTTTCATCTCTATTTTGTCTCTTCACATTAACTGATCTCGTCTCATTCGGGAAACACTGTTTCACCTAGTGGATACCCTTGGATCTATTCATCCACGCTTTTAGGTCTCTTATAAACTGAAAATGCCAAGTGTCCCATTGTACAGTGGGTCTCGACCTTGCTTACTGGCCAACCGCCAATTAGGTCTTCAGACGGGTTTATTAACGGACTTGAATATCTGCAATATATGCTTCAAGTATTTGAGAATATGTAAAGTTTATTTATTGTTTATGTTACTCTGGAGAGTTATTAATTAATATTTTAAGGACATTATTAATCACGATTAAAGTATGTGTTGGTAGAATTTTGATGAGTTATGGACATTTTTGGTTAAGGTAGAATTAATATTCTGTAACAGAAAAAAATTGTTTGAGTTTAAGTTCAGGGAAATGATATTCAAATGTTTGAATTTATTCTTAATATCAATTTGGAGTGGGAAGACAGAAATGTTTATCCCTTCATAGTTCCCTTTCAGAATCCTAAGTATTACCGAGCGAGTTTTCCTATGGTAAGAATACGTATCCTTACTGCAAAAATACTGGTGTAACTCCAACAAGAATACAGAGTTTACTTATAATGCTAAAACTACAACTTATGTGATTGTAGCATGCGTTCTGATGTCGTCATAGCTTACATTATCATACTATAGCAAATCGTAACTTTTCCCGCGTTTTTTACTGAGTGTATTACCCAGATATATATACTACATAAATAAAGTGAGGTTATGCGGCGTTTTTTTGTAAATGTTGGTATTTTTACTACAGCAATACCAATATTTGCTGTGGTAAATATACGTATCCTTCTATTAGAATACCAGTATTGCTACTCATATTCCACGTGGAAAAATCCTTTATTTTCAGTGTAGTTGAAGAAACCACACAGTCATGTCTTTATTATATGAGTTATTGTGCAACCAGGACGCTTTATCGTTGATCGATTTAGAAGATGTGGTGAGATGGACCAAAAAACTTTTATGTCAATATAATTTTTATGTCTTATATATTTCCAGTCCTTCTTCCATTCAAGATACAATGAATATATAACTTCCTCAGAAATGTCGAGGTCTTATCTACATGATTCTCAATTCTCGATTTTATTTCCACGTGGCGATGTGAAATGATACGTTACATCTGATAATTAACTGAAGTTTGAGATGGACGTGGTACAAACATCCAAGTGACTCCAACTCCTTCATGACTACCTATCTATCCATATACATCGCTACATATACACCAATACATATAATGTGGAAACAGACTATTTGGTGTTGAGATTACTGAGACTCAAACTTTGATTGGCTGGGTTAACGTATCAAGTTTTCACTAAGGTGGAACGAGAAAGCATTCTGCAAGCCGCTAAGAACTTAGTCGAGGTCTGGTTGTTGTTGGAGTATCTAAGGGTACAAAATGTGAATTGTCGTGTAGTGGACATAGCACACATACGCCATACATATAAATTCATACACATATATGTATACACGAATGGTTGGACAAACAATGTCCTTTGCAACCGTTCAAAGTCTGATTGGATTAGTCCAACTCAAAGAATGTTCACTATGAACATTTTGAGAGGTAGTAAAGAGTGAATTCAACGACATTACTTCGTTATAGCATTTTGCACGAACGACAAATCGTTCGTTTCTCCTTGCTCTCTTTACGTCTTTCCTGAAGAGCTTCCTGTGTGCAGTATAAGCCCGTGGGTTTTGTCAAGAGAAACGATGGTGATAGTTGGTTTTGTTGGGTATGAGTGTTGGCAATGAGTACAAGAGAGTGAGCAAACGGTGAAAGAGAAAGAAAGAAAGATGGAAGCGAGAAATATACAGTCCGCCATAGCGGAAGTACCATAAACTGTGCGAGCGCCATGCTACTGCTGCTGTCATGATCCGCGTTGGAGAAAATAACAGAAACGTAGTCGTAACGTTTTATCGCGCCGTTGACGTTTTCCTATTCGTAGTGAAGGGGAGGGGTGAATGAGGGATGAATTGCGCTGGGGTGTGGGTGAAAGAGAGTAAATGCAGGGGTAGAAAACTGAATGGGGGATGGCAAAAAGTGGATCTAACCAGCGCTTGCGAATCAAGACGTAACTCTTTTAATTGCCCGCTCCATTCTATAACAGCCCACTTAAAATCCATTCGTTTCACGAAAAGCTTTTAAATGTGTATGTACAGTTGGTTATAACAGGAGGTGGGAGAAAAAAAAACACACACACACACACACACAAAAAGAATGGAAGAGTGGTGGCAAAGTGAAAGCCATCATGGCGTAATGCAGGATTTTTGGACAAGTGAAGTGTGTTACTTGATGAAATGCATGGTGAAGTCTTTGGTTAGGGGTTAGCATTTTTGTTGCATTTTTTTTGTTGATAATTCGTGTGCGATTCTGGTGAATCCGGGAGCTCTGTTTTTTTTTTTTTTTTGGATTGTTGATTATGAAAATGGCGCAAGCTGGTGGACTTTTTTTTTTAATGAGTCATTTCTATGCAGTTTTTATAATGTGAAGTCTCTCGGATTATTCTGTGGTGTTATTCTACAGCGATATATTATTCGCATCCGAGTTGAAGGGTGAGTTTTGGTGCTGCAGATCCAAGTGCGTTGTTTCAAACAAATTTCATGAGTGTAAATTATGAAAACACATTTGACTCATTTCTAGATGTTTGAATTTATGAAATGTATCACTTGAAGTGTCTTATCACTACACATGATATATCATTCTTTTTATCAAAGTCATTCTATCAATCGAGAAATTGCACAGTTATTTTTTACTTACAAAAAACTATTTGAATACTATTAATTCATGATTTTTTTCATCATCAATATGTAACGCCATTGTCCACTCCTTGAGTCAATCGAAATCCAATCAGGAATTCAATTGAAAAAAGTCCTCTTAGGTTAAATTAAATCCAACACATAAATTTCAATCTTCAATATCAATTTACTTACAGAATTCCAAATGAAAACATCGTAAATATCATCAATCGATGCGGTGATGGCGCGAAAAACGACAATAATAAAAACCGATAGCTCGAAGCCACGATATTCAATCGTTCATGGCTGCTACTGCCAGCACAAGGGTAAGTAAATTTTTCACAATCATCAACTTCTACACATATATACACACGTATATTCTTCAATCCTCATACATAGTGCTTTACCCTACTCAATTGGTCACGTTCTCATGTCACTTTCTATCCACGAAATAAACCAAAAAAAAAAAAAAGATAGAAAGAAGAAAAATAAGGAAAATAAGGAAAATAAAAAGAAGAAGAAGTAAAAAAAAAAAACGAGAACTTTTGCTCGCGCCTGTCTCTACCCATGATCCTTCCATCTTCTCTTACCAAGCTTTCACGACCAGTGTAATTTACTCCACCACATTCACTATCTCCAGTCCACCCATGTCTTTGCCAACACCCCTATCCTACTTGCTCCATCTTTTAGACGTGTCTTCGCCGTTCGCAGATGGCACAGGATATGTCTTGTCCTACTGATACATCTGTATCTATACCTAAGTTGTGTCCTCTGTCACCGGGAAAACGATCCTTGTGAGTTAGTAAAGTGCTTAGGAGGCCGAGTTGGTAGATGGCAGTTTATTATTGGTATAGTGTTACTTCCTTCTTCCTTCTCTATATATATCCATTCCCGTCCAACATACACGTTGAATGTTTTGTCGTTTCCCATTTATCTTTTGAGGTTCAGGATAACTTGATACACCCAACGTAACACGCTCACATACTAAACAGATAAATACCAATTTTCTTTATTTGTGTAGGATAAAAAATTGAGATTTTGGTACGAACATCTGTTGTTAAGACGTTTGTCTCAATCCTTACTCAATTATATGTCATGTTGTTTGGGATTTGTATGCATGTGTTTGTATTTGTGTACGTTAAGGGTAGGAAACAGTTGGTGGTACAATGTCGAATGTGCGGCGATCCTTGAATTAATTGTTATTGGTTATATTATCTGATGCATTTAACCGTTGAGTAAATTATTTTGAACGGAGAAATACACTCAAGTTGAAATTCTTGAAGTAGAAGTGTATTTAGTTATAGATTCTATTGTGGTGTATATAAATTTTGTTTCGTGTTTATACAGGTTGTATTGGAATTATTGAATTATTGGTTCGTTCTATTTGCCGTTAGGAAGTAATCTAGAATTGTTACTGAAGTACTAATATCTTCTCTGATGGTTATTATTTTGGTTTTTCTTTTTCTCTTAACTACTGTCAATGATGTTAAGCTAATTGTTATTATATATTTGACTTCTTGTACTGTGAATGAATATTGAAGAGGTGTATTCATGAAGATGTTATTTTTTATTCACATGACTCTATCGATGAGTGAAGTCTCGAGAATAGTGTTTTGTTTTTCAATATAAAAAATGTAATTATAGCTGAAGTATAACAATTAAAAAATCGCCAATTCGCTAGGCTATTTTGTAAGCTTAAGGATAATTAGATAATCAAAGAGTAGATAATAGTCATCCACGAGAACGAAGAAAAATAGTTCTCAGAAAAATCCTGTACAGAAACCAATTTATTTCTGTTATTGTCCTAAATTTATTGATAAAAATTTGACATATATATTTTCCTAACTATAAATTTTTAGATCCTCATCAAAAACATTGACTCTTTAAATACTCATTCACTTACTACAAACCCAAATAATTTAATATAAAATCCAATTAGATCTATCAAGCAGATGATCATAACTGGAATGAATAATCATCTGTCACAAATGAATTCAGAGTGTTAGAACAAATATTGGCTGCACACAAACATTGTGAATACCCAAATATATTACACTGACAATGACGTTTGAACATAATTAAAAATAACATTAAATAATATTATTAACTAAAACAAAATCCCCATATAAACTAACCAGAATCAATTTCCACTGAGCTATGACATCAATTCGTCACCAATAAATCTCGTACACTCTGTACAAATATGTCAACAATTATTACCCCTCTGCTTTACCTTTTGCACGTAATAACTCTATATTGTCAATTTAAATTGTAGATTTTTGTTTGTCCTAGATAGTTTATGCTGTTACTCATTGACGATATAACAGTTGACTTCTTCATCTCCGACAGTTGGTAAAAGCATTGGATGGTTCTTCTGGTGATCAATATCTTATTCACTTACACTTTTCCGTTGCATTCACAAGACTGACATATTAATCTATGGTGCTTCCACTCTCCCCTATCTCTTCATGATATAATATAATATTAAATGATTTATCATTACTACTGAGATTTTCAACAGAGAAAAATTATTGGTTCATTCATTTTTATTTTTATTGAGTATTTGATGTGGTGATAAGACATAAGCAATTGGAGAATTAGCAGAACACAACTAATCGTTCGGTTTTTATTATTATTATTATTATTATTACTATTATTATTATTATTATTTCACGTTTTCAATTGTATTTTGGTCCTGGAACAATGTACAATGCTGTGCCATTGACAAAAGCATTTTTCACACGTGGGGTTTGAATGGAATGCAATATCATGGGCTTATTACTACTGTGCAATATCCAGCAAAGATGAATAGAAAATCGGTGAAATATTGAAGTCTGATTGTAGTAGTAACTTTTATAATAATGTTATGCATGAGAGTGTCTGTATTTATTTGCGTTCTTGTACATTTGATATCAATTGAAGAATATTATTTGCAAGTGGATTGCTAATAATTTTCTATATTGTTGTATTATACAATGTGTAGATTTTTTTATATCTTGTGCTACAGGATTTTGTACAAGAGAATTAAACGATTGAAGTAAGTTAACTTGGTTTATTGCACTGGGTAAAGTTTTTCTATTGTATTTATTTATGTACGTTTTATTTTCAATGAAATATAAAATTTTTAAAATTCATAGCAGCCATAATGAATCTTCCGTTTTTAATTTGATGATTTCAATATTCAATTTGAATTCATCGACCCTCAAAACCCTTGATGGAACGTAAAAAATCAATTTTATTTCAATGAGACCTTTTTTTTCCACATTTCTCGTGGCCATATTAAATCAGCTATGGAAAATTTTGCAATTTCAACTTCAGATTTGGATTCAACGACCCCAAAAACCCCCAAACACTAAGTTGTATTAAAATCGCAATGTTTGAAATCAATCTTTCTCGGATTTTTTTTTATGATAACACAAATGTGCGTCACACACTGGTGATAACCAATATTTTTGCACACATATGTGTTATACACTGTTAAGAGATTAATCAATAGTAAACACTCAAAATATTTGTCTAATACATTTGTTAACTCAACCAATTACCCAATATTTTACTTACCCAACCAATAGCGCTCAACTAACTGTCAATAATTCACATACCCATAACAAACATTAATGTAAAAACCACAGTAAAATTTTCTTCCATTTTATAAATATTCATCGAAAATTGTTCGTTAATAAAATACAATTACAATATTATTCAAATAATCTCTCCAATTTTGTCTCCAATATTACCTTCATATACATTAGTATCAACTTGAACGATGTACTGCAAAGTCCAACATATTCAAGCACGTACTTGAAATCGATGGGTTCTCTCTAAGGTCTTCTACCAAGATCTCCAGTCAGCCATCTTTGTATATACATATACGTAGATAGTTCAGGTTGGATAGTAGTGTACGATGAGGACGAGAACGAGCTATACGATTGGACGGTAAACTCGCCAACAATTCGCGGAAATACGCGGGATGCATTAGCGTTGGTCCTAAATACCGGGTGGCAATACACGTAGAATACTCAAGTGGTTTGTGGGGTATAAGAGCAGTTCTATAGTGGTGAGTGCAAGAGTTGGCTCGTTCTACTTGAACATCCACCACTTTCTACATGCTACTCTGTTACATATAGTAGCTATTGGTTGTTAAACGGTTGGTACAAGCTACTACTTGTACTGTTTTTTTTATTCCATTAATGTATCCAACGTTAATATATATATATACTTGAAGTGGTAGTTGTGAAAACAACAACTATAATGATCATACTTGAACATATGTTCACCCTGTATGTATGAGGTGTCTTGTTTTTTAACTCGTTATTTGCATTCAAGTATGTGCATACATCAGTATTTCATTTCATGCAGAATTTTTTTACGTTGTTTGACGAGTTATTTTATACATTTGAAACATTTGTGGCAAATTCATTTGGCCCAAATAATTCTCCACAAATTTTCTAGTCAAACCAATACATTGAATGTATGTTAAACAATTACATTTAAAAATTTATAATGAATCTGATATAAAAATTAATTCTATTTCTACAAATTTTTAGGTATCTTTCAAATGTTTTGAGGGTGAGAGTTAACTATACAATTGTGTAAACTTGACTGAGGTTTTTTGTCAATAATTTGAGTGTTATATAACAAGGTAAGTATTATTTTTACGTTTTCATTAGTGTTCATTATCATTATCATACTTGATATCAATTAATAATAAACATGGAAAGTTAAAAGTGAAATATTTTCACACAGAAAACTAAAATTTACAACTGTGTCTTCATTTAGATATAAACGTGTTTATTCCTGTCGTGTCTTACCGCATATTGTAGATTGATACAAAACTACCAACAATATGCATAAAGTATATAAAAATATGGGACAATATAGATGAATAATACCAATTGGGATAAATTATAAGTTGGAATATGCATTTATAAATATTCTATAAGTAATTATTTTAAATTGCTCACTGTTTTTTTTCTTCTTACACTTATTATAAATATATGGTTGAGTGAAGGGATAAATAAACATTTTGGTCATGACTGTACTGCTTCAACATTCTTTCAAACTACAAAATCAAATAATAGATCTATTTGAAATAGAAAGTTTGATATGTAAAATGAAAGGGTCAAATTAATCATCCAAGTTATTTCATATTACAATTATTGATTTCAGTGAAAATTTATTTATTGAAAAAGTTGTGGATTTTCAAGGAGGACTTGTGATTTAATTAGCCGCATGTTCGTGAGTGGTATTGAGTCAATTTTTTTTTCAATGGCTTTCAACATTTTTTTTTTTTTATATAAGACAAAAAAATTATAATTCTTTTGTGACCCCACAACTTTTGTCGAAAACATTTTTCCCTCCAGTGAGTAATTTCGGTATTATGTGAATGTTTGAAGTTGACGGATCCATAAAAGTTTAAAAAAAAAAAGCAATTGGAGGGGAAAACTTTATATACATTATGTATAGTGAAATGTTCAAACTGGTTATGCACGAATACGAATACTTCGTTATAAGTTATTCGTTTTAGTATTTGTATGCTATATTAATATGCTATATTAAAGATAATTTTGTGATATTGTTCTTTGGATAAATTCTCTGCAGCAAAATGTTACAAATGATTGTAACACTTATTCTCTAATTGTTATTATTTATTTTGTCAAAACACTTTTAAAGTTTAGGTGATTGTTTTTCGATTTTTGAGCACTAATATTGTGTTTATATAATGAACAGATTCAATCACGTTGTTATCGATTATTTACAATACTTTGTCAAAAAAAAAAAAACAAAGTCTTGAACATGCTGCTTTGTTCATTAATTTTACCACTGACATATTCGAACATTTAAATAAACATTACCAAGCGTTGCATTTCGCCCCGAACTCTGTGGTCTTCATTCGAAATTAGTTACAGATTATGTTGCCGGATCACCGCACATAATCAACTGCACAATATAAATTTTATCTCAGCATTAATTATAACATAATTCAAACGTACCCAATAGATGAATATAGCATCGAACCAATTGAATATAATTAACTCTGTAAGAGAAGAAGGAAATAAATGAAATCAATATCACATATTGGAATAGCTCTATATACTGATTAAGCTCTAATCTATTCCAGTATTGACCACATTCACTGCTGCTTTGGTTTGTTTATCCATGGTCTCATCGACTTCCTGCATGTTGCACGTAATATGTGTGCTCAAACATCCGTTCAACCAGCACACAGTGATTTAATTGTGAGTTATAAAATATATTTTATAATAATATTAGTCAAACAAAATCATCCCCATCGTTGTTTGAACAACTCCTTTGATTGCTCCATGTTAATTATCTTCTGTGTAAATTTGCCAATTTATAAATGGATAAAATTATTAAATAGAACCAACAAATATTAAAATATTAATAATGATAATAATAATAAAAACAGATTAATTGATGGATGAAAATAAAGAAACAGAAATAATGTCGGATGAGTTTCGTGGAAAATATTGTGCCAGGTATAGATTTGAATTGTAGATTATGCCTCATCGAAAACCGATAGAGCGTTTCACATAACGGGTTATCCTGGTAGTTGATAATTAACTCATTCATACTTCACTGATTGTGAGTCTGATATTCCCACCTCATCGCATCTAATGAGGTGATTGATTATATGAGTGTGGGAATGATTGGAATGAGAGTTTCAGTGATAGTAAATTCTGAAGACTGAAAGCAACTAGACATTGATTTTGATGCACACCACTAATTTTGTGTAACTCCATAAATTTTTAGATAAAACCGAAGCTGTAGAATTTTACAATATACTCTGTAATCTTATATTAGATATTATTCACTAAACCTTGACCACGTCATCATCTCTATGCAGATTGTTAGTTCAATCTACGCCCATAATTTAAAAAATTGTGCTACAACAATATCATTCATCAGGGAATAGTTTGGTATTCAGGGATTTAAATAAAATCAGTAGTCCAACTATAATGGAATGTGTTTCTCGAATGGTCCGAAATAACCAACACCATTGAAATATATTAAAAAATTCCCTGCACCTGAAATGATCTCATGTTTTCTGGTCGCATTGAAACCCTCGTGGAATTATGATAATACACAGAAAATCCATTTTTTTTGTTTGTTAGAGTACAATAGAGGATTTGAAAATTTCTCAATATGTGAATGCTTTTTTTCTTTCTTTTTTTCCTCATAGGTAGGATGTAATGTTGGTGGTGTTGGTGGTTGGCCATTCGACGACAACAACGACTGGTAACGCGAGTCTACGAATAAGTGGTGAAAAGAGAAAGGAAGCTTTGTGTGCCTTGAGCCCAATGACAATGCGACGGGGTTGGTAGTGTGGTGGTTGTGTGCGGCAGGACAAAGTGTGGGGTTAGGTTTTGGACGCTGACGTAGCGGGTCCGTTCAAGCGATACTTGAGCCCTCTGCCGTTTCAACTTGTCTCATACTCCCTTTCTCTATCTCACCCTCTCATACCCTCAACTACAATAGCTTCGATGGTTTATCGTGCTTTTATCATTCTACTGCCAAACCAACACTTTCCACGCCATCGAATACCCAAATACTGGGGCACTCTGTTGCCAAACGCTTATAAATCCGCTTTGGCATCATTCCCAAATCTCTGTAATGCCCAAAATCTTCTTAACTTGAAGGTGCTAAAAGGTATTATATTCAAATTTATATCAATATTTTTTGTGTGGTAACAAAAAATTATTTTCAATTTTGATAGTTACATTCTTCTGCTCGTGAGCAATTTTTTTTTTATGTATTATTTCAACAAGTACCTCCTTCAATGTCTTCAGTTGATGTGCATTGATATGCTATTTGTTTCTATTGATTTGTTTTGTAATAATGATAATTCATAAAACCACTTGAAGTTATATATTTATTATTGACATTAGAAGTTGAATATGTTATTGAATAATTGTATCAGGGTGAAGTGAGTAGAGAAACTTTAGAGGATAATGAATAACTTAAATCTGATCTCCACTTATTTATCATAAAACATTCCAGAAGATATGTGAATAGGGAAAAAGGAGGGTGGTTTACCTAAGCTCATCTGCCCTGTATTACAAATTGAATCATGTATTGACGTTACATAAATACTGAACAAGTCTTACCCACATCTATCTGTACAGAGCTGTGTGTTTGATTTATGAGCAAGTATTTGTCTATTTGTTAATTCCAGAGTGCTGTCTGATCACTCTAATCACACAAACACACATACACACACACAATTCAACATGACTATTGTTGTAATTTTGCACGAGAAAGGAGAACGCAAGGAGATATAGATTGCTTGGTAGTGAGTGGAGGCAGAGAAAAATCGACTTCAACTTAAACGTGCGGGTAAACTAAGTGCATGAAACGTGTATGTATATATACATAAATAAAACATATGTATGTATATATGTTTTCATTTTGTCTTATACATAAGCTCATATACATAAAAGGATGAGAAAAGTTAACTTAGATAATAATACTGAAGATGTAGACAGTATGGTGTAAGAGGTAAAGGGTTGTTTTTACCCCAAGAGCTACGTTCTAACGTCCCGCGTAGTGATTGGAATATAGGTCAACGTTTGCACAGCCGCTTTAAGCTGGATTTACTGAAGAGCTTTCGTCGTCGTCGTGCGATGCCAACCGGAGCAAACTGGGACGGCAAATACATTTTTTACCTCTGGCCCTCTATCCACTCTCCATCTCAGTCTCACTCTGTTTATTTCTATCTACTTTTCTCTCTTCATTCCGTTTATGGCTACGTGAGTGCTTCCTGAACTATCGTGTTTGAGTTTCGTACCGCGTTAGATATCTAACCACACACTCACATTGAAGTTAACGTTTTTTTTTCTCATCATTATAGGTACGAAGAAAAATTTAATTCTCATGTTTGATGAGGTTTGTGACAGGAGCTAGAAGGTCTTCTGTTCCAAAAGAATTTACTTTCAAATTCCCAAAAAAGGGAGTATGACAATTTATTTCTTCCTTTCTGATCCTCTCATTCAAATTCTTCGGATTATGAGCGATTAATGAGGATGAAAAACTTGCTTAGGAAAGTCTTTTCATCATGTTTGTCATGAAATATCGATAAAACCAGCCAACATTCTATGTGAATATATCAATAATTGGATATCTCTACGGAGCTGGTCAATCGGAAACTATTCCTCCCAGAGCGGGGAGTCAGATCTGAATGTCACATAAAAATTTAGGAGCTCCAGATTTCTTTATCAAAACTCCCTTGACGGTGAAACATTCTTACCGTCCTGATATAGTTTCCAGATGATATAATGAACTTAATGTAAATTTGCCAGTTGATAATGGTATTTCCTTTGTGTTGAATTATTAAAGGAGAAGTAACGATCTTTAATAATGAACCTTTTGATTAAAAGTCTTCTGATATATGCTAGCAATGATATTGATAATAGTCTGCCGGACTGAAGCAAACATATTCCAAGACATTCTCCAATACAAAGACTGTAAGGAAATTTTATCCTCGTTTTTTATCATCTACATTCAATGATTCTATGTTTGAGATGTTTGTTAAACGAAAGCAAAGAAATTTATTACCAAACCGTAAACAAAACGTAAATAAATATACAATTAAGTTTTGAATGTGGATACACCTCTTGGATAATATCCATTAATTATACTTAAAGGCTTGCTCAGGAACGTCAATTTGATTCGATAACTAATTCTAAAATGAACAATAGATACTCAATAGTCTATAAAAATTTCATTGGACTTATATTTTACGAATCAATTTTATTGATTGTATATTATATGTTCCGGAGAATTTATATTGATTCTTTCTTATTCTTTCGAAATAAATTCTGAAATATACAAAGGAACATCCTGTTTTTGTCGATACACCCTCTAGCCACTATTTTCCGTGATCAGGAATATGAAAATTGATTCCATGTGGGCGTTTCAGTTGTTGGTCTAAATGTTCTTTTGCTTTTACTTGTGCAATTTTTTTTCAGCTGTTTTGTCCTCATTTCATATATATTTTACCAAAGTGGGGATGAAAAATCTATTTTCATACGCCCCTTTGGCTACTTCTAATGCCAAATGGGTGTAAACCTTTTTAATCATAGCCATTCAATACGTTTATAATATATATACAGATTGTCTTCTGCAGGAAAACACTTATCTTCATCAACCAAACGTATTTTCCAAACGAAAAAATACTTCAGTTAATATTCAAGTAATATCACAAAAGAACTATAACTTCATCAGTCACATTTCTTACCATAATAAATTACTCCAGCAACAATAATAATACAATTATATTTATTATAAAACCAAATTACTCTGTACAATACTTTTTTTTTGTTCTCTTAATTGATAATCAATTTTAGGATAACTAGGGATAATGTGACTGTGATAAATTTAATTTTATCGTGATTGTTGGTTGCATTCTTGGGAGTAGAAGTTGCCAAGGAAGTGAATGAGTATGGCGGTACCGTAACGGCGACTAACCCCTTCAAGTAGATACGTCTGTGCACGGGCAGACGGTAAATCTCGTTGAGAGTCTCGAACCAGAGTGCAAACTCGCTCCATTCCAAATGCTCTACCCAGTATCTATCTATCTATCTTATCTATCTATCTATTTATCTATCTATCTATCTATCTATCGTATCCATCTATATATTACATCGACCCTACACCCTATTCACCCTCTTTATCGTCCCACCATCCTTATTACCTTCACCCCTTAAGTTAACTTTTGAGGTTTGCATTCGATTTTACCATCAACAAAATTTGTGGATATTTCCTCGTGTCATTTACACATTTTATTTCACTTTAATACAATTTATTTCAGCTATTTCATTTATTTATATATATTTTTTGTGTATTTTTGTTTTTTTATTTTTTATTCCTTGACAACGTCTTTGGGATTTTATTATTTTTATTTTCTATACGGGTGGGTAAATCGCGCGCACCATGATGCCACCGGCAAACTTCCTACACCATTCGCTTACTTGCTAACATCTAATATGTATGTATGTATATATAAATGCAACTGAGACGTCGACCGACAACTTTTTAATCTCCGAGGGAAAACTCGTTGGCTCAACGCCGCTATCGAAAACTCCTTTCGCACACTTCTTCTCTATTTTGTTCATACTACTTTTCTCCTACTTCCTCACCCGTTGCTTCTCTTGATTTCCCTTCAACCCCTAACCCGCTGACACATTTTTCACTTGTGCAATCTGATTTTAGTTGACATTACATATCTGGACAGTTATCAAAAAAAAAAAAAAAAAGAAAAAAATTACATGGAAAGAAAAAATGGAAATTTATAAAAAGTTTAAATTTAGTTCATTTCCCATTTTTTTTTTCTGCTTTTAAATATGATGAAAATTATAATTATTTTTAGTACAACGACAATGAGTGATTAAATATTATTATGTAACTGTTACATAATATTTAATTTAGTTTATTAATTGTTTATTGCTAACCATTAATTGGTGATGTATCATGTTTATTTCTAATTTAGTCTTTGTAAATTTAAAAAAAAAAATGAAAGAATTATTCCAATCATGAATTAGTAAATCATCAAATGTGAATATGATATCAGATGTTAATAATAAATTTAAAAATAGTATTAGTTTCATGCAGTGTCAATTAATCAAAGTTAATATGCAAATAAATGCACAATTCAAATTTTTTTCAAACACAAAAAAAAATAAAAAGTAAAAATTTTCTTCAAGTACACAAGTCATATTAAATTTTACGATGAAAGTCGTACAGTAAAGAAAACGTGGTATAGAGAATTGGAAAGGGTGGTTGGCTAAAGGACGAAAATTTGCAGAGGGGATGCGATTTACATTCCAATTAAAACGGCTTTCCTCCACTCTCACTCACCCTCACGATATTCTTTTTATTATTATTTTTTTTTTTTTTTTCATTCGTCTTTCTTCTTCTCTTTTAACAGCCACAGTCGTCGTAATAAAAGCAAACCTCCAAAAACAGAACGTAGCCACATAATGAGCAATTTACATAAGCCGTTTCGATTTGAGTTTAATAATCGAGCTGTCGGAGCATAGGGGGTAGTGCAAGAGCATAAACAAACTTTTTAATATCTCGTGGAAGTATAATAACGCGCGAGCTTTTGCACACCCCATCTTGGTGTCTTGCATACAGACAGATATATATATATATATACACCAAAATAATTATTTATATACCCATGTACATATACACAGACATATATTTATATGTACACGGAGCTTTTCAGCGATGAAGTGTGTCAGCATTTTCGATAACTCCCAAAGAGACTTTACGAAGTAGTATAAGCTTCTTTGCTCAGACAATTATAAAACAATTTTTTTTTTGTCGCTTTCATTTTTCTTTTTAATTCACTTGAAACCAAATTTTCTTCTACTTTCTTTCTCCATTGTTGTTCCAATTGGTTTCGTGTTTTTTTTTTTTTTTTCTCTTTATTTCTCCTTTTTATTTCCTCGCTTCTTTTATATTCAATGCAATGTTGTGAAATAAGGTATAGTGCTACGTGGCCCAAATATTGAGGGTTGGAAAAAAAGGCTTTGCACTTTAACGTCTCTCTCAACGACGTTGAAAACCACCTGAGAGCCAAATTCTGTTTCCTTTATATATGTATATATATTTTTTTTTATTTTTTTTCTCACGGTTGAGTATATGTATGTTTTGTGTAAGTGTAAATGTGTTGAACTGTATTTTTGTATGTGAATATATGATAGTATATGTAGCCAGACATTGTACGAAAGTTCGTCTCGTAAATTTCTGGCCCGAGAACCGTAGAAAATAATTCAACATTTCATGATGTATATGACGTGATACTGCCTGCGGCCAGTAAAAAGTATTTTCATGCAAGATTCACTCGTGATATCAGTTATCTACATTTATACCACATATATATATATAGAAATGTATATGTTTACATACATGTTTGCTTTATATAAAAGCTTTATTTGATGCAAAAATAATATGTATGTATATACAGAGAGAAATTCAGTTCATTTTTACATATTTGTTAATATCACGTTCTATAAAAATTCTGCAACATTGAAAAACAGCATCGTGAAACAAAGGGGTTGGATAGAAAGAAAAAAAAAATGAAATTTTTAATTTTTTTTACGTTTTCAAACAATTGAGAATTTTACATATAATAGTATGAATACACAACAGAGTTTTTATTTCCGTTCAATATTAATTCATTTTTTTTTACCCCATACATGTGCTCGTATCTAAACAAACAAATCAACCATTATTTTATACTGAGATTATTTTTGCGTGTTTTTCTTTTCCATTGTGAGTTATGTATTTAATTTTTAAAATTATTATTTGACTAATGTGTGTTGAAAGAGTTTATTTAATTTCACTAGAAACCTTTATCTATTTAATTATTTATATTGATTAACTGTCAATTATAAAATAATAAGAGAGGGAACATAATTTTATTCTCAGAGTTTAAAAATACATTAGAATTGATAAAAATAAATTTTTGATATAAAGGTGTTGTCAGATGTCTTCTACAATATAAAAAATTTATCAGAAGTTATTGTATCATATTTTGATGTATAATCAACTACTTTAACTTCGATATTTGTATATTGCAAACTTGGGTAAGAAAGAAGAAACAAAATTTTTCAGATAGTCTTCTATACTCCTTTGTTTATGAGTTATAAATAAAAAATAAAATGTTTTGATGTCTCAAATTAAAACACTTGATTTTGCACTGTATAAATGATTAAACAGATATAATAAAACAATATATAAAAATGTTCTCATTCTCTTTATTATTTATTGATTCTATTTTATTTTTCATCATTATTCTCTCACAACAATACATTTATATAGATTCATATATAAATAACAATATTAAATATAGATGGGAGAGGTATGGAATTGAAGTTGAAAATGATTTTTCAAGTGAATAGTGCACACGATAGAGGAAGTAATTCAATGGGTATATCGTGAGTGAGTGTATAGGGAGTCTTATCGTCGTAGCAGAGTGTCAGCAAGAATCAATGGAGTCATCTGGTGGTATTTTAGTCACGTAGCATTTGGACTGGTCGGTTCGACATGCACAAGTACATATATATATATATATATAAGCATGTACCAACAGACCATTTAATCACGACAGCTCACACTCACGCACATATAAACGTGTATCTATACGTATAAATCATTAGTGTGTTCTTGTAACTGTATATGAAATTAAAGTTGAAGTCATTAACGAATAGAAAAGTTTTACTTTTCAATTATTGAACATTTTTTATTATTTTTCTTCGTAATTTTACTCTCGATGAATTCGCGATAATGATAAGAAACGAATGAAGTCTTGAGAAATATGTTTGTTAGTAATTTTGATATTTTTTTTTATATTTTTATGAGACTTGATTCTGCAAAATACTATTCAGGATATTCACGTTTTCAATATAACAGTATCAGCAGTTGATAGTATAAGAAAGAATAATTAAAGTGAATAAATGTATCAGTGAAAATTGTTGTAAACAGAAAACAACAAGAAAAAATGAAGAATTTATATTTTGTAAAATTAAAAAATTGTTTTTTTTTTCTCTGTATGAGTATTTTTTTTTACCCCATACATATTTTACGGTGTAGAATGTCATGACATTGTACTATATAGCCATGGATAGATATAAGTATTGAATTATTTTTTTATGCTGATATTTATTTTTTCTTTAAAAGAAATAGTTTTGTATTTACGAAATTATTCCAATGCTGAAGAGTAAATAAATGTTTATTTACCTATTAAGATCTTTTGTCATCAACTATTGATTCTGATGACAAGTTATAACAAATACATCAAAATGAATAATAATAGAGAAATTATAGAAAGCTTCGTCGAAGCTTTAATGTATTAAAATATACTCGTGGGTGAATGAAATTAATTTGACAAAATTGGCAAAAAGATGATTAAAATTGAAGCAATAGTTATTATCTTGGTATATGCTTTCACAAAATCCGCAGTATATACACATTCTGTAGATGAATGTGATACAAGGATTTTAACGAGAATCCTTTATCACCATAACTCGTTCAGCACTTAAAATATGACATTGAATATTCAACTGACACCTTTATATACTGGATCAAAATTTGCGCGTCAATTCAAGAACGTGTGATTAATTAGAAATGTGCCTCAGGTTAAATTATTGAGGCATCGTATTAACAAACGCATCGACACGTACACAATATCAGCTTCGTGCACCTTTAAATAAATCAACACCTTTATATATTAAATTTATCTGGTTTGTGAAGTGTTTTTTCAACGAAATATACTCAAAGAACTGTCAATAGAATGTTCAATTAATATTATATACAAATTTTAATTTAACAATAAGTAACTGAGGATTGCTGTTGAAATTAATACCAATATTGTATTTTAATTGTAAGAAATATTGAACTGAATTTTTCTGAAGGAAATTATCATTTTCTGTTTCAAATTTCATAGTTACACAATTGTTATATTTTTGTGCTGTAAAATTTGTTTTTCAAATTCATAAACGATAGAAATTTATCAAAGTTCAAAATCTTTCTTCACATTTTTGTTTCAATTAAAAATTAAAGGCACACATATTTCTCGTTAATTAATAACTTCCAATTCGAACTTCCATCTTTGTCAGACAAAAAATTTTACATTAAAGTTATTATTTTCAACTGTTAAAATTATTTCTCATTATCATATATGTGTAATAGCTTCATAATATACTATGAATTTTAGAATTGTATATTCAGATTTGTGATCAACAATTTCAAAAACCTGAACACCAAAGTCACATTAAAATTGAATCAATAAAAGAATGTATATTCCAAAGGATTTAAAATAACACAATATAAATGTGCATTCATATAAACATTTAATTTTGCAATAAATGTTCATATAACATTAATAATAAAAGATAAAAAAATTTTCAATTCGACTTAAATGACCATTGTGACCACGTTACTGGACAATAGCGTTGGACAATGACATTATAAAGAAAAAGTTCTGTCGAGTTTTCTACTACATTTATATATATATATATATATATATATCTTACTGAAAGAAAAATATATAGAAAGACGGAACATGCGAATAAAAAGGTAGAATATATAGAACCAAAGTGGAAAACGGTGGAAGCGGATATTCGAGAGCGCAACGTCTTCTTTCGTAGTTGTCGTCTTGTCGTTCTCGTAAAATCTCCGAACGGGCAATTATATTTGGTCGTACAGTGGCATCCGCCTCGGGTTCTTGGTCGTTTTGAACCAAGCGCAAGTATCCCCCAAAAATACCGTCTGGACATTCTTCTTATTTTCCATAGAAACTCAACAAAAAAAAAAAAAAAGTAAAAAGGACGATAAAGACAGAGTGAAAACGAAGAAAGAGAAATGTTCCTCCTACTTCTTGTTCAACGCTGCCTTTTTTTTCGATTGTCCTCACGTGCAACGGCAAAAAAAGAAAAATGGCCAATGAAAAATCGTCTTACCGTTGTTATTAACGTTGAAAAAGTACCGTTAGATGAAAACATACAGAATTTATACATGTATATACATGCCTATTTGGTTTTTTTAAAATATATATATAATAAATGTGCACCTTTTATATGCAAGCCTTTATTTACTTATAGAATAAAGCCATTTCGTACAATGAATCTGTAATAAATTTTTGATTGTATAAAATTGTATTATGAATTGGTTGGTGGGGTTATTTGTTAAATAAATGCGAAGTGCTATGTGATACATGACTGCAAATAAAAAAAATAATGACATGAAAACATAAAAAGAAAAAAAAAAGGAACAAAATAGTCACACTCCATTTTTTTTACATATTTGACATTAATTTTGCACTTTACAAAACATTCACGAATTTGATATAAATACTATGATTTCATGTGAAAATATTCACAGTCACGTGACTCTTTTGGCTTTCTCGCCTGTTACAAAATTCGTATGAGCGCCATCGGTCGATCGTAATTTCCGATGGGCATCGATGCCACATTTATTTACAGAATACCAAAAAGCTCTCACACACTTGGTAAATGTGTACGCACAAAGCGAGATGCTATGAGTGAATATTGTGAGTGGGTAGAGTATGAGTGTGAGGTAGAGAATGGAAAATGAACAGAGAGAGAGAGAGAGAGAGGATGCTGCAGATGGGATATGTTGCGTTGTATATATAAATATATATACACAGCAAACGTTCAACATGCGTGACATACACATCGTGCATGTACGTACTCGAACGAGTTTTCCACACGACAAAACGTTCGAATAACGTTCACGTGGATGCTTCCATCACCCACGCGTTCTCCACTTTCTCTCTTCAAATGTATAAATGGATATATATGCATTGGCAATGGTATGTGTGTTTAAACTATATATTAGCAATACTTTTGACATTAAATATGCGCTTGGGGAATTTTGAGTATTGGACAGGGCCACACCAGTCAACGAATTAAATTGTATAACAGGGGATATTGAAGTGTGGCAAATGTGATTTTTTTTTTATATTCAGGGAACAAAATTGGAGTAAAAACAAATTTTAATGGTGATATAGTGACGTGTATTTGTTTTTTGTTTTCTTTTTTTTTTTTTTGGTAATTTTTGAATTTATTGTTAAATGTTTTTATGAAACCTGGGGCTTTGGGGGTTTTGGGGGTTTTGGGTTTTTTTTGTGAGGGGGGTTTAAGTTGAATTTATTTATTTACACAGTGGAAATATAGATATCAGAAACTACTAATTTGAATAGTGGATTTGAACTAGGATGAGCTCTATAGGTATATTTATTAGACAACACGATGTAGGAACTGTGAAATGTAGAGGGGAAAATTATGATAGTGGAGGGTAGTATTAGCCAAATGTATATGAAAATTTATAAAGCATATTGTTGATATAGCAATTGATATTATAATTTTCATAAGCGACATTGTAATTTTACATTCTCTTGTATGACTTTGACAATTAATATCACCCATCCACTACAATAGATATTTTATTAATTATATATGATTAGATTTGTTAAACGATTTCCTACAGCTTTCTTCTCATGACTTATCAGCCTCAGTTGTCTCGTTTCCACGTTATAATCAAAAATATGGACACGGTGATATTTTCAATATAATAGATATTTTTTAATTATCTTCAAAAAAAATATCTAACCATTATAGTATTTTAATATTCTTATTCAGCATAGTATTACACATATAAGTGTGCTGTTATTCCATGGTGAATATTTAAAAAAATTCCCCCATTCACTCTTACCTATCGGATAAATTATTATTTTCATTACAATTAATTTCCTTCCACATTTTTCCAGTCTACTTTATTACTATGATAGTGATAAGATGACGTGATAGATAACTGTTTTGAAGTAAAATGAAAAACAAGAAAGAGAGATCCAGGCGAAAATATATACATATATGTAGATAACTGAATGACATATTAGTAAAAGAGAAAAAAAAAATGGAAATTATTCTTGACATAAAAAGTTTACGGTGAACAAAGTAGGAAGTGAGAGCGAGTGGCGTCTGAATTTTGTGGCCAAGAAATGCCAACACACTTCACTCACAATACATACATATACATACATATATATATATATATATATATAAATATATACCCACAAACTGTCTACGTTATCACTCGTCGCTCACATTGCCTGAAGCATTCGTCGACTTCATATTCTCGCGCGTAACTTATACTCCCGTCATTTTTATTCAAAGACCATCCGCACACCCCACGAACAAGAAACCAGTTAATTTTTTTTTTTTTTCACTCCCCTCGACAAATATGCGCATACATACATATAGGTATATGAATATATTCACAGTACGGAACGAAAAGAGAAAAAAAAAAAATTGAATTAAAAATGCAAAGCAAGAGAGAGTAGTAGAAAGATAAATCTGAATTTTAATTTCATTTTCAAGTTACTTTTGTTGTTATTAGATGAGAATTATTTTTTGGAGTTGAAGAACAAAATTTAGAGTGCGTTTGCTGAAAAAATTTGAGGGTTTGTAATTTTTATGTGTATATATCGTGACCACAGTTAACATTTCCGTTGGGGTATTGGAGAAAATTTATTCTTACGTTTCTTTTATTAATCTCGTTATGAGTACAAAATATTTAGTAAATATAATTGTAAGATTCATCTATTGCAATATGATGGTAGCAATGATATATTGATTATGAACATGAGTGAATTAGTGTGAACGAACGTGAGAGTATTTCAATATATATCCTTGATCCAACTCCTCCTGTGGACACAGGATATTGCTAGTTAAATTATTGATGGACTGGCCTTGACATTTAACGTTGTATATATGCAAAGTATGGTATATAATTTTCAGATATACAAGTAAAAAAAAAACTGATTAAGATATGACGTTGAAATCTCAATGGTGTCTCCTAGAGAAATATAATTTACTAGACTGTATAACCTAAACATTACAAATTACAAAACGTATGATAAGTTGTTATTGCTTCTGTTGTCCCGCGTGTTTCATTATGTATATTACCCAGATATATATTTATCTACATAAATAAAGTGGGGTTATGTAGTATTTTTATTTCAATATTGGTATTCTTACGTATTTCTTCATTAAGAAAATTTTGGTATTTGTACAATTGGAATACCAGTATCATTAAATAAGCAAGAACAATATTTCATCTTGTCACGAAACTCTACCTCATTTTTTAATTATTTCATTTTCATTTTATTTCACCGTATTATATTTATTTATTCATTTTTTTTTCTTATTACAATATGCAGGACATTGAAGTTGGCTTATATAACTTGACCCATGTCCCTCGCTTTTACTCTATTATACAGACATATATCTTCTAGTGTTCACTCATGCGTATACACACTAATATATATATATATACAATAGATATATTATATATTATACACACAGATATATTCTGGTATGTGAGTGTGCCCTCGAGATCAACATGGTGGATATATCTCTATCTATCTACCTTCCACTTTCTCACTCACTCTCTTCCTCATTGCTTGCGTTCTCTCTTGGTTCGCGCGTGAATCCAGAGCCACCGTAAATCAAAGACCGCGCGCGCAGCCCATTAGGGCGGCCATAACTCGCCGATATCTCGAGGACCGCCAGCTTATTATATCCTGCATATATAATTCTGCGTTGATATAGAGTTGAGAGGGAAGCGAGTATAACAGTGGGGGGGTTGGGTTGGATGGGTGAGTGTAGGAGAGTGGGGAAAAGCAAAATGAAGAGAACGTTAAGTATAATTATATGCCTGTATAAATAATAATAATAATTTAATTATTTGTAAGAACAAAGAAAACAAAAGAATAAAAAATGAAATGGTAGAAATGAGTTATTGATGAAAGTAATTGAAATATGTTTTATTTTTGTGAAGAGGTAATTGTTCGGGTAATTTTTTTATCAATGATTTGTGGTTTTATTGTTTTGGATTCATGGGCGAATATACTTTGACGACTAGGGAGATACAATAAAAAAAAAGAAGGGGTTTCTCCTCTGAGAATACCAGTATTGCTACAAAAGCAATACTGGTATTCTGTCATTTTTCATTTAGAATAAGTATCTATAATTCTGCAAAAAAAAAGAAAAGATATTCACAGTAACCATTATATAGATATTGAAATAAAGTGTTGAAAGAAAGAAATTAAAAAATAATATTTACCCTTTTCTTACCGTTTTGATAATTAAATGTTGTCTTTCAACCAGCTGCACCCCATTTGTATTCATTCATTTCCTCTCCATACCCAGATAGTGAACCTCGAGATATATCCCATGGATTTGAATTGATTCTAAAATAGTTTAAAGTTTACTTCAATCTCTCAGCAAAAGTAAATTGACTCAATACTCTGACTTTGATGATGTTTATTTCTCTATGATTCCAATTTACTGTGTACTCACCTCTATCACGTTTGATCAATAATATCATCTATCAATCTGAAAACCAATCCAACGTGATTTTTTTTTGTTTTTTTTTTTCTACAGTGGATACAAATAATTTATGCTTTAAAAATCCAAAGTATTACCGAACCAGTTTTCTTATGATTAAGAATGAGTATCCTAACTGCAAGAATACCGCGTTTATTAATATTATTTAAACTTTAACTTGTATGACTATAGCAAACATTTTGATGTCGTCATATCTTTCATTCTCATACTATAGCAAATCGTAACTCTTCCCGCGTTTTATTTCAATCCTGGTATTCTCACTGCAGTACTACCAAGTTTTGCTGTCGTAAATATACGTATCCGTCTATTGAGAAAACTTTGGTATTTGTACTATAGGAATACCAGTATTGTTACTAGAGTTAGTGGTATTCTGCGAGTAAGAATACTTTTCTTCCAGTGTATAACTATTTTAATATCAACAATACAATACTTCTACTGCCCATGATCTGATGGAGAGTAAAAAAAAAAAAAAACAAACAAACAAATAATCCGAAAATATAAAAATCCGTCTCCATCAAACAAATTCAACATCCCATTGTCGAATGTATATGCGTAAACAAAAAAAAAACGATATGTACTTATATTTACTCTCTCTCACAATACAAGCATATACATATTTCATATGTACAAACTGTTGCGAATTATATACATAGAAATTTACCCCCAACACAGAGCAAATACCATCGAGGGCATCGAATGAATTTAGCTCGCACAACGGAGCCAAAAGCATATTTTGAGCTTAAAACGCTGTTGAAACATGGTACGAAAATGAGGATACAACCACCATGGGGGTATAAAATACATGATTAAGTGAAGCGAAATAAAAATATCTGTGTGAGAAAAAAAAAATATAATGATGCCAAATACAGGAATAAACTATTCTATACAGTATACATATTATATATATATAATGTTCAAATACATAATGTATATACATATATGTATGTATGTATAAATTTGAAAAGGGGTGGAATTAATGGGGGTGAGATTGGAATAGAGGATTGAAAGAGGATGGAGGAAACGAAAGGGATGGAAACGGTATTTGCCGATGGAGAAATTAAACCAAAGCTTGTGTCAATATCACTTCAGCTTTCGCTACTACTCCACGCTCATATACATCCATAGAAATATACACATATATATTCGCACACACATATATATATGGACTGTACATATGCTGCAGCACTTTCCTATTTTTCCACCCGTGCACACCACATAATTTTATAAATCACTCTCATCCTCGTTGCACTCTTCCTCACACATTTGAAAATAAAATTCATACTCAATTATTCAAATAACGTAGAAAAAAAAAAAATGACAATGGAAATAAAAATAATTATTGTGATGATGATAATGATTTATTATTATTATATTTCTCAATGTAATGGAATTAATCTTTTGGTTTATAATTATTCAGAAATATGGAGAAATTTTTTCAGAAAATTTCGATTTTTATTGTGAAATAATATCTTATTACATTTATTTAAATGGGGATGAAGTTGGGAGGATTGATAAATTGCGTTGGTTGTATTGCAAATTTTAGAAAAAATAATCAGGATTTTTAACTATAAACAGGATAGAAATAATTATGAACTTTATCGTATTATATTCTTTCACCTACCCCTAAAAACAGCACCAAAAATTCAAGAATCTTTCCCTCCTCCAAAACACTATTATCCCACATCAACCCCTAAAATAAACTAAATAAATAAATAATATACCCCCTCTCATCACATGTCCAACAAATATCCGAACATAAATGTTAAATTAAAAAAGGAGAAAAAAACGAAATCGAAAAAAAAAACAAAAAACAAACAAATATGACAGTACATACAAAGTGATTAATTAAACATAATTAAAACCGCAGCGTTTGCCACACAGTAATCTCGTCTGACAAATTTAATTTCAGCTTTCACGTTCATATTTTCTTCTCACTTTATCTCCTATATAAATAAATATATTTCACTCTCTCTTTGTACTCATATCCTCACTCACAATTTCCATCCATTCTCTTTGTCACCCCCTCTCTTCTCTAATTATCATTTGCTCACCAGTGAATTGGGTCCAGTGCATTTGGTATACATCCCAACCTCACAATTATTTGTTCCCTGTTGGACAACGTGAAATTACATGTTTGATATAATCGTTGAAAGTACAACAAAGAGAACATTTTAAATATGTATATAAACGTATCTATGTAATAGATATATAGTGAAAATGAGAGAAAGGAAGTGGTTGGAAGAGTCAAATAAATATATGTACATGGAGTCAGTTAGAATACACAAATATATATAAATATACACACATTTACATTTTAGTGAACGTCCAAACAATGTGCGTGAATAAAATGCTAACGGTAAAGCATCGTTGATGGGTATAGAGTTAGATTGTTAGTTCTATCTTTATTTCTCTTTACTTCCAATTCAACATTTCTCACTCATCCAATTCTGATATTTTCCGTTTGGAGCTTAATGCATCCAACAGTGAACGTAACCGTGCACAACCACTAGTTGTATATACCAAATCCTGTAGTCTGATAGTGAATGAGCGAGTGGGATGATTTTCACTCTGTTTCTCGCGTTTTCTATCTTCTATAGATACTCGTGGATTAAGTTTCACGTTTTATATGTGTAGATCAGCGTTAACACTGAAATAATACGCACCAATAGTCAACGGATTATTGTAATCGATTATTTTTTATTATTTATCATTCATTTACAATTCCTCTTTTCTTTTCATTACTTCACTCTTTTTTTTTCCCCCTTTAATTTAAACTACGATATTTATTATTGTCAATAGAATACTGAAATTTTCACACTTCTATTTATGTTTTTTTTTAGTAACATAAAAAATAGGTTTACATCCAAGGAATTACTACGTTTTATTACAACCCCCTCTACACTATATCAATGTCTTCACTATTACTCAAATCTATTAGTTAGAATATTCTATATAAACACAATTTTATATCGATAATTTTCATCACAAACTTTTTCTAATTTCTATGTTAAAAAATGTTGAACAGCAATACATGTAGATAAATCATTGCGCACCCCAAAAAATTAAACGTCATATTTATTCTTCGTCTTTTTTTCATTTCACTATACACTGTCACAAATCATATTTATAATATGAAATAATTGAAATAAAAATGTACATAATCATGAAATGATGATTGTCTTCTTTATTTTTTTATTCTCTACCTTCTAATATTTTTTATACCTTATTATTGTTCCCCCTTGTGGTGCAGCAGTTTATATACTGCGAAATGATGAGGTCGTTGAAGGAACGTCTGGTAGGCATGCCAGACGTCCCTAATGACAAGCAGTATTTGTCTTCGCACCGTCAACGACGTCGATAGAATTAGTATTTGTGCGTGTATATACAAAAGTGAGGTTAGTGTTCGTGTTGAAACCATTGGGGGACGTGAATAAACTCCTGTGAGAGTAACGGAGAAAGCAAAAAGGGATGAAAGTTTATCTCACACGCACCCTATATCAAACAATTGTATGTTTCTCTTTCTATGTTAAACCATTTCAACCCAAAAATACTCAGTCTTTCACTGCTTGCAACCATTCGTCCTTACACCAAAGCTTCATCACAGCCGCTACGCGCTAATAAAAAGCACCGTATCCTGACGCACCCTCATGAGAAAGCGTTCGCTCTTCTATTTCCTTACCCACTCTATTTCAGTTATATTTGCTTGTGTCCCGCACTCACTTATACTGTATTCGCACCCTTATCTTCCACTTTGCTATCAAACACAATTCACCATTTTCATTTCCTTTGATATGTATATATTGAGAAATGTCATGATAAGACGAGAACTGTTAGGAAGTTTAGAGGTTTATAAAAGTCATCTTGGATTATAATTTTTGGTTTTCGGTTTTTTTTTTTTTTTTTGGGGGTGTGAATTAGGGAGTATATAAAATATTGTGAGGGGTCGTTGTGTTTGGATAATAAATGTTGGAATGTTGGGTAGGATTTAAATTCTTTGGAGATAATAGTGAATGATAAATTATTAGCTTTGGTATAGGAATACTTGGTTGTTTGTTTTATTTTATTTTTCATAGGAAATTGTGGTGCTTCAAGTTTGTGTTTTATTTTTTTACATGTGACACGTTTTAGTGATGTTAATAATGAGATTTTCATGTATCAAGTTGTGATGTATTGAGATTTTTTACAGATTTAATATAGTTGAGAGTATTTTAATGCGAATTTATCATTAATGGGATAGTGAGATTAGTGATAGATACTTCAAGTTATTTTTTATATTATTTGTTTGTTATAAAAATAGCGTTCTTTTTCGCCACTCTCATATCCACGTAAACTGCAACAGCACTTGTCTGCAATTAACGAATAATAAGAGGAAATAAAACATTAAAATTAAGGGGGAAAAAAAAAAAGAAAAAAACAAATTATATAACTGGAATAAATAAAAAAATATTAATTAATACTCCAATTATTCGTGAGCAATAAGCGAGTATGAACAGGAAATAAATATGAAAATTCATACGGAATTATTTGCTTTTAAGCAAACTTTTTTTTTTTTCAATTTAATTTATTTGTTTCTTTTTTTTCAGTTTTTGTTTAATCCATTTTATTCGTTCATGAATGCATGTGTATTTAGGGTAGGTGGGTGTGCACACTTGTGTGCAGGTGTGTGTGTGTGTGTGTGTGTGTTGTGTACGTTTATAGGTATATTCTATCTGGACGAGAGTGGTGTTTCCATGTTCGTATCGTAGTTGAATACAGCATCATGTGAAATGGGTCGATAACGCACACTCACCGTTCTCTCTCTCTCTCTTCATCTCTTTCTCTCGCTCTCACGCTTTTCCCCTTCCTATCTGTATCACTATATATAAATATATGCTTTTATATACGTGTTTATATATCTTTATATATGGTTATACATAATACCAACAATTTCCGCACATATTGTGGAACTTTACAGGTATGCCTTTCATCTCTTATTACTTTATGAATTTTATATTCAGTGACTTTCTGCTGGAGAAAAAAAATAAAGAACAAAAATACAGAGTACATTTGATATTTGCTTGAACACGTTTTGGTAGCAGTGAAAAAATCCAATTGCACTTTTACAGTTTGAATTAGTTTTTGTGTTTTTTTTCGAGTTGTACTTTTGATGTTTGAAGAAGTAGGTTTGTCAAAGTGGTAAACATTTATGAGGCACATGTTTGGTTTGATTTTTTGGTCTTATAGATACTTTATGCGAAATTTTGATTATGATTATTTAATTAGTCACCGTTGTAACGTCAGTTTGAAGTGGTTCAAGTGTAGAATTGGTTGATTAGGTTTGCAGATATCTGCAATTTAACTTTAATGTTTGTATGATTTGAGGGGATGCGTTTATTTAGGATAAAGGAAGTAAAGAGTATTGATTTCAGTAAAATATGTCTTGTGATTCAGAAATTAGTGTACACAGCTTGAAGTATATACTTTTATTTAATAGTTATGTGAATTTTATTTGGATGTTAATAATGTTGAAGGTGTTGAAGTTCCTTTTTGAAAAAGAAATACAAAGAATTAAGACTTCAATACGAATAGAATCCATACATCATAGAACAGTCGTATTTGTAATTGACTTGAGGACACATACAATTATATATTTATTAGATAAACTTTAAACGTGTTTAAACCAGTTTGATAACGATTTTTTAAAGAATATCAGTAGTTAAATTTTACTGCAGGCTGACATGAACTAAAGAGCATGTTTCCATAGGAGTTCTACTGTGAATTATGAATAATGGAATTATCTGTATGATTAAATATTGAATAGGTTCTATTTCCAATTTCGTAAGCTTTCTGTTCATCTTTCAACGAATGTCGTACGATGATTTGTTCGGCTGTTATAAGCGACCGAAATGTTTGAGACCCTTCTGGCTTTAACGGTCAATATCTCGGTCGAATAATAACGCACATCAATCTTCCTGTACTGAAATTAAAAAAGAAAAAATCCACCTATTGGACAATCCTTTGAAGAAATTATCGAAAATATTTTATGACCTCTTGTTCAATACTTGCAAATTTATACAAAAATTTTTGTTATTGACTAAATTAATTCCAGAGTTATTTAGCTCTGTGAAATATCAATCGAAGTATAATCTAAAAAAAAATTACTTGAAATAGAAAATTGCATGCTTCGATTTAATTCCATTGTGTATTTATTGCGCAATTATTATCAACATAGTTACATTATCATCACGTTGTTTTGTATTTACAAAAACAGACTTCACTACAAACATGGAAATTACAATCATTACAAAATAAAAAAAAGTGAAAACGTATTTTTAATATCGTCAATAATATGTATAATAGATAACTAAACTCATTCTAAATGAAGAAGTATTTCCATTTAACATTGCTAATTAACTACAATCCTAAACTACACTCTCAACTATCATCTTTAATTTCAAAATTATCACCCCAACTGAATATTCAATAATTCTAATATTCTTCAATAAAAATTCTTGGGAATCTTCACAAGAGTGTGCATCATAAATTGCCTATCACATTTTTCATTTATTTCTTTTGTGTTCGTCAGCAAAAATTTAAAAAGAAAAATAATATCCCAGTGAGCATTAGCATTGCCATCTCCCCCTTGAGTTATTTATTGATCGCAACTAGAACGAATTGCGTATACAATACGTTTTAATAAAAATGAAAAACAATTCCCTGTATCAACACACACTAATTCTGAATTGCATTCGAAATTGCACAACGATGTAAAACCGAGCAGAAAAATATTTTCCCTGAATTCACCAATGTGAAGAAAACAAAAATAAAGAGAAATTCTATTTTTATTCCTCTGTTTATTTTCTTTCTTTATTATCGTTTTCTTTTTTCTTTTTTTTTATGTGTATGACAATGAAAACACGTTGGTAGTGATTAACAGGTTGCCGGTGGTGCCGATGTAGTGGCTGGACGTTGGCGCTTGATTCCCCGCCAGCTTCAACGCGCCATCTCTCCTTCTTCTTAAACTACTGTGCTTATCGTCCACGCGTGTATTCACCACCGACACCACCGACGTTCGCATCGCGTTTGCTCGAATTTCCCACTTCTGCGCGGCGCATTTTCCTCCCCACTTATTGTCGAGTGTGACGCCACTGGTGGCGCTTCATCTTCCAGTCGGTGGCGACGAGCGCCAGCCGGTGAACGCGTGCGCGCGCGCGGTTCACCCTCTCCCGCGTTTCGCATCGTCTATACTAGTCTCATATCTATTGCCCACTGTCGCTTTTACATCCAATAGCACACTCCGACGTTCATTCGGTCGCGCGCGTTACAAAACGGTGCATGCCACACACGGCCTTGACGCATCGTGCGACGCTTTTGAGGCGGCGTCGATCGCGTGGCCACTACACAAAATAGACAACACAATCAATTATTTAAACGGCCAAATTTCATCGTGCGTGTTGTCGTTTGTTTATTTATTTTTGTTTTACATTTTTATTTTTTATTACGTTATTGTTGTGTTTGGTATTTTTGGTTATTTTTTGTTTATCTTTTTCCGAATTATTTTACACATTTTATTCTCGCAAGTGAATTTTTGTTCTCGCAATCGTCATCAGTGTGACAAACGCGTTTGAACAATAGTGTTTTTATTTCAATCAATTGAATTTTTATGCAATTTTGCATAAAATTTGGTTTTTTTGTTTTTGATTTTTTTTGGAGATAGAACACTTTTTTTTTTGGTCAATTTTCATTTTTCTCTTCTCACTATGACTCTGTGTGTGTATGTGTGATTGAAACAGATGTTCGAATTTGAAATTATTTGACGTTGTTTTTGTTGTTGAAACAATACGTGAAAAAATTGTTACTTTATAATCATTCATTTATTGACTATTATTTTGGTTATTTTTGTTTTTACATTTTTCGTTTTGGGTCTGGTAAAGTGAAAGGAAAAAAATTCATGGTTTTTTTGGAATTTGTGTGTTGTGATTATTATTTTTGTTTCTCGTTTTTATGTGAGTGAGTACTTGTGTCTCTGTGGCCAATTTGATCACCCGGTTGTTTGTATTTCCTTGAGGCATTTTAATTTGAGCCGTCGACATGGATGCGTTCGACTGTACATTGTCTATTCCACTGGAAACACAATAAAACGTGAAAAAAACCAAAAAAAAAAAACAATAAACAAACTGAACAAATGAATGAATAAATAAATAATAATACAAAAAAAAAAGAAAATTATATATATAAATATGAATCTAAACATATAATATAATAGAGATACAATTAATTTTGGGATTTTTGAACATTTTTATGTGCCGGTTGAAAAAAAATTTTTAAATCACCGAAATAATTGTTACAATAACAATAATAATTATAATAATAATAATAACAGTGTGTGAAATTCGGTGAATGGATATACGGCTGTCAAGTGCTGTTTGAAACTGAATATCACGTTTGAAATTGTCGTTTCATTATTTCAGAAAAGAAATAAAAAAAAAAAATAGGACGAAAGTATTTTTTAATTTTTTTTTTTTCGATCTTCAAGTTTCTCTATTGACAGTCTCTTTTGTAAATTTGAGACGAGTCAAAAGTGTTCACATAAACGTGGAAGTATTAAATCAGATACCAACAGGTATCGTTGATGATTAAATAAATGATAAAATTATCAGCGAATTATAGGATACAAATAATTATTGAAAATAATTACGGTGGATTATTAAATGAAAGTGAATGAGAACGCAGTTGCGACAACACTGGTGATATCCTGAAATTTGGAAAAGGAAAAGGTGGAAAAAAAAAAAAAAAGGGAATCGCACGTGTGAATTTAACATATCATCGAGCGTAATACTTGATAAAATATTTCAAAAAAAGGATAAATAAATAAATAAATAGATGAATAAATAAATTAAGGAAAAAAAAAAAAAAAAAGTCAATTGAATATTTTTTTTTTTTCTTCGAGTCAAATTGGAAGATCGGAAAAATTAGTGCGCCACGGGAAAATGAGGAGATCCTCTTCTTTCTTCATCTCAAGGTAAGAGAATTGTTGCATAAGATAAAAACGACAAAACCAAAAAATAGCAGTGGAAAGTATCAATAAAAAAAAAAAAAAATAACAAATAAAATTCGAATTTTCCCATTTTTTTTTTTTTTTCGCGGCTCATTTTTTGACGTCAATATATCCACGTCAATTTCATTCTTTCTTCACCGTGTACTATTATTATGTTGACGAGACAAAATACTGTTTTGTGTTCGTTAAACATGAACGAAAAAATAACAAAAAGAAACATCATGAGGAAAAAAAAAATGATAATGAAATTATAATAACAATAATAATGAATGAATAAAATGGAAAATAAATAGAGGATAAAAAAAATACAGATAATAATACAAATAAGCAAATAAAAAGTGTATCTTATAACGACCCTAACGAGTTTATCTCGTTAGTGAAACAACTCAAACGAATATGAAAGGCATTCTCAATTTTCGTCCCGACATTTATTTACCATTTTTATTTTACCTTTTGTTTCTTTTTCCTTTTGCTCATGTCTAGTAACATTATTATCATCATTCCAATTGTTATTATTATTATTAGTATTATTACGAAGGTATATCCTGCTCATTTTTTATTTTGTCTATTCGTCAGGTTTATAAAAGTGGCAAGTGAGATGAAAAAAAAAAATTCGACTCTAATTATTTCGCGATTTTCTTTTTTTTTTTTTTTTTTTTTTCGTGTTTCATTAATTTTTGTTTTCACCATGTAAATTCATTTTTTCCCTCACTTATTTTGAAATTCAATACCGGCTCAACGGAGGCCAACGCGCCAATTTATATTGCGAAGGGAGAGATCCCTTGTGCACATTCAACATATATCAAACGTAATTGCTCTACATATATGTACACATTTATATTTGTTTATATTCGATAATATAACGCTTGAACGTCACAAATTGGCATTACGCTACGCTTTATCCTTTTGCAATGCGATAATAATCTCTTCATAATTCAACGATGGCGTTCATTAAATGTATTTTGTTTGTTGCATTTGATAAATGATTGAATCTATGTGAAAAAAAAAAAGAAAAGTAAAAATAGAGTATTGATTGATAATATTGATGATGACAATTGAATAAACGATGAAACAAATTATTTCGTTTCCATTTGGGTTTGTGAAGGGTTGGATAGTTTTTTACAATTTGACTACGGTTATTTTTAGTAAAAGATTATCAGACAGGTTATGTGTCACGTCGAGTGTTTGTGTGATACAGATACGATTGTGTATATGCCCCTGCTTATGAAGGGATGTGAATTCTTTTAGTCTCAGGGGAGGATTATTTCGATTTCTCTTTCAACCCTTTGTGGATCAGTGTTACAAATGTTGGCAGACCACATTTTTAGCAAAACCACTTTTTTTTACTACTGGCGATAATGAGATCTTAAAAAATAATGTATTGATTGAATTCATACAGAACTCATTAGATTTGTATACATTACCACCATCGTCCATACTAAAGTCATACAACTAATGCAAAAATTCCTAGTTGTAAATTCACCATATTAAAATCCAACAAAATTATTGTCAAATTAAACGAATTTTTTGTCCTGATAAATCTCGCTGTCGTCTCATCAATTAACTCAATTAAATAATTTTTCCAAATCTATTTTGTCCCCACAATATTTACAATAAATAACAAATACATACAAAAAAAAACAATCCAAACAAATTATAAATTTTTTTATCTCTCAAAAAATAAAATAACAAATATTTTTCAAGTATTTATTTTTTTTTCATAAAAAATTACTCTTGAATGATTATAATTCTCATCTTATTTCTCTCCATATATCAAAACATTATTACTTATTTATTTCATTATTATTCACGTATTTATTTATCCATTCATTTTATGTTCATAATTTATTTTTCTCTCGTTTATTAATGACGTTGAGTTCGTTTGAACATGTTCTTTTGGATGGTACGTATACATGGAAGAGGAAAGAAATTATTAATATTTGCTCAGCAGAATCGTGCATATATATTTCCATATATATACATATGTTTATGAATGTATTGTAGATATATATATATATATATATATGTACATATAGATGAGTAGATAGAAGCTGTTTCACGTACACACCGCGGGGTGTGCACTTCGTTAGAGAACTTATTTATTCGGGCGAAGCTTGCGTCGGTCGTTGCATATTCTGTGCGAGTATATACACGCGGACAGACGTGATTGAGAAAGAGATGAAAAGGAAAAAAAAAAAGAAGAAAAATAATAAAAAAAAAAAAATGTTATAAAGAGAGATAGAGGTACCGAGTGAGTGAGCAAGCGATACACGGAGAGTAAAGGAGAGTGAAGGAGAGACATTGAGCGCAAGCGGAAACGATCGTCTCGGAGGAAACGAGAAAAAGAAGTTGGAAAAAAAAAAAAGGTAGTAAAAAAAAAAAATAAAAACCGAGGAGGAAAATTGACAGAAACAGAAAACGACTTGACGTCAAACGACACAGATGTCTTTTCAATGAAACATTTCAATATTAACGAGGGAACATTTCTGCCAATTTGTGGAAATATAAATTAATCGAAAATAAATAATGAGGAAAAAAAAAAAATGAAAAATTATAATGATGATGATGATGTTGATGATGAAGTATTGCAAAAAGCGAATGAACGATTTTTTTTTCTCTCTGCTCTTGTTGATATTTCAGAGAATTGATTGCAGTGTGTGATTGATTGCTTTATTCGTTTGGAAAATGAATTGTTGTAACTTGATGATATTTCGTATCATGTGAGAACTTGAATGGTTGTATTGTAAAATAAATTCGTGTGAATTTTAAAGAACGAAAAATATTCAATGGAAGTGAAACAGTTGAAGAAAAAATTCTTCATATCTATTTTACAATTCAATTCTTTATTTTACAGCTGTCAATTGACATAAATAATAAAATTACGGCTTCAAATATTCAAACACAATTGTTAAATCACAATTTTAAAAACTTTCTCTCATATCTTCAATCATCCACCGATAATAAATGAAATTCAAACATTTAAAATCATAAAAATAATTATTAATAATAATTAAAATGAAATAATCCACCAATAATATCCCAACTTTCTTCTTGATTTATTTACAGAGATATAAAAAATTAATTTATCAATAACATTATCAATTAATACCAATAAATAAACCAAAAAAAAAAAAAAATGCCCTACACATTTCACCGATATAACAATTTAATTTAATTATTTTCACAGTATAGTTTTATTTAATTTTTAATATCCCTCCTCTTCTTATCATGTTTTAATCGCATATATACATGTATAACAGCAATATTCATATCTCTAAGCGTTACCAGGGTAATACAATGGAAAAGCTGGCACACAGATCTATCGATAGATCAAAGAGAGATATATATGTACATAGGATGGTTAGATATAGAAATGAGCCGGAGGCGATTCGTGCTTATAATTTACATCACGGTCCGTCGGGACCTTTGAACCATTCCACATTCTATATGTATGCGTGTTTGTCTGTAGATGTGAATATGTGTGGCTACGTGGTTCAACACAAAAGATGAAGATGTATTTGTGTTCGTGTTTGAAATGGCCTTGGCTCTTTATCACAATATTCATCCTTTATTTAATATCCTTCAGAATACATCAAATAATATATTGAAAAAAAAAAATAAATAATATAAAATAGAAATGATAAAGTGATGAATAAGATTAATAATATATAAATCAAAATTTATCATTTTAATATCTATTAAAATGTAACCAGTATTTTTTTTTTAATTATTTCATTATTCGAATGACAATTGTGTAAAACAGATATTTTTTAGTTTATTTTATTAATTTTATTTGACATTGGAACATTAACTTTATTATAGTCATATATGGTATTTTTTATTTAACCTCTGATTCCAATTAACTAATATCTATGACAGGAAATTCAAATTGAATGTTGATTAGAGGAATTATTTTCATGAAAGAATATTGGAAAATACTTAAATATTCCTTTGTCTAAAAACCCTCATACATAAATTTTTATTTAACTGATCTCTACAATATTTGCAATTGGAATTTGACGTTCAATAAAATTACCATAAATACCAACTATCTAAATCATTTCTTGTTCTCAAGTAGAATAAACTAAACACATTGGATCATTTTTAAAAAATAATAAACTTAACAGTTGATATAATACGATGAAAATAATTATCACATATACAACATGAAAAAACTTGTGAACCAACACAATTGGAAAAAGAATTAATAAATGAAGAATCAATATCAACGAATAAAATATCAATAATTAAGTTTTTTGTTCCAATGACAATTTGTACTCAGTTTCCGCGACAATATTACATATCTTTATTTTTATTGACGCTTGATAATGCAATGGAAATGTACTGACTGTCATTGCCATACTATCAAAAAATGATCGAGTTGCTGCAGGAAAATTGATGAATTTTTTTTGTTTATTTTTAATTCTATTTGAAATTATTTTTGTTGAACGTAATGGTGAATTATTTTCCTTTGTTGCAACTGTCAACATTGTCAATTGTCTCGGTCTCAATGTTCTCTCTGACTTGTCAACAATTAATTGAGTCCTGATGATAAAGGTGAAAATATAAACAAAAATTAAATGAGTATATTTATTTTTTAACTTACAATAAAAAATAGTAATTATGTTTTTGTGCTGTTTATATTTACTGTTGAATGTTCTCCTTATGTTGGTATACATTATTGGTAAGTTTACCACTATAACCAATGTCCTTTTGGTTTGTTTGATCGTTAGTGTCATCATTTGTTGACTCTTGATGTTCATTGTCGTGAAAGATAATAGTCTCAGTTTTGTTTGAGTCAAATGATGACGACAACGATACCAATTTGGTTTCGTTGATGGTTGACAATTGCAAACCTGACCTCAGTACACGCTTGGGTGATTCACGATGTTCACTAGTGGTGGTGGTGGTGGTGGCGCTGCTCGGACTGTTTCCATTTGCATTAACTCTATAGCAAAATTATTCAAAAGTAAACTAATGAATCTACCGCACATACAAGTTATACGTTTATTTATTTATAAATGGAATAATAGTACTGTGGTACAAAATGAAAATATTCTCTGCATGCTAATGCATAAAATTATATTTATTCGAACAAAACAAAACTAAAACAAATAATAATAAATTAGATTGAATTGGAAATTTCATTGAGATAATTTTCCATGTCACGAACAGAACAACACAGGCTTTCGTATAAATTTATGAAATTCTACTGATGTACAAATATACTTTTAAAATTTGTTAACAAACAAAAAAAAAAAAACCCAGTGAAGGAAAACTAAATTAATCAATTAAAATTGATGGGAAAATTACTGCAATTTAATTACAATTTATTTCTGAATAAAATAATAGTACTGTTGTATATAAAAATGAGAACACTCTAATAATTTAAATTGGAATATAAATTTAATTGTCACAATTTTGTTATCAAATAGAATGGTAATATTGAAGTGCGAGATGAAGCAAAATTCTCCTGACAGTGCCACATGCATTTAAATTAGTTGAAAAAAAAAAAGACAAAAAAAAAACCAATGCAGTGAAGAAATATCAATAAATTGAAGTGAAATAAAAAATTCAGTGATAATTTATTCTACCACTGAATAAAAAAATCATACCGCAGTATGAAACAAAAATAATTCCATATCAAACACAAATATCATGAATTTAATTAATAAAATAATTCAATTAATACAATTTTTCTCACCGAATATTCTGCAAAAAATCAAGATTTCCCTCAACCAAATTTAATCGTGCTGATTTACGTATTTCCTGATCCTTACAACCATTATCATAATTCATCTTCATTTTTCTCCACACACGTTTGACAATATCAACTGAAAAATAATTTAACCAAACATACAAATAAATAAATAAATAAATAAATAGAAAAAAAAAAATAAAACATTAATACAAAAATGAAGTTTTCATAATATTAAATGAAAATAAAATTCAATTTGCAAAATATATCCATCTCAATCATCTTCGCTATAATGATATAGAAAAAGCTCAACACATAATCTTTGCACAGATGCCAAAACGAATATATATATATATATCTACCTTTACATGTACATATATATATAAACATGTGGGAGTGGATATAGAGCGATGGAATAGAGGAAGTTGACAAGCTTAAAGCCTCTTGGGTGAGTGGAAATGCTATACAAGAGAGAGATGCATGTTGGACAAGAGAGAACGACGGCCAGAAAAAGCTTTACAAGCTCACTTTCTTTCTCACTTTATCTATTCCATTGATTCTCTCTTTCTCATTTGCTTATACCTCTTTCCATTACATTCGCAGGTGAAACCAAATTCAATGACTACCAATACACGCATCGGAGTGCTCTCTGCGATGAAAATACTTTTCTCTGCAGATATCATCCCCTTTCAACATCTCTTCTATTCATATATATATATATATATATATATATATAGATAAAGGGGAGGAGAAAGGGTGGAGAGAAATGTAAAGCTCAATGTTTTTAATCGGCATGATGAATTTTTTTTTCACAACATCAAAAAATTTGAACAAAAAAAATAATAAAAACAAATAATATTTTTTTTTTGTTATTGATGGTGGTTTTGAAATTTTTTTTTTTTTTTCATAAAATAGTTGATGGAATGCATTCATTGAAAGGGTGGTTTATTTATTATATCTTTATTTTGAATGTTTTTTTTTTTTCCAATTCATATAGGATTGAGTTCTTGTAATATATATGAAAACCAAAAAAGTAAAATTTCAATGGATAAATTGCGATACAGAAGTCTTCGAAGCATCTGCAAATTTTTGCAATTAAATTTGTCAAAGCTCGGACAACGTAATTTCTTCCTTTTTTTTTTCATTATAACATATGTGTATTGAGTGTTGGATTATGAGAAATGAATTTTTTTATATCGAGGAAATTAATGGAGAATATTGACCGGAAATTTTTCGGTACGTTATTGTTTCGGTAAAAATATATAATTGCTTTCAAAGGTTTTGGACGATAGTTTTATATATATATATGGATTTATAGGTGTATGGATTTATTGGAATTTACCTGGAGCATTGAGTTCCATTGAAACTTCATTCCATACAATTTTTTTTCGATTATTATCCTTTGAATACTCGTTTAACGGATCATAAAGCTCTGGTCTCATTTTTATTAGCTCCACTAAACGTACCTCATCAATTATTATTTTTGTCATCAATTTCGGCATGATTTTCACCACCAATATATATATATATATATATATATCAATAAATAAACAAACGCCTAAACAAATGAGTCCATATATATATTTTTCTTTCCACTAAAATTAATTGGTTAGTTAAAATATCAAAAGTAAATTCAATTTTTTCTCACTATTTTTCTTATTACAATATTCTTCAATATTAAATTACCTTTTTAATAATTTTGTTTATTCGTAAACGTATTTATTTATATTCAATGTCTATCTGTGTACATTGAACTTTGTGTAAAATTAATGATGACGTCAAGACAGTTGAGTGTCGGAAACAAAACTCAACACACACTTGCGTTAAGCTTCACCTTCCTCCTTTTTTCATTTTATTTTTTTCTTATGTTCTTTTTTCTTACGTGTTTCAATCCGCATCATATATATATATATATATAAATATATAGTGACAGAGATTTCCGGTTGGCGCGGCCGCTTTGAAATCCAAGAGTGAACTCAGAGAAAAGAGAGCGGAACGATTTTTCCTTTAAAAAAACCAAAAAAAAAAAATTGAAAGAAAAAGAATTCACTTCTTCTTCTTCTTCTCTTACTTCTCTTACTTCCTATTTTTATATAAAAATTCAAGGAGTATGGAGGTCGATCTTCCAGTCGATATGCCAACCGATGTGAAATGAGAGGGCAAGAGAGAACAAAAAGAAAGAAAAAAAAGGTAGGGGCTGAAGGAATATATATATAGAGAGTATAGGGAGGAAAAAGAGTAAAGAGGGGCAAAGAGTGAGTTGAAAGTGGAAGGGTACAAAAGTGTGATAGAGAATAGGGATGCGGACATTTATATTTATTTTTTCTTTTTCTTTTACACCCTTGACCCAGCGGACCAAGAGATTTAGGTCTCGTTAGCTGAAATGGACGTTCTCGTTCTTTCTTTTTATCTTTTATATATATATTTTTTTTTTTCTTTTCATTAGTATTTTTTTTATTTATTTCTTTTTTTTTTTTCTTTCATTCCCTTCAAACGTAGCTCCATATCCATTTCTTAATTTCTTTCGGTCATGCTTTTGCGCCCGTCATCCCCTCGTCCATTTCGTTACCCTTCTTGCTTACACCCTTAATCCACGTCTGCCAAGCCCTTTTCATTCATCCATATAGAGCAATTATATAGCGTAGAAATATTTTATTATATCTGTTGCGAGAGCGGACTTTGAGAATCCAGACTAGCAGACAAATTATTATTATTGTTTGTTTGTTTTCAATTTTTTTTTTGTTGAGTCTGTGTTATTTTTTATTTTTTGAAATAATGAACAGACTTTCCTTCATACAAATCATACTTCTTTATTTCAATTTCTACAATTTTTATATTCACGTGCTGTAAAAATTCTTCTTTAAGTTCAAAGCCGATAGATGTTTATAAAATTTCTAAATCTCTCTTATCTATTTTATTTTAGTTAGAAAATCAAAAGCACCAAATTGCTCCAACTTCGGAATAATAAAACCATCATACTAAATTCATTATTTCCAACTGTATCAATAATTTCGTATTGCTCATACATATAATAAATATGTTGTCAAGTTTGAAAAAACAAAGAAACTGGCTCTGTCTTTGGTGAAAAAAAGAAGAAAAAAAATAAATTCATAAAGCTCCCACAATTTCAATCATTTCAAACCAAATATCTCCCCCGATACGACATAAACCCTCATTTCCACAATTGGATTTATTAATTCCAAACACATCTTATCAAATACAAATAAACTCCTATAAATAAATCTCTCCCCTATACACACACTTCCCATACAATGACTCGCTAAAACTTAATTATCCCCTAAGCAAAATAAAAATACCATAACGTAAAAAAAAAAAAATAATTACCAATAACAAAATAATCCCATAATCTTACAAGCAAATAAATTTTCTACAAACTCATCTAACACACATTTCACATTTCTCAATAAGCTATATCAACCTTTATGCACACCCATCCACCCCTCCACCCCAAACCCTTACACATACAAACACACAATATACATCTTTGCGTCGTTCGCACGTGCCAAATTGCACCAAAGGACTCGTCAGTGGTGCAACAACGCTTCAAGGCAACGTGTTCAATACATTCAAGAGCATATTACATATACATTGAATATAGCGAGGAGTGTAGTGGAAGCTATATCAGAGAAGTGTTTCATGACTAAAGATGGGTGAGTGAGGAAGTGGGAGAGATGATAAGGGGGTTAAGGGGGTGTTGAGTAGAGTCTATAGTGGCAGTCGGGGTCTAGAAGGTGAAGAGGAGAATGGCATAACTCGTTGACGAGATTATAATCAGGCAGCGGGGGATTAAACCTAGAGTCAAAGCGAGAGAGTTTCTGCCTACGTTATATGTATATATATATAAAGATAATATTATATATATATATATGAGTGGTATCTATGTAGTCAAGTAGATGACGATGAGAGGCAAAATGAGTTGAAGAACAAGAGTGAGAGTGAGATAAGTGCATTTTGAGTGTAAGGGTGGTGAGTAGGATAGAGAGAGAGAGAGAGAGAGAGAGAAAGAGAGAGGGTTGAAAATGTGTATATATATGTGTGTATACACAACGGTGTATTTGGTTGGTGTGTTTTTAATTGTATCATGCTATCAAGCCTTTGAGCCTATATGAAACTTGAAAATATCGTTTTATTATAACTCTCGTTAATGAACGGTGGCTGACTAGTGACGGGTATTTTCTACTTTATAATATTATATGACATGATGATGGTATTTGTTTTTTGGTTGTTATATTTTTTTTATTTGTTTACTGTTTTGATTGATTAGAGTTTTTGGATTTTAATTTATTTTTTGTATTTATTGTGTGGTGGTTGGTTTTATGTTTTTTAATTTGCGTGAATGGTTTGTGAATATTTTACTGTCAGATATTATTTTTTCGCAATGAAATTTGAATTTTATTTGTTGGATATAGAAAAAATTCCAGAATTATTTATTCATATTTATTTATCAGTGATTGAAATATGTCTCATTGAATATTTAAACGATTATTATAGATAAATTTATGATTAATTATTCATTTCAATCAACACATTGTTTATATTAAATCCATCTCAACAATTCTCGTTCGTTATCGATTCGAATACGTGTGTGAGAAAATTAGGTAAATAATTAAGATAGATACCTATTTGAATTTTATATATTTATATTATTTAAATTTTAGAAGGGAGTTATATTTATTGAAATACAACATTCATCAGAATTAACACAAGATAAATTGCTGCTCGAGGTATAATTGATGTAGTGAAGTATCTCTCAAAAGTTAGTCCTTATGTATGAGAGAAGATATAAGCACACTTGAATGTTATCCTTGCCCTTAGGGTGGATATTTTCGGTAGGGTATATTGTCGCAAGCACACTCATACATATAAACAATATATCTAAATAATAGACATATACTAATATACCAACCACACAATGGCACACATAGAGTACTGTCATTGGTGAACACTAATGGAAAAGATCATGGTTTAAATTATAACGTCTGGGAAATTGTATGGCAAATAATTCCAGCCTTCACAATGTCTGTTAAGGTAATTCTGTTATGGTAATGTTTCCTTGAGAACATTTTTAATCTTTCATTGTCCATTGATCCTTATAGCTCAATGTCGAGGACGTTATAACATCGTTTCCCTGATGGTTCAAATTGTTTCCTACGGCTATCAACGCTGTTTAGCTCATTGTTCTTAAATATTTGAATTCTAATATCACCAACGAACTTTCAAATGTTCGAATCACAATGTTTCAATTCCATTTCTAAAACTCTATAATTAAACCAAATGTGAAAATAGTGCTTTTTATCATTAATTAAATGATTATATCTATACTTAGTTATACAAACGCCCACTTTTTGCACAATGGTTTTTTTGAGATCTCTAATCACAAATCTGCACTAAAATTACTAAAAATTGAACTATAAGACTTGGTTTTATATAAATCCTATGATTATACTTCATTCGAGTTGATAATAATAATTGCTTCATTGCAAATTTCGAAATTTTTGGTTCAAATTTGGAATTAGTAAAAACTACAATTCCACTCCGCAAAAAAATCCACCTGTGTTGAAATTAATCACAAAATTCAACCGATGTTTATCTCGACGTAATAAAAATGCAGCACAAAATACACACATTTTTTAATTATTGATGAATTTGAGTATTTAATATGTATATAAATGTGTGTATAAACTTCTATATATATGTGTGTTCGTGTATGTGTCTATGGTTGGATGGAGCAGCGTGTGTTTGGCTGCCTTGGTAATTACAGAGGCGTGTTCCGCTTGCACGGTTACCACTATCTAATGTGTATTCTCCATTCCTTTCCTCCTACGACTACGATTATTCCCTCTCACCCTCTCGCTTCCTTCCTCACTCGCTCATTCTATCGTGCTCTCGCTCTTGGTTTTGGTCTTCCTCTCATGGATTGCACCTGCACCTGGCGCGTATCGGATTCCCTCTAGCGCACGGTGGCAGTTTATCTTGTGCACTTGGTATAGAGGAGATAACCGCCAGGCGCGCCCTCTCGTCTGTCTCGACCACGCTTTTCCCCTCGTTCATTCACTGTCTCACTCCCTTTTTTATTTTTTCCTATCTCTACTTCTCTTTCTCACTCTTTGTCTGCTTTTCATTATTTATTTTCAACCTCTCTCTATTATTTATCTACAACAAAAGACTTGAAAATTGTATTTGAACGGAAGATTTTTTGTATATAAGTCACAATGAAGAAGAATAATTATTGTATGGGTTGAATTTGGGTGAGCTTGTGAGAGTATTTTTGGGGGATGAAAATGATGGGATTGAGTATTGAAGATGGTTTTATTGTTTTTGTTGATGATAGTTTTTGGAGTGAGAGCTGATGATGTTTATTTCGGGTTGAAGCAAACCAGTTTGGTTTTTTTCTGTCTACAAGCTTTCAATTTTATTCTTCTATGATTTTTGTAGGGGTAGTTTTGTGAAAGAGCTGTCGCGGGAAGTTGGAAAATATGAAAGTTATGGAGTTTCTACTGGAGCGTGTGAAAATAGAAAAATTGTTTACTAGAAAGTTTGGACGTATTTTTCACAGAACGACTTTTTCAGCACTGGCGACCATGATATCTTGAAATGTTATATACTGTTCAAATTCACAGAGGGTTCAATCGATTTGTAGAAGAACTGTCTATAGTACGTACTAAAATTAGGATTGTTCATCAGATATTTTCATTTTTCATTCAATAAAATGAACATCATTGAATTTATTGATTAACTTGACACTTTAATGTTCGTCAGAGTGGCATTTTTTTTTTCTTCATTCTTACCAACACTATTCCAGCACAGATTATAGAAATCACGTTTCTAATCATAAATATTCGCCTATTCTCCATTAAATAAAGGTTCTATGTTGCGACCATGTACTTCATATCATCAAACACATAAACAACAAATTCTAAAATAATAATTCCAGAAAAAAAACTTTTCTATTGTTTCCGATACACTTTTATCGACTTCAGCATATAATAATAATAATCATCATCATAATAATAATAGAGGTAATAATAATAATCATCAACAACATCAAATGCATCTGATTTCATCACTTAATAACAGTTTCTACTTTCCTATCAATTGTATTCCATTACATTGCTCAAACTTTGACAATAAATCCCAACATATCTTTTCTTCTAACCAAATTCCAACATTTAAATGAATAAAAAAATTTTTCAATTGAAATGAAAACCTATATCCTAATATCAGAATAATTATAAATAATAAAATTGTCAAATCGTCGGATAGCTTATTGAACAAAGTATCCAAAAAGATTAGCAATTGATGTTGTCATTGGATTCAAATCCAACCTGTAGTTGATATGTTTCATGATACTCATCTTGCTCCATACTATTCTTCATCATTCATCAATAATTTTCCATTTATTATCTGTATATAAATATTGTTGTCCATCGTTAAAAAAAAAAAAAAATAAAAAAACTTCTTCAAATCCCACATTAAATATTCTTGAAAAATGTATTTTTTCACCATTCTGCCATATATTCCAATCCAGTCATTCATATACATTACAATTCCACTTCAAGACCATCAACAATGCCTAAACTCTCTCTCAATCTTACTCACTATTATCGCACTGCAGTCGTCGATATATTTTCTCACAAACTCTGTTATCACACATACACAATCCACCAACACAAAAAACCTCACGAGAAAGAATAAAAAAAGAGAAAATCACTATCGTCATCTATTGTATTCCCATCACATTTATTTCCTCCTTGAATTCTTCTCTTTCTCCATCTACTTTCTCCCCCCCCCCCCCTTTTTTTTTTCTTTCCTTCCACATTTCTTCGTTTTTCTTAATCTTCCCGATTTTTATTCCGATATATAAGCAGTCCGATAATTCACTTCAATGCTCTCTCGTATGTTATCGAAGATTTTTACAAACGATTGCACTCAGCCATGGATATATACATATATATTATATATATTATATATATATATATATATATATATATTTATATGTATAATATATTTCTCAGTTGTCAACTGGAGACAAAGCAAAATGCGCCACTGAATTCCGCTCGTTTCTCTCTCATGTCCCAATCCCAACGTTTGTTTTCCTATCCCTTGTTACCTCTATACCTATTTCCGTTTCTGTGTCTCTCATTCTTGTTCTCACTCGCACTTATTCTATCATTCTCACTAGCTCTTGGTCTTCTCTACTCCTTCGCGAGGTTCCCATTAATTAACCTCGCGACGTTAATTGCGCCAGGCGCGCGTTTGCATTCTGCGTATGAAACTGGCACGACGATGGTGTGCGCTTGCACATGCTGTTTCCTCTTTACCTTCCAATTCCTCTCGTCTACTCTGGTGTTTGTCTCTCTGGGGCTGAACTATGCCAACGATGCACAAGCACTGTTTGTATATATATATATGTACAATAGAGTTTGTGTGTGTGTGTGTATATATATTTTGCTGTCTCTCTGGTGCTCTGAATTAATTCACTTACAATTGTCATGTGGTAGAGAAAAAGTTATATTTCAAATTGTGAGAATGAAAAGGAATGGACATTTTTGAAATTAATTTAATGATGAATTGTTTTTGGAGAAGTGAAATGTTAGGGGAATAATAATAGTATTATTTTTAGAATTAATAGTTATGGTATTGATATATTTAGATATTTTAATTAATTGTGAAATTGGGAATGAAAATTGTGAAATTGGTGTTGGATTTTTTTTTCTTTCTAATTGTTTTATGCAGGAAAAATATTTTTAGTATTTTAAACCACTTCGTCAGCCCATGTTATCATGATAATAATAATAATAATAATAATAATAATAATAATAATAATAATAATAATAATAATGTGAATGGTGGAAAAGAACAAAAAAAAAAATAACAGAGATGAAGTTACCCATTACAACATATTTTTAGATTGAATTAATTAGTATAATTGGACTGATACATATTTTTCGTGATATAATTAAATTATATATATTTTACGAGTGTATGTTGAACATATATTTTTAGCATATTAATTTAAATTTTTTAGCCACATATATATTCACATGTATATAAAAATATTATAGGATATGTTGTTGAACATATATTTTTTGTTGTATACACAATGGAGTGTATATTGTGGTTTTATTATTTTTGTTTTCAACACATTTGTTGTCATAGTGAAAACAAAGAGGTGAAATTATAGTAAATAATATCTGTATGTACAATTGAAAAATACTAATTTGATAAGTGGTTTGAGAGACTAAAATAGACATACAATAATAATATATGGTACACTAGTATTTATTGTTTATTAAAAAAATATGAAATAGTAAAAATTATATATAAAAAATTAATTATTTAAATTCATCATTCAAATGCAACTTCATTGTCATTAACATCATCATTTGATCTTCTCAATGTAAAAGAAGAATTAATTATTCAATACTCTATTGAAAAAAAAAATATCACGTGAATATTCCCCCATTTCCCCAAAATTTCTCCAAATTAAAACTACTCACAATATAATAAATCAAACACATCGATACATTATATATACACAGTGTTGATGTTAATAAAATTAATTAATAAATACTTTACACACATACTTTCAATTATATACATATCATATTAAACATCAACAAATATTTGATATCATCATATTAAATTCAATGTAAAATAAATTCATTATCAAAAGTGTAATTAAAAAAATTAATCGAAGAAAAAAATAAATAAACAAAAGAACAGAAATAAATTCATTTTGGTTTAATTTTATGATATAATTTGATGGATAATTGAGTACATATAAATGAGTTTTACCAATACATTTCCACAGGGAATACACTCGGTAATACGAATTCACTAATTATATATACATTTAACATATACACACGTATGTTATGTATTTATTATTCACATTTTATTTTATAACTCTTTTTTTTTTCCATGTTAAATTATATAATGCATCCAATGCATTCAGTGGACGAATGATCGGTTTAATAAATGAACAGCGTCGTGTTATTCATGAGGGATGAGTTCACATGTATATATATATATATATATACCTATGTGTCGATGCAATATATATGAACGAGTGGGTGGTTGTGGGAGAACTCGATGATATGCTCGAATTCGAACGCGTTTTAACCCGATCGATCGCACGTATCGTGTGCGCGTTTGGAATTACGTTAATTGGACATTGTCGATTGGCGCTTGCGAGACAGTTTTCTATATTGCTACGTTGAGCATGACACAAGTGGAAACGCACATTGGTTCGTTTATACATATCACCTCCCATTGCTCTTTTATTTATTTTTTTTATTTGGCTTTTCTTTTTTTCTTTTTGATCTACCTGATTCTCTCATCATTTTGTTGTGCATTTAACGTTCGTTTATACTGATATTGTACACATACTTTTATATTCATTGTATCATATTTATATTGTTGTTGATTGTGTAGATTACATGACATTGTAATAATAGTGATTGTGATTGTAAATGTTTATTGAGGGTGTAAAAAATTTTATTAATATTGGTATGAAAAAATTGAGTCAATTGAATCAAATAGGACAGGTCTTTTTTTTTTTTTTTTTTATTTCAACGATCACTGTTCGGGCAATTTTGCTGATAATGGGATACTTGATATTTTATCTTATTGGTGAGCGTTTGGCGGTTGTCAGGAAAAAAAAAAAACATAAAAAAATATGGATTTTTGAGAGAGTTATTATGTATTGAAAATAGCTGGGTCGTGAAAAAATCCAATTGGACTTGAAATATGTTTTTTCATCTTGTGCTCATTCTTAAAGTTAATATAATCATATATGACTTTGCTATGGGACTTTAAATGTCAATTAACAACATTTTAGTGGGAACAGTCAAATGAAATGTTTAGGGAAAAAAATTATAGTGATTCGAATATGATTACACTGCAAATTTTTTTAATTTAAAACATTGAAACGTTTTATTCTCCATCTTTACCATTGCAAACATTGTTCTCACTATTGAAACACTCGATAAAACATTTTAAAAGTCACTACAATATTAAAGATAAAGAATAAAACATTTAGAAGTTTAAAATTATCACACTTCATTTTGCAGTACACATTTGTATAACAGACAGAAATAAATTTATCTACATTAATTTATCTATATAATATATAAAAAATTAATTAATTATCCTCCGTTCGATTTATTGAATAAATTTTAACGCAAAATTAATTTATACACAATATTACATCAGAGAAAAATATATTAATAAAATCTTCACGTACATATTTCCACATCATGTCCAAACTATAATGAAGAAATTCACTTGAGCAGCACTCTGCAAATGAATCATTCAATAATACACCATTGGATTAGGTTCACTTTTAGTTTCTCATTTCTTATGCACCCCAACAACATCCATTAAAGAAAAAAAATAAAAATATATCCTGTTAACTATAGTGTGTTTGAACTTCCGTGAAGCCACTCAGGTTCAGAATTCAATTTTTATTATTTTTCTAATTATCAACATACAGATAAACGTATCGTATGAACGTTACCCACTCTCTTGAACTTCTTTTCAAACAATTTCCTGTTTATTTATTCATAATTAAATGACTTGAAAAAAAATAATAATAGAATAGACACACACACATATAAAAAATAAAAAATAAAAGAAAAACATATTATATGTTCTTTTTGATGTTAAAAGTGGAATTTTTAGTGCTCACGACCTTTTGATTCTCGAAACGTGATATAATAATTCAATATAAAGCGAGAAACGATCTAGAAGAAACTGGGAAATGGCAAAACTCGTTTCACGCCGACACCCAAGAGTACCGTCCAACGAACTAATTAGAAAAATCCTTCCACTTCTCGCTCGTCGTTAACTTCCCTCCCTGTCACTTTGCCCTCGTCTAACGCCATCCTCATAGTCGTACTTTTTGCGTTTCTTCCTTTTCTTTTTCTTCTACTTTTATATATTTTTTTTTCTTTTTTCATCATCTTCTTTTCTTTTTTTCACGCCCTGTGACCTCCACTCTACGACCGCACGGACTCGATCGTTATATCCCTATTCCGAAGGGACCAACCAACGGCAAAAATTCTTAATTGAAATCGTCCACAACGTGCGCGCGAAGAGTTCGGTATATATACAGAATGACAAGGACGATGAGGACGGTGCATAAAGCGCACAAGAGGTAAAAACTTTCATAATTCCCTGGTCGATGATTAAAATTAAAAGTCGGCTCATGTCAACGCCACGTAATCGATGTCACGTCAAAGGCAGCATTGAAAAAAGAAAATTGAGAGACTGAGAATGATTTCGAAAAAAAAAAGAAGAAGGAAAAAATAGAAAGTCGAAATAAAAAATATATAGGAAATTGATTATTGGAACTTTGATAACTTATAACTTTCAGTATACTGATAATTCTTTTGACGTTTGTCATAATTATTTTTAATTTCCGTGATAATATATTTGCACTGTAGATTAAAATAGTTTATCTTTTGATGGAGAATATGAAATTGCATTTAACACTGATTAATTTTACCATTTACCAAAGGACATTATGTTTGTCAATGAATAATTGTGAATATATTTATACCGCTGACGAAATATTATCTCGAGTTGTGTTGAGTACAAGTAAAAAAATACATGAACAATTAATGAATATAAAAAGTTTGTTGATGATCAAATAAATTTATAAAACTACTATACATTGTTCAATTTGATAAAAAGACAAATTTATCGTTCCGTATATATAGATTTGTTTTGTCTGAATGATATTTACAATGCTGCAATAAACTGAAATACAATTTCATCGATGTGGCCACGTGGGTATATGACAGCTTGACGAGACAGGACCATTGGTGCATGAGATGCGGTGCCGCAACCATCGGAGAGAGATCGTTCGTTCGTCGCTCCGACGATTTCTCGTTTCCAGTTGCACCTGACGCCACCGTCACCATCACCACCACCACCACCACCACTACTACCACATCATCGTCGTTGTCGTCAACGTTGGTGTGCCCACGTTATACGTCAACGGTTATCCAGCGGAAACTTTACACGCCTCGTCGGAGCTGTTGACGAGAACCAAACTTTACGTGGGCGTTTCCAACTTTGTGACTGTACAGCACGAGAATTCAACCATGCGTATATACATACCAATGTATATACGTTTGGGACATTTTTTTATTCTGTCTCGTATTTCTTTATACTATTTTTATATACGTCGAGTCGAAATATGATATTTTAAATCGGGGGAGAAAAAAAAATGCTCACTGAAATATCCTTCGCCAACCAACGAATTTTTAATATGACTTGGAGGGAATAATACAAAGAAAAAAAATATGTGAATAAATATATAGACAAATAGATATTGCGTTATTGGAAATGGAAGTAATGTATTACTTTGTGGACTATTGGGATCAGAACATGGCGGCGAGAGATGGATGGAATACTTTTTTTTTTATTGCTGTTGTACATGAAAATGAAAGCAGTCAGTAGAAACTACTGGAAAATCGAAGATTCAGAAGGACAAAAGCAACAAAACAGGTCATGTGACAGTTGGTTTGGGATAAAATATTCATATGTGAATGATCACTGTTAGCTTGAAATATTTTTTGTAGGAATTGTTATTGGTGTTGGAGGTGAAATAAAATGAATTATGGTCTTGGTTACTTTTTTGGTAAGGGTGCCAGTTTGAAGAGATTAAAAATGTAAATAAACGGTCGTTTTCTTCGTGCAACAACACTCTATCTTAAAGTGTGTTCTTACAACCCTGTAACTATTTTTAACACACTTGAATTTACAGTGAATGCTCCAACCCAAAGATCACGAGTAATATATTCAATTGACAACAATCAGGAACACGTGAATCCTCAAAAGTTCATTCTATCATTTTCAATTTGCTGAAAGCGATTCGTTCGCATGTTCCCCCAGCCAATTTCAATGATAATGAATCCATGTATGGTAGATAGTCGCAACTAGCCGCACGCTCGTATCAGGATATATCGTTAATCCCACTCTCAACCCTACCATCCGAAACGTGACTGACGTATTTGATTGGTATGCGCGATCCGACAGCGTTTGACTAATTAGAGAATGATCCGACTGGTTGAATCGCCTGTGGTGGATTAGAGAAAGCCTTTGTTTCCCACCCGACAAATTATAAGGCTGCCAACGCGGGTGTTCAGCCCCATGAATGAGGGTTGAACCGAGCGTCGATCGGTAGGCGGATGCTATTGCCGCTGTCTATACTGCAACTGCTGGTGCTGGTGGCATTGGTGATGGTGGTTGGTACTGGTGGTGATGCAAGGGGTGAAGAAGAGAAGGTGGTGAAGGGAGTGGGACGTAACCGCGCCATGACCGCGACCGAAATTAACGACAATTGGCACGATTGAAACGTACCGAACGCGCTCAGAGCTCGGCGTCGATTTCCATTTATCGAATGCTCTTGTGACTCCGAGTGTGCAGAAACGAAAAAAGGAAAAAATATTAAAAAAAAAAAAAAAACGAAATATATTGATGAGAAAAAAAAATAACATTCAGTGGAAGGCAGAGAAATAAAAGTCGACCTAAATTGGCTGCTGTTCATTTATTCGGAAAATCCAATTTCGTTTTTTTTTTGGTTTTTTTGGTTTGTTGAGGGTTCCGCGGCGAACTTTTATCAGACCCGTTGTGTTGTTTGCGTTTCCGTCATGCAATTTTTTTTTCACCGACAATTATTCATTTGGAATTCATCATGTGTTATTGATGTTAGCGTGAAAACTTGGGATAAATATTGGGGTATGAGCGGACAGTGATTGTCGAATTAGGCGACGACGAGGAAATAGGGTGGCATAAAGTTAATAATCAGTTGACAACACTGTTTACATTCATTCCTTCCTTAATATCTGCTAAATGAATCTAAAATTACGATATAACTATCAATAAGAATACGGTTGTGTTTTAAACATTATCATGATAGTTATAAATTCTATTTCTGGATAAATGAATGATTATTTCCTGATGATATCACTTGATTTCGATCACTTTTTTCTTCACTTAATGCAGTACTTGTAATTATTGAACAAAGAATACCATGTTCTAGTCAATTCATATCTTTAAAAAAGTGTCAAACATGTATATTTATTCCGCTCTACTAAACTTTTCTCTCATTGTACACGAAAGCCTTAACTGCATGAACAAAGTCCACACTAGACGCACCTCTTTCTCCTTATATTTATTTTTCTTTTCCTCCCGGAGTACATGAATACAAAGCAACGTTACATTTGCGTTTCTGAATATGTCTTATGTAATTGTCATAGTGTAGAAAAAGTACCCATTGCACAGTGTTGCAAAGTTTCATGTCTGGTAAACTTTCCAAATTTGTTAAATTGCCAATTTACCTTTGAATCCATATATACATACATATCCATATATGTGTAGCGAAAGCTCTTTCGTAGCAAGCTCACTTTGCGTCACCACTTCTGCTTCACTGTACTATACTTCCAAGTCTAAGTCTCTATATGTATATACTCATACTGTTCCATTTCCTCCTTCTCTTATCCGTCTTCCTTTCTTTGTCCCCATGTCCTGCAATTGCGCCTGGCTGCGTCTCAGAAATGCCTTTGTTCTGTTCCATCCAGTCGAAGGACTTTTAATCTTCATTTCCGTCCAATTACAAGTCGTGGAATTAATTATGGTATTCACTGACTGAAATAAGCTCTTACCTTTAAGTGAACAATTCTGTTCCACATGTACATAAATATATATTATTCCTTAAAAGCCTTTTGAATCAATAATGATCTATCTCGTGAAATCAGTTAAAATTTCATTATCTCCCGCAAACCCACGAGCTTAACTCATTTTGTACCGACGGAAAGTTACTATTCCCGAGTTGGTAAAATCTAAGTGAATTTCAATGACGTGGTATTGGTGGCGAACCGCTAGAAAATTTAGTCCACCATACGTGAAATTCACGTATATTCCAGCAGACCAACATTCACACCAACATGCGAATACACATAAAAGCGATAACAAGGTCGTGAGTATTGCTGATGACAATTCGCCCTCTCATTAGCAACCATCCAATGTGAATCCATACAGTGTGCAATGTGTAAAGCAAAATCATCGGTACATTTACAGATATTGCTGACTACCACATCGACGAAAATACCCCACATATATCAAATATCATGTACACATCAATAATCCAAACTCAAATACTGGATCATTAAGCTCTACTCATATTCATCAATATCCAACTAACTATCAAACCTAACCATCCCCAAAAACGTCGATAAGTGCCTTATTAATATTATACATGTTCCAACGTGGAAATTGGTCTGAGTAATGATAGTAATCATAGTCATGGATATAGAGTATGATTATTATGATAAATATGCTGACGATGATCTCTGATAGTATTCGAAGATTGTTCTGTATGAGAATTACCATAATTTTTGATGATATGATGATTTTGATCATGCTCCAGTATGATTTTTGAAATAACCTATGATGATGGAAATACTGTATGATATGACGATCATGATCACTAAAGTTAGATATGATTCTGATGATGATAATGATGGTAATCGTGATGTTATTTGAACTGGATACGATCAGGATTATGATATTGATTGATAATCTCCGGTACTTGTCCTGGATAATGACAGTAATGATCATTGCTGAAATCCAAAATGATTATGATGATTGGAACATGATGATAATGTGACGACAAAGATAATATTTCACAAGTTTATATTAATATGAAATCCAAGTGAAGGTAATATAATTCGGATATTGTGTCGAACTTTATGCGAAATTGTCTCATCTACAGGGCTATTCCGACACGAGATACTTTAGTCTGGTAAAGCCAACCACAGGTTATAGCAACCGGCTATTATACCAAGCGTACAATAAAATACTTCATTGAGTGGCTCCAGGGAATATAGCTCAGGCGATAGTAATAGCCAAGTTGTATAGCTATTGTGCAAAGTTTCCTTGGCACACCGGAGACTGGGTTGGTACAAGGGTTTTACCGACCACTACCACAGTAACAAGACAGGAAGGGATGAGATGAAATGAATCAGTATGTCCAGTTGGAAAAAAATTGTCTATGATGCAAATTTAAAAGTTTGAGAATGGCTTGGTTGGATATATAGTGGCAGCACCGGTAACAGTAGTAGTAACGGATGGAAGATGGCGGCGTTTTGGAAGGGAAGCCAGTCAGAATTTACCCCCAAGGGTTCGGACAGTAGAATGGTGAATGGGGAATGGTGAGCATAGTAGTGAGAGTGGATGCAGTGAATGTGAAGAGAGAAGGCAATAGCAGCATCAGCGATGTGGAAAAGGGTTGCGAAGCGCGACCGGAAACCGGAAGCTCCTGCAGGCGCCACCGGAAGTGACCTCGTAATTCTCCGTTCCCTTTGCCATCCCCACTCGTCCGAGCGCACGTTTCCCCGCACCGGTTCGGTTCATCCAACCATCAACGCCCTGAATTATAGGGGACCGGCCCCTGTAAACCTTTTGTCCTCGCTTTTCCTGTCGGCGATGCTCAGAGTAGCTGTGTATTCTCACACTCCTACATCATTCAACATTTTGCATTTTATGTTGACCTTTTCGTTGCTTCATGATGATATGGGGTTGAATATATTTATCGTTGAATATGATGGAGTTGAGTGGATCGCGCGGGAAGTTTCATAATGGATTTTCAATTATTTTCTGGAATAATATTGTCATTATTTACGAGATAAAATTATGCATATTCTGTATGTTCAGTATAAACGATTTCATGTAGGTGTTATCGTTGGTTCATATCCAACTTGAGGAAGTTCAGGCGGAACTAATGAGTCAAAATAGTGTCACAATTGTTCTACTATAAAGATCTGCGAATAATAACTTTTGGAAACGTCACCTTAAAACGGTGGATCTTAGAGTTTTGAAAATAGTTCAATAAAATATCCTTTGTGACAATGACTAAATGTGCCATCTCAAAGTTAGAAAATCGTCTTTCCCATAAGATTCGCTCAACCGTTCTCAATATTAATATCAAATCAATCTTACCCCATTTCATTCGCAATCATCTATCAATTATCACTCCCTAATTTAGTCAGCTGATAGTGAGTGCAAAAGAAAAAAAAAGTCCTGAAAATGAATTTTAATGTCGTTAGGAAATATTTCGTTAGCTTGAGCTTGGCCTAATTATATAGTGAGACACTATTATGTTAAGCAGTAATAATCCTCTTACTATAATTCCACTTCACTAATTGCATCAGATACTCTTCCCCCAAATATTTAAGTATATCATTTCATAAAAGTCGTTGAAATAATCCTTTGATTTTTCTCGCATATAATAATGGAATGTAATATAGTAATTGTGATTATTACTGTTAATGTATTGGATAGGATAGTGTGCAATGCCAGAGAGATTCCAAGTTGAATGTGGAAATGGTCTAAATGTTCGTAATTCGGTACACTCAGTTCACTGATTGCATTTAATTACACTAGGCTTGCAAGCGACTATGCAATTGTTGCGCGTTGGCTGGGGAACATTTGCACTGTCTTTGTGTCTATCTATACGTGCGACCTGAGTATGCATACATACATTGACATGTATATATATATTCATACATATATGTCTGCAGTCGGTTCGGGTTAACAACTTCCTGGAGAGATACCCTGGATGCGAATGGCACGCTATCGATGCTGCAACAACCGTTCTACTTCTAACTGTCTACGCTTCAGGCGGGTTGCTTCGGCTTTTACTACTATACTGGCAATTGCCGTGATAATGAACGAAGACACGCATACAGACATACACACATAAACACAGCGATAAGAGAGATGCTTAAATGTATATTGACATAGTTCTGATAAATATATTCGGTGTTACTGTGCAATTGATTATATATTCTATACATTTGTGTTGAAAAATCATTGGTAAACTTTTGTATAACGTTGATTATCTGAAATTCGTGTATGTTCAATATCGGATGGAAGATATTGCTGAGTTGGATGAGCTACTGTGCTCTTATTCTTTGTTGAAGAGGGAGGAGAAGTGTGTTGCTAGTTTTTTGTTTTCCAAGATGTTTGTTGCATGAGGAAAATAGAGAGCTTGTAGAAAAGTAGTTGATGCTCAGATATGTGAGTGAAGTATGTTAATTTTGCTAGTTGGCGGGAAGTAGGATGGATTTGAACACCAATATTAATGAGACAGCATCAAAAACAAATTAAAGAGTGTTTAGTCCATTCTTAGCGCTTCAGTTTTACTGAAAATCTTTAATGTTACTAAACGGGATATTGATGATAGTTGGCCCAATTATACATTGAGCAAGTAAAAAGGTGTCTTTGTGTTCCTAATTTTTTGTCAGTAGTATCTCCTGCTAATACTTTTACAATTTTATGTATGGATTCCTCATGTCAGTTCCTCTGCGTCCAACCAACTGAGTGACGTTTACACACTGAGTTTGTTAACAATGAACAAATGTTTGACTACAATTATGTTGATGAATTACATTGTATATTTCAATCGTTAATTTCGAGGTACACATTGAAAATAATATATATCAATCTACAATATGTAGCACGTGTCCAATGAATTATATATGAAATATCCCGCAAAATATTCATATATGGACAATATGTATGTATATAGTATAATATTTTACAAATATATTTGTGTGCCACCAACCATACGTTTAGTACGAACTATGAAGATATAAGCTATTTCATATTACTTCCATTCAACCATCCAATGTTCACCATATATACAACCTCACCCATTGCACTTTGGAATTTGTGTTATGTATGGTGCATTAGAATATAAATGCCAGGAAATTTGCGGTCAGCTTCCAAACCGCCATGTTTCACAGACTACAAATTAATTATTGGCTTCTGCTTTTGTGATTATGAACAATTTAGTATATTCCTGACAACAATTCCAGGAAAATTATTCGTGGTATAATAATTATTTTGATTTATTAATAATGTATTACGCAACATAAGTACTCTCACCATTATTGATTGATGAAATTTCTCAATTCGTAGACACGATTATGAAAGTGACTTCCGCTTATTATTCTCCCCAATGTTTGGAAGTCATTTCCGGTTTTACCGGAAGAGAATGATTTCTCGACATAGACTCGATGGAAACTTCTCGAAAGTGGTAGATGTCTCAGAAGTTTTCATCCGCTAGTATGTACGATATTGTAACGCGACTTCCGGTTTTACCGGAAGTAGTTGTTTCTCAGAGAATGGCTCCATGGAAATAGTTAAAAATTCGCATATTTGTATATCAACACCCATGATTATGAAATTCTCACACGACATTTGTATACAAGATCCGGTATCACCGGAAGTGGTTGTTTTTGAGTGCACCATTCCAGAAAATTTGGGATATTAGCTGGCTTTCATATGGAAAATTGTTTCGTATTCCATTATGTAAAATTTATGCCTGACTTTATATCTTTCTTTATATTCCGAGTTGGAAAAATTAAATTTGAAATCCATATAAATTCGAATATCACAAAATCTACTTCGCAAACTTCATTCTTATTCATTACGAAAAGCTACATGAATCTACTGTAAATATTTCTTGATTGATTGAAGTGTCATTGTCGATTATAACGAATCATATCACATGACAAATAAAGGACATTGAAAGATAAATACGAGAGCATTGAATCGTTGTCAAAGACTAATATTATCAATGTTCAAAATTGACACAATATTCCTGAGGAAAATCGATTCGCCTGGAGATAAATAGCCATGAGGATTATCGGAGATGTAGCTGAAACAGGGGGAGTCCGGCAATGGTCTCAAAGGAGATGAGAATCATCCCTAACGACAGCCATCACCCCTTCTAACTTCTCCTAACGCCTACAATACCTCTCAAACTCACCGTTACGGGTGGCTTCCAACTCCCCTACAGTACCAGACACAAACACACGCGTATATACACAACGATAGTAATGGGGAGACGTGAACACGTCTCTAATGTGAACTTAGCGAAATTAACGTTTGCTCTGTGCAGTAATTCATCCAAACCTCCCAGATATATCATTATAGGTGTATGATCGCTCTTTTCGACTGTACCGACACGTATCCAACCGTTATATGCAAACTTCATTAATGGCACTCGCCAACTCTACTCATTTTCGCTTGAAGAAATAGGTAAATTATCATATGAGCATTTATGTTCCTGATTTTGTGAGTGGAAAATTTCTCGCCAGAAATTTTCATCGTAATGGAATGAATGTTAATGTTCTCAATTCAACTTCCTTCGAGCTATTCATTCTCTTTTATATACGAAATTAGTGAATTAATCAATTATTTTATAAATCTTTGAAATTTTCGCGTATAATAGAAACAAACCATATTTATATTCGGAATTAGGTTTCGAAATGTGGCTCCAAATTAACAATGAAATCGCTTTTTTGTTGGAGTACATATTTGTTCTTTTGTGTCTAGTGATTTATTTCAACAATTAACTCAATATTTCCAACACAGATATTCAGTGGGTATTTACTAATCTCGAGCACTCGATCTTATTCCTTATTTTATCGGAAAACAACTCATAAAACCGACCACTGATCGAATATGGATATGACTATCTGAATGTTCAATCTAACTTCAATAGCTTGACTACAAAAAAATGAAAGATTATAAGCTGTCCAATAGATTTCTATTTTAAGCAGCTTATTTCAGTATTATATTCTGGCTAAGCAATATGGACTGCACCCATTAGCTTTCGACAAGCGAATATTCCAACAATGGATACGCCATCAAGGGCTTTTAGGATCTCTGATTACGAATTTAGAATCTAATCTCTAAAGTATAAAACGACGGACCCTGTTGTACGCTGGTTAAAGCCTCCCGAATGTCCCTTGATGTCATTCCCAGTAAAAACAGACTTACCAAAAATATTCTCCATGGCACTTTCTAATTGAATTTGTGTAATATGAAACGGTTCTTATGGTGAGAAATATTGGAATGGTTTTTTTGAAGAGTTTAATAAACATTTTGCTCTTTTATTTCAACAAATATCATGCCAGGATTTGTTTGCCTCTTATGAGCGATCAAAGCGTTCAGACCCTTCCTGCTGTAATGGTCAATATCTTGGACAAATATTGTCGCATATTAATCTTCCTGTGCTTGAATTGAAGGAGAGAAATCCGCCACTCATACAGCTCCGAGGAAAAACATTGCGAAGAAATTTATTTATCGCATCCCGTATGCGATTGCAAAGTTAGGTGAGAAATTTTTGATACTTGTGATAACTTGCAACGTTCAAGGATTTTTTATAATAAACAGTTTTATTTCTACTGCATGTTTCGAATTGTTTTTTACATTTGTAATTTGTGTCGACATATTATCGGACTCTTTACGAAATACCATTACGAATGCACCCCATCAAGAGCAACGATAAAAAACACGTTAGTTCGAGAAACTAAGTCTGTGAGGCTCAGCTATTTTCTACTTGTGATACCTTCCAGGAAAAACAATATTTTTCAACATACTTTTTTTCCTGAAACAGTCCAAACACTACTTTTCAAGATAAAATCAATATCATTGTAGAACTCACAATTTATCTAGGGCGAAAATGCTTACGAAGAAAAAAAAACTTCTTTCCTTCGCTTGAAGAGAAAAAAAAAAGCAAAATCTTGTTATAATATACTTTCATGTACTCACAAAATTTATAATGCAGAATAAGAATTAATTATTGCAAATTATCATAAAAAAAAGGTGAACCATGTAAATAAATTGGAGAGAAAAAAAAAACGAACTCATTGATCACACTTGAACATAACCCATACTATAATCATCACCACGTACTCACGCGACAACAAGTATATAAAATAAATAATAAATGATATTACCATCAAATTGCCCTTTTCCTTCCATTTTAATATGAAGGTGACAGTAATAATTATCGGGCAAACAGGTGGCACTTGTGCAACAGGCACATTAACTTTTTTTTCCTTCTTTCTTCAAGTGCACACAACACATATACGTTGAAATAACTGACAGAAGTATAGATATGTGTATTGGTGTGCATGTCGTGTGGCTCGGCTATCAAGTTAACTGGATGAGACACGGATTCGGTCGTACGACCCCTCGTTTATACTTTTTTTTTTCTTTTTTTTTTCTGTCATACCCGCCTCATCGTTTGTGCAGGGGTGATGGTGAGATGGAGACGAGAGGGGAGTTAGAGGTTTTAAAAAGAGCATTTCTGCACCCTCAACGAGTTTCAACCCCTGTAGTCATGCACACAATATATACATGTATATATATATATTGTATATATATGAAGACAGAATCAGAGAAGTAAGCACAAGTTTCTCTTTTTATGCTTGCCTTGGTCTCAACTGCCACGTGGCTTCAACCCTCCAACCCCCTGCAACTCGCTTTACCCATTATGCGTTTGGTGTGTAGTTGTTTTAATCGGTTTCACCCTCGGGGAATTTTCATTTTATTACATGAATATATACAGTGAGGAGAACTCGGGTCATCTTACCCCCTAAGGCAAAATCTCCCCCGTCTGGAAAAACGAATATCAAGAAAAGTGGGAGTGTGGAGAAAAGAAGAAATCTTCATTGTTTCTATTTTTACTTTTGTAGTCTTGGAAAAAAAAATGGCTTGTGGATATTTTGGACTTTGAATTTTATATCAGTGTCGTTTTTATTCTTTTCTTGTTTTCGAACTCCAATTAGGGGTGTATTCATTGGGATTTCTATATTGTCAAGCTTAATTTAGGTAATAAGAAGACTAGGGATATGCGATGGTGGGGGTTACTCAGGTGATACACTATTGACGTTGATGTTTCGAGATGAAGAGCTTCTATGAGCCTATATGAGCTTTTTATGAGCTTTTATGAGCCTCTATGAGCCGTCTATCTCACTGGGCATTATTGGTTGTGACTGTTGTTACAGAGTTCACGGTGTCAATTGCAAGATGGTATAATGGGAGAAATTGAAGAGCTTGAAGTAATGTAAATAGTGCTCAAGCATTGGAAAAATATTAATTTGGATAGTAAGTTGAAACTAGTATAGACTTACAGAGCAATATTGACTACATAATATAACAAAAATATCACAAATTTAGCGAACGTTCTTATTCACTTGATAAATGCAACTCATGAAGATGTACATTCCGACGAACAATAGATTTTTAATTGGTTCGAATTTGAATAATTATCAATATCAATTAACAAAGATTGTGATAACGACAATTCTTTCTGTACATTTGTACTGTTACTTTTAATGTTTATATTTCTTAATACCAGTTGTTCAATCAATAATGACCGAACCCAAAGTTTCAAATCAAGTTCTTGGGGGTGTTTTAGTGCTGAGTGTATACTGAACTGATTGAACCTCAACTATGAATTCACTAAACAAGCCAAGCGTCCGCGTTTCAAATGTTCACGATTGATTTTGACATATTGAAGAGCTGACATTTATTGACATTTCTATATTAATCATTTAATGCAACTTCGAATTGGCATTGACACAATTTCAGAATTTGCGATAGACTTATAAGATTCTGTAAGCTCTAGATGTTGTACTAGGTATATAACTGGCACAACCGTACCAAAACTAAACCTCCAAATTTAATGTTGAATATTGCAAGAACAAAAAAAATATGTATCTATTGGATCTAATTGTTATTTTTAACGAATGAAAAAAATATCATAATATTTTTTATCAGTAGTTTAATATAACAATTACCTGAAGTCGAATACTTAGTTTACGATTAGGGTTTTTATCCTCTTCAGTTGATGAAAAAAGACCGAATAAATTAATCAAAATATTACTTCAATAAATACTAGACAATATTTTCAATTAATATCTCTGAGAAAACAATCAAATTGGAAAAAAAAAAATAGATCACTCTCTATTTTAGTTCCTGTTGACCCATTCAAATTCAAACAAACTCCAGAATATAAAAAAAAAATGTAACAAAACCAAAATCACACACCCTCCCATTTTTCAAAAAGTCCAATTTTCTCACATTCTCCACCATTTTAATTCTGCAGTCACGTGATATATTTATGTCTGTAAAATTTTCATTATTCACTATACAAACATATAACAATGAGTGATGTAGCAACTGACATTTTTTTCCCAAAACAAAAAAAAGAGGAAACAAATTCCAGCAAAAAATGAGATAAAAAAAAAAAAAGAATGTTTTTGATGAATTATATAAAGTTCCGCAATTTTTTCTTCTTTCTCCCGTGCTATATTTGAATATTTGATGAAGATGGAACGTAATATATGGTGGTTTTTTTTTTTCTCCCTTCTTCTTCTTTTCTGTTCTTCTTCCTTTTTTTTTCGCTATTTCCCGTGCTGCATTAGTGTCACGAGTGGTGAAAGAAAAAGAAGAAGGAAAGAAAAAAAGAAAAGAGCGAGAAAAATAGAAGAAAGAGCAGAGGAAAAAAAATGTACATGACATAGTCATACCCCCCCCCCCCCCCCCCCCCCCCCAACACACACACGCACACATATATATACGCAAACACAGTCGAACAGACACATTATAGAATGAGATGGCAGAGAGACCTGTGGAGCGGGAATAAAAAGTGTCGTGTCATCGAGTAGTACTGCCTGGCCTTTACCAGCCTAAATATAAATCATGAGGGAAGAAAGAGAACAGCACAGTTGAAGAAGGAGGACGCTTGAGAATATGTATAGAGTAATGTGAAGAGAAAGAGAATGAGGGGGAGAGGCAGTAGAGTAGAAATACTGTCGAAGAAGAGCGGGGAAAAAAAAAAATTGGGAGATAAAAAAAACAGAAAGAAATATACATTCATTAAAGTTTTCTGGGTCACCCTTACCCGCCCTATGACACTCCGTGCTGCACTTTTGTAAAATAAATGATAATGTTAAATAATAGGAACAAGAATGATTATGTTATATACATAGAAGTATATATATATTTAAGAACAACTGATGGAATCGGAGAGGGAATACCACGACGTAGATCCGTGAAATTGAAGATTTTTTATAACGTGATAAATTCTTACGTGATTGCAAAATAGAATAAACATTAGAGAATAGAGAATAAGTACGTCGATATATTTTGTTGATGTGGGAATATTTATATTGATGTAATAGGAACTTTAGGGGAAAAATAAATCGAATGTTTCTTATGAAACCTTTTTTTTTTGATAGTCATTATTTTTTGTTAACCAACTTCAACACTGCTCAGCTAATTATTTTTATCTATTTGTGTTTCAATATCATCAATAAACATTGAAAAGATTTAATCACGATGCTCTATTTTGTATTTAGAAGCCTCGACTTTTGTTTTTCATGAACGACGTAATTATATCTGAACTAGTTCTTTACTATTTCGTAATTATAAACAAAAGCTCATTCATTACGACATTCGATTGTTCTACTTCTTTTTCCTTTTTTTTTTTTCATCGATTTGTTGTCTTTTCATTTTCCTCTAGACAAATTTTCTTTTATCATAAAAAATTAATAGTTCTATCTAGATATTTTATGTAGCATGATTAATTTGGAGAAAGCACTTGAATGAAAAATATTTTAATCTCAAACGGAGTCACGAAATCTGCATTTAGATTGCGAATAAAATTCATTCTTATTATTCAAATACGAAATAAATCTTTTGATCAAGAATACTTTTTCTTCTTTTCAATGTATTGGTTTTTGATTCAACTCAAGCTTTGTGCAATATTTATTTAATATCAAATGAAAAAATTATACGATTTTAATTTTGCAAATCTTTATCTGTTTTGTTACTTTATTATTTATTTATTATTTTTTTTTTTTCATTGGTTTATAAATTAAATTAAATTGAATAAAATGGAAAAGAATGTTGCGAAGTAATTCACGAAATTCCAATATCAACATTATTTTATCCATTCCTTATCCCTATTTATTTATGACAGGTATGTGGACGATTGAGTGCGCCAAAATGAGTTAAACATATAGAATATTTGTACGTGTATGTGTGAATGTGTCTGGAACACGTGTCGTTAGCGATCAACGAACACAGACACTGTATACAGTTATAATATATAGAGTAATAAGAGTCAACTATTGAGTGCACCGTCCCCAGCATTCACTAAATCATTTTTTTTTTATTTATTTATTTTTTTTTTTCGTTTCCTCTTTCAACGACTTTAATTTTAACACAAATTCTTAGAGGTCATTCAATTTATGTCTGTTGCATTTCCCGACGCATAATTTAATTAAATTTGAATTTTTAATGATATAATATCCAAATTCGAGATCTTGATTATCTCATTTTTGTTAGTCACCATTTTTCCGTTTGAAAAATGTGATTAACATTGAAAATCGAACAATTAGAATCAGAGATATACGCAATTAAATGTGCGGTGAATAATCGTACTATAGTATGACTTTCAACAATTCTCAAATGAATCTTTCAATTATTAATTAATAATAATATAACAACTGGGATGAATGTGTTCTATAAAATGTTGAAATAGATTGGAGAATTTTTACTCTATAAGAGAGACAAAAAAAAAAAAAAAAATTCGAAAAAATAATATTTAATAAAATTAAATATTGTTTTATTCAAATTTAATTCAGTATCTCATATCGAAATTCCGTTCAGACGCCATTGTGGATCGTTAGAAATAGATTTTCATCTCTTTCTCTCACTCACTATCTTTTCCTTTTCTTCTACTTTTTCCTGTCTCTCATTCGCTCATCGGCGTTGCGTGAAGCGAGACATCAACCACTAAACAGAGAGGTGGAAGCGTCGACTACGTTGAGTACGACGACGGGCCAAGAAGGGTACCCACAGGTGGTGGGCGTCTCGACGCTTCTGTATACGCGGCTACGACACTACAAACACAACTGCGGCATCACGCGCCGTTCATGTATCGGACGCAGTACCGTTACTGTCGTCGGCAAAAACATTTCTATCACATCTTTGGTGATTTTTTATTTGTTCTATTAATGTAATTATTATTTTCGTAGTATTCTTTTTTGTTTTTGTATTTATGTTTCATTAACGAGTGCGTCGAACTTTAAAATAACATTGAATATTCTATTTTTATTTTCTTTTACCTGCTCATACACGTTTAGTTGAAGTGAATACAGTCGTTAAGTGTCAGACATGCTTTCAAATTAAATTATATTTATTGTGTCGAATAATTTGTGATAAAAATAGTTGAGTTGGCTGATAATATAATTAATATTATTTGGAGTTATTATTAAAGAGTGAATATAAATGAAAAAAATTATAAAACATGATGAAATAAAATGGAATATAAAAAATTTGTGTCAACAGTGGATTGATGTTTATACATGAATGTGACATTCGAAAATAGAAACTTGTGGGTGGTGGAAAGGAAAAAAAAAAAGATGGGGAAAAAAAATATGGAATAGAAATAAAAATTGAGTGACACAATGTGGAGAATTCCAACAACATTTTTTTTCGAAATGGCATCGAGGTATTTCAACATCATAAGTATACTAAATTAGATACTTTCAGAGAGGGTGATTTTTGATAGTTTTTTCGTGAAAAACAGAAGAGAAATAATCCCATGAAATTTATTGAACTTCTGTGTAAGCTTGAGGAATATTTGTTTTTTGTAATCGCTTCTGGAATAAAAAACTACTATTTTGAATAGTATAGAATTTGTTGAAGCACTGAACTAAACTAAACACTCGAAATGAAAATTTGTTTCCAACAAAAATCAAGAATATTTCTAAATCTAAATGAATTTTTTCGTCATTTTGTTTGTTCTCGTGTTTCAAAAATTTATTTTTGCTCGATCTCGAAATACGTTTCCCACAAAAACTATTTTATAATTATATTTATATCGCTGATTGATAGAGAAGCTCATAGTTCCATTGCACATTATGATTCAACCCGGAAAAACAATTGAAACAATTAAGTATTGATGAAAAACAATTCTCCCAAAAATAAATTAAAATCAAGTTCAATACCTCTACAATCGCAAGAAAATCGCTCATACTATTTCTTCTTCCCTCAGTGTATAAATAAAACCCAAATAGTAAGAAAATAATAAAAATAACAATATCCTCTTTCCCAATAATATTTCGTCATCGATATCTCACCCACAATATTATTTTCATATTTTTGTATATTTCCATTCACATTTCAGAACAAAAAAAAAAAAAAACATACAAGACAGCAACATTGTTAAGCGAGCCGGAAAAAATCCGCTGACTGCCTACATGAAAAATAATAATAATAAAAAACCTATATGAATAATGAAGAAAAAGAATATTCCAGCACATTCAATGACAATTCAAATATTCATCATTCACACACACATATATATATGTATTCATGTAATACATAAATAACCCAAGCTTTCTTACACACTTCTAATGTAAAATTCTTCATCTGGAAGATTTACTGTCTCGGAAAATTGTTCTCGTATATTACAATACTACTATACGTCATGGACAATAGCACCAAGAATAGTAGAGCAAGTAAAATAAAGTGAAGCAGTGATAGAAATAAAATGTAAGAGAACACAGAGCGAAAGAGAAAACGAGAAAGATGACTTCTAAGGTGGATATATAGAGTGTGCATATAAAGATATAGAAATGAGTGTGCAAGGAAGTGAATGTAAAGAACTGAGTTGTTTTATCTTCAAGTTAGACGACGAAATACGAGAATAAGAACAGAAATAAGCACAAAGGGCAAAGCAGCAAGCGAATAAGGGAAAAAGGAGAATGAGTCAGGGTTTTCAAATGAAATGAAATAGAGAAGTAAACGCAATGTAAAGTATATATATATAAATACGAACAGTGAATTCCGAAAAGCGTCTTAAGGGTTGCCAGGACAACGTTATAGCAGCCATAGTCTTCAAGTTTCCTCGCGTTCACCCTAGCTCACATTTATTCCATGGTATTCTTTCGTTTATACCAGTTGCGCGCACTCGCGATCGCTTGGGGGCTTGGCCTTCGAGAAAACTACGCAACCATCAACGAGAAAGCAGGGAAAAGCAAAAAAAATAGATGGAGAGTATGAGGGGTGATAGCGGGTTGGAGGACAGCACAGAGAGAGGCCGGTGCACAAGAGACGACAGTTTATAGTTATATAAATGAAACGAGAAATGAAGTAAAAATAATAAAAAAGAAAAGAATAGGAGACAACAAGAAATGAAGACAAAAAAAATTGAGTGGGATTAGCAATAAAATATATAATCCAGTAAATATATATATATATATATATGCGAAAAGATAAAACAGAAGAGGAAAAATAAGAAGGGTTTTAATATTGTTTATGTAGAGTATACAGGCATTTTATTTAATTAACTTTCATTATATTATATTAATTTGTTATATTTACTTTTGTTTAATATTTGAAGAGATGTGAGATGTAAAATTGAGTGTCTGAAACAGAAATGTACGTTTAATTAGTGGTGTATTTGCATTTAGTTGAGTATTTATACAGAGATGGTTGAGTTTGGTGTGGGTTTTGATGTTGATGTAAGCGTGACAGTTGATTTTGTAACTTGTCAATTGCATACTATTGTTGTGGTGTACTTTGAACTGGATATATACAGGTGTAAATTCGCATCGAGTCATTTTGTTGATTTGTAATTTCGTTTACAGTCAAAGAAATTGGGAGGTTTTGTTGTATTTTTGTTTTCCTTCTTGTACTTCAAGATGATTGGGGACTTAAGGTTGGGGATTGGGTATAGTCGGGGATGAAATGAGTTGAATTAAATTAACGGTAGTAGGGATGACGGTGAGAAGAACATCATGGTTGGACAGAGTTGATCTGTGAGACCTTATTTTTCTACTGTTGATGTCTAAAAACTTGTTTTCAACAATTTAATACTCTGGAAATGTGCGATGAGGGAAAAGTATCTTTGTTCACGGAATTTAAAGTATTACGGAGCCAGTTTTCCTATGTTAAGAATACGTATCTTTGCTGCAACCATACTGGAATAACTCCAGTAAGAATACCGAGATCACTCATAATCCGGAAACTTCAACTTATGTGACTATAGCACATGTTCTGATGTCGTAACTCACGTTCTCATACTATAGAAAATCGTAACTTTTCCCACGTGTTTTACGGAGTATTAACCAGATATATAAATATATATTCACATAAATAAAGTGAGGTTATGCAGTATTTTTATTTCAATGTTAGTATTCTCACAACAGCAATATCATGTTTTGCTTTGGTAAATATACATATCTCTCTATTAAGAAAACTTTGGTATTCGCACTATAGGAATACCAGTATTGTTACAAGAGCAATAAGTATTCCAGGAATAAATATCCTAATTTCTTCAAGAACAATTGTTGAATAAAAGCTATTCACTCTTTTTTATGAAAAAGATTATGTCTGGAATTCTATGGCAATTTTCAATTTAAATTCTTCAATAACATATTTTGCCTTACTCACAAAAAAAAACCGCTCGGATAATGAAAATCGATTATATATACGAACGTGAGGTATTCATTTTTGATGAAAATAACATAGATGATAGACAGGAGAACGGTGATTGGGGCACATGTGTTTTTTACAGTTTGGATAATTCATGTTTGTTGATACAGACAGGTGATGGACACATTTTATGATTATACTGTCAGCATAATCATATAGAATTTGTCTGCATTTGAAGGGTCGATCAAGATATTTGCAACGAGTTATCAAGTTCATGTCAAAAATATAAAATTTACAGAACAGAAATTTGAAATTTCCCAACGTTCATTGGAACAAAATTGAAAAGTGATTTGTGATATTACTTATGACAAAGTTGGATTGGTACGAGGTAAATTCAATATGATGAGAGAGTATATCTGAATAGACGTGATGACAGCCCTGAATATTCGTGAAATAAAATAACTTCATTTGAGGTAATGTTAGCAGTAACTAAAATTGGAATTGCAATTATTCAATTGTATGTGTGTGTGTCCTTCGAATTATCAAAGACCAACTGTTTCTCATTAAATGATCGGCTGTTGAGAAAAATATAGATATTATATTAAAAAATGATTTTACTGTAACTCCTTACACGAAAATCGAAAAATACCATCCGCCACTTGGTTATTTTGAGTTTTCTCATGATGGTTAGATTTAGTAATTATTCACACGCTCCCATTACGTATGTACTCCAACATTCAGTAGTTGTTTTTTTAATATTCAACTGTTGGTTCTAGGCGAAAAAATCCATTTCCGAACAGAACAATTCATTTTAACAAAAAGACACCACTAAACATCAAAGTATATGGTGCACATTCCTGTACATTACCATCCATATTCGTTTGTTTTTTTTTTGCCTATCAAAATTGGAGAAACATTTTGATATCGTTGAAATTGACATCGCAGCTCTAAACTTATTTCTTCCTTTTACTTTTCATTTGTTCTTATTGCAACATTTCTCGAAATATCTTCCGGTATCGGAGTCACTGCTCTAGAGATTCATTTCCGGGGGTTGTGATGAAGGGATTTCTAGCCGGGGGTGCTTTTTCCATTTACTATATGTATATACATACATATAGATATATATGTGAGAGTGTATGTCTGTCTCCATTGCTCTCATTCTCCTTCAACATAATCGTAACTTCTTTTTTTTTCCACCGTGTGCACGGCGTTTTAATATTCGCCACCATTCCTCTTACTCATCCCTATTTCTCTTAACGTTTCGCATACCCTCACACCCCAGTCATCCTCTTTCCTATTCACTGGTAAATATATATAGATTCGACAATATTGTGCTGTAGCGCAAGATACGACATTCGCTTGACGAAAAAAAAAAAATAAAAACGGAGAAGAACAAAAAAAAAGGTGATGAAAAAATAAAAGATGAAAAAAATTCCTCCCTCAATTTCCATTATGCATAAATTCAAAAGAAAACTCTAAATCATTTTCATAAAAACAATCTCTTTACCCCAACGTTCTATTTAATCGTCCACCACTTTTCCACCATAAGCCTACAAAAAAAAAAGAGACGATAAATAACTAACAAAAAAATGTAGAATGAAAATGTATATGAATGTGTTTGTTATGGAAAGAGAAATATATATTTTTCTGTTCCTGTTTACCATCAATTTATCATTTGCTAGTTTGATAATAATTCATAACTTGAAAAGTCAAACCAACAGAGAATCATTTTCTCATGATAAATTGATATGAAAACGTTTTATTCACATTATTTATTTCTTTCATTTTGTTACAACAGTATTCTTTGACATACAGGGTGGGGAAAAAAGAAATAATTTTAACCTTAGAATTATTTTCACTCTGTCATGTAAATGTGGACAGTCATTATTTGCTATACAATATGATAATAAGAAACGTCATAATGTGCTTTAGAACTACACAATTTATTTGTATTATCTATTTTCATACTCGGAATTGTGTTGAGTATGTTTGCAAGGTTAATCCACGTATAAAGTGTGTAAAAATAACGCACTTGGACTTGCAATTCGTGAGCTCGATAAAAACAACAAAATTCTCTCATATTATTCGATAAAACATAACAGTAAACACATGAACACACACACACACACGAACTCTCATCATTTTCCATTAAGTCTTCGTTGTTCTCTCATTTTCCAATACTTTATCGATCAACTATCTCTTGAAAAATGTATGATTAAAAAAAAACAGGATCTTTATTCTTCAGGAAAAATAACGAGATGATAAAAGAAAACATCAACAGTTATTTTCTAATCTATTTGTTTACATAACAATATTGGTGAATAAATTCATGCTGGTCAGATGTATCATTAGTTCATATGGAAATTATTGTTTTCTAAAACATTCTCATATATTGAATATGCATAAAGAATCTGGAGAGAAAGTTAGATCATTTTTTCGTCTAATATATTATGCACAATAATTATTCACTGGTGGGGGCCATGACCACCACTATTTAATTCCAATTGTATCAAACAAATCCGACAATAAGTTTCAATTTCCAATCTATGACTAGTCCTTTCACTACAAATAGAAATCAATTCTTAGATAACACATCGAGTGTTAATAAGACTGTATAAAAAATCAAATCTGTTTAAAATACACGACTACAGACATATATTTATTATTATCTCTGAAACACAATTCGGATTGCTTTCCTCATCTTGGCTACTATCTATCTCATTTGGCATATTTCCCAAATTTGAATCAGCACCAAAACTTTCATCACTACTTATAATCATTCCCCAATTCACGAATTCTACAACAATGTCTCCATCACCATCATCATCCTCTTCATTTCAAAAGTGAAAAGAAAAAAATCCAAATTAAAATCCTCCCACAGAATTAAAACCAAAAAAACCAATAAACAACAATGCACTTTATTTTCATCAAATAATGGTATTGTTATTCATTGTCTAACTAATCCTACGATTTCTCCGCATTCCATCCAACCCTAAAACTTGTTTCACCCCCAATCAACACTTCAAAAAGCTAATGAAAAATTTTAAAAAATCCACATGAAATTTCATCAATAAAATAAAAAATTCAAGCCAAAGCAATAACAATGCCTTTTATTCTATTTGAATTATTGTATTCTTGTTTGTTCATCATCTTGGCCAGTATCTAACTCATTTGGCAATTTCCCACAATCGACCAACCATCACCAAACACTTTTCCACCTACTACATTTAACACAAACTCACCCTCACACTCTCACGTGCATTCTACAAATTCTTTAGTCTACTCATAATGTTCACAACGCGCCCAATGGCTTTTTCCACTAAAGTCTAGTTGCCCACGTGTATCAACCACCAACTCTACTACTACTACTGCTACTATTACCACCACTATACACCATTTCACTATTCAACAACTACTAGACTCACTATTCACTTGCACTACTGACACTGCGGCGCTAGTATCACATTCGTGGTATGCTAAAGGGGATGAGGACAAGAGTGGTCAGACATCCGAGGTAGTACCGTGAACCATTACCCGCAGGCTCTTCAATTTCGGCATCGACTTCACCGGTCATGAGCGAAGGAAATATATACAACGGCTACTAGTCCACGTATGTGTATATGTTAGTGAGAATAACGGTTGTGTGTTTGGACGCGTTCGCTCATGAGTGTTTGACAAATAAAGCTAACCCAAGAGCAAAAGAGAAATACGAAGCAAGAGATGGATAAAGATAGATAGATAGAGAGGAAAGTACTAGAGTGAGGATCTGGCGTCGAGAGCCAATGGGGATATACTATCCCTAGAGGTGTAGGTAGAGACGGTGTCAAGTACTCTTTGGCCACCCCATAGTGAAGGAGAATGAGAGAATGATGGGAGAAAAAGTGAGATGCCAAGAGTCAGATGAAAACGAGGAAAAGAGGATGGAGTGAGTGAGCGAAACGACGTGCGGTGTTTCAACGATAGATAGGGTCGGTTCAAGCTTTTTGGCGACACTCCAGCCTCTGTATAAATACCTTTGGGAGTTACCATGGTATTCTCATTCTGTTGGTATTTCACTTGTACTCTCAACGTTTTCTATTACACTATCTCAGTCATTTGTATTATTATCTCGCTTTTCTGATAATATCATTTCTCTTTTCGTTTTTGTTTTCTGTTGTACCCCATTGCCACTATCACCAACATTATTTTCTCCCCATCTTTGGCACCTTGCTTTGGATTTGTTGTTTTTTTTTTTTTTTGGCTATTTTTTTCACTTGAACACTGCGTCCTTTCATAATTTCATTCCGGGATAGTGGGCTTTCAGGATATTGGGTGTTATTATTGTTTCTTTTGTTTTTTTTTTTTTTTGTTTTTTCTTTAGGTTGGTGAGTTGGTGGATTTTTTTTCATATTGTTTTCTTTTGTTCACTGATTTATTTATTAGAAATAGAATTGTGAGGGATATATGTATTACTTGAAGATGGAATGCTTTCGATTAGATTTTTTTGTTTGTAGGACTTACGAGAGAAAGTGTGGATATTTGGATATTGATATTTAGTTCAATGTTCAAAATGGTTAATGTTCTTTATTCAAATTTTTTCGAGTATTTCTTAAAAACTATTCCATCTAACCGAATCAAAAATATATCATGTTCTACTCTGTATCATGAACTAAAATCGTGCCAAATTGCATTCAAATTTATTAAACTGTTGAGACAATTTTCCAAAATTTATCCCAATCTTTTTCACCCAAAGTTCAACACAACAATTCAAATATTTTCTTGATTAAAATAATTAAATTGAATTGCCAACACCACAACACTGATATTCCCGAGTGTAATAAAAAATTACATACAATTATATGAAAATTGAAATTACATACAGTATCTAATAAAATAACTAAGAACTTTTTCATTCTCAATAAACTCAGCACTCAGTCATGAACACCAAAGCATTTGAAATTCGTGTAGCTCCTGGATTTTATTATATGAACATTTTTTTTTTCTTATTCATTCCATCATTCGTTCAATACATAAGAAGTTAAATAGAGAGATGATGGAATATTTTATGAGTTTAGTATAGACAGAGCATGTTATTGACAAGGCGATGAACAAGCAGAAGCTTGCAAGATTTGTCTTTCATAACTTTGTGTTTGATGTTTTTTTTTTTTTTTTGTTCTCTGTATCTCTCTTTTCACTTGATCTTCTCTACCTCACCACCCCTCACTTCCTCACCCTCTTCCCCACTGTATGTATATTTCTCGTTCTCGCACTCTATGTCGTTCTCTCTGTACTTCCATTTCGGAACTGTTACGACGATGTGTTACGACGTGCTTATACAGTGAGTCATCACTGAAAACAAATAGACAGTTTCGTAGTACGTTGTACGTATACGCTATCAAGTTATATGTTCCAATGTGTTTCAAGTTTTAGAGGAGATTGAGTAAAAAAAAAATAAATAAATTATGTGTTACTATGTACACAAATGCATAAATATAAACAAGAATTTATATATATATTTGTTTATTTTTTTCTTATATTATTCGTGAACATTCTAAATTAATTCTTAATATATTTATGTTATTGTTCAGATGGTATTCTGAGACATGAATTTATTTTTATAATGTGGAAATAATTTAAGTATGTATTTATTAATTATTATGTGGTTGGTTTGAGGGGGTTTTAGAATTGAATTAATGGCGATCTATAACAAAGTTTTTATTTTTATTGTTGAACAGTGTTTGATGGTTTAATTTATTTATTTTGTATCAGTTGATTGGATATGATATTTTGATATGTGGGAGCAGAGCAATATTAAAATTTTTTAAATAGTTACTGTAACCTATTAATAACCAAATAATTTTTCAAATATCCTTTGAGTAATTCAAAAATGACTATCAACACTATTTTTCCATCTCTTACTAAACTCATTTCTGTAAATGCTTTTCTCTCCGTTGAATGACGAAAAAAAAAATGAGAATAAAATTAATATAAATACATATATAAATATATATATTTGTTCATATAATATTTATATGAGGTCGAGGCGAAAGATGGGGTGAAAAAAAAAAAAAAAAAACGCGTCGCAAAGAAGAGTGGGAGAAAAATTCTTTTCCACGACCTTTGAGTTTTTCTTTCGCTGCCATTCGAGACTTGAGGGGCCCATTAATAATGTTGGAATACCGTTTTCTCCCTCTGAAATTTTCTACGACGAAGATGAATTACGTTATACCATCTCTGTTTTACCTCACACCGCTTTGCTATCTCACTTGTTTGCTCCCTCCTCTCTCACTCATTTCTTATAAACTCCACCCTCGCACACACTTATATTTCTCGCGTTTTAATTCGAATTCTCGCGCAAGCTCTACCCGCGAGCTTTTATCACGCATTCTTCTTTCTTGTTGTATTCACATTCTTCTTCCTCTACTACTATTACTACTACTACTACTACTACTTCCTCTTCCTCTTCTACTTCTTCTTCTTCTTCTCAATTTTATTCGTTTCTTTTCCACTTCTGTATCCATTCATTTTTCCATTTCATACTCTCATTTTATTTATAACCTCACTCACGCAACTTTTCTCCGTAAAAAAAAAAAAGCACATGAAACAGAAGAGAAAAAATAAAAAAAAATAAAAATTTGTAGCAAATGGTTAAAAAAATGATTCAACCAGAAAATAAAATGAAAGTTCGGAAATATTTTCTTTTCCTCTAAAAAAGACAAATAATAATGATAAAAAAAAAATTGATAATATAAATTCATCTAGATAAATATGAACGTGAAAAAAAACCAATAAATATTATTTTCCTGTTTTTTTTTATTTATTTATTTTTTTTTTTTTTCATTTCTTGACTTTTTTTATTAGCAGTTATTTTCATTTCATTTTAATTCGATAAAGCCGCGTGACTATATGTTTATTTTTGGCATGGAGACGTGTCACACACGTAACCAAGTGAATTATACCCGCGGGATTTAAACGAGACGACTGTGATTGTCTCACTCTCTCACTTGTTAGAACAGCTACGAATTTCACGGTGTGACAATGGGTAATCAATCACTCGACGAGTGTCTTTCACTCACTCTAATTCTCTCTCACCCTATCCCTCCCCTTAGTTACGTTCCATTTTAACATTTCGTTGTTGCTTAACTTTGCCAATTCAACATATATATGTGTAATCAGATGTAATCGAATTTGATTTTTGTTTGGAAAAAAAAAAAATGAATAAATAAATAGAAATGGAAAACAATGAAAAACAATCTAACATTGATATTAAATTATTGGTAATCAAATAATGATATAAATAAATGGGTAGAAAAAAGGATCTAAATTTTATTTTTCACCATAATTAAAAACAAAGAAAAATAAATAAATTACAATATGTATATAAAAATTATAATATCGATTGCTGAATTCATAATAAATGTCATCAGCATGTGTCCATCCATCTCATTTGTTGGTTGCGTTGCTCACGTATTTGAAAATATATATATATATAACACTCACATTTTAAAAAAAAAATGTTTAGAATAATTGTTTCGAAACATAGTTTGTCCTATATTCTCTAACGATCTAGCTATTGCATCTTGAAAAAAGAAGAAAAAAATTTTTAAAAACAGTAATTAACATTGTGAAAAGAGCCAGTGGTATTCCAAATAGTGTTATTAATAGACATTAATTTGATTCAATGAAATGTTATAGTTTAATTATTAATTGACAGTAAATATTTCGAGTATTTTTTATATACTATTGGATAAGACAGGACGATTTTTTGCCTCGAAACGATTTAATATTCTTTCAACAATTTCTGGTATTCCCCAGAGATTACTCCAATCACATCCCCCAAAAAATATCTGCAAAATTTCAATTTTCTAAAAATGCTTAATAATATTTTCCTCACAAAATTAACAAATATAAAGTCGATAATTGTCACATCAGTATCCACATTCTTCCATTATTGATAATTATAAAAATCACATAAATACACCTAGGTTTACATATATATAAATTTAAAATATAGACAAACCCACATTAACACACACACACACACACATACATATCGGATACTTTAAATGGATGAAAGCTCAGTGGAGATGAAAAGCCAGAGGGTTGGTAGTGAAGGGGACTCAGAGACACGACGTTAATAACGCTCAACTCGAGACTAGACGAATACGGGAAACTTGGACTAGGTTTCTCTCACTTTCCCACTTTCGTCTCTGTCTCACTCAATCGCGTTCCAGCTCTTTCTCTTCAACATTGTCTCGTGCTTGGTGACAAGTAATGAATTTCATTGCACGTCTACCGAAAGCCATGATGTCTAATTAACGGCAAATATATCAAACAGACTTGACAATTATTAAAAAGATATAAAAAGATATAGAACGGAAAAAAAAAGAAACAAACAAAAAAATTAACAGCAAGAAAAAATTTTATTCAACATTAAAAAAATATTATTTTGTTATTGTGTCATGTACAATTTTACAATACCTTGAATATTTATAAAATTAAATAATGATATATAAATATATATTTTTGTATTGTTGAATAAGAGTTATTTATTGGTTTGTCTGACCACTTAGTGCCTCATCTACTAATGCTATCAGTCTGTTGGGATATAAATGTGTATGTGTGTCTGTGTGAAACAATCTGATTTATAGCCGCACTACGGAAGAAAATATATATTTAGGTCGTACATACAACGTGGCTCAACGGTTGCGAAATTAATTTGTCGTGAGTCAAGTAAATATATAAATAACAATAAAAATGTTGGAATCTTTAGGATAATTGGAATTTAAAGTCAAATATTGAGAACAATTGTGTTATGAGTGTTTAAAATTTTTTTGTTTTGTTAAATTTGTTGATTATTCATTATTTGTAACGGATCATTATCTATTATTAATTAATATTAATTATCAACTGGTGATAATTATTAATTAAAATAATTGATTCATATGGAGAAAAAAAATTTGCATTTCAAAGATCCAATGTTTATGAGACTAATAGAAATAGTTGAGATAAATTCCTGAGCTTATTTTTAAATTCACAGATAATATTTCACAGACAGTATAATTGAAAAGAATTGGCAAATGCAAAAATCAATTTTTTACTTTTTACCTAACTGAACACTCTTTAATAACAAAATAACCCAATTGAATTTTGTTAATAATCAATAAACCATATCATAATACAGTCGAAACGTTTGAATTCAATACATACTTCAGCAGTTTATACTCCACACGAGTTAGCATAACAAAGAAAAACAACACAACGTGAAAAAAAAATTATTAGACTGTTGATATTTTAAACAAAACGACAAACATTTATTCTACAATATGGTCCATTCTGGAGCACTCATCTCCATATGAAATTGCTATTATATTTTTCATGTATTATTCTGTACAGTCTGAAATAATGTCACAATTAATAACCACATCGCAATGAATGTCTGGATTTTTACAATTCCATTGCCTTATGAAGTTGTTTCTTGAAAATTCTGAACTCACATTCGTTAAAGTAGAATCAAATTTTTTCTCTAATTCCTTGATTGAATATCAAAATACTATCTCCATCCACGTCCCCATCCATCTCTTCTCCCCTCAAAAATACCAAACATAATTGTAAAACACTTCAAATTAATTCCTCTTACTACCCTGAAAAAAAAAAAAAATAAATAAATCACCAAAATCATCATTTCAACAAAGTCACGATTGATATAAATCATCAAAAAAACGTTTATGTATGATCGACACCTGACTTAGTTTCAAACAAACATAACCATAAACACAGACACACACACACAAACACATACGGAATGGTATTTTTTTATTTTTTTTTTATATATATCATAGCATATACAGTAAATGGAATAGGTATACTAGAATACGCGCAACTATATCGCACGTATATACCCACCAGGGACTGAAAGCGTATCTCCCGTGGCCGTAAATTACGTGAGACTCATAATTCGCTTTACGACGTACGCCCCCGAGCAAAATCGCCATTTCTATCCCTCTCTATCGTCATTTCTCCGCTTTGCCTATCTCAACAATATCCAATTCTATCTCGCTCACTTATTCTCTTGTTCACTGTTTCGTTGTCGCACATTTTCGTTTGCGCTTTCTCTCGCGCTGTGCTCTCTCTCTCTCTCTCATTCTCTCTCTCTTTTTCTCTACGTATATTTTGTATTCCCATGAGCTGAGAGTGTGAGGAAGAGAGCAGCATTTTGCGTTTGTTCGTTCATTCGTTTGTTCGACGTTATACCACACCGCACCAGCAATTTGTGCTTGAATTTTGAGATACCGTTGTTAAAAGCGCGAGCGTATATAAACACACACACACACGTATATATATATAAATATATATGTGTATGTATACATATGACGTGAAATATAAACACTCAGAAGCAAACTATATTTCAAATAACTGTGAAGGTAAAATATGGATTATTTTTTATTGGCGGAGGGTTTATTTAATTTTTAATATACAGTTGTAGAATTTTTTTCATTTGCAAATTCACAATTATAGTTCAGGTGACTGTGCATTTCAATAGATATTGGTGTAACAGTTGCTGCTATTTGAATCATCTGACAGTGTACCATACAAATATATATCATTATAAGGCAAGTTGATAAAAGGATTAATAAACACAACGTTGTGATTTTAATAGAACTTAGTGTTTGAGGGTTTTTGGGGTCGGTGACATGAAATGTGAAGTGAAGATTGCCGAATTTTTAATACGTCATTCAATATGGCTATGAGAAATATGAAAAATAAGTTAGAATGGTATAAAATTGTTTTTTATGTCACATCAGAGGATTTAACCCCCCCCCCCCCCCCCCCCCCCCCATTGAATTTTAATTTAATATTGGAATTATCAAATGACAAACGACATATTCATTATGGTTGTTGTGGATTTTTGGAATACTCTGACTTTTAATTCAAGACAATTTTTTTAATTTTCTGGCATTTATATTGGATCAGATATTGAAAATTTGGCAATTTTATCTTCAAATTTAAACTGAGCGACCCCCAAAAACCCCCGAGGAAATTTTTTTTATGAAAATTGAAAAACTTTTTTGTCAACAAATCAAATAACACAGAAACTTTTTTTTTTTTCTGTACACTGTTGAGGGATCTATGTTGGAACACAATTCACAAGTTCATGTCAAATTTTGTTCATGTGCACACAAAATCACGTAGTTCAATTCAAGCATCATAAACATACTCGAACACTCTGTGATTTCAACTGAACAGATCCCTGTTAAATACTATGTAAAGGTTTAAAAAAAATTGGAATGATGCCATACTGTTTTTGTTTGATGGTGGGAAAAATTGTGTAGTGTATTCGTTTGTTTTTTATTGTCACAGGTAGTGAAGAGTCACATTGTCAGGTAGCTGTTTTCGTCTTTCATATCAAAAATATTATTCGGAATTTTCAATGGGCTCACTAGATAAAATATTATATATAATTTTGTATCATTGCTTTGTCACACTGAGAGAAACATTCATCAAAAAAAGAATAAATTAAATTTATTGGCAATTCTTTAGCCAATAATAATTAATAATAGTTCATGGAGATTTTTGAACATTAACAAACACATGAGTTGTCATCAAAACTTATCTTCCAATAATGGTTCAAAAAAACCATTATTCTGAGGCAAAAAATGCTCAGTGAATTGTCTGAATAAATTGCTGAAATAAAAATTCAAAATAGCAATGCTACGTGGAAATTTTTCATTGCAACAGATTTCACTATGATCTAATTTAATGGCAATAACAATTATCATGAGAATATTCATGTGAATCGATTTGGAAGAAGAAAAAAAAAACCAATGAAAGCAAACAATGAAAAAATAAAAATAAAAAAGAAACTCTAGAACCAAATTCTCATTCAACTTGATAGTCTTTTTATTGAACTGAGAAACAAATAAATGTAATGCTTAATGTATTACCAATAAAGAATCAATGAATAACTGTCCCAAATACATTTTGATAAAGCTTTTCTATTCCACAATACCAAAATCCAACGTGATTGTGTATATATATATATGGTCCTATACACAATCTACTATATAACACATGAATCGATATTTCCTTCAGTGATTTCGCCACCTCTTTCAGTTCAATTCAGTTGAGAACACACCTGCAAACACACCCATACACAATTCAACGGTGTGTAGATCTTTCGTGAGAAAGCTTGGCCGTCGAGCTTACACAACTCGTTTCATCCTCTTTGTGATGTAGATGATCCTACCACCATTGCTTCGTTCTAGGTACTATCGCCACCGGCTCAGAACTTTAGACCGTGGCTTTGCGTTAACGACGTACACAGAACTGAGAGAGAGAGAGAGAGAGAGAGAGGGAGAGAAAAAGTGAGAAGTAGATATAGAGTTGTGTATATGTGGGAAAGTGAGAAAGAGACCGAGTTGTCGCTTGAAAGTGGAAATTTCGTGTGGCAACTTTGAATCAATATTCAGTTGAACTAACAAAATGACTAAGCGTACAAAACAAAAGTGCAAGAAACTGTTTGATGGTATTTTTTGTTTTTTGTTTTTTGAGTTTTGTTTGTTGTTTGCATCGTTTCTCTACCTTGTTCTTTCACCAATTGTCTCTGTGTGTATATATATATTCTTCTGAATTCACTTTGAGATTCAAATATGATGATATTGGTTTGTCTATTGGCAATGAAAATCGTGGAAGCTTGTGTTTCATATATTATTGATATTGTATACGTGAGAGGGTTGGAAACTTGAATGGAATTTTGATAGGTGAAATTAATTTATGTAAAAAGTTTGTGGATTATTTTTTATTTATAATAGTGATTGTTCTTTTGTTTTTTTTTTAATTTTTAATGTACACATTTTTATAGGGTGACAATACAAGGGTTGAAGTAGAGTGAATTATGCCTGAATGCACCAGTCGATAATAGTTATTTGGATAGTTACTTGAAGTCTGGATGAACTCATAAAATGATGTTTACTAGACAGCATGATAGGAATAATTATGAAGTGAATAGTGAATTATTACTGGTCCTGTTTTGTCTGGAAATCGGTGGATTAACTATATTAGACAGTAATATGATGGTAGTGTTAGGATTATTATGACTTTTGTTTATTCAAAATTGATATAATTAGTTATACTTGATTGAATATATGATAATGAAAATGCATGCTAAGAAAACTGATGGAATTTGATTCCAACTCGAATTCTAGTGATTGTACATGAAAAATGGTTATAAACAATTTTATAGGAAATTTAATTTCGAACCAAATTGTATTCTATTATTTTTATTATAAAATTGATATTTACAGCGTTATAGTTGAATTATCAATTCACCTCGCACTGCTCCATTCCACGAATTTCTTTCATGTTTTATAGATTGTATCTTCGTGATTATGGATCGTGGAGAAAATATTGAAGAATACAATTTCGAGTAAAATCGCATTTCCTACAAAATTATATTCAACTATTTTCTACGTAAAATCAATATTTATTCAGTTATTTGTATTATTTTATAAATTGCCATAAGTAAATGACAACTGTTCATCAATTTTGTGAATATAAAAGTCGAATATTTATCTTCAAGTTGAAATAAAAATGCTTCAATTCTCAACAACTGTAATACAATACAAAAATTTGTATATTTTAATATTTATATCTATTAATATTTCAGCACACGTTTCAAATTTTCATATGATTTATTTCAACCAAAGTTTCACTCTAACCGGAAATAGTGTACACTAACTCCAAACTTTCGCTCAAAATTTATTATTGAATAAATTAATCCATGTCAAAATTTATTTCATACACAAAAACAATTTATTTACAAAATTTCGGTATTCATTTATTTTCCCGTTCTTCTTTCTTCTTTTTTATGTTTATTTACATCGAATAAAAACTAGCTATGTATCCATGGCCATTTTCGTCTACGAGTTTGACACGAAAATTTATTCGTGCATAACCGATTTGGCAGCAGTTCAACGCCGTCCTTCTTCGCCACAACTTGTCCCTGAAGTCTTCTTCTTCCCCTCCTTCTTCTTCTTCTTCCTCTTCTGCTTCTGCTTCCTATTTTTCTTCTCCGCTACGGTATCATCTACCGTCGCATACGTAAACTGCACTATAGTATACTCGAGCTTGTGCTTTACGATCAAAGTTCGTCGGACATTTGCACGTCGTTTCTTTTGTCAAGTTTCATACAGTGTATATATATATATAGTACATAAAAGTATCGGTGACATAAAGGAGTTTATCCATTTTCCGCAAATATATACTGTTCTATATCCTTTTCCAATAACAATAAAAAACAAAAGCACGAAAGTTTTTTTTTTTCAGATTATTAAGACACGTGAAATAAAATTGTTGATGCATAGTATATTCCAGTGGCTTTTTCATCTACTATAGTAAAATCTGACGATAAAAAAGAAAGTGGTAAAAAATATAGAAACCTCTTTTTCTTCTTTTTTTAAATTATTCATTTTCTCCCCCCCCCCCCCTGATTTTAGAGCTTTACACAATACAACAAATACCGCTATATTGCAGCTGATTTTTCAATTTTTCACGTGATTGCCTGACCATTTATGTATCGTGATAATATTTCCCTGTCCAATTGAAGATAAAAATAAAATAACAATGAGTAATACATTGATTTTTATCTCTTTTATATTTTTGTTTAAAGTCATGGAAACTTGTTTATTCTATGATGGAAAAATATGGAAAAATAGTGGAAAAAAATAACCAATGAATATATTTCTTTTATTTCCCGGAAGTTTATTAATCAAAAAAAAACCAAACAATGACCATCACTTCAAAAAATAACCAAATAAAATTGCTAATTAAATTGATTCACCTCAAAATAATATACAATAAGAGTACTACAAGTTTTCTCTCTATAAGAGCAAGGTGTCGCAAAAGCTATGCCATTTTTTTTCCAATTAAAGCTGTTTGATACAAAGTTTAGTAATGGCTCCACACTGAATACCCTAATTTTATGAAGCCAGATACATTTTTGTGAACCAATTGTTCCAGCCACTTCGAAACATTTTGATTACCGCAATTTCAATTAGCTGCTACTATATTTGATATGTACAAAAAGAGAACAAATAAATAGCATGGGAGTAAGAAAAAAAAAGAAAAAAGAGAACAAATAAAAATGTAAAAGTGAAAAAGTATAAGAGTCAAAGGAAATATATGAAAAAACAAATTGGCATGACGCAAATCCTATACATTTTCCACAAAGCCATGTAAATATATGTGAAAGAGGAATGAATTTATCCGGAAATAAACGATAATTGCTTTTCACTGTACTACATTCGTGCATATATATTCACGGATCACATCCAATTAATAATATCCATGTTATATGTGTACATGACTGATACAATTATTCTTAATCCAGCGCGAAAGACAGAAATGAATTTATATTATACAAAGTAAATGTCAATGTTAAACTTTGATATGGCCTTTTAGCGTACTGAATTTTATATTTGTTTCAATTTTACTTTTCATTTCTCACAAATATTGAATGTGAAAAAGTTTAGTGACAGGAGAAAAGCAAAAAATAAATAAATAAATGCTGCTCAATTTTCACATTGCCAATTGGGTCATGACATCATTTTTCAAGCATCAAATGATTTTAATGTTGGCACTGTAAATGCATTTGCACATCGTTAAAATTTACAAATTCCACATGGAAAATAATAATAATGATGATGATTCATGTGCTATACTGTATACAAGTTGTTAATTAGAATTTTAATTGAATTGTACCATTTTTTTTTTTTTTTTTTGGGGGGTACTATAAACAAAAATAGTGCATAACTAATTCTTTTATTTTTATTTTTATTTTGCAGAGTGACAGCGGGCTAGTGGACACAGATCCTGGTCGACTCGCCAGCATGACGGCCATTAATTCAGTGAGTGAAAAAATATGTGATATATAGAAAGAAAACAAAAATAATATTTAACAAAACTTTTTTAGATTTTAGTAATTGATTTGGAAACTTACATGTTTTTTTTTCCTGCGTCTCCGTTTAATAAATTAAATACTGTTGGGATTATTATTGGAGGGACGGTAACTAATTTGATCAATTGTTAATCAGTATTCCGGTTGAATTCAGAAAGATTTAGCAGCGGCAAATACTTAGATGGAATTTCCGAGAATTTTTCGGTTTCTTTTTCCCTTCTTTGTAATTCGTCGTCTTCTTTATTTTCTCTCCTTTCTTTTTCTTCCATCACGTTTTTTCCCGTTTGTTCATCCTTTTTTATTTTTTCTTTTACTCTCCTTTATTGAACCAATCAGTAACGGGAAAGGGGCCGGTCACGTGCGGTTTGGGTCAAAGGTCACGTCGCGAAACGCGAATCGACGTGGCGGAAACACACACAACCCTCAATAATTCACACATCGATTGACAGCAGTTATTTCTTATTTATTTCGTTTTTTTTTTTCTTCTATATAATTCTTGTCATCAATAATATACTATTATTCAACTCTGTATAATTAATATTGATGAAAAATCATTGAGAGTATTCGAAAAAGCTCGTTTGATATGTGAGACAATATTTCAGAATATGACACAGTCAATTCATTTAAAAAAAAGAATTGTACATCTATTATTTCGCCGTTATTTCAAAGCGCATTCGGTTCTCAATGTAAGCTTCAAGGTGAAAAAGCTGCATTAAATGTCGAACTGTAAGTGAATTTTCAGATAAATAAAACTTCAAGAAAATAGAAATATCGCGTGATGAATACTCTCGTTGAAAGCAGATTTTCAATCGATAAATTTTCTTCTGAGCTTTAAGCCCACTTGGAATAGTTTTCTTTTTGTTTTCATTCGAAGCACACTTTATTCCACAGAACGAATTGTAAATTAAAACAGCTCAATGTCAGATCCAAAGTTATAAGTGTGCTTTCGGATAAATAAAGCTTTAGAAGAAATAAAAATGACAAGTGTGGAAAATTTTTTGTTGAGACTATATTTTCCGACAATAAAATTTATACCGAGCTTTAAAGCTCGTCCTGAATCAGTCTTCAGTTGGCTGTAATGTACTTTATTTTTTAACATAAATTTCAAACATTGAAATGGTAACATTTAAAATTTAAGTTGAGCTTGCATTTTCCTATGAATGAAACTTTAGCGAAAATCTAAAATATCACATGATGAACACCACAGTTCCAAATGACACTGTCAGTGTTCAATATCTTCTGTTGAGCTTTAAAGTTGATCCAGGATCAGTATCCGATAATTTACATTTGCAGTTCACTATATTTTTCGTGATAAATTATAATCAACTGAAACAAAATGTACACTGATTTTTTTAATGTAAGCACGTTTCTAACGCGAGATTTATTTTCCTATCATTTTTCACTGCTTCATTGTTCTTCACATTTTTCTGTTAACCAAATATCTACAGAAAAAAGAACCCTTTGAAATATTAACGTAAAAAATAAAAAATCCACGTCGTTTTCGTTGTCACTCGGAGACGAATTGGACGAGACAGAACTGAAAAAAAAAAGAAGGAAAACATGAAACAAAATAAAATAAAATAGGAGGGAAAAAGTAGTGGGAAGCGCCGTGTGTTTTGTGTAGGTGTACATATACTATCTCATTAAATATACACGATAATCGTTGGACATAAAAATGCCTTCGAGCAACATAAATATTTTATGAACATGATGATGATGATGATGATGATGATGATGAAATACGAATGGAAAAAACAGCAATTGTTCATAGTCTATTATCGTAACACTAATGCTCAAAATGATACTCATAATTTTTGCAACTGTGTAAGACAAATATACCTAAATGAAAAATTATAACAGTTTGTGTATTTAAAATTTTTCGTTGATTTTTATTTAAGAATGATTGATGAATGACGAACTGAAAGTGACATGCGGTGTGTAATTTTTCAGTTTGTGACGTGTGTAAATGAAATTTATTTGTCGATGACAATACGCCGACAGTCAGAGTATAAGTATAGTTAGTGGTAAGATGTTTATGTATGTATGAATGTGTGCATGTATGTTTTGGGGCTGGGCACATGAGTGATATTTATGGCACGTTTGAGAATTGGAGATCGTTAAAGATGGAAGCGAAATCGCGCATTGCACGCGTTGTGAGACAAGCCGAGCGCGTTTAGTATAGCGAGAATCGCATACGGCAAGTTGAGAGAGACGACGAAAGTCGAGACTAAAAGCACCGAAGAGAGGCAACTGGTTTAAATAAAGCTCACGTATGTGGGTCAGTCGGTGGTGGCGCGGCTGTGTTACGTAACCACATATATAATACACGCACATGTACATGTTTATATGTATTTACAAGCACGAAGACGAAACTTTTGTTCATCCGCAGACTGAAATGGCTTTCGAGCTTGCATGGAAAATCTTGTATTTTCGTTGGAGAAAGAAATAAATATGTCGAGTGATAGAAATGTTTCCATTGGAATAAAATTTTCAAGTTGAATATTTTCTGTGGAGTTTCAATGCTCGTACTTCATTAATATTACATTCATTTTCATTTAAAGCTCGATATATTATTCCAGTTAAAATACAGATATTTGTAAAAAGCAATGGAAATTTTCTTGAATCCTCATTTGGCTGTGGCTGAAGTGAAGCTTTTACAGGAAAAAAGTAATTACGATTTCCCATTAAAATTTTTCCTTATGCATTTTTGTCTTCGTTTTGAAGCTTGGTTTCGAATTTTTCTTATTTGCATTCGGAACTCATTACATTTCGTGAGAGTGGGTCATTAACAACGAATAAAAAAGCTGACAAACTGATTTTCGAACTGCGAATATGTTCCCGGATATGAGAAACTTTGAAGTAGAAATGTGTGTCAAGTGATGGAAATACTTGCTTAACGTGCATTTTCTATACACAAATTTCCGTTCGAGCTTTGAAGCACATCATTAATATAATTTTTCTTTTATTCCTTTTGAGAGGCCTCCTCTCAAATGGAATCATAAACAGGTATGAGAGCTTACAGGTATAACTGTGAGTTACAAGTAGTCTTTCGTCAGAAGGGTGCAATGAAAAAATGAGAAAAATCGAGGGATAAGATTTTTCATTGAAGTTCTTTTTTTTTTTTTGTTGAAACATTCTATTTTAAACTCTGAGTTCGATTTCCGATCATTATATCTATCATTTACATCAAAAATGCAATGTTTCCTTCAAGATAAGTAGCTAGAAAAGCTCATTGATACAATTCTGAGTATGGTTTTGGATGTATGGAAATTTTGAATATGCCGAACAAATAACGTATGCTCAATTCATGTCTAAAAGCTCATTCTGTACAAATTTTAGTTACATTTTCATTTGAAACACGCAATGTTTTAAAAAACATCACCAATAATTAATTATGACCGGCACAGAAAGAGCTTTTCAAGGGAACTAATTAATTCGCAAGCTGCCAATACCTTTCTGAACGAATGAAACTTCAATGGAAATTAATATAATATAAAATGATAACTCTCATTGAAAGTATGTTTTTAATTAACATTTCTTTCAACTCTACAGTTCTACATGAATAAGGCTATATTTTTGTTCTAATTCGAAGCTATAGTCATTCCGGGAATATAAATAAGTATATCGATCAATAACTAAAATGAAGCTCTTTATTGTTTATTTTTCCGGGCTGTGAGGACTTTTCCCATCGAATAAAACTGTTACTTCTCTATTCAAAACACAGTGCACACTCATAAAATTTAAAAACAAATTTTCATCAAAAGTTTGAAGAAAAAATTTTTTTTTAAGCTCTCGCAGATTAATGTTAAAGGCGAAACTAAATAATATTTCAATTTTTTTCACCCGTGAACGGTATGAAAGAGGAGCGCGATTGTACAAGTAAATGTGCAAGTCTGAAAGTAAGAGTAAGACAGTGCTTCATTGAGAGAGCGCAGAAAAAAAGCATCTACATCGTGAGCTTTTTAATGTTTAGCTCCAACACCTACAGCACGTTATTACGCACCGAGGGTGAGAGTGTAAACTCGTTAAATATTTGAAGCCCGCTGGTTCCCCGTACGTCTCATCCCCCCGGACCCACCCCTCAACCGCTATCCCCCTGCAAGCTCGCGAGCGCAACATTGAGTTTCATGATGCGTCTCCACGTTCTCACTTGCCTCCCGCGTCTCCTAAAGATTTTTTATTTCGCACTTTTTTTTTTTTCCTCCCCCGTAAGAGCTTTTCAGCAGTACCACCAGCAGCTACGACTTTATGAGCTTGCAAGGGCTGTGGGCACGATGCTCGTAAATTTGAGAGGAGTATAAGAGCACAACATTGAGAGAGGAAAAGGGGAGGAAAAAATGCAGGAATGTAATGGACTTGTAAATTATCTACAGGATTTGTGAAAAAAAAAAAAGAAAAAAGAAAATTTAACTGCACAGATTCATTTAAATTATATGACAGTACAATGAAATTTTTATTGAATAATTAAAAAAAAAGTGGAATAAGACGAGAGAGATTTCGCTCTTATATTTGAATAAATAATTCGGGATATTGTAAATGAATTTTTAAATGTCGAAAGCTCTTTTGGGATTAATGGAGCTTTTATACTAGAATAGAAATGACAAAGTCGGTGAAAAACTTTTTGAACGCCGTAAGCTCCAGCATTTAAAAGTATTCCGTCGCCTGCTATTCGCCTCAATTCTCTCCTCTCTCCCACTCTCATTCTCTCATTTACTCTCGCCCTCACTACTTGTGCGCTTTTTTCGTTGTTGTTCTCATTTTATTTCTATTTTTTCCTCATTCTTTTTTCCTTTACAACTCTTTTATCCGTCTGTATACATATATATACATATATATATATATATATATATATAGCTTTAAACTCTTTCACTAGCATTTCATTCTTTTCTTGTCTTCAACGCCGCCGCGTCTTCAACGGAAAAGTTTCATCTTAATTGTTAAATTATTCAAAAGGATTGCGACGGAACAATATAATGGAGCTTGCAATGTGAAAAAAGAGATCTCGGACGACGAAGAGAAAAAATAAAAAAGGGGGAGAAAATGAGTCTCTTCACATCATCAATACAGCGAGAAAAAAAAATTAATTTCCATCATTTTATTTTTCCCATTGTTCAATTTCGAATTTCTATTTAATTCATTTATTTGAACTAATTATATTTTTGCATTGCCGATCCAATTCATTAAACTATAGAATTGCAGCCGTCGATTGTAAACCTACATTTATATTTTATCACATTGACAGTTGCAAAGCTCCAACTCATAAAGAACTATTGCAAAATGTACAAAGGATAATAATTATGCGTCATTATAAAATATTAATGTTCAATTGCATTTACCATTCGTGAGAGAAATTGACTTGGAATAGTTCGATCATTTTATAATTAAATTAATGAATATACAATTTTAATCGACTTCACATTCAACATCTATCATACTATAGTAAAACAAAAATATGAAGACTAAATTGATATCAGATTGAACAGTATTTATAATGCCAGTGATTATCTTGAATAATAAAACAATTATCAAGGATATTTATTTGCCATTCAAATCATTTATAAATTCCCTTCTTCTGTCAATTTAAATAAAACGAATGAATAAATAATTAACAAGTATCATTCCACGATCCTATATCAATTCATATGAACTCATTTTATTGATTTATCGTATGTAAGAAGGGAAAAGTTTATAGATCCAACTCTTTTCACCTCTGCTACAAGTTCCTTCCTCTTTTTATTTTTTTATTTCTATCAATCTCTATTTTATCAACGTTCACATTGTATGTATGAAGCTATACATTTAAATTGTCCTAAGTAAACAGTAAAGTGACAGTACTATACTTTTATACATGAATATCAATGTTTATTGACTTTCACAGGAATTACAATCATAAAATAATAATATAAAGAATAATAATTGTGCTTTGTTTGTGCAACGACAATCTAGTACTTAAATAAATAACAACAGTGAGAGTACTACTCGTTGACAACAGTTACTACTGTTTGCATACTTTCCCATTTTTCACATCTACATTTTCTTTCCCTTTCTCTCAAGTTCTAACATATATATTTATATTTACATGTATATTGACCATTTGCTTCTGTTTTGTTGCATTGACTAGATCCTATACCCTCATATACTCAATAACACACTACCAGACAACACTCATCTGTGATATTCTACTCTCTATCTTATCTATACTCACCATATAAATGTCTATTTGGTTGCTTTTTGTATATACTGTATTATACATTTTATTTTCTGCTTGGTAAGGAAAAACTTCAAGATTTAAATCCACAGTGACATCTTGTCTCTTTTTACGACACAATATTTTGTAGTGTGTGATACAAGAATTCACATGTTAAGAGACAGTTACTTAAGTTTGATGAAATATAAAAAAGAGTTCTCGTTTTTTTTTTTTTTTTTTTTAATATTGTAGTAAATGTTGTTTGTGCTATTTGTTTGAAATATATTCTCGAAATTTAACTAGTTGATACATTTGAAAATAATTTTACAGTAATTGTCTGGAGACTATCATCTAAGATTTAATTGAAAATTTATTATTATTACTATTACTATTTATACTTGTTCTGTTATTTAATACAAATTTATATCAAATCATGTTGAAAAGATGGACAATAAGAATTTATCAAGACTCAGCAAAAATATCTTTCAGTTTGTCGTTGACATTTATGATTAAATACGTATCATTAAATATTTTACTCTGAATAATTATCAATTGAGCATTCACATATTACATTATCGAGACACAGTTTTCAAATTTCTTCACGGCAAAAAAAAAAAAACCCATAATAAAAAATGTAGTTCAACAGGAAAATAATCGAAAAAAATATCTATGTCAGTTAAAAGCACAAAAAAAAAACAGAAAAAAAAAAAAACAATAGCAAAGCATATACATAAATGAATAAATAAATAAATGAAAATAATAGTGGTCGTGAAATAAATTTATGGTGAAAGTTTTTCGTGTGGAAAATAATCTCAGAGTCAAAACAACTTCCACCTTTTATTTTCTCTCCTATTCTTTTTTTTTTTTTTTATATACACGTGTCTGATCCTGAACTGTACTTTTTCCACTACCATATTCTACTTCCTCTCTGCTTTTATCCTTATTCTCTACTGTCTCTTTATTTCCCTCTCTTCAACCACCACACTCCCTTCATGCTTGCTCTATAGTTCTCTCGCTCCAAAAACTATTCTGCATACCATTGGTCCAATTCCATTTCAAGTCTTGGATCAAACTTTTTTCTCCCTCCTTTTTTTTTTCATTTATTTATTTTTTGTCTTTTCTAACTCTCCATACACACATAATAGATGTGTACATGTGTTTTGCTCGTTTCTTTTTTTTTTTTGCCTTTGTCCCTTTTTTTTTTTTTAATGGATAATCTACGATTGAGGAAAAAGGTTTTTAGCACGGAAATGGTGAATTACCTGACTCGACAATAGACCAGATAAAGTAGGCAGACGAAAAAAAAAAAAAATAGTATGTATATATATATATAAATAAATAAATGTGTGAATAAAACCCAGAAGGGAAAGAAATAAAATGAGAGGCAATTTTTTCGTGAGAGAATACAGTAGTGAGTTTTATTTTTTAAATACTCATGAACTATATTATTTTTTTCAACTGTTTAAACACTTATATTCTATTCAATTTTCATTATTCTATCGTATTAAATAAACAAAGATTAAGTTTACTTCTAGTGTATTTTATATTCAAGAATAATATTGAAGAAAAAATATTCAAAGTATTGGGAAAATTAATGAAGGAAGATAGAGGAAAATAAATATTGTTAATTAAGGTTTGATAATATAAACAAATATCCAATTATTGTATTATACATTGTTTAATGTTGAAAGTATTATTTTCATTGCCTCAAATTAACGTTCATTTTAATTATCTATTTTTCACTTTACCAATTGTTTATAGTATATGGTATAAAATTTATACACATATTAATTAATTAATTAATTCTATGATTACAATAACATTAAACGTAGTAGCCATAACTATTTATATTATAAGTCATTACAAATATTCACAGATTCGACAATGTTAAATAGCAACTGAAAATAATACAAGAGTCAATGTGGAATAATAATAGTTGTGAAATATAATTGTAAAATTCCCTTTTAGCCTTGAATACAATTGGAACAATTCAAATGAAAAAATAAAAAATGGAAAAATTAACTAAGTCTGATACAACGATTAATAAATGTCTCGTAAATTATTGATAATTTTTACCTTTCTCCTCCATCCACCATTTCTCATTTATTTTGTTATTACTATTTATATTTTTGTCATTTTTATTTTTATTCATGCCCTATCGATCAAGAGTACACTCGAAGCTCGTGTTCACTCGTGCGTAATAAATCCCTGAAGGATCCATTTCTCTTTATTCATCGTCTTTCATATTTTTCAATTTTTTTTTTTTCTCTCCATTTTTTCATACTTTATTTCGTCATCTTTCTCTTTCTATCTTTGTCTCACCCTTCTTCATCTCCTCCACCTCCCACTCTAGTGTCTTTCTTTTTTTTTTTTTTTTTCTTTTTTCCTTCTCTCTTTGCCTGCAGCAGTTCCATCGACAGCGACTAATGGCCTTTTCATTCGGGCTCGTAAAATCGTTTTATATTAAACCGATACCGACTCGAGAATCCATCGAGGCGAGTTATATATCCTATCTTTCTCTTTTGCTCCACCACCACCACCACCACCACCACCACCCCTACTCTCTTTTATTTTTTTTCTTCCCCACTACACTATCACCACCACAGGCCGTTCACATTTTCCCTTCAACCACCCATTTGTCTCTCAATGAGAATAAAACCCAATGCAGGGTAAAAATAAAAATGAAAAGAAAGAAAGAAAAAAAAAAAAATAAATAAATGTAGATGCCTGAGCCTCTCTCGCCTCGTCGTAACGACTCAACGAAGTCCCATTGGCCGCAATGGTATCCACCAATAGTAGAAAAAAAAAAAAAATAATAATAATAATAAAAGAAAAAAGTAAAAAAAAAAAACGAAACTGAGGGAGAGAAAGAGAATCGTTGGGAAATCAATCTCGACCACTGGGTGATCGTTGTTTTTTTTTCTTTCGTTTCATGTTTTTTTTTTTTTTTTTATATCCTCTCCTTCTTTTCCTCTTTCTCGTCACAATAATACCACTGCTATTGCTGCTCGTGCTTGCCCGTTTCGCCTTACACGTCCATCGTAATTAACCTCGGCTCAACTATCGTGGTTGTACTTGTGGGTGCGCATGGTGCACGAGCTAATCGACCAGTAAAAAAATCCATCATTTCTCCGCAATTTTTTCCTGTATTGTTATTTATTTTTTGCTCCACACAATTTCTCTGATATTTTTCCAATTCAATATTTTTTTCTTTTACATGTTATTCACTCTCTATTTACAATTATTAATGTGTGTATGTGTGTGTGTGTTTATGTGTATTTGATTTTAGCATGTGTATTAAATGAATTTTTATTAAATTTATACTGGATAAAATAAAAATTTATTTATTTCACATTTCAATTCGGATTTTGTTCTTGTTTTTTTTTTTTTCTTCTGCTTTATATGTTGATGATTGATAATGGACATGGATTGATTTTGTTTAATTTATATTTTTAGTGCTTTATGGGAATGGATGATGAAAATATTATGAATGGGATTTTGTATGTTTTTTTTTTTTCTACCCTTTTTTATTTTTACCCCCTTCTCATTACTGTCACCCTTACTTTCTCATACCAAATACTTTTGTGTTTCGTTCACGGTCTCTTGCTCTGTTGCTCCTGTCAGTTCACCACCCTATGTTGGGGAGTTAATGATCATTTCATTTTTACCAACCCCTTTGGTTTCTGTACATATAACTTCTACACCCTATTCTCGACATGTTTTTAATACTCTGTGTTTTTTCACAGCTAGTTTTCTTTACTTCTTTGATGGTGGATTTTTATGATATTTTTAGCAGGGTAATTTAGAATATATTATTTAAATTTAAAAACCAGTTGTATATTTTAATACAAAATTATTTGCGGGGTATTGCAAAAGGGTTTTTTTTTTATTTTTGTTTCTTGTTTAGAACCTTTAAGTATTTATATACATAAATTGAACTATTATTATTTTTCATCAATAAACAGAGTTGGAATTATCTTTTCTAACATAAATTAATCACTAATGGTATCATAGCAATTTTAGTATTTATCTTTTTTTCTACAGATAGCAATTATTAATACTTAAGACTTTCTATAAAATAATCTTATTAACATAAAAAAGTAATAGGATTTTTCGAAATTTAAAACTACATAATTTCCACCTTCTTCACAAAACGTAAATCTTCACAGGAATAATGAAAAGAAGAATGATTATTGAATGAGATTTGTTCCTCGACAAAATATTTACCAACACATTTCTCATGTTGTAGTAATAGTTGTAAATTTTTTAACAGTTTAAAAACGTTTTTATTCACTTTTCACTGATGTATAAACATGAAAAATGTTTCAAGTGTTGAAATAATGACGACAATATAAAACACTTGGATTAGGAGTGAATATGGATTATTAAAGTGATGAAAAATACAGAGCAACTTTGGTACTTACCAAAATTTGTTATTTATGATTTAGTAGGAATAAAATGAAAAAACAAAATATATATATATAAGTACCACCAACCGGGAGATAAAGCTCTTTATATTCTTAAATAATGTGAATGAAATTAAAAAATTCACTGTCCAGAAAAGTAAAAGCACTCTTTTTTATAATTTGTGTATTAAAACAAAGTTGAAATCTTCACTTTATCATAACTTAATTGTATAAACACTCAACGTATTACCTGGCGTTTAATCATTGTATAAAATACAATGAGTAAAAATGTAAGAAATAATTTAAAGCAATGATAAATTTTCTCCAATAAATAATTCTTCAATCGTACAATTGTTAATTAAATTTCACATACATTCACTTTTTACATTGATTTATCAGAATAGAATAATTTTTTCAATCAATTCATGACACATTAAAGTATACCATAATCATTTTATCATTGTGCTAAAGTGGAAAATAATTTTGTGATAATAAAGCACATTCATATTTCGCATTGTGTAGTTTGCAATTTTTTAATTTCAATTGACACAGCAGTGAAAAAAAAAAATAACTGTTTTTACGTTTAGTTCGAATATTGTAACGATAATATTCGAGTACTCAGTGGAGCTTTTTACATACATATATAAAGAATGTATTATTTCCATGAATTGACGTGAAATAAAATTCACGTTTAATATATTTTACACTTTATGTAATTATATTTATCATATTTTTCACTGACTGCTTCATTCTTATCAACTATTAAACACGTTTGTTTTGTATTGTCAATCACTCCAGTGTACATATGGAAAATTATTTATATGAATTATAGAAAGTACAATTTTAACAAATGATTGTACTATAAATTTTGTTCACAGTAATAAATTAATGTACATGCAAACGTATTAAAAAAATTCTCATGAATTTCTCTACTCTAACTAATCAAGAATTTGACTTCATAAAAATAGCAGGAAAAGAAAAAAAAAACCAGTTGCTTCATTAATTAAATACGATTATATTCATATGAGTGAATATCGGAAAATTGAAGTGACTGGAAAAAAAAAAAATAAATAAATAAAAATTCACAGAGAGAAATATTTTACACACTATTTATATTATCGTATATTCAAATTAAATTGACTACATTCATCCAAGCATGGTTTGTATCTTTAAGAGATACTTCAGACAGTACAGCTCAATTCAGAAATGATATCAGAGAGGTGATATCATTGAATTGTAATGTCTGAAGTTGAATATATATAAATTCGATTTAAAGATAAAAGCTTAGATAAATTTGCAAAATATTCGAATTTTATCTGTTATCATTCTTTTGAGAGATAGCAATAACAATCAAAACAATTCATCGTAAAATCTTTCCCATGTCATCATTTCATCTTATGTAAAATATACAAAAGTAAAAGTATTGAATTACCTCGCAATATATTCTCTATAATTCCGTAGATAGAACAAAGAAAAATTAAATTAAAAAATGATATCCCACATACAGGAAATTATTATTTTTCATTCAGTTGTATATAAATGGTTTCAATTGATTAAAATTTTTATTTGTCAAATGAAATTGAATAATTTTTTTCCTTTCCTTGTTTTTTTTTTTTTCCCCCCTCATTGTGCTTTTCCCATTGGAGTCTTTCAAATGCTTGCTATACTTTATGAATTCATACCAATCCTCATCATCATCATCATCATCATTATTTTATTTTGGTTTCTCGCAACCTCACTGTCACCCATCAAATCTCGGGGAACAGAAACGCACGTTTCTAATTTAGTATCGCAGCTGAAAGTTGTGCACGACTGCGCGCGATCGTCTGACTAGATAAGTCAACTTCCACTTCAACATTAGTTTTGTTCGTGGTAGTAGTAATAGTAATAAACGTAATAGTAGTAGGTAGTAATAGTAGAAGTGGTAGTAATATTTTAGCGAGTATAGTACTGGCAGTAGTCATTGCGTGTCCGGAATTTCTCCATAATAATGCTGAACTATTTTCTGTGAATACCGAGCACGTCGACGACACACTCGTTGTGTTCACACGAATTCTGACACTATATATCGATATATATAAATATATATATATGTATTTATATATTCATCGTGCTTTACAAAATATAATAAGCATTTTGCTTGAAGGTTTTCAAGAATAAAAGATACAAATTGGTTAATTAATTCATTGATCAATCAATCAAATCATTTATTCATTTATTCATTCAATTGTTATATTAGTTGACATTAATAATTATTTTAAAAAATACGAATAATAAATTGGTATCAAATTTTTAACAGTATTGGAAGTGGTAAAGAAAAATTGTATTGAAAATATTGAGAACAAAAAATGACACAATGTTTGATACACTTTGTTGCAAAGTGATAATTGTTATTTGATGTTTGGTAATTTACTCTTTATTCGTTTATGATAAAGCTGAATTAAAAGCTCCTGTCATTGTATCTTTTTTTTTTTTTTTTTGATAAAATTTCTCTGGAATTTTTTATGACGAATGAACATTTCACTGTTATACCAAAAATTTAATTAAAAAACCATTTTCAAAATGTTGTATTGATTATTTTTTCTAAAATATTTTTTCAATCTCGGTTCTAATTTTTTTTTTTTTTATTTTCCCATATGTATGTACATATTTATATTCCCATTCGTTCTTTCACTCTTCACATTATTTTCACACATTTATACTATATTATATTCAATGGCGGATAGCAATGTGAAGCGGTAATCATTTGCATTTGGATTTTGCATAGTTTATGATTTTCCATGGCAACAATTCTCATCTGCTGTACGTCACATATATCATGAACCTTTATAAATATATACTGAATATACAAACATACTATATATATATATATATATTTGTATAAATATGGAAAATATCAACCACATTTTTCGACGCTTTTCAAATTTAAATTCAAATTTTTAATTCGCTTTCGTTCTGGATCCTTGTGGCTCTTTTGTCATAATATTGCTTCTGTTATAAGGTTTTTTATTTTCATTTTTCCCCCTTCAGATGAATTTAAATTAAAACTTTTGGTTTTACTCATTTAGTTTGTTTTCCTTTTTTTTTTCAAATTTTTTTTTTTTCCAGTTATTTATGTATTTATTATTTTTTTTTATGACGGATTTCATCAAAGTCCTGTGTGGGCATATATACAAGTTGATGAGAAAATAGTTTACCAAGTTGACAATTGGTCTCTCTTTGATCATTATGATTATTTATTAAAGCCAACGCATGTGCAAATTAAATATAGGGGGACAAAAATAAATTGATATGTGTACTAGTGTTGGATATATTTTCATTTTCATTGCAATGAAACATGTAGATTACTAAAATTATTATTATTGTACAAAAATTAATATTTAATTGATACAAATTATTCATTATGATGACAATTTACAATGGTATATTTTTGATTTGAAGAATCAATATGTAATTTAATAATATATAATATATAATTAGGCCATTGGATAATTATTTATTGTATTCAATTTCGAAGTAGTATATACAATTATATTAGTTTATTTAATAATTGGGGTTATGGAATAATAATTGATGAAACATTTTAATTAGAAATAATTATGATTTTGGTATATTTTAATAGGGTGTAAATGGTGAAAATAATATTGTTTTATATTTATTATTTCCTGTGTTTATTGTTGTAAAATTTTTTGGTCACTTCACAAATTTAACAATTTATATGATCAATTTTTAAAACAATTCAAGGATAATTGAACAAATTACGGAATGTCACTCATGAATTTTAAAAATTGTGAAATAATTTATTTTAAAGTGATTTCAGGCGTGAAACTTTTTGTGCTCACAAAGTCTGTATATAATGAACAAATATTAAACGTGAAACCTGCATTAATACTAAAGTTCTCATGTGAAAGTGAGTATTTTTTTATTAGCGAAATACAATAGCGATAAAATTGGCACATCAAAGTAATAAATGAAAAAGAATATACAAAGAAAAGTAAAATGAAAAATGCAGAAAAAAATATTGTAGATAGTTAATGAAAATTTAATTGATATTAAAATTGACAGGCAAAATAACTATTATCAGTTTTAATAAATTGCCATCACATAACATTTATTTAAATTCATATTATTGATATTAACGTATACAGTAAAATAATATGAAAAAATGTGAGACTGATAGAAATAATATTAAAAAACTGATCCATTCAATTTGGGATGATGAAAAAAATTTATTTTTATCTTCCAATATTCATTTTTTTACTACTCATTCTCCATTTTCATATTTGCTGACTGTAGACACCTTTAAAAAAGCGTAAAGAATGTCAAGGCTATATAATAAAATTTAAAGATTGCTGAAATACTTCAGGAACATTTTTCTTCTTAATTCTAAAAACTCTTGATCGACCTCCAATATTAATATTCCACTTAAAAATTACGTGTATCCTCAAGAATCATAATAATCTCGAAATATTGAGACTGCGAGTCACGAGAAACAAAAATAAATAAATAAATAAAATGAATGGAAAAAAAAAAAACAAACAAAAAACAAAAACAAAACTTCGATCCAATTGAAAATTTAATTAATACCGAAATTCTTGAGCAAACTTTCAAAATCAATAATTGGCACTCAAACATTAATGAATATTCTGAAGTACAGATACATAGTTGAGCTTTTGAATTGAAATAAAAATGAAAAAATAGTCTTTCTTTCACTAAAAAATTCAACATTCCGTCGTCTCACTTCTTCCATTATTAAAAATACACAAAAATAGCCAAAAAGAATCATTCAATTTACCAAAGAAAAAGAAAGCAAAATCCTTCTCTCTCACCAATTATCAATATCATAATTTATAACAACACATAACCCACTGCAAACCCTCTATGTACTGTAAACAACAAAAAAAAAAACCCCCCCGCCAACATTTCCTCCATAAAATAACGAAATACTTCCCAACCCCAAAAATAATCTTCAAAATCAAATTTTTCATCCAATAATATTCATGTTCTCCATAATTTTTTTTCATAAACGAATGAGAAAAAAAAAATTTTTTTAAAAAACAGCAATAAGAATACATAAAACGTTTATTAAAATTGATATTTTGAATTTTGTTCAATGCCCAACACTGATAGTTACATTCATTTAGAAAATGAAAAAAAATTTCTATGAATTCCATAAAATTAATTTCACAACAAAAAGCCCCCCTTTCACTCTTTTATTATCCAACCATACATTCACGAGTATTTATATATATATATAAGTACATACCACTCATTGATTTGAGATATGAAAGGAAGTACATATATATATATATATATATAGCGTTCACTGTGACTCGGACGTCGCACAGTTGGATGAATTACTTTTCATTAATATCGGAAATTCCGTGAGCCACACATGATTTTATTCGGTCCGTCGATTGAACAAGCAAGGGACGCTTTTATATATATATATATATTTATATGTGTGTGTGTATGTGTTGGTGGTGCTGCTGTTGCTGTCAGTGATGGTGGTGCACCATCATACGCGTCGTTCGTAATTCCACCCACGCGCAGCAGCTGTCTCTCGTATCATACGGACGCGCGCACACTCCCTTTCCATTTCTTCTTTACTCACTCGCACGCACGCTCGTTCACTCATTCATTCTATCTTTTTCTCTTCAACGTTTATGTATATATGTATATTGGTATTGCACGCGTACCACAGTCACTATTCGATTCACCATGCACTGCGTCTATTAAAAATGAGAGTAGGAAGAAAAAAAAAGAAGAATAATAATGATGATGGTAATAATAAAAAAAAAATAAATAAATATAAAAATGAGAAAGAAAAAAAGTGGACATACATATATTAAAAAAAATATATTACAAATTTCATAAAAATAACAAAACTAACAAATCTTATTTCAAAATATGTAGAATTGTCAGAAATGAAAATAGAATTTATATGATGGACAGTTTTGCTAGAATAAATTCTCAAAAATAACCCTTTTTTTTTTTTCGAGTTTCATGACTACGTATAACCCCTCAATAAAATAAATTCTTTAGACACAATATAACATGCTTGAACTGGCAATATTTATTGCTACATGAGTGACTCATTCTCTTGAAAATTGCCACATCTCCAAGAACAACATTATGCAATAAATAAAATTGCATTAAAAAAGTCGTGAATTCTAACATTTCATAATGTGTGTATATTTATTAAAAATTACTCTAATATATATATATATACAAATATTTAAATCTCTCTTCACTCGCCTTTCTCAACTCTCATTTCATTCTCTTTCTTTTATTTTATTTCTTCCCACCACACTTCACTCAACACAGTTTTTAGTTGTTTCTTTTTATTATTTTTTTTTTTATTTTCAACAGTATATCTCTCCGGATATGTTGCAAGAACAATTGGAAGCTTTTCACATTCGTCACAAGACTTGGTTTCACTCAATTTCTTCCGCTCTGTCAAAAAAAAAACCAGAAATAGTGATAGAGAAAATAAAAGAAAAATGAAGAACAAAAAATATAAAGCAAACAAACAAAAATACTACAACTGACAACTTGCAACTGAAGCTTTTGGTAATGTCATTTGTGAATGTGTGCATCGGTGATGAATGTTTATGTGTGGGTGGGATGCATGAGAAAAATTGAATGAGTGTGTGTGTATGTATAAAAGAGACCGCGAGAACTGATGACTCAATTCTTGGCACGATATTGTTGACTGTGACTTGTAAGCAATTACGAAACAACACATTGCTACGAAAACAATGAGCGGTAGTGAAATATCATGAAAAATTTCTGCTTTTGATAAATCTCTTCATCTTTTTTTTTTTTTTGCTTTTCTCCATTCATTTATTTATTTTTTATTTTTTTTTTTATATCACAATATTACAAAGGATATTTGATTTGAATGGAAGAATATGAATTATGTATAGTATTATATAGAGTTTATTGTCAATAATTCAAATGAGAGATTGTTTGTGAAATTATCAACTGTTCTCAAATTACAGAATATTGTTTGAGAGATTGACGGTTTTTAGTTCACTAAACAATATCTCAGTGAATAATTTTTTTTCCTCATTAACTTTTTTAAATTCTTTGTTTGATTATTTTTTTTTATCAAAATTCCAAGTTTTAAACAATTTCATTTGCAATTTTAATAACGTAATGGTGACTTTGGGTTGGAGATTCATGTTGTTTCATTATCTACCCTTAGTGTATTAATAAATATTATTTTTTACCCCTCACTGACTGGACGATATAGTTTATCGTTCAATTTTATTTAAATTTTCACCCCTACTGTAAATATTCGTATAAAAATAATCAAATCCTCTTTTATATTACCACACAATAAAATATCTATAAATATCCTTCTCATCCAATCCGAAATTCCGTTATAAATCTATCGAAGCAAATTTTCAATCTCTCAAATATATCTCAAATAAAAAATGAAGAAAAATACGTGTCAAATTTCTTTTCTTATTCTCATTCAATTTATCAATCGACAGTTTCGTCACATACCAAACACACACACACACACGCACACACAAATTGACAAATGTATAAAATTATATTTGTTCAAATTCATAAAATGTATTTGAAAAAATGTTGAAAAATTTGTCAAAATCAATCAAAGTCAAAATTTTTTTTTACACATATTGATAATAAATATTCCAATGCTTGTAATCGAGTGAGTGTTGGAGTACTGGAAGAAAGAAGAAAGAACAAAAATAAATAATAAGAAAGGAAAAATATATGTGTTTACATCTATATAAATTTTTTTTTTTCTCTCGAGAAATCGAAAAAAATGTGCGATATTTTGTGGGACATTCTCAACATAAATGTGTGTCTATAAATATGTTTATGCGTATGTGTGTATGTGTGTGAGAGTGTTAACACTGTAGTTGGATGAAAGAGAGATGAAAGGGGTGGTAGAGGTGTTGGGAAAAGGCATGGTGGGTAGGTTGGATGTATACTGCTGCAACGGCTGCCTCTCGTTGCCAGGATTATTGAATTTCCTGTCATCTCCAGAAGAAATACGCTCTATTTACTTTGGCAGAGAATAATGGGACGTTTTCTGGCGGGACGGGATACATACAGCCATACCGATGTATATGTATTGTCGAGTGCAAAGGAAATCAAAGAAGACGAGAAAGAAGGCAAAGAGGAAAGAGAGTAAGAAGAAGAAGCCCCATGACGACGGTGTTAAGAAAAGTTTTTGTGCTGCTTCCTACTATTTCGCTAATTATTTTCTTTTTTTTAATATTTTTTTCTTTTTTATCTATTTATTAAATTTTTTTGTTTTTTCATCCCCCTCTCCTTTATTCATCTCTTTGAGTTTGCATGTACAAAAGTTTATGCGGTGAAGAAATTGTTTATTGCTGTATCTGGATGAGAAAGAAAGTGACAGATAAATATTTTATTAGTGTTAAGATTATTGATATCAGTGTTGGATATATGTTTATAAGAACCTACTGAATATGAAAATATTTATTATATTTTACTATTGGCAATATAAAATAGACGATAAGTACAGGCATATATACATTTTTATATTATCAATTAGCCTTTTTTCTCTATGAAATTATTGTTTTTATTTTTTTGGTTACGAATTGTTTTACAAGGTGAATACATCTTTATAAATTTTTCATACTGCACTTAATTTATATTCATTATTCTATTGAACCTTTAACTTCATTGAGATATTTTCAATACAAATAAACCACAAGTGTGAATTAAAAGTGACAAACCTACAAAGTCCTATTAAAATGTTAAAAGTTTAATTAAAATTTGTAAGAATACTAAATAAATGCCTTTTGCTATTTATCATTTATATGAGATTGATTTTTTTTTTCCCCCACACTATTGATTGTGGACAAGAAAAAAAAAGGCCTTATGAGTAACCGTCTATTGATGAAATGATTTTTACAATGGAAAATTATTTTATAATTAAAAAAGTTGTGTGAAAATCACCTAGTATTTTGTCGCATCAAATTCATGCAGCTTCTCGAGTTTTTATATGATTTTTATAATACATACGCTATATACGAACATGAATTATAATTAATTGAAAATATATTGGAATAATTTGAGTGAAGTATAAGCAATCGCCATTTAAAATTCATTATTCTGTATTATTTCCTAAACACATTTATATTTTTCTACATTAATATTTATCAAAACTTTTTTTTTTTCACTCCAGTATATTTATTTTTCTTTTTTTCTGTTTTTTTCATTAGAGAGTATGTGAGCGCGAGGGATGAAATTGACGTGGGATTTTTTTGCGGCACAATCTGTGAGGCAAATCGTACGATAAGCGTGACCTCACTCTATACTCCACCCCTTTGTCACTATACCCCCGCCCAATATCCCATACCCCAAACGAAATTTGTATTTTAACGTGACACGAATATAAATTTGACATGAGCGTTCGCGCATACAACCCCATCCCCAACCCCCTCAACCAAGAAATATGTATAGTCGTTGAAATTCAACGGGAAAACGCAGCCGTCACTTGTAGAGAAAATGTCGGATATTTCGTACTAAATTCACGTATGTGTATGTGTACGAAAAATAAATAAAAAAGAAAAAAGTGGAAAAAACCTCGTGGGAGAAAAAGTAGGAAAGCGAAGCAGGTAGAAATATAAGGAGATTTCTGCGAATAAATATATATATTTTTTGAATTGGGTGATAAAAACTTGAAGTATTATTTTATTTTCAACAGTGATAACAATAACTTTGAATAATTTTGTTCGATTAAATAAGTAAATATGTTATGGTTTATTTATATGTTTATAAATGAACTGATTGAAGTACTAACATTGACATTTTTACATGTTTTATGATGAAATATTTGAGAATATATCTGTCAACGAATAATCATAAAAAAATATAGAATTATATTGATCCACACTGAAAAAAAAGTATTCTTGCACCCGGAATTCAATGTAATACCGAGTCAATATTCCTATGGTAAGGATTGGTATCCTAACAGCGAGAATACTGGTAAAATTCCAGAGATTATGCAGTGTTTTTATTTCAATGTTGGTATTCTCACTACAGCAATACCAAGTTATGCAGTGGTAGAAAAAACGTATCCCTCTATTAAAAAAATTTTGGTATTCGTACTATAGGAATACCAGTATTGTTGCAAGAGCAAAAACTATTCCAGGAAGAACAATACGAGTTTTTCTGTGCACACTCTAACACACATTTTATTCCGTGAGTAAAAATGAAGATTAAGTACGACAAGAACAACTGGAGCACAATAGAATTTAAAATGCAGCAAAAAAGAACGAAAAAATACGTAAAGAAAAATCGTAAAGTAGGAGAAAGAGTGTTGGAGGTAGTTGATAGTGATGATGGTGAAGGCGTAGAGAGAAATGGAACTAAGCGTTTGGCGCGAATGGATCGATCTCTCGCCATATATATTCGAAAAAGATGGATCGAGTTCGCAAAGAAATCCAACCATCGTGATATTTGACGAATGGCCACTGTGGGACGTGAGCGAGCGTCCCCTTGGGAAGTTGAGTGGGCATAAGGGGGGGTGGAACATTGGTAAGGGTTGGGTTAGTAAAAGGTGCCACCAGTGTACGATCGGTGGTGTATGGAAGAGTGTTCGCCAAGAAAGGTAGATATATTTTGGATGGGAGCATATCAGTTCCCACTCGATCATTTATAATTCAGATCTGTCACTGTTCAATGTAAAGTTGTAATACTTTTATTTTTCTTTTTTTTTTTTTTTCAATAAACATATTTACACTCTCGAAATTATTTCGATCTCGATTTCGCTGTAATTTTTCCATATTTTTCGTGAGATTTTGATTCTAAAATGATATTATACATGGATATTTTTTTTTGTTCTGTTGTAAGTTCGTGAACAGTCTGATGAAAAAAATCTTGAAAATTAAGTAGACCCACAATGTTAATGCAGTAGCCTCATAAATTTCCTGCTAAATTTCAAGTTACTTGTTCCTATAGATTCAGAGAAAAGTTAATCGAGAGTGGTAATCCTTATCGTCTACACGAATTTATCTCATCATCTTTAAATTACCATGGAATCATAACTTATTGTATGATATGATCGATCCACCAATGAAAATACGCTGAAATTATTGTGTCGAAAGATTTGGATAAATAATCGCAAAAAATAGTCGAACATATAGAATTTTAGTATGAATAGTTCTGAAAAAAATTGGCGCAACAAACATTCGAAAGATAGTTGAAGAGAGTTATCTATTTTTGTGAAACTAAAATAATATTGTGATGTGTTCAACTAACAAAATTCAAACTTCAACCACTTCAAACCATCCAGAGTAAACATTTTCCTCAAGAATCGAAATAACGAGAACCAAAATAAAGACGTCCCTTATCGAGAAAACCATTCCAAATCAATGAAACTTCTTCCACAATGTGCATCAGCTAATATGTACATGTCTGATCAATTAAGACCATTACTACTATCAATCATTCCTGTCTATATCAATACACAAAACCTGTATGATTAATTTCAGTAATTACTGCTGCCATACAAAAACCTTCAATACTCTCTGTAACATTAATTGTCTGATCAATCTGAACCCTCTCCACAAGACAAAAACTCTCCTCCCACTAATAAAAAAATAACCAACAGTAAAGCAAAACAAAACCAAAAAATTATCTCTACCACGTGCAATGCATCCTCCACAATTTCTCATCACAATTTTTGGCATCGCCCACTTCAATAAACTATATTTATACATATAACAGAAATTGGACAATCGTCCAACACAAGGAATGAAAAGTAGGAAGAGACAACCTTTCGGAAATATATAAAACAATAAGAAAAAAAATTCCACCTCAACTCGACTATTCCACTACCATTCTCCAAACTAGTTAAATCATTCGGCCGCGGGCCAACCGTCGCGGATTCGGGACACGTAAAAGGAATTTATTTGAAGCGCGTATATGCGCGCGCCCTCTGCAGAACGAGTTTTCGCAAGAGTTTTACTACATCCCCCTTCTTTACCACCCTCCGAGTCCACCCACGTTACTCTACCAGCCCCATCGGGTGTGATATGCATCCACCAACTTGTTTCCTTCCACTCCCTTTGCGTTCAAACCAACTCGCTTCTTCTTCATCGTCTTCCACAGCTTCCTATTTCTACCTCACTTCATCTCATCCAACTCTCGTTTGCTACTCTTGCTCTTTACGATAGTGTGTAGGAGGAAGAGAGAAAGAGGGTATGCTTCCAACAAACCCCTTTCGTATGTGCGCCAGGGGTTGGCAAGTTTAAACGGATGGCTTATCAGAAAGTCCCTTCCAGGATAGCTTAGCCCATTACTTCTTGCGCTGCGGCAACTCCGAGTCGAGGGTTTTGATCAATTCGTGGACTTTGGAAGCCAAGCATACCCTGCTTAAGCGCTTCCTCGCGTTGCTTCCCGCCCCCTTTCACATCTTTCAACCCACCCAAACGTTCTTCCTTCTTTTCGTCGTATCGTTTGTATATGTATACGCAATCCTCTGAGGTTTAAGGATATATTCGACGGGGCGTTTGGGAAATGGAAAGGGGATGGATATTGGTTGCTCGATGATCGGTGAAGAGTGTTCAGGGTTGATAGCCTTTTTCACCCTTTGTTGATGGTTGGCTGTGTAGCTGTCTATCCGGATAGAAGTTGGTTGTTTTGAATTCTTCCCTTTCTTTCGTAATTCATGATTGTTACGTTGATGATTAGCAAAATGAGGATATTATTTTGAAGCTTGGACACTTTTATTTATTGCGAAATACACTCGACGGATTGAGGATTGATAAGTTAAGATAAGATGAACAAAGCCGTTCGTGTTCCTTTCCTGTCCAAAACAAAGAGAACGCATAAACAGAACTTTCTCTTTTCACAAGCGAGATGCGTTTAGCATTGCTCATACTGGTCACGTCCAACTGAGGTAATCACCACCGCTACGAATCCAAACCGCATTCGGACCGACCCACAAAAGTGGTGATAAACACTTTTACAATTTTCCACTTTCTACTGCTTGGAAACAACGTAAGCACAGCCGCCACGTTTTCTGCTTTGGCTTTACATAAAAACAAAGCGATTTACGTCGTAAATGATAATGAACCAACAATGCAATCACATCAGGGCTCATACTTTCGCGTCAGCACTCTTGCCCTAAACAATCGAGAAGATTTTCACTATAACTCTCAATCGGATGACTATTTGAATGCAGATACAACAATCATAGGTATAAAGAAATAGCAAGTTGGAAATGACAAAAGTTTGATATTCCACTGCTATTTTGAAGACTCATTCGAAAATGAAAATCAAAATTCTCATGGACTATTCCAATTCTAGTGTACACTATACATTTCGATTCCACGTATCTCACAAAGTGTTTTATCCTTTATCTTGATACGGTGTACTTATCCTAGAGATATTGATAGTTATCAATATATAATTCACCATATTTAATTGCAGTACACAAAATGAGTTAAGGAAGTAACATACTTCATTCATTCAAATTTATTTTTATTTAGTATTATTATTATTATTTCATTTCTCTCCAACATGATGTACACAGTTTTTTCTTTCCACTTAAAGTATTTGTAGCACTCAGATTTTTGTAGAATTCCAGCAAAATGCAGTCCGCCAAAGAAATATTCATATATAGATATATATATATGCGAAATGTAATGGGGGAAAAAGGGTCGAGAGCTTCTTACAGTTCGCTGATTTCTCGACGGAGTCGCCGTTACGGTTCGGATAGTCAAGTACAGGTCGTTCTAGAAAGCCCTCCTTCTGGACACAAATGGAAACCAAGAAGTAGTAATAAAAAACAATTCAACGCAATGGAGAATATAACGAATAAATGAACAAAAATTGCGTCAAGGATCCGTTTCTGTGAAAACAAAAATTCTATACAAATCTATCATTCACAATATAGCAAATCAAAATGACAATATCTCCACAGAAAATTGTGATGTCGATTGCGAAATTTATCACACGCTTTGGAAACTTTCATATACCTCCCGATATTATTATTCTTTGGTAAAGTAATTCTGTGAAGTTTCGGAAAAACAGAAGCTGGTACGTTTTACAATACGCTATGCGATTTTTGTGTTGTCCCCTCCAATCAAAATTACTGTGTGGGTCTAGTTCAGTTGCAATAAATTAAAAATCAACCATCAGGTAACACTTTATATGTTGATACTACAATGGTGTGAAAACTCGATTCAATCTGAATATATAACCATATGAAAGAGTGTATATTCCCTGTCTTAGGCAGCCAATTTTAAACTTAAACGAAGTCTCAAAATCTACACTCAAATTGCAAAAGGAATTTATTCTCCCTTCAAGTGTTAAAATAGTCTTTTGATCAAGAACACTCTCCATATTCCATTGAACACTAAAAAAAAAAACAAAACAGATAGACAACTGATGGTATGAAATCAAACCGGAGCTTTCACGTACTGTTTCGTCAAATATCTTGCCTTTAAGGGTTGATACAGATGGAATACAAAAGAGTTTGGTCGGGGGATGAAATAATTTTTGCAATTTCAACATTCGAAATCGGATGCGCACAAGAATATGGAAAATCCTGCATAACATTTTATATGTATGTATATTTTTGTACGTGTTTGTGTTTGTATGTGTTCATATCTGTGTATGTACCTTGTATAGTAGTATAGGCCACGCCCAGACACGTAAGGAGCTTTTGTTTCAGCAAACCCACCCACGTGCACTGGGGATGCTTTTTGTCAAATCGCGCGAAAAAGATAAAGTCTGAAGCGCCACCAGAATAGCAACGAGAATACGAGAGCGGTATTGAGACCAGTATACATTTACTTTTTCTTATTATTTTTTGTCGGTTTTGTTTTTTCACTTTATTCTTTCTTTTGAAATTTTATTTTTATTCTTTTTTTCTTATTACAATTTTTTCCTTATGTTGCTTTCATTTTTGCAATGCGTTATGTACGTTTATTTTATTCACAATTCTCAGCTGAGTAGATCGAAAAACTTATTTTTATTTGAGGTTTGTTATTTGTTTTTATGGTTGATACCAGGAACGTGAAATTTTCGCAAGCACATTTCAGATCAGTCAGTTTTTATGACTTTTAATGGAATGAGCTTTAAATGCTGTTGGATGAGATGTTGTCGACTTTTTTTCCGCGCGAGTCATTAGAAATAGAATGCTTAAATCTTTTGTTTATTTGTCCATTTCTGCCTATGCAGATATGGGAATTTTAAATAGAGTCAAATTTTTCGGGACATCAACTTGGAGCTCACCCTCAATGTCTCAAGGGAGAATATCAGCGCAAACGTGATAGGAATTATTGAGCGAGAGTGACAGAAAAAATGTGAGACACACTTTCAAGAAAATTTTCGTAGCTTTTTATTGAAAAATATTGAAAAGAGTATTGTAAAATCCTATAGGAGTAAGTTTTTTAAATTCTTGAGAATATTGGAAGATGTATTTTCGAATCAGTTGAATAGTTGATATTTCTAGTACGTAGGAAATTTTTTGAAATACTAATTCATAGTGTTAACAGAAAAATATTCTACGAAAAGTTTGCAACTTCATGTGGATTAAAAAATATTTCCAAAATATAAAAACGTGGATGAGTGCAACGTTCAGGTAAAGCTCATAAAAATTATAATGTATCAGTACAATATGCAGGCTTTATCACTTTGACTAGATCGAATGAATGTTCTACCCTTATTATCAGCAATATACATTATGAATTCCATTGTTTTGTGGGTTATTGATTGAACATAGAAAGAAATAATGTATCATCCTCATATTCATTTTTATCTAATTGTTGTTTTCCATTTATTTTTTTCCATATGAAACAAAATAAATATAATATTCTCTGGGATTTCTGACATACACAAAATAAGGGTGGTTGATTGGTGAGTAAAATGTCAGTCAAACAGAATTGTAATACTTTCAAGTGAAAAGATACTTACATTATATTTTTTCTGTGCAATAGCATAGTTGATCTTTTTGTGGTATGACACTCAACAAATGAAATGTAACCAGAGAGGGTGGTGTTGGTGGTTTATAATAAAGAGAATGGTTTTGGTTAGTAAAAAAAAAAAAATGCCTAAAATAAACAGAAAAAAATTCCTGTACAAAGTTGTCTCACTTTTCCACTCTTCTCTTCTTCCCCCATTCTATCTCTTGCATTATGCAAAGCCGATCCACCGCATTCAGTTCGCTGTTACTTTTTCTTTCTTTTTTTTTTTTTTTTTTATATTCTTCACCGCCTTTTTCTTTCAGCGTCCAGTCGCAGGAAAAATGGCAGCACTTGGTAGCTTTACACCCTCAATGGAATGCGAAGTGTCTTTTACCACCACCACCACCACCACCACCACCACTACTACTTCTACTACTACTACTACTACTACTACTACTACTACTACTACTACTACTACTACTTCTGCTACTACAGCCACTACCACACATAAATATTAATATAGGTATATACAGACGTTTATATCCGTTCTTATTTTTTATTCAACATTATTTCATTATCATTTTTATTCGTATCTTTATTATCGCTATATTTTTTTTTCTTCTGCTTTAATGCATTGCAATATCTCTGTGATTTGGTGAAATATTTTTTTCTCAATCTATATCGAGAAAAGTTGCACATCATTGGACGAGTGTCATTCGAGTTTGCGAATTTTTCGAATGCATTTTCATACCCATATACCACACTCAAACACATACAGACGTATGTACATATAAATATATATATATATATATATGGAAGGGGGAAAAATACCGTAACAGAAAAATTCGACTTTGTACCTCAAAATATTCTTTTCCTACTTCCTCACAAAATATATATATATATACAGTCCTGAACGACGAAATCCGAAATATGTTTCTTATACGAACCCACCTCTACCCACTCACCCCATCAATCCCGAACATATCTATGGGAAAACATCTTCGTGGAATTTTCCAATGCATCGGGGTGAAGGAAAAATGACGAGATGTGACTGAAACGTAAGGAGAGAAAAGAGGGAAAGAAATGAAATGAGAAATGAAAAATAAATAAATAAGTGAAAAGAAAAATAAATAAAAGAAAAATTCTGAATGTATAGTTGCGTACATAGAAAAGTAGATGGGGTTGGAACCGAAATAAAAAAAAAAAGTATGTATTAAAATCGTTTCGCGCGTCTCGTAAAATTCCGGATCTCGTGCGAGTGACGGAAGATGAAAAAGAGAAAAAAAGAAAAAATTGAGGTTAGAGGGGATGAATAGGATGAGGGGTGTAGTGGGTGGGTGGAAATGGTGAAAATAAGGAAGACGAATTCAAAGATATATATATATATATATACATATATGTATGTATAAAATGAGACATTCTTATTTACGCCGAAAGAAATATTACATTTGAAAACCATTCGTCTTTCCTCTCAAATTTTTCCCACTTTTCTTATTCCATCCCTTATATTTTCACGACTTTCACTCTGAGAGATTTTCCATTCGTTCACTTCTACTACTACTACCACTATCCCCACTTTACCCACCACCATCATCCACTAGCATTCGACTGTGTCTCACGGCATAGAAGCGAAAGGAACGATCTCCATTACCATTTATAGTGATTCTTGAATCACGTTTTCTCTGGCCTATAACTTCTTTCTTTTGCTCTCTTTTGCATTCTTATACCGTCATTTTTTCGAGACAGTATTTTTTTCTTGTATTCAGCATTTGTTAATTATTTGCATTCGTGGCTTTATATGACAGTACAGTGTAAAATTCGTTCATAGTTTGTAATTAGTTGAAGATATTGTGGCAGAGAATGTTTGAATTTTGCTTGTGTGTAAGTACCAAAATTTTTGGTTATTTCCGTCACAAGGAGAGGGATGATCCTGATGCAAAATTGTACTTCCCCTTCATATTATTAATTATTGTAGTATAAAGTGCTAAGGGTTGTTTTGAAAAAGTTTGAAACGCATTTTGCGCTACAGCCTCAATCCAGAAGAATTTCTTCGTTTTGTTTCCTTCCCCTTGCACTCGATATTTTTTCCTAGTAAAGTTTTCTTTTTTTCTTTTTATATGTTGGAAACCACCCCTTGTCAAAAGCCCATTGATTCATTGGTGGGGTTGGATGAAAAATAATTCGATCGATGGATGTATTCCATCAAGAAAACGGAATGTGCATCCTCCCCAACGGAAGTGTCACGTCTAGACGAAAGTTCGCACCGCAAAAGTAGCGTGTGTGCTGGCGCACAAGGGTGAAATGCAAATTCCCTGTACATCCACCCTTATATATATGTATGTACGTATGTATGTATGTATTCGTTTAAAAAGACTAAAAATCCTGGTGACGGATGCGCGACGAATCGATCCACAGGGGGTTGATATATATGCATACGTATATAAGAAAATATTCACATTTGGGGGTGAGTTTCTAATTGACGACACTCAAGGGATTTCATTGTACTAGCCACCTTACAAACTGTGATGCGCGGAGAAAAAAGAATGGAAAGGGAAAAGCCTTTTTTTTCCCACCCTCCAAGTATTTTTCTCGTCGTTACAAGAGGTAGAAATTGAAATTTTCCCTTTCCATTTTTAGTTTTCATCATTTGATTAGATGACAAGAGAAATATAAGTGAAACTTGTACGTTTCTCTTTAATGTTTTTGGGCGGAGATTGCCTAAGTTTGAGCAATTTTTTCGTATCAGAAACTTTTTTCGAATCGAAGAAATCGGTACTAGACTGATCTCTGTGTCCGATTGTGATGAAGTTATTGCTAAAGAACTGAAACAAAAAATTTGGAATGTGATTCATTTCTCGTGGGTATAAAGAAAACTGGAGAACTTCTATATATCACTCGAATTTTACTTGTGATTTGCGTTGGACATAATATTAATACGGGTTTTTAGTAATCGAGTTGTTTGCAATGTATGAGTAACTGGAAATAAGTAGATAATTACAGGAAAATGTGTTTATACACCTTTATTCTCATTTCGGAGGTCAACTTCCGGTTGTACCGGAAGTATGAGTTATTCAGAGGATGGTTTTACAAAGTTAGCTGAATACTGATGGGATTGCATGTGGAAATAGTGTGTCAAAAATTCCTATATGTCATTTGAATGAAACTTCCGGTTACACCGGAAGTGGTAGATATTTCGTTAACGGCTCCGTAGAAATAGCTGAAAATCAATAGGCAAGCAGTTCACCATCTGGGATTCAAAAATCTTAATATGACATTAAAATTCGATTTCTGTTTTCACCAGAAGTGAGAAAAAACGGATGTCGTATGGTTACTGAGAGTTACCAAATTTTGAAACGATATTCATAAGTCTGACTTTACTTTCCCAGGGAACTATTGCTTTTCCATTCATTCATACTGGATATACATAAAAAATAAATGTATCTGAATATTGTCTCCGAAGGTTTCTCCAACAACAGAATAAATATCCCGATGAAAGGTCCCAAGTAAGGTACGGTTAATTGACTTTCCACCACTAAACAGTTTGGAATTTTTGTTCATTTTTTCATTCACCAAAAAACTTTCGTTTCCCTGATACAAACAATGTTCGTTTTTTTTTTGTTTTCACTCTATATTTCTTACTTTATTTTATTTTTTCATCGTTCCGTTTTTTTTTTTCCTGTTATTTTTCCACCCTCTCGTTTGTGTTTTGTTCAGTCTCTGGGTCTTTGTGTAACCGCACACGTGATGGCAAACAAAAGCTCTTGCCATTCGCATGGAACACTGAGTATAAATTGAGGGGTGGTTTTTAAGGGCAAAGGGTTGTTGTTGTTATGACCATGAAGGGATGAAGGTTGCTACGAGGTGAATGAGGGGAGTGGTGTGACGTTACGACCCCCTATCGTACCCGCCCACCGTTACATGCAAGCTACAAACGTTATGCATCAACCCTCAAACCATTCCATCCCCTCTGGCCCTGATGAAAATTTTCAAACTACCCACCTTGCTTCACTTCTTTACTCCTAACCAACTACTACATCTCTGCTCTATTTTGGTTATTTTATTTTCGTCGTCGCATCTTCCTTGATCTCTACTATCATTCCAGTATTTTCCCTTCACCCTTTTTCGATTCCTTACCCTTCCGTTTTTTATCCATTGAAGCTCATCCTTTTTCACAAGTTATTGGCAGGGTTTTGCAAAGCCAGCAGCTGCTTTCAAGAAGAAGAGAAACCCGCATCGAACACGCATACACACCTAACAGAGCTTTCGCCCAGTAGTTCAAACCCGTACTGGTTTTCCAATTTTTTCTTCTATTTTCTTTCCAGTTTTCCTACTTTCATCCACTTTTTCACTATTTTATTTTCCCTCCGCTCCACTCACGGCATTCTCTTCCATCTCTCTTACTCATTTCTGGCTCCACCTCCACGGAATGTTAACGACTTGGGGGGCGATATACTATACCACCATGACGTACCAAACTCCTGCGCTTCTATTCCGTTTAGTGTAGATCGTTAATTTTTATGCCGGTGTATACTTGGACGTGACTACTTCGCCATACTCCCACACAATTTTTTTTTACTCCGTACTCAAGTTTTTCATTTATAATTTTTTCTTTTATACTCGTTACAAATGCAGAGGCGGTGACACGATGCGGTTTTTTATTTACGGCAATATTTTTATCAACTACCAGGTGTATCAGCATATTATATACAGGGTGTATTCGCATTAATGCAAAATGTTTCAGTGTCCATACACGATACATTCGCATTAGTAGGGAATGTATCAGCACATATACTCACCCATAAACAGGGTTTATTAGCACATATACAAAGTATCTCAGCATATATGAAGGGTAGTATTTATACATACAGATTTTTTGTCTATCATAGTATTATAATATTAAATCAAACGATGTGGAATTTTTTTGCATATCATAAATTTCAAATACCTATACCGCCTTCAAGAAATATTGCGTAGATGATATCGGTCTGACCATTGGCGGGGACACACTACTCCAGTGGGAGTGTGACATTAGTCACACTCGCGCATCAGTCACCCCTCAGGACCTATTCACATGGGAATATTTAACGTTACTGGTAAATTACCGACATTGCGGCAACATGACGACGGCACTTCGTATATATACATATACACATTGTACATATATGTACAGGTATATGAAGCCCGGAGGGAACGTTGAGATAAGGGGACTACGTTGGTCCGGAAACCGTGCGGCAATGTCCCGCGAATACAGGATGCTATGTGCGCCATTGTTGTTTGTTCCTCTCTCCCTCTCTCTCTCTCCCTCTCTCATCCTCTCCCTATCTATATATACATATAGATGTTTGTGACATTTGCCAGAAGCGATTATCCTGTGTTCACGACCAATGTAAATATGACTATGTATGATTCAATACTCTAATTTATTTGTGGTATTTATTTTTATTAATCGTTTTGTTATATTTATACACTGCTAATTAGAATGAAGAAGATAAGAAACAAGAAATAATTATTATGTGACGGCGAAGAGTGGAGTGTCAAATTGAGAGCCTTGAAATTGCTAAGAGCGAATCAATTTCAGAATGCCATCAACTCGTTTCGGTCGACCGAGAAAATTTATTATATGTTTCGACACTAATCAAATTTTTATGAAGTACTAATAAGAAGTGTTTACATGTCGTAATTTTGGGAACATATTGGCTTGGTATAATCATTCCGGGTCCAAGTTAGGAAGCGATACACGATCTTTTTGGAAATATGATGTTGGTTTATTGCGGGTAATATATTTTCTTGGACTTGCACTAATATATGTAACCTAATATATGTGTTGGAAATATGGTAAAATTAATTCCAGTGCTTCTGTTGTTTTGGGAATTGAATAATGTAAATGTTGATCATTAGAATGATTTTTGTTACAATTCATACACTACATTCATACTATGCAAAGAGTGTAATTATCAAATTGATTTCCAACTAGTTGGCTTTTATATTTCTAGATATGATTTATTTATTATTGGACACGATTTCTATCGAATTTTAGCTGCATTGAATGAGTCAAAGTATTATTTATTAAAGGAAATTCATCAGTGCATGAGCTTTTTTATATATGCCTAGTTATTATAATTTATTCCAGAATCAACCGCCAGGTAGTGCGTCGAGCATTCATACGATATAAATATAATAAAGTGAAGATGCAACTTAGTTTGTATACACGACTACAAAGATGCCTTCCTGGACAGTCAATTTCCCCTTTTCGTAAAGAGATCGCAGTGACATCTGTATATAACCAACTAAACTTGCCGACACTGAATATCAATTTTCAAAAGAAGTGAAATATTTTACAATTCATGAATTCTAAATAATATCTTGAACATTCCAAGAATATTTTTAACACCTTGTAAATATTTATTTTCTCTTTTATTTTATTTTTTTTTCATATTTTTTTTTTTTTTTTCATACCTCTTTTAATATTCACTCTTTTTACGTCAACGCGGCATAACCACTTCGCGTCTCCTTTCTCAACATTTTTCCACCCATTCCCTTTTTTCGCGTCTTTATAACACACCACATCCCGCCTGTCTTTTGCCTCGTCACAGTATGTTTATTCAGGAGACTCACGTACAAAAGATATTCTGCACAGAGGTTACGTGACTGTGACGGTTTGTGTCTCCGGGGGGCAACGGTTGGTAGGATTGTTGTGCCATGGATAAAGCGAACTCACATACAAACATATATATATATATATATATATACATATGAAACCAACACACAAAAAAATACACAGACAAAAACAAGTGAGACAGTGAATGGTGGATACGTCCATATACAACAGCGTAAAACCGGAAGTGAGTTGGAAATGAAAAAGTTATGTTATTCAGCATAGTTCGCGTGTGTCACCGCTTGGCATTTTCATTTTTTTGTGTTCATGAAAACAGTGTGGTTATTTTAAAAGATGTATCTTGAAGGTATAAGAAAAAGCGATGAATAAAGAAAGTATGCGCGGATGAAGTTAGAGAGAATGCGAAAATACGAAAGAGTGAAACATAGAGAGCGTATGTGCGCCTTTATCTTTGCTATAAATTTGTTGTTGTGGCAGTTTTGTGTTCAAGTAGCGCAATCCACACAAGTGCGGGTACCATTTGCAATGTAACGCGAATTTTTATTGCCCATGGTCCGTTCAAGAGAGCGAAGCGTATAGTTGTTATATGTTTATTGTTCCGTGTGTGAGTGTGTTCGTAACAATTGGTATACAATTGGAATTTTTTTTCTATCCTAGTAGGGCTTGTCCCACGTTGGGGGAAAATACCCCATAAACTCTTCCAGCATGGCCTAGAGTGAAGGAGAAAGAGAGAACTAGATAACGTACAAGGGACAGAGAAAGATTGTTGGGGGAAAAAAAGGAAAAGAAAAAAATACTCAAGCGATCGAATACTTGAGATTCCTACGCTATCCAGATATATACTTGGTGATAACATTTTTTTTATGTTACAGAGCAATAAGGGTAGGACAGCAACTACGTTTTAGTGAAAAGCGAGCGTTCAGAGGACCGGAAAAGAAAAAAAAAATAACACATAGAAAAGAGAAAAAGAATTGCGAGAATGCGGTGTTATAGCGAGCTTGGGACAAATAATTGAATCACTGTCATCTCTGAATTATTTATTCGTGAAATCTCAAATTTATATATCGTATCCCCTTCGATAATGTTATCAAAAGCATCGTGATATTCACCCCCATACAAAATCATATCCATCCCCAAGTGCTTTGTATCTTGGGAAAAGGTAAAAAAAAAAAATGGCAGAAGAAAAACATGATTTGTCTTTCAAAACTTGTTCGGGATTCAACAGAAAACGAAAACGAAAAAAAAAAAAAAACATTCCACAACCATTTACCCTATCATCTGTGTGCTCTTGCTTCACTCCCATATCCACTTTCCAACATCCATTCCCAACTAACCGGTCGCAACCACCAAGGGAATCATCATTCCACAAGTCTTCCCTCTTTTTCTTAGGCATCCATAAAAATTGACATTTTTTCCCCCGTTCACATTACTGGTTTGTTTTTTTCTTTACCTCTATTTTTTTCTCTTTATTTGATTTCAAACTACTGGAAGCCATAGGGTAAAAACTCTTTCACGTTGTCTTTCTCATGAAACCATCGATGAAAGAACTTTTATCATCAACATTGACCAGATATCATCGTACAATGAGGAAAGTCGCAATCATAATTTTTCCCATTGGGATACTTGAAAGACAATTCTGATTTATTGTTTATTGGAATTCTGATTGTTTTAGATAATAGTCGAATTTGCAAAGAAATTCCAGATTAATATTAGAATTAGATAAATATATATTTTTTTCGATACGAAATGATTGATGTGCCTGAATCCAATTTGAAATTGGAGACAACACTAGAGTAAACCTTCATTTCATCCCCACAAGTATTGAGATTGTTACCAAATATTTTGGTAATAGTTAGCACTTTCTCTTCCCCATTATATGCAATTATTTGGAGTAGTTCAATCACCACCTACAACATAATTAACCATAAATATCAACTGTCCCATAAATATTCACATTATTCTGATAAAATATGCTAACTTCACGAAAATCTAACGTCCAATTGCTCATCTACCAACCACTAACCTCAATTCAACTGCATAAGTGCGTCATCAAACGCTTTTTCTCACCAACCAAACCGCTAACCAGCTCTTCACCCTCTCCCACCCACTCTCACCCTCAACACTTTTAACTTCCTCCTTCAGTTGGTAATTACTTGGCATTACCGGCTTCGGGCAAATCGTCGTTTTGTCCTCAGGCGAGCGCGCGATCGCGTCTGTTCAGATAGCTTTTCATTCGAATTGGAAGGTAGAGAAAAGCAGCAGCACCACCACCACCACCACTACCACACGAAATGGAGAGTAAAAGCAAAACTATATATACACATATACATGCATCCAACTAACATGAAAAGGCTTGGTCGACGTTTTCATAGTACTCTCAACTCACCACTAAACACCTACAGACATACTGACACATACAGGCACACATATACCAACATAGACACATCTAAAACGTAATGCTTACAAACCAGCGCCATCTACCCTCGTGGCCACAAATTCTCGGTCTCGCTACTACTTTCCTTCGTACGGCTTGGGTTCCGTCGTTTCCATTCTCTCACTCTCTCTCTCTTCCTCTGCCATCCTCGTTTGTGCTCACCCCCCTTTTTCCCACCCTTCATTCCTCTTTCAATCCCCCTGTAGTTGAGGAAAGGGACGTTCCAACCCACCCGCAGATCCGTTTGGAGCTTAAACCGCCTAGTGGAAGGTACGGTAACTTCGTCGACGTGGAATTATGTTGGCGAATGGGAAGTAGTGAGAGAAAGAGTGAGAGGTCCTGAGTAAGAGAGAAAGTGAACGCGAGTGAGTTTAAGGCGTGTGTGTAACAGGGTGGTTCACGTTTTGTGTGTGTGGACGAGGATTGGAAAGTAGCAGTGGTAGTGATGGCGGTGTGGTACTGGGGGTTGGAAAGCGCCACTAGGAGAAATAGATGAGGGCGAGGGTGAATGTGTGTGTGTGTGTGTATGAGAGGGTGGGTGTGGGAGTGCTTTAAGCAGCTTTCGTCGCACAACTCTGCAAGCTCCGCTGGCAGCTCCAGTTTTAGTACTAATATTTGCCACTCTAGACCCTAGAGCCTCTTTTCCAAAAAGCTCTTTTCCACCCTACCATTCGCCCACTCTTTCCCACCCCTACGTCATTGCGATGCGTTGAATTTCGTTAATTAATTATACGAGAAGGGAAAAAATCCGTGGGGAATATGTATGTATGTATGTTTGTATGGGTTGCAGTGTGAATTACTATGGATACGTGAATGGCAAATTGGTGGATTTATTAAGGATTGAAAAGTACTTGTTCATTTGGTTCTCTTTTCTTCGTTTTTTTATTGTCTCATGGTATAGAATTTGAATGAGCGGTGAATAATTAATATTCATCAGGACAGAAGAGTCTTTTGGACACATGTTGGAGATGAAAGAATTAATGAAAACGTAATGATGAGGAATTTTAATAAAAATATGTATGAACAAGTTCAAAAATGGACATTATTAATTCTAATCTCTATCCACAGACAAAGTCACTAATTTGCTATAGACTATAAGGCTTTCTTTGTAGTATATGCAGGACTATCAATTTAGATATATATTTACCATGATGCCACGTTCAACTCTTCTCGGAGAATAATTACATTAATTTATTAGGCTATATTGAGACCTTGTGAAACACATTATATCAATGGATTCATTCAGTTATATGAACGGAATTTCATGTTGTCGAATTCAAGGGATAATCCTTTAGAAGTATTGTCATGAAAAAAGATACGATATGAAGGTACAAAACATTACAGTGCTCTTCTTGAAGATGTTAATTATATTTCACATCAATTTTCAATTCTTTATTCATACAAGAATGGGTAGATATTGGGCAAGTAGAAATTTTAGCTACTGTTTCCTGATATTGTATCTCTAATACATCCTCAACTGCAACACCGTTCCGATGCTGATGTTAAAGTATGATGATTCCAGTTCAAATGATTTATGGTAAGGACGGGTGGTCTGTTTTTATCCAATTTCCAAATGCCTTTGGGAAAATGCCCAAGCTTGGACTTGTCTCGTTGTATCAAGATTGGAATTGGACCTCCATTCCACACGAAACTTTGTTGGCACAAAGAGTTAAAAAGTACAGTTTGGCTCATAGATGCATTCGCTCTCGTGACTCAGGATAAAGCTTTCTAACGTAGCTTTTCTCATTTCGATTCTACTCCAGAGAAAATTGGTCTCCGATCATCTTTTTTTCCAAAATAGATGATGTGCTATCATGAACTGTGGAGAATAATTCAATCACACATTTTGAGATACTTTGTTGATTCATTTACTTTTAAATGTTTAAAAAGTGCAAGTGGTCATGGTATCACCCAAACATATTTCAACAATTATAACTAGATATTTCTGGCTGTGTTAACATAATCTACCATTATAATATTACGCTGTATGATTAACCATATTAAAAGATTACTATTTCAAGTTTTACATCCATGCAAAAATTATTTATAAAATCAAACATGTTGGTTGATTTGGATATTATATCATCCTTTCCATTTCTGTCAATTTATACAGCTCAATATAAATTTATTAAGCATCCACCACCCTTCACATTGATAAATTCAAATATATATTAACTACCTCCAACAATTCGTGAATTCACATGTAGAATTGATAGAAAGATGAATCTAATTACAAGAATTTTTACTTGAAAACTCAGCATAAAGTCCACTGATCCCACCACACCCTGTATATTTATGTAAATTAATTTTTTCCCATCATATTAATTTGTCCATTGGTTCATTGATATTCATAAGAAAAGACAATGCTGATCAATTCCTGAATAATTTGAGTATAAAAAAAAATATTCGACAATGAATTCACCTTCATATACAATATCATGAAAAAAAAAAGAGAAATAATGGAAAGAATATGACAGAAAAAAAAGTGGAATAAAATAAGAAATAAAAGTAAAAAATATGTGAAGCAAAGAATATCCAGTTTCAGTTGCTTCAAGCTCTATATAGTCAAACGAGAAATAGACTGTATATACGTATAGAGTTGAGTCTATTCACTGTTCATTAAATATGCATCAACATCAGTTGGGGATAGTGCCTTCATCTTCGATGGAAGAAAGTCCTTCAGGGCAAATGTTTCCATCTATTGGCATAGACAATGTCGTCTGTGCATAGAGATGGAAAACCCATATTCTCTTCCGTATCTATCCCGTTCGCCTCTTCACGTTGATGCAGCATAATTTATATATGTATATCATATGAAAAACGAAACGGAAGAAAGAGATAAGATGTAGATGTGAATGGAAAAAGATCGGGTCGTGTAAGCGGGCACCTGGTATACTTCAATGTCGATATGACGTTGAGAGTAGTTGTTTTTATTTCATGCATACCTCTGTGAAATAATAATACATGTACTGGGATATCCATTGGAAATGAATGTTCCATATGATAATATATATGTGGGAAAGAAATGATTGGGATGGATTTGATTAATGGAAATCAGCATGTATGTGAATTCTTTTTCTTTGTTTATTATATTGGTGCTCTTATAGTAAGAATACCAAGGTTTTATTAATAGAGGGATAGGTATATTTATCACAGTAAGCATTGGTATTCTTAACATATGAATTATTGACTCGGTAATACTTTCGATCTCGGAAGCAAAAATACTTCTTTTGTTTCAGTGAAACCTCAAGTTTGAATTGAACCAACTCTAAATTGGTTCGTATCCTCACTTACTGATATAAGCTCTTCGAGTATTCGACAACTGTGTCATTGATAATGAAATTTTTATATCAGCATACAGGTTATTGTTGACCTACAAAAATTGTGCATTCATTAAATTATTTGATTTTGATGAGAATAATAAATAATTCAGATAGGTGACAAAAAACTGTTAACAAATGATAAAGTCAGCAGAATTTAATCTCATTAAATATTATTATCACAGATACCATTATCATCGGTGTACAAATAGCGACTGACAAATTCTACAGTGACTTTATCTCATACCAGGTCACCACAGCACATAAAGGTTGTATGCTTTATGACTGCACATGTTGTAAACATAATTATAGTATTTAATTATCTCATGATAATACAACTCAAATGCAAAACATGGAAGATGATGTTTCATGGTATTATATCCACCAAAAACATAATCACATGTACACTGTAGATCCATACATGATGTTTTCCATGTAAAATTCAGCACACTTGGAAGTGTGGGTTGAGAATACAATAATTACAATGCTTTAGATAAGGAATGGGACAGTTGAATTTTCCAGTGTATTTCATGAATTTCCAACATGCAGTTGCGTCAAATTCATTTTAAGTAGGTACAGTCTAGAGGTTAATTTTCTCGTTAATTATTAGCTTCAGGATAATTGTTAACTAGCACAAAAACTCAAGGAATTATATATACTCTCAAAAAGACCAAAGACTCTTTTTCACTCGATGGTATGAATACGTTTATGATTCGCTTTTCAAAAATTAGTCTTTAACAATGTTATAATATTAATTATCCATTTCGATCATTATTATTTATCATTCTTCATTCCAATTAAACAGTTTAATTTCCATACCGAACATACATTTAGTCTATCTAGATACTTATATAATTCACGACGTCTATTTGTTTTTAATTTATAACATACTTACTGAATATTCACTACATCTTGATGTGAGGAAAGTAATGTACAGCTTTAATTGAATCACATTTGAAACATTGAATGACATTATACAATCACTGAAAAGTTTAATTTTGCATGATATCATGTGAAGTTCTATAAGTGTGACGTGAATTTGTCGAAATAGATATTAGAAATGGGACAAATATGGAAAATAATATGAATCGTATCATGGTGTAAGTTTAATGATTTATTCATGAACTGTTATTCTCTACCAATTCATGTGACAAATTGTACGTCAACTTCACCACACACAATGACAACATTTGGCTATGATCATCATGATGATTTTCCCAGTTTACCACTGTAAAGTTTTAATGAAACTCTATCCAGAAGAAAATAAAATCAACGAAAGTTGAGAAACTGTTCTACGTTGGCAATTGGATCCTACACCTGGTCGATATGATTGTGAGATAATGAAATGAATTTTATTCATGAATCATATAGTATTGATTATGTTCTCACGGAATATTTCTTCTTTATCTTGTTCAGTTGATAGAGAAAAAAAACTTTGATTGTCAGACAAGATTGCTGTGACGATAATTGTCATTATCATTGTTGATATTTCGTGAACTTTTATTGAAGCAATGGTTTCTTTGAATCAGTGTTCCAAATTTCGAGTTTATTAATCAATTGGAATCAAAGATATCGAGTATACAATTTTGAAAACCATTTTCGGAGAATGTTCAGTGAAATAAGCTTAAGAATTAAAATATCAGTCGGAGTAGTAGTTCCTTGTTTGTGTTTATTTATTTATTCATTATTTCATGTATTCATTCATTATTTCAATGAAAGAAGTGTGAATTTTGAACAATGTATTCTGTTGATGTATATGACTAACACTGAACTGCCGCGAAGTTTTTCCGGTGAGAAACAGGAGAATGAAGTGCATAATAATATATATGATACCTACGTGTATACGTATGTATATTTCTTTTTTGTGTGTGAGTTTATTGTGTACATGAGAGAATAGGGGAAGATGAAACATTGTGGAATAGCAAATGAGAATACCGGCTGTGTGAATTAGAGACAAGCTTCAAGCCTCACAGTTGGAAACTCAGTGTAATCATATTTATACAATTTTCAATAAGACACAACGTTTTTTTTTTTTTATTCTTAACGTATTTATTAATTAATATTACGTTTACATGTGTATTTATATTGAACTAGAGATTTTTACAGACTATTATGTTAAACTAAGAACATTCCTAAACAGTGTTCTGTGTTTTTTTTCTGTTATTTTTAACTAAGAATGGACTCATAATTATAGTTTCTTTAATCATCATTACTTGCACTCGTGAATTTTTCTTGATGATATAAATATTCCATTTAAATCTGTGGTATCTCCAAGTCATGGTTAAGTACTTGACAAACAATAGTATCCCACAAGAACAACTTTAATGAACAGAATAAAAAATATCATATGCTCTTCTCCATATGATAAACTGTATTCATGCAAAATTTCACACAGATCTATTATACTATGGAGACGTTATTGAATGACAAATAAACAAGCTTACTGCTTTTTTATCTTTTTATATATATTAATATATATGAGAATGGAAAGCAGCATTGAATGAGTATTTGGATTCAAAGCCAACAAAAATATATACAATTTTTTAAGACTCTTCTTCCAGTTCAAGTGCAATAATTGCTTATTGATCAAATATATATTCTTCCGTTGTCTCTATACTATTCAATCGTTGAAGTGAATAATAAACATGAATTCATCCACACAAGTAAATGAAAGACAACAAAAAAAAAAAACAATAATAACATTTCATATATATATTTTTTTTTTATATATATATAAAAGAACTGAAGATGAAAAAAAAAGCAGAAAAAAATGGAGAAAAATATTATATAAGTCAGAATATATGTTGAAGTGAGCTTTCAAACTGATTGCGCGCCCTGGAACAATATTTTCCGGATGGTTTCACATAGTGAAAGACCACTCTTGAAAAACTCGTTCAGACCGCAATAATGCCCACTGTCCAATATATATGTATATATAAATATGTACAGTATCTATATATTTATATATTTGATTGGACATGAGAGAGAATAGCGGAGAAAAAAATGTTTATATAATAAAAGTGAAAGAGTGACATAGTGCAATCATTCATAACCACAATTCATTTCCCGAATGACACTCTTCTATTACAACACATGCACATTCCGCGTATGAATAGAATTGAAAGGCTGCATGTTCCAAGAATATTATTTTCTATTGTTATTAAAAATATGTATGGTCATTTTTATTTTTCAATCATTACACAACACATTATGCAAAGCGGTTACAATTCCTACCACAGAATTCTACACATCAACTGTAATTGTTTTCTTGATATGATTCTCACGACATCAGACTGGACCACCGTATTGAATTCCAATCGCTTTGAATAAGTCAAAGTATTTTTTGCCAAAAAAAAAAAAACCATAAGCACTTGAGTCTTTCAATACACTCTTGGTAACTATAATTCATTGCATATTCGTCCGCCAGGTGGCGCATCGGACGCGTATATAATATAGATAGGACAACGTGAAGATTCAATTCACAATTAGTTTCAATATATGACAATAGAAGAGTGTTTTTTTTTTCTTCATCTTATGGAGTGTGTATCTGTCATAGATTTTATATAAATGTAACAGTATTGAAATCACCACTGTCGTTGAAGCAATGTTATGATTTCGTGCGTTTTATATAAGTATATACAGGCAGACAATATTAATTCCACACACGAAAAATTAAATTGATGTTAACACCATATATTAGAGTTTAGTCACGCACTGCTAAAGTGTGTTGCGTGTTAAAATAACACGCAAAGTTATACGATGGGATCCACATTGTGTTCCTCGACTGACTCATTGTATATTATTTCTCTTAAAATTTAGATCTTATGATTTTATTTGATCCCAAAATGTTGTCAACTATCTAACAGAAAGAAAATAACACTACATAAATTATCACAAAGAGAATAAACAATTATGTAAATAAGTTGAAGATAAAAATATATAACGACCGTGAACTAATATATCAGACAAGTGTGTGTATGGAGAAAAAAAAAAAAATAACAAGCTTGAAGAAGTCGACAATGAAAAGATGTTGATAAGGGTGGAATGCGGTAGAGAGTGGTGACGGAGAAATGAAGGGATGAAGGGATGAATTTAGGAGGGGGTTTGATGTGTGTGTGCGTTCGAGGGTTTAATCCGGCCCCAATGCCACGAACTGCCAAGTCCAAGAGGGGGGAACCAAAACCCTCGTGGGACTTTCACCACATTTTGCAGCTGACAAGGGTGGGTCCCCTCATACTCTTACCACCACCCACCCCTTACGTTTTCTTCATCTATCTGTTTCACTTCCTCTCGCTATTTCAACATTACTCGCACTCGCTATTCCTACACTCTGATCCACAGCCCACTTCTTTTTCATTCTTCTCGTCTGATTAAAACTGCACTTTTCTACTTGCGCGCCATCGTTTCTATTATCATAATCAGACCATATTTTTTTTTATTACTATTATCATTCAGTTTCATTTTTTTTTATTTCTTTTCTCCATGTACCTTTGGTTGTTTCTTTTTTCTTTTCAACGTTTTGTGTGTGCAAGAGAAAACAACTTCTGCAGGAGTTGAGTGGGAAAAAGACGAGAGAATTGAAACAATAATGAGATAGATAGAGATAGAGTGGAGAAGTATATGAAAATTAAATGCGGCAGAAGGATCTGATGGTAGAGAGTAAGTAGAAAAATAAAATGGAATGATGGAAGAGCGGGAAAGAGGGTTTGAAAGAGTGAATATAGATTGACAGATACTTTATTTTATGTGGGGGAATTTTATATTTGGTCGGTGAGCAAAGTTGATCGGGATAAAAAAAATTTTTTTTTTCTTGCTGCATATTAGCATTTTATTTCGCACGGTGCTGATGAGGTCTGTGTCTACTTCAAGGTTCCCTTGATGATTCTCAGAATTTTTATGGATTTCAAACATAGTGAGTTTGAATGTGTCGGTTATTTTGTGGAAAAATTATGTTAACTATTTTTTATAAATTATTTGATGGCTGAAGTGAATGTTATTGTTATAGGGTAATTTTTTATGCCAACCAGTAGAATGTTGGGTACTTGAAAATTGAAATAAGGATTTAAAACATGCCCAGGAAAAAAGTAAAGTGATTGTCAGTAACTAAATTCTATTTTTGTGATCGCATGGAATTTCATTTTTAATTCTCGTTCAGAAGTAAAATATATAATTATTAATTAAAGAAAAACTAATTCGTATTCTGAATAAATGTATTCAGCCTGTAAAACACATCTGTATCAATTTGTAGGAGAAAATAATTTTCTTTCTATACTGTGAGACAAAGGAATATTGTTGATGTCGATACTATTATAGCATTTGAAATAAAAATGTATTTTATTCTGTTTCACAATTTTTCAATCCAAGTTTTTCGCTTCTAGTTCGTGTATAACAATATTCTCCGATATTGGAACTTAAACCATGACATAGCTGATCTGTTTCACGTCAAATAAAAATAAAAAAAAACATCCAATATGCTCTACCGAAGATGAGAGTGATTGAGGGGTTGGAAAAGCACTGTAAAAAAAAATTATATAAAAGCTATCCAACACATATGACTCATTGCAATATAATTTTCTCTCAGAACACTCTTTTTCATTATTCCTTTATTTTTCCCTCCGTTATTCTTACATCATGACGTCAACACGTACACGATATGATGGATTATACTTTGATAGCTACAATATTCTCTTCTACAAACTCAAACACACATCGACACTCATAATTTTTTATTTTTTATTATCAACTTCCTTTTTTTTTAACCTCCTCATATTTATCACGAAAATCTTTGTGATAAATTAATTCCATTCTCTTTCCTGGAGATGTCATAATTATTTTCATCAGCATCTGTCACTAATAAAGTTCTTCTACATATGGAAGTCACAATTCGGTTGATGAATTTCCACGCATCTCTCTTTCCAGCAAACCTTAATATTACTCATTGATTATATATTATTTGTCACAGTTATTAAAATTCATGCATTGATTTTATTAAAAAATTATATCATACCTTATTACCAGCACCACATGGTGTACCGTCAAGAGGTAACGGCATGAGCGTTCGTGAATTCAAATCAGATGAACATTGCATTCGTTTATCACAACTATCAACAGGAACACTCATTATATAAAATGGATTCTGTAATCAAGTGTGAATTGGTTAATAGATTTGATTCATTTGATAAAAGAGAACACAATGTTTAGGGGTGTAGTAAATATTACGATGATGTATGGAACAATACAAACAGTTGACTAAGTACTAGGATGTAAATGTAATTTGCCACAATGAACATGGAGAATAATATAAGCTAGCGATTTTTATGATAACCACACGTGAGTCATTAAATAATAAATAATAAGAAAATAACGAACCATAGATTCAAGAGGAAAATTGTAGCACACACACTGATCTTCTGGACTCAGGGAAGATACCGGCTGACCATATGGATAAAGTGAACGTGGGTAGTTCAAAAGAAAACAATGATTGCGATTGGACCTGTAATGATATATATATATATATATGAGTACATAACATAATACTTTCATCTGTGATCAAGAAAGTTGTTGCATAGAGTCAAGTGTACTAGTGGATATAATTGTCATTTCTGTTTTGAAAGAAAGATTCTTCCAACAAAAAGACAATGACAATGTCTCAAATGAGTTACAATTTTAAAAATTCATTAGATTTCTTCGATAGGAATTTACCGATATATTTTCAAACGTTTCTATCTTCTTTTCTACATGGCCTTTTCTCTCTGTAATAAATTATTCTGAATAATAAAATCACACCGAGTAGAGGAGAAAAGATTTGTACTAGAATAAAATATGCAACAGTGAGCGATAATTTTGAATTAGTTTATCAATAATTATAAAAAAAATTGAAGAAATCTGAATCTATATTGGATTTGAATAGAATCATTTATAACTTTTGTGTGAAATCCAATTTCTGTTTTGTCAAATTCCTCATTGAGTGCATTTATCTGGCTCACAAGTTGTGCAACAACATCCTCAATGATTTTTACCAAAACGCATTCATAAAATACCTGACATATGTTGTTAAGTCATTTCGACTTTGTTGTGACCATCGTAAACAATTTTTGCAATGCGTTTTACCACGTTGCATTATCGTATGACACGAATGACTGTCATCATTGTTTAATCCACCACACGTTAGATCAGGTCTCACGCTCATTCTATACATAGTATTTACAAATTAATAAAACAATGAGAAAATATTGTGGAATATTTGATATAGAATATCTACTCACAATTGTGCAATTTCACGAGTGGCAGTTACATAATCATCAATATGTCCCTCTTGTCCAAGTATTGATCCTAATAAATTTTGTCTCAGACTCCGTGACAGTTTCCGCGTGAAAACGTCTAGTGGTGGTGTCGATTTACCTGAACAATTTACAATATTACATTTTTAACAACGATTTGACAATTGTACAAATTTATTTATTCTATTCTCTGAATTTTTATTGACATTTCTTACCATGGATTATTCTACCATCTCCCCAAATTGCACGGCTGAAAATCAAATAATAGATTATGTTTCAATAGTTGAAGGAGAATGTCACTGTGAAATTGGGAAAAAAAAATCAATTTCAAACCAAATAATATTTTTTCAAAACTTCACAGTGGCATTTTCCCTCAAACAGATTTGGGAAATGTGTATACTTTTTCACATTTCGATGAATCTCATTGACAATTACCTCGTTGATACAAAATAGTAATCAAAAGAATCCTGTGGAAATATGTCTTCATATTTAGTTATAAATATTGGATAGTTGTATAATATGTTCTCACTGTGAAAGCAGGTAGAAACTACATTAGATAATGCTCCTCTACATTGTCGAACACGGTGGGGAAACGTTTTGGATTCCTGAAAACAAATTTTATATAAGCACGAATAATAAATAATCTATCAGGAATCATCAATACATGAAATACTCACGGTTTCTATCACCAATCCAGCAATATTAATGTGTATCGCTATTCCATCATTAGCTAACTTTTTAAATAACATATCGATTGCATTAAAATATGTTAAATAATAAAGTAAGAGCCTCATCATACTTGTTTCCTGTTGATTTACCCTGAAGACATTTAAATTCATAAAACAAACTATCTCCACAATTTTTCCATAACAACAAACAATAAAAATTTTTTTCTACTTACGTGAACTTTTCGAATATGTCATTAGTGACAAAGACGAGAATTTCGGGATAAAGAATCATTGATGGTGTGTCGAGTGTGCCGGTATCTATAACAATAATTCTCAGTTCAATATATTAGCAGTAAATTTTAGGGGTAACAATATCTTGGATGGATAAAAAATTGTCGTAATTCGATGAATTTTTTTAATTTAAGAAATAATATTTCATTAGAAATTTTACGAATATGCATTCAGTTGTAGCAATAGTGGTATTCCCGCGAATACCAAAGCTTTCTCAATAGTGGGAGACGTAATATTTATCCCAACGGAACTTGGTATTAGTGTAGAAAGAATACCAACATTGAAATAAAAACGCTGCATAACCTCACTTTATTCATGTAAATAAATATATATCTGGGTAATAGATACAGTAAAACGCGCGGGAAAAGTTAGGGTTTGCTATAGTATGATAATGTAAGCTATGACGACATGAGAACGTATGCTGTAGTCGCATAAGTTGAAGTTTTGGGATTATAAGTAACCTCAGTATTTTCGCTGGAGATATACCAGTGTTCTTGCAGTAAGGATACGTATTCTAACCATAGGAAAACTCGATCGGTAATACTTTGGGGTCCGGAAGCAAACATCTTTCTTCACAGCGTACAAAAACACTGTCTCCGACATGGTATTCTAACCTCACCAAAGATATTCAACCCCTCAAAATTCCCATACTTATATATAACTCACTGTCTTGATGAACATCTTGATTTCCAGTAATTGGTTGCATTTGAGTAAAGGTAGAAGGTACATTATAGTCTCCCTGATTATGATACGATGGTTGTGACATTGGGCCAGGAACAGATCCCACATTAGCGGAATCGATCAAAGAATTTACATAATTTATTTGATCATCAGTGAATAAAGTAGGAATCAAAGTTGATGGACTGTGTTGATAACGTTGCTCACTTGAATAGTCTTCACGGACGAATACATAATCTTTTCCTACATAATATGTATTTGATTCCGGATTAACCAGTGGAAGATGAGCGATGTAAAATCTTGTATCAATAATTCCATACTGAAGAATACAAATACACAATTTTCTATTGTCATTATGCTGTTAGAGAGTATATACAATAAGGTATCACTTACGAAAGCGTTGTACTTCGAGAGATATACAACTGCAGATGATTTTTCGACATCCTGGTATAGTAAAAAATCACCCAATTCTGCGAACACCTGTTGAATATATATTTGTGATAATGGTATTCAGGTATTTTTTAGTATGATGTGATTAAGACTTTCATTTTTATTTTCTTCAAAGTTATATGCTTTGTGTACAAACGTTTGGTATGAGACGTGGTTTCCTATTCTTTGCAGCATTCCATACAGGCAGATTATTATTAACTAGATGTTGTTCCATGCGTTTCCAATTCAGCTCAATTATTTCATTACCATGTTTTATATTGACATTTACGGTATCATAATGTGCTGCGGGGAATACTATTATTAGTACTGAACCATGAACTGTAGATATTCATTTATCTATCAGCGTTATTTCATATTGAGTGGATATTTTTCTTTTTGGAAGGATGAACCAGAAAGCATTGCTTGCTGAATTATTAGCTACGTGAGTACATTTTTAATAGTGATTCAACTCAATAAATAGCAATTTGTATATAGAGTTGGTATAAATTCCGCGATTCATTGTAGGATATCCATTTTCGATTTAAATTGCTGATGGACAAAATGTTTCTATTTTTCATTATCAGAATTTTATTCAATTTCATTATTCAATATAATGGCAATGTCACAATTTTAGAAGATACGTACTGATGGATTGATGATTCGGACCAGTATACTATCAATAGTACTTATACTAAAATAAGAAAAACATTCCTCCTACAATTTTGAGCTGTGTTAAAATACAAATTGAAGTTAAATTACTGTTTCTATTATTTACATGAATCAAATATGTTCTATCATTGAATATGATTTTCATGCATTTCATTTTGGGCTGTTCAATACAGCTGAGTAAAAATAGCTTTCCATTTATGATTATTGTACATGGAACAGTTTTTTTCATGACCACATCATTCATAGAATTTATTGTATGCATAAATTACTCATGTTATTTACCTTTTGTGACATGCATCATGAAACTAAGCTGCACTATCAAAATTATAACACAATTTATAACGTAATTTTGTAGCATGATTGTAACGGTAATCACCACAATTCGAATCCAACTCCTCAGTGAATATCTTTGAAAACTCTCTCTCGTATTTATACTCAAACTACCGGCTATGATAGTTTCGTGTCTAGGAGCACGTATATATTTCTACCAATCATAAACGGCCCCCATATATATCTTTACATAAATAAATGACTGGATTATCATCAATTCTGTATTTAAATGGACGATAAATATAGATTTAGCATATCTCAACATGTGATTCAACAATACAAATGGCGACAAATCGAGGCTGATCTTGTATCAATACCGTTGTGACAATAAGTCTCTTTTCTATTTTACTAATAATTGATTAAACGATTTGAATGAAGAAGAAATAATTATTACTCGTTTAAATTGAAATCAAAAAAATTGTGTGTTGTATTTATCCAAGTGAGAAATACGACAAGTGTTTGAGATAAGGCAACCAGATTATACAAAACTATTACAGAAATTTGTACCTGTGACAATATTTGAGTTTATAATTTGATTCTTTTTCATTCGATATATAGTATGACGTACGAAAATGTATGTTTTTTACAGTGTGTTCAGTACACATTTGAACACTGTGATGGAAGAATTTTTTTATTCTTTTTGCCAATCACAAATAATAAATACGAGTTCAAGTTTCTATAAAATAGTATAATTATTCATCAACTCATTAACTCAAAATTTCGTATCCTTCACATGTACTTGATGGAAAAAAAAAAATGGAATTGCTACAAATGTCGTGCTGTGAAAACGTTCACTTTTCGTAGATATTTCCATGTGACAATGTTTCATCATGAATATGATACAACATTCACCATGTATAAATATATTTATACATCAAAGATGAAGAGGTATGGTAGAATAGAAATTGGAGAATACTGAGGAACGAGAGGTGAAGAGAGAGGAGGTTGATAAGGTATCTACACGTGCATCGATTACATGAATCCTTGTTGCAAAATGCAACTGTAGTATCGAGATGAAGCCACTAAACTTCAACAGAATTCTGAAGCACCTAAACGACCTTTGTGTGAATATACATAAACATGTATGCATCATGCACATACATATTTATGTTTAAATATATATGTATATGACTATCATGAAAGTTATGCAAGTTTATTTTGATAATAATATGTTTATGATACAAAGAAAGCAATATGAGTAAAGTATAAAAGAAAACAAAAAAAAAATATCAAACGAGGTATGGGAGAATATAATAAAAAATGATAATATTGGTAATAATAGCAACAATGATAATATGAAACATAAAAAATGTATCAGCAGTTTCTATGTATATATGTAGAAACATAAAAGTATGAGAACAAAACCAACCTTATGTTCCAATGGCATCTACGAGATGTTAAGTAGTTTCTTTATTTTTTTCTAGTCCAGAAAATGAAAAGATTTGAATAAAATTCTAGACTTAGAAAAAAGTGGTATTTTTGAATAGAGAATAAAAAACAGTTTGATTTATATATTATTGTCGCTATTATAGTGATGAAAGGAGTAAGGAGTAATATTGATAACACAATTTTTCTTTTTTGTTATTTTATAGTAATTGAAAAGGATATTGAAGTAACATAAGTGATTATTGTTATTAAATTCATTATCTGTTGGATATTTTTCATATTTTTCCATTACGGCAAAATTCGCCAATTAATTACAAATCTTTTGGCTTTTTTTTTTTTTTTTTTTTGAGGGGATGAAAATAAGTATAAAATATTTCTTCTGATATCCTGTAGTTTCATAAATTATTGTGATTTTTCAGAGGACAGGAAAAGGCAACACAGAGTCAGATCTGCTGTACTCTTTTCTATATACTCAAACATTAACATAAATGGAGAAAATAAACTTCACAAAAAGTTTTCTCTTATATCTCCTTTTTTTTGTTCCTGCTGTTGTTCATTTTTATGACGAGAAAAATCGTAAATCCAACGGAATTTGTGCTATTAACGTTACAGCCGTCATCTAACTGCTGAAACGAGTAAACATTGGTTTTCAAGTAGACGGAGTTTCAGGTGAATGGTGGAGTGAAGGAAAAACAAAAAAAAAACAACAACTGCCAGTTCTTCTCTTTCTCAAACTCAACTTTAACAATACATATACATTTATGTATATATACATATGTACACAAGTTCTATAACGACATTGAGTGAATGTACCTCATGTAGCAAGCAATAAGACATAAACACAACGACGGGAGTATAACAAATTTTAACGACTCTTGTCAGTTGTTTCGTGTCGGTAACAAAAATTGAAACGAAACATAAGAAGAAGAGAAAACTAAAAAACAAATGATTAACATAGAATAATGAGAAAATAATATCGATAACATTTATTAAAACTCGACCCTTTTGTTTAATTTGCACTGACAAAGAACAAGTATTTTTGCTCCCAGAATCCAATGTATTACCGACCGAGTTTTCCTATAGTAAGAATACGTATCCCGCAAGAATATTGATATCACTCAACTTATGTGACTATAGCATACGTTTTCATGTTGTCATAGCTTACATTATCATACTGTAGCAAATCGTAAATTTTCCCGCGTATTTTACTGTGTCTATTACCCAGATATGTATATATATATATTACACAAATAAAGTGAGGTTATGCAGTGGTTTTATTCCAACGTTGGTATTATTACTACAGCAATACCAACTTTTGCTGTGGTAGATATACGTATCCCTCTATTAGGAGAATGTTGGTATTCCCACTATAGGAATACCAGTATTTTTACAAGAGCAAGAAATATTCCGTAGGGAAGAATACTGTCTATTCAGTGTGGCTTGCATATTAGATGTATTCGAGACAACTAGTTAGGTTCCATTTTTAACTATCAAGTTATTATTGCTCAACAGCACAATATGAAAACCCATTTCTTCTGTTCATATAAAACATAATATAATATTCATTACCTTTCTGCATTGTCTATTTTTTTTTCTCCCCCTACCCTACTTTTCCTCTCTGACTCTGTGTTAACTACATTGTCTCACTCGTTTTTCATTTTTTTTTAATGCAATTAAAATGTGTGTGACTCTCCATACTGTTTGCAAGCATATAGAATCTAGCTTGGTGCACCCCAGCATTCACATGTTATTCTATTTCTTTCTCTCGAATTTTTTTCCCCAGTGAAGCTTCCATCACATCACCACTGGGGTTTCTTTCACGCGTATGAGTAAACGCATTTTCACCTACAAGAAAAGGCAACGTCATGAACAATGAAATTTAATAATAACAGTGCACTGTGCGCGAGATGCGTTTAATTATAACACTGCCACCTAGGTATTAGGTATATAATGAAAAAGAGAAAGAATAGGAATAAATAATGAATAGAGAATGACATTTGAAAAAAATATAAATTTGTTCAAGAAGAAAAATGGGGTTGTATTATAACACACGATAAATATAGTGAATTAAAGGAAAAACCAAATTACAATTATTGAGAATAATAACAATTACAATAATAATTGCGTGAGAATTACGATTTTAATGAATTCTTTTACACCACGAATAAAAATAAATACTGATGCATTCTATTTTCGTGAAACTTGTGCTTGAAATGTGGCTGTACCATGAACCCTACTGTAATATTGAACTCCCTATCTTAATCATTGCAGTTATTTTCAACGCACTCGTAATAGTTCCCCAAATTATCAAAGAATACCAAATTAATCCATACTCAAGTGTTTACGGCAAACAATTGATATTGAATGAAAAATCAAACCGGATTGTGAGATATGATTGTTCGTTAGCGTTCGTTGTACAAGTAGACACATGCCTAGACAAAGCCTAACCAGACCCTAGTCACAAAACAGGAGGAACCATTTTCGACCTATGTAGAGCGAGATCCCTAGTGATATCCATCATAGAATCATCATTGTTAGTACAGGGTTTAGCCCAGTGCTGGCTAGGCGCTAGCTAGGTGCTAGCGAGGAACTAAAATTTTTTTTTGTAAAAGTGTGCAAACCATACGGTGCCTCCCAGTGTACATTTATATTGTATATGAATGGATAAAAGTAGATTTGAAGATGATGACTGGAGAGTTAGAGCGATCGGGGTTGGCAATAAAACATTTTTTGATACATGAATAAAAACACCATACCCATGTATATATATGTATGTATATATGCATACACACATAAACGAGCTATCGAGAGGAAAATGCGGACACACACATGTATGAAGGGTGAGAAATATACGAGGGTGAGAAAAAAAGTCACGTTGTGCGTTGGAATGACCGAAGCGGAATGTCCGCAGTGATGAATTATTGTTGAACAACAACTACACACAAAGAACATATATGTATATTTATGTGTGTGTATAAATATATATATATAGCTCGGTGTGTACGGCTGACCGCATGCACAAATCCTGGTGTGTGCATTGTTTACCGGCATTGCGAGCCGTCATGCAGTTGTCGTACACTGACAGCTGAGGTTTACAGGATTGAAAAAAAAAATTATTTATTCTGTTTTGTTTGTTCGTTTTTTGGTTTTTTTTTCTTTTTTTGGTTCCTCCAAATTTAAGCAGGAATAATTGTTTTGAATTCTTGCTGATGTTCACCTTGTACTCTTACGTTAGTGGGAGTGTGGGATTGAAATTTACGTCAAAATTACAGAAATAATAATCACGACAACTTCGTTGCAGTGAGATGTTATTGTGGTGCAACTTTATGTATGGTATTCAAACAAAGATATAAATTGAATACACTTAATGCACAATAATACATATGAGCAATGCACTATGCATTGAAATGATGAATGAGGTAACAATATTGATTTAGCACTGTACAATTTCCATTGTGGTTGATAATAGATTTTTCAAGTTCGTCTAATTATAATTGAGCTTTGTGGTGTACATTGTGTTTTACATCTTTTGTCAGTCAAAGCCTCATCACGTTCATATGGTTAATATTATAATGTAAAATGTTTGTGTATAAGTCATTAAAATGAATGTTTTGAAAGTAACAAAATAGCCCACAAAGCCCTCGAGCACACATAATGAACGTCTGGCTTATACATAACGTTAATGCCACAGGCATATCATGATATTTCATCGAGACACAGCTACTATATACGAATAAATAAATACATTTATAAAGAAATAAGGCAAAAAAAAAAATTATTTAATACAAATAACATTGCAACGTTGGCAGGACATTGAAATTTCCAAATTTCCAACTAATTTTATGTTGAAAAAATTGATAAACCATCAATGACGATATTGGTTGTTACAATCATGTTATCAATAAAAAATTGATCAATATGCTCGAAATTATTGCATAATATCGTTATAATAAATGAAAAAGTTTATATTTATTGCGATTGTGCCAAAATTTAAATTGTTATGAATTTAATGCATTTTCATCTATGATTCTTATTAAATCACCATGACTAATATTACAAACCAATATAATATTCATCTCTGTATTTTGATGAAAAATGAGGTGAAACTGAAATGAACCAGGACAAATCCACTTCGTGGATATACAAACGTAACCATTTTTCTGATCATTGGTATTTTTGTCTAAAATTTCAGATTGAAGAATTTAATTTCACACAATGAATCATACCACTGTAATATTTGTTCAATTTCACGTGAAACGAGTACCCACATCGATATCCCCCAATTCAAAAACAATTGTACCGAGATTTCAAAAAAACCAAAAAAAGAGAACATTTTTTTGCCAAAATTAATTTTACAATCTACCCTTTCAAATATGATAGATTCCCTCTAATATTTTGAACTTCAACTCAATGACAGTTCCACATAACTTTTAAATCTTATACTATACTAAATACATATACAAATACACATAAATTTTCGGTTGTTTGTTATTTTTATCCTACCATTGAATTCAAAAACTTTCACGACAATACTATACATATCATATTTTTTTGGCGCCGTATTGATGTCCCCTAGTACAAGCATATCCAACTCGATGTATTTCTATATGCACGTACGTGCACACACATACATCTGTCCAATATCCACGTCGGCAATTTTTTTTCTTTATCGTATATCCACCGTATTTTCGTCAACAAGCTGATCGTAAAACGAAATAGCATCTCTCGTCGCTTCCTATATTTCGATAGTGATGGAATATCCGGCGAGCGAAAGAGATCGAGTAAAAGAAAAATGAGAAAAACGAGAAACAAAAAACAAAAACAATAATGATAATATTGCTTATTCCGTTGGTGTGTTCCTGAGGCAAAAATGAGAGCAAGGAAAGTTTTTCATGTTAAGAGAAATAATATAACGTCGTGTTATACAACAAGTTATTCTTCCTGACATGATAATTTTATTTTTCCATCCACACAGTTGATAATAACTTTATTGTTTGACTCGTGATGTCAATAAAAAAGTGTATAAAATACATCCGCGACAAATAGCAGATACACGTGAATACAAATATACTAGATTGTTTTCATTGTTCACAAACTGAATTATTGGCCATGGTAAAAAACAAATAATTTCAATAATAAAATTAATTTCTTCATCATAATTCCCAATTGAATGAATATGTATGGCACTAGATGATGCTACATTGATGTTTATTTATATTTCATTTTACTTCACTCACAAATCTGTTTGTCAATAAAATTAATTCAACTATATGAAGCTTGGAAATATATTTTTATCTTGGGTTACATTGTGTTTATAGTTCCCACTGAAACATCTTATTCTCTGTGTCACGTTCGCGTAAATCGATAAACACGTCTCTTATTCACTGTTTCTATCTTGTTTTTTATCTCTATATGTTTCTCTATCTCTACTGCACTATTTATCTTTTGCGTATAGCTCCATCGTATTACTTCAAAATAATTTGTGATATATGAAAATATATTGAGAGCCAAATGTAATCTTTGTTTTATGTCGCTTATCTTTACATTTTTATGTTAATATAATTCAGTGCACGTATTTGTCAAACATTAAGTTGAAATTACAGTCGGATTTACTCGTATCTTTCAGTAATGAACAATAGAGATATTATATGCGTGTCAATATTAATTGCTGCACGTTGAAATGTCACATGAATTTCTTGAAACATTACAGAATTAATGAATCCATAATTGTGATCACTGATCATCATTGACATGATTCAGAATCCAAGGTTTTCAAACCACACAACTGCACACAATATTCACAAAAGGGATTCAAACAATACCAAAACTCTACAACAAAACACGCGTAAAATATTGCACCCTGAATTTGTGAATTGACAAAAGCGTCGGCATCAAGTAAAACGTCATAGAAGCTTCGTGTCATCGTGGCAGTCAATAACCAAACTCGTGAATTCCAATTCTTGTATCAATTCATCCGATCAATGAATAGTGTATTGGTCCATGTACGTGTTTGTGACAATTCGTATTGAAACGTTGGTTTCAAAATTGCGAGAACGCTGTATTGAACAATGAAAATTGTCTTCATTAAAAGTTAGATAATCCTCGATGCAAAGTTTTTTTTTTTCATCCGAAATCATGTTACATTAAAGATCTAATTCGACAATTGACTTTCTATTCCAATTCAACATGAACAATGAACATTAGAATTCAAATTTGGACCTCGGCGTTTTCCAAATTTGAACTTAAAATTCTCAAATTCAAATATCAAAACTTGGTTTTATATAAATCCAAAGATAATTCTCCACTTGTGACCGCCATATTGTGTGCACCATTTCGAATATTGAAATTTCTAGTTCATATTCGGAATCCACAATGACAAAAACCATTGTGTAATGATTGGCGATTTTTTGACAGTTTTAGTTGACCGCTAATCAAATTATTCATGAAAAAAAACACTATTCCAAGACGTCGTTTATTTATTTATGGGCTCTTGTAAATTGAATATAACATCATGATTGAATTTTTCAAACGTCCGTTGATAGTATTAGAAGTAAAATATATAAAAACAATCGAACTAAACATCATCACAAGTGTTTAATATAAAATAATAACCATCAGATAAACGATCTACGTCAGTAACACTGTTCTATAAAAAGTAAAAAGGATACCAAAATCAAATTAACTTCTATATAATCCCACCTCAATACACACCCTCACATCATTCCCCATTCTATTAATTTCACTTGTTTAAACTTCGTGTGTTAACCAACATCAATATCCCAATCATCAATACTTAATCACTTTACCTACCCACACTAATGACAATAGCAACGCGATCTTTCTGCCACATCCTGGACACTGACAATCTAGATTCAAATTAATGATAGTTTGTTACGTATTGAAGTACAAGTAAATACCCATCGGTCACCGGTTTAACTATACCACTGTACACAAATTAAATAAACAATATTGCAATTCCCCACCCATCATTCAATAGTTCAATTCAATTTAGCGTCATTAACTGTCGTCAATCAAATCAACATCCACAATGTAACAATATATAAACATATGTATTACTATTTTTAAACCATTTATTTTATTTATTTATTAATGTTTTTTTCTCTTTTTTTTTCCTTCAACTGATGAAATGTATTTTATTGAAGCTTGTGAATATTCTACAACGATTGAGTTGGCGCAATCATACATGAGCGTTATGTTCAAAGGACCATTTCGAAAATGACCATTAAAATAAATTACTCTTGTCGACTGGTCACCCGTTTCAACTTCCACATACATGTACATTAAATATACATATATATATATTTACATTTATATGAATGCATGTATTTGTGCACACCTTTCACGTTGTACACGGTACGAAGCCTGTAAATATACGCGATACGGGAAAATGCTCGGTTGGACGAATCAATTTACGTAAATAATGGCCGTGGCATCAGCGTTGGTGGTCGTAATGCATCGTTCAAATATACGAACGATTGCATATGCGTATACAAATTCTTTTTTTTTTTTTTTATATATCTGGTATCAGTCATTCAAATATATTCTGCATTTAAAATAATTACTTATTCCAAATTGATTGAAATGGTTATTTTTTTTTTCTTTTTTTTGCGTGTACTTTTACCATTGTATATATTTTCACGGATGAATATGGGGTTGTGAAAAATTTATCACTGGATAGATAGAGTATGTTGTGATAATTTAATATTTGGTAGTGAGTGAATAAAAATTGTTGCATGGGCAAGCAAATTCTAACATATAAATAACTAAAAAAGAATTTTGAACTACTGTATTGCGTGTTTCGAGTGCTCGAAATAAATAAATGTGGTATATAAATGTAAACAATATACATTTATGACAAATAAATTTGTTGTATACAAATAGATTCATTATCTTGTCTTCATTTTTACCTATTTCATCTCAACAATTTAATATAACAAAAATTGATTATAAATTTTTTACCATTTTTCATTACAGGGTCCAGTCGGCGAAGTAGGGGGCGTACGACTACCCCTACAATCGTTGCATGGATACGGATCGGTGTTCATGTATTCAGCGTCAACGAGTCCCGGTGGCGCTGGTGGCCAAGGTAGCGGAGGCGGGGGTGAAGTCACTCTCCGCCTCCGCGAACCAGAGGACATACCGGAAGAGGTGCTCGCACGCCTTGAGGACACCGCAACTCTCTCGATATCACTTCAAGGCGATGCCGTACTACGACTTGGTTCAGCTGGAACAGGTAATTAATAACTAATAATATTTTATTATTCAATCCTCAAAGATGTTTCTGAAAAATTAGGTCTCAATCAGCCAACCCCACACTGGATTCATTTGAATCCCGTCCTCATTTTATTATTCATTCACAAAATCATGAATATTATGAGCGACAAATTGGAGCCTCCGATTATCACAATAAACAGAATATTAAATTGAACCATTCTTAGCGTTACCTGAAACCAATGAGTGAGAACGTGATGGTTGCATGGTTTCCCAACATGATTAAATAAACAGAAGGTTTAATTAATCAGCGCATGGTTTACCAATGCGTCTTAAAAAATTATCAATTAGTTATGAACAATTATACAACACACAAGTCACAATGTATGACAACAAAGCGTGAATATTACTGATGGAACTATTTATCACGCTATTAAAAATCAATCCAAAAAGCCACTGCGGTACATACTACAGCATGAAAATAATATCACAATGCAAACAATTTTAATTGGTATCCAATAATAATAATATACTCATAAGGAGCCACTTCAATTCGTGTAATATGTGATATTATTAACGTGTGCGAACGAAAAGCACAGTGTCTACGTTCCTCAGTCTACAACAGCTGGTTGTAGACTGAGGAAATATTTGGACAATGATGTCCACTATTATACAAAATTCATAGGCAAATTGTGAGCGCAAGGTGAAGTGTAGGATTAGTTATTAACGCCACACCCCATCTGCGAACGTATTCTACTGAATTTCTGATTCCTGAATTACTATGGAGATGAAAAAACGACGGGGAGAAAAAATAAATTCGAAATTGTGCTATTTTTCATCTATGTCAGTACCAAATAACATTTTGAACTGAATTCAATCCCTCGATCAATGTATCAGAATTCATCTACATTTATTCATTCAATTCTATACATAAATAACATAATTCCATTGGTCATTCATAAAATTCAATTATTCCATTACTGTATGCTATCGAAATTCTATTATTATCTTGAAAATGAATTAACGTTTGTTGTAACAGTGAGTGTAAACAAAAAATTATTTGGCAAGGTGCCATCAGCGCGTGGTTCTCTATTACCCTTCCACCCCTCTTTTGCGTGAACAAAGTTCGTTGAGACTTGTGGCCACGCGGTCGGGATGTTTTGTCACGAGATAAAGGGACTTTTGGGATAAATCCAAGAGAACCCCCTTTTGCGCTTGGGTAGTATCCTCGAATCGAAATATCTCGGCCCTGAGGCTGGATAAAGAGGGGTTGGCGGTAGTGGTGGTTTTTCGAGGAGGGTGTTATAGGGACTAGGGTAGGGGGGCAACTCCGAAGCAACGAAGCGGATCCTTCCGGGCGATTTGTCAAGTCGTAGGGAAAGCTGCTTGTCTAGTGGCTTGCATGACGTAGCGGCAATAAATCTGGGATTTTCATAAGTTTGTATGGCCACGCTTGCACTCACTCTTTTGCCCACTCCTTCCACCCCTTCTGCATCTCCACTCTCTCTCTCTCTCTCTCTCTCTCTCTCTCTCTCTCTCTCTCCCCCTCCACCCCTTTCGCCCTATATTTTCCAAATTCATTGGCTCTGTTTTTCTTTATCGCTGGCCACGGACGTGCATTTTAACTTGCATTTATTTCGATTGAATTGATATGAATGCTGGCGTGAAAATGATCATTTCACTTAGAAGGAGATGTGGGGAAGGGTGTCATTACGAACCTTGTGAAATAATTTAGGCGTTCATTACTATTTTTATTACAATAGTTAAGTTGAAATGGAGAATTATAATTATATCAATGTTTTGTTTACATTGTGATAGTTAAAAACAATTATGAAACTGTTTTTAGTACTATATAGATTGTTATCTTCATTACCAATGACAACTGATGACATTTCGTCAGGGGATTAAGGAACACAAACTTTTCTTATAATCTTATCCATCATCAGCAACACATTAATATACCGGATTTCTTACAGAGATGAGTTAACACAACACTGTTTGAAATAAAATAAAATTAAAAGTTCATTTTCTATTTTAATTAACAGAAACAAAAAATCTTTAAGAATTATAGTCTCCAAAGTTCGTTATTTATAAAAGAATTATTCTGGATACTAATAATGTGATATTTTCATTGACAAATAATTAAAGTGAATTTCAATACGTTTCAATGGTTATTCAATTTCGATTATTTATGATAATTTAATTATCAATAATTAGTGATCAAAATTTGTATTGCATTTGATTAATTAGAAGCATTGTTCGTTCGTGACATTTTTAATAATAAGATCAAAGCTACAAAACACAGTGTGATATTTCCCTAAAATGTCTGTTTCCAGTTAAACAATCATGCCTATTTTCATATTTCTCATTATACCAATCAACGTCAAATAAATCTAAATTGAAATAATTGGATTAAAAATATTCACCAAATATATTTATTTTTCATATCATATTTTGTTTTACTCATCCAAAATTCGCTGTATATAATTCCTTTCATATTTTCATGCCAATTAATTGACGGATTTATAGATAAATACATAAATATATATATATAATCATTTATGTGTACATGCAATGGTGAATAGTCTATTGGAAATTTTAAATTTAAGCAGTTGAATGGGGGCATTGTATTCATATGATAAAATTGCACGGCATCGTTTGTATTCACGAAAGGCTGCATTACACAGAGAAATTGGAGTGAAAGAGGGTGGATATAGGGGTTGGTGCAGTAGAAAGGGGTATGTATAGTGGTAACCCGATGCAAATTACCCTCTCGGTAGCTTTCCTCTCATCCATGTGTTATTTATTTACGTTTTTTTTTTTTTTTTATTCATTTTTATTCGTTTGTTTTTTTTCCCTGATAATTTTCAACTAAACTTCCCTCTCGCCCACCCATCCTTCCATCATTATCCAACTTCAATAACAATATGTGCGGGTGAGCTTTGTTAAATTTTACATGTAAACGCATCGAATGAATGGAAAAGCGAATAGTTAACGAGCCAGGGAATTGAAAATTCATATACACGTTCGCCCTCTCATTCAATCCCGTTCCTCTCGAAATCCTCTCACGTTACAAAATAAAAAATAACGAAGAATAAAAACAAAAAGTGAAATATGTATATTGAAAATTATTGAAAATAAATGAATAGAGTATGGAGTGGGTTTTGAAAACGAACTTTTTTTCACATGCTCATTCAGTGATGGAGAAAAAAATATATATATTGATTTATTACGTTTGATTTTATTTTACAATCAAATTCAATGAGCTAACTCTCATTAGGAGGTTCAAGAGTTTCATGAATTTATATTGAACAAATTATAAATTTGAAAATCTTACTAACATTAATTTCTATAATATGTATGAAATTGTTTTGTGAGATAAGTATTATGTGATTGAAATTTACATGAAGAGACAATAATGAGAAGTGTTATTTTACATCTGCACTCTCATGTCAACACAAAATGGTGGAAAAGTATCAACCCGCTACCTGGTGGTAAATTCGTGAATTAATTATAACGATTAGGAATATAATGAAAAAGGTTTATATACTGATGAATTTTTTCTACTAAATAATACTTTGACTAATCCAAATTGAATGGAATTTAATAGAGGTTATATTCAATGAATAAAGAAAAAAAAACGAATTACATGTGGAAATATCAAAATTGATTTGTTGTATTTTATAACGTGTATCATTACGTATACAACACTTAGACGTTATCGTTTCCTCCTGTACAACTTAATTATTTTTATTTTCATATTATTTTCTCATGCAATAATGTGAAAGATAAAGTTAGCAACTAATGAGTGATATATTATAGTATATAACGAGAATAAAAATAGTGTTCCATCACAGTACAGCTTAGTTGAACAAGAACACTGACCGACTATAAATTACAGGGAGTCGGTTTTGGATCCCGGTTGCACCACAAATCCAAGTGTATAATTCCTATCTGTTAGTTATTCTAACAAATAACACAGTTTGAATATACTCCATCTATTGCTAAAGGTAATTTTGTCAATAACTACAGTTTGGTCAGTATCTAATTACAACCTATCATTCAATTACGTGATCATAGTAACAATGGATACATGTTAATATACGTTCAAAAGATACGACCTATCTGTGACTACTGTCTTCATGTCATAGGACGTGTTGATAAAAGCCACTGTACATAGAGAGAAAAATTCACGTAAAAGCTAACTTATAATTCGTAATTAACAAAACAAATGTTTTAAGTAAAAAGAAATTGTTTTCTTTTTTTTGTTTAATTAAATTTCATTTATTATTAATCACTTCTTGTGAATTCATTCAGCTACTCAAAATAATATTTTTTTAAATCATGTTATCACGAATTTATAAAATCTCCTATTTTTATTCTAAATGAAATCATCATTTCAATCTTTTTCTCATATCAAATAATTTATGAAAACAATAAATTTATGTATGAAGTCAATCCCACTTTCTATGAATAATCTAAAAAGAATGGGGGGAGGGGGGGGGGGGGATAAGTAACAGAATAAATTAAAAATACAATATGAAAATAAATGCAACTTCGTGACACCTTTTCGAAAAGTTTGAGGAGGGAAAAAAAAAAAGAATGAATAAAAATACGTCTCATACAATTATTTTTTTACACTAATACTGAACATGAATAAACTCGTTCAACATGAACAATTGCCAAATTATTGTTTTCACCTACAAATCAAATAATTATTCCACGACGAGCTTTCGCTTTATATATATATACATATATATACGAAAACATATCAGGTACAAAATAAAAAGTCAGAAAATAACAAAATTGTCGTGGAAAAGAAGTAGATAAAAATGTACTGAAAAAAAAAAAAAGTGTGGGAGGGAACAACAACAAAAATAATAAAACGAAAAGAACAAAGAGAAAAAGGTGAAATGAGCGAGTAAGTAAAAGCGAGAAGGAGCAAGAGAGAAAGTGAAGCGCAAGCTCACGTAGGTAATTCAACGCGCGGTAGCGTACACGCGACTCTATATATACACATGGCGAATGGGAATATGCGGAAAACTTCCAACCCCAAGAAACTTTTCACTGAGAGCAATTCTCGTTATAAGTTGGACGCGCCCCGCGGCGGATATGGGGATAGAACCGAGGAATGAAAAGGAAAAAAAAAAAAGAATATAAAAAAAAAAAACAACACAAAAATGAGAAGGAGAAATAAAAAAAAAAAAAAAAACTTGAACTGCTCGAACGCGGAGAATGGAGAATTGTGCGGATGGGAGTATATGAGTAAAAATCTTGGCGTTCCAACAGTCGAGAAAACAATCGTGTTCCACAATTTGAGACAGAACAATAAAATCAAAATAAGTTCATTTTTTTTTTAAACACAGGAATTTTTAAAATGTGCAATGTTTTTTTTTTTTTTTTTTTTTTTTTTTCATTGTCATATCGCGTGAGTGAAAATATAAACAGTCGTATGCGCATGTTTACAAAAAACCTTATGACAATTGAAACAGTAAAGGAGTGTTGGGAAGATGGAGCTTTTTTTTTTTGTTCAGCACAAACTACAAAATTAAGTTAATATTTTAGTCGGATTTTCAAACACATCATTCGAATGCCAGAATCGAGTATTCAAAAAAATAAAGTAATACATCGGAAAGCTCGTGCGATTCTCCGTAATTTGAACTGTACAACTTTGTATTTGAGTGATTAAAAAATACGAAAAAAATTGTTGTGAAAAAAAAAAGAAAAGTGTCACTGTACTTAAAATTAAGTAGATATTTTATTCGTATTCAGCTTCAAAACATTTCCTGCAATGAAGTGTGATTTTATATGTAAAATTCGAGAATTCTACAATACGAATCGAATGCACCCCCTCGTATAAAATCAAAGACACGTACATAGAAAGATGAGGGGTGTGAGGAAGCGAGGGTGGTACATGGATGTGTTAAAACCAGTGAAGAGGGAGGTGAATGTAAAGGTTGAAATGCTTCGCGTTCAGTTTACGGTGGATCTCGGCTGTGAAATCTTCCCCATTATCCTTGCGTCACGTATTTAAGACTCAGTTAAGGGACACGTAGCGTAAGGGGAATGGTATAGAAGGTATAGCAGGCAAAAAGTAGGGGGGGGGGGGGGGGGGGTGAAAATGGTACGTGTACGAGTTGCGCGTTTGCTTCTTCACAAAAACGTCGAGAGAGAACAAAAAAAAAAAAACTACGTACGTGAAATCTCAAGTCTCGTAGTGTTATCGTAGCAATGGGTGCAGAAGTAATAGAGAAAGAAAAAGGGGGAGAGAAAAAGAGGGATGAAAAAAAAAAAAAAAAAAATTGAAAGAGGAAGAAATAAAAAAAATGTTGAAGACAAAATAAAATTTTCACATAAGATTTTTCCATTTCTGCTTCGTTAAAGCCAATTCAATTTCAACTCTAAAATACACCCAACCCCATACACACATCAGACTTTCACACTACGCGACCTCTTTTGTCTTGAAAGAAAATTAAATATATATATATATATATATATATATATATATATATATATATTAAAACAAAAAAGAATGAAAAAGAGAAAGAATATTTGGTGAGCTTCCCACGTAATTTTGTTCCATTCCCAAGATGAACACAGAAAGGGATTCCTTCCTTGACATCAAATATATATTACTTCCCTTTGAGTGTGGGAGTGAGATGGGGTGGAAAAAGGAAACGAGAGTAAAAAATAAAAACAAACACTATAGTGAAATAATAATAATTAACGACATCCCCACGTTGAGAGAGAGACTCTCAAGATGGTGGTAATTGAAAATTTTTTACTGTATTTCTTTATTACTTTTGTGCTATTATAAAGACAAAAGAGGAAACAGGAGGAGGGGGGAAAAAAAAAAGAAAGAATAAATGAATTTGTTTTGTTCTTCTTGAACACATTCATATATAAAGAGAAAAATTTATGTGTGAAGTTGAGAGGAAAAAGTATGCCAAAATATAATTTTAAGGTGTGTATATGTTAGGAGTGAAATGAATTTTTTATTGTTCAAAAAAATTGCTGTAGGCCATGGAAATAATCATCTATTCAAAAATGTTGGCGTGCTTTATATTGTATAGTATGATATAGGCAGTGTAATGCACTCTTTTTTTCTTTTTTTTTCACCTGACACTGTGAAAATAAAATATGTGTGTGTGTGTATACGTTTTTGAGTTTTTATATTTAATGTATTGTTGGGTGGTTTCGAATGTACTTTTTCACCACTTGCTTTTGTCTGTGTAGTAACATTGTATTTATGTATATGTTGATTTGAAAGAACAATCTCCTGGATTTTTAGTATATTAAATTTTTATTTTTTATAATAAATACTAGTTATTGAAGTAAATGAATAATGAATGGAATTTCGCTTCTACATATTTTTTCTATTATCAACATACATTTTAATTTGGAGGAGAAAGAATCTTTTTTTTTTTCTTTTTCATCCCTGTCTGCTTTTGTTATTTTAATATTTTTGTTTATCAGAATAATTATTGTCTTTTAGTGTTATTATTATTGATGTTTGTGTAGTCGAATTTTATTAACAATAAATATATTACAATAGGTAATAACGAGATGAAAAAGTAAAAATAATAGACAGATTGAATAATCTATTTTTTCACATGAAGAAGAAAAAAAAAAAGAGAAAAGAGTTCATCACCTTCGTGAAGTTTTTATTGGTAACTATCCAGTTGAGATATTGTTTTTCAATTACAAGTTTCTATAAATGAAAAACGTCCTCAAATTATTACTATTTAATGAAAAATTGTAATTGTCACCAAACAATAACAGTTTATATAAAAAGTCTTATTCTGTTTCAGACGTTATACAAATGCGTAGTTTTTAGAAACTTTTTAGCTTCTATTAATGAAACAATTCATTTGTGAACACGTTTCCGTTTTATTAAGACATTGATAAAGTTCAAAAAATTATAATGGAAACATTATTTTTCAATTATTCATACCTTTCTGAAGATGACTTAAAAAGAAAACAAAAATAGTTATCAACTCTCCCATAAGGGGGTGATTACAACCCCTATATTTATCAGAATCAAGAGAACATCAACAAAGAATCGTCATCAGTATGAGTAAATCTATTATCCCTAATTTAATAATAAATTCAGTTAGAAAATTAATAATTCCCAACATGAAAAAATGTTCAGTAAAAATTGGCGATTATCAATACATAAACTTTAACCATCCATATATTTTTCAATTTTTCATATGAAAGTATGATTCTAGTACCGACGATAGACTCACATATCCCAATCTAGAATCACTTGGATTTTTTAAATTCTAACAATTTAAGGCGATGAAATCACCCCCACCACAATGACACCGTTTCAATCCAACATGAATACACATAAAATAATACGTTAATTACACTTTCATAAACATCACAAAACATTTAATTAAACAAACAAAAAACCTAAGAAACAATACAGCACTAACAATTATTTCTTCAAACAGAAATAAAAATATTTCAAATGTCTCCGCAAAAAGTTTCAATATCATAAAAATAAACAAACACCCAAACAAATTACAATGAATAAAAAAATACATCAGCTTACACATAAAACCATTAATTCTTTTTTTCTTTAATAAAACCCCATTTATATATATATATATATATTTATTCTTGCACCCTAACACAAATATTTATCGGTGAATCGAGGTGGAAACTAGGGTAAACTGATACCTTGCAGTGCCCATCCAGAGCCACGATTTTCCTCTCACATCCTTTTTACTCAACTATACACACGCAGGTGGAAATAAATCCACATGAACGCGCATCCACACTAATCCAAACACACAAACATCTTTCTCCATCACCACACCCCCCACAGCTATACACAGACACACAGCCACATTTGCACATGTAACACAGGAAGCGGTTGGAGGTCGTCGTGTGCAGGAAATAATTAACGAAATGCATCGTTGGTCCAAGCCGCGTACTACCATAAATCTCGATGCTTTCCAAACACATTCGAGTCGTAGGCGTCGTTGGTACATTGGTGAGAGGGAATGAAAGGTAATGCGAGGGGTAGTTTCAATTCACGTGAGGGTTGAATTCATAATATCGAATAGCTCTATATAATCCACATAGTTATATACACATTTACATCAACAAATATACTATCCACGTATATACCAGGAAAATTTATATATATATATATATATTTTATATATACGTATAAATTGATAAAGAGGATGAGAATATATTTTACATTACACTCGTGGGATTTTGGCGACGTCACTGAAAGTATGTACAGATATAGATCAATGACAAGGACAAAAATTTCATATAAATACACACATGAATACGTTTGCACAATCGTTCACAACTGTACACAATTTATTGTGAGATTTTTCATATATATATATTTATGTGTTTGTGGATAGATTTTCGTGTGTGAATGTTTATGGATCACTTTGGTGTTCTACTGGCCACATACGAAACTATACGTAAATTATGAACGGAGTTTGACTTTATGCCAACAGCATATATACATATACATATATTGTATGGTTAAAATTTCATGATTATATATGAATATATATGTGAATATATATGTATGTAGACATTTATGGTGTATGTAACAAAAGTGCTTGGTATGGGTTGTATGTTGGTTCTCCTCCCCCTATTTCGTGTGTATTTTTACAACATCCTGTATACACGTTTTTGATCATTACTAACACCAACCGCAACCAACTCGTTTGCTACATATAAATTGTGTATAAAAATTGAGGGAAAAAATTGGTTGGAAAATTGGATATTTAAGACAGGGGAGTTTATATATATATACAGTTTTATATTTTTTTAGTATTTATTCTTGTGATCAGAAATTTATTCTGTCTATTAATATTATACTGGTCCAAATCATCAATCCATCAGCAAGTATCAACTAAAATTAGGACATTGCCATTATATTGAATAATGAAATTGAATAAAATTCTGATAATAAAACTTACTTTTGTTTACTTGACATGAAACCAAGTAAGTAAATGAAAGAACATCTATAGTTTATGGTTTACTATCGTCAATAGTCAAATATGTACATTTATATTTTATACATAAATTTAAATAAAAGTCTTACCAAATCTATGATAACCTCCAAGACATAATGTCAGTGCTTGATATAAAATGAACAAAAATCATCCATGAATTCACAGAACAATCTTTTAGACTCTCAATAGCCACAAATAGAAATGATAATCATTAATTACTGAATAAAAAAAAACACATCTCAATTATAACAACAATAAAACCACAATAAATTTTTTACACAATATCATCCATCACAATTCCATTCAATAAATCAAAATTCATTAACAATTCATTTCACTATGTCAATGATGACAAGAATATATTAAGTGAAAATTACTTTATCAAAACTCAAGATAGTAAATAACATTAAACTACAATTAAAGCAGCACACAATAAACTCAATGTAAAGTCGGTTAGTTGGCTTGTGTCTTTACTCGTTCGTCCTTACCCCAAACCCTAAGTGATCTCACTGTTATACTGGACGAGGAAGTTTTGCTTCCTTCAGGCTAAGCGGATTGCCAGTAGTTGCTATCACCAAGTACCCAAGCACCAAAGGGTTATACATCCATAGATTCATACATACATATATGTATATATTGTATAAGTGATGTTGTTGAGAGAGTTGCTCGTGAAGTGGTAAATAGCGATCAACGTGAGACTATATGTGGAATACAGTAAGTGTTGATGGTTAATAGTTCACAGTGGAATGGATATATAATGGTAGAGCCAACCTGGTTGTGAATTTTGTGTCAAGTGGTGTATACTAACCATTCAAAGTATATACTTTTAGATCAATTTCATCTTGATAAAAACTTATAAAATTTTTTTCTGTACAATTTTTGAGAAGTAATGAAAAAATAAAGAGCAAATTTATTACTTCCAAACAATTTTTTCATCGTTATCAAAATAAATCATAGAACAATTGTCATTCAGTAATAATAACTTTCTTTGCATGAAAATCAACTGGAATAAATACTCGTTTATCATTTAACTCGACAATTTCCTCAACATTTATCATTTAATGTTAAGTTCACTTCAAACACAATATCGTATTATTATATTCCACTGAAAGTAATATGAAGAGAATTATTTGAAAGTTTGCTTCGTTGAAACCACTCGACCTGAATAAATATATATATATATATATTTTTATAAATACATACTCTGATGTCAATAATTGTCTATCAACTATTGCATTGAGTATTCTAAAGGATTTGTTGGATTTAGAAATGATGAAATTGCCATGAAACATCAGTGTACAATGTCAGACAGAGGAGAATACTTTCAAGATAAGTTTAATCCACAAATAACGAGCTGCTGTGAGCTGGTAGTTGGGGTCATGGTCCTCCTTCAAAAAGATTTTATTCTCAATCCAACTTTCTACTCTTATTGAACAATACAATACAATTTCCGAAGTTGAATCATCCTCTAACAATGACGATAGCATTTTCTTAATAACTTCCAACTGCAACTGAATTAAATTTTTGTTTTTAATGGAACATTATATAATTAATATATTTAATTTCTTTTGTTTAATAATTCATACAGGGCATTGGAAAAAATGAATTAACTTGACGTGAAGTAATAATTGTATATTTTCGTTTCAATCGAATCCATGATTGATAAAAATTTTATAAATTCATTTGTATTAATTATTTTATAATTTTTATTATTTTTTAATTATAATTGATCAATATCTTCATATAAGTATTTCTCACATACTCTCCATCCCTTTATAATTAATTTCTTCTAAGAGAAAAGTGAGAAAATACTTCAAGAACATTCAAATAAAAAATATCAGAATATTTGTTCAAAATTTTTTGATGCAATTATTAATCTTCATTATTAAAATAAACATTGAATCAATTATAGTTATGTAGTATCTCTAATTGAATTTGGTTTATAATAATAAACATAATAAAATTCTATCGGCGAACAAAAATTGACAATTGAAAATTACGAGTTAGAATAGTGTTGAAACAAAAAAGAAAAATACAAAGATTATATCGAAGGAAAATGTGAGATGGCAAAAAAAAAATACTATTCTATGAAAATGTGAAAGCATGAGCAATTTTTCATAACGGTATTTACGATCCATATCATACTTTAAATTTGATAAAAAAATGAAAGTAAGAAATGTAGTTACAATTTTTATAGCAGTAGGTGCTTTAAAATTTTGTAATATTCATAAGAAAAATATTGTTCTTCTATTTACGACGTTAACACTGGTAGTGTACGATAATAAATAACTATTAATTTTACTGACAAAATTTTATCAACGATAAAAAAAGAAAATTATATATTTCATATATACTAAAAAAAAAAAACAATAATGTGTGAAATCTTCTTCAATACATTTCCAACATCACATTTGTCTATATGTTCAATAATAAAAGGAATATACAAATAGAAATATATCCTCAAAACATTTCACCTCGTTGCACACTTCCATCACGCGAAATCCAATTATTCCTTTGCACCCAGTGTATACAGATCTGTACAGTGTGTACGTTAATACATAACTGTAACGGTAGCAATTGTAAATTTATATTTTGGTCTGCTGCACCACCAAGTATTACATCCTAAAATGTTGCACAAGGGAATTGCAGTGTGTTTGGAATAACGACATAGCCAAGACAATATTTACCCAAGTGAGAACGTGCCACCCCCCTTCACTCTCTCTCTCTCTCACTCTCTCTTTCCACTTCAACCCCCCCAAGTAGAAGACTAAGGGCGAAGGGCGGTGATAGTATATACTGTCGTAACATACGCGACGCTCGACAAAACACGTGAGATGTGCTTGAGCTGTCATGCATCACGTTGATATTTACTCCTGGATTAACGTTATATTGGCACGAAGGATATAGTGATAGTGATATCCCATTGACGGTGCTAGCGAAACGTATGGATAGGTAGTGGTGGTTGAGGTAGTAGAGATGGCCCAAGAGCTTTATGGTGGATTACTACAAACGCTTGTAATCTCCTGAGGTCAAGTGTGATATGCCTTGGGTTTATCCTTCGACTATATTGGTTTTGGCAATATCAAAGGAAAATCGATTATGCTGTTATATTTTCATTTGAAAGACATTGTCCGTTGGGGGTAGTAGATTGGGTACAATGAAAGGTCATGTGGTTTGCATGGAAAAAGAAATTTTATTGAGGAAATTCCTGAAAATAGCAGCAGTGTCTGAGATGAAATTTGAAAAGTTTTTTCACTATTTTATTTTTTCCCATTTTGATATATTAATTTTTTTTTTCTATTTATATATGATGTGGTATGGTGATAGATATTGTTTTCAGTTGAGAGATCATGTTCAGTCAGGTAGATTGGAAAAATTGATTATTTTACTTTCACATTTTATTTGAGTATAGTATGTGCAGAATTGTCATCTGTGAATTACAAGTTGATTCGTGAAATTGGGAAAGTTGTGTGGAATGGTTGTGAATGCTCCGTCTGGGTTATGGATTAGTGTTGGAACCTTGGATAGGTTTTTCTTAAAACCCAAAATAGTGAAGTCAATGACGGAATTATGTACTTTTTTTATTCATTTATAACAAAAAATGGGAGCTTGTTCTAGTCGAAGGTTGTGATTTCAACTTTGCACGTTTACCTCTTCTTTCGTAATTAATATTTTGGAAATTTCTGCGACATTTCAAAGACTGCACCATAAAGTACTAATGAGTAAATCCTTTCCGTTTATTAATATCAGATAATGTCTTGCAGCATTTTGAAATACACTCATTTCAGGGAAGAATACGATAAATAGTAACAATCTCCTTCAAATAAATGATTCTTATCTTCAGCTATTGATTTTCTCCAATCCTGAATTAATGAAAGGTAGGACAGTGTATACACGGTTAAACACGCTTTGGTGATTATCTATACGTCAAATAGTGGCAGACGTTTTCATTGTAACCTGTCAGACTTCATCTAAACATCGAGCGAGAAAATGGGTGAGAAGGGGAGAACATGAGAGTGATTTTACCCAACCGCAACCAGTACGAAAACCATGTGTGTGTCTTGTCGCCGTGTTTGAAATTTACGACAGACCGTTTGTACTCCGGAAGCCACCAATCCTCATTGCTACAGTCGTCAGTGAACGCCAACTGGACGACACAACCGGACACACACTCGAAGCACCCAAATGCTCAAGCACACGACTTATCGATGTCGTCTGTTTGTAATCCGCAAATGGATTTCACATGAACAAAGCTCTCTAGTTGATATTAGTCAGTTGCCGTTGAGTTACCATGTGTGGTTGGTCAATATTGAACCTTATATAATGGAAATTGGTACAACTTATATATTATGTAACATCTATCTTAATTAAATATTGTATATTTGATATTGTATTAACAATTTTGAGAATAAATATGATTAATATTTGACAATGGCTCTAGTGAATTGTCGCCAACTCCTGAACAGATTAAACGCTGCAAATTCAAATGTGTTCAAAATGACTACAGGGTTAGAATTATGTATGGAAAATTAACACACCTCTGAGTGTATTGGAAATGACTACCAATGCTTCAAGATAATGAACAATACATATACGTGTTTTACAATGACATACTATAATTTGTAATGAAGCTTCCATGAATTGGATTATTCTGATATAATACTTCATTACTTATATTAAAATGTACACAAAGTGAAATCAGGTGAATTTGATCACATGATTGAAAACCTTTGTAGAAATCAAACTATCGCTGCAAATTATTTGACAACTTCAACAATTTGACGTATCGCAATGTCGAGATTTGATTATTGAAATTGATATCACGTTGAAATTATTGGTTCCATCAAAAAAAGTTCAAATCAAAGTTTATTTAGATAAATCCATCCAACATTTTTTAATTTAAACTTTTTAACATACAGTCAACACATTCACCACGAAATTAATTCGAACGATAAAATTTTGTACAGAAACAAATAGTCTATTTTGGATTACTTATTGAACTTTAGTAAAACGGATTGATTGATCAATTGATATCCTCATATAAAACCACCTGTACATTCTCCCTACCATGAATTAAATTGGAATGAAAATCGTGAAAATAAATGAGAAAATACTAATAAAAAAACACTACAGTTCCAAGAAGATGTAACGGATAGAATTGCAACAATTGACAATACAATAATGCTATCCAGTTTTCAAAGAAATAAGGTGGCAAGGGGATAACTTGGAAGAAGTAACAACTGTATATACCTCGGCAGCATTGTCTCTCGACTTTATTGGTTAAGAATTGCGGGAAATTGCCTGGTGGGAAATTGCTAGCTGATAGTACGATTACGCGTTGTACAATGCGTCTCTGAGTAAATAGTGATATTTGACAATAAAAAATAAAAGACACTGAAACAGAATAAAAGAATATTGGCAATGGTGTAGTATACGTGAACGAGTTGTTTTACACTTTGTCCATGTATCATCAAACAATAACTGGAGAAATTTATTTGAAAAAATATATTGGAAAATAGATAAAAAAATGATGATAAAAAATATAAAATTTATTTTTATTATTCTTTTGTGTTGATGAGAAGAAGATACAACAGTGTCGGGCACAATACACGTTGAAATATTCCAATGCAATTGCCGCAAGCTTTGTCGTTGTGCGCGACATGAATAACGCAGTAGTAATGGCCGCATTGGGTCAGACATCGTTTTACGTATACGTATAGATATTTTGCACGAAGTGCGCAGTAACTGGTATGTGACGACGCCATCGAGTATGTGAAAGTGGGTATACGGCAGGCCGGAATTTTAAATTCGAATTAGCTGCCTTTCTAGACGCCCCTTCTGCGCCCGTTACCACCAGGTTGCACCGCGTTGACGATGTTCTCGGTGAACAAAGCTCGCCGCGGTATTAAGCAATTACCGTGCGCGCGCGCGCGCAGCACGAGGGGGTTGATTAAAAGCCGACATTGCCGCTGGGTAAGCAAAAGAGGTAGGCGGCCGCTTTACGTCACTCGGGGGATGAAATTTTAAATAGTATACGTGAAAAAAAAAAAAAGCTCGGGAACAACAAAACTCGCTTGGTACCAATTTTTTCCGCTATTTATTTTTTCCTTCACATTTAATGGTTTAAAGTTGATGAAAATTTATGGACGTTCGATCAACATGAAAAGCTTTAACGGTAAAAAAAAAATGCTGAGCTTTATGTGGAGCTTTTATGTGTTTTTTTTTCCCATCTCTCTTTTTTATGCAGCTCTATATTAAATGGGATTCGATGAAAAAAAAATATCCCTCTTCATGATTCATCATCGAGTGAAATTTACTTTCTCCACACATACACACACAAAAAAAAAAGCTCAAGTGATCGTGTTGAAAGGAATCCCATTCGGAGAGTTAGAAATTCAAATATTTTCAGGCTTCACATACACACATACAGACTCAAGATATCTTTTATCCAGTCCCCGCCATCATTGCGTTTTTCTATCAAACCCCACCCTAACACATCATCCCTTTCCTATCGAGCTTTAAGTTCCCACCCCTATTCTCATCGTTAAACGATCATATCTCTAGTTTGTATTACATCGTTCTAAGGTTGAGCATGCATGTGGTCGTTCCTAATTATATCACTGGCGTATACAATTTCCACAATCCGTTTCCACCGTGTCGATTGGTATTTTCGAACCATTCGTATCATGAAATACAATATCAAGTAACGAATAAAAAAGAGGAAAAAATTAAGTAAATTTATAAATGAATGAGTAAACAAAAAGATATAAATATATCTCGTTATTTGAATATCAGCTGGTTCAATATTTGCGTTTTTCAAAATCATCCAACTGATGAATTAAATAAAAATGTGATAATAAAAGAGAAAAATAAAACATTATCAGTGATGAAAAATCGATTGGAATATATGATACACGTGGTGCGCATATACCGAGAGACAAACTAACCCCAGCTAACCCAACCACACGCACGGTTGGTTTACCATCGATATGTCAACATGTCGGAAGCGTCGCGATTCGAATGCATTTCACGGTTGCGCGACTACGAAAATTGGCTCGGGATTTGCTCTGGAAATATGCGCACAGCGGAAGGGTACGAAAAATTCACATATATATTCTACAACCCCCCTGTTGGAATTCTACATCCTCTTCCCTTCTTATGCTGTATACGTGTGCAATCAATGTATATTGCATATGAACAATGCACGTGAGTGGTCACGAAAAAATCGAAAAAAGAAGGAATGCGTATGTATTGTACGTTATGAAAGTCACGAATATTAAATATTTGATATTATTGGAATTGCAGGAATTGAGGATGAAAAAATTCTGTGATGCATGGTTGACATAGTCAAGAATCGGTTAAGCAAAATCAAATTGAACTATCTCAGGTATATATCTGGTCTTGTGTGTGGCTGATCGCGTGATCTCGACTTAATTGAGGGAAGGGGCTACACATTAATTACAATGGCGCGATCATCACGCCTGGGAATTGATAACCGGGCGTGCCAGCACGATTGGATTATCTCTTGGGTGCTCGTAAATGCGCGAGTTGACGTCGCCAATGCCGCCTTCCTATATACGAGAGTGAGATTAATCGCTGATATTCTCGCTTCAACCACGATGGCAACGTGATATATATGTAGAATTGCAATGTCACAGCAATTCCAAGTTGCAATCAGACATAATTTATCATCCGTGTGTCTCCAGATTTTGAAACTGTCCGAGTTTTAATTGTTGGAAAAGAATCAATTAAGTGATATCGTGAATGCCAGTTTCATGAAGTTTGGAATTTCATATATAATGTTAATTATCTTACGCAACAATTGGATAAGAGTTATACTTTAATACACATCCTGATATTATAGTTTGAAATATCAAATTGTAACACATTTCACAAATGATTCTGTGTGATTATTTTTTATTCGATTGGGTTTGTGAATTTTGTGGTGAAAAATGTTGATGGATTCAGGGAACAGCATCAAAATTAATGATTATAGTACGTCTTATGAAACAATTCTGTAATCAACTGCTCTTATTGGTTTCAATAACAATTCCGGGATGGAAAGTAGAGATATATCATGGAAAGAATTATAGAACGGATGATTCTAATACATCGGAAAAACAATTACAAATAGAGGAAATATTAATCTTCCAAGAACAATTCCAAAATAAACCAAACAAGTCGGCATATATTTGTTAGGAAAAATTCAAAAAGTGAACAATTGAAATGTTTTTTCAAAATCAAGTTTTGCAGAAGTGAAATTATATCACATTTCAGAACCAATTTTAAAACAGAGAACAGTCAAACATCCAAAAAAACAATTCCACCATAATTCTTGGTAACTTTATGATTTTTGAAGTCGTACATATGCCAGAATTCCGCCAGTACAGAATTAATTTTCGTTTATTGTCAACCCATATAACTTCTCACACAAATGACACAGGAATATGTCGCAAAGGTGGGCGGTTAGCTTATATTTCCACTAACCATCAAGCTACAGGGACGAATGAAACTAAAGTGGCGTTGAAATAAGCACATGCGAGCAAAAGAGATGGGAGGGAAAAGCGAAGAGGGATCATACAGAGGATGAGGTCGAACTCGTAACGCGACACTTGTGCTTGACGGCTTAAGTTTCATAATACCACTCGCAGCAAACTACGATACCGGAATGATACCAGGTACCTCGTATAATTTGCATATCGTCAGTTATGTAGCAGCCACAGTTGAATGAACGTAGATGGAAACTGAAAAGGATGGAAAATTCTTCGGGAAGGGAGTTGCAATATAATGTTAATTCTTCGGAAAAAATTTTCATATACATCCCATATCTCGCAAATTGCACTAACAATATTGAAACCAACTTTTATATCCACACGAACTCGATTATTATTACAAACTTTGGATAAGAAAAAAAAAAGCGGGAAGCTGTATTCCGGAAAATTAGTTTTCAAATCTTATTCGCATGATGGAAGAACGATTGCGTAAAGAGACGATAGTCAATTGACATCAATATCAATTTATCGCAATATCTCATCACTCCACATATATTCATATATACATACACACATATGTTGGTGCATTTCAGTGATATCATTGAAACCTGGAACTCCGCGGTCTTGGGAATTGCACACAAATCTTTGAAATTATTACATGAGGGATCAGACACAAATCTATATTTCAATATACAGCATCAGCTATTCGTGCAGAAAGATAAATAATAATAATTAATGTGATTGGATTCAGTCGATGCCATCAGTTGATAACAAAAGAATATTGGCGTTGATATTTGTCAGAAAGCTAGATCTAGCTCCATCTCATTTCTCATTACTTATCAAATTGAATGCACTGATATACAATCCAAACATAATTCCGGAATGGAGAGTTGTAGTTAAATTCTGAACATAATTCTACAATACCAAATGATTGTAGATTTCAAAGAGACCAAAAAATCTCAATACATTCCAAAAAAACCATTTGAAATAAGGAAATACATAACATTAAAACAATCTCCTATATCAGCACGAACTCGATTATCATCACAAACTCTAGTACGAGAAGAAAAGAGAAAAACATTGGGTCTATATACCAGGGGTGGAGTTTTAGAATTTTATTCGCGTGGTGGAATGACGATAAGGCAAAAAGACGATATTCAATCGAGATCGATATCAATTTAGCGCAACCCTTCATCACTTTACATACATATATACAAAGAACCTTATATACTCATATAGATATATATATATATATGGATACATAAAGGGTGGAGAGAATGGAGAGGAAAAAAAAGAATGAGCAGAAGGGGGTGAATCCCGCTCACCCATTTTCATCGCCCCTATACCAGCGTCCAACGTTCCTGCTAGTTTGGTTCATACACGGTAGTCTCCCTCGACGCCGTTAGCGTGGGAGTGGAGACTCATCCATATACATCGGGAAAATTAATATCTTGGGCTTCGTCGGGTTCGTTCGCGCGCTGAATAAACTTGCTAGATATAAATATACATATATATATATGTATATATATGGATACATAGATATATAAGACCTCCGGCGGTCTTTCTCATGCCGTTATATAGTTAAGGTACCTCTTTTGGTGCATCGGTTCGACCTCCTTCATCTTTCTCGTCGCTGTGCTCGTCTGCTACTTCTGTATATTTCTTCTCCCTTGCTCCACCACGTTTTTCTGTTATTCTTCTTTTTTTTTTTTGCAACCATTCCACTTTTTGCCACGTCTCTTTATTCATTCTCCATCGTTTCTATCCCCCTTCTCTTCCTCGTTTCCATCGCAAACTCCCGTCAAATAAATTCAAAAACTTTCACGGTGATATTATTATTGCACATAAGAAGACCCACAATGCATCGCTGCTGCAACTGCTTTTGCTGATGTTGCCGATGGTGATAGTTGATATTATTACAGTTATTCTATTATACAGTCGTCCAATTGTATTTTTTCTTTGCACATCCACAATAATGAAAATTAGTTAGAGGAAACAAAGTTTACTGTTTCTCATCTAATGTTCAATATGACGACTCGGTAATGAGTATGTACTTGCAATTTGTAGTAATGAATAATAAACTTGATGATAGAAGTTGGAAACTGGTTAGATAACTTCATTGTCGATAGTTTTCAATTGTCTATGGATAATTTTTCTCATATTTGTTCTTCTATTGATATCAATTGTTAGATATGATCTTTCGGGTGTACAGTATTTTATGAAACCGATAAAAATTAAATCGAGTCACCTGAACAAATCGAAGTGATCAAATATTTTCCAAGCATAAATGTGTGATACACAAAAGTACACTTGGAATCCTTACACCCTTGAGCATCTCAACATTTGCATAAATTATTTATACGTCGTACATGTTTCACCATCTCAAGCAAACGGACAAGTTATTTATGAAAGATTAGTGTTCAGTACACCAATTGGGTTGTAAGGACATGATTGATAGTGGCTGACTGTTGTTGATCAATCCGAATTGCCTCACTCAAAGTGACTATTATGGTGTCGAATAGTCGGCATTGCTGTGAAGTAAATTATATTCGACACAGCGATGATTAGTGTGTTGACATCAAAGCATCACCTTTAACTAGCAACTGGTGCCTCACTGTAATAGCTCCAATATTCAGGAGTGTATTTATGAATTCGGAACGCTACAATCGTGGTTACTAATCAACACACAATTCATTGATGCGCTGTCTCTGACGGACAAGAATCTGAAAGCATGTCTTCAATTACTGAATTTCATATTATTACAACACTTTGAACACGTTTTCATTGATTCCGAAGCTTTTACTAATTCTCCGAATGGGAGATGTAATTTTTTATCGTTCTTCATTGCCTATTTGTATGGTTTCGAATTCATCCATACTTAGAAAGCATTTCCCGGTCAAACGTATTTTATACCTGTATTTAAAAAATGTTTATAAAATGATATACATTTCGATTTGTAAAACTAGAGACACTTCGTGTTACTTTTTACAGCGAAAATGTTTTTCGACAGGTACCCACTGCTGTCACTCAAAGTAGTTTATGAATGAACTATTTCACAAGCTAAAGTTGAAAATCCACCGATAACACTTATAGAAAAGAATCACTCTCCAGAGTTGCAATATTAAGGGTTTGAAATTAAATACAACTCACTGTCACACAATTTTCTTTCGTTTTGAATGAACAATAACGATGAATGAATAGTATCTTTGTTTCTTATATGGCTAATTATTCTTCAGAGGGTTATTATCTACGTTTCCATGAAAAGAAAAATATTTCCACTGAAACATGACAAAACCATCATGCTTTATAAATTTCAATTCAATTTTCGTAGCGTCTTGAAGCATTCAATTCAAACTAGCAAGTCGATTTCTGGCGTTATTCTATACTGAGTTGTGTAGCAGCCAAGGTGAATGCATTTTCTTTTTTCAACAATTGTTGGTACAGCTGCTTCTGTATTCTGGTTTTGAAGGCTCCCGCTGACAACCGTAGCAGCTGTATTGTAGTTGGTGAATATTCTTCAATGGAAGTAGAGATTGTGTACAGACTGTGTGTACAATTCTTCGTGGCTACAAATTTTTTACATAAAAGCAAGACATTTCTATCTCATTTTGCATAATCAACCCTTTTTCAAATATTTTGCCACATATTCGTCGTATTGTAGTCCGTGATGTAAAGATTTTTTCATTTCCCTGAGTAATTTTCACGAAAAAATCATCGATATGAGTAAGTAAATTTGTTATATTTCCCCAAGCTGTATAACATGTTGCATCACCCCACTACCAGGTTCGATATTCAGTGTAATCTTTCCAATAATGCCAGGGCAAAAGTAATTTTCTAAATTGCCTCCATACAGCACCCAGTTACAGTGAGCCCAATTGACTCTGATATCATAATTTATCCTAACGTTCCAATTACCGTGAAATATATCGGGTACGCTTATCATTATTTTCCCTGGGTTCTAGGACGACTGGTGTTCTACAATTATGATGCGCTACGAGGAAAGTGTTATCAAAGAAGCAAATTCTATGCCGTAGTATATTTTGACGCTCACTGTGTTGTTACTCGGTAATAATTTGGGTTCCGGGAACAAAAATTCTTTTTATTCAATGTAGGATATGTCAGCTATCTTGATAATTCTCTGTGTGATGAGGGTGATCTTCATTATCATACGAAAAGGCGCAGTTCGGGTGAAACCTTTTTTTTTTTGGCGCATCTCATGTAGTCCGGGAAATTCAACATTTCCTCAATTGCAGGACGATTCAGATCCTCGATATCAGAAAGTAAATGTTTACTGTTATCGGCTTCTCCCTCATTGTCGTCGCTCCAAGAACGTACCCTTACATTCAATCTTGCGAAAAAGTCTCTCTCAATTCTGACATTGATATAACCATGCAGCCTTTCACGATCAATTGCACTGTTTGAAAGTACCGCATGATCATTTGAATGTCCGAAGACGTAGACATTGAAGTTCGTGTAGTCCGAGATTTTCTTATGTCGCAGATCTTTCACGCGTAATAATATCGACTTTAAGTATCGAAATATCAAAGACTACAATGTAATATACGACAAAACTATATCAAAACCCATATGAGCCACTTACTGCTGCAATCGATAGATTTATCAGAAGAACAAAATAGTCGTGGTATAGACGGATGAAATATGAAAACAGCCGATACTATTTCATCTGCGTGATTATGCGATATGCATAATTGGTAGAAAATATACCCATGCTGATCATATAGGAATGTGCAATCAGAGATAAAATATTACCTGGACCAACTTTCAATTTTAATCCGATTGCATACATTAATTTTGTTTTTATGCATCGAATTCATTTTTTAAAATTGATGATGTGCAAAACATCTCATCATACATTTCGCTAATGTTAGACTATATAACTTGATCCTGTTGGCAATTAAAATTGGATACTAAAATTATACATTGAGAGTGTCAACAGCTTTCAATAAATCGGAATAGTTCCCGAGATATTGGCGATTCTCAACCTCAATCTCTAATCCCAGCCGTATATTATATTAAGCATTTTGAACAGCAGTGAATTTTACAGGCATGTATTCGACTCGAAATGTTACCGCAACTCAATATTCCCGATCCAAGGCTCTGCCCAAGATAATCGTAATACATGAAACATTTGGCTGGAGTTTCAATTGCTAATGGCAAATGCATTCTGGAACCGAAGAAAGAACCAGAAGTTAACTAAATAATCGATGAACATAAATAAAAAAAGATTCAGACTGAAAAATAATGCTGAAACGTGAGCTTATGTGACTATAGTATACGTTTTTATTCCGTCATAAACTACATTCTCATACTATAGCAAATTGTAACCTTTCCGGCGTGTATTACTGTGTATTACCCGGATATATATTGAATACATTTTATCTAATAAAGTTAAGTTATGCGACGTTTCTATTTCAATGTTGGTATTCTTAATACAGTAATATCAACTTTTGCAGTAATAAATGTACGTATGCCTCTATCTAGAAAACTTTGGTATTTGTCTATCGGAATACCAGTAATACCACAAGCGCAAAAAATATTCCGGAAAAACAAAATACTTTTTTTTCACTAAAATCAAAATTTATTCATACTCTTGTTTAGATATTGCATTGTCAAATCGAAGATATGCTTGAGTTAAGAACAACTATATTTACTTCAGTTCTTAACAAAATGATATTGAAGAACATGATGTTCAATTCAATAAAAATTTTCTTCTCAGTTAAGATTTTACATCTTTATGCATACTCACATAACATTTCATTGATTCACTGTATCAACATTGCCATTGGCCACATATATCAAATCAATCAACAACATCTTCAATGTAGACATTGGAGTGAACTAAATTAGAATTTATGTATACTCTGTTGCATAACCAATTTGGTACAAGCATTGAGTACCCATCAACCTCTAAAGCCAGATGCATAATTCTAGAATATATCAATCGCCTCGAATTTCAAATCGTTGCTCATACGCACAAACACACATTCACGTTCAGATATACATATTCCCAATATACATGCCCACAGAACGTTGAAATGGCTGATCATTACATATTCATGTGTACGATCCACTCTTCCTATCTCTCCACGTTTACTACTACAATCACCATTTACACGATCCAACTTGTGGTAAAGTTCGTCAGCAACTTAATGGATAATTGCGATACATAACTTAACGTCATCAATAATCATCATTTTGTTTCATTCCCTTTCTTTCTGTTTATTCAGTTATTTTTCTTTCTTCAAAGCATTTGCAATTAACGATATTTGATCTGAATTTGGATACGCAGTGATTATATTCAATGGAGCATAGGGATAATTATAACCGCCATGGGAACGTTAGAGATATACCAATACCACCCTCGTCGTATTTTTAACTCATTCCCTTTAGCCCCCATAGACCGGGAGCGATCGATTCGCATTAAGCCCCCGCGTGGCGTTTATGTGTGGTCGAAGCTCGATAACGAAAATGCCTAGGGCAAAGTTGGCTCGGATGAAAATGGGTGTCGTAAAATAAAATTGACTGGTGAATAGTTCGAATGTACATGTATGGGGTAGTGAGGCAAAATAGACTACCTAAAATTTTATGATTGGCATATTTGAGAATTTTTTGTATTTTACGAGTTTTGTTTTTATGATGGGGTCACATTGGTGGAGATCCTGGGTTGGATTTTGGTTCTCAACTTTGGGGGAATGTTGGATTGTTATTCATCAATGAAAGAATACTGATATAACTCCAGCCAGAATACCAAGTTTACTTACAATGCTAAATCTTCACATTATTGTGACTATAAGGATACCTTCTGATGTTGTCATAGATTGATCATAGACATTTATTCATTGTAACCATGTGCAAAATGTCAGTTAGGATCACACGTGCCATACTCATATGATGTTTGTTATTGTTGCAGGAAACGGTAATTTGGAGTTGTTCGACAGTGAGAGTGGGCCCGACCTCACGCTATCACCTCAGACATTCACGTCAACGGCGGAAGCCTTCATCAACGACAATAGCGACAGTCTTGGGGTGCCTGGTGACAACGACATGGGTAAGTCCTTCATATTTTCCTTTTTATATTTGGCTTTCCTCCTTTTTTTTTTTCTTTCCTTTTTCTCACCATTTCATCTGCACCAAAACGAGAGACGACAATAACTTTCTTCTTCTTTTTCTCTGCTTTGCTCCCTTCACCCTCGTTGTCTGTCTACGTGCGTGTCTGTATATCTGTTTCAGCCATTTCTTTGTCACTTTCCGATGATAGAGATATACTGTAAGACACTTTTTTTTGTCTTGCTAAAGTCCGGCTTGACAAGAATAAAGAAAATAAAAGGAGGAAAAAAAAATGCGAGACAACAAACGAAAGATGGGGGAGCATGGGACACAAATGTACGGGCCAAAAAATACGAGGCATTCCATTCAATTCTATTCAATGTATGACACACCCCAAACAAAACTCGTCACTTCAAAATTCACCCCTGTATACATATAAAAACAATATTACTTACGTGTCATGTCAACATTTTATCATGGAAATTGGCTGGAATTGGCAATTTTGTGACCATTCGTCGCAAGCTTTAACTTAATCTCCATGATATTACGAATGTCAATATATATTCGAAGTACAAAATCGATTATTTATATTATCCAAGCATAGCTTTCATTCGTGGCAACGATCATAGCAGTTGAATTCCATCGTCACGATTGAATATGCATATAAAAGATAAATTATTCTTCATTGAAGTTCGGTTTCTTCTATTAACACTTTTAGTGGAATAAAGCACTTGGAAAGATTCATTTTATCTCAAGCCATCATACTCAGTCAAAGGACTAGAAAAAAAAAATTATTTTAGTAATTTACTTTTTCAAAATACAAACTGCAACAAAAATATTAAATAACAATGGCAATGGAATATCATGATATGATATGAAAATAGATTGTAGAATGTGGCTCCTACAAAACAATATCAAAGTACCATTCAGGAGTTAGGACGATCACATCCCAAGTGGGATTGCGAAGCCATAGAATACTAAAATGGGAGAGAAATAAGACAGTGGATAATTAAGACTGAAGTCTTATTCAGATTCGAAATAAATAGGGATCAGATAATGGTGGGGGCTGCTATTATCCCTATATTGATCAGCCCAGTTGGTCCACGTTGAATATTAAGTTACCTCTTACACTACAGCGGCACTGGACGTCAAGCTGCATTTCTATACGCGGTAATTCTGAGACGGAGTATATATAGAAGCCGTCCTCTGGCAAGCCCCTATAGTGACACTTCGACCCAGAACATATCTCAACAGGAAACCAATGTAATAACGTCCAGTACCTAGTGAGCTGATAATTATAATTGATAACAATTGTTTGAGTAACAATACAAACATTTGAGCAAAAAATATGATCTGATTACAATTTTTCACAATAGAATTGAAGAATATTTAGAGAGTGTAATTTTGATGATATCAGTAATTGAGATATTTCTTTATAATTAGTAAACCATTATATCGATTGGTTAACTCATCATTGCTTATCAAACTTTAATATAGGCTTCGCTAATATAACTATCCAGTATTCGTTTATATAAAAATACTCAGACCTTCCAATAGTCCAAGTTGACCCAGCAAACATGTTGTTTTATTTCAATAGTTGGAAATCGTACAAAGCTATTTCATTGCAATTAATTGTTCCTACCTTCCATGATGATACGAATAGATTCAAACGACATTGATAGAGAACATATCTTTGATGCTTTTTTCTTTTTCTCCATACTTTTCTTTGCTTCACAGAAGAGGAAGCAATTGTTGGATGAAAACGTACACGCGAGAGTGAATTGGTATAATAGAATGGAATAAGACGTCATATATATACAAAGCGAAAAGGTGAAGCGGAAAACCAAATGACAATGTCCTATAAGTAACAAGGTAGTCTAAAGAAAAAGGCGGGATATTGCATTCTTCTGTCGAAGCAATTACTATAGTTGATAAGATGAAGGAGAGTGGTGAGGTGAAACTGTACGATACTGTATCCAGGTGCACAAAGACCAACAGTTACAATTCTTTGAATCCCAAATTCATATACTGGAATTAATATATGAACTGTTAAACGATTTGGAATATTCCTGAATTTCTGAAGAGATTAGGACAAGTAGGATAACAATATTGACTTATTATCATCTAGCTCATTCTTTGAAACGAATGCTCATCATATTTATATTATCACTACTTTTATTTAATTCATTTTATTCTATTCCGAATTTTTTTTTATTCCCCTATTTGGCTTTGCAATCACTTGTCCAACTCGAATAAAATTCTCGTGGGTAGTAGTGAACAAAAAACAAGCACCCGGAGGACTATATCGACCTAGAGGATGAGATGGGGTGAAAGAGGGTGTGAGAGGACACTGTACAGTGAGGTAAATGCAGAGGGGAATGGTTGAACCTCGTTGGCTCTAATGCGGGCTATTCAGCTCCCACAATGCACTAGTAATACGATTTCATCGTGCCAAGCCCATCTCCACTTTCTCTCCTCTCGCTTCATCTATACCTAACATATATGTCCTTGTGCTTCCGTAAATGCGCGCTTGCTTCGTAACCCATCATACACAAGGCAACCACCGCCACCGGGAGCTACTGACGAACATCAGATGAATGTCGAGTCGAGGGCGCAATACGAATTCTATCTATGGCTTCCACATGTTCTCCAGAGGATTCTCCCTCAAGCCCACGGACCAAAAGCTTTACTACAGTGTACATATATGTGTGTGTTGTATATATATATACATATATATGTAGGTATTTTGCTCTGTATCCTTACAATCGGCTCTGGTGGATCACGAAGACCAATTAAATTAATTGGATTTCAGTGAATTCAGTTTTGTAGTTAGTAAAAATTTTGCAACAAAGAAAAATATTAGATAGATAGATAGATATTTTTGTTCTGTGAAGCCATTGAGCATTTACGAAATACAGATAAGGCCCTTTGTCAGGACGAAATCAATATTGAGGAATTAAAACAATTGGATTGAAGATAGTCAATAGCGGTAGCCATTTTGGAACGTCAGTTCTATGAAAAAATTTGATGTGATGTAAAAGCAGCAGCATCTGGAAATTTTTCCGGCCCACCCGGATTTGCTATAAGGGGAGATGGTTCAAGCCAGATTATGTTTGTTTTAGTCGACTCTCGATTGATTGAGTCATGTTGGATTATGGGGGAGAAATATTGCTGGGGGAATGAGGGCATATTGATTAATTACGTTATATGGAACATTTTGTTCATTAATTTTCTTTTTATTTATTTATTTATTTATTTTGTTTTTTTAATTGGGAAATAAAAATTTGCTGAATACGAAAAATCTCGTTCGCCATTTATGTGTGCACTTCATAATTTTAATGATTGTGCAGTCGATGCAGTTTTGAATTGATTTCGCGTATACTTTTTTAATTTTTTATTGGATAATAAAAAGTTTGATGAGTGAAAAATCGAAACTGTATACCTTCGGTACCTTCGCTACATTCGGGAGAAGGTTGCCTGACAATACACTCCATATTGATTTTTTTTGGGGTCGCAGATTTACAATTCAGCGACCCCAAAAACCCCCAAAAAATATTTTTTATGAAAATAGAATCACTTTTTCATCAACACACTAATGGCACAAAAACATTTTTTTTTCTGTACACTGTTAAACGATTAGACAATATAATTGTATCCACGCTCCAGTGTGCGTATATTTTTATACATTTCATAATACGAATATGTATTTTATTCTTCACAACAACGAATTAATGAAATAAAAGTGTAGATGGCGTTAGACGACATTTACGGCTTCACTCCACATCCTCAAATCATTCGAATTTCCGTTCGTGAAAATGTATTGAAAAAAAAAAGAACGCAAAAGAATATTACGATCCAGCAATTCCGTGAGGCAAGGTGACCCAATGGCAATTGCCAACGTGTTTTCTTCCCATATCACGTGGGTGGAACTCAACAATTCGACTAGCATGTGAAGTATACATAATCGGGGCTACGTTAAACGTCCTTTTCCTCCATTTCATTCTCACCTTCCTCATTCTATTCCATAGAAATTTAATCCACCAAGAGCGCTAAAAGCGAACTGGGAATTGTAGCGCTTACCGATTAGAACCGACGACATATACGACACGCCGCCAGAGGGCGAAGTGTGAAAATGACCGAATAAAAATGTCGGGAATAGCAATTTGGATCTGGCAATACTATTCCATCCCCTCTATCTACCAATCTATCTCCCCTTAACCCACACATCGTAACGGCGTGGTTTAAACTCACCCTCAACCCTCTCTTCAGCTTCATATCTATGGATATTTCCTTTTTTTTTTCCTACTCCATTCGCTCCGTTATAAGGCCATCTTTCCCATTCAGTCTAACACTCACATAATTGGAAATCATTTTCCCCAATTGCCTCTGAGCCTATTACATCCAAATCCAATAGCATAACGATACTCGATTAGGGCTATATCTTCATTTTCACGTTGTTCCATTTTATAACAATTTTTTAGAAAAAAGAGCTACGTGTATTATTTTTTTTTTTTTTCAATTAATTTTTTCACGACATTGATGTTCGTTGCATAAAAAAAAAAATGTGAATACTCATTCGACAAATAATTGCACGCGTCACATGCTGTAAGAATTTATTAATGGTAAAATCCATGTGGATATTTATGCCTAGATTAATTTATAAAATAAATAATTAACCCCTTTTATTTTCTTCTTTATCGACTCATTTATTTCTTCTGCTTGTTTTCTTCCCTGAAGGCTTGAATAATAATAGCAAGAAAAAATGACCCATTCCTTTTTGTTCCCAATGTAAATTTGTTATTCAAATAAAATATAAAAAAATTCATTGCACCGAGGAACACAGGGTGTTTTGGTAATCTGGCGAATCCTTTCATTAACGGGCAACCGGGGCTCGTAAAAAAAAAAAAGTGATGTGGCATTACTCAACGTCACACGACTGTGATTGGGTTAGAGGTGGTGGTGGTGGTGGTGGTGGTAGTAGTGGTGATGGTATGCTTGCGTCAAGAGATGCAGTACTGCATTGAGGGTGGGAACGGTCAACGGTGATGGCGGCAATTGTATACGGGAGGCGGAAGGGTGGATGGTAATTATCGTAGCGTGATTTAACGCCAGTGTATATGTATAAAGTGCGCAGTTTACCCCATATCACCTGGTGCACTGACAATGACAGTGATGTTCTTTACTAATAAACTGTTACCCTTTGAACAAAAGAATTTATTTATGTGTAATAATAATAATAATAATTGAAATTATTTCACTTCAAAGCCTCGACGTAATAATACATAGATGGATTTTATATCCTATAATAATATTGTATATCTGAGTGCACTCTTTTCATACACTCTAGGTATATAATAAATTGTACAGATAATTTTTACAAACTTCTGAATGTGTAAATGTCCAGAACAATTCGTGTAAAGAACAATGTGTGTTATTTTTACACACATAATTGAATGTTTTGCTGCAGTATTTGTTATGAGAATTATTGAATTAAATCCGAGACAAATATATTCACTTTAGTGACCGCCATGTATTTTACCGGGTAATATTTACCTCGTTATATTACCTGGAAAAATTAATAAAAGCTCGAGATCAGATATTTTTTCAAGATTGAGACGGGCAAAGTGTGATGATAAATCACAAGGTGATAAATTTATAAACAAGAAATGGTAATTATTAATTTGGGATTTAGTTAGAATTGTGAACAATGAAACAACTGAAATTTTGTTCACGAAGAACAAAGTGAGTCATTTTGATTGGTTTGTTTTCTATTTAGTAGAATATAATGGTGAAAGAATAAAGAAACAATGCAATCTATTATTGTTTATAATTTTGAATTAATAATTATAATGTTGCGATAAAGAAATTTTTCTATTTGTCAAAGCAATTTTCTTGGATTTTTAATAACGTATATATTTAATGAAGTAAAATTTGTTCACACTTCACTGATTTGCAATGGGGATGTTAATAGGTCAATTTTTACAACCCCACGCAATTTCATATCACGCGACGTAACAGGATAGCGTGTCAACCATAGTATTTACTCACAATATACAGGTTGACTCACAGTCTTTGACCATAATTTGTTGAATCTACTTACGTCACGTAATTTTTTTTTCCCCGATATTAAATTCATGATGAACATGATAAGTGTGATTGAATGATTAATTATATCAGCTCTTTGTCAGAATTATACTGTTGCAATATCATTGAAGAAAATTTTATTCACTATGGCAACAGAACTTTTCCAACAATAACAAGAATTGTACAAAAAATATTGAAAGCGATTTATCTATAAAAGAATGTTAATCAAAAAGAAAGAAAAATTCGTTTTTTGTCATTTGTAATAATATGAACTTCGGAATAAAAAAATATATATATAAATGAAAACATTCTATTCATATATTTATAATGTAAAGGAAAAACAAATAGAACAAAAATAATACCTAACCACTACAGAAACAGAACTGGAATAAAATTATGGTACATTGTCTAGAAATGATTGACCATTTAGACTTTTACCTTCCAGTAGAGTAGAAATAATAAATTGCATCAATAAATCCCAACCACAGGATTGTGCAAAGAGAAATATAAGGAAGAGAAAACTAACGGAATAACGACATTAATATAATGCTACAAATTTATATCAAACAATTAGTAATGAATCCTTCAGATGCACATAAACCTGCAATATATTTCAGACAGAATTATAAAATGGAATTAATTGTAACACGTCCGAACACCATTATTCAACGTACATGATAACTCAAAATACAACACTCAACTACTCTATTCACATGAATATATAAAGGTAGTATAGGAAGTCAATGACAATCTATATATCCTGTAGTATAGGTGATGTTTCGATTGTAATAAGAGCACCAAAGGGAATCGTTGAAACGCGATCGCGTGATTGACATACATGAGTCGCTGTTGCGAGAACTCATCATCACGTGCCATCGATAACTCTCCATTCAATGGCGCCATCCACATCGTACCATCGTATCACTCCACTGGAATTTGAATCACAATCGAAATAATATACATACATAGATAATATACTGTATTGATGTATGTATGTATGTATGTTTCTGTGTATGAATTTAGGTTATGGATAGTCGTCATGTGCGATACGCATTTACACTATCTTATATTCGAAAATTGAACGCTGATTATTGTGGTTTAGTGATTTCAGTTGCAATCATGTTCATAACAATTTTGCACAAGGAGAATTGTAGATTGGAATTGGGTGAAGTGTTACTTCTTGGGAAGAAATGCCATTATGAACAAACTACTAGTTCAATTGACTTGACCGAAATATTATGTTACAATTGTTAATTCTAGCATTTCTTTATTGATTTGATTTTGGTGAATACTCCTCTGTGAAAGTGTTTGGATTCAGTGTTTTCAAATCTGGATTTATAGTTCCAATATTAAATATATAAGATTTAGTTTTTATATAAGTCCGAAGATCATTCTCAATTTGAGTCTGCCATATTGAGCGTGTCGTTTAGAAATTGTCTGAATTCAGATTCGAAATCGACGACTTTATAGAACCATTGTAAAGGAATTGGTAAATTTCTATTTACTACAGGGTAATCATTGTTCCCAATGTTCATCGATGACATAAGAGATCAAGTAAATAATAACAATGAGCTAAACATGAATAAGATTGCAAAAAAAAAAATAAAAATAATAATAACCACCAAGAAAAAGGGGTTATGTGACTATAGCATACATTCTGATACCATCATAGCTTACATTATCATACTATAGCAAATCGTAACGTTTCCCGCGTTTTTAACCAAGAAATATACACATACATAAATAAAGTGAGGTTATGGAGTATTTTTAATTCAATATTAGTTTCCTTACTACAGCAATACCAAGTTTTGTATGGTAAATATACAAATCCCTTTGCTAGAAGAACTTTGGTATTTGTACTATAAGAATACCAGTATTGATACAGGAGCAAAAAATATTCCAGAATGAAAAATACTGTTTTTTTTTCTTCAGAGTATATTAATCGTACTCATACTTGATTGCTTCATTGGTTATAATATTAATGGAAACACTTGATTACATTGAATACATAAACATAACAATGGACTAGCCCAATGTAATTAAATTTATTGATGAAATGAAAGAACATAATCACTTGAATAGCTCATTACTAATTGAGCGGTCAATCATCCGATTACCAACCGCGCTCAGTGGTGCTTAACCTCAATGATTGATGGTCTTCTCAGATTCCTCAGTGTTGCATGGTATATCTCTACTTAGACATATATTCAATGTAGAAATACTGATCTTAATCCAAGATGTATATGAAAAATATACAGTCAAATCAATTTAGGTGAATTAATTTTGACAATGGTTTGTTTAATAATTCTACTTAATACTCTCTCCATGTCAAGTATGTGACAGTCAATTACATCAATCAAGCAACATATTTATATTATTATAAATTTTATACAGAATTGAACCTGGTCTTCCGTTTAGTTTTACTACATGCAGTTTAAATATTAGTTGCAATCAAAATAGCCAATATTTATCTTCTGGTAGTTAATTTGACTGTAAAAATTACTCACAGTGTGTTTGGATACAAATAGAATAAAAGATTCAAGTACTGGAACACTCACTTATACAAAATAATACTGTCACTTTTTGTTGAAGTATTATTTTCCTTTTGAACTTTCAAGTGGATTTAGTTTTGATTTTGACTTCAAAGTAACTGTAATTAGCACTTAAATTAAAAAAAAATTCTCAGTGATTTATTTTTTTACTATTCTTGTAGAATAGATTCAACTTCATTCAATGCTCGCTCATTTTGTCAATATTTCCGCAATTCGTAATAACTGTGTAAGCGATACGGTGAAAAGGAAATTGTGTGGGGATATATGTGCTTGGGTATACAGGAGAACAAGAAGAAGAGAAAGTGAATGTGAAGGTACAGCAAGTGGAAATTGTTAACGATCGCATCGTCTCTTTACCCCCGTCGTTCTCATACTAATAATATATCCATGCATGTTTATATGTGTGTACCCATATGAACGGATATATAATGCATTCCTTAACCACTTCTGTTACAATAATGTATATAATGGAACAACCTGTACGTGGGGAGATAGGTGGTTTAGAGTAGAGTAAAAATAATAATTATTCAGAAATTATATAAACGCTTGTATGATAAATACGATTTGAATTAAATTTTTTAGAATAAGAATGAAGAATATTTAAATAATGTCATTTTTATAATACCAATTTTTGGAATATTACTTTGGTACAGAAAATAAAACTAAGAAGATTATATTTTTATTTTTTTATATATCTAATAGTAAATTTATGTTCTCGTACTTGATCTTTTTTTTTTTTTTAATTTGCAATATAACAAACAAAAATTACAATTGTTATTTGTGAAAATTAAAATATTTGATTGATAAATTTATCATGTTCTTTCTGAACTTTCATAGTTATTCTATTATAAGTAATAATTTATTGCTATTCAGTAATAGTAATTTTACAGACTAAATAATTTTATAAACAATTTGTCATTTGTAGTTTAAATTTCTACCGAATGTCAATCAGTTTGTTATTGTTCACTCTATTAAAATATATAATCAATACTTGTATTCCAATATTTAGATAGAATTGAGATAATTTGGAGGAAAAAAAATAGCTAACACAATTTTTAAATATTCTTTTGTTTATAATTTTTTCAGTATTATAAATCCTACAGCAATATTTAATGTAATAAGTATAATATACCACTGTCAATTCTTTTCTCACAACAAAACAATAAGGATTATTAATCAAATGAATTTAAATTTTAATAATAATGAAAAGGGACAGGAGAAAAAGAATTAAATATGAAATATAAAAAATTAAATGGAATGAAAAATCAAATACCAACGTTGTGATAATTCTTTTTCCTTTCTATTATTACAACATATGACACCGTGAAAGCTTCTTGTTCCATTGTATTATTCTTCTCATTCTTCTATTATTTAATTTCTTTTTTTATTTCACTTTATTTTGTACATCCTGTAGAGAGAAAAGAAACAAAAAAAAAAAAAGGAATAGAAGAGAAAGCCGAAGAATATATGTGGACGTGTATCTGCTCGAGGCAGTCGAATGCACATTGTTCCAGCAAAAACTATAATTCCCTTTTCCTGGTGTTTCACCCAGCCAACATGATAAAATGAAAAGAGAAAATGAGTCACATTGTGAGAGAAGAGTGAGAGTATAAAGTGGAACATTCGCTTTCATCTGTTTTCTCAAAGTCGCAGCTTCACTTTTTATACGCACGTTTTCTCATTTTTTTTTCTCTTTTTTCTATCTTTTTTCGTTCGCATTTGTTTCACCCAACTTCAGAATGAATGAAAAGATAAATAAATAATTTTTTTATGACAATGAGAATTACATGCAAATATTTCTTTCATTTATATTGCCATGGACATAATAAAATGTACGGAAATGTACAGTGATATTATGTTTAATATTTTTTATTTCAAATGTTGGATTTTGAAAAATAGAAAAACGAGTTAAAGAAACCAATTTTTATTATTCAACAATCTTCTTTGTTATATTCAATACCAATCTCACTCAAAAACATGAATACTTATGCGTATGTAGTAAACTGAAATAAGTATAAGAAAGAAAAGAATAGAAAAGAAGTGGAGACCAAGGACACACTCCATACATCAACGCCACTTGCACAAATGTCTGACCCAACGATGGACCACTCCACTTGAGCACAACTGTTTCTATGCTAACGGCTCTCGCCTGCTAGAATTCTCCTTTTTTCTTGTTATTCCCATTTTTTCTTTTCTTTTCTTCATTCTTCTCCTCCTTATACACCCAAAGTGCCACTCACTACTCTTGTGACATCTCACCACAAGTACAAAGTATTCACGTTGTTCCTATAAACATCTTACACAAAACCATCATATAATTCATGCAACTTGTCATGTTATTTATTGATGATTACAATCAAGAATTGTTTTAAAGTAATATAAATAAATAATATTTAGTCATTAAAGTAAGAATATTGATTGTTGATGTCTGGATATAATAAAGAAATAATGAATAATCATCTAAAAAAATTGTGCTACAACGTCTGTAAAAATAAACCATCAAAAATTAAACCTTAAATGAAAAAATACATCATCAAGAAGTTACCATACAAATATACCTATACATATACCTATACAAATATAAATATATATATATATATATTCGTATGACGTTTCTACGACGAGCAATTTGAGAGGATGCAGTTGAAATTTAGTTTCAGAACATCGTCAAGTTAGTTTAGCCATTTGCGTTAGCTTCGAATGGGAATAATAGAGAATCAGATCGAAGCGAAGTGTATTCCCATTGCATGTACGAATAGTCATACATATCTACATATCCAACACACACATGCATATATATTTATGTATATGAAAGTGGAGTATAGAATAAGATGAATAGGAATGGGGGAAAAGTGAACGATTCAAATTATCATGTGGAATCGAGAGGTGCAAAATGCCACAGTCGTTTACTATAAAATTTCCACTTCTTGCACTTTCACCACTTAATATTTTGCTTCAATGTTTTATGGTGAATGTATGTAGACATTCGTTATATATCATTGTAAAATATCAAGTAACTATTTTGGTCGTGAGACAAACTTGTTAATCCAAGGCCTGTGCTCCGTTGCGTTGAACTTTGGATTTTCATTGGAGCAGAGTGGGAAGTGAATCTCTCAGCGTTATAGAGTGAGGATTGAGGTGCGGGAACAAATGGGTGAGGCAATGTGCACTTTGCAATAGTGTCAAAGTTATATATATATATATATATGTATTTGTATGTATCCAAGTCTAGAGAGGGAAAGTTAATGGTTAGGATGTGGAGAACAGCAGGAGAGAGGGTGCATTGATAGGGTGAGTGAAGAAAATAATTAATTCAATCATTTTGTGTATATAAGTATTTAATGTATATGAAAAAACTTCAAGATTTTGGTTTCGACTAATTTAATATGATATAGTGAACATACAGTTCGTATAAAAAGTTAATAGAATAGACGGTAGATGGCGATGGATGAGATTGTTGAGGATAAAAAAGTTTCATTGTTTATTCAGACAGTGTAGATATTTTTTGATAGAAAGTTTATTCTGTGCTGTACAATTTTGTGGTTAGTGGTGGTGGTGGTGGTGGTGGTGTTTAGTTAATATTTTTATTCAATTCTATTTTCATTTGAATATATAATTTAAATAGAATCCAAATCATCATATTTTTTTTTCTATTTTCTAATGCAAATATTTTTATTAAGCAACAAAAAACTAAAATTTTTACCATAATTACAGGATAAACATTGGAAAATTTCTCAATAAATTCAGATATTTCTCACTCAACACCAGCTCTTAACTTCTGTTTTTATATCTAATGACGAACAGAATTTATTGCCATGATAAATCGTACTAAAATTCACAAATATACCATCCTGTATAAAAAGTTTATATGCCCAATATATATGTATTGTTCATATTTATGATGTAATATGCATGAGGAAGTTTATTTTATGAAGATGACCGGCTGGGAAAGAAAAAAATCGATTTCACTACGTACAAATATATAGATATATGTAGATATATGTGAATATATATCAGGATATACATATATAAACAGTTATATATGTAGCGGATGTAGATATATATTATATATATACATATATAAGGGAAGGAAGAAAATAAGAAGGCTAACCCATAAAAACCTTATCTCGCGAGCTTCGTCGAGCGTAAACTTCTGTAATCCATCTATAAAACCCAACGAGTTACAGAAAGCAGGAAGAACAAAAAAAAAAGAAAAGAAAAAGAATAAGAAGAAATGCTGAAGAAGCGAACGATTATGATGAAGAAGAGAAAGATGCAGATTTGTGAATAATAAAAAAAAATGTGCTGATGACAACAATCTATAGTGAGTAATCGAGATTTATCAGCGAGAAAAGAAGAATTGGATTGTACACCATTGTCAATACTATCCCTTTATTAAAATTCAATAATATTGATTAATTACAGTAACAATAAAAAAATGATAAAGGAGATGTGATCAAAAACTTGCTACCATTGCATAACTGAAAATTAATCTCGATTTTATTTTATATATTGAATAAATGAACAAGGGTTTGTGAAGCCAATTTTTAGTCTATCATGCAGTCATCAAACCCTATATAATAATTGACAATTAATTTATTGGTTTTTTATTTTGAAAAAAAAAAAAAATAAAATAAAAACCAATAATATTTGAACACCCTGTATAGTTTAATTTTATGAGGCGTGAATTATTTTATTATTTCACGTTTTTTTTCCATGTTCACTGAACCAATTTTTCCAGTCTCGCGCGTCAATCCGTGAAGTAACAATCATAAATCAATTGGAAAATATAAAGTTTTGTTGTAAATCTATACATAGAATATATATATATATTGATAGGGTGATATGAATATTTAACACTGTCGTATAATGTGCTTGTGCGTGTTTTCAATAGACGTGATAACAGTCTCAACTATATAATATAATACTTAAAGTGTGGTATAACGAAATGAGGGCTTAGACTAAACCGACGTGAGCGCAGTGTAGCAAGATCCCTCCAGACCATTACCTATATATAGATATGTGTGTATAAATTCAAACACAAGTTTTCATGGCCTAATACACACTCATACACATACATAAATGTGTTTAGTACATACAGGATGGTCAATTTTGAAAGAGTAAATCAAATGCGTTGAAAATTATTGATCTTATAGAGGGAAACTTTTGAAATGAGAGTTGTGAATTTTTTTAATAAAAATCTTGTGTAAAAAAAAAAATAGAATATTAATGGTAGACATTTTTTTTTGTCTATCATAAATTAGTTAACAGATTTTATAAGCGGATAATTTGATTGGGAATGTTTTTTGTGCATTTTTTGTGAATTAATTTACAATGAAAGTACATGATATTGGAGTACATTGAATTTTATTTAAGAAATTCTTATTGGAGTAATTTTATTCATACACTTCTATATTAATCATTGAGACAATAATATTTATTGTTCATTGAAGGAATACAATGTTAAATAATACTTTTTCTTCAGTGTTTTTCTTTATTCCAGTTCGGATTTTTTCCATCTCTACAATTTTGTTATTCATTATTTATTTCTTAACTCTGTAATTCCAGAATTATATACCTCGAGGAGGCTGAAATTCAGTGAAAATTGTTAGAAGTATTTGCAATGTGCTTTACCAAAGATGCACGGTATGCAAGTGAAATCTGTTGAGTATTCCAAGTGAGTGCACATGAATAAAAGTAGGAAAATTTCCTCAAAATTAATAAGATACCCAGGATATTCTTCATTCAACTTGCATTCCTTTACACAATTTATAATTCTTAGCATTTAAAATATCTCCATCGAAAATAAAACACCCTGTATACTCTTTTCTTCTCAGTCTCCAACGAGTTCTCTAACGTGTTCTGCACCTGTGACCTGCTTGACTGCTCGTTTGTTCGATCACTCGCTCATACTTCCGCATATTCTTCCAACAATGTATATAACTATTTATACTTTTGTACTTTTGAAATAAGTATTATGGAACGTGCATCTTCATTCTACCATTGCAGACATCGTAACAATTATTTATGGACACAGTTAAAATTTCCTATTTCAATAAATATTCATATTTATTTTTATATTCAACTGTTATATATACTGAAGAAAAAATATACGAATGATTGTTTGTTATTGGGGTATTAATATTAATATTAAATATAATATGAGTTGTAGATATTATTATCGAGTTAATTCCTCGACTGGTTAATAATTGTCCAAATTATTTTGTGTACAATAAAGACCCGAGGAAAAAATACTAACCAGGGGAGTGACATGTTTCACGTGGTATTTAAGGGAGTAGATCACTTGTAGAAAAACCAGTGGAGAAATGAGTGAATTTTCAAGATTTTTATTGTGTCGATAAAATTCACCTTCCATAATGAATTAAAAATGATGACATATCATCCATTGTTGTTAAAAAAGAATGAAAAATATCGCAGTGAAATAGTAAAGCATCATTACTGCCATATGTGGATATTTTGATTGAAAAAAAAAAAATAAATAAATAAAAAAATATATTTATTTTTTTCCTTCCACAGCTTTGAATAAAACGAATGAATTAATGCATCGATGACCACATGTTTGAAATCAGACAGTGTGAGAAATTGGATTGATCACACCTCAATCACCTATTTGTAATTTTATTTGTTTCAAAATTGAAAAGAAAAAAAAAACAAACAAACAAAAATAATAAAATTGTGTTGATTTTTTTATTTTCACGGTGTTATAAATCCACCAGAATTTTTCAATTTCAATTGAATGAACATCTATACTGTTACAGCAGTTTGAGTGTGTATATTATTGCCTTTTATTTATTTATTTTTCTTCTATTCATTCATTCATTTACTTTTTTTTTCATTCGTACGTCCATGGTGAGCTTCATATATTTATCTTTTTTGTTTATTCCTTTTGTTGCATATAGATGCAATTTCGCAATAGGATTGTGTCTATATTTGAAGAACCAGTTGCAGAACTCACTTTATCGTTCTGTCGTCACGTATTCGTGAACAAACATGAAGTGTTTGTTACAGTAGCTAAAGAACATATCTATTGATACTATTTTCAGTCTGATGATGAATCATTGATAGATTCAAATATATATTGTAGTTGTTTGATTTCATTGTCCTTTTGTAAATAAATATTTAAATATTCAAGATAGATGAGCACTCTGTAAATCCAAGTATGTTACCAACTGTGTAGTTTTTTATCTAGAGCATTGTAGTCACTTCAAACACTTTTATAAGTGTGCTACATTCGTCATGTAAAATATAGCAAACTTCAATGCATACAATTCTCCATAACAAATATATACTAAAGCGTGCAAGTAAATATATATCATTTCACAATAAATTTTTATCCAATACTCTAACTATAATTACATAATTACATATTCTGATAAAATATTTCAGACAAATATCAACAAATACATTCACAAATGTAGAATGAAAATAATTTACTCTTTCAATTCTACAATTCAATTTGGTGATCTTTCAAATATGTTAACAAAAACATGCAATATAAATTCTCCCATTCCGTCAATCAAATTAAATTACATGTTCTCTTTTATTCTATTTGTAATTTTTTTTCCAACAATTTTTCTGAGTTATTTTTTTTTTACCTTTTCATTATTTCTTTTTTTTTTTCTATCGTAAATGACATTCACCACAAATTACTTCATATATAACACGGTATATATATCGAGACTATTTTATTTTTTTTTTTACTCTTTTGCTTCTCGTCATTCGACTTTCATCGTCACCAAAGTCAAAGTCCTCGTCGTTGTCGTCGTCATCGCAAATTGATTTCTTCTATATGCATCTGAGTGGGAAAGGCCGTCAAGAGAAAGTTGAACGTTGAAGTCGATTTCACGAGAGAGGAAGAGAGGAAGCGAACGTCACCGACAAGCGACAACTTCTTAATTAAACCATTATGCGTTATGACTCGTAGCTTTATTGCCAACATCTCTCTCACTCTCTTGGCATAGCTCTTGAAGTAGTACGGTGTGTTGAAGATTGGAACCCAAGAAGAGAGGTTTGAAGAGAAGGTGAATAGATGAGAGGGTATAGGTGATAGGAAGTCAAAGAGGGTGGAGGTGGATGACGACCCTTATACACAACGACTGAAATGAGGAAAGATATCCCAAGGGGAGAAGGTCTTCAACAGTCCAAGTGCCACCATACCTTTTTCTATATACTCACATCTATATACCACTTCGTATTTCCAAACCCTCCATTTTGCCATGTAAATTCGTGGATAATGGAGAAGTTGATGGCTCTATACACACACTAACTCGTTGCTTTTATTACTTTTAATAACTTGAGTTATCGTTTGGGATATTTTATTTGACCCTAAAAGAAAAAAATTGTGCAAAGAAAAAAAAGAAAAAAGCATTCCCTTGTTTCTTTTCATATTGCACATCATTCTTTTCGCAGTGTAGCTCTTCAATATTCTCACGAATTGTTTCTTGACATCTGCATGTTGATGAAATAATGTACTTTTGTTAATTTGAACCAGTAGGATTTTGAATATACTCACTGGTGAACAGTGATTTGATTTCAATTAAGTATTTTATAGAAAATTAATCATTAATCAAAACGTTTTTTACATAAAAATAGAAATTGTTTGATATTCAAAACACTGATCATGTAATGGAGATTGAATAAACTTAAAAAAATCAACGTTACAATAATTACAATTTGTTTACCATATTTTTCATACATAACCTATAAATGATAATAATTGTCAAATGTTCACTGATGAATCAGTGAATTTAAATGGCTTTCAAAGTCAGAAGTTTCACAAATAAATCATTGGAAATTGCACTGATTTAAATGAATAAAGTATCTTGCTTCATTCAAATGACATCACTGGTCACCATTGCAGTGTTTATTTTCTTCCACTTCAAATATCAATGCCTCTAATTTCTATTCCAATTACAATTCAATATCTCAACAAACCTCCCCATGTAATGTAAAAAATATTAACCACCAAAAGTAGGAACAAAAAATTCCCATACTATTATATTTCCAATGTGAAAAAAAAAAAATAATAAATAAAGCATAAAAGAATTCGACGAAAAATTAATAGCACCAATAATCACCGCAAACATTTTTTTACCAATAATTATTCTGTTCTTTTTTTATAATACAAAATTTCGATCAAGAATGCAGTTATATTTTCTTTTCGTTTTTCACCCATTAAAATATGAACAAATTTTGTCAGTAGGATAATAACAATCGATCATATGTCATGTCTGTGAGGTTTCACTAGGAGACTAAGGGTAAGGTAAAAATGGGGACCAGCAGTTGGTACATAAACGCGCGACCACCAGTAAAATTCCATTATCGAATGGCTACGATAAATATTATAGATTGCTTACATGTTTCCTATACATATATATATATCAATATATATCCTAAAATATATATCTATATAAACATATTATCTTTTTTACTATTTTTATATCTTCTTCGATTACATTCGTATTTTTTTGTTTTTTTTTTTTTCCCTTTTCTCTTATTTTTATTTATTTATATTTATTTTTTTTTCTTTCTGCTATGTTCCTACATCTACCCTATTTCCCCAAGTCTCCAACTATCACAGACACATGCATACACACTTAAGCTCAACGATAAATCTTCACGATATAGTTTAAAGCCATTACAAACCTTCCCAGGTGGTCCAATACGTACATACATGGATGTATGTATTTAAACATATATATATATATATATATATATATAGATATGTGTTTGTGTAGGTTACATATAGCAAGTACGAAAGTGGATACCTGTATTTGTATATTAACTATCCGGCAATCTTTCTTTTATTTTTATTTTACCTCTGACATAACCTACACACTGGGTGGTAAAACAAAACTTTTATTAAATATACTCTCATACACTGTTGTAATATTATTTAATGAATAATTATTTATTTTGTCTATTTTTTATTATTGTAAATTAAAATAGTTCTTATCGATTCTTGTCAAAGAGAGAGAGAAAAAAAAAAACCAAAAATGTTTTACGTATTTGTAAAGTTTTCATTGAAATCTCTGCAATTATCCATTATCTTTTCATGCTAGTTTGCTTCTATTCATTATTGTTGACCTAGATATTCAAGTATTATTTTCTAAAGTTTGATATTTAAGTTTGTTATTTTACTTCGCTTGTTATGAAGGAGTTGGTGATATATATCAACAAAAAATTTGAACGTCTTATGTTTACAAGAAATCAGTGATCAATTTATTATCTTGACAGTCAATTTTTATTTAATATTGTGTTTTGAAGGTCGTTGTGTAGAATGGAAGTTATATAGAAAAGTTTTGTTTGTGTCAATTTCAAATAGTATCTAAACTTTTGTTTAGGTACTTTTATCAATAGTTTGAAAGAATCACTAATTAAAATCAATCAATTTATATTAATCACAATCAGTTATACTATATATAATAATAAACAAAAGAAATTAAATATAAGTGATCGCGAATGGATAAATATATTGGAGATTACTTCATGTGTTCGTTGAGATTTATAATAGAATGAATACCTTTAAATATTCCACAGTGTATAGAAAAAAATATTTCTGTCACTTTATATCCAACTAGAATTTTATTCGGATCTATCACGTTCTTGAAACGTTATTGGATGATAAACAAACAAACTCACAAATGTTTTCTTAAATATATTAGTGAGGAGACATCATGAAAATTGCTTTTTGAAATTTTTCCCTATTTTCTCTACATTTTCGTAAAAGTTTTGTGAAGTTGGTATTTTTTGATGTCATCGTTTGAATTATTACTGAAATTAATGTAATTTTTTTCCCAATATAACCTGCATTTACTTTCACATATACATTTATCTATGTATTTGTGTTATATACCACTGTATTATACATAGTATATGTGAAAAAATGTGACAAGAATGTCAAGAGAAGATATATTGACTCGCTCGCAGTAAGTTTACGACTCTCCAAAGTCATTACCACTCTCAACGACATCATCCCTACCCATGTTCACTACTCTGTTACACCCTCGTGTTTGCCACTTTGATGTAGAGATGTTGGAGGAATCGATACCGCCAACTCATCTCAATTTTTAACGAGACACAAAATAAAATCCTATTGCCATCGTATATTCACGTAAATATATATACTCGGTATTTTTTATTTCAAATAAAAAAGCTCAAATATTTCTAGCAATATTGACTTTGACAGGGTGTATTTCAAATGAAAGGTTATATCATTGAAAAAAAATAAAAATAATCAAATTACCACAAACGAGATTTATTTACTGTAAACAAATAATTTATTATATTAACGAAACCGAATATTTCATTTAATTTATCGAACTGCATAAATGTTTATTTATAATTAGTAAAATCATATATTTACATTCAAACAATATCTCATTTAATGCAAAGTACATTTTTTTTTTTTCATTTATTTACAAACACGAATGGTTATACGTTCATGAACAAATATTATTTATGTAAATTACATATTAGAGTTGGATATTAATATAAATTGAATGAATGTTTTGGGATTATTTATTTGGGAGAAATAAGAGCCACATTGAGTGATGAATAAATAAATTTAGTTCACCGGAATGAAAATTGTTGATAGGCAAAAAAAAAAAAAGAGAAAATAAAACAGTGAATATTATATCCTTGAAATAAATGTCTAACTTTTTTGGGTTTTTTTTCTTCAACTGTACCAACCATGATGAAGCACTCTTCATAATTATATAGAGTGCTATATGTTCAAAAATGAAGAAAGAAAATAAAAAGCCGATTAAATGTTTTGACCACGTCTTTAATTGGAATTGTATTCACATGAATAAATTTTATAAGAACATTTTTCAGCGATATAACTTTGCGATCTGTAACAAAGAAAAGAAAATATAAAATAAAAAGATAACAAGTAAATCAACTTCATAAATTTATTTCCCGGCAAATGAGTTTGTTCCCCATCAGTGAATTTTACTCTTCAACCTACTCAACGTCGTTCTATATATCATATATATATATATACATATATAATATATAAGAGATGGGCAAAAGAGTAGGATGAGTGGAGTATAGTAAAAGTAGATGTAGCAGTAGTTAATCAAAAATTAATAAATCAAGAACTCACCACTTGGAATCCGGTGAATTATACACGAAAAGGAAATAATATTACTCTTGCTCTTCATTTTAACTGTCTTCATCTCTATATTATCCTTCCAATTTGTCTTTCAACAACTTCAGTTTCTTCATTATCTATTAAAATTCACTGAAATCATAAAACATACATAAATAAAAATATAAATAAATGAATAAGTAGATAAATGAAATTGAAAAAAATTTATAAATGTAAAAAACAGCAGTGTACTTTTGATAAAAATTATTTAGTAAATAATACAAACAATTGTGTAAACAATCAAATGTGAAAATAATTTTCCACAATGATAATAATGGATATTTAAAGAAAATATAGTTTTAACGATGACAGGATTTGAAATATTAATACAGGATAGAATATTAATTTTGTTCAATTTGTGGAAAAACAGAAACGATAGAAATTCACAATACACTTTGTAATTTTTTTGTTATATTGTCTACAGTAAATATTATTATAGGATCCATTCTGGTTTCAACCTACTGTCTAAATTACCATTTCTTCCTCGTATATATTCAAGAATTATATTTACAATATGTTAAGCTGTTCGTGTTTATTTTTATCTATACATACCATAAATAGTTTTTGTAATTATGGACGTTGCTATTTTTCTTTTTTTTTTGTTCCACAATATTTATTCCAAGCTTGTATAGTCTCATACACAATATGTGTATGAATTCTCAAAGATAAATGTACACATATATATAGATTTTTCGGGGTTATATATTTTCTACGCTCGTAAAATTTATGCCAACATTCACAATGTTTTATGTTCAGCATCTGCATGTGCGTGAATATATATTTTCGAATGGGTTGCACGAGAGCAAACAGACATTGACGGCGAATAAGCGAGATGATAGAGCGAGAGTTGGGAAAAGGAGAGGGATGTTAGGTGAGAGAGGGATAGACAAAGAAAAAAAAAACAAGAATATAAAATGAATGATGCGGAAATATAAAAAAAAAGCACATTGTTTTTCAATGTACAGATACTTTCATACAATGAATACGTTACTCGTTGAATTGAATATAAATGAAAAATATTTCCATTCTATTTTTTGTTTTGTTTTTTCTTTTATTTTCCGCTTCAATATTGTTATAACAGTTAACTGATTGATTGAATTTTAATTGTTTATTGTTCGGAAAAAAAGTTAATTAATTGCTGTTTGCTTGTATTATGTTCATATTCAGTGGATGAAAAACAGTGTTGGAATTTATAGCGAATGTTGATAGTGTTGTTTGACAGGTCATTGAATTTTTGACGATTGCAATAATAAATTTTGTTTTATGAGAACAATCATTTATTTTTCATTGTGTGATGGGGTGGTTTTTTTTTTTTTTTTTTAATTTGTTTTTATACTTGCTCACGAAAATGCGGAAATTGTGGAAATAATATTATACTGTTCGTTCATTTGTTGGTATAATTTTTAATGAATAAAACTTTTTATTTATATATTTTTTTTCGAGTTACGCAAATTTATGAAATAAAATATCACCACTCTCATGGATATTTTTAATTTATTATTTATTCCACAATATACTTAGGAATGGTTTTATGATTGTTGGAAATTCATTGCACATTGGAAACAAAAAATTAATGAACAAAATGATGTACCGAGTTCAGAGAAAAATTTTAATTTTAATATTTGTCTGAATAGAATAAAATTAGTCTGCCAACATTTTCGTGTTATTTCATCTATTATATCAAATATTTTTGCATGGAATTCTTCTCATCGGTTGGTATTCCATTTCCCATCAACGAAATAAAATGTAATATGGTGTGAAATGAATTTTTTATACTATTATTGATTGCATTAAATGTTCCAGAATCGACGATACAAAATGTGAAATGAAAAAAAAATTTCATTCAAAACACAATAACAAAAAGAATAAAATTAAATTAGATACCTTCATCTTTTGTTAATTGAAATTCGTTACGTTACCTGTATATATATATATATATATATTTGAACACGAAATTTCAAAGCGAATTTGAATAATGAAAAATAAATGAAAAAAGTTTGAAGCATCAAAAATAATCGCAATTTAATTATATTATCCAATTTTTCTTCCTTTTTTTTTTTTTTTTTTTTTCATTCATGTAATAATTGAAATCGAACAAATTGAACTTCAAAGAGTTGAATAGTTGAAGGAATTTAATACGCCCCAACCGAGAACTTTGATTATATTATACCTCGTCCAACATTTCATTCAATTTTACAAGCGCTCGAAATAATCAACGAGTATGCGAGAAATTCATTGAATAATTTTCAAGAGAATCCCAGCAATGCACGCGCACTCGCGTACAAGCTTTGATTTTTACTCAATTCACCGTCCTTTATACAATTTACTTCACATACCTGGCTAATACATACTCTCGTGAATATTTGCGTCTCGTTTACAAATTGCAAATGAATACAGGAGGAAAAATGAAAAAAAAAAAAAAAATGGAAAACATTCGTTCAATAAAAGATAAAATATGAATTGGAATAAATAAAAAAAAAAAAAACTATCCAAATAAATATTTCATTTATTTATTTCTTCTTTTTTATTTTTCTTTTTTTTTTTTTCTGATAAAGGCGAGTGAGTTGTCTACAGAATGACTGAAGAGGTCACAGGTGTTACTTGCCGCCGGTCGCGATTTAACTTGCGACAAAGAGAAACGATGTCACTTTCACATAAAAAAAAAAAATATATAAAAAGACAAATTTTTTTGTTGTTTTTTTTTTTTTTCACAAATCCCAAGAGAAAATTCTACTGATAAAATTTATATTCTCCACGACTTATCGCATGATGCATTTTATTAACGGATTAAACTTTCCATATCTGACAGAAGCAATTTATTTTCACAACGCCGTATATATTATTCTCACAGACATATGGAATAAAAAGAAAATATAGATATTTAGCATTATAGAAAAAAAATGGGAAAAAATATTGACTGTAAAATTGTGTAAAATTATAAATCACTGCGACGTGGAGTGTAAGTTTATCGATTTCACTTTTAAAAAGCTTCTTTGAAGACATCTCTTTGTAGTTGATAGTTACAATTGACGTCATATCAGTGCGCATAAACGATCGGCTATTAAAGAGTCTTTCAATATTACAGTGAGGAATTTAGCTTAAGAAAAACCTGGCATAGATTGAGAACAATCAATCTTCTGTATGTGTCGAAGCTTTGCAAAGCCCACTATTCCTCGTCGATCTCCATCAGGTTGTGCTTCAAATGTTGACGAGAGTCAAGTAATCGAATCTCCCCTCTTATATACATGAGATACACAGACCAATTGTGGAATCAATCCTTTTCAGTGACAATTTAGTTCAGGAAATTGTGCTCTATACAGATCAGTCTGACGAGAAGCACCTTGAGGGGATGATCGCTTTTGGAAGCTTTGAAAATACATAGTTGTAGTAGTGGTAGTAGTAGGAAAACAAAAAAGGAATTGTTCTTCATCAAAAGACATATTGTACACTCAGAATGAATATGAATTTTATTTTTAATTTGAATGTAGATATTAAAGAATTTTTTTGAGGTTAGAATGATCTCATTGTTGCATTTAAGTTAAATTTTAGATTGTCTGTTGCAACAAACACTAAACTGTAATTTGGGAATAGTCATTAATTTTACAGATATTGTATTCTCTAATAATTAAGAACGATTGTAACAATGAATAAACAAAAGAATTACACTGCAAATTCAAGTGTGTTGAAAATGAATACAGGATTTAGGTTATGTATGGAAAATTAACACACCTCTAAGTGTAATAGATATTACTACAATGTTTTAAAATAGGAAACAACACATATACGTGTGGTAAAATAAGACACCACATTTTACAATGTAGAAATAAAAAACAGAAGAAATAAAAATTGTACTTTATTGACCGAGAGATTCAAACTTCTCCATGAATCTTTTTCTACATTGTAACATTTTCCTCATATGTTCATTCCACAAGTAATAATAGTATCTCACACCCAAGAGAAAAATAAAAAACCAGCCAAATTAATATCATTCCATTTCTTCTGTATGTATTTCAGGAAGCAGCGAAGAATCGCGAACTGTGCCGGGTGATCCAGGCAAACTAGGTGTAAAAAAACCAAGACCAAAACCCTCATCACCAAACCGTCAGGGACCGCAACAGTGTCAGGTGAATTTTCATATCTAGTTATTATTATAATTTTGTTTCCATTTCTCATCTGCTATCTCAAATTCTCATTTAAATACAACGTACAAAGATTCAAATGCGTCATAATCTAATTATAAATTATACAATATTATACTTCTTCGTTTTATTTCCTACATAAAAAAATTTCAAATGAAACTAAAAAGAAAAAAAAATATATCAGAGAGACGGTATTTTGTTCATCCATTGTGTTCAGAGAAAGAGGGAAAAAAATTGTTATTTCTTTCTTTTTTATTTTTTGTTTTTTTTGTTTTTTCGAATTTACTAACTCATTCTGGGTGTTTTGGTCATGCTTGCGCCACCACGATAGTGGAAAATAACGGACGTTAACGAGAATGACCTACTTCGTCCATTGCGTACCGCATACACATATATAAACCTATTATACGTTGAAAAACACGTATGAATATATACATACACAAAGCAAGTGACCATTGGCTACGACCATACATTTTGAACCGAGACGAGTGCGGGCTTTTATCGACTATGTACTGTGCACCAGTGCAATTAACGACGATACCGATAAAATAGAATTCCCAACGCTTTGCAATGTTGCTGGGATGGTAGAGAAAAAAAGTAAAGGCTTTCTATCTTTTTCTTTACCACTCTCTCTCTCTCTCTCTCTCTGTATCTCTCCTTCTCATACTCTGACTCGATCTCTCATTCTCCGTCCAAAACCCTCCTCCTCCCCTCCCCCCCTGACTTTCTTGTTTCTTTTTGCTTGTTTATCCTTTTTGTTTTTGTGTCCACAAACAAAGCCTCATGAATGACTTTGTTTTCCCATTCTCCTCTGTATTCATTTTTTTTTTGTTCTCACTGTTTCACGATTGAATGGCTCACAGTCATGTCCACTCATGCCCATACGAGACGTCAGAAATGTATAGAAACGAAAAATAATACATGAATGAAATAACGAAACAATTCAGATATGATTGAATGCGGAATGAAAAATTATTTTCAATCAAATTTGAGAGTTGTGTGTGGAATGTAGAGAGGGGTGAAGTTGTTGGTAGTTTGCAAACAAAATATGAAAATTAATTTTTGTTAACAAACACCCAGGCTCACATCGATTAGTTTGGAATTATGTAATTAAAAACGCCCGAACGAAGTAAATAGCGTGACTAATTTGCTTGTTTATCTTTCTAGTCAATTTAAAAAAAAATTAATATTTACAAAATGGAGTAATAAACTATTGTGATAATTGCGTCGTTTACCAACATCGGGCAACGTTCACTCAACCAGGTAAACACAGTGACATTTAATAACTCTCACTAAATCTACATTTGACGCAATTCAATATAGATTTCGTTCAACATTGATCCATATAGTGTAACAAAACGACGTCATCAACTGTAATTGAATATGTTAAATACAATTTAGAAATGTCAACAAAATTCTTTCATCAATATATAATATGTTTCACAATCTGTTTATCCATTTTAATAGAATGAGTGGAGTATGTACACCTGATAGTTCATGTGATTCAAACAATTCCATACATCATTCGTCCAGTGAGATGCTCATGTGCACATTGCTATTGAACCAAAGCATCTATCAAGCACCCTAGCTCTCCACAAGTGTATATACACAAGCATAAATATACATTGATGTGTGTGAGTGTGGATGTATGTTTATATATTAGATGTTGCCAGAGAAAGGCCCCGTTGAATATTCAACAAACGCCAACCCGTGGAGTGCACCAAGCGAACACGACAACCCTAATGTTGACGACATCAGTCCGAAGGAGGGTGCCACATAGCCGCGAGGACGATGTTTAGGAGAACCCACTAACTGCTCTCAGTTTGGTTCCATGTATATGCAAACGTATGACCCTATACGTGAGTTTCAGATGCTTTCGCCTTGGTTTAGTCTATATATTGATGCAATGCCTCAACCATTCAGCTAACAACCGCTCGCGCGTTGCTTCAATACCATCGGCCAGGGAATCTCCCTCAATGTCGATCTTGAAGGCCCCATTGGACTTGTAGAAGAAGCATCCTCAACCATGTCACGTAATTAAATGACGTCCCGCATGGCTTGTTGACAAGCAACCACCATGTATCGAATTAGTGGAGAATCAAACTCATGGGAAAAGTAATGAATACAAAATATTAGGATGAAGTGAAAGATGGTGTATATCAGGATAAAAAAGAATAATTGTATCTTGATGGCACAATTACGATGTTCGTGGAATGAAGAGGAAGGCACGATTGCTGCCTTGGGCTTTGGATGAAGTTATAGGTTAAATCTAATAACTTTAATACAAGGAATACGTTAATTCGTCGTATGTATTAATAAGAGTCTTCGTGATAACAATTGACGAATATGGTTGATAAAAATTAGAACAGTCAGACATTATTTAATGATCGACTGAACCCTCATAAAGATAATCCAAGGCCTGGGGAATACCAAGACTATACATGGAAGATTGAAGAATGAAAAAGATTCATCTAAATACATTGAGAGAAACGTTTATTCAGTTCTTGTGAGGTTATTTCTGACTATAATTACGCTTTGGACGATAGCCATATTAAACTGAGTGTAAATCTTCTTGATGCTCTGAATTGTGATTATTCTAGGAGTTGGAATCACTAGCACGATAGGTATAATTGAAAAATAAAGGATGAAAATGTGATAATTGTAATTTTATAAACTTCATGACTGCTTGAATGAACGAGAAATTAGATTCGAGCTAAAAATTACAAAATGAATATATTATTCAAATGAATTCAAACAGAAAAGGGATTGAAATCGCCTTTATTCGAATTCAAAATGTTCTCACATTACGAAAACATGTATAAATAAAATAGAGCCAATTCACAGCCTCAACAAATATGTTTTTTTTTATCACCACGCAATGTGATAAGTAAAAAATATATCGTATATTTGAGTGGACTTGTTTATGGTGTATCATAAACTACTCTGTGTATACTATATGAATCAGTAAAGTAAATTGCATTGAAATTGAACATTCACTTTGTCGTAACCGTCCATGGATTGGAATCCAAACCCCTCCACCCTTCTTCACCTGGGGCTACGAGGAATCGATTTACTATCGTCCCGTGCTTTGATTCAAATCAAGACCGTTCGTGTCAATATAGTATCCTACAACTTGGACAACGTATACCGTACACATGCAAACACAACACATGTCTGCACTACATATATATTCATCTAATCTCTCTCAGTCTCGTCCCATCTTCGCTCGCCGCACCACACTGCATCGTACTCACCACGTTTCGTACTGTTGCCAATGTACGTAGCTTGAAGCAGTTCGCGTCGAGCGACGCTCGTTAAGTTAATTAATTGGCCAACAAGACCAAGTCTCTTGGACTTGATAGTGGCAGGTTTCTGTCGCATGGTCGAAAGACTCAAGACATGACCGACAAACAATGCTGAGACGCAAGAGGATGTTATCAAACTAACCATGACCAGGCATCACCATCTGGATGTAACAGAAGTGATACGCTTCATGGTTTGTACACCATCACCCCATCATCTTCATCATCAGCATTCATCACTGTTACAAGTCTCATTAGCATTAATGAAACATCGATGCAGTGAAATTCTACATTTTGGAAAATAGTCTGTGTTTACGTTGGCAATGAGTTCAAGTACTATGGGTTTATATTTGTGGAATTTAGTGCACGATGTGAATTTTAGAATGAAGATGGCGGTCCCTCCCCAACCAAATTCCAAATGCTGGTAGAGTAAATGATGTTTGTTTAGCACTCGATGCAGCGCGCTGTTGGCATGCAGAAGTGGATGGAATACATTGATGGAATTGAAGTTGAATTGCAGAAGGTGTCAGATAGAACACCATTGGTGTTGGCAACTGACGTAGCAATGACAACTGCAAACCGGCACACTGTTGGTGGGATTCTGTTGATGACGCTATGTGATGCCACTCATTTCCTCAACGTCGCGTAAATTGAAACCCCAGTGCGTCAACTCCCGTACATCTGAAGCTCCTTACAAGTTAAGCTACGCAAATTAGATTTTGTGATGGCGGGGTATAAGATGCGGATTCAGAATGTCGCAAAAGAGGATTTTGTACGTGGGATGAAGTGACAGCGGATGATGGCAACACGCTTGCGCTATAACATTCAAACCAATGTTTGTGTTACATTGAGTTTCTCAGGCTTTTCACTTTGACTGCTGTTGCACGTCTATATTTCGTACCGTCTCCTACATCCCTTCATTCACTTCCTCTACCTTACTAACTTCACATCTCTGTCCCACGCCTTATCGCGCTTTGAACCCTTTCAGTTGATTCATCTCCAATTGCTCTGTGCCAGTTTTCAACATGCCACAAGCGTCTCAATGAAAGTCCTAAAGACGATAGAGAATATACCCCATGTATGAAAGTGAAAAAAGCTGAGGCACATTCAGTTGAACAATTTGAATGACGTTGATCTTCTTGACACACCAACGCCACCAGCTGCACAAATTACACTTTTTCTTTGAATGGTTTACATTGGAAAAAAAAAAAAAGAAAGAAAATAAAAATAAAATAGAATGTCGAGGAATAAAAAGCGACGGAGAATCGTGAGATTGGGAGACGCGGATTTTGAGAAAGAAAATAGTGAATATTGTGACAAACGAATCTCAGGGTTTGAGCGACACCGGGTGAAATCGATTTCGATTTTCAAGTGCGCCCTGACGTGCGCCGACGAGCAACGACTCGCAATGGAAATGGCCGCGAGAAAACATGGAAAACTAGTGAGTGAAAGAGAGAATGAAGGAGGAATAAAGAGGGAAGAAGAAGTGCGATCGAAGGAGACTTTTCCAATAATGGACCTCGGCAAACTACTCACCCTTACCCCAACTCTCTTTTACTCTCCTTTTTCTTATTCGTGGTGCATTTACCCAAGCAATCCATATCCAGCTGACGACGCAGGTGTATTGGAAATTAATTTCAATTTCCTGTTTCCAACCATCCCCTCGCTACGCTGAAGGGGGTGACCAAGTTCCAAGAATAGGTGCACACACCACATTTTAAAATCAACGTGGTGAGAAGATTCAACTGTGCCTTTATGGAGTTCTCTTCATTACTCTGGAAATGTGAAAAAAAAATACACACGCGGGGTAAGGGGGTTCTTTTTTTCCTTTCTTCCACTCCACTTCTTTCATTTAATTCATCGTGAGTCAAGTTGAAGAAGTCAACGAAGAGTGCGCGAGTTTTTTAGAGGGCTTCACAGTGGAAGTGGCGCTTCTGTAGTCTCATCACCAAGTGACAAATGAATGGTTAAATAGGCCAATAAAAAGTAAAAATAAGAGAAAAAAAAAGGGCAAACGCTTTCGCTCGTGAAGATGAATGGGGCGAAGCGGGAAATGAAAGTCCAGAGATGGTGAGACGCAAGTGCGGACAAGAGGGGTTTAGGGGTTTATTTACTTTCACTATACGTATCACAGAATAGTTATCCGGATATTAAACGCTAACGTGTTACTCTTGTTTTTATGTTTCTATATAGGTTTGCGGCAAAGTGTTCAACAACGCTTCAGCACTGACGAAGCACAAGCTGACGCACAGTGACGAGCGGAAGTACGTCTGTACGATGTGCGGCAAGGCGTTCAAGCGGCAGGACCACTTGTGAGTTTAACTCATTTCATTTTTATTTTTGTTCTCTGTAAATGTCATTATATGAATTTGCATTTATATAAACACACATATCTGAGTACGTTTATGTATGGTGTTGTATATCAGTATGGGAAATTTTTGATTGAGAATTATTTTATGACATTGTGAAAGAGTCATATGTTTAATTCAAAGCGAATTAATTCTTTCCATATTCTTCTATTTCCAAATAGTAATTCCAAATTAATTACGAATTGACAAATCAACATTTCTCAATTGATTTATTAATTAAATGTTCCAAAAACAATTAACTTCATGGTACGAATAACATCTGTATGTCCGTATACCTAACCTCACTTTACTCATCCATGAATAATTTAAGGGAACACAGTTACGCGATGCTAGAACTTGAGCGACGATTTCGTTCGTCTGTAATAATTATTGATCATAAATTTTAGATATTAACGATGTGTATAAACTTCAAACATATAAATTAAACAAGTAACTTTGAAACCTCAGATAAATCAATATGCGTCAATGAAATGTAAACTGTAACCTCAAACAAACTATCCTCATATCACATTTATGAACATAAAATTATCATCGTAATTCCCAAATCACTGATAACAAATTTCCATTCATTAACTATCCAAAAACTAAATTGAACCACAGCAATTACCCTAATATCAAGATATATTCAACTTATTTCTTGGTTTAGAAAAGTCCAGTTGACCGTAAATTATCACTTGAAGTAGTACCAGGAAAGGCGAAAGAATTTAAAGAAAAGAAATAGTATAAAAGAAGATAAAAATCACGTAAAAGGAATAAATTTAGAGAGGAAAAAGCAGGTGGCGAATGCACAAGAGCGTGTGCTCTTTGACAGTTGAGAAAATTCAATTCTTTTAGTAACTGTAGCAAGTAAGGAATAAAATAAGAATCGATAGAAAAGTACGACAGCGTGAGTGTGCAATGGAGAAAAAACAGTGACAGAGAAAGACGTAGGAAGGTTCGGTGCGTTGTATTTTTCTTCAAAGACGTATCTTTAAATCCTCGATCCAACAATCCAACAAGCGTCGTCCGTCGGGTGCACTACTTCGCCTCTGGAATTCGAGTTCATCCTGCCTGGACAGCATTCCCGATTATTCTTTTTATCCCTTTGCTTCACCATTCGTTTTCGTTTTTATTTTTATTTTCTGTTTCTCTTTTCTTTTTTTCTTCTTTTCCTCTCTTCTTTCTAGGTGGTAGTTGCGGTAGTGGTATTTTTTTCTTCCTATCTCGTTCAACATTTTAACAAAGAATAGAATTCAACGGTAACTGTATACGTGAGCTGACACAGCGCACATATATACATGCCAATGTCTAGTTGATGTTGAATCCATCCAAAAGAGACTCTTCATCTCCGTATTTTACGAAAAATATATTTCCCAACTTTTCACACACACACACACACATATTTATATATATATGTATATATAAACGGACGATGCTGGTGCATTTATATGGATCAATACTCTCCATTATTTTACACACAAATCTTTCTTCATCTTCTATTCACAGAGTTTGAAGTGACGCAGTTGATAATTATCAAGAATATTCTATCTTACTCCAGCACGCTTTCAAACTTTAAACAAACGCATACATCTTTTTCTTTTTTTTCTTCCCCATCTTTTTCATTCCTTCTTGTCTCATTTTTCTTTTATTTTCCGCCCTCGTTTTCCTTCTTTCAACTTGTTCAGCAGCAGTCTCCTTACGCTTCGACGACTATTGCTAAACGTAATTCTGAAAGAGCTTTCCATGTAGCTTTCGCTCTCTCAATTATCCGTCCTAGCATAGCCATGTTGAAGAAATAAAATAAAAAAAAAAAAAGGAAGGAGAAGAAAAAAAAAAAAGTTGGGCAAATTAGCTTTTACAAATTAAAGCCATTTCCATGGATAGAGGTGGGTGAATTGCTTGGGGATGGGGATTAAGCTCGTTTGATAGAGGTTATGGGTGTGTGTAGAAGGGCTGCTGACTTTATGTACGATAGAAATGTGGCGAGTGGGGTAGGGGTGGTGAATTTAAGGGGATCCGGATCGGGTGAGTCCCACCATTCCCTATCGGTAGGCAATAAAACTCTTCGAGACCTTTTTCTAACTCCCTTATACCATTCGGTCGATTCAACCCCACTATTTCTTTTGAACATTGGCCATATATATGAATCTGGTGGAGTTGTTGAAATTTAGTGGAAACGATATTCCAAAAGGGCACCTATATGTTTATATACATATGTGTGTATCTATGGGTGGTTGTATGTATTCAGTAGGGGTTGAAATGGATTCTCTTCATTCCCGCGCCGTTATTTGAATCTCGGTGATTTTAAATTGCAGGGTGAATGGGCGAGATCAAGGGATCTTCAATGACAGAACTCGAGTCTTGACCGTTTGTCAAAATCTTTTGTTTTTCAATTAATATTACACTGAAAAAATAGTCATTTTCCTCCTGGTATTTTTTTCTTATTCTTTTGTTTAGCAATACTGGTATTTCTATTGAATGAATACAAAAGTTTTCTTGATTGAGGGATACGTATATTTATCACAACAAAACTTGATATTGCTGTAGTTACAATACCAACATTGAAGTAAAAACACCACATAACCTCACTATATTTATGTAGTATGCCACAGAAACTACTTCATCTACCTAAATTCATATTAGCATATCTCTATTGCCACCTTGTAATCACTATCTAGATTTATCTACAAGTTGCAAAAATGAACCATGAAACAAGTTTACCAAGGTATTCCAAGAATGTTTGTCTGATTTCAATTAATAATATAGCGTTCAGTTGATTATTAAATCATTCAAATATGATTAGTTTGGATTTAATTCCATCATCGCCGGAATAATTAAGAGAGAATGGTTGAATTGTTTTCGTTTGAAATTTAATCTGACAGTGATGATTTTACCAGGATGATTAATTTCGTCATGGCAATTTCTTGGGTATTGATGCAATTATGATGAAGTTATCTGTAGCCTTCTTCTAAAGCGAAAAGTGGTGATGGTAGTGGTGGTTGGTTGGTTGGTTGGTTGAGTGGTGGGTAAAAGTTGGCCTTGGGCAGGCGTGAAATTGCCTCTCTGCCTACTTGTTGCTTGGAGGGCGAATGACCCCATTTCCACGCACGAATCCAATCTATATAGATATATAGAAAATGTATGAATGAATATATATACATAGAGAAAAGAGAATGGTAATAGTTACTATGAAAGATGGTAGTTGGGATACAACCTAGTCCACATCATGATATCTCATTTGAACAATTGTTGCATTTCCAATGTAGATGATAACGAGTACAATTCATTGTAACAAATTATGCTTGTTGTTTAATTATGAACGACAAAATTGCAAAGTCAGAATATAGTTAATAACGTCCGCATATACAAGTGCAGAATAATAATTTGAACAATAAATTAGAACCATGATGGGCTCACATAACAATATTTACTAGACAGCATGATAACAAAATTACAAAGTATAATTGACATTTTTATAATTGTATATCCTATACCACAATAAAATTTACAATACTGGTATCACAATGATCACATTCTCTAAATCTTCTTTATTTTCATTGTAAAAAAATTAATTTACATTGTATTGTGCACTCAACTGTCTGTATCATTTTCTAAATAATTGTAGTTATCATTACAATTCAGACCACCATTTTCTCCATGAAAATTAATAGAGAAATATTTTCATATTGTCTGTTATATTTTTAAAGAATCTTTCTAATCCAAAGAACAAATTTCCACCAAGATTTTCTGTTACAAAAATGAATTTCTAATTAAATTCTAATTACCCTGCTATATTAAACTTCACACATGACCATTATATTTCTTCATTAAGCAGCCTCTCAATACGTTAAAAACTTGACGAGTATCCCGTCGGGCGCGTTAACAGCATATTCAATCCTTTCACTAGCACAATTGTTGGATAACATTCACCATATACAAACTATATACATGAATACGCACATCTAAAGACGTAATAGCACTTTCTCCTTCGTATTTCCACGTTAAAATTCACTTGTCAGAGGGGTTAGTTTGATGTCTCCAGGGAGATAAAGTTAAAATTAACGTCAAAATATCCACCATTGTTATTAACACCATGACCTTCATTCAACTTTTATAATGATCAATAAAGTAGATACTCAATTTACAATAACCTGCGAGTAATCATAAATTTATTAAAAATAAGAAACTAAAAATCAAATGTGAAATTCAACATTTCAGCATTTATACCAAAAATAAAAAAATAATCATAACAGTATTTCTACAAGATCAAAAAATTATTCCAGAAGAAAAAAATAATATTCTTTCACTGCAAGGAAAACATAAATATCCCAACCTGTAGATATTAAAAAATAATATCATTCTGTATACTAAATTAACAGCAACAAACAAGAGATTCAATGTAAACTAATCCCAATTAAAATTTTGTATTTCAGGAATGGCCATATGTTAACACATAGAAACAAGAAACCATTCGAATGTAAAGCTGAGGGTTGTGGCAAGTCTTATTGTGATGCACGCAGTCTTCGTAGACATACAGAAAATCATCATGCTGGGAGTAAAGTGAACGAAAATGTCAGTCCAAGTAGTCCAACAACTGGTCCACATACGCCAAACACCCCAGGCAGCAATCCAAGTACGCCAAGCACACCGGGACCACCAGCAACTCAAAACGGTCATGGACATACGGCGCTCAAACAACTTCTCGCCACCGAACCAACCCAAACTCAGTTGCACAAGGTGAGCAAGTGTATATACATACCAATATATATATATATATACATAGATAGATATATGTATTTATATAAGATAAATGTGTTTTATGTTTTATGTATGGTTGAGCATTTGGGGAGTTTCTCGAGTACTTTGGAATAAATTCTAACCACTGAATTCTCCGTGGTTTCTCACTTGCACTAAGTCGTCCGCTTCTGTTGATAATTAGCTGAATTAAAGGGGAAAACTCACCTCGACCTTTTTCCACCGTTGAAATATTATAAATCATAAGTAGTCATCCTCGTATTACCCTACGTTTGCCACGAGTAAGTTTTCACAGTCGACCACTTAGTCCCGCAAAATTTTCGTTCCCACATTAAGAAACTTTTCCCCCGGGTCATTAAATTTTATTAACCCTCATTTTGCACACGATATATATATTCCTTTTCTCTTTCTTTTTTTATTCTCTTTTTTCATTTAATTATAGATGATGACGTAGGAGATAAATAAGGGCTAGTGTGAGGGTGGTAAAAGAAATTTTGATTTAAAATTGTAGGTTTTTCGCTGATAATCTTTGTACATATCAATAGTTAGAAATGTTTTTGGATATTTGATTTGATGGGGTACAGTAATTTCGAAATTATCAAAAATATCTGGTGCTTTTATTTACTTTTGGTTCAAGCACGTGCTTTAGAGAATATTAAGTGCAGATTTTATACCAAAATTCTGTGAAATGTAGGAGATGTAATAATTCATTTGAGCAATATTTGAAATTTGATCACTTTTTTTTTATTGAGACTATTATTTTTTTGGGACATTGACAATTATAACTTGAGAACAAATGATCCGATTGATATGATCCATGAAGGTAAATCATCGTAATCGTTGTCGCTATCGTTTGGTGTGATGGTATATTTTTCATTCTGAGAATTCGTTATTTCACAGACATTTTAGTGTATGGAAAACGTTGGGATAATTGTTTTCTCGTGAAAGTATTTAATTTTTGACAACAAATATATCGTCAAATATTTCACTTTTAACACACTTCTGAGTGTATAAAGTTCTCCATATACTATATAAAATAGTTGAACAAAAGTGAGTTGAAAAGGAATTTAATACTCAATATATGCAATAGTCCACTTTGCAAAACACTTAGCACCGCAGTGTAACCATGAAATAAGACGTTTCATAGTTTTATGATAAACACGGTCATATCACAATACTTTTAAAAGTCTTATTAAGTTCATAGAAACATCAACACTTTCGAAAGTGTGATGATAACCATAAAGATATCAATATTTTTATGTGGTTTAGTATAACTACGAAGACATTACTTCCATTAATATTCTCAGGAGTAGAATTTAATCAAGCAGGTTATTGCGCGACTTATCCATTACATGAAAGAACTCACTGAGTAATTTAACGTAGTAAAACTAAAGAAAAAAAATTGTATTCCAACCGAAAATGATAAATCAATGTCTTAAAGTCACGATACAACTTCATTTTTGTCATGTTTGTATTATAATTGTTCAAATATTAATTGAAAAATATTGCACACAGTTGGATATTTAACTCAAATACCAATCTCATATTCTCAATTAATTATTATTCTATTGTTAAATATAATTTATTGCAATGAAACAATGTAGCGAAAGAATTAGAAAACGTTGTACAAATGTATTTATAAATGTTCATCGATAAAATTTTGAATGAATTTGTAAAATTATAAATATTATTTGGAGCAGTATCAATATAATTCGCGTTTTATCTTGATCAAAATCTTATATCATTTTTACAGTACAGTAAAAAATTCCTCTCGTTTCAAAATTACCATCAGATAGCATCAATATTTAATTCAAAACAGGTATCAGCATTCAAACTAAAAATTTAACACTATACAACAACCCCCTCAACATACTTTTACGAGTCTTATTATCCCCATGGAATTACAAATCATATTTCAAGTCTTATGGCGATCGTCAAATATTGAAAAATAAAAATGTAATTTAAAAAAAAATTGATTTTAGGATTAGAATATATAAATATATATATATTGTAGTAGTATGAGTTAAAATAACGTAGGTAAAAGAAGATTTATCGAGATCCAATATAAGTCGCTTTTACGCGCGCGGAAGCAAAAGTAAAACGTGCACGTGACCTTTGGGCGAAGATGATAAAAGAAAAAAAAAAGGGATAAAAAAAGTGACGGAAGAGAAAAAAAAAAAACAGGATTGGTGATGGAAAAACGAGGGAGTCTGTGAACTCGTAGTAAACGTTGTGTGTGTGTGTGTATGGATATATATATAAATTTATAATATATATGTGTGAGTGTGTGTGCTTGTGTGCGATAGGATGAGAATATTGAAGAAGCAGTGGAAGCAGGAAAGAGGGGTTGAAGGATAATCGCACGAGCATTCGGGCGTCGATTTCAAACCAATCCAACCCAACCATCTAACTTCAGTTGCTCTGTCGCGCACCTGGCTCCCGAGCTTTTTCCAGATGAAAAAGTTCCTCGTTATAAGTATATATCTGAATCGCATCGTCTGATCGTTTGCCACATCATTAATCTTTTCATATAATAATATTGAGTAAATTTTCCTGATCATTGTATTAAAAAGTAATGACGTGTTATTCAATAGAATGTTGAGAAACAATTTACGGATATTTATTATTATTGAAAAACTTGGTGATATCAATCTAATTTGTCAATTTTAGTCTTCATATTATTATAAATATGAAGACAATATTTATTGGATGAAGATGTGAATTAGGTTTTTAGATAGAAAAATTGGCAATAAAAAATTGAATGAAGAATATAGGGAAAGATTGTTTGTTGAAATTGAATAATACTAGCATTAATAATAGACAATATAATGAATAATATGTCTTAAAATATTTTATCACGATTATTTTATCTGGAAATGTTTAAATGTGACCTGGAAAAATCATCGAATATGAATGGGTGATGTTGAATACAAAAACTTTGCGCTATTAATTTATTTTTCTGATGGCAAGTTGGACCCAAGTGTCACGTCAGAGTTTTTAATTTAATGCTCATGCACAACAAACAAAATATAAACTTTTCAAATTAGCACGAAGGCACCTCCTACTATTACCAACTGTGCTCATGATTCGTTTCAATTTACTGTCTGACTTTATTTAATTTCTTTTAGTTGACTCATCCATTTTTTTTTCTTTTCTTTATTCTCCACACAATTCTTATGTTTGAAATATATATTAACTGATATAGACAATGAGAACGCTAATTAATTATGGGGTTATAGTATAGACGTTTAAACAACAAAAATATTGCAAAAAAATGTAAAAATGAGAGTTCTCAAATTTTTTCACTCAATTTTCTACTAATAAATTATTTATTCAATAAAAACTGGGTCGTTAGGTAAATAAAATTAATCACATCGAAATAAAGATAGTACCAAGTATCTCTGAACAAACGTGTAACATAATGTGAAAATAATTATTCTATACAATACAAACATAACACAATTGGAAAATTGTGAAAAATATTTGTGCAATGCACCATATTAAAAAATGTTTTCATATAACAACACATTTGAATTCATCGTGTATTCTAAATTCAAAAATACTTCCATTTTATTCGGAATAAAATAACGCATATACGAGTTATCTCGCTACATCCTGTGTATATATAATTAAAATAAAGTAAATGAGAAATAAATTTACCAGAAAATACGTTTTGCTCTTCGTGTAAACTCCCATTCTATGTGATACACATGGCTATAGATTAATTGGAAAACGGTATGGGATCCAAGCCCAATGTACACATACCCACATACACACACACACACATCAATATAACACGCACACGCAATCTCTCTCTATCTTTCATTCGCTTTCTCCCTACCTCTCTGTTCCATTCGAGTGTATAAACTAAATTTTGCACAAATTGGTATATCCAAGCCAGTTAGCCATAGCGGATGGACCAATGGTTCGCCTGTAATACAGATATATATGGTCATACAATATATACATACATACGAATATATATTTATATATGAAAATACACATGCAGAAACATTTACGAATAATTCGTATATACATGAAAAGCACGCAATATACATCGAATAGGATTGTGAACGTGAGTGGGAAGGTGATTGGTAATTTTCGTTTGCTACATGTATACACTAACTTGGTTTCATAAATCCTATTGACGTTGGGTACTATTTGATTTGTGAGGTAACAAAATTACCATTTCCACCAAAACATATATATATTGTAAATATTTTAAAGCTTTATATACATGATTTTTGTCCACACAATTCATATTTATTCATATTTATTTGTGGGTTGAATAAAAAAACAGAGGAATACATAGATAATTATCCTTGTGTGTTTTAATTTTTTAATCAATTATTTGAGAGGTTTGTGATTATGTAAATTTTTAAGACAACAGAACAACAAATATTTGATAACTTTAAGTGACAATAGAGATGGTACTGATAAAAATTCTAAGAATCGATTTTTTACGAATTTTTTTCTTTTCTCTACATCTGTAAAAATTTTCTACTTCACACATACAATAATACTTCATTTCTCTCTGTTACACACAAATCATCTTTACAATTAAAAACAAAATACATTCACAACTAATCACACCATAAACAGTTCACTTCCTCAAACACAATTCCAGATAAAAAAAAATTGTCCAAGTACCTACATTCCCATAAAAAAGTATCCTATTCTATCCACTCATAAAAAGATTAACGTTCCACTTGAGCCTCGAGTCGTTCAACTTATGAAGCTTTCACTATATACATACACATCGATTAATCACTCGATACAATGGCGATTGAGTCGTTTATCATATCACAGTACTGCACTCCAGAATGATACAAAGGAAAAAAGAAATATGAAAAAAAGAAAAAAAGAGCTACCCATTCTCCATAAACAATTTTTCAATACCTAAAATACATGTTTACATTCTGCATACCTACGTGATATATATTATATACACAAATATGTATATTCATATGAAAATTTCTAGTCGAGTTCACTCCAATGAATTCATTTGATATACAGCTAATTAGAGATTCAAATCTGTGAGTGGTGTGTATACATATCGCCATCTAACGGTAGCGTCCTATAAACACTTTTCACTACTGGCGTTTCGCGCGCTATGCAATCGTAACTGCCATCATCACTACATATACACATCTATACAAAAATATACATACGACTATTTCGATATATTCAAGCACTAGATTTTAGTTTGAGTGAGACAGTTAAAAGGATGGAGGGACACGGTTTGGACATATAAAATGGATATGGTTGCCTCGTGTGTTGTATATGAAAGATGGGTGGACATCATGCGCACGTTCGATTGCGCGCGAGTTTGATCGCATAAAATACATTCGTGTTTTATGAGAGTGAGTTTATATATATATATATACATATGAGATGACACACTGTATGTGGTTGGTGGAGGATGAGTGAGAGAGCAATGCCAGATCGTATTGGATCTCGTTTCAAAATTGTACGATGTATATGTGACGATACTACGCTACTCTCTGTACTATTCACTTCCTCACTCACTCACTCTCTCACATCCACCCTGCGTTCACTGAATTCTCGTGTCTCGCACCCTCACGTACACCCCTCTATAGCGAATCGGCACACGGCCATTTTAAAAAAGGTAATGTGAGTGCGCGTGTAGGTGGGGGTATGTGGATGTGCTGGAGCGTGCTTTTCTGTGACGATTTATCGACCTTCTACCTGAATAAAAAATATGAATTCTATTGGCGTTCAAAAAAAAAAGAGGAAATAGGAAAAATGGTAGAGAAAGGGGAAAAGCATGGTAGAAATAAAACATATTTGTCATATATATATCTGAAGTATTTATTACTTTTTTTTGTTTTGTTTTTGTGTCGATATAATATAAGGATTTTCTTTTGTATCAGATAAAGCAAAAGGGGCTGAAGAGTTTCAATGATTTATTCGTATGTACAAGTTTTCGGTACAAATCACATCAATCGCTGTTCATATAATAAAAATAATGATACGAATGGTCGATGTGAATGAATCCAACAGATTTTATCAAGTGATGACTACTTCTACGATTTTATTGATGAATTCTGTCATGTTACTGGAATTTTTTGAACTAATTTTGATACATTTATTCTTGAAACAGATTTTGAATTGGTATTATTGTTGCTTCAGATCCAATGTGAGATTAATATTTTACATGAAACTTATCTTGGATTATATTTGTAATTAATTATTGATTGTTTTATCAGTAATTTTAAATTCTAGTAGCCATTGTTTCAAATGACACAATTTCAACATCAAACATATTCGTTTTCATTATAATCATACTTTATGTTTGCTCTGATTCATGTCAATACTTTGATGTTGATTGTATATTGTTTAGAATTAAACGTATTTACTGTCCATTGAACAGTTGGTTAATATTACGGACAAATAATATTTGACCCAACTTAACATTGCAGTGATATCAAGGGAAAACAGAAAATGAGCGTAGAAGAGGGAATTGAGGGTGGTTGGGGGTTGAGTGGGACGAAATTTTGTCCCTCTGGACTGCTGTTAATACGAAAATCAAGAGAAGTTATAAAGCCACACGATGGTAATTCCAATGACGCTGGATGAAAGTTCGTTACAGAGAATGCCTGGAGCATTGGTTGAACACAAGTACTAGACTCCATATTATATATAGAATTAAAAGTACGAGATTTCACCACTCAGTTGGTAATAACGGTTTTTCATATTCTATTCAAATGTTGAATGAGAAAAATTATACAAAAAAATTATTGGAAGCGTGATGTTGAACGTAATTGGTTGGAAAAAAAAAAATTTGATTCAATTTTATTTATGGCAATGGAATATTTTGCGGATTATTAATAAAGTTTTAATACTTCTCTCAATGTTTGGACAACTCTATTGAGAAACTCTTCGTATATTATGTAACTTGTTATTTGTATAATTAATTTTATGCCATTTTTTATACATACAAGAATTTATTGGAACAGAATTGAGGATACTTTGTATGATTTTTCAACTACAAATATTATTAATTGATTGTGGAATTAATTAATCCTCTTTTTTATTAATTTTATATATTTCTATATTGTTCAATCATGTGAACATTTACTCTACACACAAATATATATTTATGTATGTATTTTTTGTGATCAACTGTTTAAGTGATATTTTTATTTTATAGCGATGAAAATTGACAAGGCAATGAACAACGAGAAATTTTCCGCCTGTGAGAGAAAGGAAATACTTGCAAATTGCGAAAATGAGAGCGCAAAATTTTCGAGCGAAATAATTGGAAGTTAAGGGACAGGCGTTTGAATTGCGAATGAATCTCTCGCACTGGCAGATATATACATAGATATTGTATATATATATATATTTATGCATATGACATGTATATATGTATATATATATCTATGCTCATGTGCATTTATATATGAGACATAGTGTACACCATGCGGATACTCACATTTAATTTGACGCAAATGAGAATTGCGAATGGAAAATTAATAATTTCACACGCAGAGTAAAGTAATTAATGCCTTAATATACAAATGAAAAATATTAATTTGAACAATAAATTAGAACCTTGATGGGGTTTCACATAATAATATTAACTAGAGCATCACGAAATAATTATGGAGTGTGTGGTAAATTTTTATTGCTTTTGCTTTTCTAAAAATCTGAAGAGTTATCATTTTGGTTAGTAATGATTGTTGAAATTATATATAAAAGTTCACAAAGCATATGACAAATTTAGCAATTATTATCATAATTATCATTGTCACATTTAAACAATCGGAAAATTAGTATCGAGATGCTTGAAAAAATTGTAAAAATTTATTTGCATTTGTTAGAGTGGATGAAATTACAATTTTTATTATTTCTCTCGTGGATCCATTTGTTAATTTCTAATTCAAACTCTCAAACAGTTCTTTTCACATTCTCAGTATGATTGAATTTCAAACATAAAGCAAACGATGGAATAGAGAAAATAATTTAAATACCACAGCATTGTAACTCAAAAGACAAATATAAATTTTCAGTGAAATACTTCATACACAATATGGTATGCAATATATTCAATAATTAATTCTGATTTACTCAAGTTGTGAACAAAGTGCCACAGGGCAGGGTGAAATTGGGGGTAAGGGAAGCAAAGAGAATGCGGAAATATCGTTACAATATATACAACTATATAGTCCCAACCGATATTGCAATTAGTAACGGAACGATCAGACAATATGATTGTCGTCGCGTTCAAACAATTTCAGATACGCCTTGTAGCCTAATTTGCCCAATTTGGATGGATTCCAGTTGAGCGAAGTATATGAGAAGAGGGGGAGTGAAGAGAATGAGGGAGGAAGGAGGATAGATATGAAGTGAGGGGATGAAGCAACCCTCAAAATGTTATTAAATTGCTTGCAACGTCTGAAGAATTTTATTCAAAGAGTATAAGTGAATGAACGAAGAAAATTAAAAAAAAAAAACGAAAAAGAAATTAAATATATCTGGACCTGAACTGAGAACTAAATATAAAAGTGTTTACAATCTTTCGTTTGATGTTTTTTTATTTCTTTTCGTTCATATTCATTGATTTGTTTCTTTTTATTTTTCATTTAACTATCCATGTTTCATTGCACGTTGTAAAAAAGATGAATATGCAACGAGAGATACGTGTATGTGGAAAATGTTTGTTGAAACATCTTCGATATATATTTATAAATTGAATGTATTGATTGGTACATTTAAGTTTGTCTTCCGGTTCCGGAATATCATAATATATACGACGGGGAATATAGATTTAAATAAACAATGTCTTAATCCACTACTTTATTTCCTAATGAATTACCTGAAAAATCATAACCTGATCAATCAATAAAATGCGGTTATATTATCATGACGTTGGCAGTTTTTATGGACTACGGGTAATTATCCCAATATATTACCCGGAATTCGGGATATGTAACCTGAAAATCGTCCGGGTAATTTTTAGAAATATATTCTTAAGGAAACGCGAAGGAATGACGGATTATAAGAACCGTATATACAACCTACCCTCAAACGAATCCAATTTGAAATATACTTTCAACATATGTTTATTTTTCATACGGAAATATTCAATGTGTTCTCCTTCTTCTTTCTCGAAATTAACGAGGAACTTATTCTGTGTCGATGTGTCCGGGTGTGCCCACATTAACAGCGGAAAATTGCGACGAGGTGTACAGGTCAGAGTGACAAACTATCGAAAGAATATGAAGAGATATACTTGCGTCATTACATTAAATACTAGAATGAGTCCGGGTTTCTGGGTCATTGATTTTTCTTTTCAGAACTCGGTCAAGTTGTATATAGAGCACGTTGAAAACATAACATTCGAAAGCAATTGTATACATCCGCTCTCATGAGCACCAATAGAATGTATACGTTTTTTTTTTTGCGGAGGCTAGGGCGGTACAGTCAGTACCACAATTCTTTCGCAATTACTACCTTAAACGTTTCTGTTTTAATAATTAATTATCCTTATGAGACATTCGTATTTCCTCCAACATTTGTTCAATAAAATAAACTGTTGCAGAATAATTGAATCCACCTTGTTAGATCAAATAAAAGTTGATATATCCTTTCACTAAAAAAAAAACCTTATTTCACCTCCTGGAATATTTCTTCCTCTAAAAGCAATGCTGGTATTCCTACACTACGAATACCAAAGTTCTCTCAATCGAATGATACGTATATTTACTTAACACAGCAGAACTTGAATATTAAACTTTATTCCACAACACAACTATAAAAATACTTTATCTAAGTCATAGATATTAAATTCATCATATTAGTATCTCCATTACTTTTATTTTTCTTCCAAGTAACGAAAATGTAATTGAAAGAATTTATTATTAACTGTTCGTCATACTAACAAGCTTCTTATCGACAATGAGGGGCATAAGTAGATGGGAAAGAGCTGACGAGATAAAGGGCAAAAATAGAAAGTTAAAAAAAAAAAAAAAGATAAATTGAGTTGGGGCGTTAGCAGTAGAAAAACAGAGAGCAAAGAGTCATGGAGAAAGTTTAAAATGAAAATTGACGCGCCACAAGAAAATATTCGAGAGTACGAAAAAAAAAAAAACAAAAACAAAAAAAAATGGAAAGCAAAAGAAGATAGAGAAAACGATTTCAACACCTGGCCTCCGCTTTGTAATAAGCCATCGTTCCCCTTTCACGTGTTGGCCCCATCGTATAACGTTACGTAGAAAAGGGATGGGTGTACAAGCCGTTGGAGTTGTGCCTAAGCGAATTAAAAGTATGAGAGCATCAGCACTCCTTCTAGGTAGAAAAAGAAAAAGTATAAAATATAATAATAAGAAAAAATAAAAATAAAATAGGTAAGGAAGAAGTAAAAAGAAGAAGAATGGAAAATAAATTAGGGAGAGGGTGGAAAAAGTGAGGGTGAGTAAGAGAGGGCGAAAGGAAAATGAGGTTAGAGTGAAAGTTGGTGAACACCTACGCCAATCCACGCCATCTGTTCAACTTTCACTCGTCATCTTTATTATGATTTTTTGCTATTAAAAATAATAATAATAATGGGAGGGGAAAAGTAAATATGACAAATAATAAAAATCTTCCCTCCAGTTATATTTGTTCTATATTTATTTATTTTTTTAAGCTTGCATTGTATATATCCGGGTCGCGATTATTTAAATGAATTACATATTAATAGCAAACAATAAAAGATCAGTATTTGTTCATACATTAATTTATTTTTCATTACATTATTGTGCGGGTAATTAAATGGTAATTGTAATAAAAAATGATTGCTAATTAATGTAATTGAATATTATTATTAATTCCAGATTTTGTAATAATTTAATTATTAATGTATGTATATATAAAGTTCGTATACGTAATAAAACGTTTTATCAAATGCAAATGCGCTGAATCGAAAATTATTAAATGAAGGTATACAATAATATGGTATAACTCGATTTGTTTTGTATGTGTATGTGGACATGTATATAGGTATATAAACATGATCATTCGGATTTGTTCTGTGTATATAGATATATATTAATATGCTAGACCAATGCCACAACCGCCACATTCTATGTTGTGTGTGTGTGTGTGTCGATAATTAACAAATCCAATTCCAAGCGGCAGTCGAATTCATTCCCAAAAACGATAAACTTTCTCGACGCTCAAACCCCAAACTTCCTTCAACATTACCAACTATTTCTCATTCTCTCATCCTCTCATTCTTCCCCCTATTTCTCATGTATACCCTCTATTAATATTGTTAGATTTAACGGGACAAAAGTGATTCTATATCGTGCCAATTTATCCAAATTTCAATTTTACTTCCAATAAATAATTGGATAATCATCAATCTTCATTGATAATTGGTTCTTGTATGAATTCGATTGTGTATTTTTTTAGGGGTGAATCTAAACACTTCAGGAATGGAATAGTAGTGAAGAAAGATACAACAGAAAATCTATGAAGAAATAAATATTTGTTTAGTTTGTAAATTCAAAATGTCAAATAATTTTTAATTATCACCATTTCTTTTCATTATCACTTTACAGAATTCAACGTCATCAAGTGGAAGTAATGATGGACTTACCAAGCAACAAATTGAATTGATTCAACAAATAATGCAACAAACACAACAGCAACAGCAACCAACAAATAATCAACAGCAACAATCATTAACAAATTCAACATCAACGGTGGTGAATAACACATCAAAGAGTGGAAAGACATCAAATAAATCATCAACATCATCATCGCCAAACCTCAATACCACTAATTCAAATAATAATGGTGGTAATGGTGGTGGAAGTTCAAATTCCAGTGGCACAACAAATGCAACGAGTTCAAGTCCCAAACCAAAAGTGTGGTGTCAAAGTCAAGTAAGTAATCTCAATAAATAATTAAAGTAAAATGTAAGTGAAAAAAAATTTCTTCCCTTCTTATTTTTTCGTTCGACGGAAATTTATTTGAAGTTGGTGAGATGTGAATTATCGCGAGAGAACATCGTCTCTGTGAGTTTGATATGGCAAGAGAGTGAAATTGCAATTGGGAGGGTGTATATATATATATACCATGCAGTGTTGAAGCAAGGTAAAAAGATGGCGAAGGGATGAAGAGCGAGGAGAGGTTGAAAAAGGCCTTCAAGCTTGAGACGACTTGCTCGACCTTTCATGTCCGAGCTTTAATCAGGCTTGATTAGTTTTCCTTCTTGGATGCTGAACTTACGATTCTCGTTCTCCTCCAAAGAATTTCCCTTTAGCTTTCTCCTTTTCATTCACTCTATTTTTTTTTTACTTTCTCTTGATCTTCATCATCGTCTTGGATTATTATTAGTTGAATTAATAGCTTTATATTCTCTCAACTTTATTATTATTATTATTGTTCTTTATTCTGCTCTCCATCCCTACTGTAATTTACATTTATTATATCTTCTTTGCAGTTTAATCATTTGTTCTTCATTTCATTTTATTTTATTTAATGTTTTGGGCGGTGGGTTTTGATGAGAATTTTTTTTTTCACATCTTTCAACCGTCATGTTTCATATGTGTATATTGTGTTTCCAGCCGAATAATAAGATTAATCTGTGCTAATTATAATGTGAAATATAATGAAGAGATTTTTTGAAATAATTTTCAGCTTTAGTTCATATTAAAATTTATTTTTGTCGGAGTGATATATTATGTAATTTTTACTGAGATTTCATGGTATCAACCAGTAATTTTTCACCATTATATATATACAATGGGGAATAAAATTGAGGGGAGAGTTAGACTGAGCAGAGCACCCTAAGGAGAATGAAGAGTGACAGGTTTAATAGTTCGTTTTTTTTTTTTTTTTTCTTAGCCTCATATGAAATCATCAAATTGCCATAGGCCATATTCGTTTCGGAAATTGAATTAGATCCGACAAAACGGAGCACTATAAAAAGTATCATAAATCAATGAAAGATAATATGAAATTCATTTGTGTCCAACTGTTGAATGAATTTTCATTTAAAATTGTAGGTTATCACACAATGAATCTTAAAAATAACTAATATATGCGAGTTTATTAGTTTATTCAAATGTAACATTTGAATTTTTGCAGTAAATAATTGGTCATACATAATTTTCACATTGTCTCTAGAGCAAGACCTCTATGGAGAAAAGAGCATAATAAAATTGTGCTGCCTTCTTTATCGACCGCGTTCGAAAAATGGCCTCAAAATATACGAACACCATTGTGGACTCCGATAGTTTACAATTCTAATATATGTTTGATCAAATTCACGATGTACTATATTATATTTTCCGATATCTTGAGTTCCCTATCAATTACCAACATTTTTGCTATAATGTTTCCCATAAAAATTTTGTTTATGCGTAAAAAAAGAACAAAATAGAACAAATTTCTGCATGTAAAACACGCAAACATCCATAATTTCATATATGATCATGTGAAAGTTATAAGAGGATAAACATACATGTATATGGAAAATTGTGGTCGAGTTGATATTCCATATTATCGTGTTGGTTCTCGCTCGTGCATTGTGTAACTTCATTAAGCTAATGGCATAATAACCACCGCGGCTACCCAAATGCGAAGAGCTTATGGCACCAATGTATATATATTGCAATGTGCTTCTAAACAGAGTAAGAAGCGATGGGTCTAAACGAGCGCGGATGGGTAAAATCGATCGATTTCTCATTAACATGTATAAAGATCTTAAAGGATGGAAATATAGTAGGTGAGTGGGGGATGAATAAATACGATAGAGTTGCTGATGGTGTGTAACTTGAATACTCAATAGTGGGGTGTCGAATACATATATGTAAACGAATGTGTCATCTCCTCCACTGTATTTATATTATGAATTGATAAATTTTTGTTGCTGTCAAAAAAGCACTTTAAATCATCGAAAAATATTTGTGCTATTGGAAATATCGTGATGGTATTGAAGTGTGGAAATACGTTTTTATTGAACAGTCATTTTAGTTCAGACGCTACATAAATTATCAATATTATCAAATATATTATCAAAACACTCCTTTGAGAAAAAAAGAATAAATAAATCAAGAACAATACATTTTATCAATACATATTTCAATGCATATAAATAAAAATCTAATCTCAAAAAAGATTTCGATAACAAAAGAAAAAATAGTTCTCCATTGTATTTTTTATTTTCCTTTTCTATTTTTGGAAACGAGTTCAACAGAAAATAAATGCAGATATATATAATACGTTTATGTATGTATAGATATATTCAGTGATAGACTGTATAGAGGTTTATGGAGAACGATCAATGAATCTCATTAATATGTATGGCCTGTGCTCGTTATCTTTGGGCTGAAACCGCCCCCAAAGGAGAAGCAACAAGAGAGAAATATAAAAGGAGCAATAAAGACATGGCAGTCGAAGAGAATGGGAACTCTGTCGGAAAAGTTTTCTTTTCTCGTTCGTCTTTTTATTTTTATTTATATTTATTCATTTAATTTTTTTTTTTTCTCTTTTTTCTTCTTTCGTCTCTTATCTCATTCGTTTGACTCTCTTGAAACGACTCGAAGTCTATCTCACAAGTTTATAGTTAGGTATACATAGAAGCCTTAGTTACGATAATGATAAATAAGTTCATGTCATTGACGAGTTGTTGAAGTTTTATATTTCTTTTTTTTTTCCTCTTTTGTGCATTAATATTTCAATATAAATCACGTGAATTTAATCAGAATTAATCCTACGAAGTTGAATACGATAGTATTGATTCACTTATTTATTGAATGAAAAATAAAAGTAATTTATAATTATCAACGAAACTCGTTGTGAATATTTTTATTTCCGTTTATAAAATATTTTTTACGTTGTCATTTATTATTGTAAAGCCTACATGTATTTAATCTGTATTTCATTGCAAAATTGTAGTGGTGTTCACATCTGTTGCCTTGTGCTATATACTATTACCGTACCGAGACAAGTATAATATACAACGATCCATTTCCGTATATCGTTGTCGTTATTACACATATAATAGCCAACACCAATAACAAAATACGTGTATGCGTATAAAACGTTCGAGGGGAAATACGACAATAGGTGCTTGGAAATAAATGCCTTTTTTCTAGAATTAATAAAAAATAAACTATAAAACCATAACTCAAGTTTTTATTTCTGTTTGTTTATCAAATAGAATCTTAATCGCCAATTAGGAAACGAAAAATATTTGAATGAGAATAATAAAAGATTCTTGAATGGTATTCAGTAAGGTTATCTTTTAACATACATCAGGAATTTTTAATATTAATTCTGCTACATAAAATGAAAATCACTTAAGCCACAATTTTATTAATCCTTTGAAGTATTATTTCTTTCATTCAATTTCAACGTGAACTCCAGTATAAAATGTAAACAGACAACCTGGTAAACATGCGGAAATAGATTTTATTGTTCACACATAAGATCCTTGATATGTCTGACTGTCAATCGTTTCTATAGTATGATAACAATTTGGAGGAACATTTTTAAACGTCCAAATAAGTCTTGATATTAATAATTAATAACCCTTCGTTGGTCACCAATTTTAGTATCTCAGTTACACTCTAGCAACTTACTATAGATTGAATAGTTTTGATATCAAATAGTTTTGTATCAAACTCAATTACAAAATTACGCAAAGTAATTCACTACTTGACTCGAAGTTCATGTACGATTGAATTTAACAACATAATGCAACATAACCTATGCATAGAGATACTTAATACCACGTACATGTGTGAAATGCACTCAACGAAAAATATGTTAGATTACATATAGTTAAGTAACCAGTGGTGTCGCGCATGCGCTTAGCCAAACCCCGTCATATTAATTTCATATACGATATATTAACTACATCAATAAATATACAGTTGAGTCAATAATTATTTTTCGAAAGTTATCAAACATGGATTTATATTCAACCCTACTAAATTCTTCATTGATATTCAATAGCCACTGAACCAAATAATAGTATCAAATGTATGAAAAATACTGATTAAAAATAAAACAAAAAAGAATAATGTTTATGAACTGTTCAACGCGTGTGTAGACGGAAGGTGGCACAGTAGGGAATGATGTCTGGTGAAGGATTATATATTTTACCCTTTGCATAATCCCCTTCGCAGGGGGTTCCTATAAAAACAGGTTTTTTTTTTTTATTCTCTTCGTTCAAGCAGGTCGCAACGTATCTTCCCACAGTAAACCTGTCAAACGGCCATTTCCTGTTTGTGCTATTTAAAGGAAACTAAAAAGAAAAAGGGAATTTATACACGACCACCCTGTAGCAATAAGACCCCCAGCAAGACTTCTCTTGCGAATGTTTTCATTTCAACCAATAACTGAACGTTGAGCGCAATTTCCGGGTACTACTTGAGACGAATGAGCCAATGGGCTTCACTACTCACTTGAATAGATACAACGTTGATAGAAACGACGACAACCCAGGTGAAAGCAACAGCTGCGCATTTGATCCTTTCCTTATATATTTTTCTGTCTGATTGTTTGTCTTCTCCTACTGCTACTACTACTACTACTACAACTACTACTACTGTTGCTGCTGTTGTCACTGGTGGTACTGCCACTATCACAACTTTTATTTTGCCCCTTATTTTTTTCACATTTTATTTTTTAATTTCCTGATGTAGTGCAATACCAAGTTTGCTTCCGCTTCCTATATTTTATATGTACGTTAGACATCTTTAAACACCCCTAGTGGATTTAAAGGTACTGGAATATTTTTAAGCATTGTCTGGTGGCAAAATATCAAAGGGTGAAGGATGAAATGGTAATTCGTTTCTAGGTCACTCGAGATAACCGTTAACATGTAAATTTTATACTGTAACATTTTTTCATGGTTTCTTTCTATTTTTTTTATTTATCTTAGAATTGAGAAATGTTTACGGATATTTGAATATTTTGTGGGTTATCATGGGCCAACTTAAATTTCGGCATAACGATTTTTATACATGTATTTACATTAAGAATGGATAAATTTTGGTGACAGGTTTGAGAATAATTTATAGGGTTTTTTTTTTTTTACCAACACAAATTAGTGTTCAATAAAATTGCACTCACTTTAAATCAATTAATCATATTCATCATAAAAACAACGTGAATATCATATAAAATAATTAAATGTTGATGTCAATTTTAGACAAAGAAATTCTACATAAATTTATATACGTTGAATACTAAAATTCGTTTACAAAAGTATATTGACATAAAAAAATTTGCCCACTCAACAAAGTGAATGAAAACAAAGAGAAAAATAGTTGAATGTAATCGGGTATGTATTTTTATTTTATACTCTAGCAGTTTCGTGATAGCAACAAAAAAAAATAAATAAAAATAATGAAAATAAAAATATAACGATAGCCAACGGACATAAATCTCCTAGTGGGATTTTTGGGTGCTCAATGGGTAGGTAAAAGGTGAAGCGAATGCGGATTGTTCATACAAGACGTAATTGGAAAATACTTGGCAAGTCTGACGCCGTATTGTGGCCGAGTCCAGGAACTCGCGTTCAACCAAACGTTCAATTCGCTCTTGCATTTGTTTCACAATACATATATACAAGAAGAGAGCACAAGCTATTGCAAGAATTTAACCGGTAGACTTGGTGAATATAATCCGCGTCCTCATAACGGATAACTTTGTGTCGTTGTACATCGCATTTTAACGATTAACATTGAAGGGAGAAGTTGTGTACGAATAGAGAATGAATGAAGGGATGAACGGATGCGTTCACTGAATGCCGCAAGCACATGTCATGTGACGTTCTCATTTCAACGAGGTCATGTAACATTTTTTTGATTCGCCACCGAAACAAAAAAAAAAAATAGTAAAAGCAATCTTACAGAGCAAATAAATTTTTTCTCTTTGTGTAATAACAATTTTTTTCACGAGAGTTTTTTTAATGATGAATATAAAAAAAAATATCGGACTAGAGTAAAGTAAATATTATAATTGTTCAGGGAATGATACAAAAACAATTGTGTAAAAATACGATTTGAATATTATTTTTCAGTGCAATAAAGAATATAATACTATGAAGATTGTAATATTTTCTGTCTTGTTTGACGAATCACAATGCTCGTTCTTAATTAATTATCTACGAATTATAACGAACAATAATTACAATGTTTCCTATTAAATTCATAATATCAATTGCTAAATCTATCATAAGCTTTGTGAACTATCAAATACGTTTTATTATTGCTATCCAGCAACAGTAATTCTAAAAATTTGTCAGGAAAATAGAAGTGATAAAAATTTCCTATACACTTTGTAACTATTCCATTATATTGTCCAATAAATATTGCTATAAAAGTCTATTCTGATTCTAATCTACTGTCTGAATAAATATTTCGTTACTCAAGAGCTCAGGCATCATTTACTACACTTCAAACTTCTCGTGTTCTCCATCTACACGTTAACATTTATCTCCAATACTGTTTCAATCTCGCTATATATAAATTTACTTTGCGTTACGACTACTCATATACTGTTCATCCACTGACACGAATGTTGGTGACAATATGAATAATTTATTGGTGAGCACGTTCTCACCTAGCCATTTCAAACTTTATCAAAACATGAGTACACTACAAATTCAAATATGAAACTCCATGTGTCATAGTTATTTCAACCCATTATACACTTTAGAGAAGATATGTAACAGGACTGTAATAGATGGAAACAATACAACATCGAATATTTCATGTGTTGAATTAATCTATATTCACTTGAAGTCAATTAAACACTTTGCCACTGTGTTAAATAATCCAAATCAACATAACATTATTGCCACCACCATTGACTAGTTCTTCCACCAATTTTCTGCATAATTTATAAGTTAATCTCCACCACCACTAATAATTCATTACTATCTCTGATCAATTATGATCAATAATAAATTACTTTGGAAACTGTTCTGAAATAAAATGTCCATTAGTAAACACATTAACATTGATAATTATCATAAAAAAAATATTACCATTGGATTGTCACTGCGTTTGGCAAAATACAAGTTCAAAAATCCATCCTCATATATTTATTAATATTTTGTTTCCACATTGTTGAAGATTGAAAAATACCAGTAGCATATATTTCCCTATAACACATACATAAATCTTTATTAAATTTCAAAAACGTTTGATAGAACGTCCTTTGATGGAACTGACATTTTATAATAGTTATAGCTATCTATTATCATTACCAGAACTATTTTAATTCTAAAATAAACGTGAAATTAAATGACAATAACTGAATAATAAAATTTTATTTTCATTATAACACAATTAAAAGTAGCAAAAAGAAAAAGAATAATAATAAATGCAAATTTGCGTGAATAAAAGAATCTCGATCTCTCAATTTATTTTTCAAACTCGTGATTTTACAATACATCGATTTATCACAATGCAGAATTCACCGAGAATAAAACCAATTGATTGACGTAACAAGTGGGAATGCGAGAAAACAGATGTCCCCTGTTTTCACCCTCTTTTCCCCATTTCCACCTACTCTTCTTTCTCTATTTTTCTCTCTATCTCTTGAGTGCACATCTCAAGAATTATTGAGCATTTGCTCTCGCTTTTTGATTCTCGCTCTTTCACTCGCAGTTTTCAAGTGTTCTAGTACACAATTCTACCCGTCTAAATTTTCTTTCTCACTCTGCCTCATTCCCTACTTCCGTACATTCTGCCTCATTCTCTTTTGTTCACATTTCTCGAGTGCTACCTGCCAATTAGTTTATTCCTACGTATCCTGTTGTACTTTGAACAACAAGAGCCATCTCAATCTCCACCTCTCTACTGTATTTTACCCCTCATCTTGCTTTCACTCATACTCTATGAGTTGGATGCAATTGGATACTGGTATTGACTTTCAAGAGTATTCTATACGCTACGATGCTACGCTGCAAGTCTAGTGGCTCCACCTATACCATTATTGAACACTGCAACATTACAAGAACCATTTGTTGACTTTTTTTTTTCTCCAACTTTGTTCAAAATATTTATTCATTCAGAATTTTTTTGTTGTCTCATGATCAACTGAATATGTTTCTGTTCTTCTGCCATATTTTTCTTCTTTAGAAGTCATCAAACAAATGCTTCAGAAAATAAAAATAAATTATGAATATATCGAACAAAAAAGAGTTAATAGAGAAAAAAAAAAAACTACTCTAGTGAAAACTAAATAATATAATGCAGAGTAACCGCGTTATACTTCAATTAAATTAACCTCGTCGCTTCTGTGCCACCGTTGACACCGTATGGAGTTAAACATTATGAGATAAAAGCATTAAAAGTTTCATGCAAGATTAAAAGTGTTTTGCACATCGTTATCCACAAAATTCAAAACTCCCACAACAAATCATTATTTTCATTCGAAACATTAAAAATGTGTTCTTATATATATTCTTATATAAATTAAAGAAAAAATAATGAATAGTATTGAACCGTGATTTGTCGTCATTAATTATTTCTAACCTAACGTATGAGCGAATAAACAAAAGTGTCAATATGAAGACACATACTATTAGTCAAATCAAGGTTGTTACAGATGATACTAAATGAGAACACCAGGTAGAAGTAACAGGAGTGAACAGCATCAACGTTAAAATACAAAAGCACAATCGGATCATTGCTAGGACACGGTTTTCCCATGTGGTTTCATCATACTATGCCACCGCATGCCACCTATTCGCCACGAACACTCGTGTGCCGCAGATAGAGGGTTGGAGGTGGATATGGAAGGTAGACAAGCAGGATAGGGGTGGAAAAGTGAGGTTGGCGAGTGAGTGAGTGAAGGCCCACAGCTTGGGAAATTCAATTAGCTTGTGGAAAAAACGACCAGCGCGAAATATGACACGAAGCTACAAAGTTAGGTGACGTGTGGTTGGCTTTTGATATATAATATATATATAATTTGTATTATATATCTAATGGGATTACATACCTGAAAGTGAAGAAAAAAAGGATGCAGGTTTATACTTTCTTTTTCCTCTCAAAAACAAACATCATAGTCACAGATTCCAAAACTCCAACTTTTGTGGCACACATTTTTTCAAAATTTACCACTTCGTTAATACGTTTCAATAAATAAAATTTATCGGTTCTCCAAAACGAAGGACATTGCTGAAACAAAAAGTAACACCAAAACTTTATTTCTTGCCTAGAGAAAATGAGAATTCAAATGATGTTCATACCTTTTTGTGTTCTCTGTAACAAATTAATCTTCCACTGCCCTATCCTGTTCCTCCTCCACACCCCCATCTCAGCCACCACAAATTCAACCTCCCAGTCAAAGTGTGTAAACAATAAAAAATCTAAAAGCACTGAAGATCGTTATCTTGAGAAAGAAAAAGTCACAAGAAGAATTCACTGTTTGATTCTATTTAACATAAACATTTGTGTATTATCAAAAACAGGATATTCAATGACTGGTATTTCACAGGGGGTATTCAGGAAGTGAGTGACCAAATAAAATTCACATGGGTGTGTATTGGCCCTTCCTCATTCATTCCACCTTTCCCGCGACCCCCCAGCGAGAAACTGGCATTTTAACCGGTTCATCATCATCTCTATCGTGATCATCATGCTTCACTATAGAGTGGCAAAATTTTTTAATTTTCACATCATCCCATTCGAGTAATCCCCCATGAATTCAGTGGTGGGGAGAATGTGATTTAATTCTGGACCCCCCTAAGATCATTCTTACAACGTAACATTGGATATAAAAATTTCTTAGTCGTCTCACGATCTTCATCGAGTGCAATACGATAATTCATAGTCGAAATACGGCCATTAAAATGTGCGATCACAGTTGCACATATAACTTTTAAAGTCTTTTATTTGTGTGTGCGTGTGTGTATGTGTGCAATTATTAATTAAACGAGCGGAAATAGGATGGGAACATATATACATATATATATATGGAGAAATAAAGTTGAATAAAATAAAGACTTGATATCGGGTTTATCAAACGATCGGAAATTGTATCAGTGGACTGTGTATTTATTGACAGTTGCCATTCACATACACTGCTATCTCCTTTTTTTTTATACACCTTTCAACCAGCAAAAAAAAAAAACTACCACCACCAGCTTTATCGATTCGATATTCTTCTCGTCAATTTGTCTGGTACAATTACACCTATTCCAACAAAAAACGCGAAATTATTTCAACTCCACGCTATTTTAACGTTGAAATAGTTATTGGTAAAAAGGAAAATAATCCAACACTCTCATCTCAACCATTCTCACTTCACACCATTTTGCATTTCCCATGTTTCCATGGAATGAATGAAAAATAAAAAAGGTCTACCAGCAATTATGGTGAGCCGATAAACGATCTCATTTGCTTCTGTTCTTTAGCCGTTTTTTATTCACTTCACTTCAATTCTTATACACATTTTATTGTCATCCATTTTTATTTCTCTTTCGTTCATTAATTTCACGGTATTTCCTTGAAATCAACTTGATCGACTGCAAATCAAATGGAAATAGAGTTTCCTTTTCAACTCACAATGCAATTTATCGTGATGTCATTTTATTTCAATGACATAAAACTGATGATGATGATGATGATGATGATGATGTGAAACAAATGAACAAAATTCATTGACAATTTTGTAGACATTTGTTTATAGTGATTAATTGTAATGGATGAATATAATCACGGGTGGTATAATAATCAGTATCATCAACAACATCAACAACAATTACCATTGCATCAGCAGCAAAATCAGAATTATTCGAATAGTCAAAACTATGTTTACTATCATAATCATAATCAACATCAACATCAGCAACAGCAGCAACAGAATTATGAGCAACATCATCAACAGCAACAAGTTCATCATCATCAACAACATCAACAAGATTATCTTTATCGTTTCTCATTGCAGGTAATAATATTGTATTAGTTCCAGAAAATTCTTTTTTTCTACAATATTGATAATGTGAATTTCTCATTATCAGTACAAAAAGAACAATATATTCATTGAAAATTTTATCAGTGAACTTGGTAACAACGTTTATATACTTTGAATGTGATAGCCACCATCGCAAGTTGCCGCTGGCGACACACAAAATTTCAATGTATAATCAAGAAGGTTCTTATCTAATTGTAGAAGATAACTAAAGTTATTGTACTTATATATATATACTGAGATTATTATACAAGTGGAATTATAATATTTGTCACATCTTAATGATTGATGCTGGTTGTATTCTAGTTAATTAGATGAATTGTGAAAATTTAGTTTGAATCGATTCAATTCATTTGATTTCTGGTGAATATATGGTGATTCAATTGGACAGTAACAAAAGAAGTAATCGTTGTAATAAAAAATCTCACAAGGGTGGACATCAGTTTAAATGTTGAAGAAGTGGAGTTTTCTAATTTTATTTATTGTTTAGGGATGTTCTGTTAAAAATATATAGGTATGATATTATATTAAAGTCTTACATAGTATCTTAAAGTCAACAATAGTCAAACTTTGATAGCATTTTCCACAAATCTAGGAGATATAAATTCGTGAAAGAGTGAAGAAAAAAAAAACATTTCCAGTGTCAATAAATCGTGGTGTTTGCTCTAAATACGAATGTTGAGAAGGTTTTGCAAAATAAGTATATTCCAAACCATTATATTAATGTCTATTCCAAGTAAATAACTATCATTAAAGAATATATATTCATTTTTTCTCGTTTGTTTCTTTCATATCTTGAGATATATTACATAACAAACTTTCACCTGTCTTATAAAGTATTAAAAGTTGACATCAAAGGAAAAGTAACGTCTTTGACATAATGACGTATGATACGATTAATTATAACATCACATGAATCAAGGATGAAACTTGACGAGGGCAACCATCTTAAAGAGATAGCAACTACAAAATGTATACAGTACAACATCCGTCGTTGATGAAAGTGAATGAAGATTTTAATGGATGTAAAAAATTAGATTATCAATGAAGAAGATGGTGTAAATAAGAGGTAGAACAGATTTAATTTTGTTAATTAACCCTTTGATATACACACATTTTTTTGACAGTTATCACAAATATATTCTCAGTACTGTGGATCTAACCTACAAATCCAAGTGTATTATTTTGTATTATCATTTTTAAAACATTTTAATGTACTTTACCAAAAATCATGTATACTATGGGTAACAATTGGTGTCAATTTTCAATTCAAGAATGCAATTTGATAATATCAATTTTTATAGATATTTAAACACAATTGTTTAGTGGTTTTTAATGTCTGGAAGTGTGATATTCATTTATGCAAATTTATATAAAGTTGCAAACGTTATAACTCTTTGTTCCTGATGGTTATTTGATGTTTCTTAATCGACTTTCAATGCTGTTTCAGCTGATTTCAAGGGTTAATTAATAAAAAAATTGAATTCACTAATGAAATATATATTTGAAGGAAAAGCGGTTATCGCTTTGCGCTCTAGATCTAATTATAACGGGCACGTAAACCCGACCAACTGAGAGAGATAGACATTTATGCATCCATGAAGCTACGAGCAAGCTTATCGGAAATTCATAGCGACAGCGTGAGGTAGAGTGAGAGAAAGTGCTTTTGCGGAAACTACGAGTAACGGCCGGAGGTCCGGACTGTGATCACGCCTGAAAGTGGCGCTCGCGCTGTTGCACACGTGCACTACCATTGTCCTGGATAATTAGACACGTCATCAACTTTACGATTCAACATAAAACTCGGAAACAACACGCGCAAAACAACAGTACTATTGAACAAAAAGCTCACAGCGTTCAAAGTTTTGTGTAAAAATCTTCTCTTTTCGTTTATTTTTTACAGGGTTCAGATAAATTTGATGTTTAATTTACCGGACATGAATTTGTGTTTGCAACAGTGATTTACAAAATCAAGTTTGTGATGTGTGACAATTAAATATTAGAAAATTAAACTATTAGAATTATAATGTTCTAAACTATCATTTATTTTTAAATATTTCCAATAGTTGAAGGAAAAGTATCTGCAATTTCTATCTGAGATACATGTGTTCTACTGAACATCTCACCATTAAACATTTTTGGTAATTAAATTTTCTTTATTGGCAATTCATCGATGAACTAGATATTAAGTGAAATCATCCATATAAATCACCAGTTAAAGAACGAATAGAAGAGAGAAAAGAAAGAACATACGTATACAAACATCAATTTTCCAAAATACGTTTACACAATGAATTACATTGCTACCAATTACTCTGCGCATAACGACCGCGAAGTTCGCCCACGCGGTCGTTAGAGGGCGTTCAATGCTTTCATTGCTGATCCCCCTTCCTCCATTCACTTCTAATGCGCACTATTTTCCTCGCAACCTTTAGCCATCCAGCGAAAGCGGCTTATGTAACTTTCTCTTTCCCTCATTCGCCCAAACCCTCGCACTTGCACTCGGCTGCTGTTCAACGAGATTGAGCCGTGCACGGAATGTTTATGGGACGCTGTAATTACTGAGTAGTCGGCCGCCTAACGGGCGAGGACCATGCCGGGTTATTGTTCATAAGCCCAGGCACCATGTGCTCGCGAAATTTATGTGTCGGCTGAGCTACCGTCGTCGTTGTCGACGTTGTCGTCATTACTCCGCCTCCCCCCTTTATATTTCCCCTCTTCTCACACTTGAGTGGGATGTGAACCATCATAAACTTGTTCAAACATAGTCGCCAATTTTGCTTGCCCTTCCAGGAGGAGAAATTCTTTTTTTTTCACTGCAACGGTAAAAAATTCCAGGAAATGATAATGGTTTTTTTGAGTATCCATATTAGCTTCTCTAAATCAACTATTGATAATTTTGATGCTGCCATATTTAATGTTGCTGGCATTAATACAGGTTCATTGGAAATGTGTAGGCATGACTATTAATTATTGATCGATACCAACATACATACATATATATATATATATATATACAGCAGTTTCCGATTGTCGTTCGTCACTCGTTGCCATTCAGTTATCCAACAGCACGACGTGATACGTTTATCGCAACAGGCCGCACGAGATTTGGCGTCGTTACATTGTCGTCCCTCGAGAGCCCTAAACGTCCGTCAACGTATAAACCCCGACGACGACAATGACGACGTCGACGTAATTTCAACGGTAGTTAATCCGGGAAAATTGGCAGAATAGGGTTGAGATTTTATATTAGTTATTTTATTTTTTCCTTCTCATATTCTAACATTCGCTGGAATAAAAACAAAACTGCCGTCATATTATTTCTTCGCTTATCTCTTTAAAATTCCTCCTCACGTTTGATTTTATATACACAACGTAATGCGTTCTCGAATATATTAAGATTCAAAATTATTCAGGTAATAATACAAATGTATGAATAAAAAAATACGATTTCAACATCATTTTTCGTCATAAAAATAAATAGTATTCCGTGAATTGTAATTTTTCATATACTTTTAAATTCACTGTGGTATATAGAAAATATAATTATATGAACATCATGATTTATTCTATCCCATTAAACAAACAAAAGTACTCGCTCTGTATTTTTTTCTTTCCCTAGTTCCGTTTAATAAATATAACAAACATGATTTATTTTAATTTCTATCTACCATCCAAATAAGTATTTTTTTTTTTTTACTCAAACACATATAGACATCATTTACTATTCTCCATTCTCTTTGTTTCCTCCATGTACCTCATGCTGATAAAATGATAAAAATTATTCTCATAGATTATTTGAAAAAAAAAAAAAGCAAACAATAACAATAATAATAATAACAGGATATTCGCGTCGGATGTTGGCACAACCAACTCGGCACCGTCTGTGGATAATGCCACCATTATACGTTTTGCGCTTTTATACTTCCTCCCATACTTTCTGTCACACGCCTGAACAGACCCTCAGAGGCATTTAATGCCGCTTGTAGACGTTCAACTGGCGCTCTTGAAAGTGGGGGAAAAAAAAACAAAATTCCAAATCCCGTATATTCACCGTCCACCAGTATATTCCAATAGCTCAAGTATATTTACATTTACACATATACACATACATAAATACAATACGCAAACACAACTAGAACATGAAATGAAAAAAAAAAAAAAAGGAAAATCTCCTGAATTGAGAAAAGCAAAGATGAAAATTGTTTTTCTTTTTATTTTTCCTTTACCGTTTTTTTTTTCTTTCTCAATTGCTCAAAGTTTTTTTTTACTGAGAGGATGAGGAGAGGGTTTGCAAAGTTTACACTGCCATGTTGGCAAACTGAGAAAACATCCGGTCTTGATATTCTTTTCCTTGAGGATCACCTTATCCTCACCCCTTTTATCCATCTCTTTCTATTTTTTATTTTTTTTTTCCCATATACACTCTTTACCAACAGATGAAACAAGAGACGAAAGATGAAGAAGAGAATACTTGAAAAAATACGAGATACGTTGTTGATCCAGTATAAACATTGCGAGGAAATGAAGAAATTGCACGTTTGATTGTATATGGTATAATATACTTTAACCAAAAGCAGTGTTTTCCTTTACTATTTTCTCATGACTTTTATACAGTGTTTTTGTGATATATAAAAAGATACTGTTGGAGTTTTTTTTCCATTCTGGATGATATGACCTTTCGCACACACTTCATGAAAAAATTATTCTATTGAACGACTGTTTGAGAGATAAATAAACAAAAATATATTTATTATGTTTAGGATATTGTTTAGATCGTGGTATGTTCAGCTTCAAAGGTTCACCATTTTTATTGAAAGCTTTCAATAATAAAGCGTCTTTTATAGAGTGAACAGCATACATTGTCCATCACTTTATTCTATATCAAAATTAACAATCAGTTATGATATAATGAATTGATATTAATTTCCGTATGAGTAATAAATTCGAACATAATTTTCTGCAGTAGTTCATCATGTGTATATAAACGACCTCGATATGAAGTATTCCCTTTTCCCCCTCATCTTCCATTAACCGCAACGGATTTTCCATCAAAGTTCTATCGCGACTTGTTCCACTAATTAAACGCAAAAGGCAGTTTTCGCTTCATCGAAGATTCACTTCTAACTTGCACGACGATTAATTTACATATACAGTATTTGATCTGAATGTCAAGATAAATTGGCAGAAGTTAAATAATTACCAAGAGTTTAATCAAGTATATATGAATATTCGACATAAAAATAGATATTGATTTTTCATTCATATACTTTACTTTCACTCTCATTAGTTTGGTTCTATTAAGAAGTATGGCAGAATGTTAATTGTACCATGGAGATAATGACAAGCACAAAGTATAATAAATAACAGTCATAAATAACAGAAATTGATAGATACTATTATCATTACCATTATCATTATGACTAAATTACTATCGTTGATGAATTACAATATAGACGAAATTATTGTGATGTAGTGCATATTATGTTCAACTGACAGTAAGTTTAATCAAAAACTTGTTGGCAACAAGAATTATAGTGACAATGTGAAAGCTCTTAACATTTACACGAAGTATTTCCAACTGTACACAAGTCCCCAATTCATGTATCAAAGCAATTCAGTTATTGAAGACGAACAAGTCGAGTGAATGACTCGGAGACAATGTAATTATTCACAATTACCACGTTTGAGGTCCATGATGCAAGCGAATATCGTGACGGAGAAAAGGGAAGACAAGAGAGAATTATCCTATTCTGTTTCCATCTCATAGCGTAACTCGTACACCAATCAGTCGATACTTTGCTCGTCAGTTGTGCGAGATGTGATTCTCTCATTCTACATGAATGCATCAGTTCAAATATATACACATATACAATAGTTTCCCATCTACGGCTTCACCTGCAAAAAAAAACAAAAAAAAATACGCTTCAATCTTCTCATAAGAAAAAACAACAAGTATTTGATTTTTTTCCAATTGAAAATTCCTACCTGACAGCAATTTCTGCAGACTGATGGATTTCAAGTGATTGATTATTGATAGTCTTCTTATCAATTGAATTTATTTATTAAAAAACACTTGTATCACAAGATGTCATATGATTTTTCATCAAATTCGCCAATTTCTTTTCTAATAATTTCTGTGGCCGATGATTCCAAATATAAACCAAAAAAATTATAATATTCAAAATCACACTCTTAAATTGAAAATAATCTTTGAATTTATATAGAACAAAAGTTTGATATTTTTAATTCTCGAATTTTAAATGCAAATTTGAAATCAATTTGGCACCAAAAATCTCACTAGTCAACTGTACTTTAAAAACGAATAATTATAAATATCCTTCAAAGTATTAATCAAATCTATATACCAATAATCTAATATACATCAATTCTAATCTCTAATTATTATTCCACGCTAATAAATCTTGTCTCAATAACCCCATCATCAATTTAACTGTTCACAAAATAAAAGACGAAAAACAAAACAAAAAACGGAAAAAACCCATCAACACCAAAAACGAAAATTAAATAAACATATATATTAACATCCACAAAATTTCTGTTTGCTAGAATGATAAATGTAAATTTTGTGCAATATCTCTTCGCTCTCATTTCGTTCAATGACTCGTGCATTTTTCTGTTTCCATCTCACTGCCCGACGTGAGAGAGCGGCAGTACAAAAAATGAAGAAAAAAAAGTGCCAAAAAAAAAAAAAGAATAGAAAGATAGAAAAAAAAAAAAAATACAGAAGAAACAGGAAAAAAAATGAGTAAAATGCCAAAGAACATTTCGTCTCTTTTTCCTAAAGCTAAAGAACGAACGACTACCTACACCTATCTACCAACTAAAACTGCTATATACATTCTCCGGTTCGCAAGTCTGAAACGCAATATATATATATATAATGAACGCGCGCGCGCGACTGGCTAATGTAACAAAGGAAAACCGTTGGGGATGGCGAGCGACAAAACGTAATTACGAGCATGTCTCTGTCCTTTTCAACTCACTCTTTCACAAGGCTCTATCTCACTTGGTCCAATGAAATGCAGAGTATGAGTGTGGAGTGAAAGAGAAAATGAAAAAACAAAAACAAAGATGTAGAAACAGGGAAAGGAGAAGGGTGAGAATGTAGAAGAGGGGGAGAGAGTGAGTGAAACAGTAAGCGAATAGCTCGATGTGCTGTTCCTGTTCCGGACTATTCCGAGCGTGTTTCAAGCTCTCTTTCCGGGACATTTTATGACAGAGTTGCCGACCCTTTTTCTCCACCCGCACCCTCATCACTCACATCACCTTGCATCCCCTCTGGGTAGTATGAAGAAGCGTCATGGGATTGTAACAGTGTCATTAATGTGTGCAACGTCACACGCCATACGAGAAAACATATAAAATAGAAAATAAAAGAAAACGTGGCGTATTTTGTTGAAGCAATTATATTATCATTGGATACTGTTGATAGAATTTAGAATGATGAACGTTTGTATTCATGTTCGATAATGAACCAATGTGAAGCATGTTAAGGTAGTTACAGAAGAAACCGACATATCGACAAGAATAATATTCAAACCTAATGTTTGAGGATGAATTATAGATAGTTTCATTGAGTAATAACTTTTATCTAACGGTAATTAAGAGACGTTATTTCTCGAAATTCATCGAACAACCGCAATCACTAATTGATTTTATATACTGTTAATTTCATATTTTTAACATGGACACCGAAAGATAGTTCAACTATTTTAGTAATGAGAAAAGTAATTATCTAGATAAGAAGAGAGTTTATTTAGTGGATTATATATTTATTTATCTATCAATTGATTAACTAGTTTATTCTTTCATTTATCTATTCATTTATTTATTTCATAAAACTATTTTTGTGTGAAAAAAAATAACGGTAAGGAAGAATCAATTAAAAGTTCGTTTTTCAGATTAATAACAATGAAACAAAACACAGTGTGTATTCTACAATGAATAAATTGAGTTTCCAAAAAAACCATACTCACAAAATAGATAAACATCTCCAAAAATTGATCGAAATCGCTGCTACTTGTAAAAAAAAAAAGTTTTTACTTTAATTAAATAATGTTTCAGTTTTACAAAAATTGGAGCAATTTTATTTGTACGTTAGCGAAGCCACGAGTGAAAGCTAATGTATATACATATAGTTGTGACAATTGTTCCAGGACCCCACTTCCTCTCACAGTCTCGCTAGTCCTTGCTTCAGGGATTTTGCTCATAAAACAATGGGCGTACATTCGTGAGCAGAGAGAGAACACCAAGGACGATTTGCCGCACCTGCGGCCGCGCCACAGTAGAGCAATAACTTATCCCTACCGCCAACACACATGCACATACTAATGTATATATATATATATACGTACGGCCTTGTCCTCACTCACACAGTTCACTAAGAAGGATTGGAAGAAAAACAAAAAATATATATGCTTGAATATATGTCCAATATATACATTTACAAAATATATAACTTAACTATATCTCCAGATATATGTATCAGTATACTCATTAATATAATTTTAATATATGTTGCAATGGGCAAATCGAGTTTCTTTTTTCTTTAACCTCAAAGTATAAATCAATATACATACATTATATATTCCATTATATATTTTACTATATATCACTCATCATATATTTTTCGATAAACTGAATGCGACAAAAATTGAGATATGTTAACATATATATTGATGTATGTTCAATATCTTTTTGAGGATATATTTTTCATGTATATGTTTTTGTAGTGTGAGTTATTATCAACAACATCTTCATGTTTGATTAATTTATTTCCATCAGTTTTCATTATTATGATATCATTTAGTGAATAGTTTCATGAATAATTCGAACTAGATTTTGTTACATTACGTATTGTTGTATTATATTTTTTATTTTTTGTTCAACAAGATATCTGTGAAATAAGTTTCATGTTCACTCTCAACTTTTAACAACTTCTGAGGATATTTTTAGATTCGAAACTTGATATATATATATATATATATGTGTCAAGGAAATTGTTGCATAAAGTCAAATTTTAGATCGAGTGCTGAAACATGTTTTAAAAGAAAGATTGATGATATCTAACGTAAAATTTTACAAAATGCGAGGAATTTTCACTGTGAGGAAAAAAATAAAATATGAGACTGTGAAGAATTTAATTTAAACACACGGTAGATAAAAAAATGAAACATCCACAGGATTCAAAATAGAAGAATGATTCCGTCTCGAATAAAATGCAACTCTAGAAGTTCATTCAATTTCTCCAGAAAACATTTATCAAATTATTTATAAATATTCCACCTATTTCACCACATTGGTTTTTTTTTTATGAATTAAGTTATTCTCTACAATAACATCACTAAACTTATTGCCGGAATCGAATGTGTAATTTTTTCTGACAAATCCTCAAATAAACACAAAGAAATAGTGACAAATCAATATAAGACAACTTTTTTATCCTCATAAAAAAAGTGTAAACCCATCTAAACAATTGACAAAGAGAATTAAACTTTCACAAGTAATACTAAAATTATCACGCTCCATAACAATCTTTACTCTAATTTGTATAACTAAAGCGAAACGGTAATTTTACCGTCGACAATTCCACTGAGACATGGTGAGTGAGAATAATATAACAACCAGTCCGGTTGGCAGGTGGTTAAAGGACGTAAGTCCCTCGGCAGCTTCGTCTCTATACATCCCCCCATATATATATATGTATGTATGTATATGAACAAATAACTTTGGACAGTGCTAGTGGCGAGAATAAACGTGAGCGAGAGGTAGTGCAAGAAAGGGAGAATGATAGAACGAGAATAAGTCGAGTTTCTTGTTCACCAAAAGCGGTGTGCTATCCATTTCGGACACGGGGAATATCTCCAGGTGGATTTCCCCATTGGATCGACTGGAACTTTGCCCCACAGACATGAAACCAACTCGATTACTCCCAGACAGATGAGGAAATTTCCCACAGCCTTATACCACAACAATTGTTTATTATCCTGTCGTCGAGTTATCCTTAGAGACAGTTTCCTCATTCTCAATATACATATATTAAGAAGTATGCTATCAATATAGATTGTTGTAAATGAAAATAGTTATGGAATTTATATCGTCTCACTATATTCATAAATTCTATTATACTTCAGACAATATATATACATTTATATTTAGAAAATTACGACAAATTATTCAATGATGAGTGCAAATCCGAAATCTATTGCAATTTCTCTTAGGAATGGAATTTTACTGCATTCCCAAAGCGCACAATTTCACAAATACGTGTACAAGAATAAGATGATGATAATATATCTCTATATATGGGGATGTATTTTGTAAAGTTTGATATGGAGGCGTCAAAGGATGACGATAGAATTTCCGTCGCTCCATACATTGCCATATTATTATCATCCGTCCGTGCCGTGTTCTCTTCAGTTTCGATTAAGGATGGGAGTAAGACGATGGAAGTATGCAGGAAGGAAGGGTGGAACGGGATTGCGAGTAATAGAGAGTGTCAGGGTAGGTGAGAGTGAGAAGAAAGGAAATATAATTTCATGGAATGCCGAGGCTGATATCAGATAGAAATGACATGGGGAGTATATGTATATAGTTGAAGGATAACGGGAGGAAGTATAGGTTTTGTGTGAAGATAGAGGAATAAAGCAGACGTATTTAAGTTTCCTTTGACAGGATAAAGTTTTAGATGTGAAGTAGTTGGGGAAACTGAAAATGTCTTGGAATTACGTAAATTATTTATCGTCTGCACTTGTTATAGAATTGTTCCTGAATATAGTTTCAGCTCTTCAAATTTCAATTAGTATTGTGACAAGAGTTTGGTAGACGTAAGTCGATGCATTTATTGCCAACTGTTTCAAAATATTTATTGATAGTTCATGGGTGTGAATGTTAATGAAAACGTAACCTCAACTGTATTATAATTATGATAATGCTATATTTTTCACACACTTATACACTGAAAAAAACGAATAGTTTCATTCCGTTCGCAATGTTTCTTCATCTTGTTGCAATACTGGTATTCCTATAGCACGAATACCAAAGTTTTCTTGATAAAGAGATGCGTATATTTATCACAGAAAAATTTAGTATTGCTGTAGCAGGTGTACCAACATTGAAATAAAAACACCACATAACCTCACTTTATCTATATGGAAATATAAAAATCTCAGTAATAGACACAGTAAAAAACGCGGGAATAATTACGACTTGTTGTAGTATGTGTATGATTAATTGTAAAATGTATCACCATTATTGATGAAAATTAATACATTCAATTTACTTTCTTGTATTTCAGCAACAGCAACATCAAGCTCAGCTTCAACAGCAACAACAACAACAGCAACAATCAACACAAGTCTCACAGCATGGACAACAATCGTCGCAACAGGTCAATTCACCAGCGTGTAATAATGCCGGTAAGGCAAGTCCATTGCCAACGAATTCTTCATCACCAAATACAAATTCAACAACAAATAAATCGCAGAGTGAATCAAAATTGGTTGAATGCAGTCTTTGTCGACGACAATTTAAAAATATACCCGCACTCAATGGTCACATGAGATTACACGGTGGATATTTCAAAAAGGTGATTGAACTTGTAATTAAAACAAATACAAACATAGACAGAATAATTAATGGGGGAAAAGATGAAAGTAGGAAAATAATTGATCAACTAAATTCTTCAAATTTTTAATATCGTTGAAAATGTTTTTTACATACACTTCAATTTTATATGCTCTTATTTAATTTAATTTCAAATGACTGAGCGCACAAAAATATCTCTCATCCTCATCCCCTATCTCATTTCCTTTTGCCCAGTTCTATGTACACCTCCTCTTGGTAAGTGGATTTCGCGTGAAGCGAAACGGAAGAAACAAGGTAGAATCATGAGAAAATCTCTTGTCCATGGCAGTTTCCAACATTATGTCGCCCTGTGCGATAATAAGATTGAAAAGAGCTTGAAACGTTTTCAACATTGAAGAAGGGAAAGAAAAAAGAGGAGAGGGAACAGAACTTACGAGTGGTAGAATGGAAAATAGTGAAGTGAAAGAAAAGAAATGGGTAGGTAAAAAGCATGGATGCCAATGGAAGAGATCAGCGATTCTGAAGTAAGCGTGGCATAGATGGGGCACTGATTAAAAATGTCTTAACGAAGGTTCCCTCTCCACCCTCAACAAACGCGGTGTAAAGCACACTGAAATACCCTGCGATGAGAAACGCGGTGTTCACAGAAAAAACTACTGAAAAGCCTTGCAGTAGAAAAGTTTTCTGTTTCATTCGATCCGTGAATGTGGGGTCTAGTGAAGGAAATGTTGAAATGGACCAGGTCTGGCACAGCGACAAGGAACATCTTGATCGTAATAGTGTAGACTTGGATAAAGACGAGTGAGAGAATAAGATAAAAGGCTAAATAGGTAGATAGATATTGAAACTAACGGTTGGGAATGAAAGAGAATTTTAGCCATGACATAGATGGAAAAAACGTTGAAAGTAGGAAGATTAGGGATGTAAGTAGGAGGGATAAAAACACGCAATGGTGAAATAGGTGCTCAGTGCCAGAAGAGACTGTTGAAGATGGAGAGATAAGGCGTTGATCGAATCGAAATGAACCCATTAACAAGTTCTTTCGTTCTGGCCCGTTCAAACCAATCCTTCGGTACGTATGTACACTCCGCGATGGGGAATTGCTGAGTTGAAGGGAAGTTGCTAGCAAGGGGTGAAAGAGAGAGCAAGAGAAGATGAGTAGACAGGAAGGAGATTGGGCGGAAATAGGGGAGAATTGGCGGTAGAGGGATGGCGAAGAAAGCCCCCAAGCAAACATTGTCTCGAGCTTTCTCCATTATGCAGATTGAATCCGACTATAGTTACATCCGGAGGTCGTGAGTTTTTTTTTTTCTTCTTCCAAACCACGACAGGGATGAGAAAGGTTATATGGTACGAATATTCGTATGTAAACGCACATGGGAAGTTTTTTTTTTGCTTCTACATTGTTCAAACACACGTTCCTGGTCAAGTTTATTCTGGGACGTGACGTATCATGTTTTTCTTAGGCTTAAGTTGGTATATTGAAATTCAGAACGGTTGTGCCGGAATTTTCGTTTCTATAGCTGTACAATATCGGAGATATTTCTTCTTTGAAATGATATTGGATGAAGTTGGAGATATCAGCTATTCTTGTATGTGGAGAAGATACACTTGAAAAAAAAAATATTTCTGCTCGTACTGTAGGAACACCAGTATTGCTACAAGTGCGAGAAACATTGTGGAAAGGAAAATACTGTTTTTCTTTCAGTTTAGATAATGCTTTGCGATTATGAGGATACTACTCGTAGGTATTTTGATAAAATGATGCGCCTGGATCGATTTGACGAGCGGCACACCGAGATTCGCAATCAATCCCGCGCATTAGCGACCGTTCGTTCAATATTCATGAAGCATACAAGCGGAACGCTCGCGTCAAAGACAGAGTTCAATTTCCGTACGTGATGTATCGGACTCGGACGTTGGGAAATTACTGCAGCTAACTGGGTATACAATGCCCATACTAAACGTATATATATATATATACATGGATATACATATTCACATGAGAATTCATTGTATTTCATGCTCTTGGAATCTCATCTCATTATCAAACGTGGTTGCTTGAATACCTGTAGGATGACACATAAATGCTTCGTAGTCTGCTGCTTCTATGATATCATTCGTCGTACTCTCTCATGATCACAAATACTGGTATAAACCATCAACATCTCATCCATGCTTTGCATCATCACCGACTAACTGTACAGCCCTTATCTGAAAGGTATCGCACGCATTGGGGGATGCGAGATAGAGATAGATAGTTTGGGAATGAGAATGAGAGACAGGGAATGACAGAAATCCCGACACACACCGGAGATTCCATCATCAGATAATCGAATGGCGGCGCGATTAGGTGCACTCAGTGATTAGTCGTGCTGGAGCAGGCTCACGAATATTTCACTTTCAGGCGTATTAATTAACGGATATGGCTTCTAATCTGCCATGACTCGTCTCTATATGGTTCTTTGAGGATTGTTATTGAATAATGAATATGTAGATGGATAATAGGCTGACATACATGTATCGGAATTACAATTTGTTGATGCTTTTCATATTTTCATCATGATACATTAATTAATATATTGTTAATTTTTTTTTTTTTCCCAGGATGGTGATAATAAGAAGAGTGAGAAGAAAGAAACACCTGGACCACCATTGCAAACAGCATCTGTCAATGTGCGTGCATTAATTGGAGAGAAAATAATTCAGAAACGTACAACTGGTGAGATTTTCCAATATCAAAGAATTTTTTTCTCCGTTCTATCAGTTATTCGTCTTTTTTTTTTTTTACATATTTCTTTTGTCAAAATTTCCAAGTGCTCGAGCTGGAGATTGAGCGGAAGTAGATTTATATTTGATTTTTATTTGATGCCTATAAAAATGAGTAAATTGGTATGACCGCACATCGATGATTGGCAATTTGTAAAAATCCGAAACCCAATCCGACAGCTTAAATTCATCAACTCTTCGATGTATTCCACACGAAAACGTTTAACAATAGCAATCAATAGTGTTTTCAAGTAATCGGCTTATGTTAGTGAGTACAAGTGAATTGAAAATTGTTGGAGATTAATATAATACACAGGAACAATTGAGACGAGTTACATAATTAAATCCCAGTTCGTCATTATCAGGAGCAATTCTCTCTTATAATTTCCATCAGTCATAAATCATTTGAATTTCTTTCAGCAACAGAAGCGAATACAGCTCAATCGCGAACAAGTGCCAATGTGTTCACAAATCAAGCCACTGATGGCGCAAATCACGTTATTGGTAAAACAAATTTTGCCGTTCCTGCACCGCCACCATTGACAACACCAGACAAAATAAGGCGATTGTCTGATAATGAACATTTTCACCAGCCAAATGTCACTGTTGGTGACATCGCTTTGACAAAAGGAAAGAGTCACTCTACCGTGCAAAAACAATTGCAAGAAGCCAAGACACAACTGCAGGCCCAAGCCCTCGCCGACATGATTCTAAAAGTACGAACCAAAAATCGGAATACAAAACTAATACTAGTTCTATTCGAAATTGCAAAAATCATTGTCTATAAAACTATTTAAATAATTTTTATCCTTTCTCAAATAGAGCACTTCCACAATGACAGTAAAGCGATCGCCTGATGCTGCACAAAGAGTTCAGTTGACCTATCAACCAGCTCTACAAACATCAACAACTCAACAGCAAACCCAATCCCAAGCTCAAACTCAACCGCAACAGCAGACCGTCGCCGATGGGTTTGCAATGACTAATTATTCTGAGGATGGTGGTTACTTCAGCCCAAGTCTGCAGGATGAGGTATTTCAACAAGTGACAGCTGTACCTGATTCAGTTCTACTTCAAGCCAGTCAACTTGATTCTATTCAATTCCAAACGTCGAGTCTACTCCAGGAACAATCCGCTGATCAATTACAAGACATAACGTTAGAAGACCGATTTGCGGGTCAACACACGGTTAATCCTGATTTACAGGCACTAGTTAATTCTCCTTTACCAGACTCATTGGCAGAATTCACAAATTATGGTGCTCAATATACGGAGAGTCCCCATACTTTACCAACTCAATCGCCATTACCGTCGCCTTTAACTCGGCATGACAGTCCAAGTTTCACCTATCCAACTCCGCCTGCAAGCCAGGAAGGCCTTTTATCAGGTACTTTACCGTTACTAAGCCCCCAAGATGATCCAGAAACTGTAAGGCCTGTTTCATCACCATTATCTGCTGCATTCTACACGACAACACTTTCATCCGCGGCCGCAGTTGAGGAGGCATTGAATGCCGTATTGCCTGAAGAGAATGAGGGTGATGGCGATCTTTATGTTGGTGGTGGCGGTGGTTCGCCAAACCCCAATTCACCATTAGCAAGTCCATTGTCAGCAACACCTGCACCATCACCACTATCTTCATTGCCACCATCGTCTGTATCATCTCCCGGGCCCGTAACATTTTCCGCTTCAGGTTTCCCTGTGTCACCGCATCATGCATTGCAAAATCAAATGATGCCCAATTCAGAAGATCCATTGTTATCATCTAGTCCGAAAGATTTTGGCGTTGGACGTCGAAAGTTCGAGTTTCAATCGTATAAATTAATCACAAGTCATAATTTAGTGGATTTTGGACTTGGCAATGGCAGTTTAGCGGGAATTGTTGTTGATAATAATGGTGAATACAAATTAATTCAAACGGCTGGATTACAAAAAGCTAATATGTTAGTTCAAGCGAGCACAATGAGCCCAGCTTTGACATTCAGGAAAGAAGTCCGTTTAGCAGCAAACAATCAAGGGATTAATGTTTCACAAGGACAGCATCAACAGCAGCAGCAACACCAACAACATCAACAACAACAGCAGCAACAACAACATCAGCAACAGCAGCACCAACAGCAGCAGCTTCTGCTACAGCAGCAACAGCAACAACAACTACAAAAGCCACAACAACAACAATATCAGACGAATCAAGTGCATCAAGTGATTAATCCTGCGAAGTATCTGATACAAACAAATCACAGTGCGATAAATTCATTCAAACATAAAACAACGGTCAATAATTGCTTACCGATTCCAATTGAACAAATCAAAGAGGAACTATTGGATGATGATATATTTCTCAGTCCCGGCAATGTTTCAGTTAGTAGTCCGTTGAAACCAAACCGAAAGAGACCAAGAATTGATGGAATTGGACATTCATATCCGTCGAGATTGAGACGCGCGTGTGATCGACATTGGGATAGTAGTTATACTCCGCCACCTATTTTAGATCCATCACGCGTAGGCCCTGGTCTTTATGCTAGATTACATCAACATGTACGCGATAGTGAATTTAGCTCTGATGATTCTCAAGGTAATGATGGACCTCCACCAAGAATTAATATTGGTACAAGATATCAAGCGTCTATTCCACCTTTCGGTGGCGATACTGAAAGAGGACGTGGCGGTCGTGAAGCAGATCATCTTTTGTGGGATCCAGGCATAAACAATGGTCTTACCGATAGTGATCGTGAGTTTCTGCATTGGATTACAAAAAATTTTGTTATATTTCATGCATCAAAATTTTGTCTGAATAACATTCGAATTGTTTAATTGTATCTGAGTTTTTCATGTCTGTTGATGGTGATTTTCAAAAAGGTTTTTGTTTCTGATTTCAGTTGAAATGTATCTGCAATTTGCTTGTTGTGCCGGTGTACCTGGCGGTGGTAGAAACAAGGAGTACGCACTGCACTTACTGCACATGTGCAGGGGGAACATTCATGTATGTTTAACAATTAGATATAAATTTTTTTTTTTTGAATTGTGGAATATAAAATGAAAGGCGATTAGACAAAGAGGAATTTTCATCTATAAATTTATATAATTTTGATTGTTTGGTTAAATAAAATTGCATATGCATTATATAAATTTGTTTCGTATTCTTCAAATGTCTTCGAGGACACAGAACGTGTTTCTCTGTACTGTACTGTATCTGTTTCCATCTTGTGATTTGAAATATTGGTCGCGTTGGTATTAAAACTGAAAGAATAATGTTTTCTCTTTGCGTGATTTTTAGGAGGCGATGGTGAAGCTGATGAGACCAACACCAACACTGCCAGCTCAACATCCCTTATTAAGTTACGAGTGTCGCGAATCTGATCGTTGGACGGGTCAAGAAATGAGTGCATTTCATCAAGGTTTACTCGATTATCACAAAGACTTTTCGTGCATTGCCCGAGATATTACGACGAAAACAACGAGACAGTGCACACAATTTTATTATTTATGGAAAAAATTGTGTCCCGATGAATATAAACGTGTTAGAGCGCATCATGGTAAACGAAAAGTTAAATGGGAAAATAGATATTTAGGAGATTCAAAGGATACAAAAGAGCTCAGGGATGCCATTGCTTCAGTAACAGAAATGGATTTCAGTGCGGAAAAATCAATACTTCATCGTACACTCGTATGTATAATAAATATAATATGATATAAAAATACTGCATAGACAAATTTTATTTTTGAACTATTGGAAGAAGAAAAAAAATTATAATAATAGTTGCAGACAAACGAGAGAGAGTCTTCTGCAACATTAACCACCAGCGAAGGGGAATTAAGGCTGTTTGCCTACGACTGCCCTGATGTAAGTTTACAAGGAGGGAAAAAATTCATTTAATAATAAACAAAAAAGAAAACTGATGAATAAATTGATAAATTGTTTTCCACCCAACTGCAATCACACACCAATGTACATGTGAACGTTTAAATGTCGCATGTTGTTTACGCTGTGTGTCTTTCTATCTATCTCCACCTCTTTCTCACTTTCTCTGACTCCCCAATTTTTTTTTATGCTTACGAAGACGCCGAAATAATTGCCGAGTATGTTCTAAAATTGTCATCGGACTTTTTTAGTATCGTCGTGAAGAAAAAGAACACTTCGATTTTTGTTATCTTTTTTTTTTATTCTGTTTTTTAGTCGTTGTTTAGTTTTGTGTTTTGTGTTGTTTATTTTGGCTTTGTGTTTTCTTTGTGTTGTCAGAGCTTTAGCGGAAGTGTAACAGTAACGATGGCCGGAAGCAACAATACCGGCAGCGTTACCGGCAATATTGGCCACGCCACAGTCAACACCAACTCACAAACTCACATTAGTTCTGAGCAACAACTACCCGTGTCCACCCAACTTCACTACCCCTGCAAGATTTGCGGGAAGTAAGTTCATCTAATTTCTAATTCTAAATTTCTCCATTAATTGCGCATATTAATTGAAAAAGTAGATCTATTCAAAATGAGAAATAGAGAATTTTGTTACTGTATTAATTGAACAAAAACAAAATATAAACAACAATATACAGTTATTGATTCCACAAATGCCAAACATAATTGGGGAAAAACTTATACAATTGATATTGCTGTCAATATCAATGAAACAAATATATCACATTTTTTTTTATTTACTTTTATTGACAAATGTTCTAAGCTCATAAGAAAAAAACAAAAAATCATGACAAAAAAATGGATCAATATGCCATTATCATCATACAGAATGTAGTGAAGCTAGAATAATATTTATTGCAATATTATTCGTTAGTTAAATTTTTCTTTCTTCATTAGAAAATGCGACAGTAGTTGATGGAAAAAAAAAAAAGTATTTCTTCTTTTTTTTTGCAGGCAAATTTAGAATATTAATTTTATTTAGAAAGCAACGACAATTTGAATAGATTGATAGATAACACAAGCCTCAAATTAAGCAACATGCCTGTTACTTAGTCAGGGCACATGACATTTTATTATAAAAAGTATAAAACTTTTTTTTTTTTTCGTTTATTTAAATAAGTAAAAATATTAATTTATTTTTAATTTGCTGATATAATATAATTTTTTTTTTTTTCTTTCTCTCTACCACAATTATCTCTATCTACCGGCCTCAATTGTATACACTTGTTGATAATTGTCCGCCCCTGTCCCATCACAAAATCCTCATAGTGCAATTATGGCAAAAAAACAAAAACATAAAAAAATTATTTCGCATGAATGAATTAATTGCACAATTATCCTGCATGTAAAAAAATTAAACTCCAGATGCATGATGCTATTCGTACAATCTATCCTAACTCGCAATGACAATAAATTATTGTTAAAAATGTTAATAAAAAATACAGTACGAAAAAACGAAAAAAAAAAAAACATAAGAGAATATAAAATAATTACTACACACAATTATTTGTTTTATTCTATTTTTTTTTTTACATTTTTTTTTTTCCTCACAGAATTTTCAACAAAGTGAAAAGTCGAAGTGCCCACATGAAGTCACATCGGCCAATGCCCACGCACGATTCAACGGAATCTAAAAAACCTAATGTACAACAACAAACAACAAAACAATTGCGAATCCAACAACAATCACAGCAAAATACAACGTCAAATAATATTACGGACAGTCAACACAAAATTACTACTAATAGTGAAACAGGAAATTCCAATGCCAATAATTTGTGGCACAATCCAACAAGATTGAGACCACCATAGAACAATCAAATTCGTGCACACAAAGTGCCCTAACGAAGGATAATATGCTTTAATATAAACAATGACAATGACTGTGAGATACTTATTTTTCAGTCGTGTGCGCTTTTGTCTTCTCAGTTTTTCTCAATTAATTTATCCTGTGTTGTTAATAAACAAAAGTAACAACAAAATATGGAAGAATTAATTCATGATGACAATTAGATGCTGGCCTAACATTCAACGCAACGGAGTTTCCAATGACGGTCTAAGAAAAAAAAAAACAAAAATTAATAAACGAAGAAAATTTATAAACGAGAAAAAATTTCAAAATTCTTTAATCAAAACAAAATAATAAATTGTGAATGTACAGGGTGACTGATGAACAGAAAAATAAGAGAATGAAATTACGAGCGAAATAAATTTATCGACAATCGTTGGTCGTGCTCCCTCTTTCTCTCTTTCTCTCTCTCTCTCTCTCTCTCACTCTCTTTTTCTCTACCACATTTCCTTCGTCGGCCTTTTTTCACTCTCGACCCCTCTCTTTTTCTCTATTAACAATGAAAAATAATTAAAAGTAAAATCGATGAAAAAATAAATGCATAATGATGCATTGTCAATCACATCTGAAAACAAGTAGATAAATCAAATTCCATTGGCAATGAGAGTAAAAATTCGATAGAGAAAAAAAAATAATAAAAGAGTAATTTGTGTATGATCAGGTGGGAGCAAAAAAAAAAATCTAATTGCTACTATTCAATCAGACAACGGTTCATCAAACAATTTTATATATATTTTATTGTTATTATATGTTCTTGGTTAATTTTATTATTAAGTAAATTTATTTTATATGTGTTGAGTGTTCACAATGACTTCAGTCTTATTTCATTACATTTCTTCACGAATGATAATTCAATGAGAAAGAAAAAAAAAAAAACGATAAGAAAAATGGACTTTTTACGTCATCTCATGAACCCAAATTAATTTCATATATAAATATAAAATCATAAATAAATATGTGTGAATGATTGTACATATATAATTTAATGTGAATGCTGCATGCACATTCAAATGAAAACAAAAATGATAAAAGGCAAATGATGAAAATTGGGAGGTGAAGCGATTATACATATAGACAATTCTAGAAATGACAAATGTTTTCTAGTAATATATATTCATATACATATATATATATATATATATATATAATTATTTAATTCAATTTCATTTTTACTTCTCAGTTTTCTTTCACCTAACGCGACTCTACGTGGCGAGGCTCTTGCAAAAACAATCTTTGATAAGAAAAAGAAAGGAGAAAGAAACAAAAAAAAGGATATTAATGACGAAGAAAAAAAATTTCTATAAAATAATTAAACAAAATAATGAGAACAAATATTTATCAATAATATGGTGAAATTAGATTTTTGATTATCGTATAATAATTGGGGAAAAAAAAAAAAAAAAGACAAAAAACAAAATCCTAAAGATCCGGAAACATCAATTAAAGAAATATAATTAAAATGATGACGAATTATGGTAAAAGAGAGTGTAGTAGTATGTGATGTAAACAAAAAATATAAAAATTGAAGTAACAATTGGAGGGAGAAAAAAATAATAATAATAATATCAATAAGAAAAAAGAGAGCACAAGTTTCGCTTCAGAAAAGAAAAAGAAACTCTAAAATTGTTATTCAAGAGATTTGCCAATCGTAGAACATAATAATAATAATAATAATAATAATAATAATAATAAACAAAACGAAAGAAAAACAAAAACAGTTTCTGCTGAAAATAACAAGTACACGCTCGCAGTTTTGTTTATCACAATTAACATCATCTTTTTTCATCTGTATCAGCCTTTATGATTTATAAACATTCTGTACAATAGTAGAATGGACTAAAATGATAACTTGAATTAATAAATTCAACAATATTTCCACAATCATTGATACATTAAATCACTTCATTCTTGGATCATTGAAAACAAACCTTGTGATTAATGTCAGTTGTTTGTATGATTTAATTAAAGTCTATGAATATATTTACATATAATATATATGAAGGTAACAACAAATTGTGCGGGCATGTACTTGGTGCAAGATAATGACCGTGTCTTTAAATTCGCGATCTCGACAGGAAAAAAGAAAAAAAAGAAAATTGGGAAAGAAACGGAAAACGAAGAAACCAACATTGAAATAAAAATCAAATATATTGTTATACAATTGTTAAGATGCTCCACTCTTCTAAATAAATTTTTACTATTGACAAAAAAGAAAAAAAAAACAAAAGGAACTAATGAATAAGTATACTAATAATGAAAATACTAATTATAATACTCGAAATTAGAAATTGAATAAAATCACACTGTAAATCTAAATTTTTTAATATTAATCTACGGGTATGTATACTTGTTAAAACATATACATACATATAAATATGTACAGCAAGGGTGTGTGATTGACGACGCTTACTCTTGTTCAAAAATCCCATTGATTCATACAAAATTGTGTAAACTTTATTCAACTGAAAAATCGGAAATTTTCATTGGAAATTTTGGTTGAAGAAAAAAAAAAAAAGAAACTATATGATGCGTGGGATATTTTAAGCAGGGTGAAGTCACTCGATCCATGAATAAAAGAATGCTAAAGATCTATACTAGTAGGTATGTGTGCATAATTTCTATTGGGATACCTATCAATTTCGGTTTATTTCTTCAAATATGAAAGGAAAGAAAGAAAAGAAACATCGAAAAACAATTTTATCGTGCCAATTTCTAAACAAAACTAAGCTATTGCTCACCATTTTATCCATCTATTTATTTATTTATTTATTTATTTATTTGATTTAACAATCATAATATTTGTCATCGTTAAAATTTTTCTACTCTATTTTATGTAGAGAATTAAATAGAAGCGGTTACGTATATGTTAGCATGAAGTAATACTGCCTATTCTCATGCACAATCATTGTTATGGTGTTATAATACATGTATAGCATTCAAATCTATTCGCAATATATGCACTATGCAACATAACGTATATACCACCAATATATGAGCGCTCGAACTTTACGTATTACAGAAAAAGTGCCAATAATAGTATCGTGAGAGTTGTCCTATCATAAATATTGTCAATACATTTCAATTATCGATATTATTATTCTGTTACGATAATTTATCGTACTGGATATATATATTTTATGCAAAAAAATACATAAATATGTTGTGTACATATAGTATAACGATTGCTATAATGTGAAAGCTGTCAACCAAACTTTTGTCTTGTATTGTAACAACTATTCACAATTATTGTAATTGCTTCTATTTTATTTATTCATTTTTTTTCTCTTCGACATTTTTATGCTCTGTTGACAATTATTTATACCAATTAGCATCTAAAATATAATTATGAATGGAAAGAAAAACAAAATTTAGTAAACATGAAGTATTGTGAAGAAGTAATAATCAAAAATAAAAAAAAAACAAACAAAATGAATAAAATCAATACCATTATTAATAATAATAATAAATAGAAATAATGGTAATAATACCAATAACACTAGTACTAATTATAATATTTATGGAATGATTATGATAAATAAAAAATAGTAAAATATGGTCCGGCCACGCGAAAGAAATATTAGAATGATTAATTGAAGAAAGAGGAACAGTATAAACACTAGAAAATTGGAATAAATTGAACAATAACGAAATAACTTATTTCAACAATGTGAAAATGAGTCGTGAAATTATTTTTCCCTCATTTTTTCATCTCTCTTCTTTTTATTTATTTATTTTTTTCTTTTATTTCCCTTGATATAACAGCCTCCAAGCCACAATAATGTTTTCAAACAATATAGATTGTGTACAGCAAATCAAATTTAATTTTAATTTATAAGTAAAAAAATTATGTAGAATACAGTTGAAGTGGTACGAAAACAAAATTTTATTGTAAGTTTATTTGTGTCTATACTGAATACACAAATTTATTATTCACGAATGAAATGGGTGTGGTGGAAGAAGCAGCAGCAATGAAGGAATGCAAAAAAAAAAAAAATTAGAATGAGACAAAATTAGCAGACATATCATTTTTATGACAATACTCTTGTTACAGAAACTCCAAGTTTCTAATGTAGATAATGAAAGAAAAAAAAAAAAAAAAAAAGAGATGGAGTAGGAAACAGCTATAAATAGATAAAAAAAAAAGAAAAAGCTACTGTGTGTTTGTGTGTTGTAAAAGAAAGTGAAGGGAATTTTGTTGGAGGCTGATTATTACAAAAAAAAAAAAAATAAAAAACAAAGAAAAAAAAAAAACAGAAAGAAAAATGAAATGAGGAAAAATGGAAAACACAAAATTGACAAAAAATTTGGATGAAATTGTACAAACGAGTCCCTCCACATTACAGACAACACAAATAATTGAGGATGAAGTGAATAAAAATTTTAAAAATGATTGATAACGAGCAAACCAAAACGTTATAATATATATACATGATGCAAACAAAAATATATATATGTAGCAAAGACAAAAAAATTTTTTTTAAACAATGTTATGTGATTGTAATTGAATGGTATATGGTATATGGTATTACACGTATTTGTACATAGGCGGACCCGTACCATCAACTAGTGAGTTGTACCGATATTGTACTGCCACTTAAACTCAACTAGAAAAAAAGATAAATCGAAAAAAAAATTCAATTCATGCAACAAGAATAGATAAAAAAAAAAAAAAAAACAAAATTAAAAATGACAGATAAAATTTTAATTGTAGAAATTCATATGTAAAAATTGTTTATTCCAATATTAATATTCATTTTTATCTACAATTTTGATACAATAATTTATCTACCGTAATTGCTCTCTTCTCCATATGTGAATTCATTTTCAATCAAAAATCCATATATATATATATTTAAATAAATGTATGAACATTATTTGTAATTATAAAATTAATCAAGAACACAACGTTTATGACATTTCCCAACGCTAAGGAAAAAAAAATAAATAATATACAAGAAATATCAAGAGTCAAATTAATAGATCAAAAAATAACAATTGAATAAAAGGCGGACGAAATATATTGGTACAACTCGATGAAGAAAGTGTAGCGTGGTTTATACACCTGAGGAATGTGCTCAAAATACTGTATTAAAATGTCAAAAAAAAAAATTTTTAAATAAAGAATCAAGTCAAATACACTTATACACATACACATTTACATTCAGACATAGAGGCACGTACACTCAACAAGTCTACCAAGAATAAGACAAAACAAGGGATAAGTACACGTTTTAGGCGGACACTGCAACACATTAAGCAGTACATTAAATAACTACTTTTGGTTTTCCATTTCTCAATAATTTATTATTATTGAAGTGGATAATAATTAAATTTAATCAAAAATGCAATTTTAAATACAATATTAATAACACAATTGTTTTCTCCTCCTTTCTTTTATGTGAAAGAAAAATTCTCCAAGATAACAAATATTCATTGAAATTATTACAAAATATAATTAACATATTTGTCATATTTATTTTCTTTTTTTAAATGTATCAATCTAATAATTATTCAATGTAATTTGTACGCATGTGTATGTGTGTGTGTTCACATGTCTCCGTTATAACAATCGTGAATGTAAAAGATACAGAAAAAAATTATGATTATAAATAAATGAAATTGGATAAGGAATCGAGAGGAAAATAATCACAAATGAGAAAAGAAAAAATTAACAGCTGAATGGCTAAATAAATTGAAACAAAAAAATAGATAACAAAAATAATTATATATTATCTGATATTATAATCTATTGTCCTCTAAATCTTATTACACAATATACTTTTAATGTCCATCTCTCTATATGATGACACGGTTCTCTACACCTAATCTCTATATTTGATGTTACATTATTCTATATAAACTTCTATACCATTAATAAATTGTACTGTTAATAGAAATTTTTACTGAACGAAACTGAAATTGATGAGTTTATCAATTAATTATTAACAATAAGAATATTCAAATTACTAAAAAAATAATGAAGTAATGAATAATAATGTCGAAGAACTCGTGACCAGCTGTACAAAGATACATCAATTAAAAATATCGTTTTGAGTTTGATAAATTGAATTTTTTTTTTTAATTTATTACGCAATACTTATTGCAATAAAATCATAGAGATGATTATGAAAAATGAAGAAATATCATAAATTATATAGTATTAGGAGCAATATTCACTTGTAATTGTAAATCTTTATTTAAAATTTTTATTTCCAATTTTCCTATTTAATTTAATTTTCAACTTTTCTCTTCTCTAACTCTTACTCTCTTCTCTTTACTCTCTTTACTTTCAACTTACTCTCTACTTGTCTGCTCAACTAGTTCATTATCAATCGTCATCTTGCTCAAAAACCACAACTATATAGATAAACAATCAATTAGAATATTTTTCAATGAATGATAAAAAAAAATCAAATTAAATGAATAACATTTAATCTCTGAAACAATACACACGAGTATTGTTATATTATGCATTAATTTTTCACTGTAATACGTGTATATATATTTATTGACACATAAAAATATTTAATTCACATTCACAGCTGGTCAAAACGATGTTTCTTATTAAGTACCTTAATTGTGCATTACAGTGATTGGAATTGGTAAATTTTTAATTTTATTTAATGATTATCAAGATGATCCAAGAGTTCATTATCTTCAATTATCATTCATTACTATTTTGTAAATATAATAATTTTATATCATCACTATTTACATTGATAATGATTATTGTCAAAGGTATTTTTTTTTTTTTTTAAATATTAGGATCACACTGTAATGCATAATATAACTGAATCCGTTCAGTCAATTTTTCAAACGCAACAGTGGTATGTTCAAGTAGCCATAACAACAAAAATAATTGAAAAATAATTGAATATATATGTATATAAATGAAAGAAGAAACAGAAAGATAAAAAAAAACATATTACTTGTTTGTGTAATCGTGGAAGCAAAAAAAAAATAAATAAAATAACTGTGCATTGGTAGCTTCGAGAATTGCGAGCATATTTTCCATCGTAAAATTTGAGTATTGCAAGAAAAAAAATTTTTAAATAAACAAAATTTAATAGAAAATTAAATATTTCTTTGACGTGCCAACGACCAATGTATATCAGTATTATTACATGTGTTGGAAAAAAACACAAATATATAATGTACATTACGACAGAGGACAATTAATGGCGTCAACTTACTGTACTATTTTATTTTCTATTGTATATTGGAAAAAAAGAAAAAAAAAACAAGATAGAGAAACATAAGCAAACACAAAATACATTACTGCAGATATGTAAATACTTATTATTGTTCAAAACAAAATAATATATGGCGTGAGTATTTATTAAAGAAAATATTACTTAAACTGTATTCATTTTGTATTCGTGCCAAAGAAAAAAAATGTTTCTTATTTCTCTTTAAAATATCTCACATGGAAATATTCAAATTTATATTATTTATCATTCTAAATTTCGTTATTGAATGGCAAAAGATAAATCCGTCGAAAATTATCTAGAAAAATATGTGTGAAAAGAAGAAATAAATCAATGATAAAAATAAAAATTGATAAATACGTTAACAATCACGTAATTAAACTTTACAACATCAACATACGAAAACAAAGAAGAATTTTAATGATAAATTAAACAAACGCATCTCAACAGTCGTTTACCAACAAATAAATGAATCATATATTATATAATATGAATATATATTATTACAACAAATCATAAATAGTAAAAATGTAACAATTACATGAGCATATACTGATAAATATATATCACTATTTTCTTCTATGAATATTGAATGATTGATACGAGCAGTATTTTATTTAATTTATTTATAAATTCATCTGAACTAAAGCTACGATCATGATTTATCATTTCCCCATGTACTCAAACACCACTGATCATCAATTCGTGACTGAAAAATATTATATCAAACACTTTTCAATTTAAATTCTAAATAAAAAATACCATTTGATCGTAGCACACTCTGAGACAAATTTCAGCTTCACCAAAAGGCAAGCTATATCAAAATGAAGAACAAAAAAAAAAACACAACAACAACAACAACAACAAATATAAAATGTAATAAATGAAAACTTTGCAAAAACATTTTTTTCGAGATGAATAGCGTGAAAATTATTGTGTATAAGTCAAGTGCCTTGTGTTCTGGAAACTTACTAATCGTTGACTTTTAACTATAGATAATGAAACAAGGAAAAGTAATGAGGCGATGACAGGGGCGTGAAGGAGAGAAAGAGAAAGAGAGAGAAAGAGAGAGGGAGGAAAAAAGAGAAATAGATAAATAATTGATTCAAGTATGGAGAGAAAATTAAATTTTCTTATATCCTCATTCACAAAAATACAAAACGAGAATATTTCCTGCATCCATATTACACACGTTCCTCATCATTTTCCTACAATTATGAGTGAAAGTAATGCGGTGCCAAAAAAGAAAAAAAAAAACATGTCAAATGAAAAAAAAAACAAAAAAACAAAAAAATAAAAAATATACATTTTATTAATATTCACATATATATATATATTTGCATTGCTTTACTGATGTGTGTAAAACTGAATTTTTCCACTGCCCAAAAATAAATGAAAAAAATATGAAAAAATAAAATTCAACCCGCCCTTTAATTATGTTAATTAACATTTAATTTATTTACATTATCAATTGTAATATTGCAAATAACAATGTCCATTCACTTCGCATAAAATTATACAAGGAATTGGCAGATTGTGATAGGTGAAGGAAAACAAAAAAAAAAAACAAAAACAAAACATATAATATCCAAATTGATACAGAAATAATAATTTTCTTCCAACATATTCTACAGTAGTACATTGCAAGAAAAAAAATAAAAAAAATAATAAATAAAACAACGGAAATAAAAAAACTAAAACGAGAAAATGAAAAAAAAAAAAAAAAAAAAAAAAAGAAAACTGTGAGAAAAGAAAAAAAATAAAACTATAATGCTAGCTATCTCTACAAGGAATTGATGTAAATATATTAGAACTTGGTAGTTAGTATAATTGTGGACGACGAAGATTTAAAAAATTTCACTAAACGCGCATATATATATATATATATATATATCTATTTGAATAAATGTAAGTGTCTTTGTTTTTGTTTTTTGGGCTCACAAACAAATAATAACTATCAATTATTTTGTTGTTGCCATGAAATAGAGAAAACGAGGGAAGTAAAAATCTTCGTCGTTCTCACGCTGATTATTCTTTTATTATTTTTATGAAATAATCCTTCCTGCGTTTGATTCACAAACGAAAATATTGTGTCTGTGGTGTTGTGAGAGTACATGTGTGTGTGTGTGTGTGTAAAATAATGTATGTGTGTCCAAAAATGATGTGAAAAATGTAACGAAAAATTGATAAATGAAAAAACCAAAAAAAAAAAACAAACATAATAATAATAATAATAATAATAAAATAAATCAAGACAATTATATAGTAATATTAAGAAAAAGCAAAAAAAAACTCATAACTGAGTGTGTATAATATCATAAATAAATACAGAGAACAACAAATACAATTTATATATATACATAGCCAACTTGAAAAACTTTCAAGATGTAATAAAAAGAAAATTTAATTGAATATGTGTGCCGGTAATAATGATCTGGCGTCAATCAAATGTTTCATGTACAAAGAAAAAAAACAAACAAATAAATAAACAAACAAAAATAACGAAGAACAGACAAAAAATAAATAAATGGGAATTAATGGAATTTCGATCTTTCATCGCGACAATTTAATTTATCTTTTCACAATAAACAAAATATGGTAATTCAGTATAAATTGTTTTGTTGCACACTTTTGTTTCTTCATGCACAATAATCACTCAACAATTATAAAATTTTGTTGCCAAATTATATTGTTGAATAAAACGAATGAGAATAATTGAAAATAAGAGAGGAAAGAATTTATTATTCAATTGAATGTGAATGAAAAATTATTGAAAACCATTTCAAGTTAGATGTAGTCAATGAAAATACTTGAAAAAGAAAACGAGTAAAAAAGAGTAACATATATAAATACACACATATATATAAATCAATAAATAAATATATATATATATATATATGTATATATTTGTATTTGCTTTAATGAATAAAAAATCAATGAATGAGAGGAAGAGAGAAGAAAATACAAAGAATAATTTATATAAAACTGAAACTTGATATAATTTAATTTTATTATTTATTTTTGTGTTGTAAAGATTGGAAGTAAATAGAAAAAAAAAAAAAGAAAATAACAAATAATAAGAAACTGGTAAAAAAAAAAAAGTTGATTGAATAATTAATTAATTGACGCTTTCAGAGCCCATCAATTTGCGAACGTGTAGTATGCAATAAAATATATGTCTATAAACGTACATTGATTTTATATATGTCATAAATTGATTATTAAAAATTGGGGCTGATGAAATAAAGAAAAGTATTAAAAATAGTCAAACATTTAGAATGTCGTTGATGGGATGAATAATTAATCTCACTACAATTCATGTACGAATAATTGTCAAAGAGAAATAAATAAAGATATATACAAAACGCAAAATGAGAAATAAAAAAAAAATTAAAAAATTAAAAAATTATATCACCCGTTAATAAATAAAAGAAAAAAAAAAACAAACAAACAAAAAACAAATGTCCTTCACAAATATATGTTCTATAAAATACATCTCGAGATCCGTGAATCACTGTTTCAATTATTAAAATCCATATATATATATATTATTTATAATCATTCCATAACATTATTTAATTTTTCACAAATACATCAAAAATTTAATACTTTGCGTTGAGACAATCACAAAATAAAAATGCCAAATCAGAACATAAATCATATTTCATCAAAATAAATAAATAATAATTTTAATGATTATATTAATGACTGAATAACATGAAAAAAAAAAAAAAAAAAAGACAATTGATTGTGAAAGTGAAATAATAAAATGCAAGAAGTTAGATCTATCATATTGATCACGTATCTCGACCTACATCATGTATAGAAAGAAAAAAAAACAAAAACAAAAACAAAAGATTAATATTGCAAGAAAAAAATAGAATGGACACTTAAATAATTACTCTTATAAAAACAGATTTAAAAAAAAAAAAAAAACAAATTTAAGAACGTGGCTGAAGCTCTCAATCAAAATGGCAGTATAGAAACAAAAATATATATACAAACGGAAATAAAAATACAAGCATTTCCATCTTATCATCATAGATAATGTAATTTAAGTGGCTAATAAAGAAAATAAACATTATTAATTATAGCATTGATTTAAATAATATATATGTATATATCTAATCGATTTAAAATGATGGGGGGGAGGGGGTAACAAAACAAATTGCAGTTGAATTATAAAGCATCGTTCACGCACCCTCTTTTTTTCTTTTTCTTTTTTTTCTTGCTTCTCTCATTCACCCTTTCATCCCTTACCCAAACAACATTCACATCGTGATGAAAAATATTTGTCAATATTTATTATTCAATATTTTTCACATACACAACAATAATAATTACTGATAGATAACATTTAATAAAATAAATTTTATTTCAATTTTTTTTTGTTTCTTTTTTTTTTTTTCATTTATATCAATTGATTTAAATTCAATAATATTTTTCAATAGAAAATATCAAAATAAAAAATATTCTCTCTTTCTCTCTTGTACATTTGAGCGATAAATTTTATGTTATCTTTTTGTCTCTACTGATAAAGTAATTGTGTCATGAACGTGAATAAATTTATATTGTATAAATTCAAATGAAAAATAATGGAAATATGATGAAATAAATAAATAACTGAAAGATAACTGAGCGGTGAAAATAATGTTCAAACAAAATAAAAACGTGAATCAATATGTGTGTGTGTGTGTGTGTGACATATCAAAACAATCTGGTTGAAACAATACTTTGACAGCAATATTTTATTCTGCTCAATTTGGATAAAAAATAATTGAAATACTTTTTTAATATTTTATTCCAATCAACAATTTGTAATTTCTTTACGTTCACAATTAATTGAATAAACGTGGAAAATAATAATATAAACAATAATCTACATACAACTCAATGTGTCGATTGAGAAATTGGTATGAAAACCAAAATTTTTAATCCATAAACAATAAGTGAAAATAAATTTTTCCTACCTTCAATCTAATATGGCAATTTCTCAAAAAAGAAAATTCCACGTTGAACAGAATAATAAATTGAATTAAATGAAATAAATAAATATGAATAAATTTTCAATGCATAAACAAAAATGCAAACAATTGAAAGAGACATAGAAAATGGAAAAAAATATAAATAGCAAAATCTTGACGTGAAAAGAAATAAAAATAAATAAATAATAACCAAAAAGAATCAAAATCAATCTCCAAACGTTTCTGTTATATTAAACGTAATTTAACTTCATCAAATAAAATCCTATATCAATATATAAATGAAACCTTTTTATCATGATGAAGCAAAAAAAAAAAAAAAACAACAACACATAATGATCAAAATATAAAAGAAAAAGTTGGAGAAAAACGAAAAATAAATCAACATCTTCACCAAAATAAATTTCAAATAACAATCATATAAATAAACACAATCGATTGTTGTCCATATAAAAATAACTGATGACATAACAACATAATGAAAACGAAAATTAAATCCACTCCACTGACAATGTGAATTAATAACGAAATTCAAAAACCAAAACAACTAACAAAAAACAAACAAAAATATAGAATTAGTTCACGTGTTAGTGACTAAACTGAAAATAAAACCTCACAAAAACATGAAAAACACACAGAGGACACTTGAACAATTATATTGAAATAATATCAAAATACAGGATGGAAAATTTCTCTTTTCATCCGGTGCTGCGTCATAATAATCACTAAGCAAAATAATTTAAAAAAATAACAAAAACCTACTTCACAACGTGAAAAATATGAAGAATAACAATATAATGTAATTAACACACGACTATATTATTATTATTATTGATTATTGATTATTTATTATTGATTATTATTATTATTATTATTATTATGGCAGAGTGATTAATTGTGAGTCATTTAAATAATTGTTATAGGTATTTTCTATAATATAATTATGCACTAATACTACTATATAAACGTATACATATGTATTTAAAACAAGAAGTAAAATGTGAAAAATATAAAATGGACATTAAAAGTCACTATTAAATTAAGCGTAGTATACTTTTAGACATAAGCATTATTGATTATAAAAATGGTGAAGAAATAAATGGTGCAAAAGTGAGAGAACAATTTAAAATCTAAATAAATGGCATTTTTAACGCCAATTGATGTGTAAACATATTTATGTATTGCTTTAGCATAAACTTGGAAACATTTTGAAATCCAATAATAAAAAAAAAAAAAAAAAAATGAAATGAATATTGGATGAATTCAAAATACAAAATATAAACATTATACAGAGTGGTGTATGAAATTGATTTCATTGATTTTAAATTCAATGGTTTGATTGAAATGAAATAGAGAAATAAAGAATGAATGGAGTGCAGGGTGAGTAATTGGAGAAAAAGAGAATTAAGGAGACAAAATGTGAGTCAAAAATCTGATGTGTAACAGAATTATTGAAATAAAGAACAAAACCAAAAAAAAAATAAAAAGATAATAAAACTAATTGAGAGATGACAATGTGTTTTTTAACTTCTACAGCTGATTGAATTATTCAGTGGTAGAATTTATCGGGAAAAAATGAAAGGAAAATTAATAATTGATTAAAACTATAATATAAAATGAATTGCTATACATGGATCTATATATATATATATATATATATATATATATATATATATATATATATATATATATATATATATATATATATATATATATATATATATATATGTATGTATATTATATGAGAATCACTGTATACTTGTGACGAAAATTGTTTTTCAAACAATGTGGTATTTTTATTGTAGATATTATTACATAATAAATAAATAATTCATGATAAATGACTTCCGCTTATTCAATACATCATCTGGAGAAAGGAGAAAAAAATAGACAGTAACAATAATTGACATAAATGTTGAGAGATTATTTATTGGTTGGTTGTATACTGTTGATTTGCAAGTTCATATAAAATTGGGTGGAAAAAAAATTCCATACACATTTATTATCGTCACAATAGATATATTATAATGTCTTCTGTAAATAATGAAAGTGTATTGGTATTATTGAGTTATCAATTAATTTCAAGCAAGTTGAGAGAGAAAATTTTGTGACGCACCACGGAATAAACAAATTTCAGAAACAATTGAATTAGAATAGCGCTAATAGGAATTTAATGACATTGACGTTGGTAGTATTTGTTGTTTCCACTGCAAGGCTAAGTATTCTAATATCAAATGTTTGATATTAATGAGAAAGATAAAATGTTTTGTAATCATAGAGAAGAAATCAAAAAATTTATTCGGCCTCATTATCCATTATCATTTGTTAATGAACGTACTGATAACGTTTTGTTAATAATGAGATTGACGCACGTTCCCAATCCAAGTCCTACATTTTGGTGCTGAAATTCATGATACAAAAGGCCCACCATCAACCACCGAATTACAACTGTGAGTAACTTTGTGAAGATCAGATCAGTTTTTATATTGTGACGAAAAACAAATAAATTAACAATGAAGTTGAACGAGATCTACATATTTTTTACAACTATTGTAGTCATTTTTTCTATATCTTATCAGACAGTTGATGTGAGTATAAAACTAGCATTTATCAAAAATACCTTTTCCACGGTTCGAAAAGCCCACATTATTACTTCAACTAATGTTCAGTTAATGCAACTAATTTCTTGTCATATACATAAATTTATTTGTGTCAATCATTTTTTTTTTGCAGTGCGGAATGACGTATCATGGAAAAAAACTACAAGGTAAATCGAAGAAAGATTCACATAAACATAATTGAAAGTTAATATATTTTCCCTTTTGTCAGTAATGTTTTTATTAAATACTATCCATTATTTTTCCTCTAATTTTTTTGATGAATATTAAGATCCGCTCATCATTCAACCCCCATCCGTTCTTTATTCCCGAAATATCCAAACTTGGGGGACGTTTCACTGAAAATGTTCCTCATCATTTACATGAAATGTTATTCAAGTGAATATAATAATTATAGATGAAATAAATAGTCTCATTGATGCTGTACATTCATTAATTTTCACTCTTGAATTGTTTTCATCAATTTTCTTATAATTTGTCTTTCCGATTGATCAGCATGTGACAGCGATGAAGTTTGTGCGGACAATGAACGATGTGATGCAGGGTATTGTTCCATTTTGTGTGAAGGCGACGGCTGGTGCGCACCCAACGCAATATGTATAGCGTCAAATCATGATTCTCCTTGTTATTGTTTACCCGGAACAACTGGCGATCCTTATTATAGAGGATGTACAAAACGTAAGCATGATGTTCACAAATGTCAGCAACACTGTTGCTGTTTAATCTCAATAACTCATTGATAATTTTCATTAATCAATATCTTACTTTGTTATTTCAATTTATCAGAGTGTAACGATAATGATGAATGTGCTGATGATGAGAAATGTGATGGCAGCAGGTGTGTTCCTGCATGTGATTTTCGTACGTGTGGAGACGAAGCAGATTGTGTTGCAGCGAATCATAACCCTACTTGCTCTTGTCCAAACGGACGAACTGGCGATCCTGAAGTCCAATGTACACAAAGTATGCATGATTTTCACTAATGGCATCAACACTCTTGCTGTTTAATTTCAATAAATTATTAATCAATTTCAGTGTGTAACAGTAATGACGAATGTCTTGGTGATGAGAGATGTGATGAAGAGCACTCGTGCATCCCTGTATGTATGCAATATTCTTCATTGTGTGGAAAATATACATCTTGTAGTGTGAAAAATCATGCTCAAGTTTGCACCTGTGCAGAGGGTACAACTGGCAATGTTCATACTGGATGCAATAAAAGTGAGTATCTATTAAATTCACGATTACTCATAATTATTTATAAAAATACCTCAATGACATTAAAAATCATGAGAACCAATATCAATTGTTAGATTCTTAAACATATTTCACAAAAATGAGTTCACAGTTTTCTAAGAACTATCAGTCGAATTTCCATTCGCATTATTATTCCTCAATCATAAGCTGAGTATTTCCATTGAACTTTTACTAAATTGTACACCTTGATTTAACAGTTTGCTCTACCAATGATGATTGTGATGATTCAGACGTTTGTGAAAACGATAAGTGCATCAATGCATGCGATGTCTTCAAGTGCGGGCCTAGACGAAGTTGTTGGGCAATCCAACATGCGATTCTTTGCTCTGAGGAAGGGAGACCCCACTATTTCAGAGGGCCGTAGTAATAAAATCTGATGAAATATTAAGAATTTCTTGTCAGAATCCATAAACATCAAAAATTTCTTTACATACGTATTGGCAAATGTAAATACAATATTGGCAAATTATGTCAACACTTATTATCAATATTATATAACATTAAAAAATATACAATCATATTTAAAAATACATTGACAAAAAATTAATATGGATGATAGATATTAGCTACAATGGAAATGCATATGAAGATTTTGAAATATTAAAGTAAAAAATCTGAAACAATCCTGAATAATAATTTTAAAACATAGTTATACGTTCTAAGGAATTTTAATAAATAAACAACAGAGTTTTTTCTTGCTGTACTCAAATGCAATTTATTTTTATCATTTATACGATCAACGCTTTGATATACTATACCTCAACATTGCATACTATAATATAAACTATTGATAATATTTGACAAAAGCGGACGGTATTTCTGTGCGATAAAAAACTATGCAAATACACATTGAAAATATATATTTTTGCCTCTACATTTATTTAATATATATAATTGAAAATTAATTGAATTGGCAGAAGCTTTGTTTATTTTCGAATCGTTGATTTGTCATCACTGTCCAATTGCAGCGATACAATATCATTTCAATTGTATCGACATAAATATATAATAAATAGTTTTTTGCCCATTTTATATTTAATATTTAAACAATTTGCGCGAATTATTTCCGAGTTATTTATCTCAAAAGCATTTTTTTTTTCTTTCTTATATTTCATAATAATATATTATATAATGCATCAAAACATTTGAGTTGATTAGTTTTCAACAAGAATTTCATACTCGGGAAATGACATTTCAGTTCCAGCAAATGGAATATAGCATACACCATGAGATGCTTGAACTTTGCCAATTGTTTGCGTTCCCTCATGTGCGACACGACCAACAAATAATGGCTCACCGTCTTCAGTTTCGCCACCGGGTATCGCATTTGGTGGCACATTATCACCACTAATTGACACCCAACGTGGTGTACATCCACAGAGAATCTGGAAATAATTTATATTTCAAACATTAATATATAAAGAATTTTTTGCTGTGCTCTTACGTTCAAAAATTTCTCCACATTATTATCGATATTACTAACATGAAATAATTAAATTATGATGTTGTATTTATTTGTTCAATCTCAAATGAGAATTATTATTGAATAACCCTTCTTTTTTTACCTGATATTCAGGCTTTCCATGTTCCTCACCACCCCACGCAACGTAACACACACCATGACTAAGTTTAACTTTGCCAGGAATTAAAGCGCCACCATGACTGGCTCTACCAATATACAAAGGCTCATCAATATCTCGTCCACCTTCAACTGCACCTGATGGTAAATTTCCACCAGTTGCATCACACCAACAAACACTACCACCTTGCATCAATTCAGCTGGAGCAGACGGTTGATGAACATTTGGATCTGCAAAAATTTCAATAGATTAATTGTCATTGTTCATAAATGTTTAGATCATTTGAATGGTTTGATGTTCATTAAATTACAGTCATGCTATTCTAACAGTTATGTGTGAGTGAAGTGGGAAATGAAAAGGAAAACAATAATTGTGAGCACATTAACAAAAGTGAATTGAAAAATTAAAATTTCGGCAAACAGTAAAAGAAAAACATTTTTTCAAAGCCACATCATCTAGAGTACTCTAATGGCATACAAATACTTTACGTACGACCACCATAATCGCCGATGCATCTTGCTGTGTTCGGTTGACAATGCGCAAATGTCCCCCAACAAAAAGTTATTTAAAAAACAAATACAAGAAGAAAAAAAAACATTAATATTTAATTAATTTAATTACTTAATAAAATATTGAACTATGCAATTTAATTGTCTGAAGCTTATTGGATTTATAAATCTTCAAATATCTCAAAACAGGTAAGAACAATACTTGTTTTTTAATTATTGAATGGAGAATCTGGTTTATACTACAAATTTTATAATATAAGATATTACCAAGCGTTTTTTATGAACCACATTTTTTTTATGAGAATTGTACTATTTTGTTTCAAGTCTTATGCTTGTTATGTTTTGTTTCTTCTTAGGTTATTAATTTTTGTCATGAATTAAAATCAAATTCAGATTTAAATTTATCATTATTCTCTCAATAAATTATATTACATTAGAAAGTTGAAATTATTTCCTGATGAATCCAATAGAATAAATTGAATGATTTATTAAATTTTAAACTTACAACCAGGTTCACCCTTCAGTGTATGTATTTTTGATTTGTTTTTAATAATAATAATATGTTTACCTTCGACAAGCCATTCACCACTTGCACCCCATCCAGTGCATATTCCAAAATATCGTATTCCATGAGTATCCGCATCATGGACGTCTAAAATGGGCGAATGTTCACCTTCTTTACCCACTGTTAGTGCGCCATCATTCCATCTAATATTTTAAATAGGATATATAAATATTAATAATAATCAAAACAGCTAGAAAATCAAATTATTTATTCAATAAACCAAAATTATATATTGTATTGTTCTCCATTCAATTTAAATTTACAATAATAAATACAAAATCATACCTAATCCAAAATCCACGAAATTCATCACCACTCAAAATTCCTGGCGTCTCTGCTTCAGCCACTTCCGGTTTGGTTCTATTTTTACGTATAACAGAACGTCCGTTACCCCACCCACCGATAAAAACCTAAATGAGAGGAGAAGAAAAAAAATTATTCTAATATGAAATAAAATTTTAAAGATATTATCTAAAAAAAAAAAAAAAAATATCAAATTATAAATTGATATTATATTCTTTTCTGTTTTTCTTTTTGATTTTTTTTTTCTGTTACCTCAAACATTGGTTCTCCTTCATTGGGTCCAGTGGTAAGTGCAATGTGAGCATCATTTGGTGCCTTTACACGAAATTGAATTTGCGATCCATTAATTTGATGAAAATTATACTCTAATTTATCCTCAGTAGTTAGAGCTGCAAAAAGAAAATTAAAAAATGATATGTGAGACGCGCCAAGCAGTCGCGACTTGAAGGCAGCAATAAAAACATAAAAGTAGGTTACTGCAGGATATTTTACGTCACCACATCAGTGCAAATCAATACACTCAAGTTCCTCGACCTTAATCGTCCAGTGAAAAATAACAAAATATATCTCGAATTTATTTATCCATTAAACAAGAACATAATAAAAAATAAAAGACAATTGAAATATTTTCTTTTTTGTCTTTCTTCAATATATAAATGGAGAATTTCCATCTGATCAACAATATCATTATAATTTTCATATATATATATCTTCTATGAATAAAAAAAAAATCATTATTTACAAAATTTTCCGAGGAGAAAAAAAAATTTGATATTTCAAACTTAGAAAAAAAAAAAATATAAAAGAAACAACAACTTCAAAGTCTTGATATTTTTTATTTTGTTTCTGAATAATCTGTGAGGTCACGCGTGACATAAACTTCTCTGATGTCAGTCTATATTTTTAGGTCTAGCATATATATATATAATTATCATGATATAATATTCGCTAAAAATCATTTCGTCACTTTACTGAATCATAAAAATATTAATCACAAACAGAAACATTTACTATGAATTCATTCTTGTAGTAGAACTAAAATATTCAACACTGTTGATTATTAATTATAGAAATAATAATAATAATAATAATAACAATAATAATAATAATAATAATGATGATGATGATAATAATAATTATTATTTTATTATAATATCCAAGAATTTATATTTGTAAATTGATGTCTCAGTAAGATGACATACAATTCAAATTAAATTGATGAATTTATAGTGTTTCATTATGTATGTATATGATGATTCCAAACTCTTTGATTGTGTCTGTTGCTAAATATTATACAATTAACATAACAATGTGAAAATTAGAGTCGAATTGAGAACGCAATATAAATTGCGCCATATATAATTCTGTTGCAATACAGTATTTTGTTGAGCAACGATTGTAAAATCTATTTTTTACAAAGTGATACAATGAAAATGTATTGAGAGAATTGATGAATTAAATTTTGATAAAAATTTGAACTTTTTTGATTGAAAAGACGAAAAAATTAGTGGTGAAATTTTCGAATAAATTTCAAAACAATTATGGCCATAATCCTAATTTGGAATTGAATTAATTTTTCATATAGTTATTTATTCAATACTTTCACTTGTGTTCCAAATGCAAATATTTAAATAATAACATCATTGTCTTATCTCAATTACCACATGCCAACATGAATGGATATAAAGTAAGAAAAAAAAAAAAATTTGTTTCCACTCTATTCCAATTATCTCAAGAACCAATTGAGATATTTTGATAATTCAAAATTGAAAATTTTCATCTCTAATTAACGAACATTTTCTCACTCATCATCTTTCTCCATATCTCCGACCATTCATCCACAATTCCAATCCAAAGAATAATATTATTTGAAACAAATAGTCTGCACAATTGTCCTGAAAAATAAACCAACAAATTTTGAATCTCAATACCAAAATACAACCAAATCATCAAATATATCATGAAGACAAAAATCCAAATGTACAATCTTAAAATTCCTACGAAAACATTTCACATGTAAAATTGGAATTGTAAAATTAGGAAGGAAATATTGCTGCCTCATGGCAACAACATGAAGTAGAAATATAAACACACATACACACACGCACTAGTCTGTTCCGTTAGCTATTTTTTTTTTGTCTTCATGGCTCTCTCCCCATCAGTAATGCTACTATACTGTCGTTGACCTCGCATAGCGACAGTATAACTAGATTCGATATAGCGATGAATACATTTTAAAGTAGATCTATTTATTTTTCCATCAATGTCATTTACAATAACATTTTATTATTCATCATTTATAATATTTTTTCTATTTTTTTGCCAAGTAAATGTTCAAATTAATTTTTAAACTAATGTTTCATTGGATTGGTAATCGTGTTCAATTGATTTTAATGAAAAGGAAGAAGTTTTGATAGTGTATATGTATGATATTGCGAAATAAGAATCTGGAGGTCGTGAATTATTGCACAAGGACGTGTATGAGGACCGCATTCTATTCGGTAGATGACGTGATCCAATATGAATTATACATGAGTATGAATGAGTATATATATATATAGAGAATTGTATAATATGATATTCTATCTATATATAGAAAGACATAATCACTGACTGAATCATAAACAAAATATATTGCATAAACAAGTTGTTCTTCTTGAAATCGAAGAGTGAAAATAAAATAAAAATATTTCTTATAATTTCAATAATTTTATTAAATACTTTTATCATTATTTTTTCAATTAGAAGATGAAGAGTGAGTTTTAGTTGAGAGTAATGTGCTAAATTCTTTGGAATAGGTGACAAAATATTTGTCTTTGACAACGTTATTGATAATTATTTTAATAATTTTAGAAATATTACAAAAACTTTTAATATTTCTTTGAATTCAATTTTTCTTGTGTATAAATATAAACACATAAATTATCACCAATCACAGTCACATAGTATATTATTAATGATTGTGTAATAACAGTTAATTAACTTTATGGATATTTGAAAATTTATAGATTTAGAGAAAAGTAATAAAAATTAATTGGACAATTTGGATAAAATGCATTCTAAATATTTTTGAAATAAATAAACTAAACTTCTACATCATGTAATTTTATTTCTGCCAATTATAACAATGGTTATGAAAAATATTCGTAATTATTTCTAGTATAAAATAAATTAAATGTAAAATGTCACAAAAATATTTTCTTCCATATAAAAATAACTTTTATCCAAAATGACACTTGCATTTATTTAACTCATGACTCATCGAATAATAATAGCTGATTAAATTTCAATGAAGAAAAAAAAAAATATGATTTAGTTTCCAATAATTAATTTCTAACTCAATTAAAAAATTAAATTAAATTTCTCCACCATATAATTGTAATTCTTCATACTCTACTGATTTAAGAAATTTCCGATCTACTTTTAACATAAATGAATTAATACTTTTTTATATAAATATCAAATGAAATAAATGAAACATAAAATATATTGATATGAATTATTATCATTCACTGCAATTCAATATTATATTTCATATTATCAAACGTAATAAAATATTTAATTAACTACAACCTACAACTATGTCTCTTTATCGGACAAGTTTCAAGCACGAAGAGTAGATGAAAAAATAAAAAATACACCTCGGTCGACAAACGTTGAGATGAAATATTCCTACCGGCATTTCTCATGTGTATGTATATTGTGTCTATATGTAATACTGTACAATACTAACCACCACACCCTATATTTATTTATAGAATGAAATAGATTGAATACTATAACATACATATATATAAATCTACACTCTCAAATTCAACAACGCAACAACGTACAATTTAAATTGCACATTACTTCAAAACCAAAACAAAAATATATTTATTATTATTTTTCATCATAAATTATTATCGCATTTGTCTAGTTATCTAAACGTAGATATTAATGCGTTCAACTATAAACATAAAAATTGTGTGAATAAAAATAAATTACCTCACACTGTAATAATATTTTTAATTTAAAAAAATATTATTCAACAAAAATTCATATTACCAATTGATAAACATGAAAATAATATCAAAATTGATACAAATAATTATTTCTATTTAATAATAATTCAATAACAATCAATTATCTAGAATAATAAAGAATAATATTGAATTTAACTTTTATTTTCAAGTGATATAATTGACAAAAAATTATTGTATCAATAAAAAATGAAGAATGAATGAGAAAAGTGTAGAGTAAAATTAATATATAAATTTAATAATTACTCACAGATTGCCATATTGATGAAGATTAATTAATAATTGTTGAGAGAGTAAAGCAGAACTTCAATATCAACACAACCGAACACAACGAGATTCAGAGTTGCACTGAATCAACGATGAGAATTTTGTACATTATACTACTTCCTCTTTAGTCTCATCAATTCTTTCCTCAGCACTATTCTTTAAAATCAGACACAGTCAACGAATAGACGCATGCGCCAACGTACACTGTGTTACCACTTGGAATAATTTGCAATGAATAATTATCTACTATTATAAAGTTATATATATGTATATGTTTCGTGAGTCATCGTTACCAATATGACGATTGTACATTGGTATTTATAAATGAATTGATACTGCATGAGGCTTACGTATTATTATTAATTTTTTTTTTCTCTGGACAAGGTCTTAAGAATTTATACATACAATATATTAATGATGATAAATTAATAATGATTTAACATATATTTTTGGATGATATTAAATGATGAGTAGAATTGGAATGACGTTAAATCTTCCTCTTGAATATCCACGAAAAATTTAAATGATATAATAAATGAGAGAATTAAAATTCCGATTGGTATTAATTGAATATAATATCAGATGAAAATATAATTCTTCTGTCTACGTCAATTTTTCTCTTCAACTGCATCTATTATTACAATTATTATTACTATCATTGTTATGATAATTATTATCATTAGTGATTCAATTAAATTTTGTTCCCCCCACTAAAAATTTGTAAACCGCAGTTAAACTGCTGATATTAACATTACCAACTGAGTCAGCACATTTGATAATTTACTGTTTTATTTTCAAACGATAATACAGAGAGAAAAAACTCAATCGGTTATAAATAATATCTGTTTTACCGACTGTCAGTAATTTTAGTTTCTTATCTGCCGAGAGATACCATATTTTATTATTATTTTTAAATTATTTCATTTTGAAAAGCTCAATATTGTGAAACTAGTTTGATTATTTTTTACCGCGTGTTGATTAATCAAATTGTGATTTGACATTTTTAAATTATTAATAATCAATTTGTCTATGTTGTTTATTATTCCAACAGGGAATTTATATAAGTATGTGTTTCATGATGCACGTACATATGTACATGAAAGTTCATTAACATTTGAACTCTGCGTGTCATCTGTATGCATACATGAATGTATATATTAACTTTTCTATTCGCAGCATGTTTAAAAAGTGTAAAAGAGAAAATTATAAATAGTTGAATGAAGATAATATAAATTATCTACGTATATATTCAAATGGAATATAATTATTCGAAATAAATTATTTATTTCCATTTATGTGTACTAAAATTTATATACTATAATTGTTGTTGAATATGAATAGACAACGATAATAAATAATTTTCACTTTGATAAAAAATGATGAATGTTTGTTCGAATAAAAGATTTCAAAACACAAATAAACACACATGTATATATATATATATAGAGAGGATGTGGTCGTTGAAAGGTGTACGAACCTGTGGAGCGCACACGGTCATATAAAATATATAATTGTTCGCCAACTATGTAAACGTGTGTACAAAACCGGTTTTACATGGAAGTTCCTGCGTATCATGATATAAATAACACACATATATTGCATCTCGCACATATTTTCACTCGTTCCTGGTCTGTATTGTGTTTATGTACTTTAAATGTATACCATCAGTGCATATATATTTAACAGTGCAGAAATGTTCCACTGTAATGTGAATTAATTATTTTTTTTTTTTTTTTCACAATATTGAAGACAAATTTCGATTTAAGTTTTACAGCAATTTAATTTTTTTTATTTTTCAAATTCATTTTTTTCGCTAGTTTTTTTTTTTTTTTTTATTCGCACGCCCACAACCTTGGTCTAGTCTACTGACCGCCAGGACAAAGACTGGATTCATCAAGGACGAATATATTGTATAAGTGTGTATAAGTTAGATAAATAAATCGTGTATAGTAGTAGGAAAAAATTGTAAATATTAATTTTTTAAACACACATTTTTATTTATCATTGGATGTTCTTTTTTTTATTTATTTATTTTTTTTTTTTTCGATTATTATCATATCAGAATTATAATTTCATTCTTAATCACAGTGGAGGCCAAATACTATATGTATATAATTCGCAGTCGACTATGTATATATGTATAATCTACGAAAGAATTTGGTTAATATTATTATTTAATTTCTCTTGAATTTTTATTTGTTTGTTTTATTTTTTTTTTCGTTCTTTTCAATATTAAAAAGTCCAATTTTCTTATCATCACTTTCTCTTTCAGTTTCGATAGTTATTATATATGTATGTATATGTATATATAAATAAAATTAAAAGTTGTATATTTTTGTGTGAATATTTAGTATTTGTATATTTGTATGTATATATTTATGAATAACAATTGTTGCGTATTCAATTTGTATGATTATATATATTTGTTTTATTAATTGTTTTATTTTAATGCAGAATTTTTGTTTTTTTTTTTAACGTTATAAATTTTGTTTTATTTTTAATTTTGTCATTTTTGGTGATGCAATTTGAATTTTTAGTTTATAAACAATTAAACATATTATCTGAGCGATAAATTGCAGTGTGCAGTGATATTTGTCCTGTTTTGTTTATATGAATCATTTGATTTTGCATAATAAAAAAGTAATATATATGTAGTAGATATAGGTCGAATATAATTTTAGACTGCACGAAATACAAATATCCAATTGTATATTTCAATGTATATTTTCACGCGACCACATTTTGTCGATTCATTTAATATTATTATTTCATTTTTCTTTTTTTCTATCGACGCAGGACGGAAATATTTTATTTTTAGTTTTGTTGTATTGTTTGTTATATATATATTCTATTTCTCATAGGCATTCTCGTGTTTGATTTCAAGGCAATAATATTACTGTTAATATCACACAATTGGTGAATTTCATTAATCACAAAAAAAAAAAAGGACGAAAAAATGTTTTTAAATTGCGATTTGATTAGAATCTTTTCAGTATTAGTTGAATTCAAATAATTTATAGTTAACTCTTGCATTCAATAATTAATGATACATATATATATTTATTTTTTTTTGTAACCCTCCCCCGTGATGACTGGCGATTAAATATAAGTGGAGAAATTCCCATTTCTCATTTTTCTCTTTTCTTTTCTTTTTCCCACTCAACCAAATGAAGAAGAAGAAAAAAAATTAAGATTGAAAAAATTCTCAAAAGGCATTCAGAAGCTTCCACACTCGCGTAACACGCGATCACCTAGCGGAAGTGGCGGACGGAAGTTGTTGATTACCTGATAGAAAAAGAAGAAAAAAAAAAAAAAATATAAAAATTATTGTAAAGTCAAAATAATTTTTTTTTTCCAAAAAAAAATTTAAAAAAAATATATTTCTCTCTTTTAAACTTACTGCTCCATGATTCTCGTGGCACGGACACTCCTCGCCTCTCGGAAACTTTCTCAAATTACGAAATATATTGAGTTGATGATGGGACACCTCGATATATTTTTTAAAGAGTACCCAAGTAACACTTTCATTGAATGGTGGCGTTGTTAATGAGCCCAAGTAAGTCCAATATCCATTGTCGTCTACTTGAATAGAAAAAAAAAAAATAATAATAATAATAATAAAATAAAGATAAACCGAAAAACAGAAATAAATAAATGAATAATTTTATATCTAACATTTCCACAATAATTGACAATTTACAAATAAAAAAAAAAATATAATTACAAAACGATAAACTAAAAATCATTTACATGAAGTAATTAAGTAATGGAAAAATAGGAAAATAATTGATAACATCACAAAGAAATTGTTATCATCAGTCCAGAGTGCATGATTGGAATTTCGTACTATAAATTAGAGAGAAAAAAAAAAGTGAAAAAAAAGAAAGAAAAACAAACAAACGAACAAATATTTTCAAATATACATTTGTGCTCAGTGCGACTTTTCTCAAATGCTCTTTCCCCACTCTCACTTTCTTCGCCGCTGAACAATTACCAACCTTGAAAACCGCATTTGTTATCTTGACGTATGATTCTGTCTGCCCACCTCATACATGGGTTAATGCATCGACCGGCTCGACCGCCACGCACTAATTTTCCAAATATTAGTAAAGGAAAAAAAAAAAAAAAAATACGAGAAGGAAAAATAAAAAAAAAAAAACAAAAAAGAAAAGAGAAAAAATAATGAAAAATTATGAAACACAATGGTACAATGTATATTAGTAAATTATTAGTAATAATTTATAATGCCCAATAAATATTATTTGAATTGTTGTTATTGTTAATTTAATTTGTAGTTGATTGGGGGGGGGAAAAAAAAATTAATAACAATATTAATTGGAAAATTATAAAAAATACAATTGAATTATTTATGTTAATGTTGATGTAAAATTAGTAATTTGTTATGAAGGATCAGCAAATAAATGAGTATATTTAATTTTGGAATTGTGAAAGTATGCGTTTCTAAAAATGTATTCACAATAATTTCATTACAAAAATATATAGATAATTTGTATTGCAATAAATTATTCTTGATTAAATATATTTGTAATGTATTGTTGAGATATTGGTGAAAAAAAATTCTTTTGAGCTCATATCAATACTGATCCCTTCTTGATTCAATTAATAACGTTAATTGGCGAAGCAAAAATCCATAAAAAAAAATTTCTAATTTAAATATAAGAAATTACGTATTAATTTACCTGGTAGAAGTTTGTTGATGTTGATAGGATCAATTATATCAACAATCTCATCTCTGTGCGATACGTAAGGCAACATCCGGGCTATTTTATCCATTTCCTCATGAGTTTTTCCCACCTAGAAATAATAATAAAAAAAAAAACAAGAATTTATCCAATCTATCAACATTAATTATGTGAAAAAAAAAAATAAATAGAATCTCCACAAAAAAAAAACAAGTTTTTCCATTTTTAACTTTCAATTATTCATTAAAAATTATAAACAATATATATCCGAAATGTTCACTACCCTCATGGTAATTTTATGGAAAAATTTGAACAACAGACAAAATTTTTAATGACACAAAAAAATTTTTTTATCAAATTCCTCTTCAACTTTTAACATTTGTTCAATTTTTCTATCAACAAAAAACAATTTAAACAATAACATAGTACATTGTCTGATCAATTTCTCCCATCAATCCACTACAGTGATAATAAAAAAAAAAATTTCCAATAGTAAATTATTTATAATCGTGTAAGAACAGTAAAAATAGTACAACAAAAAAAATTATTTTGTTGTTAAAAAATTCACTTTTTTTCAAATACTACACATGATATAAAATTTTTTTTTTTTTTTTTAGTCGGCAAATTAATCGATAGAACAAAAGTGTGATGAAAATAATTTTTTCATTTTTATTTTTTTCCTCTCTTCGCGTGATCGTATTCAATTGAATTGTAAGTTAATTTCGTTTCAATAGACGACGGTTTGTTGTACATATAAATAACACAGTGATATATCTTGTATGAAATGTTAGTAGTATTATGCAAGAGTTCGTTTCATGTCTCCACCTCTACATTTCTCTCTCTTCTTTCCTCTACAATCGAACACGGAATTCCGCATAAATTCACCACAATTGTCGAAGCTATCCAAATGATATTAAATTTGCATGTAACGTGTTGCTTTGTGTATTATCTAACTTCCTAACTCTCTATAAACAAACATCAATATTTAATATCTATTCAATAATAAATATTGTCCAATAATTTATTATTTATCTGTAATTGTACCAAAAATAATTAAAGATATACAATTACTGAACAAAGAAATATAGAAACCAACCAGAATAAAAATATAATAGTGATTAAAAATACAGCATAAAAACCTTTATAAATAAACTTTTGTACACAAATTAATAATATAATTGATACTAGTTTATCTTTTCTCCACATAATTGAATGAAATACGAGGTTGTGTTTAATTAAATGTGTAACATTATATCTACAACGCAAAACATATTTAATATTTTGATAAACTCGACCAAAAAAAAAGTGCAAAAATTTATTTCTTCATTCTTAAAATAAATAAAAATAATTACCACTTACCTTGAGAAAAACTCCAAGTACAGCAAGACCATCTGATGCTTTTGCTGCTTCAGCAAATGTTCGATATTTTGTGGTATTCCAATGCACAAGATGTAACTAGTAAACATAAAAAAAAAAAAAAAGATTAAATATATAATACAAGAAAAAGTTTATTTGCTTATTTCCAATCCAAGACGTTTCTTTTTTCTTTTTTTTTCTTTGAGGGAAGAGAATGGAAAATTTAGTATTAACTATTATTAAATTATCGACAATTGACATTGTGATCTAAGTACAAACATGTGTTGTATGCAAGTTGGTATTGCATTAATTGTCAATTGAACTCGATAAATAGAAACATCGTAATTGTTCATTTTCAATTGTTAGTGTGAAAAAATTGCAGCTAAATTGTTTTTCAGTGAACAATCAATTATTGTATTTATATTCGCATCAAATTATTATTCTAGATTATTTATTTCCATTTATAAAACTCTATATATATTCTTTTTACTGTTAACGGAACCACATAATTGTTTATGAATTACAAGTGTTCAATCTACGACAACACTTGAATTAATTTATTTCTTCAAGGTGGTTGAAAAAAATAGAGAAAAAATGGTGAAATAACAATAATGAAATTTAACAAATATGCGTATATACAAGATAATATAATCATAATACAAATACATGTGCATACACATGTAGATATGTATAAATAAAAAGGATAAATAATATAAAATGTAACCACAAATGTATTTGCGAACGTGAGTTGTTGAATAAAATATAACCAAGATTCGAAAATCAGGTCGAATATATCTGCGTTCTTTCAATGAATCTTTAATCATGCACACACACACACACACACATTTATATATTTATATAAAAACATTATACGAACAGAATATGGCAATGAGTTTAGTACATAAATTTTAATTTTCTATTTTGTTTATTCTACATTGTCTGAAAGTTAGTTTTAATGTCGTTTGCTTGCACACGTTGATGAAATGTATTCCAATGTTTTATTTATTTATTTATTTTTTTTTTTTTTCATTGAGTTATATATGAGAATAATTTTTCAATTAACTTACTGATTATATGTGAAAAATTCTAAGTTAAAATTGATTGAGGTTATAAAATAAAATATTTTTTATATACAAACAATAGATTTGTAGTAAATATATTCCTACTAAAAATTGATGCTCTTTTTGAGCATTTACAGTGGCATTCTTCTTTAAGTAGACTATAATAATCCGACCATACAAGAATGTGCATTTCTATCTCGGTCTGGCAATTTTTTTTTTCAGTTTTTACCTCGCCAGCAAATGCCTGTCCGTCCACAGTGTGTTCAGAGCCTCTTGAATCGCTGCAGCCCCAATGACAATGATACTGTTCTAACTTGTAAATATCATCCTTCAAAGGTCCGCCACTTAAATCTATAAAAGAAAATACAGTGAATAATAACGATTTATTTTGTATATATATTTATTTTTTGCTGTCTGTGTATACATTGGAATTATAGAAATTGTTTGTCCCCATTTCTTCAATTATTTAATTAATTCTCTTACTTGATATAACCGGTTGAAGTGAGATCTGACTAGCACGTGAAAGTCATTAAGCAACACCATAAGTTTCAACGAACTCTAATTAAATTCATTCGCATACAAAAAAACAAAACATAAAAATAAAAATTATATTGAGAGGGGAAAAAAACTTTGATGACTAGAAAAATATTAATTATGTTAGAATTTTTATCTCCGGAATGGTCAGAGATAAAAATATGATTGAGATCGCAAAAAATTTGTTATTCTATGGAGAAAATATTTATTCAACTTTTATCGCGAAATATTGACAACTATGGAAGTTATGAAGCATAGAATATGTGTATATTTTTGGAATTTCGTGAAACTCGTGAAATTGGTTACTGGAAAACGGATGATTAGAAATAGAAAGATAATTTTTTTTTTAATGAATAAATGCAAAAAAAAATTCGGCATATCTTCTTCAGATATTCTCAGAGAAACATACTGCAATAATATTTACACAAAATAAGTTTAACATACCTGAATTTCAAAGTGATATTATCCATTCAACAAATACAAAATCTATTGTATATTACTTTTTATCTACCTTCTGTTTTATTCTCACTTTTTAATATTCTAAGCGGATATATTCTATTAAATGTTGAGGGGGAATAACACGACATTTGATAATGATATGAGCTCACCCTGTCACGTCAATTACAATTTTATTACAGCACACACGTTGACACACGTACAACAAGACATAATATGCATGAATTTTTATTGCCAAATTAATAAGCATAAACATTGGGGAGGTTAAAAAAAAAGGCAAGAATCTGCATAAACTATTGTATGTATTAAAACACACACACGAAAAAAAAAAAAAGACAGTGAACTAGAGTATAGTAAAAAAAAAAAATACGACTTGAATATAAATTTTCACATTAAAAATAAAGAATACAAAAAGAATGTAATTTTCATGATGTAACTATTTCAAATATTACTGTACAGTACAGTTCCCATTAGCAAAGTCACCCAGCTGATAACGAACAAATAAATCCACATTTTCTTCAATGCAAAAAAAAATTCTTCCAATCAATCCCTAAAAGTTAAATTATGTGGCAAGAAAAAAAAAAAAAAAGAGAAGTACAATTTTTCAATGAAATCTCAATTTTTATAATGCAACTTTGATAATTCATATCTTCAGTTCTATTTGTCATAGAGACACCATCAAAATTCCATTGTATGCAGAATTTTATATCAAATAAAAAAGTATACGTGCAATTTTCACATATGTATAAGTGTTTTCATGTAAAAATTCAAAAACTATAAAAAAGTATTTTACAAATGAATCGATCCGAGTTTCAATCAATCATCCAAATAAATATTTTTTACTGATATGTTCAATCGTTATCTACTATTTTCTGTCCTCGTTCATTTTCCCCATGGTTCAATACTAATAATAGATAATAGATAATAAATAAACAATAATAATAATAATAATAATGAATGCCAAAAAAAACAACATACGTGTTCCATCACCGTCGCAATCAATTCGCCAACAATAACCAGGATTAACAAGTTTTCGTGACGCACTTGTTGGATATTTCCATCTCAATGGTTTGTTACTTAGTGCCTCATGATCAGACTCGGCACGATCAGTTTCGATGTTAACTGGACTCTGCCTTGAGCCTGCGGCCATTGGGAATTTCTCCACCCATGTGCTGGGACCTGAATTATACACAAAGAAAAAAACAAAAGAAAGATCAAATACATTTTCTATTTTATTTTCTGTTTACTTTAATATTTAGGCACCACATTATTATCCAAAGATATATAGAATCTCACATTTATATATAATCAAGTATTAGTTAATAAAATATATTTTTGAATTCATGATTTGTCTTTGATCATATTTATTTATTTTTTTTTTTCAATATTTCTTTGAACACTGATACGTGAACAGACAGAGTGTCTACTTAATGTTAAAACTTGTTTTTTTAAATGCACAAAGTCCATGTAAGATTAAAGTTCATTTTGTAAATCAAACAGTCTGATATTCGTGTGAATTAAATGACAATATTTATAATTGTCTCATTTAAATATTAGAAAACAATTAATAAAATGTTATCAAAATCAAATTTATGACTTGGTAGATGTACTTCATGCAACTATGTAAAATTTATTATCAACACTCCATCTTGAACATTAAATAGAGAAATAAATGAGTTAATTATGTTTGTTTTCTTTGTTTCCCAAATGCATAAATAATATATAAAAATTTTTCGTTTTAAATAGAATATTTCACCGAAACATTTCAATCATTTTCTTCAACAAATAACGCATTCACAAAAAACAATATATAAATGTAATTAAAAATGTCATTCTACTAAACAATAATTATTTAAAAATAATTTCTACAATTATACTTCAATGTCAATTAAAAATTTTTTATTCCAAGAATAAAAACACATTTGATATATTCTACTTTTCTCCTTGACATATTATTTTCATACAGGTTGAATGAACTCACAATACCAAAAATATATTATTTACATCACTGCGTGATAGAGAGTAAATATAAAAATGAAAAATGAAAAAATACAATTTTTCTTTGTCATCTATAAATATTTGTTTTTTTTTTTGTATTTCTTCATTTTTTCATTTGTTCTCAATGCAATATAATTCATTGAGTGTTGAAACACACATGGATTGTGTTGCATCGCAATAATAGAGCGCAACAGTTTACTATATACTTCTATATATGTATTCCAAGTTGCGCTCGATCACCCCACGCATTATTCTCAACTCGAAAATTGCCTCGAGCACATTGCGTCCAATCAAGGTCAACCGCGTGACTATGAATCACATGTACTATCCTACCGTTTATGTTTATAGAGACTCCAGCGACATTCAATGTATGTTGAACTGTCGAGCATTCAAAAAGATTGTAAATAAAAATTACAACAGTGTATTAAATATAATTAATTTATTTTTGTTTGTCCCCCTCGTTTGTCAATGAGAAAAATGACGGAACATTATTTTTGCTGATTTTAAATTAGAGTTTGAAGATAATTATTAATTGTTAGTGTTAATATTGAGGCAGAAGTTTCTTTATAATTGTTTGAGGGTGGGGAGGAGAGAGTGGGGTAATTAAAAATTATTGTGAGCGTTTGAATTCAATTAGTCATAAATTTATTATTGAGAATAATTTTTTACTTGAAGAAAATAATGTGATGAAGAGTGTTGAAATGTTTTGGAAATTTATCTGTAAATGTTTGTTATGGGAATTGAAAGAATTTGTTTAGAGTTGTATCTCATTCGAAACGGTATATTCTTTTCTTTTTTTTATCTAGAGGGGTTGGGCACTTCGGTTTCCTGTTCTACCTGTGTTAAAATTCGGTTTTTCTGTAGTCCCATTTCTTTTTTTATGGACATGGTGGAAAATTCCTCGTGTTCAACAATTACCTCCGGATACCGTCAGTCTTTGCTTTGAAATAGAAATCGACATTTAAGGTGAAGGAACAATGGTGACACAAAGAGTTGTGAATTTGTTTATGAATTTTTATCACTGTAATGGTAAAGATTATTGGATAAATAAATGGAGAAGTAAAAGTTTGATAATTTCATGGTAAAAGTTTCTATGAACATTCAAATTTGACAAATGAAATTGTAATTTAGCGCAATGGTTTTTTTGTGAATTTTGATTATTAATGAAATGGTGATGTTATGAAGAATTTAATTATAAATTTTGCGACGATTAAAATGTATTTGAAAAATCTAATTTCCGGGAGTAGAAGAAAATGTTTACTTTGTACGATAGAGACAACGATAGTTAATATTTTCATACAAGAATTATGTTGATCGGGTGATTTGTTACTGAATTATCATTCACGCCGTTTCGGAAAATAATTATTTTTCAATCATGCCAAATATTCAATTTTTTTCTTTTCTTTTCATGATTGTTTCATTTTCCTCTTATGATCTGTTATCCTGAGACTGTAGATAAATCATTCAAATACAATAAACAATAAAATTTTTAGATGAAATTAATTATTTTAAATAATCAGTTAAAATAGTTGTCGCATTAATATATAAAATATAGGAGGAAAAAAGAAACTAAATAAATAGAAAATTCTTTGGAATTTGTTAGATCATGCATAACAAGGTCATGTCGAATTGAAGGATAATGTGAGTTAGTATTGATATATATATATTTGTAAATTTATGTATAGGAAAAGTGAGAAGATGATGGAAAAAATGACAAATAATATATTTTTCATGTACAAGACTTTACAACTCAAAAATAATAATTAATTGTCATAGTCCGCACATTACTCATATGATTTTCAAGGTTTCTTCAATATCTCAACTAATTTTTGTATATTTTATTATTCTGAATCATAATACGTTGGTGACTGTGTTGTGAATTGAAAAAAACTTCCATTATTCATAACAATTCAAATATTCAAAGGAGAATAATTGCTGATCAATGAGAGATACGAAAATAATATGAAAACAAAAAGTATTCATTATTGTATGACTAAAATTGTCTTTTTTGAATTTCTAAAATATCTCATTTAGTTTTTGAGATAATTACAATTTTATGATAATAAAAAATGAACAACTCTATATCAATACCATTTTTCCATCTAATGCAATTTCAATTATTTAAAAAACTAATAAAGATAATGAAAAAATTCAAAAACGTAAATTTTTATCTCAAAATTACGATAATTTAATGTACAAACACTTTTTTCCCTATCTCTAACCGTTGAGCGACAATTTTAAATTGAATACAAACAGAATTGTTAAAAATTTCCGCCTCAATTAATCAAAGTTTTATTCTTTCATCAATAAATAATAAAAAATGCGATTGTCACATCGCCATATAATATCCTCGTCTTAAATGTGTCATTCATCTATCTATTTTTGTTTAAGTTCATCTGAATTCGCGATATAGTTACAATCAATAAAAATAATAAACAAAAAAAAAAAGGAAACAAAACAAAAGTAATAAGAGGTCGTTTGTGACTGTCTCATATATGTGCAGAAAATATAGTCAGGGTTGTGACTATGCATGAACATTCAGTTATAAATATTTAATTATTAACTGATACTATATACATATATAGAATTATCATTATTATCATCATTATATCAGTTACCACCGTCTCGCGCGTGACAAAAACTTCTTTTCATTTACTTTTATTTATTCATACATATAATTTTCTAACATTGTCAAAGTATATCTTTAATTTCCTGTCAACAATTATATACAGTGAAGAAAAATTAAATACATAATTCAAATCAAATAAATTAATTAGCAATATATGGACGAATTTTTTTTCTCACTTCCATTTTCCCCATTATAATTATACATTAATCATAAATGGAAAAATATATTCCACGAAATATTGTGACGTCGCACAAGACAAACTTAGACAGAATAAATAATACAATTATTATCCACACTTCGCCAATGATATCCAACACATGACAAGAAATGACACGAAGATACGGCAAAAGAAAAAAAAAAAAAAGAATAAAACAATGCGATGAAAAAAAAAACAAATAAAAATAAATAAATAAATAATTCTAAGCGATAAAATTTTTTCATTGAACTTCAAGGTTAATTTGAAAAATTTTACGCCTCTTTGGTCACTTAACGGTTACACTTCACGGTAAATTAAAAATATCTTTCATCATTTATTGACGTCACACTCGTGAAAACAAAGTAACAAAATATGAAGAAGAAAAAAATTAATAATAATAGCAATAATTTATTTCTGGTAACAAATATAAGTATTGAGGAAAAAGAAAAAAAATTATATAATTTCTTTCAATTCTATTCGTCAATGTAAAATTATTAATTTACATATGAAAATAAAAATTAATAATATTTCTACATGTGTACACAAGTGTACATCGATATTCGAATATGTAGCATTCTTTCGTTTGCTATTGCATTGAATTTTTACCAGACATACTCACACACTTGTGTTTATTCCAAGTTGCAATGTGCAGCCTATATGGTAATCAATTATAAATGCTGACGTCATGTGTATTGTATGTGCAATCTATTAACAATTTTTCGTGCTATTATTATGTACAGGTGCAGACGAATTAATTGATAGTTTCACTTTTAATATTCTTAATGCATATATACTATTTAAATGATATATTATTATCTCGTAATTCATCTTTTATTTTCCTTTTAAATTATACAAACCAATTAATAATCAAAAATAGAATTATTATCAACATTTAAACATATATATATATATATATATATATAACTGTATTTTTATTGGAATGTATTCCAGTGGTGGAAGTCATCATGCACTAGCCACATGTGCAATGAAAATAGTTCTGCATTCAAAGATAAAATTATCTTTAATCTTTTTCCTTTCAATATTTTTATTTTTCCTTTTTTTTAAAGTGAAAAATACAAAAAAGAATTATTGCACTTGAACATGTGTTTTTTTTCTCTGTATAAAATTCTTATCTCAGCATAAATACTGAACGTGGTAATAAAATATGTAATCTAATGTGGAATTACGTGGCTGAAAATATCCAGCAATTTTTCAATCTTTAATTTTTACTCATTAGTAAAAAAAAATAAAGAAAAAAAAAAATTGAACAGTTAAATAATCATCTATACATGCTCATGAATAAATTCGTAAATGTGTACAGTTAAATACATTGTAGTGATGTAATATATTGTAATAGTTATGTCGTAAAAAAAAGAAAAAATTGATTGAAGTAAAGAAAGAAAAAAGAATAAATATATATTTCATATTTATGAATTAATTTCAAGGTTTTGAGAGGTGAAATAATTTTCCATTATCATTGTCATTGTCAATACATTGTATGTAATACGATTAAATATATATATATATATATGCATGTATCAATATAGAAGAATGGCTTTAGCTATTTGCAATAAATAATTGATGCACAAAAGAAGACAGGAAACTTCAGCAAACGTATCCATAATGTTTACTACCATTGTGTGGATGAAGTGTATATGAATACGTCTCTCACTTGTGTATTATGTGTCGATCGCTTCAGATGTTTCATATATATACACAAAACATTTCCGTTGACTTTCGTTGTATATCTATCTATATATATATACTTAATAATGTGACGTCATGTTGCATACTTCCGTTGAACAATTTAGAAGATGAAATCGCAACTCACAAATGGATAATTGTGAATTAAAATAGTTAATCTGAAAATTATTCATGAGGTATTGCTGCTGTCACAGATCAAGACAATTGATTACGTTTCTTTATTTTTCTTTTGTACTCTATGTTTATATAGTAATATAAATAATATGGAAATTGGTAGTTAAGTGTGTGGGCAACGACGAATATTTAATGGAAATTTTGTTGAAATTTTGACTTGAAAAACCATTTAAGTAATTTGAATTATTCAGTTGTTTTTTTTTTCCTTTTTCTCTTTTCATACTACTTTTATTGTTCATGAAGGAAACGGTGGTTGAGAATATTGTAGGAATTACAGAGTTGTTGAGGAAATAATACAAATGGTCGAGTAAAAAATGTGAATATAATTTGTCACAATGATAATAAAGAATATTTGAAGGATGTGATTTTTATGATAGCAATATTTGAAATATTACTCTGTTGTGTAATTATGTTGGTTAATAAATTGAAGTTGATCTTCGAGTGTTTATCTACGATTTTTAATATAATGAATTGATATGACTAAATTGTTTATAAGAATTGTAATATTGATTGATAAATTTATCAATACATATTCGTATGATTTTTATTTCAATTTTTCAACTGAAGATACATTATATATTTAAATAATGATATTTTTCAAAATTTTATCTTGTTTTTATAGTTAGTACGATAACGACATTCAACATGATTGAAAATATTTTTGTTCCTTGTACGTCGGACTAATTCTGAAAGTGATATTTTTTTCGCCATGAACATAATATTTTTATTAATTCTTTGAAATTTGGTGAAAACATTTTTGTTTACTCAACAATAATTTACAATTAATCACTTTAATACTGTTTAATTATTTCACTAACTAGTCGTGTTGTAACTTGTTTTAAATTCACTGATTAAAATCCAAATCTACATATAATACATTTAGATAAATGACAGAAGACAGTTAATTTTTAAAAAGATTTAATCAAGATAAGATTTAAAACTGGGTCTTACTGAGAATCTTTTACACGGCGGTGCATCGACCGACCTCAAAAGAGAAAAGTATTGATTTCCATTTACATCGTGATTTCAACGAGTATATAAATATGTAACTATATACATAAATATGTTGAGGCCTGAGACTGCTGCACTTGGTACCGTCGTCGCGCTCTAAATTTTTTCCTAAATGTTGGACATATGAAGAGAGGAAAGAAAAAAAAAAAAAAAAGAACATTCGCTGTCAACCTCAACCCAAAAGACAAATATTTTGAAATAATAGATAAAGAAAAAATAAAAATAGAAAATAAATGCTTCAATTAGAATTTTTTTCAATCAAAAATATTGATTTACTTTGATATTAATAATTTTATCAAATAACTCATACGATTTTACATCGTTTAACCGTCCGATTATAAATACAAACAGCGTGAGGATTATAAAAAAAAGTAAAAAAAAGAAAAAAGAATATTTAAATAAAGTGAAATACAAATTATTTTTTTCCCTGGCTGTTGAACAATTTGTCCTATTCTATTTGTAAATTTTATTTTTCTATTACTCCATCATCCATCACTATACTTCATGACCTCAAAATCTATTTTCCAACTGTCTCACATTGTGTGACGCAACGACAAACCATTCATTACATGAAAAAAAAAAAAAAAATATATTGTAAATAGACTTTTTAAATTCTGCTGAACATTGAAATATTTATTCTTTTGTTTTTTGTATAAGTAAAATTTGAGAATTGAACTTTGGACTTGTTTTACTTGTCTAGTTCATTCGCATCTTCCAATAGTTTAAAATATCTAGTAAAAAATTATGAACCTTCAAGGTTTGTTTCATGAACTCGATATTATATATAAATATTTGATGACAAATGTGGATCATCTATTGATGTCATGAACAATAATTAATTGGTTGACACCTCAATAAACTTTTTATGACACATGATTAATTAGCAAGCAAACAATGCAAGTCAATATAATAAATAATCTATCTACTCTATTATAATTACACCAGTAGCCAACAACAACAACAACAACAACATCACCAGTAGGCCGAGACTTTATACTTCTTTTGTTTTCTCAATTGTTTTGTGTATTCTTTCACTTCAATAACATTAAATAGAATCAATTTATACAAAATAATCGTTGATATAAACCTATTTACTGTCGTTTATGAATAAATAATTGATTCAATCGATAACAATGAATTTGACATTGAAGTGAATTTTTATTTATTTATACCACAAAGAAAAATTGTATTTTATTTATTTTATCATGTATTATATTTCCTTTTCTTATTCTTATCTTGTACGTTAGATGTATTTATCTTAGATATTTATTTATAGTAAAATATAATTGTTTGCTACTGTATGGTATATAAAATAATGTCACTTTTTCAATGGATAAATTGCTTGAATACAATTAGTTATATTAAATTTATTACAGGAGGGCGGGGGCTTATGTCCCAATTATAAGCCCTTCAATTTCTTTCCGTTTGAAAACATTGACCTACTTCAGATTTAACCATTGACACGTACGTTTTCCGTGTAATATAAACCTGTATCATTGATCAAATCATGTAACATGATGTCCCCAATTGTGATTGTAGTATTTTTTGTTTTTTTCCTATGTAAAATTCGATATTTTACAGCTATTTAAAAATTGGAAAAGAATGAAAATATTATTTGAAACGTAGTTGAATTAATTAATTAGTTGGAATTGATAAATCTCCATAAAGTCGTTTCTTGTTCAGGCTGTTACAGTACAATAACCTGTCTAGTCTCAATCTAATTTTAGTTCTCTTCATCAAGAACTATTATTGATTATGTCGTTGACAATTATAACACGAAAACAAATAATCCATTCATTAAATTAATACATAATCGACTATTAATATCATTGGATAAAACATAATTAATTCTAATAAATTTATCATTGTGATTGTTAAAAAGAAAAAAATTGTTACAATCGAATATAACAATATCAAAGTCGAAGTATGATTTATAATTATCAGAAAGCTTCTTTATATAAGAGTGCATTTAATTTTTCAAGATAACAATTTTGCAAATATTTTATAAATTGATTTTAATATGAAAACAATTTAATTGATTTGTTCAATTTAACAACAAGGAATTATTTCATAACTGCTATGTAGTGAAAAATTCATCAGTGTTATATTTTAAATATTCACAAGTGAAATCGATTATTTACTAAATTAAAGAAAAAGAAATTTTCTCGATAAATATTTTTCGTATTTAAAATTAAAATTGCTTTTCACAATCAATATTAAATATAATGGTGAATTCTTCGAGTCTTCTCACGTTTTTTATTGTTTTGCGGTGGAAAAGAATTTTCACTTCGAAATACCAGCAGAGTATATATTGACAAATTAATTTTTCTCTATACAAGACAATGATAAAATAAAACAATGACTTTTATCAGTTATTAATTATTTTTAATAAACAATTAGAACTTGACCATAAAAGAAATTGTCAATTTCTAGTTTTGTTTATCAAATTCAGGAATTAAATTTTTTGTTGACAATAATTATAAATAAATTTCAATTTGTTATAAAATAAAAGATTCATTATTCGAAAATTTGACACAAGTAAATGAATTATTTGAATGAAATAGTTATTTTTCGAACGAAACAGTAAAAATATTCACCATTGATTTAATATAAAAAAACAGAAGTTAAATATTATTTAATTATTGTTAAATAAAAAATATTCATGATTGTCATATATTAATTAATTTCATCACTTCACTACGACTTTCTCAGCAATTCAATCAAACAATTTTTTCATTTCGAATTAAATAATAAATAAAAATAAACAGTTTGATACAATTAACAAATCCAAATAATTTTCCATTACATTTCATAATTACTTTATTTATTTATTATCAAACTTCGTGTAATACTCAATCAATATATTATTATAATTATCTATTGTGCCAATAAATTTTAATAAATGAAGAATATTGCGTTTCATTAATTTCATATTCACACACGAAATAAAATTGATATAAATCAACCAATTATTTCAAATATTTAAATAAAAATATCCTTTTGAAAATTATATCGATACTACAATTGCTAATATATCATATCCAACATCTAAGAAATCATACAGGAAACGATAAAAATTGTTTATATAATACTTCTCAAGAGTAGAATGTACTACTGCTATATATTCTGCTTGAAAAACGAATTAAAAATAAAATTTCAATTGCAATAACAAAAGATTGAATACAAATTTGTTCATATCTCAATTTGAATTGGGTTTATAAATATTAAAAAATTTTGTATCTATAAAAAAAAAGCAGTTTTGAAAATTCAAAGATATTTATATTCATCAAGATACTTACTAATAATTAATCAAAAATATTTTGAATAGTATTTATATTTTTTATCGAATAAATCACCACAATTTCCACAGTTATTTAAATCATTTGAATATCATAACACAACAATTAAGTTTTCCTAAAAATAAGTTTTCTAATAATGACAATGACAATATTATTTTTTTATTTGTTTGTCATATTTCAAAATTTTCAATATTTTGTTTCAACTATTTCAATTCAAATGTTTTCATATAACAATTTAAAAATTCTCAAATAACACAATATTTCTATCAATAATTAACATTTCCAATTGCTCATCACAAATAACTGTTACTGCAATTAACAAAAAAAAAAAAATAAAAAAGAAAAATCTGATAAATTGTTTGTCACTCAATATTCCATAATTATTTAACTCTACAATATTTTTCAATAAAAATTCGATAAAAATATCCGCGAGAGTGTACAATACAACATTACCAATGACATTTAATTATTAATTTAAACTACAAACAATAGAAAAAATAATAATAATAAAAATAAAGAAAACTTCCTCTTCATCAATTCACATTAACGTTTCTCTTCAATTAAATATTGTATTATTGTTACAACTGATATCATATAATCATCATCATCATCATCATCATCATCATCATCATTATCATCATTATCAAACAGTACAAACAAATAAAATCATATAACAAAAAGGACCAAAAAAAAACAAAAAAGAAAAAAGAATACCAATTATTCTTTCAATCAATGTCTCATTTCCAATGAAATAAAAGTAATGTATTCTTTGTTTTATTATTATTTTTTTTTTCCCTCCCACCCTTCCATCATACATTATTCACCCTTAATAATTTTTCATATTTTCTTGCACTCACCATTGAAGGTGTAGTCCCAGTCATTCCAGTCAGACATCGCGGGGGACGTTATCGGAAATTGAGATCCGAAAAATTGAGATCCGAGTACAAGCCGCTCCCGCTCGTTTTGCCCACTTGTATAAACCCGTTAAATATAAAAATAATATTTGTCAAACGCAAATTATTATTTCTATTATTGAATTTTTTTCTATTTACAGTCGTAGTGAAGCGAATGGAATTTGAGGGGTCCGTTGCGTATTTAGCCGACACCGGCCCGTCACTTTGATAATTTGAAAAATACCAAAAAAAGAACCAAAAAAAAAAAAAAACCCGTACGAGACAAAGAGGAAGCGAACGACGAGGTAACGTGGAAGAAAAAAAAAAAAAAAAAACACACACACACACACCAAGAGCTGATGAAGTAAATATATGTCAACACGAGACAATTTATTTCACGTAATTTTTTATATCAATCAAACAAATATTTTTCTTTTCAATAATTTATTTTGAATTTTTTCTTTTTTTTTATCCGTATAATTTCTATTTCTCGCCAAATGTATTTATTTTTATTTATTTCAATTTTTAATTGTACTGACTGGGTGTGTTTATGACACGGCGTATGCTCGTTCGTTCACTCTCTCACTTGATGTAAAGACCGGCCGGTTGTAGCTACGTTTTATAAAGCCGCGTCATCACGTGACAACGAAATACAACGAGTAGGAATAACGGTGTTTAATGCGCATGCGCGTGTAAATATTTACACGAATGTTGCCGAGTGGATTGGAGTACAACGCATGCATTTCATGTACAACTCTGCCAGTGTGTTTGTGTCCACTTTTGCATACTTGTATGAATCATTTATATATCTATATATATATATATATATTTTTTCTCCCCACTTTTGTTTCATTCGGAGTTTTAAACATGAACTGGAGAGACTACACGTGGCGCGTGAGTCGCTGGCATTACAGTCTCGACACAATGACAAATTTCATTTGCATAAATAATCGGATGATTGGTAAGAAAAAAAAAAATTGAAAAAAAAAAACAAAAAAAAAAGTAGGCAATAATAATGAACGAAATTGTTTTTTTTTATTGGTAATTTGCTTTTTTTTTTTTTTTGTTTTTCATTTTTTGTGGATATTTTTGAAATGTCTTTTTTTTTCTTTTTTTTTTTCTCTGCAATAATGTTTATGCCTGAGTTATTTTTTTTTCGAGATTGTTTGTTGCAATTGTTTAATATTGCTGGGACTTTTGTACACTTCAATTTTGAGTTTGGGTGAAATTTTTCTTTTTTTTTTTTCATGTTCTCATTTTTTATGATTATGTTGGAGTTATTATTTTTTTTTTTTCTTTTATTCATATCAAATAATTGACAGTCAATAGTCGTTCTTGAATTTAAACTAAAAATACATTTTTGCAATTGATACTTTTGTGTTGTAGTTTATTGAATAATATTGAACAATTATATAATGAATTTAAATTAATTTCTACCATTTTTCAAACTAAAAATTAAATTACAACGTGACGACTCAGTGGAATATAACTATGACTTTAATTTGTTACTACTTCTTTTTTTTTTTTTTTGTATTTTTTTTTTTTTTTGGGTCAGTGATGTCAATGATATGCGTCGTGATATCGCAATGTTTTGTTACATTATCTATATTATCGACTCAGCACAATTTTTTTTTTTTTTCGTATAACATATAATTCAATGAAATAAATACATCTATGATAAGAATGTAGAATGAAAAAAAAACAAAAAATAGAAATAAATAAGAAAGAGAAATCAAACGATAAAACAAAAATTATTATTCAATCGATAATCATCCGAGAATTTAATTTTATCACTTAATTTTTTATATTATACAATTTTTTTTATATTTATTAATACCAAGATGAATTTCATTTATTTATTCACATATTATATTTCCATCATGAATTACATTTTAATACACATTTATTTATATGTGAATATAAATCTTTGAAAAATGATACGATGGACACTTAAATTGCCTCTACATACACCTATTATTAAAATTTATTATTATTATCCTTCGTTAATGAAATAAATAGAGGACAACAGAAACGATAATGTCAGTGAGAGAGAGAGAGAGAGTGAGAGACTGCAAGAAATGAACCAACAACAAAAGGAGACAGTGTAATCAAATCAATTACATGGATCGCTACTGTATGTTGATACAATATCATTAACAATAATCAGCCATAAATCAAATTAAATTGTTTTATTTCATAATTGTTTTTCCCTATCTTTTATTTATTGTTTTTTTCTCTAAACTATATACATTGTGAAGTAGATGATTTTCTCCGAAGACATTTAAAACAAATGACGATATCGCACGTAACTATACCGATAACAAACTTTAATTATTTATTCAGTTAGTTTTTCCTCATACTCGTTAATTTATGTATTGGACGTATTTTAATTTATATTATTGAAATGATTATGATAGAATCAAATTTTCCATTAAGTCTTCAAATATTATTTCACCTCAAAGTAATTTCCTATTTTATAATTAATAATAAATTAATATTTTCATTAATTTTAAATTTGTAAATAATTTATTGATACTCATGTCAAAATTTTATTTTCAACACAATCTCTTTTTCCATCTGCTTCTTCTCTTTCCACAGAAGCATTTCACTTATTATTATTACATATCTTGTTATCGTTATGACGAATCTTTTGAATGATAATATTACTATTATTATTGTTATTATTATTTTATGATAAAATATGAGATACAATTTAGCTGCAGCTTATATCATGTGACACAACACAATGATACATGGTGTTATATTATATACTCAAACAATTGTCATGAAGCTGATTCTGATATCTAATTAAAAGAAATAATGACGATGAATAAATAAATAGGTGAATGAATAAACAGACATGTGGATTAAATTGAATAAATAGGAACAATCCTGAATAAACAATTGTGTAAAAAATATTTCGAATTTGATACTTGCAATGGCGAATATTTTATGTGTCTATTTATTCATTTATTTACTGGTATATTTGTTTCATTCTTTTTTCTTCTCTTTTTTTTTTTTTTTTTGGTGCCTTGTCAAAGTCACGTAACACTTTTATGCAATAAAATATTCGTCAGTCGTCTTCAGCAATGAAATTAGGACCCATCTATTTGTTAGATTGACGCACACATTATCATTATTTATGATGAAACAGTTCGTTGAGGATTGTTACAAAACAATCAATTTATATTATTTATTTTATTCTTTTTCTTTCATTTATTTTGTTTCGCTTTGGGATATTTGTGAATGATTCATATCTTCATAATCTATCTTGCGTGTGTATTATATTTATGACCCTTTTTTTTGTTTTTTTTTTCGGGTGGATGTAATAATGATTATGAGAAATTATTTATGTTCTACATTATATTATTTAAATATGGATGTGTGAGTGTGTGTTTATATGTATGTAAGCAAAGTAATGTGGACGCAGTTAATTCTTATTGACAATAGTTTGTGGTTTCGTATCTCGTTCAAGAGGAAATATCAGAATTGAATTTTGAAATAATTAATTTGTTGATTTTTTGTAGATTTTTAAAGGAGGGATTCACCTTTGTGTTGATCAGGAATTAATTATTAGAGTGATTATTAATCTGTAATTTTTCTTGAATGAATTTTCATGAGAATTCTTAAAGAGTTTCGTATATTTCAAAAGTTCTGAAAGTTTTTAGTGAAACGAATCAACTCGTAAATAAAAATACTTGAAACTTTAATCGCATTCTTGTCAAAACTATATTTTTCGAAGTGGCACAAATGATTACTCAAGAACTAATAATGGGAATTCAATCAATAATAGCTTATATTATTCGGAATTGAATTTCCTATCGCATGAACTACAGACATTAGGATTAATCATTATCTTCGATTTTTCTTCACCTAGTTGAGGTAGAAAATAGTTGTAGGTATTTTTTTCGAACGAGAAATTCTTCTTTGATATTTTTCAGTTTGATTTTCTTGAACCTCTGAAGCACTTCCATGATTCTCCTCTTGCTCCATGGATGAGACTGCTCTTTAATAGTAACAGAAAACAATGTTTTTTTCTTCAGTGTAATATTAAAGTAACAAAACATTGATCTCATCAAAACATTAAATAAAAAATAAGTACAAAAATAATAAGCTACTGTGAAATGATTGATGAAAAATCAATCGTCATTAAGAATTATAGGAAAAGAAATTATTGTTAATCCAAAAATAGTACAAATAGTTGAATACCAATTTGCATATACTCCACGTAATAATATTGTATCAATTCATAGTTATGCAAAGGAAAAACAATTCCATAAAGAATAATACAAATTTTTATTCACTTCATATATATTCACTTAGAAATGAATACGTAAAAATTTATGAATAAAATTGTATTGAGGTGTTACCACATTGTTACGTAGAAATATTTTATACAGTCACGCAACTATGTTTGATTAACATAAGAGGATTTTTATTATTTTTTTTTATCTTTTTATTTTTTCTTCTTTTTTTTTTGTTTTTATTACTTTTTCTTTTTTCATTTCTGGAGATACAGAGAATGATTTTTCCGTTTCTTCCATAAAATTACTTCATTAATCCCTTACTTTTACACATGTCGATTACGTATATTTATATATACATACATATATATATATATGTATATATATATACATGTATGCATCCTAATCATTGATTCGTTATATATAATATATTTATTTTTTTTTGTTAATTTTTTTATTTATTTATATATTGGATCGTTATGTATACATACACGCTGGTTGTGAAATAATATCAATACTCGGACATTTGAAAAAAAATGCATTGACTAATTTTTGAAATTCATTTAATTTTGAATTTGAATGAAAAATTACTTCACATTATTGAAGAATAATATAAATGTGTAATATTAAAATGAATTAAGATTGTTAAAATTTTTACACTCATGTATAATTGTGTATGTATTGTTATACATTTTTTTTTTTTTCTTTCACTTACTCACTTTCAAACAGAACGAGCATTTTCCATTTTATTTATTATCTGGTTAGAAGCGTTTATGATTTTTTGTTAATTTTTTTTTTTTTTTATATATATATGACAGACAAAAATATTCTTATAATTTTAAACATTCACACGGAATAACATACATTTTAATTCCACCGGTCATCGTTCTCACTCAGACAATTTTACAAATACAATTAGTTATGATTTTTCAAAATTTTATTTTTATATTTCTATTTATTTTGTCAATTTCATCAGTATTATTTTTATTATTATTACTAATATTAATATTATTTTTTTTATTTTTTTTCAGAATTTAATTGTCAGGGTAAAAATGTTCGACGAATGAATTTATTGATTTGTTCTTATTCACAATTCAAAATAAATTGTTACAATATCGATGTTATGATAAACAAAATTGATAAAAAGAAAGAAGAAAAAAAAAAGTGCGCGAGAAAAACAAACAAAAAAATACAAACTTTTTCATGATACGCAACGAATTGCGATGATATGATTAAAAGCGCGATATGATAATGTGGGGGACATCCGTTTATCGCAGAGCGACCTTCATCTCGCGTATAATTAATTAACCTAAAAAGAATTGTATAAAAAAAAAATTTTTATCGAAAAAATATATATATATATTTAATTATATATGTATTTAAGTATTTTTAAGCAGGAAAAAAAAAAAAGTACATTTGAGATAGGAATTACAGATCAAGTACATGAATTTTTCCTTAAGTCATTTTGAATAGCGAGAGAAAAATGATTATTTATCTTCACATTTCTTTTCTTTTTCTTTTTCTTTTTTTTTTTTCGTAACAATAAAAAAGAAAAATTGATTTTTCTGCGATAAACGTGATGTAATTTTTTCTTCTTTTCACTCTTCTTTTATTATACATATTTAGTATATTATATTTTTTCTTTCTTATTGATGATGATTTCATAATAATACAATAATTATACACGTATATATGCATATGTACTTAATATTTATCGTGTTACAAAACACAATATGGTGAATTGCATGGTGATTGTATGTTTTATGTGTAAATTAATTTTATTAGTATTTTTATTATTATTATTATTATTATTATTATTATTATTAATATTATTATCAATAATAACACATTCGTCGACATGTATTGTGTATCAAACAGACACATTAGTTCCATTCACTTCGATTTCATCGTTAATTAATTCTTAAATTTATATATATTTATATATATATATATATATTTTTTTTTTTGTTCAGATTTTCTCATTTTCTTTTTGTCTTGTCAATTCAAAAAATCACATCCAAATCTTGACATTTACAACAGCATTTATTTTATTGACAATTGTGTATAATTATCATCGAAATTTGTTTTTTCTTTAGTCAATTAATTGCGCCATTTATATTAGTAAAATATTACCTCGTTAAAATAATGAAAAAACATCAAAAACGAGAAGTACAAATAAAAAAAAAAATCGTTGCCCATCACTTTTACAATTCATTATTATTAATTTTATTCTTCCATGTTCATTTATTGTTTTGCGGTTAATATTATTTTTTGGCTTGGTAACTACGTAGAGATTTCAATTCTTTCTGTTCTTTAATTTTTATTTATTTATTTTTTTTTTTCAATTTTTCGTTATTTTCTATTCGTACGTGTGTAAATGTAATGTGTACATGTGTGTGTATATGTGTATATATATATTTTTTTTCACACGTCATATTAAAGCTCTCAATAATGATTTTTTGAATGATAATTGTGCGACAAACTGAAGAATTGAGAGAGAGAGAGAGAGAGAAAGAGAGAGAAGGAATAATTTTTATTTAAAATATAAATCATCACTGTATAATAAAGAAAAAAATTTTTCTCGCGTGTGAATATATATATATATATATATTCATATGATGAATTAGCATATATTATATATTTATCCTAATTCTTAGATGTTAAAATTATTTTTTTTTTTCCTTGAATAGTTATTCTCATTTGCTCACGCTGATGTGGAAGCATTGCGTTATTCCTTGATATATTTTTTTTTTTATCCCTTTATTCAATTAATTAATTTTTTTTTTTTTTCATGCGAGGCATTATTAAGTTTATGTGCTTTTTTTTTTTTTATTCTTATTTGCCGTGCAATTCAATTGTTATTCGAGTTTAAGGAGGGTCAGTGGATGAGAGCGTCTTTGAGTTTGGGTAAAAAATTAGAAAAAAAGTAAAGAAAAAAAATAAATGCAAAAACACTTTTTTTTTTTTTCCTTCGAGCTTTGCACGACGCCTTTTCCACTTGGCTCCAAATATACATGAAAAATTGAGAACAAAAGAGAAAAAAGAGAAAAAACAATGTGTTGTTCTTCTGGCAGTGTTATGTGTTATATGGAGGTACTTCGTACAACATATTAATGTCAATTATTTTCCTTTTTCTTTTTTTTTTTTATTCATTTGTCTCGTTCATTCAATTTTTATCAATCGTCAAGCATTTTTTTTTTTTTTTTCCCCCCTCTTCCTTACTTTTTTTTTTCTCGATTTTTATTTTTTTTACTGATTAAAATTCCATTTACGTCAGCGACTAAATTTAATCGATTAGTAGGCATTTTATTAAATATTATATTTCCTTATTGCTTAGAAAAATGGCACTGATTGCTGCTGCATTAAAAACACATGTCACTAATATTTCTCGTATCCCTATTGATTATACATGATTAATTGAATGAATTTCTATTACGAAAAAAAAAAAACAAGAAATAAAAAAGAAGAAAAAAAATTATACCAGATTCGTAATTATTTATTTCTCCCTTGACGATTGAAATGAGAATGTTTTGAAAGAAAAAATTACGTTCTTTCTATATGTGCGAATTGAATCTTTACGAAAAAAGGCAACGTGTGATTCATTTTTTTATAACAATTAAATTGAATAAATTTTTTTTTTTCCTCGCAAATCAATAGAAATTTTTTATTTAACGATTTTATCGTTTGAAATTTCATTTCAACGTTAAGAAAGAATGGAGCAATTAGATTCCTAGGTGCTTCGATAAAGAAAAAAATAATGTCAATCTCAATTTTATTGAATGAATGTCAAGAATGATAAAAAAAAAAGTAAAAAATTTGTCAGGAAAGAAAAAAAAATTATAGCAAAAATTATCGTTCATTCTGGGACATGGAAATATTGTGACTCGATTTTTCCAATTGCATTATCATTCGTTGATTCATTTGGTTATCAAAGTGCGTCTGTTTATCTCCCCTATTTCCCATCAAAGCTAACATATATTTGCGCGTCGGTTCATAAAATTCATTTTGTTAGGGTGGCACATAAGGCGGTGGTTTTCTGTACGTTGGTGTTGGCTTAGGTCGATTTTGACGATTATTATCTGATGTACGTGCAAATGGTGGTGGCGGTTGATATGGCTCTTCAGAATTTTCTTTAGGCAACATTGGTTGATCTGCTCCATCCTCAGCACCTTTTTGATATTCAGGTGGTGGTAATGGCGGTTTTTCTTCTTTCAATATCACTGGCGATTTGTTACCTGTACAACAAAAGTTGCCACAAAACAAATTAGGTAAAATCTTCTCTTATTTATTCTTAAATTAATATCATACTCATTATCTTAAGATAACTGATGATATTCACAACAATAATCAATATCAAATACGTAATTTTATACATCATACCTGGATCAGGTTTCTCCTCCAATTCGTCTTGGAATATCACTGGTATTCCTTTACTTCTAAAGCTCTGTCTTTCATCATCGTGTTCGCTAACGCTCATTTTTCCACTGCGTTTTCTTCGATACAATACACATGCAATAATACCAGCAAGTATTAACATTGCAGAAATAATAATTGCCGGTAGAACAAATGTTATCAAATAATCATCGTTTGATGCACCACCAAGTGTTCGTGAATCATCTGAAGTTGCAACTCCATTATCATTTGAATGTACACGAGTAAATTCACCTTGACAAATACCCATTGGAGTTAATGTTAATTGATCAACTGGGAAATCACTACCCATTATTCGTTCAATTCTATTAGTCAATTCCTTATTGTCAGGTTTAACAAATAATACTTCACTTAAACGTGTTATTTCATTATTTGGACAATATGCTGTTGGTAAAGTTGTATTACGCCATGTAATAATAGTATTTTTACCACTCGGTAAAATAGACGTTAATTGTATAGCATTTGTATCTTTATCACCAAATAAATCACGTAAACGATGAATAAAATTTTTCTTCAACATTGCTGATTGTGAAAATGTATCATAATCCGTTCCTAATTTAATTGTAAATTCGGCTGATGATTTTGTATCAATTAATGGATGTACAACAACGACTAAACCGTCAGTAGCACTTGCACCATCTTTATCAGTAGCAATTAATTGATATTCTTTACGTTTCATATCATTTTTCATTGGTACACCGTAAAATTCTTGATTTTTAACATCAAATTGTAGCCAATTATTCGATGGAATTGGTTCACGATCAATTGTTAATAATGACAATCGCATATTACGTGCTGAACCATCTTCAGGATCAAAAAATGTATCTTCAGGTACACGTAATACCAATAATTGTCCAATAGTTGCATTTATATGATCAACTTGATTACGTGGTAATGGTGGGAAATTTGTTTTTGGTTCTTGCGTTGGTAATTTACGTTCTTCAGGTTGATTCATTGTTTCACATTGACCCAGTCCTTGAAACACAACACGTTGAATACGTATTTCTGGCGCAAGTACTTCACGTAACATTGCGGATGGTTCACCATCACGATTCGCTATCAATACGTGAAGTAATTTATTTATTTCGTCTTTTGGACATTCATTGCTGCGCGGTACACTGTCATTTGTCCAAGTGAAAATTGCTTGATCACCATTTACGTCTATGGAACGTACGGTTATATCACTGGCGTCCTTGTCACCGTATAACTGTGCCAAATTTCGAATAATCTGTATAGCAAAAGAAAACGATTTAGAATTGGCATTGAAGATATGGTTAATTTAATAATTCGATTAATGACACATTCTTTTATTTTACTATCCAGGTACATCATATATAATTTATTTTTTTTTTACCTTCAGTTCCCAGTCAATATTTTTTGGGAACATTGAACGTTTCTCAATTCGTAAATAAAGACTGAACTCATGTGTAATTGTCCGACTCAATTTGTGCTGTTGAACGTAAATTTTGAGATTGTCACTGACATTTTTTCCTTTACGATCTGTGGCAACTAATTCGTAATCCCAAACAGAAACATCCTCCTCAAGTGGTCTGTAAACAAAAATAAATATAATATAATTACATATAAATATAATTACACTTTCAAACAAAGAAAAAAAAACAAATATCTACGACAACTTACAATCCGTAAACTTCCTGAGTTTTGCTATTGAATTGAAGCCAATGAGTATAATTGAGATGATTGTGTTCGAAGAGCACATCTAATGTCAAATTTCTAGTGTCACCATCCTCAACATCATTAAAGGTATTAGCTGGAATAATATAGCTGAGAGGTTTGCCAGCAGTGACAGGAATTTTTTGTAATTGTGATAAACGCGTTGGCGAATGATTTGGTATAGCGTGTACTGCAACATTATTTGTTGTAACTCTTCGAGGAATTGCAGTTGTAGTGGTAGTCGTTGGTGGTGGAGTAGTTGCTGATGTTGTCGATGCTAAAGTGGTCGTTGACATGGTCGTTGTTGTTGTTGTTGGTGTTGTTGTTGTTGATGTGGTTGAAGTTGTATCTAATTTGACATCAGGAACTGGACTGGCAATGTGAGTGGATAATATTGTTGTTGATGATGTCTCAACAACTGGCACTTGTTGCGGTGTCGTTGTCAATATTGTCGTTATTGGCACTTGAATTGTCGTTAGCATGTCAGTCCCTTCGAAAGACTAAAATAAAAATTTTTTTCCACTCATTAAAATTGAATTGTCATGCATAAAATAAATTTTTATTATAATTTCCGGTGTCATAGAATGATATAAAATCACCCGAAAATTGGTAAAAAAATTATTACACAATGAAAAATAATAATTGAAACATTTGAAATGAAATTATTTTTTAAAAATAATTTTGTTCATCATTCAAACTCAATTTCACGTGAACGAAATAAATTTTTACAATAATTTTGGATGCCTCAAAATATCATAATTTCACCCAAAAAATAAAAAATAAAAATCATTTCGTTATGGCGAAAAAAATAGAAACATTATATAGTTCAATTGATTGAAATAAAATTTTTAGTCGTATTTAAAGTAAAGAATACTCAAATAACGATGCACAATCTTCAAAAATCATTTATCAATTAATAAAACGAGAAACTTTCATTCTCAGTCGACATAAGAACAAACAAAAATCGACAATTAAACAAACACTGTTGATGAAATGAATCAGTATATATATATTTATATACAACATCACTAAAAGAACAAAATTGAAATATCATCACAATACAAAACATTGTCCATTAAAATTGAATGGAAATAATAAAAATAGCGATAACAAATAATGAAATAGTGAGATATGAAAGATAAATTAAAATGTGAAAGCGAATGAAACAAAAGTGCAGAATGAATTGAAATAGTGATTTTGGCATCTATTATATACAGCGAATGTTCTACAAGTGTGTCTGCTATTATAAAAAGAAAACAAGACAAACAAAAAAATAATAATAATGTAAAGCTTGAAAGCAATTGAAGCATTACCTCATCAACGGTGTCATTGCTCGTGGTAGCAACAACAACATTTACTTCCTTATTATTCATCGTTGACAACATTGTACTTGACAATGTTGTGACAATTGTCGACGGTGGCGTTTGAGTTTCATTATCCGTGATTGGTACATTTGGCAACAATGAATCCGTGTCAGCATCAGTTGTAGTTGTTGTTGATGTTGTTCGGTTGTTATTTGTCGTCTCTGTGCTTGTTGTTGTTGTTGTTGTGGTTGTTATTGGTATTGTATTATCAAATTTCATTGCTTCATTCGCCAATGTAAATATTGTGTCAATATTTGTTGGCGTTGTTGTATTTATTATTGGTGTTGTTGATATTGTTGTTAATAATATTGATGAAGTTGTTGATGAAACAACAACAACAGGTGATGTTTCTATTTCATTTGTTGCTATCAGTGTTGATAATGGTTTCTCTGTTGTTGTTGTTGTTGTTGTCGTAGTTGTGGATGTAATTGGTGTTATTGTTGTTGTTGTTGATGTTTGCTGGATGGTTGTCTGCGAAATTGTTAGTAGATGCGATGTATGCCATGAAGTTAGTTACAATTTTGTTTTTAATTTATTCATTTTCAACCCACAAGTGCTTCGAAAAAACAAAAATATTGTCCAAGTTTATTGCTTTAACAAAATTCTTTTGCTTGAAAAATAATCGGCTCAAATTCTCCAACTTCAAAATAATTCTGAATATAATAAAAATATTTTTTAATAATTTTGTTGAACCACTTATGTGTTTGAAGTAGTTATTATCAGTATTATTATATTCTCAGAAAAAAAAATTCAATTCTTTTTCACAGCTGCATTTGTACAAGTTTCCGCTTTCGTTCCGCTAAGTTCATGAAAATTATTATTATTCATTCATTTTTTTTTTCGCTCCGCGTTCAGATTTCCTCTTTTTTTTTTTCTTTTTCTCAAACTAAGCTATTTAATATATAAAATGTATATATGAATAATTGGGACGAGACAGAGGCAATGTAAGCTATAATTACAATATATCTGTAATGTATCAGCAGAAAGCTCTTTAACTTTATCCCAAGTTCGTTTATGACATTTCGTAATGGTAAAAAAAAAAAAAAAAAAGATAAATGAATAGAAAAAATATCATTTTATCAAATCTATGCGATATATTTGTAAACTTACCAATCGAGGAATGGAAGACATTGTGCTCGCGTTAAATGATCTCTCGAGCTTGTTATCAATCACCGGTACAATATCGTCCTCATCTATGTTCTCTTCAGCCTGCGAAAAAAAATTGCTCGAATGAGTAAATGGCTTTATTACTTTCACTTTCTATAATATATATATATATATATATATATATATATATATACATATATGCGGTAAGTGGTGAAAGAAGTATTGGAATTATTGGAAACTAGAAGCTACCAATTGATGAATAATGTCCGATATGATTCTCGAATAATTGAGCATTTTAATTGAATGTTTGAATGATATAACCAGAATGAAGTAGTATTCAGATGAAGATCTCTAACTACTCAAATTTTATTGTTCATTACGAGTTGAATTTTTATAATCACCTTTGATGCAATTGTTTCCTCGCCATGATGATGTCTGTGTGGATGTTCCAATTCTGATTCGCTCATACCACGTGGCAATGTAGCACTTGGAATAATTGAATTGGGTGGTAATTCAGTTTGTGGTTCATTGTCATCACCATCACCATCACCATCGCCATCGTAATAAGTACCATCATAGTCATAATCCTCATCATAATCCTCATCATTATTACCATTATTTCCATAATCACCCGAACCAGCTTCTCGACGATATCTCGATAAATCGCTTGAGTCTGTTTTAACTCGCCAAAGTAAAACTGGGAGTTGTATTACTTCGTATAATGTTCCGTCGCGCGCCTGTTGCTTCATCTGCTTCAACAGATCTGCTTGATGTCGCCACAAATGCCCTTCACAACCCACCTAAAAAAATAATAGTTAATAAAGTAAAAAGTATTCAAATACTAGAAACTAGAAACACTTAAAGTAAAGAACAATTTTTTAAGAATTAATTATATATAGTATTCTTAACGAATCTCAAATTCTAATCAACATTTTTCCTCAACATTTTAAACTGGTCATTTGTTTAGAATAATTATCATTAGAATTTGAGGTATACAATTGTCACAAAAATTTTTATCCTCACTTTCTGCATGTTTCAGTTGACAGAATTTTCAACTCCATTTATATTTCAATTAATTAAATCCTCTCTTACTGTTGCTTTTTTTTTCTCCACTCTAAATTTACTAACCTGCCATTGAATGCACGTTGAATGTTTTTCTTTACGACGTTTAACATTTCCCGGGCCAGTCAAAATTACCGTCGAGTCCTCGGCAGCACTTTCTTCTTTATTACCACGACTGTGCATTGAAAATGCACTCTGAAAAAAAAAAAAGGAAAAAGAAAAATAATCAATGAGACATCTAAATAAGTAAAGAACAAATATTTCTATTCATGCACAACAAATTAAACGAATAAATTCTCCACCCAACTGGCAGAATTTTCCATTCCTGGTGAAAAAAAAATTGTGGTAGAATTAAAATTTTTTATATAATGTTCCGTTATTTAATTCACATATACCAATGAATGAAGTAAGCGGATCAATTTATTTCATTAATGTGAATCCGTTTCAAAATTAACTGTGAGAGAATAAAAGGTCACTGGCACATCGATTTTAATAGAAAATTTATATCAACCGGGGAATTTTACTTAACATAAAGAATTCTCAGTCGATAGCTTACGTTCTCGTATGAATCAACAATAATTATTATTTTTAATTCAAGTATCTAGTCACGAAGTTTATTTTTGCTATAGTAAATAAATGAATTTATAGGTCATGTATTTATATTTTTATTCATTGATGGTTTTTTTTGGGCACTTTTAAATACAATCATGTTATATTTTATGCTTAGTGCTCTAGACTTTATTTTACTGTTTACCTGATCGGCAATATTGATAGCTGTAAATATAACGTCGAAACTATTAATTTACTTATGATGAGAATGAATAAATTCTTTAGCGCAAAACTAAAAGTCATATGCAATAATTTTAATATAAAAGATAACTCAATCTTTGAGCCAATAACCCGAATTTTCTACACTGTTCAATAACTAAAGTGCCCGGATATTCCTGCGGGAATTCCTGGAGTTTAGGTATAAATCTGGATTACAGCCAACATATATAATGAAAGGATAGTCGCTAGAAGATTCTCAGCACTCTGGAATTTATTTTCCTTTTTTTTTTCTTTTTTTTGGTCCGAACGAGAAATGTTTATATTTATTTATTTTTTTGTTCAATTCAATTTCGATAAACCTTTTGCAACACGGTGTCATGGACAGCTATTGCAAAATTGATGTAATTTATTATCTCAATGTCTTTTCAAATGTTCGCTGGAATATATTTTGCATTTACTCATTTTGGAATGATCAAATAATATGGGAACATAATAATAATATTACTCCGTGTAAAAATTCAAATTCCATTTTATTTTCTAAAGGAAAAAACATAAAAATAGAACTTTTAACTATTCGTATCGATTTAATGAACTTTTTATTGTGCAAATGAGAAAAAATGGGTCATCAGTTGACTTTAAATTGCTCGAATAATAAAAATCTGACATAGCAAAACAATTCTGAATATTTGAATATACTTTCTTTCAATGCAGAGTTGGAAGAGGATGCCCCAGTACCCAGTTATTGACATAAACGTTAATAATTGTAATGAGATAATAATATGATGAAATATCTGAGCGCAATTGCATACTTTATCACTCCAAAATGTTTTGTTGAAGATAACAATTGAAATATGTTTCTTTAGACAATATATTTAACCCTAAAGATTAAAAAATGTCAAATTCCTCGGCAGAATAATTTGTTTTCGTGAGATAACAATAATAAATTATTGTTATAATACGAAATGAGAGATGAAAAAAAAAAAAAAAATAATGAATGGTGAATTTTAACAAGATCAATTCATCAACAATAAATGTTGATTTAGTTGATTTCTTTTTTGTCTTTATTTTTTTAAACTTACATTGTGTAATCCTAGAAAGCCAGCGAGATTTTCAATGGCTTCCACCTTAGTAATTGGCTTCAAGTCATCGAACTTTGCGTCTAACAAAATAGTCATCAGCGTTTGCTCTTCCGAGTCATCGCAATGAGACTGAAAAAAAATTAATTTCAAATAATAATAATAATAATATATGATTTGTTTTTACAATATCCTACTACAAATTAATATTAATCTTTGAGTTATAAATCAATATTAAAAAATGATTCAAATGTAACTTATAAAAACTTCATTTTCCCATAAGAATTTGATACAAAATTAAATGAAAAATTATTCGACTTTCCCTTTTTTTTTTTTACTCCACAATTTTTCTCAATAATTATATTGTATGTTTTTATACCTTTCCATCTTTGTGCTTGACATGATCAAACTTCTCAGGCAGAACTTTAACGTTGAATACATCGTTGGCAATATCACCAGATGTGCCATAAGCTTTCACATTAATATGATGTAAACCAACGTCTTTTTTTGATGGTACACCCATCAATGTTGACGCCGCCTCGTCGAAGTACAGCCAATTGGGCAATGGCTTGTCGTCATTACATCGTGCCTGAAATCATTTTTAATCAGAATAATTTAGTATAATGAAAAAGAATGAAAAAAAAAAAAACGATAAGAAATGAAACATAAAAATTTCTCTTGTGAATTTAATTTTCTCTCAACTATTATACATTTTTGTTACTGTAAAAAATATTTGAAAATACCACCCTATAAGAAGGTATCTATCAATTCTATTTCAATATAAACTTCAGTAAATTCAAAAAATCTCAATAACTGAAGTTAAAATCTTGCCATTATTTATCAAAATAATAACCACTAAATTATAAAACTTCAGTTTATCATTAAACTCAAGGGAACAAATAAATTCACAGACTGCTGCAATATATCAATAAAAATATAGGAGATAAAAGAAAAAAAAAGAATAAAAACATTTTTGTTTCTTGGCAAAATTCCAACGAATAAAAGAACACAGGGCCAGAGTTTATTTTACCACAAGCACTCACCTCGTAATGATCGACACTGCCACTGAACGCTTGTTTTGGTATTTTCAACTTGAACACGTGCCCAACAGTTGCAACAGCATCAGATACACCCCAAAATTTTTCAATAGTTTCATGTTTATTATTCTCTTTATTATTGTTGTTAATATGTTCATTATTTGTTTCGTGATCCTTGGAATTTATTATAACTGATGATTGTGATGTCTCTTCACCAACATCATCAAATACAAGATCATCCTCTTGTAAATTTACACCATTAATTAATGGCACAAGTGCAATTAGTACGAGCACTGCGACGGTCTTCATTTTGCAGTTGCTATTTTCGTTCAATCATACCATATTATTTTAATCTGAAACAAATAAGAATGAAATAATAATTAAATGTCATTTCTTTTTATATATTTTTTCATCATTAAAATTCTAATTAAACAAACGTATCAGTATTAAATAAAAAAAATTAAGTAAATTCATAAATTATATAATAAATTTACGCTGTAAATTTTTTAAATTTGATATCTTATAATTTTTTCTTCGCTACTTTCTTCTCATTGTCATTATTTAATAATAAATGTTCTTATAAATATATGATGTAATAGGAAACTGTGCGATGCCTACACACACACACACACACATACTGAAAAATAATGTGCAAAACAATAGAATGTTTTATTTCTCAATCGCAATTGTTGGTGAAATAAAATGGAATAAAACAAAAGAAAAGAAAAAAAAAATAAATAAGTATTATGAAATAAATAAACATAATAAATAATACAAGAATTATATTAATCTACGTAGGTTGTTTTGTTATAAAATAATAAATCATCAAATGACACAGGATCAATTACTTTCCCACATGACACTTTTCATCTTATATAAATAATAAATAAAATAAAATATATTGAGAATATATGAGAATAATAAAAATAATGATATCAATATTAATGATACAGGAAATGATACAAAAATTGAATAACAAGTTTATTCATTGGAATTGAAGACAAAAAAAAAAATGGATTAATCTTCACAAATTTGGTTCATCCATTTATTAAATGTGGTTATCACTTTTCCGGTATGATAAAAACCAATTCTTAAATACACGGATGAAAGAACAGTAGACTCATTTATATATATATATACATAACCAATACAAAAGAATCACTGTGCGAAAGAACACACGTGACATTCAAAAGCTCATAAGAGAAAATAAAAAAATGAGACCACAATTTTATTTGATTTTATTTTTTTGTTTATGTTTTATCATATGGGTTTTTTTTTTTCACTTCATTTCTTTTTTTCCATACAGCTGGAATAGTCTAGTAGAATATTTATATTGTTCTTGGTAAATACCAGATTACAATAAAGAATATTTTAAAGAAATATAGTCCAGTTGATTTTTAGTTACTATTCCAACTTTAACATTAAAATCTTGTGATAATTGTATTACACAATAATTACACTTCAAGGTAGCTCTCATATATGAGAAACTGAAGTTTAGAGCTGCTTCAATTCATCATGTATATTTTTTTTTTTCTTTAATTCTATCTACCCGTCAACAATATTGATTGTTAAAACTTGAATTGTATTATTCACCATCAGGTTAAATATTTTGATTGGCATTTACTAAGTTTAATACAATGGTGATGATGGATGGAAGGTAAATCGATTGAACATTTTCACCACCCTCCCCCATTAACAGTTATGTATATATATATAATAAGTGTATAGGTGATTATTAACTGACTGCTCATTATTTTACATAGCATGATCGGTGAATGTAATTTAAATGCGGGCATATAGAAGTGACTAAACTTTCAGGTTAGTGTGGAATTTAATTATCAAGTTGAGCTGTGTTATAATAGTTGAAGTTGAGACGTTTATCTATAGGTAAACAATAAAGCGATAGACATGAAAAGCCATTGTTTATTAAGTTTAGTCAATAATATTGTTGGTCAATTATTTGTCAAAGCAATTTGTCACGTTCAAAGTTATTCAATGATAAAGTAGCATTGTTGTGTTTAGATATTTAATTAATGATATTTAGTTCAGAATGTTTGATGAACAAAGGTAATTATTCATTATTTATATTACAATGTTGTATAAATAGTTAATGAAATATTATTCATCTTTACTACATTATTTAATTCACAAAGTATTAATAATCATTGAATATAATATTAAATTTTAAAATTAAAATAAATATAAAAAATTAAATATTCTCATTTCAACGACACTAACATTTTTTTTTATCTCTACATACAAATAAATTAACTACTTAATAATGGACACTCATTAACCACAACTAAATTCATTCATCATCTAACTAAATATAAACATATTATATACAAGTATTTATATAGACAAATATAAGAATGAGTCATATGTCTCAATATTGTTGGAGTTATAACTGATCATCTGTTGCAAAGTAAACTTTATGATGAAACTATTAACTCATTGTTCTTTTCAACAATCAACTTATCACAATCTATATAAACATAAGTATACATGTATATATAATGTATTCCATTTCATGCATGATATATATAAATATATTTATGTATAGCTCACGGACTGTTGATTCAGTTAAATGCAATCAACTGATTCACGTCACTAATGTGAATAACCGTAACAATTGACATCATTAGCTACAGATTATTATCAATAAAAAAAAAAAAAACAAACAAAAGTTAAATACAAGAAAAGAATATTTATTTTATTCCCGTCCTATTTTCATTTATTTTTTCACTCTCGCCCTTTCTTTCATACTACGCATTGGGTGGTAAATTTTTATTTGGCTTTCATGCTCTTTAAAATCTTAAACTTCCTGGTACATTATATACACGTCATGGACTATAAAAAAATACATTTTGGAATATAAAATAATCGTGGGTCGTTTGGTGAAGCAATAATATTTGTTCAAATCTCACTCTGCCATAAATTATTATTATTATTATTATTATTATTATTATTATTATTATTATTTCTCTTTTGTTTTTTATTATCATAATTATTATTATCAGTTCTTTTTTTTTTTAGTCGCCTCAATGTTTCTTTCATCTTTGACGATCTCTCACGCTTAAACAATTTTGTCGTTGACTCGCTCTACTTTTTCTTCATTCCAACTTTACAAATAATAAAGACATATATATATATAAATGTACATTATAATTTATTTGACTTTTTTTTTTCCTTCCTCTCTTTTATACAATTGTGTATATCACTTTCATCTTGAGTCACAAAATGATCGTGGCAATGTCACGAAATGACGCAAACAATAAATGAACTTCTTTCTCTTGATGCATTCATGTATGTATGTATGTTTATATTTTTATATATATATATATATATTAAACTTGAACACGACAATTGACTTAACTGTTTTATATATGTATATTGTGTGTATGGTATATAAGTAAATTAAAATGTTTTACCACAAGAAATGGTCGTTATACACATTTTATTTTCAAGCATTCTACAAAAGACGATAAAAATTGTAATAGTAAAATATAAATAAATATATATGGATAATAATGTGTAAGGTAAATAATAAAATAAATAATTGAATATGTAGAGTGAAAGAAATAGATAATAAACTTAGTTTTAATATTTATGTAGGTTGTGTTGTGGTGAGTTGAGAGCAATAAAATAAAATATTGAAAAGTGAATAATGTTAAAAAATTCTGTGTCCCAAATGTATTGGATAGCAAAAATAGAATTTTAATTTAAGTATCATACCAGTGATGATGAATAATTTAACATATAGACACAATCAATGTATTGACGGTTGTGTCTTTGTTGACCCTGTCACAATTTTTATATATATATATATATATATAATATTGAACGAGGGATTTTTTTTTTTTTCTCGAACGAATAAAGAAAATGTTGTTGGACTTGAGACGAGAGTTGATTTTATTTTTCCAATTCGTGTATAAATTTTGGGGAATTAATTTGAAATTAAAGTATTCTTCTTTAAAAATTATTGATTACTTTATTTTATTGTTGTAATTAATATAATATTTGTGATTCGAAAATGAGTATGATTATTAATTGTTTGAAAATATTTTTTCTGTTCCAGTGAATGAGTGTTCTTATGTGAAAATTAATAGAATTCTTTTGGAGGTGTAGAAAATTTTGAACAGTAAAAAAAAAAAATCCAACACATGTTTAGTATTGCAAATAAAAAGTATAAGAGAAATTTTTTCCACCACAAATTTATTTAAATAAAAATTTATTGTATTTTTTATATCTCTATTACATCATGATAATAATAAATATTTCAACGATACGTTCCTCAATAGATTATCACAATAAACAAACAATAATAAATAAAAACTCTCACCACGAGTTAACCAATGTGAAAAATATGATAAACAAAAATGAATAATTTATTATTGAAATAATTTTATCAGAACTATAAAAAAAAAAAAAAACAACAAAAACAATTGTATTTATTCTTATTATACACTCTTTTCATATATATTAAAACCTTTAACAATAAACTTTAAATAGACTTGAGAATATATCAGAGAACTTTTGAAAAATTGAAATAAGCAAGAATTTTTCTTTTTTTTTTTCATTTTTTTCTCTTCTTTCATATCTTTTTCCATATATGCAAAGGTAATCCCAAACTACATACGATCTTCATATATATATATTAATATTGAATAAGAACCCTCGAGGTGTGTAATATGAATATAGGAAGTGTTCAATTTCGAGAATAAAGAAAAAAAAAAAGGAATAAAAAAGTAGAAAGAAAAATAAAAAAAGTTAACTTTTTTTTTTTTTTCAAGATTACTTGACGATGACGTGAGCTACCAGAAGAATTTGCATAAACATTTGGATTTAGGGGAAGGAAATACGTTGAGTATTCAAGTCGTGTAAAAGATGGTAGTGATGGTGGTGGTGGATGAAATGAAGAAAGAGAAGTAGGAGAAAGAGGTGAAGGAGGTTTATTACAATCCGTAATTCAAAGTGCAGCCGTGGCTCTCTGCGTGGCGTAAGACAACCAAAGCCATGTGGTGCGCCCGTTTTGATGATATAAATAACGATGACGGGGGAGGACGCCAGAAAGACTGTATGTTTCTTTCCCCTTTTACATCCTCTCTACCTCAACCTTTTTTTACACTCTCCTATTTCTATTTAACTCTGAGCTGGCAAAACGTTTGTCAATCTGTGTATTATTATATGCTGATGCTTGTTGTCGTATTTAATTCAATTGGAACGTGTGGAATAATGGCTGAATGTTGTATATTCTCGTTTTAAAGATGAAAGGAAAATTCATGAGTTAGTTGACTTTTTCATTTTATTTGTTCAATTTCTAGAATTAATTATTTGGTAAATGGTTGCAAGAATACATTTTCATTATTAATTCACAGAACTATTTGTTATCATCAACTAAATGTTACTACAGTATATTTATATATTTAATTTATTAAACTGTTTATCGGTGAAGAATAAAAAAATGAAAAAATGAATGAATAAAAGAACATTTTTGTCTATTTTATTTCCACCACGTTAACGATCCATTTCAAAATTAATTCCTATATACAACTCTCTTTAAGTTAAAGAACCCGAAAAAAAACCACACAAACTAAAATTCAACACACAAAATAAAAAATAGTAAAAATAAATTTCTCGTCATTAATTTACGTTTGAAATAATAAAATAATTTCTCTCTGGATTAATCATTATTATTATTATTATTATTATTATTATTATTATTATTATTGTTATTATTATTTTCTATTTCATCCAACCAATCATCACTTTAAATAGTTTCACTGTTTAACTTGGTGTTCGTTATCGCGCAATGCCATTTGCACCCCAAGCCAATAGACTTAATCAAGAGTAATAGAGCGCCACGTATACATGTATAACACGTATATATTAATAGCGTTCCATATAGTGAAACGACGTCACATTTATACTCTTTGCGGTATGCAATAATAACCACGGTATGTGCGTTAAACTTGCGGTTTGTTAGCTAAACTCAAAGAGAAAAATAAAAAGATAGAAGACAAAGATGATAATAATGTTGGACGATGATGAAGACGACAAATGACACAATTGTGTGATGGGGGTTTATCATCTCTTTGCCATCATCTAGGCCACAAACAATTATCAAACTTTCATTTCGCTCAATCTACGTGTTACATTTTTTATCACCATTGTTATATTATTTTTGATATATATATATATATATATTTAAAATGACAATTTGATGTATCTAATTGGGACTTGGGAAAATTGTGGTAGAGAAGTAATAATTTTTTATTTCTTCGTCAAGTCCAACTTTGTAGAATTACGTAAAATATATATATTTATTTATTTATTTTTTTTTCTTTCTTTCTTTACTTTGATATTTTTATTATATAGAATGATAAATATTCATGGCGACCCCAACTTCCACGGTAATTACACACACAGAGACACACTTTTATCTCACTAGTGGATAAGATAAAGTCACGAAATAGCACAAAGAACAGAAGAGAAAAACGAAGCAATAAAAACATTTTTTTTTCAACCATTTCATGATCATTTCTGGATTTTATTTATTTATTTATTTTTTGTTTTTTGTTTTTTTTTCTTTGGGCAGAGACATGTCGAATATTTTTAGGGTAATGAGTCATCACACAAGTTGTGTGATATCTTCTCATGTGAGAATTAAAATCGCAAAGTTCATGAGAAATATAAAATATAGAAGACATTTTGCACCAACATTATTTTATATTTATTATCGCAGTGTTGCAACTGACATTTTGCAGTACAAAATATCTGTACAGTGTAAACAACTTCTTCTTTATTTTTATTTCCTTGTTTTTATTTTTTTATCAACACTTTGCAATCATTTGAAAAAAAAAAAAAAAAAGAAACGAAAAATAAAATGGAAGAATAATAGCGATAGAAAAATGAAATAGAACAGACAATTTTGTGTAACAGAAAATGAACGAGGCAAAAGGGAGAAAATATAAAACAAAAAAAAACAACAAAAAAACAAACAAAAACGGTAGAAAATAGAGAAAAAATTGTTACAATGATAAATCGTACCATTCGCAATTCTCTGGAGGAAAAACTTATCTCAAATACACCTCTTTGTAAAAATGACACTCATGCAGTAATGGTGATTAAATGTCACAATATTTCTCTGCGATTTGAACTAACTCACCGAAAAAAAAAAAGTTAAAAGAAAAAGAAACTATTTATCTACAATATTTTATCGTATTTTTTCATTGAATTATTGTTTGTTAAAAAATAAATTTGAACTGTCGATGAAATAGTCGGAAAATATTGATTCAATAATAAATTTTTCAAGATTATTAATTATCGCAAAAACTAATCAACGGATTTTTAAATTTCAAAAAATGTAATATTCATCACAAAACATTGAATATCTATTGTCAATAAGTTTTCTACATATCATTAACGGATCAATGATAATATAAACAACTAAATCATTCATTAAAAAAAAAAAAAAACAAAATTGCCATGAGAGAAAAAATAACAAAAATAGTTCTCCCAATTTTTCAGCAAAATAATTAACATGTGGTCAGCAGCGTGTGGAATATATCTTGAGCTCATCCATCAACTAAACAATGCCATTGTTGTCTCAAGGCATCCACTAACACCCAAGTGTATCACATGTATTAAAGAAAAAAAAAAAGGAAAGAACAAAGAGAAAAGTATCATCAATTTTTTATTTCTCTTTTCATATTCACTCTCTCAATGAAATTGAACACTCGTATCGCACCAATTGACTGTTTACATTCATAGCTCTACAAAAATTGATATATATATATAAAAAAGAACGTTTTTACAATTGTAAAATGAGCACCGCGAGACGAAGCTTTAATAGTGTTGGTTGGCAGTGGGTACAGGATCGAATTACCAAAGCCGTTGTCCCATAGTCTCATATACTTTTAACAACTATACGCCGCGAGTTATACGAGCAAAAACGAAACTCACAAAAAAGAAAACCAAAACGAAAAAAAAAAACCATATTCATGTATATACACCGAAAAAAATGGAAGCACAAGCGATGCAGAGAGGATGAGAGAATTAAACAGCGGGGGGAAAAAAAAAAAAAAGAATAAAAGAAGAAGGAAGAAAAAAAAATATCAAGAGAGTGAAAAATACGCACACACATGTGCGTACGTGTTAGAATGTGTATAAAATGGGACATCGCGTCGCCCCCATTATTAAAAAAATTTTTTATTCTGCATCACAATATATTTAAACCATATATAAAGAACATTTTTATATATTACATATTCATAACTTCCATTTTTGATTTTATTATCAATAATTTAATTCTATTATTTGTCTTTGTTATCTTCCCTTGTTTATTTCTCCCAATCACTTCAACATTAAATTGATAATTTTAACCAAGGTCAATTGCACAACAATGAATATAAATACAATATTTTATCAACTATCATTCACTTCACTTCACATTTGTATGTTTCACACTTTAATCAACAAATAAAATTCCAACGAACAATTTTATTTATAGAAAGAAGAGAAACAGAAAAAGAAAAATAAGATTAGTGTTGAACAATTTTGTTCATTTTTTTTTTTTTTTCGCCATCTGTTTGTTATTTAAAAAATAAATTAATTGAACGATTACGTTGTTATATAAAATTGGTCAGTGAGAAGAGAAGAATATAGAGATAACGGAGAGAAAGGAATTCACATGGATGATTCACAGCGAGTGAGAGCGAAAGTTTTTTATTTTTTTCTCTTCCTTTTCTCTTTTTTCCAACTGAGTACACGCAATATCACGAATGAGAGTTTGGGTCACATTAAGGGGGTAGGTGAAAAGAGATTTGTTAGTGTGATAAATGGTAACGGTGAATATTTCGTGGTCCACATTCCTGTGTAACGAATGACTGACACGAAATAAAGAATGGATAAATATGTTATCATTGAAAAAAGAAAATAAACAAAACAGAATAAAAATAGTCAAAGAAAAAATATGGAAATAAAAATTTATAAAGGACAAATATAAAATATAAAGGCGATGGCTTTACGAACAATTATGTATATTTAATTGCCATCGTTAAAATATTATTATCATTATTATCCTTATTATTATTATTATTATTATTATTATTATTATTGTTATTATTATTATTATTATTATTATTGTTATTATTATTCGTAATCACACTTTTGTTATTGATGCACATAGCTAATATTTTTTTCAGAACGTATCTATATTTTTTTTTTTCGGAACTGCTATTTTATTATTATAGTTGTTATTTTTATAAGCTTTTATCTAACTTCTATTTCACATGTTTGTTGGAATAAAATTTTGCAATTCGATTTTGACCCACTTCCATATATATCCGATCACCTTCAAGCTTTGCATATGTACGTATGTTATGATGATAATACAATATTGCCATGTCTTTCAAGCTTTTACTTAGAGTCTGAAATTTTCCTTGAATAGATGTAAAAATTTGAATAAAGGGAATTTTTTTACTGCAAAATAATTCCATTCAATGTTATAATTAGTTTATAAATTCTACTGATTTGATGAAATAGAATAGAATAATGATGAGTAATAGAAACAAATGTTTTCTTCATAATTATTTACATTATCATTGTACCTCAACATGGTAAAATTATTAGATAAACTTTAACAACAGCACAACTTCGATATTATTTAATATTTTGGAATATAACTCTGTCGTAAATATGTCTATTGAATCATTGAAACTTTCACTACGTCATAAATGTATTTTTTATCTTCCATCATTTGAAGATAAAAATTAAAAGAATCTTTAATTTTCATTCAACTGAAAATATCAATAAGAATTCACAGATAATTTTTTCCATATAAATATTTGAAATATTTCTTCATCACAAAGTTTGCAACATCACTAACATTTAATTATCATATCTGTTTCATCCGTACAAATAAAAATACAAGAATGAAACACGTGCATTAAATATAATTAAATAAATTTGAAATTAAACAAACAGAATGAAAAATAAAATCATATCACCATAAAAACATATTTCATTTTCCAATTTTTCTCGTTTTATCTGTCAATAAAAAATAATTTTATATACAGAATATTTAATTAAGTAATATTTTAATGATTCACACATACCGGATGCATTACCGAGTATAAAAATTACGTAATTTATATAAATATATTGCACAATAGGAAAAAAAAAAAAAAATTTCTCTTCACCTACTATATAAACATTATTATTTGTCATGCGTTGGCGGTAAAATAAAAAAGAACGTAGGGAAAATAAAACCCACAATCAACCTCTTTTAAATTCATCTTGACATACTTCTTTATTCAAGTTGAGTTTTAGTGGTGTTTGTATCAGGTGAATTGTCAATAGATATATGCATATAAATTTATATGTATACGTGGCCAGTACAGTACAGTAGTATGGTATGTAATACTGTATAGAGACAACTATAAGCATCAGTTGGCGGCAGTAGAGAGACACACATGTGCCTTCAGGCCTTTTTCCTAAGCTCATTCATAACTTCATACTCAAACACCGGCAGCCATTCATCCACACACATACACAAACCATCAACAAAAAAAAAAAGAAAAATAACACATGTACACAACGACCGCGTGCCTTTTTCCTTCTTCGTCTTCATCTTTCAACTATGGACAAACCCAAAACTAAAAACCGTTATAGAATTATACCCAACCATCCCTTGAAAATAAAATAAAGAAATATTATTTGATTTATTAATTCTTGGAATTATTTACACAATGTGACGCAGTGAAAATATTAATCTGGGACTTACAAGTGTTGAACATTCAAAAGTTTTATTGAATTAATATCTCAATTGTATTTTTTTTTTGGGGGGTTTTTTTTTTTTTCTCTGAATATATTGAAGAGTTCGTATTATAGTTGTCTTGATATACCAATGATTGTGGTAAGGGCATTTTAATTTGAATATTAGATAAGATAAATTGTAGCGAATAATATATATTTTTTTATGATGAGTTACGAATTAATATGTCTTCATTTGTATCAATAAGAACACATGGATCTATTATTGGAACTATTTTATCCAGAAATTATACAACTATAAAAGCAAAATTTACGTTTTTTTTTTACGTGTATTTATACAATGAAATTAAAGATAAATTTATTGTGATTAGATTTTTATTTTATCATTAATTTTTATTATAATATCCAATTTAATTCATCATCTTTTTATTATTTCTTATATATTAATGTCAAAATTATATGAATATAGTTTTCTTATTTGTCATACACTAATCAGATAATTGAAACTGAAATTTCGCAATTGTATACGTGAAATTGTTTATTTATTTAATAATTTGTTTTATGATTAAACTCCTCCAGCTCGTGACAATAAGTGAATCAGATTTAATACAAAACAGATAAGATAAATTGTAACGAAGAAAAAATGATTGAAAACAATTATAGTAACAAGAATATAATATGATTAATTGAATATACGTGACGAGAAATAAAACAAAAATATACAGTGGCAGTAATAATATTATTTACGAAATATAATGTACGTAAAATAATTTTCTATTCAAATTTATATAGAATTTCAATTCATAGTTAACATAATTCACGCGTTAAATAAGTATGTCAAGCTGTCTATATATTTTTTCTTTATGCATTATCAACTGTGACATAGCTAAATTAAAATCAGTAAATTCAAACATTAATGGCATTAATTAAGTTCATTACATTATTCGATATTCTGATTTGCGAATTGAAATGAGCTATCAATTTTAAATAAAAACTATCACGAATTCATAATTAATAAATTCATAAACAATAAGAGAATATAAAGCATACAGTAATAAATATATCTGATTACAAATACTAGATTTAATATTATTGAAATAAATAGAAAAAATATCCATCAAATTATTCTACAAAAATAAATTCTTTCACTGATAAATATTCAATCCAATTTTAATTTCATTCACTATTAATTCATTATTGATTTTTAAACCCGAACGAAAAAGAAAAAAAAAATTAATAAATTGTATATCAATAATGTTTGATATCAATTATATTTACAAAACTTCAAATTCAATTTTAAACTCTCACACATCTAAACTAATCACAATATTAATACCTATATTCTATTAATCATAATATTAATAGAAGAAACGGAAACACGTGAAAAAATGAACAAATAAAATCATTACATGAAGTTGCAAAGATAATAAAAGTGAAAGATATAAAATTCGTAAAGGTTCAATGAACTATTTTCTGCTTTGAGGAATTTTATTTGAAAAATTGTGAACATCCGGATTTGATGAAAGGACGTGTGTTTATATATATATATATATATATTTATATATATGTAGGTATGTGTAAAACGGGTGCAGCAAGGATGGAACGGATGTGTGGCTGAAGGGAGAGTCTCCAACTGTAAACGTGGACAGATTATTCGACACGTTTCAAGTGCTCCCTTTTTTTTTTATTATTATTATTTTTCGTGTTCGTCTATCTCTCTCTCTTGTTGTTACATATATATACTACTATGTGTACAGTACATTGTCCGGTCATTTACGAGTTTCGATCGGATATATATATATATATCGACACTCGACGACATCATGAGGCACACCCAGGCCATTTACACTAAAGAGCATACATGTAAGAACAGCTTCTGGTAGTGGCAATGAAATTTGTGTACTTCATGTTCGGGTTTATAGTCCACTCAATTCGTTTTACCCGTACGATCAAAGAGTAATTTAAATGGTGGCAATATATATTCTATCTTTTTTAGTGAACCCCAGATTTCAATTAGGAATTATTCTGGCGAGAGATCAGACAAATTAAATGTTGAGGGAAAATTTATGTGAAAAAAAAAAAAAAAATGGAATATTGAAAACTCTTTTGAAGCATACACTCTTCTATTGATTTAATTTTAATTTACACTTTAATATTGGTGTGTTTGTCGTTGATGAATATAAATTTAAACTTGGATTTATTAAATTTAGAATTGAAGACTGGGTTTTTATTTATATCAATTTATAGAGTCTTGTGGATGTGGAATAACATCGTGATAGAATATTTTTAATGTTTATTAACGATATTAAGAACACAAATATAATGAAACAATTGAGTAAACGTTGAAACTTTTCATGAAATAATTTTAATGAATGAAAGGAAATTTTTTCTTTTTTTTTTTCGTCTGTTCATTTCAATTTCATTATTATATTTTGTCATCAAAGACGTATATTACGGTCAACATGACCCCAAAACCACCTTTGATTGTCAAACAGTCTCAAACAATGCGTCACTGTGTTTGATCATTGATGAAATGGATGCCTCCAGGTACTAAACATCAATGCAATAATCCGATTCTCCATCACTGATTGCAATCACACATCTCTATCGTATTTTCAATATTGACAAACACTCTTGGAATCTGAGTGTGTTATTTGTTTGAATACATAGTAAATTCAACATAGAGAAAACTAAGAGCTTGAAGTATAGTGAATAATGTTTAGATACAAGAGTAAAAAAAAAAATAGAACGTTGTAACCAGGATGAGGTTAAATAATAATATTTACTAAACATCACAATAAAAATATTACAGTGTGTATTAATCGTTTATATAATTCAGAGATGTATCATTGGATTCAATGTCTAAAATCTATTTACTTTAAATATTTCATGTAGAAAATTAATATATACTAATTGTATAAACTGAATAACCACTGATTGACAGTGTGATAATTTAATACAACAAATTGAAGCATCAATGGTTTTTTTTTTTCGTATCTGTTAAATTGTCAATGGTTATGATACGACAAATAGAAATAAAAAATAACGCCAGTGAATTATAGTTAAACCTATCGGCATCAAAAAATTATCCATCAATTCAATAATCTAACTTGAACTAGGTATATTCGAAAACCTAGAACACTTTTGTCTATGTCACGTGACATGAAAGATGAGTTGGTCTGAGATTCAACAATGTACCGTCGCATGAGACGAAACATTCTTGACAGCTGCTGTTTCGATCCCCCATTTTTTTTTCCCCCGTCCTTCACAGCTGGTTTTAACTGAACAAAGAAACGCAAAATTCCAGCTTCTTTGTAATCAGCTGTCTCAGTTTCCTTTGCTTATCTATATCTCTTATATTATTGCTCTTGTTTTTATCTTTCACGTGTTCAAATTAAAAAAAAAAAACAAAATTTAATTGTGTGTAGTACAGTGCTTGTGAGAATTCTTTTTTATATTTGTGACACGTTTATATTTCTATATTAAAATATAACTTCAAATGATTCACAACAATGAAGTTGAATAATTAATTATTTATTATTGTTGGTAACATATTAATGTCACTCAAACAACAGTTACTGTTCTATATAATTTATTTTCTCGATTGAATCGATTTGAAAACTGAATTAAATTGACTTGAAGACTAATGGCTACACCCAAGCGTTTGGTCTATTTGTTAAAGTTCTGTTCTCTAGTTGGTGTAAAAAAGAAAAAAAATCTCATCGATCCGATAGGAATAACATAGGATTCTTGCTGGCGAATCGGAAATTCGCTTTCGGAAGTTTGATGTGAAACAATTGAGAAGTCAGTCGGAAAACAATGAGATATTTTAAGCAGGGTTTATCATTAATTATTTAAATCATTAATATTTTCTTGTCAATGTTAATTTATATAAATTTAATTTAATATCATGTGTCATGATTGTTAATAGAATATTAGTTGGAAGTGTGGAGAATTATTAAGCTTGTTAAAAACGATACTTCTATGAACGTTTTACTTGGATCATATTTTTCTTTGTGCTCTTTGTGTTCGCTAAATTACTGCAAAATTACAGGGCTGCAACATATTTTATTCTGAATAGTCAGTCTCATGTTCTCTTACCTACGACGTCACTATTTGTATTGTGTCTTATATAACATGAGAAAAATTCACGTTACAATCAAAGTAGAATGATATTTTGATCTTAATCAACAATCTCGTTTTAAATTAGATTCAATTGTGGATATATTATTTAATTAAAAATAATAATTCTTGTACTAGACATGGTAATATTTGCTGCTCAAAAATTCAATATTCATCAGATAAAAATAGAATTTATAATTATCAATTCTGAATTGACAATATTTCAATATTAACTCAAATTATTTTTTTAAATCAGTCTAGCAAAACAATTCTGGCATATTTATTGTTTTTTTTTAACTTCTGCATTAAAATAACACAATTCAATTATGATTTTTAGAATTATTGTAGTATTACAGGGACCAATATCACTATCCAAATGAATTTGAATCATTGATATAAACTATACAGAGCTAAAAAACGATATCTATTGTCAAATATTCCCTTTTATAAAAAAAAAAAAAACTTTTTTCTCATCATCAAAAATATCCCAACATAATTGTGACTGATGGGCAGCCAAATTTTTTGTGTCATTTCAAAACTTTTATATTTTCATTGTTTCTCCATTAACAAAAAGCAAAAAAAAAAAAAACAGTATTTCATATTTTCCCCAATTTTCTTATCAATTACCTTATATCATATATGATTTTATATATATGACATGCTTTTGTGCTCGTGCCTTTTATGTTCTGAGTAATGTATAATTTTCCAAACTTGTTCAACATCATCCAACAACTCCCTATATTTTTGATAGGTGAGTTATGCAGACATTAACAAGCCTTCACACACGTAGTGGTGTATCCCAATGTTGCCACTTGTTGTATAGAACTAGAGTATGAAAGTGCTGTAATGGCTCTTCATTAGATTCATCCACGAAAATGGGAACACGATGAGAGTAGCAATGTTAATGCATATATGTAGTATACATTGACAAAAAAAAAAAAAAAAAGTAATAATAATGATGATAATAATAAAGAAAAAATACATGAAAAATTCCCTACGTCTCATATTTTATAAGACACAAATTATTGTATTATTTATTATCAAGAAAAAAAAATTCTAATTTCTCTCATAAGAAAATTTTACAGATGATAATTATTCTTGAATCTCTATTTGTTAATTGGAATAATGGGTCGAGTGGATTCGAACCGTTCAGATGAACCAGATTAAAAATATATGACTAAGTAATTTTATTTATTTCATTTCACCTCAATATGAATTCATACATTTCTGTGGTTTGATAATTGGGCATTAATGAATTTAGAACTCAAAGCTTGTCAGCTTATACAAGTGCTGAATACAAAAGAGATTTTATAAAATTCAATATCACATTCTGAGTTGTATTATTAAAAAAAAAAAAGAATTACAATTTTTCATTTTGATCTATTCTTTCTATCTCGCTTTATGTATATTTTTCTTTTATCTATTTTGGGTCATATTGCTCTACCACCATTTTCTTGGAACTTCACTCTATTCAGCGATGTGATTCAAAGTCTACTTTTATTCTCAATTGTATATATGTAATGGGTATGTATGTATATATATATATATGTATATGTAATATTGACTTTGGTAAATTGTACAGGAAATTGTGTTGACTCTCTCAATTTTTTTTAAACCTTCAAATTCATTTCAATTCTTTTTTTTTTTTTCTTTCTACCAATTTATATTTTAACTTGATGATGAGAAAAGTATTTTTAAATAATTCCATGTATATTCAATGTACAAATTGAACGAAATCTTTTCGTATTTCTTTTTTTCTTTACCCTCAACAATTATAAATTCCCAACAAAGTTTTATGTGAAAATAAAATTATTGATTATGTCACTTACATCAATAAAAATGATTCTTACTTATATAAATTGCAAAAGAAATAAATAACCATGATGAATATATATAATAAAATAGAACAATAGCAACAATTATAATAGCAGTTAAAATTAGTTTGTCTGTAAAATGATATTCATTTATTTTTATTAACATAATGATTTACTTGATTTTGAAGAGCATATTTTTTCTCCCTTTTCATTGAACGATATGAATCAAAAATATTTGCCACCCCTTCCATATATATATATATATTCATCCTTATGGTATTATTATTCTTTATCCATTGTATAAATTTCTGGTATTATTTGCTGAATAATATGACATGACATAATGAAGAGTTGGTCTATTTATTCGCTCTGTGTCCGCGGTGATTTCGAGAATATAACCAGCTGGACCGATTAATATTATTTGTCTGTCTATCACTCTGTCTATTTAGATAATAGATAAACGAATGAAATGGAGAAATCACTAATATAATATCCCAATTGTATTTGACTTTCGGCTTATCCAAAAAGTTACATTTATATATTATTCCCAAACATTCTAATTAAATATTCAATTAATCCTTTTTTTCATCGCAGTATTTTACAGACATTGCAATAATTAATTTTCCAATGTTTATTATTAATCTTCAATCACTTCCAACATTATTAAACTAATGATTCATTTATAATTGAGTTGAGTTCACAAAATCATCGTCAAGTGTAAACATTCTAAATTAATAACCCCATTCGCATATGTTATACATGGAAGAATAAAAACGAAAACCCGTAACAAATATTCACATGTGTATCTGCAGAAAAAAACAAAAAAACGTCTTAAAAAAACGACAAAAAATTCACCGGCATCGTTTCTTCCCTCCCACACACACACACACACACACACATACATTGTCACTCACCGTGAGTATTCTGCCAAATGAATTCTCCCGTAAAATTCCGCAGACCTTCGTTGAATTTATCCACCACAATGTCGTAAAAAAAAAATAATAATAATAATAATAATAACAACAAATAAACAAGTTCTTTTATCCCTGCCCAAATTTTTTTCTCTCCTATTTCCAGTTCAATCACTTCACTTATATTTTTCAACGTGGGAGAAAAAAAAATTAAACAGAAAAAAAAAATGAAAAAATATTTCTATTTATATAAATGTTTTTTTTTTTTCTTTTTGGGGGGTTTGAGGGTGGAGGGGGGGTTCAACCCAACAATTGGTAGATTAAAAAATTGAGATATAAATGAATAATAATAGAAAAATAAAATATTTATATATGCGATTGAGTGAAATGAAGAATTTGCAAGAAGGGTGGGTGAGGAGGGGCGTGTGTGGTATTTAACCGGTGTATGAGTGTAAAACACGTCGATGCCAATGGGAAGACAGTAAAGTGTATACTGGCACTGTGAAAATTCACCGCACAACCCACGGACAGTTATGGCGTCCGCGAGAGTTCCCGGCTGTAGACTCACGTCGCCTCTGGTGGACTCGCTCGCGCGTACCTTCGCTCAGCTTCACTCTCTCTCACTCGCTCTCTTTGTCTGATTCTTGCGTCGCCCCACCCTTGACGGTTGCTTTTGCTTTTCCCTCTCTACTAACATTTTCATTGCACGCTATAGTATGAATCAACTACAAGGCCAATGGCGGTAGAGTCACAGGGGAATGGAGTAACCGGCACTTTCCCCTGGAACTTCGATTTCTATCTCCCACATTTTATTTGGTGTATTGGTTTTTTTTTTTTTTATTTTTTTTTATTTTTGGCAAAGAGGAAGTAATAATTACTTTGATCGGTATTGAAGCATTTGGTGAAATAATTGGTGGCAATTGTAGTAGTATGCAGGAATTTTTTTATTCTTTGTTACTTTTTTGTCTTTTCTCGTAGTGATTTAAATATTAATTTATATTTTAGCTTGATTCTGGTAAATTAAATTGTAGTGGTAATTGTTTTTTGATTACGATTTGGAATATGAGGAATAATTATTACAATGATGGATATGAATGATGGCTTTTTTTTTATATTCCAATACAATATGTGAATATTGATATTGCACAATGAATAATATTCATTTATATTCATTAAATTTTTGTTTAATTATTGTCTGTATGTGTATTTGTTTTTTCTTTTTTTTTTTCTTTCTGCACTATTTGAATGCATAATATATTTAAGTATAAATTGGTTAATAAAAATAGTAGTGATAAAAATATGACGTTATTAAATTCATTTAATAAACAGAATATTTTATAGGAAATTTACATTCAGCATCGGACGAGATTGGTGCAATTTTTTCTCTCTCGATTTTTTCATTGCATTCTATAAATAGAAATAAAAACAAAAAAGAAAAAAAAAAATGATACGTATTTTTTGTTATTCAGTCACACGACCTACTCTATTATTGTTGGCGTTGATGCGAAACGATGAAGTTATAATGAGAATATTATTATTCAAATGCTCTTGTATCAAGAATATGATTGAATATATCACAAATATAATAGAGATTAAATTTATTCGTTTTCGAACCGGGATTATGGATAAATTGTGCGTGAATTATTTCCAGCATTTGAAACAATGATTTTCAGGCTATTAAACAAACGAAAGCAAGATGATAACAAATGATGGATTTAACAGTGTTCACTTTGTTTATTTTCCATGGGATTATATACCAAATTTATTATGATATATTGATTATTATTCAGCAATGTTCTTCAACATATTTTAAAATCACCAGATTGATTGATCTCATATGATTTGGCATAGTATAATATAATTGTAATTAACTAACTCATGACAATGTATACTATCTATTAATTTTATCATCAAATTAATTCCATATTTAAATTAATAAATATATTAAAATCATAGACAACAATTTGCCAAATAAAGAATCAAACTTCCATCACAAAATGTATAAAATGTCTAAATTATTAAATTATAAAGCAGCATCTGATCCTTTTTAAAATAACTTAATTAACCGATGTAAATTGTATCGTATAACTCAATTAGTTAATCGTTACGTTAATCGGTTGGGCCGATCAGGGTTGGTTATCAAGCGATAATGACAAGTGATCGATTGAATCAGTAGTACTAGAGGGCGGTAGAGGAGAAAATCGTTAACCGCCTGTTCAGAGAGTACAAGGTGGAGACGAGTGGTAAAGAGTGAGAAAGTGAAACATGGAAAGAGAAGAAAATATAACGACGCGTCGTTGAGTTAAGTTATATATATATATATATACAGTCTACGTGACGTTATGCCGGTGATATTATCAATTTGCCAAGTGCAAAGCACTCACTCTCCTACATTTTTCAATACTATCATCATCTTATCACAAACTTTCATATATAAATATATTCCATGTATACACATCTTTTCTTTTTTTCTCTTCTTTCACATCTTCAAAAAGTGTTAGTAGATTAAAAATCATATTGCCGTGACACGTATGCGCATATTGCTACGACATTTCAATATATAAAAATATAAATATAAATATAAGCAAATGAAAATAAAGAGAAAAAAAAAAAATTACACTTCTTCTTTTTTTTTTTTTTCTTTACATCTTTTGTAGTTTTGCGTTTGGTGAAATATTTATATGTGTATATTTGTGAATAAATCCAACAGAGGCAGTTGGCAAAAGCGAGTTGTGTTTGTGTGTGTGTGTGTGTGTGCGTTTTCTCTACTACATTCATTGCCAGGGGTTACTTTTAACTCTCACTCTCTTCCTTACTCTACTTCTCCATCAGTATTCTTGCTCTTTCCCTTAGCTCGATCGGTTTCCTTTCATCTCCATGGACGCAGTCGCGTAAGCGACACATAACAGTGATCCTCAATCCACTAGCATATATAAATATTTATGAAATGAAAATGGTTTTGATGTATGCATGTATTTGTGCTTTTTTGTTTCAATGTTTGATTTAGATATTTGTTTTACGTCGGATAACATTGAGGGCTTAATTTTGTGAAAGGATACGTGAATATCTGGATTAGAAATGTCAAATAGGTAGTATAAATAGTAGAATCATAATGAGAAGATGATAAATTATTATTCACTACGTGCGAAAAAATATTTAATAACGTCTTTAGTATTGACTATCATATATTATAGTGAACTATTATTTGAAAATGGATACATCATTGTCCCACCTGTTCAATATTTAACCATTAACTACATTGGAACCTGTACGATGAGATGTCCATCAATAGAATAATGTTTACGTGTAATAGTATAGCTATTTTCTGCAAACTAATATTTATTGGGCCATAGATGATTTTATTAGTTAGTAATAGTTAAAATATTATATTACAAACAAATATAAATTCTCTCTCTGGTATAGATTCTTGAATATTAAATCATGTAACTTAAAATCTGAACTGTATTGTTGATCCTATGCATCGTACCAAGATTAATCAAGAAATAAAAGTTTTCAAAAAGTTGACAGAATTGTTATTTTGGATTTTATAATTTTACGTTTTCGTTGAAGAAAAATAAATACGCAGTATTGAACATCGACACGAATGGATAGAGAAATTGCGATACTTCCACGTTAACATCATCAAACTCAATGGTGAAATTTTGCACATGACGTTGCCACATGTTCTGCAGAGTCAGTCAGCTGCCAAAACAATATGGCCGCGATGGTCATGGTTGAATATTTTTCATGAACAAATTAATAGAGATATTCATTTAATAAGAATACTTGGCGAGAAGAAGATGATTTGCAGTATTGGACAAATTACAAGTTTTAGGTAATAATATGAATTAATTGTATGAGATATTCAATCTGGATAAATTTGTTTACAATGGAAATAATGAATACTCAATTAATGTAATCTTTATGATACAATTATTTGCAATATTGTTCATTGCTGATTTATCAAGTGCTCTGTAAACTTTGATATACGTTTGGTTATTATTACTACCCAGTAATAGTAATTAATGCTAATTTATAAGAAAATATAAGCAATAAAAATTGGCTATACATTTTGTAATGTTTTCAACGTGCTGTCTAGTGAATATTGCTGTGTAAACCCATCCTAGTTCTAAGTTACTATCCAAATTATTGATTCTCCCATGTATATTCAGGTAATATTTGCCAACTTTGAGCTCTTCGTTTCCTCCATGCAAACTTGTCAACATTGCAGAATTTCTAGCAAATGTGGTGATTCCCCGCAACATAACCAACAAAACAGTTAAAGAAGAATATAGTGGTTAAATTTGAATGAATATAAACATAATTTCTCTTGCATATTTCTCAAGTATATATTCCTTGAAAAATTCGACAATAATAATATATTAAGTCCAGATTTATTCAAGTTAATAATTCTCACAAAATAAATAAGATATGACTTGCTTCTGGCCTGAGTTTTCTTTACCGACTGATATTAAACTGAATGTTGTAGCGATGGTGGAAAGTCACGAGATGAAATAGTCATGTTAATTATATATTTCCATATATTTCTGCATGTACGTTATTCCCTTGAGCATTGATAACTCAATAATCATATAAAATTGTGACTAAAAAAAAAGAGTTTTAACCTAATTTACTGAGAATAGTCTTCATAATGGCGCTATTTCCATTAGTGTTGATCTGCTCAATTGAGAGAAGAAGACGTGGACAACAAGTGTGACCTAATGAAGAAAATATATGGATGATGATTATGATAATAATAATTTCGAATATTAACGAAGATATACAGATTTATTTTCAAGTACACGTCATTTTCTTTCAGATATTCCAGCATCAGAATTTTTTATTTCCTTTCTTCACTTCTAACTATTTCAAAGATACAAATTTTGAACAGACCAAAAGTCTTTCACATTCGTTCTCCCATAATTTAAATAAAAATTCATCTGTATACGCTTTTGTTTATATATATTTTTTCAAGTATGATGCTATTTTGTTGATGATTATTTTGAGTATGCCGAGAAGGAACACGAATATAAATGTACTTGAGAAATCCAAAGCAAATGGGAAAAAGAGAAGAAGGGTAAATGGTGTGTCTGTTTATTCCGCCCTCGTCAAGTGTTTGGAATATTTCTGTGTGTGTGTATGCTTATATATAAGTGTGTTTGTTTGTGTCTTCCACTTTCATTTCCCTTGAAGGTGATACCGTACGTCGAGACATAATCTCTGTATAGCGTTGTAATTAAGAGAACTCACGTAGTTCAAACATTGATTTTATATAGTGAAAAAAAAATTTTAATAAAAATCACAACAATTGTTTTATATTTATTCACCCCCTCCCTCCCATCTATTCACTTAATTTAAACAATATTTCACATTCGAATACACGACAAATTTAATGGGAAAATTATTTTGTCAACAGAGAACAAAAAATTGAGGAAAACAAAAAATTCACAACATTTTTAATACTATGAAATTAAATGATTCTTTTTTTTTTTCTTCATCATTTTTTAAGTTTTGTTGAAGTCAAAAAAAAAAAAAATACCCTCACTGAGAAAGGGCGTGTAGCATAGTATAAGGAAGCACTCGAGTCGTAAATTTAACGTGGCGCAAGAAGAATTATCCAGGGAGAATCTCGGGCAAAGTGTGTATATATGTATATGTACTATAAAGAACATATATAAGTGTTCGTGGGAGGTGAACGTAGAATGAGGGAGGAAACGAGAGAAAATAACCATGGCTCTCTTCACGTTTTTTATTCAGTTTGAAATGCCCCAAATTCACGCCACTGTTAAAAGCCTTTTTCATCATTTATTATTACTTCATTTATATTTTACCATTAAACTCATCTCAAAAATGATCATAAACTAATTCTATCCAAAAACTAAATGAGAATAATGAACTATCAATAATTGAATACTGTAAAAAATATGGCGACAAATTTTTATGTTCAACAATTCTGTCAATCTGATATTTGTCAATTGAACAACTAATTTATCTAATCCATTAATTATTCTGCCTGAAAATTCATTCTATAGATATTTATTATATCCATCCAGTATTGCTGATCGAAGAATAAATATATCAGTATCCATTTATTTTTAATGATAATTTAATTCACTGTAAAAAAAATCACAACTTTCTTTGATGCAATAATTTCACATATTTGTCTCTCGCCCCAAACTGAAATGACGCAAAATTCTTCATCACACCAATTCTTGGAATAATATGAGTCATATTTAACCACAGGCAGATGAATGCAATAGATTCTTTATCGTGTTATGGTGGGTTTTTTTCTTTTGTATTTTAGCTTTATGACACATCAAAAACACGATAAAAAAAAGAAAAAATATAAATAAATTATTTACTTTTCATGTTTTGTTGAAAAAATTCGAATTAAAATAATTGAAATTAATTTTTTATATCATTTAAAATTTTATACACATATTGATGATAATTATGAATTGATTTATTTTTGAAAAATTTGCTCGATGACTATTTCATACAGATATAACTAAAGTAATTTAGATTGCCCTCGGGTTATCGTTGTCCCGATTATAACCCTCTACCAATAATGCTGCTGCTCACATATATTTATATGTGTATATAAATTCTGGTATATTCGCTACCACATTTGCCCTGCGGTTTTGCATACAGTGTGAAAATATTATTTCAAAAAAAAAAAAAAAAAAAAATGTCCATTAATTAATGGCTTTACATAATTTTGTTGCTAAATATTTAGGGATTAAACAATACTCATTTAACTAATCATTTTATTTTTTAACTCATCTTAAAAATATAATTTATAAGATTATAAATAATTATAAATATATTTGTGAATATTTATATCTGTGAACAGAGAATGATAAAATTTTCCACAAACCATTTCACAATTCTCGACCTAATTTGTAAGTTTGAATTATTATACAATTTATAATCATGATAAATATAATAAAAGAAGAAACTATCAATTAAAATTGAAATACAATTAAACATTGTCAAAATGTAAATTAACTATTAACCACCAAACAATTAATTTAAATTATATCCAACATATATCGATGCAATACTACACTTTTGCATCGATTAATTAACTATTATAATTTACTAAGTTTAATTAAATTGCGAAATGGTACTGTGAAAAATGAAAAAGAAAAAAGAAAGAAAAAGAAGTAGAGAAAATTGAGATTTAATTTGTCCAATACTTTATAAATTCATAAATTAAAATAGAAATATATACTCTAACGTGATGACTATACTGAGGTGAAATAGTCAACGACTTCTTGAAACTAATTCTGGCTAGCATCCAATACTATATAATACATATATATATATATATATATGTGATAAATGTTAAGAGTTATTTATAAACGAGAAATTGCGCTGACCCATACGCATATTTTCCTTGAAGCATTAACACAACACTATAACCCACGCTTTTATAAAATGAAATTCGATATACATCATCTTATTCATGCAATGTATTGTTCGTCTATAATAATAATTATTATTGTTAATATATTATTTTGAATTGAAAAAAATTAAATCAATCTGTAATCAACTGAAATAATTTAACGAAAATTTCCAAAACATTTCACCAATATTTTTGACATTTTAAATAATAATAAAAATATCATTTTCCATCATTCATTTATTGATTTATTGATTTATTTTTCTTTTATTTCATCCACTTAATTCAACTCAAGAGAAGTACACATATATTTCATATTATTTAATGGAAATTAACAAGCTCACTATTTAACCGGGTTAAATGGATACTTTAATACAGAAGAAGAGACTAAATGGGTTGTTGAACTATATTCCCAATGATGTATTGTGTATATTGCTTTCAATCACAAACCCACACATATACACAGACACAAACATGAACACAACAATACAAGTGATCATAATTTATTCTCTCAATAGGAAAATATATATTATTCACATAAGCATTGTCGTCTACTGTATTCTAAATTCACAATATTTTTATTTTTCAATGACAATAAAATGTAGATGTAAATAAGAATATATATACAAAAATACCAGAGGTAAAATAAAAATATTTATCGGTTAGTAAATATTGTGGATGAATTACTCTTTTTTTTTTCCCACCCCCTTTTTTTTCTAATAACTCTCTTTTCGATATTGGAACGCATATAATAAAAAATGTAGATAATATGTTACATAAAATATATATATATGATAGTTGGTAAATAGTGGAATGGTTGAATATCGTTTCGACGACCGATCGATTTGTAATTTCAAGCATTTTCAGTCACAGAAGGGGAATTGTAGCAAACGGTTGCATAGATTCCAATTCTACTTCCACTATTCCTACTTTTTGGTTACACTCACACTATTTAGTTAAATATATATATATATATAAATATATGCTGTAATTCCATTTGACTGTATCGAATTTAACAACCATTATCGAACATCAATATTGTTATCGATTATATTTTGTCTCCACTCAACCATTTGAAATATGGTGGTCATTCAGCATAACTTCCCATTACATTTAGTTATTTTTAATAATTATATTGTAGTGCTATTGGTATTTAATGTTCGTTCAAAAGATTAGAATAATTATACTTGATTAGAAAATAATACAAACAGTTGAGAAATAAAATATGATCTGGTTAAAATTAATTGTGATAAAAATAAAGGAATATTTAAAAAATGTATTTTTTTGTGATATAAAAGTATTTGGATAATTTTCTGTAGTGTAGTATACAATATTTAACCCTGTCTTGTTCAGTTGTCAGAGAAAAAGTGGTTGAATTATTTTTTACGAATTGTGGTAGCAAAAAAAAAAAAATACAGAACAGTTTGAATGTACAATTATTAACCTGAAAGAATTGTCTCTTTAAAATATAATAAGTTTATGTAGTTCAATTTATTCTACTTTAGTCAATATACGAATTTATATTTCCAATACCAACACAACTATTCCCACCAATCTATCCTCATCCACGATTGATTGATCACTTGATAACGCTCCAGTGAATCATACTCAATTGAGAAACATAAAATAAAAAAAAAAAAAAATTCCCTCTTGTTTCCATTCATTTCTTCTTCATTTCTTTTTATTTTATCTACACATATATATAAAACATATATGAACACAATTAAACACACCCGTGGCATCGATTGTATCTATCACAATTGAGTTTTAAATCAAATGAGAAAAAATAAATAAAAGAATTAGATATATATATATACATATGTATAAAGAAGAATAAACCATTGTTTAAAATCGCAGGATGTCAACTGCACATCGTTGGCCAGCATTAACCCACTTTTATTTTAATCACAATATATAATCTTGCTGATGATGAGTCAAATAAATTTGTCATTGAGTTTATTATGTATCACCAGCAAATAAAATAAAAAAAAAATATCGCAGTTATAAATACACATACAATATTTATAATCGTGAATAAGAATGATAAAGAAATTAATTGTTGACACTGTTTCAGTAATATATATATATTAATATTATTTCCATAACAACATCACCATATAATAACTCTATTATTTGACGTCAACACTGACACGACAATACATCAACAAAATAACTAGTCCAGAAAAAAAAAAATAGACAAAATAAAATAATGATGAAATAATAATGCAAATAAAAATGTATAATTTCGTCAGGATTTAATGTGTATTTCTCTTGAACTATTTTATATAAAATATTCATCATTTCACAACTCGAATAGTCAATGAAATATTATTCTAATGTCCTCACGACACATGATAACGATTAAATGAACTAGTTGTTAATTATTTGAGACTTTGTTATAGGTTATATACATATAACGAATACGTTGAGCGATGAATTTTGTTGGGGTGCTGAAATCACAACATAGTCACGTCCGGTGTTGGCTTGCCATTTGCATGATAAAGTTAGACGGTTTGTTGTTACTCGCTAGGACGAGTATACGAATTTCTATGCCAATTGTTTCCTGATACCAATTCCCAGTTTGTCTAAGCTCTACAGCACGCTAATGTATAAACCCTACGTTACTTTCATGACCATGATATATGCCATGTCCACAAGTATCTTCATGTCTTTATTTCCTAAATAATTTTCGCCCTCTTCATATTGTACGACTATATTTTCGTCTCACTTTATTCACTGTGTAACGCTTAGAATTTTGATTAATTTTTACCGTCTACTTTTCCGTTATCCACAACGGGTCTCTGATAAAAAAATAAATTGTGCGAGTGTCGAAGTAGCTGGATAAAAACTTTTTAATAATCTCAATTGCAGGATATAAAATAATAAATGTGAATTATATTGGGTAATGTAATCCTTCACATCGAAATATTATAAAAGATTTAACCAGTGATTGTCTCTATGTGGTGTCACTGTTAATATACCTTTAAGATTCTCTTAGTAAGCTCGAAACGTTTTGTTAACTCTATTGTATTCTGTCGGAGGCAGAGCACGGTCACGGGAACAGTGGTGACGCATTCATTATCTCTATGAATAACAAAATAAACGTAACGTCAATTTGAATTCCAAACGTTTCATACAAATGAGATTTATTTACTGTGAACAAATCTGTACTTGTGAAAAGCAAAATGATTATTGTATTTTATTCCCATGATATTGAAACAAATTTTCTCTTCAATTTCACAATTATTATCGGACAATAATTTGTACTTTGTAACAGGAAATTAATAACTTGTTCATTTTTTCAAGTTTCATTGATTAGAATGTCTTTAATTGAATTATAAGATTGATTTGTGTGCTACAAATTTAATTGTATTAAATAAATAATTGTAAATACAAAAATACATGGGGAAATAATATCGATTTAGTTTCTTAATATTCTCCAATACAACAAATAAATAATGTAGTATGTAATTAAAATTACATACTACAGATAATATTTTATTATCTGTCATCTTTTACTTTTGTTTAAGCAAAGGATAAATGTTATTGATTAAAGTCTCAACTTATATTTTTTCCAATTATATCTTTGCCAATTATATTATTTTCAACTTAGATCAATTCGTTGAAATAACTTCGAGAAATATATTTGATTTAAAATCATATCACGTACTTTGCTGTAATTTTTTTACTATTTTATTTTTTTTTTTTCAATAAATTTCCAGATAAATGTGAAACACTTTGTGACTTCCAAATAAAAGTATACACGCCAACAATGATTTAGTTGTAAACTTAAACAAAACAATATGTTCTCCGCATAACTCTGTACTGAGGCAAAAAATAATTGGTTACTATTGATTTTTGTTGAGTATAATTGTGCCAAGAATAGAATAAAAAAATTTTTACTCAATAACTTTTATAAAAATGTATAATATAATTTCTTAAATTTCGCCGCCCCCCCCCCCCCCCCCCCCCAAACAACAAACAGCAGGAAATAATAATCATAAAAGATCTCGAATGAACTGAATGCCATTAGCAATTATCAAAAAATATTCATTCAAACAGCACGAATTGGGTCGAACAATTAAATTACTCATGAATTCACGTATTTATTTATCTACTGACGAACTAAATGTGCTATATTCCCAACGAATATAGTGGAATTGAATTCGATGATAGTAGACAACAAAAAAAAAAAAGGAAGTAAAAATTAATCAATTACACACTTGTGCTATTGATTCAGTAAATTGATGAGAAATAAATTACAATCATTATAAATTGAATTGGAAATAAATTTAATCAACAATTATCAACAGTGAAAATTCAAAAATATTTTACTCAAACCCCTTCATTTTCTCCATGTATTATTCATAACTGTAAAATTGTCTTCACGTTAAAAAAAACTCTATCAACACCCACACAAAAAAAAAAATATTCATCAAATTCTCAAACACATAAAATCAAAAATTATTACATAAATAGTAATACAAAAAAAAAAAAAAGAAAGAAGCTAATCTTATATTGATGTGTGCATGAAACAACTGCATGTGATGGAGGTAAAGTGCGTAGTAAACTGGGCATTAACCCCGGCAGTCTGAGAATAACTTCATATAATACATCCACATTTTGCTCCTCTATGTATATACCAACTAACATTCTACAACACAACTCATATACCACTGAAACTAATACTAACACATTTTTCGACCTGACTATTCGAATAATGAAATGTGTTGATAACACCAAAAATTTATTGCAATATATTTTCTTTCTCATTTTAAATACTGTGTGTATTACATGTATATAAAATACAAATATATATATATTTAAAATATTTTTTTATTTCAAATATGTATATAAAATATGTTGAAGTGAATGCGAATGAGTGAATAAAGTAAGATGAGAGTATACATAAATACAGGGACTAAAACACATCAGTGTGAGTATCAACTCTCTCGTGTCTCGTACGTATATATATATACTTTGGATAAATACTTGCAAAGTCTGTAACCAAGTCAAGCGTAATATAAGTCTTGTCGTTGTTGTCGTCAATGCTATCAGCCAACGATACACAAGTGACAATCATGTATATATATAAATAAATATGTGTGTGTGTGTAGGTTTTACATTAGGTATCCTATTGTAGCTATTTATTTTCATTCCATCGCACAATGTCGAGAGTAAAAAATATTTTATTTATGATATTTTTATTTTTCTATCACTTTTTTTTGTTGTATAAAAAAATTCATTTTTTTTTGTTTTTCCTCTTTATTTTTGTTTGTTTCATCATAGTGGAATTTTAAGTGATACATTTCCGCATACTGTATATTAAATATGAAGTGAAGAATGTGGAAATATATGTAGATATGTGTTTGTGTATATGTTTCACTTGATGGATGTGAAAAATAAAAATTAATAAATAAATATTTGATGTGAAATTAATATCATATATATATATTTTTTTTTTTTATTATCTTTCCTCTATTTACCATACTGAATTGCGTCATCATTCATTTATATATATATTGCATTTATTAATAATTGTAATTGATATATCTTATTTTGTTTTATTTTTCGCTGATATTATGTATTTATATTTATATAATGAGGATATTAATTAATTAGAGTAATAGAGATTGGAGAAATGGTGAAAGATTAGATTTAGACGATGAAATAAATTTGAAGATTTATCATTAGTGTAATATTTAAAATTGAAGGAAAAAATTTAATGGAGAAAATTAACTGTGCAGAATTTTGTAGGATTTTATAATGTAATAATTAGTTTGAGATATTATTTGAATAATGTGAAGAAGATAATAAATATTTTACTATGTAGTTTAAGTATCTATTTGGGATTGAGTAGTATTTAAATGGCTAAAAGCTAAACAAATTAAAAAATAATATCCACAATTTAATTAAAATCCTGAGATATTTTAGAGAATGAATTTAAGAGTAAATATTTGTTTTATAAATTGTCTTTGTGAATTTTGCACATACTTGTGATTGATGAAATTATTTTTATACAAAGAGGAATTGAATATGATAAAGTAAATTTCTACATGGGTGAATATATACTATTGAAAATTTGTACGGTACACAAGAAGAAAGTTATGAACAATAACTTTTATATTAAATTTATAATTGTCAAAGGATAGTAAGCAATATTCTTAGTGAAAACTACATACTACAAATCATAAAGTAAATTTAATTTTTCATTGTTTTTTCTTTTTTTTTCTATTTTAAATAATATGAATGTGCTGTGGAATTTCATTTTCTCTGATGAAATGTAAATTCAAAAATTCCAACTCGTATTTATATTTATTCATGTTTTTACGTCTCAACTATTAAATATGGAAGAATTTATATTCATTTTTTTTTATATCGGTTTAACAAATAAATTAATTATTTGTTAGCTTCTATTGTTTTAGAATTAAATATTATTTCATTTGTTCCGTTTGAAAATGTCACTATTTGTACATGGATTTTAATTAACAATGAAAAATTTTTATATAAGTACTCATAGGGATAGAATTTATTTCAGTGAAGCTCCCAATGAATTCAAATACAAGTAATATTAATGTTTAATAATCATTACAAACACTAACTCTCACTGAAACAAATATTATTCCATTGAATTCTCAATAAAAATAACAAAATACTTTCTTATATAAAAATAAAAATCTCAATATACAATTGAACTCTATCTACAACTGCTCTTAAATAAATAATAAATCTCAATAGTCACGTATTGATAGTACTTTAATTTATTTCAGAAAAAAAAAAAAACGAATAATTACGTCTCTTCTATTTTAAAATTTCAATTAAAAATTCTTGTGTTAATATTTCTTTACACAGTGAACACTGCACGACGAGTATGAATATATACATTTGCACTTGATAATAACGAAAGAAATATTGAATTATTAACTTTGATTATTTGGGGGTTTTTTTTTTTTTTGTACAATTTTCTGTTTGGGAATTTAATTTAATTTTTTTTTATTCTCATAGAATCATTATGAAGATTAAAAGCAAATGATTATACCGTTATGAAGGACGTATATGTATAAAAGACTGTGTGGTCTCTCATTTTTTAATTTTAATTTCTTTTTTTTCCTTCTGTATAAGTTTCTCTTATTCTTACGTCGTCGTCGTCGTCGTTGACGTCTCTTGGCCGGCAGCCGTTAATTCTCGTTAACGAGAATGAAACGAACAGAGAGAATGACGAGACGTGGAAGGGTGGGAAAAAGACTGCACAACGAGTGCACGAACTTCAACGAACCAACTCAACAAGACCTTGCACAAAAAAAGACAAACCTCATGAAAAGAATAAAAAAAAATAGTGAAATTAAAAATAAAATTCAATTCATGAAACAAGAGGAAAAAATGTATTCGCTATAATAAACAATATAAATTAAAATCAATAAATGAACAATTACAACAGTTTAATAAAAAAAAAATCCAATATTGAAAGTAATAAATTAATTTGATGACTATTTCATTAATTAATTAATTCATTGATTAGAAAATTAACCAATTGAGTTATTTTTTTCCAATACGTTGACGCACATTAAAAATAAATTGAATAGAAAAAGCGTTTTAATTTATATTTTTTTTCTTTCATCTTCGTTAATTTAATTTTTCTACCCGCATTCTCACGCACTAATACACATCAATGTTGTTTAATCCAATGGTAAAATCGTGTATGTATAATTTAAACGTTCCATTGAGCAATTTAAAATTTATTATTGGACATTATCACGTCATTAATTTATATGTATTTATTTATTTCTATAGTTGACTTTAATAGTCGAAATTTATTCTGAATTAATGTTTCAAGATTTGTGAATACATGCCATCATTAAATGTACATGAATATTGTTCCAGTAAAGAGAAAAAGAAAAAAAAAAAAAAAAATTATATTTCATCAAAAATAAATTTTTCACTGTAAATTTTCAATTGTTCATTCAAAAAGTCTGTTTTTGAACAATAGTGAAACATATTTTTACCCTCTATATCATTCTTCTATAACGAGAAGCGCATATCACGTAGAGCATATTTTATATTTCAAAAAAGAATTAGAATTTTCTAATACAAAAAAAAAAAAAAAAAAAAGTAAAAACAAAATGTTCTTATAATAATTCCCGTCTGATCATAAATAAATACCATATATTAATTTTTTCTACACATTCAATAAATCACCATGGTTTTAAATTAATCAATAACAAAAAAAATAAAGAATTATTTATCATAAAAATTCAAATTAAAAAATAACAATAATAATAATTTCGAAACATTTTATTTTTTATTCTTTTCACATTGTTAAAGATGCAATTAAACTGATCAATTTCTCTCTTTTCTAAGTATCACGCGCATACCATCGGTAGAGACATCGATAAAAACTACATGATAACCTGACATGTCTAGACACACACACACACACACACACGTTGTTATGTATGGTTGATTGGCGAGGGGACAAGAGGAAACATGAATTCAGGGTAAGAGAGAACGAGAAAATGAATCAGTATTTTCGTCACACACATCGAACGCATCCGGTCAAAGTTTCCGGTCTCAAGACACACATACATATAAATACACGTATTATTGACGTTTAATTTTGATATTATATCTTTTTTTAAAACAATGATATCATCGTTGTTATTATTATTATTATTATTATTATTGCAATTGATTTGCAATCTGCAAATTGTTATTTATATAGTGTCTATCAATTTTTTTTATTACTTTTGTTTATCATGTTCGACAGCGAAGAAAAATAGTGGAAAATATTATACTTTTTATGTTCAAACTTGAGTGCTGTAATTTTATGATAAAAATTGTCTTATATATTTTAAGAACTATTTAAGTATTAAATATTAATAGGAGGAACACGACCTCCTTGAGTTAGGTAGATGAAAGAGAGTGACATTAAATTGTGCATCCTGAAAGTGTATCATTAATATATCAAAGGAATATTCTCACTTAGAAATACCATTAATGAAAAAAAAAAAAAAAGACATTTTCACCTCCAATTTTTCTTATCATTCATTCATTATTACACTTTTAATCCAAAATTGAAATAAAAACGATATTACTATCATCAAGAACTGGAAGTCTTCATAATGTGTCATCATCAATGCAATACAACAATTCAGAAGAAAAAATAATATATTAATTTAATAAGAAAAATTTTTGATGTTTTTCATGAATTATTTGAATTATTAATGTATTTAAAAAAATAGAAATTCAATATGTATCGTTCTAATGTTAGTACTGACTATAGACAATGTGTATGTGAATTCAAAAAATTTTATTCCAGTTCAATCGGTATATTAGTTCTCAAGTTATCTTGCTCACCACATCAAAAAAATATGATTATCAAAAATCACAAAATGAAATGTTTTCAGTTAGGAAAAATAATGATTATTTTTTTTCTTTTAATTGATTACACAATCGGGTTTCCCTTATACGTTCACAATATACAGTCTTACGTGATAGAACTTTAATATATAATTAATAGAATCAAGATATACGTGGGTATAATAAAAAATTTGCTAGCTTTTATAACTGTTGAATATATTCACAGTTAATAAATTCATTATTTTATCCAAATAAAGTATTAACTTATTTAAAATGCTCGAGAAATATTCATCGATCTTTAATAATAATACTGCTTTATAGTTTGACAATTAATAAACTAAAAAAAAATTGTTATTGATAGTAGATAATATATTTTTTGTATCAATTATAAATGAATAATTCAATTGATAATTAATCAAATTATATCATCTTATATAAAAAATTAATAACAGTCCTCTGAATAAAATTAATAATAATCGAGTTACTCTGCATATTTTAAATATATCAAGTCATGAAAAAAATAAGTTAGTTCAAGTGTACGTTGAAATTGAACAAAATTTTAATGAAGATGTACTTGATGAAACAAAATATTCTCAGCTTAAAAAAAAAACGATATCATAAAATATTATGAAAAAATTGACTTCATATTTGACATAGATATTGAATGGAGGTCATGATATAGCGACTTCTATCAGTTTTCCAATATCCACAACCGCTATTCAAGCAGAATTTTCAATCAATTTATCATCAAGAGTATATTCTAAAAAGTATTTTTCACCAAATAACTACCATTTCATTTTGGATTTCAATTGTTTTCCTGATAAAATTGTGTCCATGATTTTATCAAGAAAGGAAAAAAAAGAAAAAAGACGTATGATGAAATATTATTGCCAAAAAAAATTTGCCAATCACAAAATACTTATAAACTTCAATTTTTTGAATGTCTCAATTGTTTCATCACCAAACAAAACTGTCTTAAAGCAATAGATACAATCATTTATAATTTTTTCTTTCCTTTGAATTGGCGTGAGACAGAGATTGAGAACTCTCTAGTGAGCATAAAACAAATTAAGATATGATTTAAAATATTTAAACGAGTATATACATACGCGTTTGTTCATTACATAAAATATCTATTGCGTAGAATTAATTATCACATCTTGGAAAATATATGATAATTATTATTGCTAACGAGTTTGCGAGAGGGAAAGTAGTTCATTTAGTAAAAACATCGTCAACAATATTGACAACTGATAATAATTTAAATACAATGAATGAATAAATAAATAAATGTACAAATAAGTAAATTAATATTTTTAGTTTTACCCTGAAAATATCATGAATAACTTATTCCAAAAAAAAAAATTATACACATTGATATCAGTGACTTTAATATCAAATAAATTATTCCTAAATATATAACTTCAAATTTCTATAATTGAATAGTAGTTTTAAACAAAAAAGACAACCTATAGAAATTTACTAAACGATTAGACTTAAAAATTTCAAAGTGTATAGTAAATTTAAACCCCATCCACTTCTCCTTTGAAACAACAAAACTATACCATCATTAAATATTTATTATTATTATTTACTAATAAAAATAATTTCTTCTACACTCTAAACCAAAAGTGAATTGTCAAATAAAATTTCTTATCCTCAATAAATTGGGAATAATTTCATGTTTATCATGATACACACATTTCGCAATTATTTTACATATATATATGTATATATATATATATATATATGAGTGTGTACGTTTGTACATGACCAAATATGGTCCTGTAGGAGTCATGCCATCATTGGAGAAACTAACTTAACCTTTATATAGAGTTTATAACATAAAAAACATCTCTTACCTCCTCTCATCGGTGTAAAATAATATTCTGCTTTCTCGTGTACACTTGTGTATATATATTATTAATATATTTATATAAATAAATGTCTAAAAAAACACATATATATGTATATTCGATTATAGAACACAAATCACAATATAAATAGTAGGAAAGAACTGGAAAAAAAAAAAAATCTACCTATTTATTTCACATTTGATTGTCAATTTGAATAAAATTGAAATAATGTTCGTGCGAAAATAACGAGTTGAGAGAATGAAATTTTCACTTTTAAATATATATTATTTATAATTAATTATTATATTAATTATTTAACTATAATTAATGTCAGATTTTATTTATAGAAAAATGCGAGATAATTGAACAGAATAAGTAGCAGCAGTCCCCGGGTGTTAACCGTGAAAAAACATCCGGGAATGCTGCGAGAGATAACGCCATTTTTCACATATATAGTTATATTGTAAATAGATAAAATTTTCTATTGAGATACAGTGACATCTGGTGTGTTTGATATTGTACTATTTGTATGGTAAAGAAGAACATTATTATTTCTACAATGAGAATATTTACGACGAATAATGTAATCGTTTTTGTCATCTGATAAATTATTGATTGATGATATGTTAGATTTCTATTTTATCATCATTTAACATGTTGTTGCGTGTTGATAAAGTAGGTGTTGATGTTGTTGAGTGTCAGAACTGTAGTTGAGAGATAAAACAAATTCATTTCTGTTCGTTCGGTAGTATTCATACCGTGTGAATTCTATTTTGTTTTGCAAATTTTATACTGCTGTAGATATAATCTATTTGACAGCTTCATCTTTAATTGTTGTATAGTTGATTTTATTCACTCAGATATGATATTATATTTTGGATATGTATTCAGAGAATATTAGCATTAATTCATAATAATATTCATAAATAAAGAGTTTTAACGAGACCAAAAAAATAATTTGAACTAGTAATGATGATTGAAACAATAGTTTGGTACAAACTTCCTGGATCTCATTTTACACCCATTGTTTAAAGAAAACAAAGATGTCAGTCACTACTTTCTGAATAATTAGTTGGACCTTATGGATGAATGTTTTAATTCTATAGTCATGGTGATAATTTTAATCGAAGTTCAGTGATTGGTTTTATACTTCGTGTCTATCGACAATTCCAATAAGTATGTCGTAAAATGAGATCATATAACATACAATTATTTAGCTATCGCATATTCTGTATTGGATGACAAGTACAGTAAGGTAAGCCAATGGGCTGAAAGAAGAATTGTCAGTTCTAAGTCGGGCCGATAGGTGGCCGAACTTTCTATAAATTGTAGATACTTCCGAAAATGTATATAATTACAACAGTGAACAATATCGTCACATCCTCGAGTACTGGGACACATAAAATGTCCTTTATTTTAGTCGTAAGATCATTTTCAGTAAGACTTGATTTTTTTTTTATGTCTACCATCCGGATTGATAAGAAGTAATATATTCATGCACATTTTAACATTAGAACTGTGTTATAATCAAAGTGTGTGACTTGATTTGACGTCATTCATTCGCGACTCGAATAATGTAAACATCCAGCGATGGTATTGTTCAAACAATATAACTATTTCAACAAAGATGTGGATGATGTATCTCTAATAAAATTTCAAATCAACTTATGTAACACGCGCATCACCTAGAACAAGCAATTGCGCAATCGGTCTTTCTCTTTTATTTTATAATAGATATCAACGTATTCAAAATATACCAAGACGCAAGTTCTAGATAACATCATTATTGTATCAATAATGTAGGAGCTGTGTACACAATTTTTAATGTCGTTGGTGAATAATACATTAGAATAATTCAATTTTTCATTACAATGACAGCCAAATATCGGTTCCATATATCTATAAATACATATTATCGAACCATTCTTTGAAAATAATGATTAAATAGAATAATTTTCAAGGCTTTCTGTGTTCAATTATTGGTGATGGGGGAAGTGCCGTGTTATATATATATATAGATCGTGGTAGATGGATGACTTTTGTGGATGAAATCAAATGGGCTTGTAGAACAAAAGTTTTCAATCACTCTTTACCAATTCAATAATACAACAATTGAACAGATATCCGATTGCATTTCGCAAAACGTATACTGCTGTTACTCGTTTTTCTGTCAACAAATAAAAAAAACAAACACAAAGATGTATATAATTATTGTAATAGCTGTCTTATACTTCGTGCAGAAATCAGCGGGTAAGTTTTTCCAAAGATTTTCATTCAATTTATATAACTAAGTATTATTATTACGAAAAATTGATGGATACGTTATGATAAATAAATCATACGTAATGAAATAAAATTCTCACACATAAATTGAATGCATTACATCTGAATCTGTAATTTTTATTATGCCATGATTGTATCATCACAGTTTATCAATATTTAAAATATACAATTTTTATAATAGGTACCATTAATCAGTATAGCTGTGATAATCCAAATTATTCTCCTGGAACTATTGAGGATGTCCACTTTCTTCTTTACACTAAGTACAAAAAATAATTTTAAATTATTTCAATACAAATTTCGAATGGTCTCAGTATCTGAACTATTTTATCCCAAGGAATAATGCACTGATTCCAATCGAGCTGAAATACAAAAATAGTGATAGTTTCGATACCACTCTTATTCCTGAAAATCCAACCATCGTTTATATTCACGGTTTTACGCAGCATGTGTCCTCCAAATCCTCTCAAGAAGTGAAAGACGGTAAGACAAATGATATTTCTTATTTTAACTATAACATAACTGTATTTACTGTCATTTGTAGCTTATATGTTGTGCGGTGCAATCAATGTTATAATGGTGGATTGGGGAAAACTTGGAGTCTATCCGCATTATAGCCGGGCAGTACATACATTGCCGATGATTGGGAAATATACAGCACAGATGATCAAACATCTGGAGGAAAAAAAAATGATTTCTATTCCTAATTTACATATCATTGGTAACAGTTTGGGTGCACATATTAGTGGAATAATAGGTGAAGAACTTGCTAAACTGGGCACGAAAAAGGTTAGAAACTTTTTTAATCATTTGTGATAGAATTGATTAAAGTATGATGTTTTATAGTCAATTATCACCCAAGAGTTAGATCCTACGGAATATAGATATTCACATAGTCAGAGACGAATTAAATTATGTATGATAAAACAGTTTCTCGATGAAGAAAATTGTTAATATTTATATGGAGTGGATTTGTCACACACCTGTCGTTAGGCAGAGGATTTAAATTCATCCACACGATTTAGTTCCATATGTATATCAATACCTATCTTCATTGTGAAACCGTGTGATCATACATTATTCAACTGATCGTTGCATTTTTTACGTTATGTATCTAAGTTTCGTCGGATAGAACTATTGTGCAATGCTATTACGGTTATCGTCTTTTGATGTTATTTACACATGGTTGTCAAATAATTCTTAACAGATTGGCAGAATAACGGGTTTAGATCCAGCTGGTCCGCTATTCGAAAACAAATTAACGTCAGATGGCATGCTCGATGCAGGAGATGCAACTTTTGTCGATGTTATTCACACTAATACACGACTATTAGGCATAAGACGGCCGATTGGACATGTGGACTTTTACGTCAATGGCGGAAAATCGCAGCCGGGCTGCCATTCTAGACTTCAATTGCATAAAGGTACTAAAGCAGTGGTAGGATGCAGTCATCGGCGTGCTAGGGAATATTATACTGAGTCAATATTGAATCCACATGGATTTCCTGCTTTTAAATGCGAAAAGTTCCCAGGAATTGATAGCTATTGTGAAAAAAATAAAGGTGATATCATGGGATTTGGCACAAATTCAAGAACTAGGGGAATATTTGCGGTGAAGACTCGTTTATATTATCCATTTGCAACTCATACCAGTTCATATTCAAAAATTGTTCCCTGCGGAATCACACCACGAGAACACATTAATTCAACGGATCATCCTCTTTCAGATGTATACCCCGTGACGAAAACATCTTCAGAAATGAATTGTCATCAATAATAACTATTTGTTCTAGTGTATTGCATTTTTATTCTTATTCATCTTGAAATGCATACTCATATTACATACATTGTACAATTCATAAATAAAATCTGCACAAATTCATTAATCCGTTCAGTTGTTCTGAACAATTATCGAATATGAAGCTCGATCGTATCATATTCCAAACAAACTCTTCATTCTACGTGTTTGGAATGGAACATTAAGATTATTGATAGATGTAAAACTTCAAAAAAAAAAAAAAACAGTACAGTAGTGAATTTATCCATTGCAATGTGTTTGATAAAAATAGAATGGAAGTATGTGCAAAACTGCATGACTTCATACTGAGGAATAATTTTTTTAAAGTACCACTATCGCAAACCACAATGTAATAATAATTTATCTATTGAATTTTATAGTTTACACGAGGCAATGACACATTCAGTATAGAATTCGAAATGCATATATGTGGATATTTCTAGAAATAAACGTCAATCTATTTTCATATATACTATTGTTCTTTTTTCTTTAACGTCGTTCCATCTCACATTTTTCGCGAAATCCTGGAAAAAACAGCGTCTGCCAGACGTGTACAATTATTACTTGTATTTTGATAAAGAACAAAGAAAAATGCGCATAATTATTGTAATAGCTGGTTTATCTTTGTACTGCACGCACATATCAGCGGGTAAGTTTTTCTCATAATTTTATCTTTAAATTATATAGTTCTAAGTGTTGTCATCACGAAAAATTGATGAGTAAGTATGACAAATGAATAATTTACATTTATAATGGGATTATCCACTTTTTTTTCGATAGTTATAATATCGTCCTATAATAGATGCAGAGTATGAGAATAGATGTAATGTACCTGGAAGTTCGCGTGGAACTGCTAATGAGAATGTCCACTTACTTCTTTACACAAGGTATAGAAATTAATTTTGAGATAATTTAGTGCTAATGTAAATGTTCTCAGTATCCAAATCATTTTATTCCAAGGAATAATCTACACACTCCAATCGAACTGGAATCCAGGAATCGTTTCATTAGTTTCGATACCGCTTTCAATTCTGAAAAACCAACCGTTTTATATATTCACGGTTTTACGCAGGATGCATTATGCAAATCTTCACAACAAGTTAAGGACGGTAAGTAAATAAAATTCTTCATTTGAACTGTAGCATGATTACGTTTACTGTTATTTGTAGCGTACATGTTGTGCGGTCCATATAATATCTTAATGGTGGATTGGGGAAAACTTGGGGTCTATCCGCATTATAATCGGGCAGTAAATATGTTGCCGATAATTGGGAAATATGTAGCACAGATGATTAAACACTTGGTGGAAAAACAAATGATTTCTCTTCCAAATTTGCATGTCATTGGTACCAGTTTGGGAGCACATATTAGTGGAATAATTGGCGAAGAACTTGATAAACTTGGTATGGAAAAGGTTAGAAAATTTTTCAATTAATCGTCACTCATAAATGATAACGAGAAATACTAGAATAAAAAGAATTGTTAATATTTATATAACGTTGATTAATAGCACACTTGTTGTTCAGTAAACAATTTTACCCTCTAGCATAGTCATTGTTCTTTGATGTTATTTACACACCGTTGTCCAATAATTTTCAACAGATTGGCAGAATAACTGGTTTAGATCCAGCTGGCCCGAGATTCGAAAAGAAGTTAACCTCAGATGGTATGCTCGATGAAGGAGATGCAACTTTTGTCGATATTATTCACACTGATACACGAATATTAGGCATAAAACGGCCAATTGGACACGCAGATTTTTACGTCAATGGTGGAAGATCGCAGCCAGGTTGCGGCTCTAGATATCAGTTGAGCAAAGGTACTAAATCAATGGTAGCATGCAGTCATCGGCGTGCTAGAGAATATTATATTGAGTCAATATTGAATCCACATGGATTTCTTGCCTTAAAATGCAAAAATTTTCCATCAATTGATGACTTTTGTAAAGAACATGAAGGTGATATCATGGGATTTGGTACAGATCCAGGAACAAGGGGAATATTTGCGGTGAAGACTCGTTTAAATTACCCATTTGCAACTCACACTAGTTCACTCTCAAAAGTTATTCCCTGTGGAATAATACCACAAGAACATATTAATTCAAACGACCATCCTCTTTCAAATGTATTTCCTGTGTGGGAAAGACCTTTAGAAATCGATAATCACCAAGAATAAATATTCGTTCTATTTTATTGCGTTCTCATTCTTGTTCAACTTGGAATACATTTATATTGTACTCGTTGAATGATTAATGAATACAATCTGCACAAATTTATTGATTTGTAACAATGAGTAAAGACAGTCATTTGATTACCGATTGGCACGGATAAAGTTGAATTCTCCAACAATTACATTTTCACAGCAGTTCAAATACTAAACATATTTTTTTAAGGTTGTTTTACATTATAAATAATGGCAAAAATATTTCTCTCCCAAAAACTTTTTGTTTATTACATTCTTTGGCTTTATTCAATTCTAAATTACACCAGTTGCTTTGCGATATTGTCCAAAGTGATCTAAATACTGTTGGATAGTATCCATCGGTTGGTACAATTCATTCATACGATTCTATAACAAAAGTGGGGAAAAAAAAAAAACAGAAAGTAACTGATGATAAAAAACAAATGTTTCCATTTCACTCTCCGGTCATGTAAATTCGTTATTCAAATTAAAAAATCACCTGCAAATATTGTGGGGGTTGATTAGACACTGCTGAACCAAGAAAACCTTGTAAAAATTCACGCAATAATTCCCAAGCACTGCCAGGCACCACACACGGTCTATATTCCACCTGAAATCAATAATTAATATATAAATTTTATATTCTATCACGGAAATAGCGAGAAAAAAAAAAAAAAAAATTTGAGATATAAAATCACATTTTAATATCTCAATATTAATTATAACTATTACCTCTACAAGTACTCCCTTGAAATTTTGACTCATTGTAACACTACCGAGTTTAACACAAAAATCACCAATCTCAAATCTCGGCCCTTTTGATTCAATTTTAGTTTGTTTTTTGCTTGTATAAATATTCGTCATTTTTAACATCAACAAATCAAATAATCCATCGGCAATAAGTGGCACAACTTTAGTTCCAGATTCCAATAATGCAAATACAGATGCTGGTTGTTCAGAATTGTGTAGTACATGCACGGTCCTTTGAACACCTTAAACATAATGAAAAGCAAAAAATTTAATTTCACAACAAAGAGAAAAAAAATAAAAAAATGTTACAGAGAAAGGTAAAATATTTAATTCAAATTTTTTTTTTTCATGTTTATTGTCGTCATACAAATATATTTATATATGCTGTTTTATTGCATTCAAATATGACTGATTAATTATTGATAAATGATTTGGATAAATGCAGTGAACTAAAAATTTATATTTTGCTATTGTCAATTGATCTCAATTTTATTATCCAATTTATTCATCAAATTCAACACAAAAAATTCTACATTTTGTATTTTTCACTTTTACAATTTGCTGCCAGTTAAAAATAAAAATACAAATATTAATACAAAATTATTAAACTATATTGCACAATACTCTGCATTGATTTATTATTTGTTAATAATATGTAGGGAAAGAAAAAAATAAATAAAACAATCGCCATGAAATGAATTAAATGTAAGAAATAATTTTTCTCTTTCATTTTCAAATTAATTAATATGATGAAGATGTATATATTTATATTTGATAAATTATAATTCATTTGTCGAATTGTTTCAAGATACTTTGATTAATTATTATAATTATTTTTCTTGTTTCTTTTTTTAGATTCTAAATATCGCATAAATAATGAAAAAAATTGCTGTATTGTTGAATGAATTTTATCCTCATATGTATATTTATATATTTATATTTTTTTAATACACACAGGTATTAAGCGTGTGAATTGCGTTGAATATTCATAACAAACGCGCGCACCCGTCCATCTGTAAATATAATAGCAAAGAGGATCAACCATATACAAACGCGCATGCTCAATTCAAATGTATATGAATTATTAATCACTTGAACCACACATATACATACGTTTATGTCTTCTCTATTTTCCCCTCTCGCGCTCTGTAACATCTCTCTATCGAATGACAAACTTGTTAATTATAATATTATACACTTGGAGGAGAATTTAATTTATGATATCTATTTGAGTGTTTAAATATTCATTATCAATTAATTAGAAATGTAAATATTGTATTTTACATTTACCTTTTATTTCTTATACAATAAGATAACGAAATTAATACTTGATAATACAAGTGAAATAATTGTTTAATTATCAGAAATAAAAAATTATTATCTATTCATTTGAATTTGTATTGTCCAAATTCACGTTTGAGAATTTAAAGAATTTAATGCTGTTATGAAAACAGATGTTTCACATAAACAATGCAACAAAAATCGTGAAAAAAATTGTTCAAATTTTATTTTCAACAACTGAACAAAAAAAAAAAAAAAAGAAATATCACTTTGTACAATAGTCAATATAATATGATTTATAAATGATATTAGTTTATTCAAATTTATACTAACTGTTTTGAATATGTTTGCAGTGTACAGTAAAAAATGACTGAAAATTGTTTTTTTTTTGTTTTTTTATTTTTTCACACAATTTTATTTCCTTTTTTAAATATTGGACTGAAAATGGCGCATTGTGTCGCGCTTGATTGTATGTTGGACGAGTATCAAGGTCACACCTCACACAACGAGCGGATGGATTTGGGGTAGTGTGTGTGTGTGTGTGTGTAACGAAGAAAATTGCGCATTGACGCAATATTCATAATAATAAAATGAAAATAAAAGAATGATGACAATTAAAAGTTGTAAAGTGGAAAATGTTATAGAATAAAAAAGTAATTGCATTTACAAATTGTAATTTGAAATACATACACGCAGATATATTCGCATTGTTGTCTATCGGAAATTGTAAAAAAAAAAAAAAAATCATACACTAGACATATACATATATATGTATATTATATGCAAATATATATATATATATATATATATATTGCAATGGTATTCAAATAGGTGTGACAGTTGTACGTGCTTGCGCGAGTCATGTCCAGCTTATGTGAATTGAATGCGTCTCACATTGAGGGAAAAAAAAAATACTAATTTTTTTTTTATCGAAAAAATATATATATATATATATATATATATATATGTATATATTTATTTAAAATACTTTTAATGACCAAATTATTTTTGTCTGGCTTTTGGGTTTTATGTGCGCTTGTAAAGGGGCAAGTTACGCGCGGAATTTTTGGCTGAATATTTTCTTGTATGTCTGTGTGTATTATGGGTTATAACACACGATAAATTGAAATGTAACGCAAGCGAAGGAGACACCCCGTGAAAGAGATCACGCCTAATAAATTCATACACTTGTATATGACTAAAAAACGTAGCTTACAGTGTATGCTTCATTTTTAGTTATTTGTGACATTTTTTCCATTCATTTTTCAGTAATATTATTCTATTCAATTTTTTTTTTTTTGTTTTATATTTGCTATTGTTTATTTCGGTGAAATAAATACCTAGGGTGGTTGACTATTTCTTTTTAAATTACTATCTCGAAAATAGTTGAATTTGAAGAGGGGAATGAAAATTTGGAAGTTTGATGGTTTTTTTTTTTTTTGAAAAAATATTGGCCAAATTTTGTTTACAGAATATTAGTTTGTTTATTGTATACAATATTGCAGTGCAATTTTTTTTGGGGGTATTGTTTGCCCGGTTTTATCAACTTTTATTCAAAGATCCAAATTTAATACTAAAATTTTACTCTTTGAGTTATATAATGAAAAAACTCCGACAAAAACTACGTTGGTTCTGTTGGTCTCAAAACAAGTTTAGAAAAAAACCAAAATACAAGCGTGTTTAGTGTTTTTTGAATATACCAAAGACACAGAATGTATATCTCTAATGGTTTTTTTATTAACTGTACCGACAACAGTAATATCAAAAAGCAAAAAGTCATTTGTAAATAGAAAATGAAACCAACTGAAAACAATTGTAATAGCTTTACAATCATTCTTCCGAAACTGTGTTAAAAAAATTAAAATAAAAATTGGTGGTATTGGTAATAAGATTTCCAAAATATCGTGTTCTCACTGTACTATACTTAACAAAAACTTCGAAAAATGAAAAGAAAATTAATTCCATATACTAAAATAACATTTATCCAAGTACATGTCATCATTCACTTCGAAAAAAATCACTCTACATTCAACAATTGTTTGAATTTCAATCCAAAATTTCATCCATATATTCTTCGAAGTGAATGACTGAAACAATATACGAATAAAAAAAACATTGCCTTACAACAAAATAAAATTCTATCATGAAACAAATAAAATATTTGCAAAATTTCCCAGTTCATTATCGACTATTTTTGACAATGATAAAAAAAAAAAAGTAAGTGGGAGAGAACGTGAGTGAGAACGAAAGAGGAAGAGAGTGGAGGCCAAGGGCGCTCGATGCATCGACCTCGCTGCGGGTTATCGAACGTGCCAGCTGGAGGCGTTTCGAGACTCGTTCATATACATATATACATATCTATAGGTACATATATTACGTACAACTAAAATGGACAGAGAAAAGACATTATATGGGACATAATAGAAGAAGACATTGAACGTATAGGTATACATATTCAATAACACGCGCGTGTAATGTTAGTATTTTTTTTTTTTTTCCCCCATTTTATTTTCAAAACAATATTTATTTTCCTCTTCAACTAAACGCAAAAAATTTCTCGCCGCGACAAATTCTCCGAATTTTTGTCTCTTCACATACATAAGTGTGTATATATTAAACAACTCTTTCTCTCTTACTCTCTTCTTGTTGTCTATCATTTTTATTTATAGCATAGCCAGTGACCCTCGACAGTTTATTCTCTTCTTCTAATTTCACAGTCGCCCATTCTCGCAAATCCATTCGTAGAAAAACAGCGGAAAAAATAAAAATAAATAAAAAGAATTGGAATGAAACTGAAAGGAAGAACCAAAAAAAAATTGAAAGAATTATTAATAGAAAGAATGTTCTTTATTTTTTTCTATCTGGATGTGAGTCAATGACAAGAACATTGAAAATGAAATTGAAAATAGAAGACAACAAAAAATGAGTGCAATGGAGTATAAAAGTTATTGGGAAATCTCGTTAAATGTTGGAAAATTAATTGATGAAGAGAAATGTGAAGGAAAAAAGTGGAGATGAAAGGACGAGCGCAATCGGGATTGGAAAATAAAAAAGTTGATACACAGTATCAAACGAGAGAAAAGGTATTATTATTATTATTAAATATATATCGGTATATAGTTTCAGATAAAGTAATGGCGCCACTATGCAATGGCCCCTGGTGGGTGCAATTATTGACGAACGACCGGTAACCTCTTCCGGGCAGGAGCATTGACATTATTATTTCCAATAATCGATACTTGGTCAAACTATTTCATCATTATCATCTTTGAATAATATTTATGAATGTTTATATGTGTGTGTGTGTGTGTTTGAAAAATATTATTCCAGTGACTGAATATAATTTTTCAGTTTATTTTTGTATAAAGAAATTAATCATATATGCAGATGATTAATGATTAATATGTATAAGCTAGAAAAATCGCTGAGTTATATTCTGTGTGGCTTATTAAATAGTTGATAAATTGTGTGACTGAAGAATACACCATATGCCATATTGTGGCATCAATTAATTATTCTGTTTGATCATGGAAAAATGATGCGCTAAAGACATGGTATATTGATCAGTGTATTAGGAAATGCACATGAGGTTTTGGAATGTACTTTAGTTAATTTATCAAATATATTGATAGAATGACGCATTGACCTTAACATATCAGGTGAAGTGATGGAATTTTTACGTGTTCGGTATATTGGATCACTTGGACTTTTCATATCGCTACTTGCCAAAGTTATGTCATAAAAGTGTTTTGAATTCTATAAAATTTAATTTTCTGATGACTGCACCGAAATCATTGCAAGTCGATAGTAAGTATTATTTAATTTCATTTATTAAGGTATTTATTGTAAGATAGTTGGTGTGACTAATTAGTGATTTTGTTTAGTAATTAGTTAGACTAACTCGGACATTTGGTTTTTCATTTTATTTTTATTTAAGGTTATAATCAATGTGAACAAATAAAGTTAGGACAAAGTAGTACATTATTTTAGTTTGAAAAGGTGAATTCATTGCATGTATGATCTCTGAGTTGTAATCACGTGGAATGACTTTGTGAATCATTTTGTGAAAATTAACAGAGCAATATTCAAATGGTGCATCCTATTCTGAAAGTTCAAACACATTGATTTTCTTCCTACATTTTCGGCAATCTATATGTGATTCTAGAAGCGAGGTAAGTGCTATAAATTTGCTCACTACCTGTCTCAAAAACGTTTGCCAAAGTTTAAATGCGTATTTTTCTTTGGAACATTTTGTTCTCCAACTTTGTCCCAGACGTTTCTCAAAAACTACTCGACCGGTCAACTTGTCCTTTTGCATACATGCTTGCTACTGCATCTGTCGCCATCATTGGTACCCGAATTAACTCAATATATCACGAAATTCTATTTTCTCACTAGTCAACGCTAAAAGAAGTAACTGAAATCACGACTTTTTAGTTTGGTCATTATACAGACTTCAACAATTCCTTTGGGTCAAATTTTCCGCCATTACGCCAGAAAAATTCAATAATTATTATATATGAATAATTAACTGTTACATGATAGTTTCATGGTTTTTGAGAATGATTAAATATTTTATAGAAACATCTGTTTTCACTTGACTAACAAATACTGCTTTCTCATCGTATGTAAACTGTTCCTGTGTGCGATTAGTCCAGATTCTTTACCTCATACTATCATTCCTTTCTCTTTTTCTTGTGAATTAAACAAAGAAGAGGAGAAAAAGATTCCATTTTCTCATTTAATTCTCACTCCCCACTTTCCTCCTTTGTCATGAGATTTGCGATCACTTCATTAAAAGTTTCAGCTGCCGCCACTGCTAAAATTTCCTCCACTTCTTCTTTTCTTTCTTCATTCTAACTTTCATTAGCTGATTATGGTTAATAAGATTCGTTACGTATAAAGATATGATAAAATGATTATATTAATTGAGCGTCGAATTTATAATAATTCAAGTGTAAATTCTACAATTGTAGAAGTGAACAATTTAACCTCGGCAATTGTTAGTGATGAATAAATCGTTAAAAATTTTACAAACAGAAATTCAGCATAATATCGACACACGAAAGAATTTAGAGCTTCAGCATTTCACACCATTCCGGAAAGTTCCATTGCAATATCGGCCCTGCCCGGGAGCAATGTTCTCTTGTACAATGTGACCTTAACGTTTCGGGCATTCCGTTTATTCAAAAGTTATCCGCGTTCAATCAAGGAATAGCCTCATACCTTTGGAATCAACATTTGCAAATTTGAAATGTGTCAATAAATCAAACTGCAACAATTTCTAGACCCTAACTTTCAAATATGCACAGCAGCCATCTCCCCTACTTTCAGATTAAAGTGTTAAAGTTCGTCTTCGAGGTTATGTTTGTAACCTTAATGTAACATTAATTCTCCTATTCCCCTATTTGCGTTGACTAAAAACAGAAAGTAGAGGGGCAAACTCTCAATTTCTACTTCTGAGAATTTAATCTTCTCAGCGGTAGAAATAATTGTAGTTCAACTGTATTCAAACAATGATATAAACATAAGCTATTTCCATGAATGAAATGCCTGTAAAAGGTCACTCCACTTGAGCACAACAGTGGCAAGTAAATGATCCTCAATCATTCAGGATAATGATTATCCACATAAATTCTAGTCTCTCACACAAAGTACTTACAACTCTGTTTGCACTTGCTACCTTTAACTTTGTTGTATTTCAATTGTCCTTACATATATTGACGGTTCTATTCAGTTTGTTCTCTAAATCAATTACACAATTAAACAACAATGATGTAACAAATTTATCACCAGTTAATCCAAGTTTATTTTCAGAGAAATACGAAAATTATATTTATATCAATATAAGATATCTATTATAATCAATCAAGTTTAGAGATATTGGAAGATTAAAAGTAAATTGATGTGCGATTAAACTTGAGACATTAATATTTTATTGATCGACACCATCTCACACTCATATTTGATATTAACTGAAATTGGAACATTCATTTCCGGATGAATAGAATGAAAAACAACTTCAAAAATAGTAAACCAAAAAAACCAACAACCATCAACACAAATTCGTGACAATGTCCATCATACTTTTTTTCTCCCAAGGATCAATCAATAATAACAAATCACTCACTAAATTCAATTCAGAAAGTTTAAATAATAAATAATAAAAAAAAGACAATACCCAAACCAATCAAAAAATACCAATTAATAATCCATTAAAATTATATTTCAATTAATTTCAAGAGACACACCGTTCGTAGTTTCATCGAGGCCTACAGATGAATATATACATGAATATACATGTTTATTATATATCTGTATGCATATATATATATATTGGCATGACGATTGAGGGGAAAAGCGGGCATTGGTAGGTAAAGGGGTCGCACACAGCGTATTGCGATGGTGCAAGGGTAGTTTTGCGCAGAGTGTCGCGCACTAGCAGCCACCACCGGGCACACACAGAGCACATCAGGCGGGGGTGAATATTACGTTCAGTTGCCCGCGATTCAGCGTGGGGTCTGGCCGATCGGGAGACCCCGATGTCCCCGTGCGAGTATCTCGCATTCACTTATTTTTTTATTTTTTAAACATTCTCACGCACACACATAAACACTGTAACATATATAAATGCAAACGTACATCTATACACAATCATATATATGTTTGTTAAAGTAAAAAAAAAAATACTTAATCATATGGACTGTAATTATTGCACATGAATTAACACGTTAATTGTGTACACAAATAATTAAAATTCATCATTATTCATTTTTCCATTTTTATTATTTTTTATTTCGTAAATTTGTTTGTTTTTTGTTTTCACTTGATTAATTATTTATTTTCACGTTGAAAAACGTTTGGAATTTATTTATGGATTTTTTAATACATCAAAGGTGTACTAGAAGAATTTTATCTAAATTGTGAGGGTGACAGAAACAAATATTTTCTGTGTATAAAATTTGTTATTTTGTTTTCTTTTATGTTTCTTTCTGTTTTTTTTTTATTTTTATTGCGATACAGAGGGATGTATATTTATTGATGATGATAATATTGATAATGATAGTGTGAAATTGATGATATGGTGATAGTAAAGCGAATTTTTCAATGGATGTGAAAAAATTGGTGAAATTATCGGTGAAGTATCAACGGAGGATTGAATTTTAAATTGTTTCGATTTGTTCGTGGCGTATAAAAGAGGAGAGTGAGATAGTGAAAAAGAGAAAGAGGAGTAGTGCGGTGAAATGAGAGTGGAGAATTTGAGACAATTTTCCGCATTCAAGAGAGAAAGGTGTGAGGGAGGAAGAGAAATAAAGAGAGAGGAAGGAAAAGAACGAAATTCTCGTATAGCAACAAAATCTAATTTCGTGGATGCCAGGATGTTTCCAAATGAATGAAAACTCTTGGATGGAAAAACGAGTAGAAACTATTGAAGAATATACAATGTATATATATATTTAACAAAATTTTGTTTGGGGAAAAATAACCAAATAATAAATGAAAATAGAAAAATAACAAAAACACATTGAAAGTGCAAAGTATTAAATGGTCTTAAAAATATTTATTCATTCGAAATGAGGATAAAAATTTAATTTTCAATTCAATTGAATTGGTTTTTTATTTTTTCCCAAACTATCAATTCATTTTATAAATATTCAATTTGCTACAAACAAACGGTCATATAAAAAAAATGTTTCATACACTTTTGTTTAGTTTTAGTCATGCAATATACATATAGCCATATATAATATATATATAAACACTTATATTTATATTCATTCTTGAGGTCTGAGTTAAGTTTTCGCGCGCAACATCTCCAATAAGAATAAGTATATAATATATATACATTGACGGTCAGGTATATGAATAATAATAATGCGCGCGTAACACGTCGCACTGTGCTGTTGTTGTTGTTGTTGTTACTATATTGCTTTCACTACTTCTGTGGCTTTAGGTATATAGAATATTGCTACAGGCTGCTGTTGGTGCTACTGTTTCTAGAGTCTTGCAATATAATACACCAATCGTAAATTCACTGCCACACGCTATTCGCTCGTCAATTCAAAAGTCCTGTCGTAGACAATGGGACGTCCCTGCATACATATAATACAGTTTTCCGTCATGATAAATATCTTTGCCATATATATTTGTATATATTGGCACACATGCCATTTGGTTGACACAATGAAAAAATTAAATTAAATGAAATAAGAATATATTTATTGTGGTAAATTTGATATGATAATTTGTGGCTGAGATATTTTTTAAACAACTGAGAATTCACAATTGTTTGAATAACATTTTGAACAGTAATTTGAAAACATTTAATAATGTCACATCATTTTTAAAAAATATAAATTGATTTAAATAATTAATTTTTCTCAAGCGCCCTTATCAATTTTCATCTTTTAATCATTTTTTCTTTATTCCACCACAGTTATTCATTCGTTCATGCTTATATATTTATTCTTATATAGGAAAATGTGAATTGATATCACACGAAAATAATTGCGACAATAATTCAATAAGACTGACACATGGTAAAACAAAAGGATACATAATAACAGCAAATAAATAAATGAATGAAATAAATAAACCATAAAGGGTGGATTGAGATGAAAAATAAAACACTGATGAGTATATGCATCGATGAATGTACGTGTGAGGGGTGGAATTTAAAGGACGAATAGAAAATAACAATGACAATAATAATCAAAGTGAACTGTTAATATAATAATAATAATAAATTGGAACGCGAAGAGAGAAAAATAAAAAAGAGAAGAGGAAAAACGTGGGAAAATTATAATTCAGTTCATAAAAGCGATGTCTCTGCATCCAAAATATTACGTGAGTATATAAAATATTCATAAAATATATTCAATTATCCAATAAATACTTGTAAATTATTAATAAGCAACTACAGTATCACAATTTTTTGAAACAATATTACTTTGTTTCGTTTCATTGTCATAAGAAAAACTTTTTTATATATTTTTTCTTATCTTTTCATCCCCCACAACCCCCACGGCTTTTTTTATCCTTTGACTAAAAACTCAAAGCCAATGTGTGACTTTCAATTTGTCCATCCGACTATATAAAAAAATATATATATACACATATATATTAAAATATTAAACAGAGGGACAAAAAAAAAAATTGATTGCCTTTCTTTTCATCCCCTTCTCTTCCTGTTCATATCCTGCAACAAAAACATTTTCCATTTTTGTTTTAAACTCTTCTGCAAACGTATTATTATTTACATTTGCATATAACATTTTTCACTTTATTTTTCATCGAATATTTCTCCCTAATTATTCGTCGCAAATAATTCTACAAAGATATCTTTACGTACAGTAATAGAAAAGCCCAAAGTGGAAAATGATGCATAAATATATGAGTAAAAAATCGTCACTTTAATCGTATACGTATAAAAATAGACAAATTAAATTATCTATCATCTGTTTCATTCTAATTAATGATATTTCTGTTACCCCTCCCCATCCTCCACCTCCACCTCCTATAGATATAAGAAATATAATCTAACCTACAAATTATGTCTTGTTGTCACGGCGATTTGGTTTACATTGGACGCCTCCACCTCCACCGCCTCCACTTCCGTCTCTTCTATGTTGGGTTATTGTTTGAAAACAAGCGGGGCCAGGACATGATAGATAAGCAACTGATGTGCATATATACACACACTCTATCCCTCTCTCTTTCTCTCTCTCTCTCTCGACATTCCCCTCTGTTCGTCTCGCAAGTGCTTAGATATCGACCGCGTATCCTCCTCCAACATCTCCACCTCCATCTATAGTAGTAGGTACTACTGTTGGTGGTGATTCTGGTGCGGTGGTACTGCTGGTGCTTCTCCCTCTTGGCGCGTTGGCCTACTGGCGTGGTGCCCCCCATTCGCATCAGTTGAATGGGGTTGAAGGAGAACGGGAGGTTGAAGAGGTGGGATATGAAGTGCGAGAGTGATCGTTCAATTTAAAGAAACGAGTCTTCAAGTGTGTCTTTACGATGATAAGAAAATCTCGAATTTTATCCACTTCCGTAGAAGTTATATATATATATATATATATATATGTTGGTGTATAAAGTTTTTTTTTGTTTCTCTACTTATTTTAATTCTCTCTAATATTTTGTTTTTCAATTTTTGTTTCGATTTTAATTGTTCGTTATTTTGGAATTTTATTAATTATTTTATAGGTGGAGGTGACAATGGTAATTCCGCGAAAATAAAAGATGGTTTCTTGTTTTTATTTTGTGGAGACTGAAGATTGTTTGATTTTGCTGCTTTTGTGATTGGTTATTTTCTTTTCATATTGGTTTTTTCGAAGAGTTTTTTGGCATTTGATGGTTGAGATAAATTCACGTGGATGTTTGGTTTCATTGGTTTTGATATGAGCGTGAGATGAAAAAAAATGGATTTTGAGTTGAGTGGTTTTTTTGAGATTTGAAGTTTTCAGGGGTTTTTTTTTGAAACTTCTTCTATAACACTAAAAATAATTATCCCAACAAACAATCATAAACAATATTTATTATCAATGACTAAAAAATAGAAACAATTCCACAATTTCTTTGAATCTACAAAAGAAAAAAATAAAACACCAAACATTTATATTCATATATGCATGTAAATGTCGAATGGCTTTTAATGCATCATGGTAATACATTTCATGTCTCTGGCGTATGGTTTTTTGACGACAGTGCACAGCACTACACGATGATTCACACACTTTACTACATACATACACACACAAACATACATTGGTATAACGTTGATGCGCGTCTGCCGCTCAACGTTTATATTATGTATAGGCAGAGTTTACTTGAGAGCAATAGAGAAGACGCATTTAACGTCTGGTATGAAAGTAAACGTACTGGGTGCGTAAGCAAAAGGAGAATTGCGTGACTGCACGCGGGGCATCACAAGCATCACCATACCACGTATCATATACACATCCACATATACAAAATATATATGTGCGTATACACAATCCAACTAGCAATGCCACTACTCCTATCTCTCAGACTCTTTGTCGCGCATTTACCATTCTACCATCAAGATGAACGATCGCACTATATGGACAGTCACCCGACAATGATTGACTGACTCGCCCTTTCTCTCTTCATATATATATATATAAATGTTTTATATACAGACATGTCATGGTCACAGATAGTTTGCGAAATCAATTTTCCTTTTCTCGTTACCTTTCCATCAATGTCAAATATCAAAGATTTTATTAATATAATGTATATTTTCTGCGAAATTATTTATTTTTTGATTGATTTAAAGTGTGATATTGGTATATGTACCAAGCACATGTATTAATAGTGCTGAAAAATGGGATATTTTTCACAGTTCGGTAAATTGGACCACCTGAAATATTTCCTGTTTGGGGGAGAATTTTTAGCGATTGATGATTATAGATGTTGAATAGATTTGTTGATGACTACTGGGGTGAAGTTTGATGAGTTTAGGAATAATAATTATGATGCTATGGTGACAAATGTTTTTAGAGGTTTTGTGGTTGAATTATTTGATGAGTTTGTTATGGAGATTGATTAATTTTATTTTCCCATTCAAATTCATTGAATTTACACTTCTCACCTAACCCGGATACATGTACTTACATATTTATGTATTTATTGAGATGTATAACGCTTCTCGCGTGAAAGCATTACCGCAAATCTACCTCACGTTGCAAAAAAAAAAAATATTAGTTTGCATTATAACCGTATCTGTAGTTCACAAGGGAGAATAAATAGGGGTGGGGCGGTAAAGAGAGTGTGTAGAGAAGGTGGGGTTGGGTAACTGGTTTGTGAGGCTGAGGTGGGTGCTGCCAAAACCCGCGACCCAGATACCGATCGACCCACCAACACACACACACACACACATATGAATATACTTGTAGACATACAGACAAATATATATGTAGTCTTTAGTTGTGCTACACTGTGGCCCTATCAACCCTTCCCTTTGGCATCCAAGTCACTCCCCAGAGGGTAAATCTACCCTATATTCACATGAAAAAATGATAAATAATATTTTTTTTATTTTTTCCATCCATTCTGAAGAAAATGTTGGAGAAAATTATTTTTATCTTTTTTTTTTTCTGCATTTTTTTTTTTTCGCAGTAATCTACTAACACAGATGAACACGCGGTGTATTGAATATTTTTTCACTCCCTCTAGAGTATTTAATTCTTCAGTCATTCTTCCGTTGCGAGTATATTATATATGTGAAACTTTTGTGATGTCTTATTTTTATTCGTGGTTTTTTTTTTTTTTTTCTGTTAACTTTTTGTATTATTGCGCCGGGTGTATTTTATTATGATTGGTTTTTGTATTTAGGATTGATGAGGGATGATATAGGGTAGGGTAAATGTAAGATGATTTGTGTACTTATACGTTTATATTAGTTGATTTTATTGTTATTAATTTTCCTTAATTTTTATCATTTTATTCTACTTGATTTAATTATTCTTATTCTATTTTTTGATCAAGTATTTGGGTGGTCTGCTGCATAGCAATTTGAGATGCCAGAAGCATCATATGAGAATGTATAAATTTCTTGTTTTGAAGAGATTAAATATTCCCCTTCTCATTTTGAAGATTAAATTCGGATGTTGATTATATATATTGATACATATACATATTCAAAGAAGAGATTAGTTGTATACATGTGTGTATATATAAAAAAAAAAATTCATGTATTTAAATATTGAATGGGGGAAGAAAAAAAAAACACAAATGAACTATTCTTAAATAGCATTTACATAAAATTTATTTTGCAATTAATTATACTTGTATACGTATAACAAAGTTCAGAGTTTAATTATACGTCATGGATATTGTATTGTTTGTATTATTATGAGTATCTTGAAAGTAGCACGACATTTCTTCTCTGTCGCTTTCTCACAGTGTCTCTCTACTATTTCACTTACTCTTTCTCACTGTTCAACTGTCACATTCATAATTGTAATACGCATAAAGGGATTGTCCCACAAACTTGTAAGGATTAAGTTTTCACTGTGACAACTATATATTTCCACAAGTTGAAATTGTCGGAATTTTCTTCTTTTGTGTTTCACTGTTGAATAACTTCATTTGTCATCATGACATATACGCTATAAATAATATCCAAATAATAATAAAATAATTGATAATAATAAAATAATTATAACAAACTATTTTTGACAGTGAATAAATTTTTTAATTATATTTTTGTACAGTCGGTGTAAATTTATATTTAAAAAGTGAAACTCAATAATATCAAATTTGTTTTTACATATAAAAAATAAATTTAAAGATTGCAACACAAAACACACAACTGCACCATTAAAATCGCAAAAAAAACAATGTATAAAAATAAAACAAATATTCACATTCACTTTTTCAACATAAATAAAAATAAAACTATTATCACTATAATTTTGCGTCAATGAAAAAAAAATTTTCACCGATATCAAATAACATATATATTAAATAATAAATTTCTCTATCTCGACACATATCTTAATAGAGCTTTGGATGATGTTAAAAGAAAAAAAAAAAATTTTTCAATTTATGTGAAATGAAGTGTCCTCCTCATACCCTTTATCTCATTCCTTTCTCACAAATAAATAAGAATAAAACGTATATATATATATATTATAGTATATATATTATAGTATATATATTATATACACATATTTTTTCTTCTTTTTTTTTTCTTTTTTCATTGTGATATATTTGATGTGGGCGAGAGAGCGAGTGAGTAGAAAAGACAGACTATTATATATTTCTTATCAAAAGCACAACTCGCATTTCCCCCACGCTGATTTACGCGCATTGTCGTCTTATCAACTTGTACATATCCCATATTCGAATATCGGGGAAAGAAAAAAAAAAAAAGACAAACAAAAAAAAAAATGGAAAAAATTGTGAAGAAAAAAAAAAAAATTCTTTCAATATCTATAATAACATCATAATAAATTTCAAATGAAAAACCAACCATGAGAAACCAATGATATTTTAAATTACAAAACAATTCTAATATTTATTTGTCATTTTTTTTCTTGTCAAATAATGATAAAAAAAAATTTTTTGTAAAGAAATGTTGAAATTATTATGCAATTATTCACTGTGGCAGATTATGTAAAATTCACGACACACAAAATTTCTCAATTAACTGCAGTTACTGAGATAGAACTACTTATGAGTAGTCAAGCGCAAGATCAAAGACATCACTCACACATAATGAATATATATAGATGTATGTATGTATGTATAGGTAGATAGTGAGTTATATGATATTCAAAGCTTCCAACTGTATTTTCATTTGATCTCATTCTAAAAACGCCACTGCATATGTTCCAATAACCTATATAATTTTGTTGAGTTGATTTAATGTAGAGAAAACAAAGTTTTAACATCAACATAATATAAGTATTTAAATATATATGTGAAAATATTGTTTTTACATCAGAGTGACGATGTTTTTCTTATGTTATATATTTCAATTCATTTTTTCGTCGAATTGTTCTTGATATCTATATTGAAATGTGTTCAGTGTACTATTTCGTGATAGTATCAATTTTGAATGATAATAAATATCATATTGTTTAATTTGAAAGTTAATTCACAGAGACTATGTATTTATTTAAAATATCTGTTATTCTTTAAGAATAAAAAGCACTATGGTATTTTTTAGCTGTCAGTAGTTTTTTATTTTTATTTCAAGTTTATATTATATTTTAAAATTGTATTTTATTTGTAATTAATAATTATTGTGTTTATGATTCGTAATTATCTCCTCATTTTTATTACACTTTATAATTTACTGATGTTAATTTATATATTCAATAATTATTTACTCAAGTTCATTTCTCTGGTGAATTTATATAAGAATTGGTAATCGTATATCGTACATGTGTACATAATAAATATATATTTATCGTGTGGGTCGAGTTTCGTGGGAGCTTCGAGGGTCTTTGGGGGTTTTAAACTCTGTAGTAGATCTGCCTGAGCATTTTCAAGGATTTATCAACTACCCCCAAAAATCTACCACACGATGCACTTCTTTTATTTTCACACGATGCATATATAAAAATTTGTGTCATTTATTTCGAATTTTGTGAATTTCAATACAAATTTTTAAATCAACAACTCTTATTCAAAAATCTTAATAGTCAAATTTATATAAAAATCATATTGATGAAAAAAAAAAAATATCTACTTCAGGATATTGAATGTATATTTCATCAAAAGTGAAACAGTAACTTTGTAGTATGAAATCATTTATCTCTGAACGGACCCCGACAGTTTAGTTGTATGTTCGGGCACCATTACCCTGTTCAATACGCAAACAAATAAAAATGAGAAAAAAACCAATGACCGGTTTTGTTATATCATCGTGCTTGACATTCGAATGACAACTGGTGTGGTAACAATTTTCCATGCTACATTTGAAACGTCAATTTATTACTTAGTATTCCTAGTGTATCCTACGCAATTTCATATGATTGTAAAAATACTTTTGGAGAGTTGGTTATAATTTATAGGAATACATAACAATATAATACATTTATAATAAATCAAACATGTAATCTCATGTGAATACTGTTTAATTTTCGATACAAATGGTTTGATTTTGTCTTTTTTTTGATAAAAGATATTTATTTAAATTGAAATTTGGATTTAAAAAAATCATTTTCCTTCTAATCTACAAATATTTTCTACTATAAAATACAATTTCCCGAAAGAGAATAAAAAATTATGTATTTATTAATTGTGAAAATTTAATTCGGGAAATATTATTTTGTCCGGGAAATTATTTATTTATTTATTTATTTTTTTCCGGGTAATGCCAACGGGGAAATAGTTTCCAGGTAATTTTTGTATGGTCGAAATTGACACAGAAGGTCACATTTTCATATATTTTCACATTTCCTCGTTATTTCTCATCTTCAATAACTCTTCCTTGATCTTAGATATTTGAAAGCACGATCCCTTAGTTCTAGAGAATCATACTCTCTCTATAATTTCTGATAAACCACTAGCTGACCTACATTATCACTTCAAAGAGATCCGAATCTCAGAATTGAATAGAAGTTTATTAATCAGTATTAAATTAAATTTGTTTTCAAGAAATCCAAACGGTATAAATTCACTTCTATTTCCATATCATAAAATTCTGTTTAATATTACCAATTCTATTCCATGTGTTATTTATTCATTCATTTACCATTCTCAACATAAAGTTAAATTGTGAATTGCAAAAAGGTCGAATGTAATGAAGACTTTTAAGACTATGTTTGATCATAAATATCAACAGTTAATTCGATAATTATTTTGCTTGAAGGCAAGAACACAGGTGGCCTTCGGCGAAATTCCCGATTGGTCAATTTGTCCAAATGGACGCTTATTATTATGTTTATTATTATTATTATTATTATTATCATTATTATCATTATCCATGGTATTTTTTTTTTCGCTGTATCGTTAGTTGCCCACAGGAAAAAATTTATGGCAATAAGAATTATTCGAAATATGTTTCTAAAAATATTCACAAAACTTTTATTATTTTTTTTTCAAGTTTTTTTTTTTTTTTCTGAAAATTATTTTTAAAATATACATATATAATTCTTTTTTTTTTTTTTTTCTTCTTCATCTTTTTACAAGCTAGTATAGGAGTTCAGTTCTCTCAACCGCAAAACTGTGGGAAATGTCGTGTGATTTATTTTCAGGTTTCCTTAATGCGAACCAGAAGAAAACTTTTTGGCTCGATATTTGTTTAGCTGACAGCAATAAATTTCATTGAGAGAACGCGAGTGAGGGAAGAGGAAGAGAAAGACTGTTTAAAACTGCCCTTGGGGTCTCTGGCCTATATCACTTTGAAAATTTTCCTCGCGACACTTGAGATGAGAACACAAGACACATACACACATACACTACTCTATTTTCTATTCAACATTTCCACGATTTTTTATTTCTTTTTACCTTTCATTTTTATTATTTCGCATTGTCTGTTTTATTTATTTATTTTTTTTTTTTTCAATTTTTTGTGTAGTAATTATATTTTAGACAGTAACGTTTTTATCGGTCGCAATTTTGGAAATTATGTCGAGGAACTACGAGGGTGGCCCGTGCCCATACACAGATATGTATACACACACACACACATATTTACAATATATAAACTTGTGTCGTTTTTGACCGCGTCGAGAGCTTATTACCCGGCGCCAAGCCAAGACTGAAGAGAACTAAAATCACTAAACTGCCACTAGTGTTGTTCTCATTCTCATTCTTATTATTTTTTTATCATCTTCATTATTTTTTCGGCTCTTGTATACATAAAATTTCATGGAACAAATAATGAACATCAAAATATTAATATTTATATTATTATTTAACAACTTAAAACAGGAAAAAACATACATGAGAAACTATAAATCAATAGTTGTCTATCAACATCATCTCAAAATGACTATTCAGAAGTCATGTGTTTAAAAGCTCAAAAAAGCATTGGACGCAAAAAATGAATATAACCATTCTTGTAGAAAATTTTAAGCTCTATAAAAAAGGTTATATAACTTTTTCCATTATCTTGCTTACTTTTCGACTTATTCACGATAAAATCCAACAAAGTTATTAACTATTTGTACCAAATAGTTAATAACTATTTCCTCACAAATTCGATAGATCTTAAATAATAATAAAATATCAGGTACCAAGTACCAATTGACTATATATCTTCAGAAAAAAACACAGTCAATAAATAGAAAAAAAGAAAGAAAACAAAAACAGATACATAAATAGATAAAGTTATCGACAACATTCTCTCTTTACCTTCAGGGGTTTCTTTTAGGTGGCCCACACTTCACCAAACCTATATCCCAACAATTATATACACACTCAGATATATATCACAAATTTGCTACACAAAATTTCTACACACTCATCTTAGTTGCATTCAACCACAATAAGTCAAGGAAAAGCCAGACATGATAATAGTTGGGCGTGAGAGAAATAGCCTCTCCCCTTTCTCGCATTCCTTTAATAGTCTCCATTACTTCACAACTTAAACGCTCCTATCTCTCTTTCACTTTATATACAGATTATCTAAACTATATAGTGTCAATAAAAAATATACAAAAAGAAACACAAAGAAAGAACAAAACGTAAATAAATTATTTTAGATCTAAATTATTTTTTGTTTTCAAAATTATTGTGTTTATATACATTTTGTTAATTTTTTTATTTTTTTTTGGGGGGATGGAGGAGAGGACCTCCCAAAGCGGTATTCCAAAAAGGAAACGACCGCAAATTACCGGATCCTCGTCAACGTCATGACGGTATAAAAGTGGAAGTTAATGAAACTGTGTTGGCGTGTGCTCTCTAAACAGAAATAAATAATAATAAGAAATATAAAATTATAAGATAAAGCACCTGAGTTTATATATTTGAAAGAAGATGTATGCGCATTAAATATACATGACAAAGCAATTGATGAAGAGCTCAAGAGCTCTTTCATATTCCCTTTCACTGAAAAAAAAAATAAAAAAACATAATAATGTTGGGTGGAAAAAAAAAAAAGAAGCGAACTTTCACGATACGAGATGTCAACTGCAAGTGACATACTCGAAAAATTCTAGTTAGGAAACCCTCGACTGTTTTTCCCCTCTTTCGTTTTCACTATAACTAAATTCCTCTTACTTTATTATATTCTTTTCTATACTTCAACAAATCTATTGATAATGATAATGTCGAAAGAGTGTGAGTCCTCTTGAGAATTAATTGAACATTTGATAAATATCAAGACCATATGTTATGAGAAAAAAAACAGAAGAAAAGAAATCACTGTTCAATTGTCATGTTTAAATTTGTATGAGTCGTTTTGAAAATGCAATTGAGTAAATAAATAAATTACAAAAGTGTTTCTTAGATTTTATTTGAATAATAAAAAATATAGATGTATATTGTGAGTGTGATTAATTTTTAATTTTTCTTTCTATCTTTAATTATTTCACTTTTTTTTTCATTTCAATAGTATATTATTTAATCAAACACGGAAGCTGTTTAGTTATCAATGATACACTTCCGCTCAACGTTAATAAAGTAGCAATGAAAAAATAAAAAACCAAGAACAAAATGAAAGGAAAAGAAAAAAAATAATGAGTAGAAAAATAATTCTCATTAATTTATTATTATTCTATCGTTTGTTTTTTTTTCTTTCCTTTTCATTTGTTGTTGAAATAATTTACTTAAACTCTTCCGCTGTTTAAAACCAACCCCATCAAATTATATTTTTCTTCAGTGCAATTGCTAACCTTCATCGATTCGTTTAATAAGCGTTAAATCGATTTTTCAAAAAAACCAATTACCAACGAATATATGAAAACAAATAATTTATCTCGTTATTTCTGTTGGCGATATAATTATTCTTGCACAACATCAACATGTATTAAAGATTCAAGCACTTGAACACAGCAGGATCCAATTGAATATGTGAAAAGCAAAAAAAAATTGCACAACAACCAATTAATAATATTCATTGAAATATTTTATGTACTTAGTATTTTTTTTTTTTTCACTGTATCATTTTTATGTTTCACTTGAAAATTTTTCTGTTTACAAACGTATGGACATATGATACATCATGAGAAAGACGAGAATGTGTAAGAGAGTGAAAGTAAGTGAGAATGAGTGAGAATACAGAGACCTTTTCTCTCTTGTAGGCCTTCTGAGAAATCATTATATTAGTTTATGGAAGAAGGTTTGTTCGAGTTTTACGCGCTAGACCCCAAGTGACGACTACAAACTGAAGCCCTTCCTCTACTTATTCTTATTCTTCTTCATACCTATATCCTCCCTATAAAAAAAAAATATATATATATTTTTCTGTCCAACCAAATCTTCGTGACACAATCGAATTCCAAAACATCCAACATTTTCATCAACATCAAAGAAACCAATTTACATATAATATAAATTTTATTATTATCATTTATTTTCAATTGATTTTATTGAATAAAATAATAAAGTAAACTCATTGATTTAAACAAATTCAATATATTTAATTCAATATATATAAAAATGAAATTTTATTAATTTTAAGAAATTTAAATCCGTCTATTTTCACAGACGTTTTGCAAGCTTAACATAACCCATCACTTCAAGAAAATATATATACTTCAAGGATAATTTACCGTTTGCCAAGAAATGAGATGACACGTTGAGGCATTTTTCTATTTTTCATCTTCAACATTTTGTCGTATTAATTTTATGTTTTGTTTTTGTTTGCTTACGCATTTTAATTTCCATTCTTTTTTCTCCTTTATTTCTTCAACATCTTCTTCATGGATGCACCAACACTTTATCATATAGACAAAGAGGAGAAGTGTGACGAGAGTTGTTAAAGACGGTGTCTGAATTGGATGATTTGTGTATAGTCCCGTTGAAGACATATACCAAACATATTTCTTCATACACAAACACACACACACACAAGTGTAAAGAAATAAAATCAAACATTGAAAAAAGGATATTTTGTTGTCGTACATAATATTGTCTTTCCGACTTTTTTTTTTCTCATCATTTCTTAAATCTGTATAAAAATATCATAGACATCCTGTTTTTTAATTTAACTAAAGAGATAGAGAAAAAAATTTGTGGAAAAAAAAATTAATTGATTGACAGCAGTAGAAATTTGTTTTCTCACCGGAAAAATTTCATTTTTCTTCTTTTTATTTTTTTTTTCCCCTCAACTATATGGATCTGATTGTCAAGCATATTTTACCGTGAGTAATCGATCCGTGAAAAGACTGGGATGATCAAGTGACCGAACAGGTAGTCAAGAATTATTTGAGAATATGAAGGAGAAAAAAAAAAAGAAAGAAAAGCAAACAAAATGAAATAAAAAATGCAGCGTGGAAAAATTTAACACCAGACAAGTTTATATCTGACATCATTTCTTTTTTTTTTTTTCCTCTTTTTTTTTTTCACGCATCTCACATCGAGTTATATATGCTGAGGGCATAACACACTATACACACACACACACACACACCTGTGTGCCCTCTCAGCTCATTCAAATGTAAACGAATTACAAAACCAAGCATAAATCAGAAATAATAAAAAAATTCTACATCGAAAAAGGAAAAATAAAAAATTCTAAACAACTTAATCCATAACATATATGCTCAAACCAATCGTTAAATATATTATGAATATATATTTCACATGAATGAACCTATTGGAGAATAGAAAAAACTAAAAAAGAATTCCATTCATCATAAGAATTAACCCATTAATGTCGAAATTCTCAATACTTTCTTTTACTTTTTTATCCTACCAAAACCAAAACATGATAGATCATTGTACAAAAATTCTGCGAATATAATTAACGACAAACGTACATAGTCTGTGGAGAGGAAAAAAAAATCACAATAGCATTGTCCAAGTGTAAAACAGGAAAAAAAAAAAACATTTTTTAGAGTTGTTGAAACTTGTAAAAAAAAAAAAGAAAATGGTTTTTTATACCAAAATTCCAAATTATTTCTGATACATATTGATTCAAAATCACCACAGTCTCCAAAATAATTATTCTATCATCACCTATCCTAAGGAAATAATGCTGTGTAATAACTCTTACAAATTCAATTCTACATTCACTCTCAAAACGAACCAATATTAAATATCTTCATAACATAATATATATATCCAAAAATATTCCTATCGCTCAATCAAAAAAATATCTCTGCACACTCATGAATTATCACTGTACATAAACTAAATAAAAATCCTCTTCGTAATATTAACAAATAGAAAAAAAAAAAAAAACAAAAAAATACCAAACCAAATAACAATTTTAATTCCAAATTAATTCAACCAATTTAATTCTAAATAAATACAACACAATTCTAAATTCAACAACACAACAACAAAAATAATGTACATGAGTAGAACACAAAAATATATTTACTCAAAATAAATACAAAAAAAAATAAATAAACCACTTCAAAATCTTAATTTATCCAAAATACAAAAGTATTTCAGTGACAATGGCACGCGTGTCCATCCCCATACAGTAATATACATAGAATGTCCACGTGCTCGTGTTAGTCCATGTATCTCAACAAGAGAAGGCACACTCGAAACATGTATTACATATATACATCCATCCTTACATATATATATATATATATATATAAATACACACATATACAATACAAGTATAAAGTTGAGAGTTATATACCCCCATATAACGTACACTTCTCTTTCTCACTCATTCTCACTTGATGCCGCCGTACCAAAAGTCGAAGAGTCCAACAGAGTATAACCAGTCGACGTTCAGTGTTGCGATGGTCAACATATAAACTTGCTGATGACTGCGTTTACATGCCGGTTTAAAAGCGCGTGACTATTTTCAATTCATTGAGTAAACAGTCAAAGAATAGAAATAAAAAAAGAATGGAAATAAACAACGTAAAATAAATAAATGAATAAAAATAAAATAGAAAATTATTTTCATTCAAATTCATGAACAGACAATTTAATTATGATGAATAATAATAAATGGGAAATAGAGTTGTGTACTGTGAGAATTTATAACAAACAATTATGTTGGATTAGTGTGATGTGTTCCTATATGTATACATAATGTATATGCATATACATATATATATATATATATATATATATTAAATGTATGAAGTGATGTATGTTAAGTTTGACTACATCGTTTCGATTTAAACGGGCACAATTGACAAAGACACATGCATGTTTAATCATCAAGTTAAAATGTAGAAAATTAATTATATTTAAACGAACAATTATGATGAATTTGTATTTTATTTCATTTCATCTTAGTACTATATTATTATTTTTTTTTAATTTTATTCATTTATATTTAAAAATGTTTTTGTTAGTGATCTGAAAGTGTTGAAAGACATTTAAAATATATATTGGATGGCATTTGATATATCATCGTGAATAAATATAGAAGGGAGCAAAAGGTAAATTGTATATAATTTTTAGTTTGTTATTTTTTTCTTATTTCTTTAACTTTTTAATTGATGTTTATGATGATTTTTTTAATTCATTGAATTACTGCAATGTGATAATTATTGTGATTTAATAATCTTCATGAATATTTATTGTCTCACACCTTTGTTTATATAAATGAACAATTATTGAGAATTATTTTTGAATTCTTGTATAATTCATTTAGAGTATTAATTAATAAATCATATTGATTTTATACTACATACGTATTTTAATCAATAATTTATTGTTATTTATCAAAATAGATATATGAAAGAATTATTAATTTAATATTTCAATGAGTGAAATAGAAATTTAATATTTTATTTCAATATTGATGGAATTAATTGAGAAAATTTATGTAACAATTTTTACTAAAGAAATAATAAATTAAATAAGAAAAATTTATTTCTTCATTCAACTTTTTTTCACGTGAAAATTAATCTACGAATTATATAATGAATATATTTACGTGAATAATTAATTGACATTTGTAATAAAAGAAATTACATAATGTCAATGGTGCATAAAGAATTTATTTTTATGTATTAAAACTTGATTGCAAAAATTTTAATATAAATTTTTATGGAAGCTCTGAATGAAAAGAGAGAAGAGTAAAGAAAAAAAAAAAAAAGATGAAAAAGCGGAAAGCGGAAAAATTCTGATGGCATTTAATGCGTCATAAAAGCAGATGACTTTTTCAACATCTGACACCATTTTGCCTCTTCACCTCTCTCTCTCTCTCTCTCTTACTCTCTCTAGTTATCTCTCTTTTTCCGTCTTCTATCCCCGGGGACGAACATTATGGAAATATTCGGATTATACTCCATCCACTAGGCATAATATCCTGTAATTTATATCGCAAAAAATTTTTTCCATTTTTTTTTTTTTTTTCCCTCCACATCATCCTGCGTGGATTTATTGTATAAATTATTATTGAACACTTACATATATTTAAATGTAACAATATAGTATAGAGTAATTGATGTGATGTTATGACAAAAAAATATTTATTATTTATTGGAGTGTTTTTTTTTTTTATTTTTTTAATTCTCGTTATAAATAATTGACAGGAATAATTCTATCATTGAAGATTGATGAATGAATTCAATCATGAAAAATAAAAACCGTCATAACCTTCTATTAAATATCGATATAACAATAATAAATTATTCGTAAAATAAAAAAATTATTTACTTCATTTAAAACTATATATTTTTATTTATATTTAAAAAAAATATTATTTACTCTCGACAAATGACGTGTTTTTATTAACTATTATTAAATCATATTATCGTGTTTTATTTAAAAGCATGTTGAAAAAAAAAAAAAAATCATTTATCATCCATCAACAATTTAACTTCCTTCATAAATAATTAACAAATACTATTTTACTATCAAATATATGATTCAGTTTCCTCTACAAGATTTGGTATAATTAAATATTATTCGCTCAATGAAATAATGCATTTTGTTAGTGATAAATAAATTCGGCAGTTGCGATAACTCGTGAATTTATTTTATTTATCATATTTCTTCTGATTCATTAAATGAACTTTACATCACATTCAAATTCATTTTCATGTCTCATTAAATAATAATTTATTTCCAGTTAATACAGCATCCAGTTATCAATTGTTAATTAATGTATTTATTTATCTTGATTAAAAATTAATTTTATAGATGCTTCTATTCCATTCATAATTTAATTATTATTTTTGTCAGCATTTAAAAATATCATTTCATAACCGATAACGAGTGCCATTAACTACAACTAAATTGTTTTCTCAGCGTATTTATATATATATATATATATATATATATATGTGTGTGTGTGTGTGTGTGTAATTTTATCGGCGCACTGATGATGTCAATGTAAAGCCATTTGACTTGTGATATTTAAAGCTTTGCAAGCAAGCACACAAATGAATGGCGAATGCAGCAAATGAGTGATGAAGAAAATTGTTTTTGTTTGCAAAATAAGCAGAAAAAAAAAAAAAAAACTGCACTAGTTAGCAAAAACAAAAAAATAAAAATGTTCCAACGTGAACTGGTTGCAACTCAACAAAATGAATGAAAAAGTAATGACATTTTTTTCGTAATTCTTTTGTTAGATTGCGAGCAAGAGGACGGGGGTTGTTTGAGGGGAGATTTTATTCTTCTATATAAAATAAAAATTAATCCGCTTATTATATAGTTTTAACTGAAATACTCTTTCTCCATTATAATCGCATACTAGTGAAGGAGAACAAAAAAAAAAATATAATTTCAGAGTAGAAGATAAAAAGCGAGAGAAAAAAATAATACGTTTGAGTATTTTTTTTCAAGACTATTTTTTCTTTTTTCTTCATCATTTAAGAAAAAATATTTTTTTTTCATTAATTTATTTGGAAATGTGTGGATATCGAGAAAGCCCCGAAGACTTCTGCGAAACTGTCATAAATTATATTTAGGTAAATCAAGTGAGAGAGAGCAAAAAAATAGAAGAAAAAAAAATAAAAGGGAAAATTTCTTTTTTTTTTTTTTTTCATCTTTCACAAAATTTCTAACAATTTTTTCTATTGTTAACATATGTTGCGAGAACATGTGTCCAACAGTCTTGAATAGAATGTGCTCTATTCCTGCATTCTTCTATTACCATTTTTATTTATATTTACATCTCTCATATTTATAATTATTATTATTTCTTGTTATTTTAAACATTTTCTATTTTATTTTATTATTTTGTTTTTTTTTTTTTTGTTTCTCGGTTTTCTTTCGCTACGAACGACGGTGGTGAACAATGCAACGTAAAAATTTTTGCATACTTGCACAAAATGTCTCTTAATGTACCCTCTTATATACCCACCCGACTATTTTTTCTGTACTCACAATTTTCTCCTAATTTCGCTGCAGTGACTTTAATTCATGTGCGCGCATGTATATAACCATGAAGAATTTTTCGGTCCACCGATATTCATTGGAACAATAGCGAGTAAAAAAAATTTGTTCATTTTAACTGTGGAAAAGAAAGGACAAAAAGAAACACAATAATAATGTGTCTTCTTTCTTTAGAAAAGAAAATGAAATAGAGACTTATAAATAAATTCAGTTAGGAAAATCAATTTTCATTTCAATTTTAATTTATTTTAAAATACTATATCATAACAGTATCGATTCAAATAGTGCAGTAAAAACAGCGAAAGAATAATGGAAAAATTACCCCAATGAACATTGATAATACAGCAAATAATATCATTCAAGTTCATCCCCCCCTCGAATAATGTCTGCATTTTTACATCCCTACGCAAGAATTCAGAGAATCAACATCTAGCTACCATGAACAAAATAAAGAATAATAATAGTTGAAAACAGGAAATAATTGGTCTTGACAATTATTTGCTCAAGTGTACACACGCAGGACATTGGAAGGGACTTGCTATTGGGCAATTTGCCAATTTCATGTTGAAAGAGAGGATGAAAGAATGAACGAGATTGAGCGAGCAAAAGAGAAAGGTAGAAAATAAAGTGAAAGAGAACGAGATAGGAAAAGGTCACCCCATCATCGGTCGAATAATAATTGAAAATATAGAGCACGTGACATATGACAACGAAAACTACGTTCACGAGAGAGCGGATCATTGTTTTCAACAGTAGTGTACAATAGAATCAGATGTTTTGTCGTTTTATATACAATAGAAACATTGCGCGCGTGGCCTAATACACACATACATACACAAATAAACACAAATAATACAAATACGCACACATAATGAAAAGGTTCTACCTTCAATAGATACACATGAATACATGCAAATTTTATGTGGCATTTAGGTGTCAGTGGTTGTCAATAAAGAACGAACAAAATATTCCATTCATCTAAACCAAAATGAAATAGATAATAAAACTAAAACGAATATGAAAAATTGAAAAATAAAATCACTGCAAACAAAGAGAAACAAAAAAAAACATGGCAAATGATTATGTCATTTCTGGTTGCCAACATCCAATTAGTAGAGAAACTAATTTACAATTGTTGTCAATGAGAACAAAATAATGGAGAAAAATGTTGGATAAATTGTTTTGGTGATTGATAGATAAAGGGAAATGTACATTCCGAATATACAATGATCTATTTTCTTTCCTGCAGTGAGTAAATATCTATATAAAAACTAGTCTTGAGTTTTGGAATGCATCTGGTATTGTTCATAGAATCCAATGTCAAAGTTCGAATCGATAATAAGGTAATTTCTCAACTTGGCATCGTTGTGAATAAAACAACAATCAGGATCCAGTACTCTCCTTTAGGTAGATGGTAAATAATAATGGCTGGTTGGAGGTCATAGGGAAAGTTTCCTAGGTGACCCCTATTATGAATAGCAGAATATGGAACAAAATGGGGTTGAGAATTAATATTAATTTCTTATCGGGCAACCAGGCACTGGGGCATAACTGTTTGACTCAGATATAGAATGTATAGTAATGAAACTGTGACAAGGACTTTGAGATAGAGAGAAGAAAGAGAACATTTGTAATTTAATGGGGAATTGTTTTTTTTTAATAGAAAACAAAAAGTTATGAACGATAAAGGATGGCAACAATTCAGTTAAATTTTAGTATTAAAATGGCGTTTTGAGGTTATAAACGTGGTGTTGTTCGTAAATATTGATAATATCAATGAAAGGACGTTGGAGATACTGGAGAACATAAAATGTTTGTGTCTTAATATGTTACGATCAGTTTGTAAACAATTACTTTCGATGGAATGGGCGATTTCCCAGAATTTTCGATATTTAATATAGTTTTGTGGTTATATTGGTCACTATATTGTTCCTACGTATCGATGTATGGAGATAAAATTGTAGGAAAGACAATGAAGAACAAAAAAAATTCATATTTCGATAGTCTACGATCATTTTGAAAGTAATATACGATCATTTTGAAAGTAATAACTTCAATAAATAGAGATAGTTTACAAATTTGGATCTTTTACGTAATTTTGAGGTTATATTGGCAGCCATGTTGGTTTTAGGTATCGATAAATAGAAAGGAAATTGTCTAGAAGACTTTGAGGAATACAAGAAAACTATGTTCCAATAATTTACGATGACAACTACAAAAACTTGTGTATAATTAACCTTCAAAGTGTTCAATTTCAAGAATTCACACTAATGATCAGCATCAGTAGCACACACACACACCACAACACTTCCATTGTTTCCATTATTGTTCTAAAGAAAGATTTCATAACATAGAATATACACAACAATTTTCATGAAATAATTGCTCAACAGTGTGCAGACACAGTTCTAAAACAAATTTTCGAAGTTATTTTCAAACCAAAATCATTTATTCTTCGAACGTACAGTGAAAATAAAATAAAATTTTAGAAACTAACATACACTGTATCTTCACCATGACACTGCATCTAATAAAAAATTCCATCACGTACTCTAATATTCTGCACACATTTCTTCAGTATTTTAATGAAAAATATAAATAAAAAAAATTACCAACACAAATACAAATGTAATTTGTCAAACTGTCACTTCAAAAAGTGCAAAAAGAAAAATAAGCCAGACATATTGATACATTTAGAGATAAATAAAATTTATTATTTTGTCAAATTCACCATAAATATTTATTCAAAAGTATTTTATCACCCACCATTCATACAAATGATTAATTTTGCGAATAAATAAATCGATGCGGAACCGGAAGACACCATGTATGTGCCACTATGCCATACCCTCAATCGTTTATACTTACTTCTTCCAAGAACTTTACTATCGACTTCCCACTTCGTCCCTTACTCCTCAAGACATTATACACATATATATATATATATATATATTAAGTTACATTCAACCATGTTGTGGTATATGTATATATAAAAATATAAACTTCATGTGCACAGCTGAGAAACTTGATAAATTTCCACCTATTCGCCAATCCACGTTCCAACTTATTTTATCTCACTTTTGTTCAACGTAAGAATAATAATAAAAAAATAAAAAAGAAAATAGAATGAATAATAAAAATTGAATGATAAGAGAAAGGAGAAAAATATAACAATAACACGAGAATAATACTGAAGAAAAGAAAAACACAAAATAAACAAATGGTATTGAAGTTCATTTCTTGAAAGTTTATTTGCCAAGTGTGACAAAAATGTCACGCCATTCATCATTTGACTGATGATTTATTTTCTCACATCGTTTGGATGTGATTCAAGAGTACCAAAGACGAATTGTACAACGGAAAAACGCCAGAAAAAAAAAAGAAAAAAAAAAGAAAGCAACAAATAAGAAAGAAAAGGGAATAAAAAAAAAAAAAAAGTGAGTACTTGAACGCATGTAAATCTAAATATATATCCCCTGATGTGACGAAGTTAATCCAACAAACGAGTTGTAAAGCCAAGGCGAATGTGAGAATGATTCCTCTCTCTCTTTCTCTTACACTCTCGCTGTATATACATGTGTATTTATGGGTATACATATAAGTACTGATTCGCACGATTCGACTCACTTATTGCAACCCTTTGCTTCAATTTATTTTCGTAACAATAACAATAGTGGACTATTATTAAAAAGAAAGTGAAAAAATAAAAAAATAAATAACAAAAATTATAATTTATTTGAATTTACTGGAGAATTATATACTATTATCATATAATTTCTCGATGATAGTTCAATTATATACACGACAGAACTAAATATTTGGATTTAGTGCAGATATGAAGTGGAGTTGGGTAAATTGGACCACTTGCTGTTTTTCTTATATTTATGGTACGAATTTTTGCACACTGTTCAGATATCATTTGAATCAACATTAATATGTTAAATAATTATTTTCAGTGAGATTAGATTGTTACAATGTCATTTATGACGGTTCCCATGTATTTCTATGGTGAAACTTTTTCGGTTTAACGTTCTAACTGTACTTCTACAAGCACCATGAATGGCCCGATGAAAATAATAATGATAGGGTTGAGAAAAAAAAAACCACAAGGACAACAGACATATGGACACCTTATGCTTCTGTCAAATTTTTCACTCAATAGCGAGCCTTGACAAGGACATATTTTGGTAACGAAAGCCAGTCGAAAGCTAAAGTATTGACAGCTATAAGTTATAATATATTCTATACCGTTCATGGAAAAAGAAGAAAAAAAAGGGAATTTTAACCCTTTCTATAAAAATTAAGGGCTCCCATGACTAGAAAAAAAATGGGGAAAAAAGTGACAGCTTTACCTTTATAACCCTCAATTTATTTCTACACTAATAATATTCAATATCTAACAAACATTGTAATGTTTTTATTATATTAATAATTGCATTTTATCAATTGTATATACACACTGAGAGAAAATTTCATCTGCTTTCAATAAATTATATTCATGACAATTAAATCCTCCTGTTTTATATATATAAATCTTCTTATTTATCTATTTTTAATACTTTATCGTTAATAAAATTCGTATTCTCTCTCTATTCAACCAATGAGTTAACCTTTGAACAATAAATAATGGAAAAAAAAAAAAAAAATGTATTAAAATGACACATGAACATGACATTAATTGAATTCAATCGAGACACACCAAAATTAATCAACTCAATTTGATTGAATGCACACACCACTTGTATATCAAACTAAACATACACATTATAATAGCCATCACCAATCAATCCAAGTATCATATATGCCAGAAACATATTGCTGAACACATTCGAGTGTTCAGGATCATCATTGCAGTACTGGTCATTGACATTCCAATTTATATATATATATATATATATATATATAGAGAAGAACACACCCTGTACAAGTGAGGAAATCAAATATAAAGAGGGCTTTAGCAATAGTAATAGGAAGTGAAAGCGTCATGAGTATTCATCTAGCATTAAATTATACTGATGGAAATAAACAATCGTAAAGTTTCTTTTCACAACAAGTAGAATGGATTTGAAATAGAGGGAAATAATTCAGAGCAATTTTAGGGTGTATAGGAAAGGATAGAAAGGAAAGAGAAATGGGATGTTATGGAGGGTCATTATTTCCCCCCATTGCCTTCAAAATTTCCTTGTTAAAACGACTGATAGTCTGCCAGAGTTTTCCTCCAGTTATAAAAGACACATGGAGAATTATTTATCTCAACTTGGCATTATTTTCCTCTTTTGTTTCACTTTAATAATTTGAATGAATAAATATTATGTTTATGGATGGTGTTTATATTTTTATTATTCAGTTGTTTGTTGTTTGTTTTCATTCTTTATTCTAACTATTTCTGTATGAGGAAAGTAATTTAGATTCATTTTTTTGTTGAAGGTGAATAATGACGTTGGTGTTAAGATTTTATTTATAATAGAGAGTGGAAGATTGTGGAGATGAAAGAAGAAAAAAGTAAAATTGGAGAGAGAGAGAGAGATGTTGGTGATGATAAGCCGGACGTGGAGGAATCGTTTGCTTGTGAATTCATCCGGAATTGCGACGAATAGAATGACCACGACGACAGCTGGATACTGGATATTCATAGCCACTTGACCCGAATATATGTATGGGCATACGTGCTGATAAAATATTCTGCAATTTGATATTGGTATTTCGTGTTTACTTGGGTTTATTTATTTTTATTTTTATATTAGTTTCATTGTTGGTTTTTGTTTTTTTCCTGGTATTTTTGAATGGTTTCTTTTATTTTTTTCAATACCATTTTTTGAAAATTGATACATACATTATGATTGTATGTTCTGTGGTGTCAATTGATCTATTATAAATGAATAAACAATCATTATTTGCCTTGTATGAAAATTCATGAAAGAATTGACATAAATTTACCAAAAGAATTCCATTTTTTTGTTTTTTGTTTCAAACAAAATTTCACAAAATTGTTCTAACTCTAATGATAAATTTGACAAACATTTCTTCTCTTGTTCACTCACTTCTCAAATCAATAAAACATTATCGCAAATAATATTCCACAAATAAAAAAAGACAAGAAAAAATAAAATTAATAATGCTGGAAAAAAAAATTTTCTTTCTATCAAACTTCTTCCAACCATCATTATCATCATCATGCCCATCGGCATTATCATCACGATGAAGTACATACATCAGCACACATATTGTAAAATACATACATATATATCGCTGTTAGTAATTGCATTGCCAAGCATATGCAACAGCAATTGCTTCCATTAGTCAAGTACGTTGCTGGCATCGTACATCAAACAGGGTAAATATACCTGACATTCAGGGCATCAGGTTCTATAATTCTCTTTCCATTCGTTTGCCCTCCACGTTCGATCATTCCTAATTCACTATCTTCTTTCCCTCCATTTTTTTTGTTCTTTCATTATAATTTTTATATTCTTTTTCATTCTGGCAATATCTCTCACACTCAGTTATATTCTACACACATTCAACGATAATGATGAGAGATGGGATTCACGATCGTGCGAAAGGAGGCGAGAGAACATCGCACAATGTATGTAGTGAAAGAGAGAGAATTTAGAATCTACTGAAAATCACGAATGGTTAAAGGAAGAGAGGGTGAAAATGGTTGTACTATCTCTCATGAATCTGCAATTAACTCCTACATTTATTCCCCCGACTCACTATGTATACATCTTTGGTGATTTTGTGTACGCTCGTGTTTGCGTCTGTAATACTTACCGCCATCTTTTTATTAAATCTCACAATGTTGGCAGTATCTTTCTGCATTGTGAAAACAATATGTTTAATTAGTGTGTATTTTCGGTGGAGAAATACGTTTCTTTGTTTTTTCAATCTTGAAGGTTATGTTTTACTCTGTCAGTAAATATTTCTAGAACAATGATACAATTTATTGTAGGTTATGTAAATAATTCCTCACAGTTCTATTGAAATAAAATAAAAGTGATTACAGTGGAAATCACTGAGTCTAAATAAAACAAATTAGAATATCTTTTTATTCTACAATGTTTGTTTTTTGTTTATTTATTTATTTATTCCTGTTTTTTTTTTTTTTCCAGTAGAAATGTAAATGCAAACGTAGATTAAATTGCAAGTTGGTTATTGTAGTTTTAACAACAAATATTCTCAGGCTTTATCACGTACGTCGCTGTGAATTTAATCGTAAAATGACAAATCACATTCAATCGTTAAATCCAAACGATTCACATAAAGTTGGTTTCGCTCTGTGTACTCTGTGTGTGTATATTGCGAATCTACTATAACGGAATAATATAAACACAACAGGTTAAAGGTTAGAGAGAGGGCGAGAAAGTGAATGAGAGTGAGAGAACGAGGAAGAGATATTGTAATTGTCCACAAAATGGCCACGCACAGGACATTTTGTTTAATAAAAATGTCTATAAAACCTCGTACAGATTGCAATAAAGTGACATGATAGTTCAGGACAACTGTGCCACTTTCTACTATTTTTTTTCTTTTTATTTACAACTTGCTATTAATTATCTCTATTTTTTTTTATCCTATTGCCAGCATTTTTATGAGACAATGACAGTAGGGTAGACTGGAGTTCGATGACAGATTAAATATAAAAAAGACAGAAAAAACCTTTTTCTCTATTTATATATTGTTTAAAAGAGATACATCACTTTAACTATCCAAAAAATTGAATTTTTATTTCAATTCCTGTCTCTGCAATGGTTAGGGGTAAAAAAATATCTGACGTCGCAAAAGATTTGTTATGGAATGAAGAAGATAATATCAAACTAAATAAGTGTAATTTTAGTTGAGTGTGACAATTTTTTTTCAGTATTTTGATGCTTCACAAAATGACAATGTTCCAATTAGTATATTTGTGTTTGATTGAATATTAAGATGGAGGTAAAGTATCGAATTTTCATGGGGAAAAAAAAAAAAAAACGCCGCACTTAAATATAGCAATAACAATTACGAACATTTTCATGTAACAATCATGTCAATCGGATCATTCGTTTTCGAATTATGACTGTCAACGTTTTAATAAACATAGTTTTAAAGAAATGACAATCAGAGTTCGATGATTACCTTGAAGAGTTCACTCTTTGTTTAAAACAAATTGATATATCTCTATTGTTTTTTCGGAATATTAATATAATATCTCAATCACATATTCTCAAAAATACTTCAATAATTTATTTGTACAAAGACATAAATATATTTTTATAATTCACAACGTGAAATTTCATCCAAAATATTTACAATTTTATTATTTCTTTTCCTTTTTTTTTTATCTTTCGTCAATTCACGTTTGAATTAATTTTGCAGTAATAATAATAGTGCAATATTGATTGTTTGTACAATATTGTAATATTATTTGTAATTATATAGCAGTACTTTGAAAAAATTGAAACTTCTGTTATTAATTTTCAGAAATATGGAACTTTAGTAAATGAAGATGAACTTTAACAAGAAAAGGTTTCTCACGAAGAAAATATGTATATAGTCTCATTCAATATAACTCCACCGTTATATAGAGATAATACTTAAGTGCCATTTAATTCAACACGAACAAAAAGAGATAGAGAAAAAAAACTCGAGTTTATTAAATAAAATCTGAATATCTGGGTTAAAAATACCAAGTAGATTGTGAAGTGGAACTGAGACGAGAGGATAATGGATAGTTACCAACCGCATGCGGAAAATTGCTGAGTGTATAGCAAAATTTTTTTTTTACATCAAAAAAAAAAAAATTGTTGCATAGATAAAATTATCCATGAAACAAATTTGATTTCTACATTATTCATCATATTTCTATCCTCATTACTTTTCAATTACAATAAAAATATAAATCCATCAAAATTGTGTCTTTTGTATTTTTTAAATGTTTTATTAACTGTCTATAATATTATTTATCAATATCATTTCAGGTGACAACAATACCGGAAGAGAACGGATTCATGATGCCTCGAGCGTCAGTTGTTCATATGACATCAACTGCAGCAAAACCCCAGCACCTGTCTCAGGTATCAATTTTTCAATTTATAAAACGTTAAAAACGTCACAAATCATCATCATCAAATAAATCTTAAGTAATTAACAATTGTAATAACAGTATAAACATCAAACAACATTAATTTTACACAATTAATAATTAATCTCATTCACCATTAACATTTAAAAATACAACCGTTAATATAATCCATCACCGTTAAACAAAAGTAAAAAAATAAAAAAATATTTCAAATTAATGATTTTTATAATGTGAACAAAAATTATTCTATCAGTATGTCATCAGACATAATTACACCATCATCCAAACCACCATTATATATATATATATATATATATATTGCATTTCTTTATTTCTATCAATTTCTTTCTACACTCCACTCTCATTTCCCTTTTCCCAATTCCATACCAAAGGAAGTAGAATATCCTGTCTTGATAGCAAAGGTCTGGAAATGTAGTTTGGAAATCTGAAGTGGCCCAGTTTCATCCTCTCCCTTTCTCTCTTTCCCTCTTCTCATATATATATATATAAATAAATATATATGTACGAAGCCTCTACAGTCTAGATGTGTGTCGAATAGCCACGAAATTCTCATCGAACTCAATCACGTTCAAACTTAACTCTTAGAGTTCTACCATCATCATCATCATCATCATCATCATCATCATTATTCTCTTTCTATTTCTCATCGATCCTCTTTTCTCCACCATCCGCTGGCTCCAGGCCATATCAAAATGCAAACGACGTCTTCTACGTTGAGTTAATTGAGTGGTGGCTCAGCTATTGCCTCTGTGTATAAGTAAAAACGTTATTCTCGTCCTTCCTCTTCAATTTTCTTCATTCCTTTCTCCTATTTCTTCAACCAACTCGGGTCTCCCTCAGTACACTTTTACTTCCCTCTACATTACCATAATCCTAGCACGTAAGATGAAAATTCAAAGAGGAAGAGAATATAGAGATTGTGAATGAAAAAATGTCTTTGTTTCATTTTTTGTCATCTTTAAATTATTTCTATACTTCTTTATTAATTCTTTGCTAGAAATTTTTTTTTCTTCTTCATCGAATCAGTTATTACAGTAATGCTAATGGGATTGTAATTCAATCTTTATATTCAACGTCATGGTGACAATAGATTGAAGAACAAGAGGAAATAATTGGAAAAAAAAAAAAATTGTATAGAATTTTTTTTTCTGGTTTTTTTTATTTTTTTCTCTGTAATATTCCATGTGAGTTCACATTTGTGTATGACGTCAAGTGTATACTTGGGTCACACAAAGTGCATTGTGTATACTACAACTGAGTTAGTTATAGATATAAACGATAAACTATGGATGTAAACCAACAGAGAAACGAGAAAATAAAAAAAAGAGAGTATTGAAGGATTAATGTGAAATATCGACGGGATTTACAACAGGTGCTGGCGACACATGCTTTATACATTACCTACCACCCTATAGCCTCCCAATCCGACAGGATTGCAAGGGAAAAATAATAAAAAAGAAAAAAATGATAGGAGGAAAAAATAGAACAATAAGTAAATTGCAACTATGAAAATATTTTATAACATAAATTTTCGTAGGTCAGATATTGCAATTTATAATCTTGAAAGTTAATATTTATATGTATATAGTCGAATAAATAATAATATTCTGTTGTTTATATATGTGTAATAAATATGCTATGAAGTTTAAACAATATAATTCAATTTATCTCAAGGCTAAATAAAAATTGATAAAATTCTCTTCAATTTCAATCATTTTAAATCAAACACTCACTTCAATTTCAATTATTTCTATATTCCACATTCACATAACCTATAAATTCATCTTTAAAAAAGAAAAAGAAGTCTAAATAATTTATCATCAATGTTTTAAGTCTGTAAAAAATTCGTGAGAGCAATACAGCATCTGTAAAACCGCACAATGTTTTCCAACCCAAATAAATTATTCCACAAGAGTAATGTCAAGTGAAAGAAACAAAAGGATACTCTGCAGTTATTGACATTGAGAATATAATTTGAATACACAACCATACAATTCTCAAAATCTTTTCGTCTTTCAATTTTCTATATTCGGAAATTCAACAAAATACCCGCGCACATGTATGACAAAGAAAAAAATCCTTCGCCCTTTATTATTCCTGAGTAAAGAAGAGAAAGAAAAGGAAAAAAAAAAAACAAGTGAGCGGTGAAATGTCATCCGCAGTGCCGCATAGGCGCCATTTAAATATATATATATGACGGAAACTCTGTTCACATATATGAACACAAATGCATGAGCGAGAGATTGAGATGTGTGAGGCGAAAAAAATAAAAAAAAAAAAGAGATAGAGATTTTATAGTGCTCTATAGAACGCGAGAAACGAGCATTGCAATGATGTACATACATATACATACAGATATTGTATAAACTATCATGGCCCAACCCCTTGTAACAATGTGTGTGGCCCAGTACTGGGCCAACTGTACAGGACAATGCACAGGTATAGCATTGTTGGCATCTTCCAACCTTTTATAATAAAAAAACTGAATGATTGAACGAATGAATGAATAAATAAATAAATGAATAAATATGGATAAATATATAGATATGTTTGTGTATACATTTAATATACTAAATTGTTTTAGTGATGATGATAATAATGGGAACAATGAAATAGAATTTCTAAATGCAGAACAATTAGTTGGAGAGGGAGCTGTTGATGAAATAATTTCTAGTATGTGGTGGTTTGTTAATTGTCATTGCTGTTATTATTATTTTTTACTATAGAAAAGATATAGTTTGTTCCGTGAAACATGTGGTTTCATTTTGCGTGTTATTAGGGATATGTAGGAAAAAATTTCACCGGGAGATGAGAATGGTTTCCTTTTTTTTTTCTATCATTATTTTCTTTATCATTTCATTTGGACTTCGCTAACTATAGCACGAGTCCAATTAGAGTTGGACTATTGTATTGAATATCTCACAAACGCAAGAAAAAAAAATGATATTCAACAAAGTGAAAAATAAACAAAATGTTTTGTGACAACTAAAAAAAAGTTTCTCTTGTCAACGAATAGAATAAAAAATTGCCAATTTAAATATTCAAAACTTTTATGCCTCTTTCAACCTACTCTATATCACTTCTGCATTGTAACAAACGACAAGAAATATTTTTACCATCAAAAATCAAAATGAATTTGAGTTAAAAAAAATTTTCCATACATTTTCCTAACCTGAAAAATCTCAAAAAAACCATTCTTCAATACTCATATCACTGTTTCTCATTCGCCCACATAATCATCACCACAATCCACATATAAAAACAAAATAAACACAAACAAATTACAATTAAAAGAGAAATAAACGTCGAAAATAATGCCAATAACTTAATTCCCTTTCTTTTTATCTAATTAAATTCAGGTGCTGGCAACTCTGGCGCTTTCAATGGGCACACTATCATGTGGATTAGCAAAAGGCTACACATCACCAGCCGTCGACTCAATTCTCGATAGTCAACCACACCTTTATCAATCACCAGGCAATGATACATGGTAATAATAAAAAATAAATACCAGAAATAATACCAGTGAATAAACCAAAAACAAGAAAAATAACCTAACCTCAATGGAACAATGGCTGGATTATATAAAGATTATTGTGAATTACTTTATTTATTATTTTTTCTATATTTTCTCAGGTGGGCGTTTTCAGTGACGAAGCAACAAGTCTCGTGGGTGGCATCGCTCTCAATGTTGGGTGCATGGTTTGGCGCCATGATTGGCGATTGGATAATGCGACGGGGTAGAAGATTGGCATTAAGACTTACATCATTGCCGTTAGCGGCAGTGTGGATATTGACTGGTATTGCACCATGTGTGGAGCTTGTTTTTACCACAAGCTTTCTTGGCGGTCTGTGTTGTGCAATAATAACAATGGTTGCTCAGGTCAATAATACTTTATCAATAGAGAACAAAATTTTTCTTCATCTCATTATGCTTTTGTTTTGCTTATATCATTTTTGTTTGTTTTTTTTTTCTTTTATTTGTTACAGGTTTATATATCTGAGATATCTATGCCGGGAATCAGGGGATGTCTGTCGGCAATGTTGAAGGTCGTTAGCCATGTGGGCGTTTTATTTTCTTATATTGCTGGTACATATCTCAATTGGCGTCAGAGCGCAGTTGTTGTTGCAATTGCACCGACAATGCTCTTTATTGGTACATTATTTATACCTGAAACGCCATCGTATCTTGTATTAAATGGTAGAGATGAAGAGGCTGCTGGTAGTTTAAAGTGGTTACGCGGTGAACATGTAGATATTCGACAAGAGTTACAAGTAAGTGTAATGAGAATAGAAATAAAAATAATAAATATATAAATAAATGAATAATAAATGTTGAAATAGTCAATTGATATTTTATTCTTGCAATATTTTATATTTGCATTTTTATTATTCATCATCAAGTACACGAACAGTATTAACTTGAATATCTAGAATAATTCTATTTTATATTTATTAATTTTTTTTTTCTTCTCTATTTTTCTCAATCGCAGGTGATCAAGACAAATGTCCTGGCTTCAAGAGCAAAACAATACGAATTGACATTTCGAAACAGTTTATTTACACCGAGGCTATATAAACCAATAGCTATTACATGTGGATTAATGTTTTTTCAAAGATTTTCTGGTGCAAATGCATTTATATATTATGCAGTAATGGTATTTCGACAAACGTTAGGTGGTGTTAGTCCACATGGTGCGACGATTGCAATCGGATTCGTTCAACTTTTAGCATCACTATTGTCAGGTGAGTGGAGAAAAAAATAACAATAACTACAACAATTATACAAATATTTTTTATCATTTTCTAAATCACTTTTTCACTTCCAATTAATCAAATAAATAATAATTCAACACAGGCGATAATTTTTCCAATTGATTATGAGAATAGAATTAATTTGTACTCGCCAATAGATTGAATTGAAAATGAAAAAATAAATTTTTTTTCGTGTTTCTTGTTTTTTTTTTTTTTTTTCTTTTCAATTGTAAATTTTCAGGATTTCTCATTGACATTGTCGGACGTTTGCCATTATTAATTGCAAGCACGGTATTTATGTCACTTGCATTGGCTGGTTTTGGCAGTTATGCATATTACAATTCAATGTCACAAAATATAATTGAAAATTCAACAACACAATCAATGGGCCAACACGATTGGATACCATTGCTATGTGTACTGGTATTCACTACTGCCCTTGCGCTTGGAATATCGCCAATTTCTTGGCTATTGATTGGCGAGCTATTTCCACTTGAATATCGTGGCCTTGGTTCCAGTATCAGCACAAGTTTCAGCTACTTTTGTGCATTTTTTGGCATAAAACTATTCATGGATTTTCAACAGGCAAGTAAAATTTTTGTTAAAAAAATTCGACATACGGAATAAAGAAGATACTGTATCAAAAAATGATAAAATATCACAATAAATAATTGTATTTAATTTTCTTTTCATATTCATTCACTCATTCATTCATTAAAAATACTTCATTGCAGATTCTTGGATTACACGGTGCATTTTGGTTTTACGCCGCAGTCGCTGTTTGCGGTTTATGTTTTGTTGTATGTTGCGTACCCGAAACAAAAGGAAAACAATTAGACGAGATGAATCCAGATTATGCTCAACAACGGTAGTACAAGGCCACCCTCACTGGAGGGTTACAAAATTTTGAAAAAACAAATAAACCATTGCCAAGTGGTGCATATCCAAATCAACATAATCAAAATGATATTTATAATAATATTAATATTAATAATATTAACAATAATATAAATAATAATTCAACAATAATGCCAACATTTTTACGATCATTTACCAATGGATTGAGAATAAATAAAAATCGTAAATGTCGATTAACATTCAATTCATTGGCAAATAATTGCGGTATATTTGTTGAAAAAACCGGACGTATAAGTCGTAATATTGGAAATTATTTGTCAAGAAGAAAATTTTTTCTACGAACACAAACAACATCAACAACAAATGATAATTATAATTTAAAAACTTTCAATACCTATCATGAAACTAATGTTGAATCAATAGCAATTAATTCATGGAATAATTCAAATGAATTATCAAACGATAATAATATTAATTGTTTTGTTGATTCAACAATAATTGATAATTATCATCATCATCATCATCATCAACATCAAAGTGTTCATGCTCAAATTGAATCACGACGACAAATAAAACGTATTGAAAGACGTCAGAGACGTCAAAATGAAATTGAAATGTTGAGAAATGGTAATTTTGATGGTAGACAATTGTATGAAAGAGTACCAAGACGTTTTATGCGAAGTATGAATGATTTAACGGATTTAGATATTGAAATAATGCTAGAACGTGACACGACATTTAATATTCCAGCGAATTTATTGAATGGTGGTAGTGGTGATAGTAATGGTAATACTTGTGAGGAAGAATCAATTTTAGAACGTTTTAGACGTAGATATGAACAGGATGAAGGCGATAGAGATTATAATTATTTAAAATTGTATCGTAGTTTGTCGCGATTGGATCGCAATATGCCGAGGGAAAAATTTATACCGGGTAAAGTGCACTACGAACGTGAATATCGAATTTATGGTAGAGATACAGTTGCATTGATTTATTACAAAACGTGCTATTTGTGATGATGAAAAAACAAAAATAACAAAACAGAATAATTAGAAAAATTCTTTTCTGTTTCATCTTTCTTATTTGAAAACGCTGGTCGTTCATAATAAATTATCTTCAAATACACCGTCGCATTACGTCCATAATTATTTTTGGTAATGCACACATAGAAGCGGCGGCGTGAACAAAAAATAAATAAAACAAAAATACAGGAGAAAATAGCAAGTGGAATTTAACTAGGAAAAAAAAAGACACGATAATAATTAAAAGAGATAAACAATTCAACAGAGGCAGAACTTCCAAACATTGTGTCTTCCTTTTAACAAAGAATAAAAAAAACAAAAAAAAAACCCAAAAAATCGCGTTAAAATAAACAATACAAATTACAAAAATCCGAAAAATATTTGTGACAACAAAAAAAAAAACATGACAATATAAATATGAATGAATTATTGATGAAATCATAAATGAAAATGAAATTAAAAAAAAAAAATTAATTAAATAAAATAGATTAACATAAATATTTGATGATTGTGGGACTCAATAATGAGAGTTTTAGAAACTCGATGTATTTAATTATGTCGCGTGTCAGTTTGCGTGGGGCCGATTGACTTAAAATTAATATAAGCAAAATGAAATTGATAACTGATAACTAATATTGGATGTATAAATTAATTCGACGCTCTATTTTTCACTCAATAATTACGAAAAGAAACAAACAAATAAATAAAAAATCAAAAGCGCCAAATTAATTTTTACACCCAAGAGAATAATAAAAAATTGACAATATCTTATTGCTAGAATATTTATGTAATAGAACAAAATACATATGATGACTTAATCAACGTATATGTATATATATATATGAATATATAATATTATATTTCATATGTATTAAATATTAATACTGTACATTGTCTGCTAATTAATTATTAATAAAAATATTTATTTAGGCAATTTAATATGTATACAAGAAAGAAAAAGATGAAAGAGAATATGAATCAACTATCGACAATACTTATCATTGCCAAAACTTGTAATTATTCATAAAAATATAGGAATAAAAATAACGAAGAAGAATCAAGAGCTTTAGCTAATGTAGAATTTAAATCTTTTGATATTATGTATTATTATTTGTATCTATTCATTTTACTACTCAAAGAAATTCTTTATAAATGAAATAATATTCAAATGATAAATATCATGTACTTAAAACAACAAACAACAATTGATATAAAAACAAAAAGAATATATAATTTCTCGTTACTTTTGAATTTTTACACTCATTGTGTGTGTGTGTGTGTTATAATTAATTAATTAAATTCTTCCGCGATAAAATAGAACACGAAATTTATGTGTTATAAATTGTACAGTCAAATCTCTTTTGGTATTTGAACTGCGAACTAGAATTTTATCTACCTTATTATCTACAGAAAAATAAATAAATGAATAAATAAAAATATTCTTACATTACGCAATGCTCAAGGGCTTGGACGCCAAAAATAATTAAAAAAAAAAAGAGTATACATACATATATATATATATATATAAATACATATATGGGAGAAAATTAATTAACTAATGCACGATGTGTCGTCAAACGACACGGTAAAAAAAAATTCTGCATGAAGAAAAAAAGAAGCAAACAAATAATGAAAAATATTCTACAATTTTCTCTACAGAATTCTTAATTGAAATAGTGAAAAAAAAAAAAATAAATAAATAAATAAATATATTGATGAGTATAAATATCAATAATTTTCTCTATTAAATCATGTTATTTCCCTCTTCTATACACATCGACATAAATACTTTGACATTGCGTCCAATCTCATAAAACAAAAAAATAATTAATTTTGTGATCTTACTATTAAATAAATGCAAGAGCCTAATGATTTGTTTCAAATGACGATAAATAAAATAGAAGTCAAACTATAGGAAAACAAAAAAAAAAAAAAAAAGAAAAAAGAATACATTAAAAAATCTGCATTATGCACTTTTGTGAATTGAAAATTTGAAATAATAATCTCGCGTTGGATTAATTTATTCCTATAAGAAATAAATTTACACAAACAAAGAGATAATACAAAAAAATTAAATTGTACTATAGAAAAACAATAAAATGAGCTAACATTTCTTATGTTTTATTTATGGCTTGTATGTGTGTGTGTGTGCTCTAGATATTCTTTCAATAGAACCGAAAAAACAAAGTCTCAATGCTTTTATTTACGTATGCGCTTTTAGATAGATAAAAAAGAAAGAAAAAAAAAAAATGATAATAAATAGAATGAACATTCAATCTCTCAATTAATCGCGCGTAATCGACAATAATATAAATAATAATAATAATAACAATAATAAATATTGGTATATAGAATAATAATATACGAAAACACATGGTCTCACATAGAAAATGATTAAATAAATAAATAATGAACTAATAGCAGAAGCTATGAAAAAATTAATTGATGAAAAAATATTTTCCAAACAATAATTAACAATAATATAAAGAAACAAATATATATATAAATAATGGAATAAATGTCTAAATCTAGCTTTGCTTGCTAGTTTTAATATTTTTGTAATGACGCATAGACTTTTATATAGCAAAGAAAAAAAAAGGAAAACAAACACAAAAAAATTATACAGATATGTAATTTGTATTTTCGTAGTGATTGATATGATGAATTATTTATTTAGCAATTAATTAATTGAAACAGGGAATAGTGTGAGGAAGAAAGAAAAAAGAAAAAAAAAACATTAAACTATTGCTGTTTTTTGTTTTTTTCAAATTTATTCAATGATCCCTCTATCAATTTTCTCTTGAGCTTTAAAAAAAGGAAAAAAATTTACGAATAAAAATACATTGATGATTATAATCACAAAGTAACACCAAATAAACCAATGAGAAATAAACAAATGAATCAAACGAATGTGAATAATTAAATAGATTAAAGTAAACTCGAAGACTTTAAATAATGCAGCACAAAAAAAAAAAAGTAGTGCCGCCGGTCTATAGGTGTGAATGGAAATGTATTAATTACGACGATAAATTAATGATTAAGATATAAATATAAATGATTATATAAATGTACGTATAAATATCAAGAGTAAAAATACTCTTGATTTGTATTTTAAATTCATAATTTTTTTTCATGTACTAAAAGATGAAAATATAGATATCTTCATTTGTATGATTGTACTTCGATGGCTCTTGATAATGAAAATTAAAGAAGAATGAATAAATAAAATTTGAAGAAAATGTCGTATTTGTTTGTACAGTTTTGAAACCAATAAAAAAAATCCTGCTTTCACAATTATTGTTCTGATTAATAAATTACGATACGTCACAGGTGATGTGTTGAATTAAAAAAGTGTTATACAAATGTGAAATGCAACAATTGCATTGATATAAAAATAGAATTTCATTCATTCAACAATAACACATAGCATACTGATGAATTGCAGGAAACGGATGATCATGAAACTTGAATAATGATGGGTGCAGTTAATATAAAATAGTTGGATGAATTAACTGATAGATTAGAATATTGTTGTAGCCTGTTCGTAACCCTGAATGTAAAGCCAAAAAAAAATACTCCATTACATACAAATGAATAATTCCCTAATTTGATTAAATTGTTTTGAGAATAAATCTGTTTTTCTTAACAATGAAATAATGCACGTTAAGAATTAAGAATTATTATCATTAAAAAATAACTCTAGTTAGGCCGATAGCGATATCTCTATTGAACCAAAATATTTTTGATTTTTTAAATTATGATGATTCAAGAGGTTTAAATCATTAACGCCGTAAAAAAAATTCCTCCTCAAATTGCCATTATTGCATATAAATTCATATCAAAACACGAAATGTTTTAATAATAAATAATAGATGTTTCCATTATAATTTCGTCAACTGAACAAACGTTCAAATAAATCGTAAACCAAACTGCATTCACATAAACAAAAGTTTCCTTCTATAACTTTGTTTATTATTGAACAAGTTGAAAAATAATTTTTGAAATATCATCAATCTTCTCCCTCTTTATCGCTCATTGTTAATTTTAATTAAAAAATTCCAATCAATTAACATACCCAATTGCGGCACAGACATATACGTCTCGCAGTCGACCAAAAATTGTCCAGTTTGCACTGCACCAAGTGCTAAAACACGTTTTGTAAGGAATTCAATTGTTTGCGGTCCAGTTCGATTCTCCATCATTGGAAATTGTTGCAACCTAAATATCAACAATAAAAAATAAAGAAGTAATATTAACTACAGCACACATAAATACATTCATACAGATTATATACAGTAGATTAATAAAAAAAAAACACTAACACACTCTATTTTGACATGTGCTACGTGTTGAAATAACCTCAAAATTAATCCCAATCACAATTGAACAGAAACAAATGATAGTTGGCAATAAAAATAAAAACTTCTGCAATTAAATACATAATAAATAATTCTCAATACTCACACTGTCACTCCCATTATTGCTTGTGTCGTTGGAACATGTGAAACAACACTTAAAAACACTGGAAACACAATTGAACTTCACTCGACAACACCGACAAAACCACCGGGTATATGGTGTGAGATTGCCTGAAAACGTCAGAAATATTCTTTACATCACAATCTGCAATACCGATTGTGTAAAAATACGCGCGAAAACATGTGAATATGTGATTCGACATTGGTGGCGCTACTTGTAGGTTATGTTGAGAACTCGTTGTTGGGTATTGGTTTGTTTACTCAATACCTACGGTCGATAATTATCGTGCACAGTTAAGCGTTTAGATATGTATTCTAATACTTTCCTGCCAGAAACCTTCATTACCGATCGATAAATCATCGAATATAGCAACAAGTTTGTATACAACGCTGATTGGTTGAATTCCAACACATACAAAATTTTTGAATAAAATTCATTTTAATCATTTATCACATAGATATAATTGTTCATTATTCCCCAAATATATAACAATAATAATAACATAATTATAAGAATAATAAATTTTTCAAAATTATCTCGGTATTACAGGAATAATAACGAGTTATTAATGAATTGATTCCAAAAGTGAGGTTAGAATTCACTCACATTCATGAAATATTATAACCGTTGCTATTCTCACACGATTCGCATTCACCATCATAAAGTTTGAACAGAAATCAACTGGGCATTATAGTAACAAGTTAGCCAATTATATATGATAAACCTAACCTATATAGCAATATTATAAGATTTTTATCTACCTTCTTATATCTATCTAAATACTCTCTAATTATTATATTTACATTGTTAATACACCACTTGGATGACTATTACAATTAATATCTTTTATTTAATGGCTAATGTGTATATATTACGATTACGGTATCACTGCTAAAATAATGAAATCATCAGAACCCGAAGCTGAAAGTTTATCAATAAACGAGCTTAACGATGATTGTTTCTTGGCAATATTTTCATATTTGGCAATTGCCGACATAAAGAGTGTTGAGAAGGGTATGTATAATTGATTAATAATACTAAATTTAATAATCAATTCCTTTCTTTTTTACTTGTTTAGTTTGCACACGTTGGAAAGGATTGTGTTTTGATTCGTGGAAAGCAGTTGAGGGTTTAGAATGTAGAGGTAGCACATGGTATTTATTGGCACCAAATACGGTGGACAGACTGTATGAAGTAACGTGTATGAATGATTTAAGAGAAAGTTTAAAAAATTGTGGACAGTACATGAGATATTTTCGTTTATCATGTCATCGTTCAATTGATTCAGCAATATTCACAAGTTTATTAACAACAGTTCCACAATTTTGTAAAAATTTAGCAGATATTGAAATTGATTCAATTCAATCACCATCATCAACGGAAATACGTTCAATAGCAACTAATTGTATAAATTTAGAGAAACTCGTTCTAATAAAAATTGATCAATCATTGGAAATAGAATTAGCAGAATTGTTAAATAATAATAAAAAATTGAAGTATTTAAAATTAGGTGGCGATAATGATTTCAATAGAATGACTGGAAAATTTTTACCATGTATATCAAGAAATACAATTGAACAGTTACATATAGAAAAATGTTACAATTTAGATCAGCATTTTTTTAGTTGTTCAATAAGTCATTTGAAACAACTCAAATTCTTGAATATAAGTCATTGTACTCGTATAACAAACGATGGAATAATTGGACTTGCAGCTTTGAATAAATTAGAAATATTAAAAATGGATTGTTTGTGGAAAGTGAGTGATGAACCTATAGGCGATTTGTCAAGTACACTTAAAGCCGTTCATTGTGGTGGATGTAGTAATTTAAAAGATAGTGGTATAGTAAAATTAATTGAAAAAGCGCCGGATTTAAGTTTCTTAGGTATATCTTTTAGTTCAATAACAAATCGTACTATTCTAGCCGCAATTGAAGTAACCAGAAAACGAACAAATGGTATCATTCTTAATATGGATATATGCGAAACTCATGCAAATCCAACTGCAATAACAGCGACATCGCCATTTTTAAAATTAATTAATGCACAGTATAATTCTCGTGCTAATCGGCGCAATATATAATTATTCCTGCCATACTTTGATTACTCTGCTTATTTCATATTGTCAAAATCACAAAGTATATGATATTAATTATGTGAAATATGTACAGTAATGTAGTATTGTTATTAACTTGTTTATTATCGCTATCGAATGTTTTTTTTATTGAATTAGGAGCGCTGAAGATCCCGAAGTGATCTATAATTATTTTTTTACAATGTAAAATTAAAGCGATTAACGTATGTATCTTTTGTTTAATTATCGAATTTCGAACTCGTGCGGCAGCTTATGAGAAAGAATCTTTCATCATGTTATGAAATTGATTAAATAATAATATGAAATGAGATGTGTATATATTAATTAGCGAAGAGGAACTGAATCAAATCAGATCAACTGAATTCTTAACTGCAATTTTAATTAACCTCAAAATTCCAGTTGAAATTCAACTTATTTATTGTCTGGCAACTAACAATTACATCTTCAAGATAAATTTGATTACATATCAAGTATTATTAGTAGTAAAGTATGCAAAGTTTGTAGAAGCAATCAATGAATCAATCTTTGAATTATATATTAATATCACATGATAATTCAGTATTGACTATTGTTAATGGTCAAATAATAACATCAATGATCAGTAGTGTGAATAGAGGCCAGTAAACAATTGATATTTCGAAATTTTATTGTTTATATTATATACAAATTCTATACAGTGCGAAAACTACAGGTACATTCATTCATATTATATAACATCACTGAACTTGAGTCAATTTATTAATTTGAATTTGAATATGTTAATAAGTAAATAAAGAATAATATCTCAATTAAATTTCTATCTTGTTATATTTAAATCCATTTTCATGGAAGTTTGAAGATGTTTATTCCATAACAATGTGGATTGTAAAAATTTTATGATACTGTTTTATCATAATGTTTTCCTATCAACCTTCCACAGAACCAATTTTTTCCTTCTGCAGAATCTTCGAGTCAACTGTGTTCTACCATTTTTTTTTTCTACTTATAAGGTTCCAAGAAATCTAAAAAAATTCATAATTATTCCCCGGGATCTCTACTGCACAACCCAATAATTAAAAACATTCAATGTTTCCAAATTGTTGCAATAAAATTAATTATATCAATTAATTAAATAATAATCATACACCAATCGTACGTTGTGAATTTACAGGAAGATAGGTTGTGTTTAGTTCGTGAAATGGCCACTAGGTGATTTATTCTTCATATATGAGAACCATATCCTACTTCGTTGTAAACATCACATCCACCTGCTTCTACGAATTCATATCAATAAGGTTAGGTTTATTGTTTATATCACTATTTTATATACAATTAATAACATAAATATAATGTAATATATTTGTTTTTCAGTTTCTATTCATGTCAATGCCAGTTAGGAAGTTATAATACGTTTTATAATTACCGTAAAAAATATTTTATCAATGGCTAATAATGATGAGGATTATTGTAATGATAATGATAACAATGCAAAGAGAATAAAATTGACGGAATCTCATTATGATCATTTATTAATTGATGAACTCAATGATGACTGTTTTCTGGAAATATTCTCGTATTTATCTATTGCTGATATAATACATGTAGAGAAAGGTGAGTTATTATATTGTGATATTAATTAGATATATAATAATATAATGAACGTATTTGGTTTGACGGAATATATTTAATTCTTTATGAACAATATAAATATTGCTGAACTGTAATAGTTAAAAGAACGCTGAATTATTTACAAAAGTTTATGAAAACGTTGAATATGAATCTGAACATTGGATAATTCTCAATAAACACACCTTTGATTTCTATTTCGATCATTTTTATTCACTGTACATATATAATTATATAAATAATAATTTATTCAATGAGTATATAAAAATTTGGTTGTTACATACAATCAATTATTCTGTTTATAGTACAATACAATTTTACTCATATATCTTCTGCTTTTTGCAATTTACCAAAACATATATTGATATTCCTTCTCGGGTAGTACACACTCATTTTCAGTATCAGTGTTCAGTGTAAGAACAAGAATCACAGAACCACTAATTATCATACCGAGAATCCACGAGAGATTCTAAAAAATCATAAATACGTATGTATAAATTAGAGTCAAAACATAATATAAAATAAAAACAATATTTCAATGAAAAAATTACCTCAATTATCACGCGTTTTTTATCCTCTTCATGTCTCTGTATATTGCGATATTTTTCCATCACCGTTCGACATAGTTTAAGATCAAGATTAGGATTCTCTTTCTGCAATATTTTATAACCACTAGTTTCAATCACATCGTATACACATGTTTGCATAAAATTTTCCATAAATATCGCTAATTGCTTAAGATTATGACGATCAGCAAACATATAAACTTCTGCTGCATTATTGACAGTGATTTTTTTCCAAATTGATACTGCACACATTTCTTTAAGATCATCCAATCCATATTTATCAGCTGCATACAATAAATTCATTGCTATATTCTCCAAATCATGTACTTCATTTGTGTATATATATTGAAGCATGCCTTTAAATACATTAAATTCAATATCATCAATTTTAACAACATTTTCATTTTGTTCTTGCATTTGATGATGAAACATTGCAGCAAATACTGAACTACGTGCTGCCAAAATTGTTTTATGAGCTTTCAACTTTCCATCACTTAAATTGAATAATACATCGGCAAATGATTCACTTTCTAATAGTTCAGAAAAATCGCACGACAATTTTTTTACAATTACTTTTGGTATGTCAATATTTCCACCGGTTGTGATTGTATCACCGACTATATCAAATTGACAAATAATTGTAATTCCAACATTCAAATTGCATATACTTGCTATTTCTAAAAATTCAGTGTACCAATTTCTATAAAGAGATATTGATTGTTCATCTGCCACAATTTTGCATGTTACATTACGCGTCAAAAATTGTACTCCATTTTGATTAAAAAAAGTTGCTGTAATATTTGTCACAATTTCTGGCTTGCTTTTGCCTTTATTGCACACCAAACTGCACCGTATGAACGTTGGTTCATACGAATTATTAATAATTTCCAATGTGATATGCCATTTTGTTTGCTGATCATTTCCTACAGTAAAAAGTGGTGATTTTAGTGGGAGTTGTTCCAATCTGCCACGCTCCATATGCAATTTCAATTTATTCACTGTCCATTTAAATTCATGTGAAATTAGTTCTATATCAGTACAATATTCATTCATTGTGAATAAAATTAATTTTATATTAATATCTTATACTAGTATATATCTAATTCGTTATCGATTTTTTTTTCTTGAAAATAGTCTTATGTACGATTTTAATACGTAGAATAAACTTAAACAATTTTTATCCAACTATAAACACAGACTGTACATAAATATAGAATACACGTAAGCTGAAATTTCAACAGGTTTATTATTTAATTTTTTATATTCAGAATATAGAAATAAACCTTAAGGCATACCCACGCCTCAGTATACGTTCACAGTAGCTACATATAAACAGTTACATAAATGTTTTTATTTTATCACTCCACTTCATGTGATAAAACACACGAAACATCTTTAGTGTCTAAAACTAAAAATATTATCTTTTGTCTAATTATAATATTATATTTTAATTTAATACTTAATCTAAAAACCCTTTCAGTTCAATGGCTATATATTTTCAATTCTATAAAATCATTTCACATATTGTTATTAATTAATTATCCATTACTTTTAAAACAATTCAATTGTTATCTACTGGACGAAAAATTGATTAATAATTGTCATTTTTTATTTATTAGTTTGCAAACGATGGCGAGGATTGTGTCAAGAGTCATGGAAACCAGTACAGAGTTTGGAGTGTAGAGGTAACACATGTTATCTAATGGAACAATCGTTTGGTAATAAATTACACAAAATAATGTGTTTAAATAATCTCAATGAAATTCTCAAAAGTTGTGGACATTTTATTAAATATTTTCATCTATCATGTTTACGTTTAACTAATTCACCAATATTTATCACAAGTCTATTAACAGTTCCACAATTTTGTATAAATTTATATGATATGGAAATTGACTTGTTCAATTCACCATCAATAATGGATATTCGTTCAATGATAAATAATTGTAAAAATTTAGAAAAACTTATTTTTACACGAATCGATCAAGAATACGAAATAGAATTATCAGAATTACTGTGCAACAATAATAAACTCAAATACTTTTCTCTCGGTAGTGATTGCTATTCGAATAATATGACTGGAAAATTTTTAGAATCTCTGTCGGAAAATATTATTGAAGAAATACATTTAAAACGTTGTGAAAATTTAAAACCACATTATTTTATTGATGCGGTAAAGAAATTTAATTGCTTAAAATCTTTTACTTATGGACCAAATGGATACTTTAATGATTCAATGGTAGAAGTTATTGGAAAAAAAGAATTATTAAAAAAATTATCCATGACTTGTGCGTCATACAAATTATCAAAGTCAATAAATCATTTGGCAAATCTTGTTAATTTAGAAGAATTATTTCTCAGTTGTAATTATCAATTGCAAGACGATACGTTAATAAATATTTCAAATAATTGCAAACAACTTAAATTATTGGAGATAAGTTTTTGTCATTCAATAACAAATAAAGGAATAGCGAGTGTTTCTAAATTAAATAAATTAGAAATTTTTAAAATGGATGGATTGTATGAAGTTACTGATGAACCTATTGGTTATTTACCTGATACACTTCAAATTTTAATATGTTCAATTTGTGAACGGGTAAAAGATTTCGGTGTAAGAAGACTTATTAGACGAGCACCAAATCTTACACAATTAAATTTATATCTCTGTTCAATTACTAATAGTACAATTAAAACTGCAATTCGTGTAACGAGAAAACGTACAAATGGTATTGTTCTCAAAATTAATGTTGACGAGACAAATACAAATTTAGATGAAATAACAGAGGAATCGCCATTCTTGCATATAGCATTACATACTTAGTATATACATACAGGAAATAATTTTGTTTATTTAATCTTCCGAATTGATTAAGACAAGAACTATTTTGATATTACCGTTTGTATATTCGTGTAAATATCGAAGTTGAATATGAAATATAAAACTATGATTCATAATAATTATTATTATTATTATAACATTAATTTTATTGTGAATGTCGGAATGATATCTTGATGAACGTTAATACTTGGTTCTATTCATGATGTTAAAATAGTTTATTTATTAATTTATCATTCGATTAAATTGTGTTTTGTGGATACTTGAGTGTTTTTTGTTTTTTCGTTGCTTTTTTTTACAATTTTATATAATTTATCAATAACAAATGTTAATTCATGTTCTAAACATACATGTTTCGTTATGAGAATTTATAATTACAAGTTGTTTCGTTCTTCTATCTCAACACCCTTGATCTCTTCATAATTATTAATCCAAATATCGTGCCATGAAATAATTATAAACGATCGTGTTTTATAATTACAAAGAAATGAGCTACGGTTTTTTAAATTAATCAGGTGAATTTCCAACGCATATTGATCTGAAGTTTGTGATCTTTTCCTGTAGGCGACGCTACTCATGATTTTGCCAATTTTTTCCTCCAAACATCACATAACCTAAAAAAAATAAACAACCCCAAACAAAAATAATTTCAACAATTAGGTTAGGATTCTTGTTTATCACATATACCGTTATAATTGAAAATTCAATCGTCTCAAGGTGTTTATATTACATTTTATCATCAAAAAAACATTTGTACATTTATAACAAATGATTTTTCAACAATGGCTGACGATAATGACGATTATGAAAATATCAATCCTAAAAAAATAAAATTATCTGATGTGGAACATGAAATTTCGTTTATAAACGATCTAAATGATGACTGTTTGCTTGAAATATTTTCATATTTATCCATAAACGATATTATAAACGTTGAAACTGGTATGTAAATAATAATTATATATATATATATATATATATTATTGCTTGGGGGATTATTTATCTACAAAGAATTTAAAGATACTGTAATTTGATAAATTTGTTTCATATAAGACATTATATTTGATTAACAAATGAGCATGTATATTTTATTATCTAATATATATATATTTTATTGATTAGTTTGCGAACGATGGTCGCATTTGTGCCAGAGATCATGGGAAGCTGTGAAAGGTTTGGAAGACAAAGATGGTACGTGTCATTTATTAGGAAAGTATCCCGATCGTTGTACATTACATCAGGTGACACGTATAAATGATCTACCAAGAGTTCTTAAAAGTTGTGGTCACTTCATCAAATACTATCGTCACATATGCAATTATTCAATGTTCTCGGATATTTTTACGGGTCGATTAAAAATGGCACTTGAACATTGCAACAGTTTACACGATATTGAAATATCACACACCACTTATTCTTTATCATCAACAGACATTTATTTATTGAAAAATAATTGTGAAAATTTAGAACGACTTATTATTGGACGAATTGACAAAACTGCGGAAAAAGATTTGTCAGAATTTCTTCATAATAATAAAAAGCTCACGTATTTCAAATTCGGTGCTAATTATTGTAACAATGTAACTGGTGAATTTCTCGAATATATTCCAACAGAAGTGCAAGAAATACATTTAGAGAGATGTGAAAAATTACGTCAAGATTTGTTTATATCAGCGATTAAACAATTTAAAAACTTACGATGTTTCTCATTTAATAATAAAGTTTATGGACCTTTCGCTGACTCAATAGTAAAAGCTATTGGTGAATTAAAAACATTAGTTAAACTGTCCATGACTTATATTTCAAGTGAATTAAAGAGTGCACATTGTCATCTGGCAAATCTTGTAAATTTAAAAGAATTATTTCTCAATTATAATTTTGGTTTGGACGATGTTAGTCTTATAACAATTTCAAATAATTGCCAACAACTTAAATTATTGGATATGCGTGGTTGTCCATTTGTATCAAATCATGGAATAGCTAGTTTAGCTAAATTAACAAAATTGGAAATATTAAAAATGGATATGTTGGATATGGTGACTGATGAACCTATTGGTAATCTACCAAGTACACTTAAAATTCTTGTTTGTGATACGTGTGATAATGTAAAGGATCGTGGTGTGATGAGACTGCTTGAAAGAACACCAAATCTCACTGTATTAAATTTATCTTATTGCTCAATTACTAATAGTACAATTGAGAAAGCAATTGAAGTAACGAAAAAACGTACAAATGGTATTACTCTTGAAATTAATGTTTGCGGTACTGAAATTGATTTACCTCAGATAATAGAGATATCAGCATTCTTGAGAATAATTGACAGTTAGCTATTGGATTAATATATTTAATTTGATCATCACATTTTTATTCTATTTATAATTACATTTATCCTCCATACAAACACCATTATTGAAAATTTCACATTACGTTAAATTTTGCTTTTAGGTTAGTTGAATTTGTATTAACCAAACGCATTTACATTGTTAAACAGTTCAGTTATATGGTTATGCAATATTTTTCATGCCGTAATTAAGTCATGTCGCTATACATTTATGGGAAAATCATTTCACGTCCTGATACAATTTTTATTTAGGATATTTTTGATTATTGAAACATTTAACGATTTAATTGTTATCAGGAAATGAATTTGGCAATTGATAAAACTCGAAATTAGACGTAAAAGAATATCATTAGATGTTAATCAATGTTTATTTTTTCTTTTTTCATGTGAAAATACCGACATTTAAATTGACCGATTGTAGACATTTTTATATGACATAATTAAATTAGTGACTAGTCAGAAAAGTCCTTATCATATGAATTTATTTGGTGGTTATGTTTCATTAGAAAATTAATATATCAATGATGCTTGAAGAATGAGATCTTTATTTATTATTTTTTATCAGGTAAATGCCTAATCTTATTTAATTAATATCGTTTTGTATTGTTCTGAATTGATTTGAGGTAGAAGAAAAAAAAAAATTATTGACCTAGTATCAACATTGTATTCAAATGAATTTTATTTTCCACGAATATAAAAGTATTCTCATCAACATTATATGTTTATAATGAAAATGTTTCGCTGTTCAATAAATAAAGTTTGTCAATAATTAGTCGTTTAAAAATGTATTTTTGTCAGTCAATGAACTCTATAGTATGAAAAAGAGTCGTAGATTGCTGCAGTGGTAATGAATTATTTTACTTTTTCCATTTCATTTATCACCAAATTCGAATATTTTGAAAAACATCGAAAATGAATTAAAGGGAATAAAAATTGGAGGTTAAGTCAACATTTCATAATTAAAATTTTTAATTGACAAAACATAGTAGATTTTATTAAAATTAGCTCAACTCTTCAATCACACATATGAAATAAAATTTTTTGTACATATAAAAGTAATATATATATATCTATTCTTATGTGTTTTCAGCAAGTATTTCTGTCATAACTAATTGATGACACTCTCGAAGTGTTTGTAAAGTAGAAATAGATCCGTCTCCAATTTTTTGGTACCATTTAATAAATGTTTTGAGTCCACATAAAGCTTCACCAACAGTTGGAATGTCTTCTTCAATAATATAACTATCATCAACTACTTTTATTCTTTCATTTTTACCAACAAAAGTTTTCTTTAATTTAGTTTTCAATGGTCGTCTATTTGTATCACAATTATAAATGTGATCGGTACCATTATCAGTAATATTTACAATCTCTATATTTTTATCTTTTAAATCTTTAATCCCATCACAATTTACAGATGGATCTTTTTTATGTATAGGTAAACATTTTATTCCGTGTCGTTTTTTAAAAGCATCAAGCCATCCATGACTGGCTTTAAATGATTCTGGTCGACCAAGACGTTCATTAAACAGTAAAGCTTGCTTTCGTAAAATAGTACCACTAATAAAAAATCCCATATTACGTTGTTGTACAAACCACGTATAAAGTTGCTTTTCAAATAATTGATCCTCAGTGCCTTTATATCTTTTTTTTTTCATATTACCCTCATACATTTCTAAAACACTCCATGCATCTAGAAGACGTTTTTTTCGTTTTTTAATTAATGAAATAGCTGATTTAGTTACTTTGTATTCATCAGCTAATTTTTGTCCCACTTCACCGGCCTCAAGTCGTTGAAGAATATTAATTCGTTGATCAATAGATAAATTAGTTCTTTTTGGCTATAAAAAATAATATTTATCATTACTCATACAAATATAATCATTAATTAAAATCCAATTCTTGATTGTTTACCTTCTTTCCTGGATTATCACTCATTTTGTCTTTTAGTTGACAATTTTATATTAAATTTACCTTCAACTTTATCACATTAAAGTTGGAAAATAGATAATAATTCGCTTTCATCCCAGAATGAACTTGAACCACTGTCCAATAAATTCGCACAATAGTGCTTTATTCTAGGCTATGTTTACTTGTTATATCATCATCATTGTTTTATTATTAATACTATCATTATTATTATTATTATTATTATTATTATAGATACCTTTCTTATAGGTTATTGACCTATTACGAAACTATCAACGTTTCGATTGATGCAAGTGTAACCTTGATATAATTGATTGGGGGTTGAGAATCATGGAATGAGATATAATAAGGGAAATTATATTGTAATTCTCTATAACACTGTATTTTGTGTTATGGATTTGTTCTATTGGGAGTCAAAGTTACTTAATCTATCATAATGATTGTGGATTGAAATGATATATATACTGCTGCTAATTTTTGCATTGAAATTGAACTTACACATTTTTTAGGTTATGTGTATTTTCACTTTTCTTTGTTCCATTCGCACTAGTAAATGTAATTGTTAGTTTTGTTTGTGAACGAATGAGAGTGGATGAGACGAGAGGAATAGAGAGATGACAACAGAAGACGAATAACGGAATCACAATGACGGCAATTAGAACTACGAAATATTCCGTGTTTCAACATAACCTTAAAAATGTTTATTTTATTGTGAATACTAATGATGAAGAATCTGAATTTGATTTATTGATTAAACAAAAATGGGAATTGGCAATAAAAGAAAATGTATTTCGTTATCAATTAAATATAACGGAATGGAAGAGAGTGGCGGGAAAATTCGAATTTTTAGCTCAGGTAAATAATTGATGGTTTTTAATTTTTTTTCTATGTGATGGAGTAGGATTTATATTTTTCTTTATGTCACTAATTATTGTTTGTGAAATTATGGATATATATTTATAGGAATTTTTTTATTCTGTTGCATAGTTGAATCTTGATCGGGCACAAAATCGTCGACAACCAGAAAACATAACCTCTATGCTTACGCCATTTGATGAAAAACGTTTCAATTTTACGAAAATAAATTCGAAAGAAATTTTTTTCGATATTGATTGTGGTGATGGTAATGATGTTGTTGCAGTAAATGTTAGCCCACTTGAATACGGACATTGTTTATTTTTACCAGACAGATTAAAATGTCTGCCTCAGAAAGTTACAGAGTCTAGTTTACTGAAAGTTTTGGAATTATTTTTACTCAGTCAATCACCGTGAGTATTATTATGAAATACTTGATTCAAATTATTGCATTATCTTGGTCAGAATGATTATGAATTGTCTTTTGTTTTTTTTTTTTCAGATATTTAAGAGTAGTTTTCAACAGTCTGTGTGCTTATGCATCAGTTAATCATCTTCATTGGCATTTTTACTACTTGAAGCATCAAATGTTGCTGGAGAAAATTGTAAGTAGTGTCATATTAATAAAAATAAATAAAGAAAAGTCGATAAATATATCAGTGTTGATAAAGTGAAATACAATTTCTTGTGGACTAATGGAAAATTTAGAAATCTTAAGTTTTGTTATGCTTTTTATCAACAAAATTATGGATTTTTAATTGAAGAAAATATGATTATGCACAGGATCTTGAATGTCTCGCTGATACATTATACATATTGAAAAATTATCCAGCCAAAGGATTTTGCTTTAAATTATCATCATTTCCTGAAAATAATATTCGTGCTTTTGTATCCACAACATTTGCATTCATAAATTATTTACAAGAGCACGAAATTGCACACAATATTTATATAACACGTGCTAAATTATTATCAATTGACGATAACTACAATGATATTCGAATTTATATTTGGACAAGAAAATCTAGTATAGGAATTAAAAATACATCGAGTTTTACTCCAGCTGTTTGTGAGCTCTTTGGACATTTGGTGATAAAATGTAAGTGAATATTTGAGTGGTCGGCTTTTTATAAATAGTTAAAAGGGAAAAAGGAATTTATATTGAAAGAAATAATCGATTGAAAAATTTTTAATTTATATTATAATCATTAATATATATTTTACTTTAAATCAATATCCCCAAATGTTTTTTAACATACCAACTTCTCAATAATTTTCTATTATTTCTTTCTTTTTCCTTTTATCAATATTAAATCTTTTGTATATATATATTTAAATTTCAGCTGAGCATGCGTACAGAAATTTGAATGAGTCTGAAATAATTCATTGTTTGAACGACGTTACGTCCGCGACGTTTGAAAGTGTAATACTGGCAATAAATTCAAACAATACAAACATAACCTCAAACAATCAACGACAACAACGCAAATCAAAGTGAACGTTGACAAACATACTATTGAATGAAATTTTAATCAAATATTGACAATGAAATGTCCAACAATGTGAGAATCAACAACCGTCCACGACCAACAGTACAACATAACCTCCAAAAACTTACACTGTGTACTAAAGTAAATGAAATAAATGATCAAAGACTCAAACAATCAACTCATAATAATAAATAAAAAGACAAAAGAATATGTCAGAGGTAAATTCAAAAGATCATCAAGATACAAATGTCAGAATAATTACAAATATCTGTAAATATTGTGGCGAATTATGTGAACCATATATAAAGCCAGCATTAAAATGTATCGGCGAATGTTCATCAAAAATCCATGTAAAATGTTTGAAACGTGGTGATGTACCAGGTTCATTACTTGGCGATGTATTTTTCGAATTAGTTTGTACTGAATGTAGTCCAATTAATTCTGAATTAATAAATCGTGTTAAAATGTCATGGTTAAATATAATTATTCTTACACTATACAATTTACGTGAAAAATCAAGTGGAATAAGTAAACGTGGTTATTTCCATTGGAAATCTGATATAAGTACATTTGTTGATAAAAATTGGGATTATTTATTTCAAAAAGGTGTTAAAAAAAAGAAAAATTGGATTGGTACAATATCTGGCACATTGTCACATTACAGTACAACATTTTTTAAATCTGGTACCAATGAATTAAATGAATTGGGATGGTGGCGATTGTGTAGCAATGAACCACCTGAATTATTAATGGTCGAGAATAATAAAATGATTATTCAACGTAAGAAAATTGGTGCCAATCATTTAAACTCACAGGAATTATTGCCACAACAACAATCACAACAGAATCAACAACATGAAAAAAGTCCAGTAAGATCAGATGAATCAAATTTTTCATTTGGTGATGATAGTAATTGTGTTGGTAGCAGTATTAATGGTAACAATGGCGGTGAATCATCAAGAAACAATACACCATCAATGTTTTCACGTGAATATGTACAACCGTCTGAAATACTGTCTGATTTTTTAATGGCTGATGATGAAATAACACCTGATATTGATTTATTGGATATCGATGATAGTTTAGATATAAATCATCAGACAAATTCATTGTCATTTGTTGATTTAATGCGTGATTATCAAAGTAAAAATTGCCCACCATACAATCCCAATTCATCTTCTTCAACAAATAATGGCGGGAATTTACAATTTTCACAACTGTTAAATACATTTAATCCTGAATGGATGAATAATGTATTAAATAAATCAGAATTATTTGATAATAATCAATTGGATAATCAATTAGATAAAGATTTGGATGATGATATTGAACAATATGATGAGGAAAGTAGTAATGATAGTTCGACAATTGTACAACGACAGCAACAACCACCACCGCCGCCATCTTCATTATTTACATTGAAAAAACGTCGTGATTGGCCGTGGAAAAAAAAATCCCCTTATTCATTAGACAAAAATAATCCACGAATGAGTAAATATGAGGAAGAATATCTATTGAATAGTGTTAATAAGACAATATTAGATACAATGCCATCAAATGTACGTAGATTGTATCGTAAATTGGCAGTTAGAAAAATAAAACGTGATAATAATTTGCCATTATTTGATATTGATAATTTTGGTATTAAATCAATGGGAATAAATAAAATACAACATCGTGATGGTGGTAATAGAGTTATTGATCGTTTTTTCAATGACAATTTAAATGCTGTATTTGAACAAAGATTGCAAGGATACAATGAACCAACTGCTGTACACAGTCCATATACAAATAGATTACTTAAACCATTTATTAGACGTGATAATAAATGTAAACCATTGTGGTTGAGAGTTATAAATGAACTACATGCTAAAGTTAATGGAAAAAATTATGACTGGCATCCAGAACCACCAGCGACAATTGATTATTGCTATGTCAGGCCACAACATATTCCCGCCATTAATAGTTTGTGCAGTCAATTTTTTTGGCCTGGTGTTGATTGTAAGTATCACAGTATCAAGAGCACATATTTTATTTGAAGGGCATTCTTATTTAAATCTTCGATATAATATTACATAATAGATGTCAATAGAAGATATTTATAAAATTAGTTGAAGAAACTGTTGATGAAAGTTGAAACTGTTGAAAGAATTGCTTCAATGTACACGAATGTTTTATGTATTTATAATTAATCTTTTTTATTTTTTTTTTCAGTGACAGAATGTCTGCAGTATCCAGATTTTACCTGTGTAGTTTTGTATAAAAAATTAGTGATAGGTTTTGCAATGTTGGTGCCCGATGTTGGTTACAATGAAGCATATATATCATTTTTTTTTACACGACCTGAATGGCGTCGAGCTGGTATTGGTACATATATGCTTTATCATTTGATACAAACGTGTATGGGAAAAGATGTAACGTTACACGTATCAGTTACAAATCCAGCAGTGATATTGTATCAAAAATTTGGCTTTAAAGTGGAAGAGTTTGTTCAAGATTTTTATGATAAATATATGGCGTCAGGACCAAAAGAATCTAGACATGCATTATTTTTACGATTAAGTCGATAATATTATTTCATTATTATATTTTATTTTCATACCACTTCTAAATTAATTATGAAAGAACGTTTGCATTTGTTAATAGATATGAAAATAGTTGTCAATACAAATGTGCACTGAATAAAATAAATGCCAATAAACAAAACCCGATAACGATATGGTAAATTTGAAGAGTAATTTTTTTTTTATCCTTTTTCCCCATATCCACAATTAATATGAAATAAAGTGAAAGTATATTATATATTTATTTTTCATTTTGTTCTTTAACATTTATATAAACGGCTTTTTATTATTTATTTTTGCTTATTTTTTTTTCCAACCATTTTTACTTTGCAACGCTACATGTATATCAAATCACATTTTACAATTCTCTGTTTATTTACTTATATTTATTTATATTATTCTTTATCTTGTTTTTTTTTTGTTTCGCTATTTCGTCGCCATTTATTCCAATTTTTTGGCTCCATTTTTGCGTCATTAAAAATTATACATGTAATTCTTAAATTAATACTAAAATTGGTGTTCAGAAATAAATACTGATTGATTAATAAACAAAAAACAACAAATAAACTATAATAATAATAATAATAATAATAATAATAATTATAATTATAATTGATTCACAAATAATTTTTAATGATAGAAAAAACAAATATGGCAGATATTGTATTTTGTTTATTGTTTTTTCTTCTTTTTTTTTTTTGGTAAATAAAATTGAAACTTGTGTGTGTGTGTGTGTGTGTGTGTGTGTATGAGTAAGATAATTTTGACTGTTTGAAATAATAATTAAAGTTCAACAGTCGAATGATTATTTGTTTGTTTTGTGATTTTTTTTATAATTGTTTCATCAGTTTATACTTTTTTTCTTCTAGCAAATATATTTTGTGATAACTTGTGTTCTTTGGAATATTTGTTAGGAGAATATGAAAGTGAAAATGAGAGAGAGAGAGAGAGAGAGACAATTTGATTTTACATATAATTTGATATATCGATATGCAAAAATGTGGTGCGATTTTTTTATTTGGATTCTAAATAGTTTTTCCCTTTTGTTTTTCTTTCGTTTAATAATTTGTGTGTTTGTTTGTCTTGTTTTTCACTTCACGATTAAATAAATGACGTTATCTACACATAATGAACAAATCGTTTAACGATTATCCAAAGCTGTTACAAAAATTTGTATTACTCTTATTCATTTATTTATCCAATTATTTAATTTATTTAATTAATTAATTACTTTTTTCTTCTTTTGTGTTTGTTGGATAGTTGATATATAATTTATTTGTTATTTATGTTGATTTTCATGCTCATATCATTTTTTATTTCACGATTTGAATAATATTTGGAAAAAAAAAAAAAGAAAGAAAAAAACAGTTTGTGGTATTTTTTTTTTTTCTTTCTTTCGTTCGGACTATATTAAAGTTATTTGTATATTATTTAACGTCAATATGTGAATATATATATATAATTGTTTGGATATTTATTATTTTGTATTCAAACACAAACTATTTAATTTAATTTTTAACATTTCGTGGACGTGTTATTTTCATTTTGTTTTAAATTCAAATTTTTTCTTTCAATGTTCGTTAATAATTTATGTACATACATATACATCAACTTATATATTTAAATATGTAATTGAATATATAAACGTGAATATAATTCATATGCATTCATCTATTATTGTTTTCATAAATATATGTAAACAAAAATGAAAAAAAAAAAAAAGAAAAAACAACAAAAACAACAAAAAGATGAGAAAAATAATTCGTGAATTTTGTTTTCTATCGTTTTAATTTTAACTGATTAATTAATTTTTTTCGCTTCTTTTTTTTTTTATCCTCGTTCTTTAAAGTAGTTCAGGCTATGTGTACTAAATATAAATTCATACTAACGTATATATTGTACTGTGGTCCCATCTCATTGTATAGGCTGAATTATCATTTGAAAATCTATTCAATTATATTACACATTTATTATAGATATTAATTAATGGAATTTTTTGAATTTTTTATATTGATTCATTGATTTTCATTGGTGTCTTTTATTTTCCACCTTTTATTTGTTCATTTTGATTTTATTGATAATTTTTATTTTTCACGTGATATTTAACCGGGGGGGGGGGGGGGGGGGGGATACTGCGACGTGCGAACAAAACATATAATGACAATTATAACATTACAAATATAATTTATATTTTTATTTTCACGTGGAAAAAAATTATAGAACTAAATATATGCAATTAATAAATTATTCTATTTAATTTCACTGTGCCTGTGTATTTATGTAAGTATATGTGTTTGTGTGTGTGTGTGTGTGTATTCTCGAAAATATCAAATTAAATAAAACAAAAATGGCCGATGACGAATTTTCTAATTTTCTTTTCTGGAAGACTATTGTTATCTATTTATGGAAAAAAAAAATCTCTTGAATAACTATATCTGCAACAAAATAAAATATCAATGTACAATAACGCAATAATGATAATAATAATAATAAACGCAATTAATTTAATTATATTATTCGTATGTACCTGTTCCATTTTTTTTTTTTTTTTTTTTTCATTATTCAGATCTTGCTTGAATAACTGTATGAATGCAATGTATTATTTTTTTTTCGCATAAACAACTCATACATTGTATATGTACATATATTAATTATTGATTTGTTAATTGTTGTTTAATTAATTTGTATTTATCATTTTGTCTTCCAAATTTTTTGTTTTGAAGAAAACGCAAATATTCGGAACAAATTTTGGACAGTTAAATTGAATTAATTAAGGTTATGTTTATTCATGGATGTAAAGTGTGTAATTAAAAATTTATTTATTTATTCATTTATTTATTTATTGTTAATGTTCTTTTTTCTTTTTTTTCTCTTTATCGGAAGGTACACCTAGATTTACACACATTCAATGGCGGAAATAGACTGCCACCATTTTGTTTAACATAAATCTCTGTCACATAATGCATTAAATTGTACGATAATTAATTTGTCTGTTGTTTGTTGTTGTTGTTGTTGTTGTGAATAAATTAATAGCATATTTCTCAGTGTTATTTTACACCAACGGCTATTATCATTATTTAAGCAAAAAATAAATAAATTATATATATATATAAAAGCGTTGCTCGTGAATAAAAAAGACAACTCAAAAGAAAGGAAATGTGTTATTTCAAATCACAAAAATGTAATTCTTAACTTATTTCAATATACAATAACAATAATCAAAAATATAACCTGTGCATTTTTTTATATGTTTTTTTTTTGTTTTTTGTTTTTTGTTTTTTTTTTTTTCATTCATATAACATTGCTGCTTTACTACACAAAAATGTATTTAACATTCGCTCTCTCACGCGCCTCGAATACATTTTTTTCATTCAATATTTGCTCATTTTCATTGTGATGATTTGTGAGAAAAAAAAAATTGAAAAACAAAAATCAAAAACAAATAGCTAAAAAATTGGAAATAATATTTTTATTTTTTTTTTTTTTTTATCTCTCTCACGCATTGTGCCGAATAATCAAAATGTGACTTTTATAATTACTCGATGAGATTAAATTGTGAATTTGAGTGCAGTCTCATTTGATAAATGTTCATTTCTGTAATCACCCCATTGGATTGATATGGAAAAAAAAAAAAAAAAATAATATATACATATATATTTTGTTCCATTGCTTCCATTGGTTTATTTATTGTTTTTCTCTTTTAATGAATCGTTGCACGACTATTTTAGTATTATTATTATTATTATTAATTATTAATTATAATATTATTATTAATACGAGTGTATAAAAAGCTTGTTATTAGTTAATCTCACACGCGATCAATGTTGTTTTTTTTTTTTCTTTCTCTTTGAATTATATATTTCATCCTTTTCAATTTCAGATATACAAATTTTTTTTATTGCGGAAAAAAAAAAAAAAAAAATTTCTCTCGTGCTACAGATAGTTGGAATTTTTAATTATTATTTTGCTTTTTCACTTTCTCTCAACTACACTCTCTCGCGTTCAGGCACATTTGACACGAAAAAAAAAAAAAAAAAAAAATTGGAAAAATTAACAAAAAAAAAAAAACAAAAATGAGAGAAAAATTAATGGAATTATTTATGTTTATCTTTTGTTTTTTTTTTTTTTTCTTTCATTCTTTAAATTTTTGGCGTCGCAAATTTATTATTTTCTCATCAACAATTTTATTGTTGAAACATATACAAACACACATTGCCAATGCATTATTATTTTATCTCTTCTTTTTTTTTTTCTTTTCTTTTATTTTTGTTCTTTGTTTGTTTGTTTGTTTTTTTTTTTTCACCAACTATTATCTCTCTCTGTCTAAGCTGCAATTTTTCGTTTGTAATATTAAAAGTAGAAATACAATTTTTATTTAAATTTTTTAATCCCCCCCCCCCCCCCCCCGCCCCTCGTTCTCTTCAATTTCTCTCTCAATCATTCACTATTGATGTTGCTCTTGTTTTGTGATTTTGTCAAATTTGTTTTACTCTATTTAATTTCGCATTAATTATTTAATCAATTATTTTTTGTTTTGTTTTTTTTTTTTTCGGCTCAATTGTTTTTTTTTTCTTTTTAATTTTAATTTTTTGTCTGTTTATTTCAATATACTCAATATATATATACACATATACGTAAATATATATATATTCAGTAGTCAGTCCAAGGCAAACATTATCCGCAATAATACAATATAGCTACTATTTTATTCAATAATTATTTGTTTGTTTATTTTATTTATTTATTTGTTTATTTATCATATTCTTTTTTTTTTTTTTTTTTTTTTTCTCCCACTTTTCATATTTTTCCGTTCTTACCCTCACACTCGTTCTATTCCATTTATTCCACTCTTTTTATTTCATTACTTATTTTTTTTTTTTTTAGATTTTTTTCTACCTATATATTACTTTCTTTTTTTAAAAAATGTATACTTAACATTTAATATATATAATATATATCTCTTCAAAATATTTACAAGTCAATACTATGATACATCTTTATTAATTGTTATTATTTAATTTTTTGTTTGTTTGTTTGTTTTTTTTTCTTTATTATTTTTTTTTTTTTTCTTCATCGAATGTATCCTAACTTTTTCATTTAATCGTGTTTGTTTTTTTTTTTTTTTATAAAGGCAATTGTCAATGTGTCAATCTATTACCATTCTTTGTGTTGTTTATTTATTTTTTTCTTTTTTCTCATAATATATCCAATATTTTTTAACATATTTCAGTATTTAATATAATACAAGTTTCTCGATGAAATTTTATTGTGTGTGTGTGTGTGTGTGTGTGTTGTGTATATATATATGTGATCCTTACGCAATTTTGCAAATATGTGATTTTTATAAATATTATAAGCAAGAAACAAAAATGTGTGCAAAGAACGAAAAAATAATAAATAGAATGAAGAAAGAAATGGAAGTAAAATTTTAAAATAAAATAATCGCCAAGTTTGATGCATTTTTTCCGGCGATATCTTCTTCAACTAAATACAAAGCCAAAACACGCCTCAATTAAAACAAAATCTCATGAAAATAATAATAGTAATAATAATGAAATAAATTGTGCTGATAATTTTACAAAGAAAAAGAAAAAAACCGAATAGAAAATTAAATTATATCACGTTATTTATAGATAACATATTTTTTTTTTAATTTTTTTTTTTTGTGTCTCAATATTCTCCCTCTCCTCTATTTTAACTTGGCGTCTATTATTTGTTTTTTTATTTTTGCATTGAATTGAAAAAATGATAATTGAACGATAGAAAAGAAAAAAGAAAGTTTCTCCTTATTTTTTTCTTTTCTTTTTTGGAACAATTGTGTTTCAATATAATTTGTTTATTTGTTTGTTTGTTTTTGTAAAGTTGATTTGTAATGTGAAAATAATTTGATAAGTTTGTACACATGAAAATAATATTCACAAATTGATACTGTCAGTAGTAGTGTGCGAATTTCTTGCAGCAATATTATTATCATTCGGCGATGTTGTAGCGGTATTAATATTAACTTGTTTCGATACATTATTCGTAAATGGCATTGCAAATTTAAAATCAGCGCCATTAGGTAATTTGCGCATTATTTTACCAGATGTTATTAATCGACCAAAGCCTTCTTGATGTGCAAATGCATAACCCGAACGTAATGAACGTCGTGTACGTCGTGTTGATGGTGTACGCAAAATATCTTGGCTTTGGCGCGATCGCATTTGTGCCAAACGTTGTTTTAGTCTTACTCGCTGTGATAATGTTGGTCGTACATCAATAAAGAAGAACCTCCATGATAATACAGGTATAACCAGAATAATGCACGATATCACTGTTGTGAACCAAAATGTTGGCTCGGACATTGCCTGACAAATTAAAAAATACCAATAAAAAATAAATTATAAAATGGAATTAAATATAAATGGAAATTCATTATTTTTTTCAGCCAAAGTATATTACTTTTTTCAACTACAATCGATTAAATATATATATTTAATAGCAACAGTAATTAAATTTCGATCGTGGAATTTAAAAAAAAATTATTTTCTTCAATCCGAAAAAAATTGAAATTTGTGAAATAAAAATGAGTTTAATTTTTTTTTTGACACTCCAGACAGTATAAAGTTTCAATACGTTGGTATTGGTAATGTTGAATTTTCATTGAAATTATATTTTTTCATATACTTTTGCCATTTTTGTATTTAAAGATAGAACGAAATTTCATCGGCCAATTTAATTATTTTTAATTAAGTATTTCTGTTTCTTTTATTAAATTATTTATCCGGAATTTTTAAATACTCTATGAATTTAAAAACAAAATAACAAATAAACAGTTAATATAAATAAAATTTTTAGGAATATTTACCATTGTTAGACTGCCGACATAACTACCGCCTATAATGAAGTTGTAGAAGTAATCTAAGATGAAATACCATATAACCGAACCCCATACCATAATATGGTTGACAATTGTCCAATATGATGTATCAAGGGCTATTTGAACTGTAACAACTATAACTAATATAGTGGCTACCACACTGCCCAGCAGCATGTGATCAGAAAGTACATAGCCCTTTGGCGAAACTCCGTCTTTATATGTTCCTGTGAAATAAAATAAAATTTATTTCAAGTTTTGTATCAATTTGAAATTCTAAATATATTTTTCATACAATTTTAATCCCTCGACAGTGTATATAAATAAATATTTCTATATCACAAGTGTGTTGACCAAAAAAGTTTGTTAATTTTCATAGAAAATATTTCACGTTTGAAAATAAATCATCGAATTTTTTTTTTTATAATTTTAATTATCATATTGGATTGACTATTTAAAATTTTGTAGTTTTGATTTTGAATTTGGATTCAGCGACCCCCCAAACCCCCCCCCCCCCCCCCCCCCAAGACACTAATTTTTATTGAAATTATTGAATATGATTTTTTTTATAATGACACAAATGTGTGTTACACATTTGTTAACGGGTTATAAAAGGGAATTTATATTTTACTCACCATATGGTACAAGAAATATCACACAACTCGCCCAAAAACCGTGCAAAGCACTCCAACAAAATTCTTTTTTGTTGAATAGCAAATTTTGAAGTCCAGGTTGATACAATTTTGGATATAATAAACTATTTTTATCATTTACATCCTGATCAAATACACCGACGGCCAACACTGGCAGTGATGTGTAAAATAGATTGTACACTGAGATATACATTGGATCAAATACAGTCTGTGAAGTAAATACAAAAGTATAAATAGAAATAAATATTATTACAATATGTGGTGAAAATAAATATTGATATAAATAATTGTAGAGTTTGTCAAAATTAAAACTTTGTAAAAACATAAAACTATTTATTCCTCCAACCAAATTTATTGTTGTTCTTTGCGCTGATTTTAAATTAAATAAATTATCAAGCGAGTGTTGATAATCAGTCACGAAATTTATGATTCCATTTTTAGATATTATATTTGCGAAAATTAAACCAATCAAACATTTTATTATTTTTATATAAATGTCGGATAAAATTCATCAAATTAATTTTTCACTCTTTTTCCAAATCTCGACTGTGTGAAGTATGAAAACTCAATATACACAGGAGTTTCAAAGAATTCGTATTCGCCTTAGTTTCATCACATGAATTTTATCCACACGAGAAATAAAATGATATAAAATTTATTTGACAGGGAAAAAAAAAAAATAAATAAATAAGAAAAATAAAGTAAAAGTATAAATGTTTATATATTTACCTGTGCGCTAAATCCACAAAAGAAGGCAAACCATATGTGGCATAGAGTGAAGGCAAAATTTTTGTAAAAAAAGTATCTAAGAAATTTTGACATTCTATAATAAGACCATCTACCGTGTACAAGTAATAGCCTTTCAATAAATCTAAATTGTCCAATTGAATAATCTGATGCTAATACAGCTTGCAAACCCTCTTGACCACTTATACCCACGCCAATGTGTGCCGTTTTAATCATTGACACATCATTAGCACCATCACCAATAGCCAATGTCACTGCGTCTTTACTTTTTTTTATTAATTCAACCACCATTGCTTTTTGTAATGGCGTTACACGACAGCAAATAACTGATTTACCTGAAAATTAAACAATTATTTATTTATAATTAATATTTCTCAATACTGTATGACAAAACATTAATTTAATATCAATTATATTGATATTCATCCCTCTCCCACAATTATTAACAATAACAAATTTAATATTCTACTCACATTGGCTAGAGACATCAAGAAAAAGTTGTTCCATTTGTGGATGAAGTGCATGAACTAGCGAATGACCATTAATAACAACAGCAAATCCAGACGAGGATTCCATTTCATAATCATCCGGTTCGTCTCTGTTGTACTCTGTATCGCTATATCAATTTGAAACAAATAGAAACAATGAAAAGAAAAAAAAAAAAAAAAAAAACATCAGAACATAGAACATGGTTTTAGAAGTAAAAACCAAAAAAAAAAAAAAATATTAAAGATCGTAAAAAATTAAAAATACTCAAGGATGGAAAAATTTTAATTTCTATAGGAAAATTTTTTATCTATAATAACTCCAAGAGTGCCAAACAAACTTTTGTTTGTGATACTTATGTGTAAATATATATATATATATATATATATATACATATATGATAAACACAGTGCAAAATTTATTTAATTATTAACTATTTCTTGTTCACCAATTGACTAATTCTAATTGTAGGATTAATCTTAGCAGCAGTCAGAAAGAGAAGGAGTGAGTATTTAAGCACCATAGTCACATTTTTTTCTATTCTTTTTTTTTTTTTTTTTCAAGGGAGTTTGCTAATTTATTTTTCTCTCTACGGTATTTTTTTTTTTTTTTTTTGTCATAACTAAAAACGAATGGATAATTAAAAAAAAAAAAAAGGTGGATAATACAGAAGAACAAGAACATGATGATTGGGCAGAGAAAATTTGGGGTAAAACTAAATCTACTGATAACCAAAAGCATACAAAATTGTACATTTACGAACAGAAAATAAAATTGTATTTGTCAATTTTTATAATTTTGCGAACGATGATAAAATTATTAATTTATCATTGAATGAAAACTATAAAGACACATATTGAAACATTTAATTATCAACAACTAAAGGGTAATTCATGCCCAATATGAATTTTTGTTTGCATGAAACGAACAAAATTATGAATGGAAAAAAAAAGAAGAAAAAAAAAAAAACCCATTTATATTTATATTAATAAACATTTAATTTGAACAATTGTTTTGGAATTTGTTTCGAGACCATTGCTGAATGAAACAATGAAAGCATTTTGCATGGGAATTTAATATCACGGTGCAAACATTTAATTAATTGAATTTAAAGAGAATGAAGAGAATAAGAACAATGTAATAATAAAAAATAAAATAACATTGAGAAAATAGAAGAAAAAAAAATGCGTCAGTCAGTCAAAAAAGAATTAAAAAATGCACATTATTCAAATGCAATAAGAAGAATATGAAAATGGTATATTTAGGAACTGTACTCCGTCTCTTTCATTTGCCTGACCTTTCCTTGTCCCACCTGAATGTGACGATTGAGAGTGCCGGCCTCTTTTGTTGACTTGATGCAGTCTTAATTGTTTCCAAATAACGTGTCAATTGGGTTTCAACTGCGTCATAAGTTGTTGCATCAACGATAAATACATCAGTAAGATCATCAGTCAATAATTGACATGAATATCCAATATTAATTGCCGTTTCTGCAACAATAAATACAAAATTACATTTATATATAATAATTTATCATTATAAATCGTCAAAATTTTGTATAAATCAAAATAAAAATGTATATTATTGTTCAATAAATTGTGTACAGTATTTTTAAACTGACAAACAATGAAACCAGTGAGAGAGAAAAATAAAAAAGAATACTAACATTTATTATAAATCTACATTTGTTTAAATATTCTTTAACATATTCTCTTTTTCTTTCTCATATTCATTCTTATTGTGCTTATTACTATTGTACTTATTATTATCACGCATTATGCACATTGTAAATGATACCTTTTGTTGCTTGTTCTATTCATGGCAACAATGTTTCACCAGAACAATAAAAAAAAAAAACAGTATTTGTCTGACTAAGTATCAACTACAGAGAAACTTTTCACTGTCCATCTCTTTAACATTCTCACCACAAGAAATAAATTATGAAAGAAAATATTATACTGAGATTTAAATTTATATGATTTAATATTAAACATTAAATTAATAAATGAACGAATGAACTGAGTTAAAAGCAATAATGAAAAAGTAATCACTAACAGGTCAATGCGGTAAAATTTAATTGGCTTCAAAGAGTCGCACCTTTATTAATTCAATATTGTTTCGGGTCAACGGAATTAATAAACAGTAAAAATCAATAAATCGAAAGAGGTTATGGAATAAATTATTTTTGTATAAATCAGATAAATCGATATTGACAATTTCTAACAGTAATTATCTAAATTTGAATTAACTATCATCTATAACATTATCATATTGGTAAATTTCCGTTTAATTTAACAACCAGACAAGAATTAAAAATAATAATGATCATACCTTGTTTATCGCCAGTTAAAACCCACAATTTAATTCCAGCTAAGCTCAAATTTGCTATTGATTGTGGCACACCATCCTGTAATTTATCTTCAATGGCAGTTGCACCCAATAACGTCATATCCTTTTCAATTTCTTCATACATAGCATCTAATCTATCATCCTTATCTTCACCACTCATAACAGCATCCATATGACGTAATTTCCAATCATTAAAGAAACTTTCTTCAAGATTTTTCACTGATAAACACAATGTTCTCAAACCTTCACCAGCAAATTTATTTAAATGTTCTTGAGTACGTAACATTATTTCATCACTACCGGCTTTTAATCGTTCATAAATAACATTATCAGCGCCTTTACAATATAATCGTAATTGTCCATTGTGCCTTAAAATCACAGACATACGTTTTCTCACATTATTAAAATCGAGAATGCACAGCAACTCATAAACTTCACGTTTACCCATAACTTCAATTGTAATACTATTTGGTGAACGTTCACGGAATACAAAACCAAAATTACGTGCTGCCGAAACAAGCGCCGCTTCATCTGGTGATTGCGCTTGATACTCAATTTTACCATTTTTTTCATCTGGCATTACAGTATGACATAGTGCCAATAAACGAAAAAATATGTGTACATCCTCATCGTCTTTGCGCACAGCTTCCAACAATGCGGGATCGTAAAATTTAAATTCTGGCTCGTAATCCTTGTTAAATGAAAAGTCCAACGGCGGTACAGTCTAGAATTGGCAACAGAACACAGAAAAAAAAAAAAACAAAAACAAAAAACAATACATTAGTCATTGAAAATAAAGATTTTAATATTTTTCAATTATTTCAGTGCACTCTTTTTCACGTGCATATTTGTCGTTAAATTGTCAATAGTGTCACTCACTTTATTACAATTAAAAACTCACGATGAAGTTATGAAAAATATTCTCACGTACGGTTATTTAATTGGTAGATTTGTGTGAAGCGAAATAATAGCGAAAAGAAAATAATTGACGGTAATTTGAATTAATTTCGAGGAGAAAGTCTTTTTTTTTTCTTTCTTCTTTTCTTCCACATTTGATGAGAACTGATTAATAAATACAGACGTGGTAGGAAAAAAAAAAATTCCCAGCGACACCATTGACAAGAATTAATAATAAAAATGAAAAATGAAATGAAAAAAAAAATAAATAAATAAGTTAAACGAATAATTAAATATTAATATGGGAAAATTATTAGTAGTATTAATTTTCCTGTAAAAATTGTCCAAATAATCAATTGTGATATTAATAAAATATTTATAATTAATATTAAATTAAATATATTAGTTGAGGAGAATAAATATCCCATGCCATCAAGAGTTATCTGTTAATGTGAGAATATATAATTGATAAATAGAAAAAAAAAATTAAAAATTAATAAAAACAAAAACAAACAAAATTAAATTATTCTGTGATTTTTGTTAGCATTTTCAAGCTAAAACGTGTGTAAGCATGCGTACTGCATTATCACGTGGGCCTTTATGACCACCGTTGACACTTGGCTCTGGTGTTGTATTTGATATAATATCTCCTTGCTCCAATAGACGAGCATTAGCGCTGCTTATTGGTGATTGTACATGTCGTACAAAATCCTGACCATTTTTCCATTTCATCGTTGTCGATGATGACTTGATTGATTTGTCCGTCTACATGCAGCATACACATGCTGAATAATGCGGGCACCGTAATATTTTTTTTACGCGAAGAAATTAAAAAAAAAAAAAAAGATAACCAACAGAAAGTGAAAAAAAAAAAAAAAAAAAAGATTCCAGAACAGAAAATCAATTGGTTTTATAATCAATGTCAAATTATATAATGAATGTGCATGAAAATGAATAATTGATAAAAATTAAGAAGTTAAAGAAAAATATTTCCACAAATTAATTTGGGGGAAAAATAGAGAGAAAAAAATTAAATAGAAATTTTCTATATATATGAATATATATATATATATATAACAAGAACGAAAATAAAAAGTGACAGTATAAAAACAAAATAGAGGATTAATTATATTTAAATTTATGTATTCAAACTCACCTCACTGAGATCAATTATTTCGCCAGTAATTTCGTCAATTAGATCGCCATAACTTTTACCAGCAACTGAACATTTATTAAATGTCATAATATTTTGCGTCAATGTTCCCGTTTTATCCGAGAATATATATTCAATTTGTCCCAATTCTTCATTTAATGTTGTTGTTCTAGCACGTGCATGTGTATTTGTTGGTGCATGATACATTTCTTCATCCCAATTAATAAGAAATGATTGTACAAATCGTATAACTTCAACACTGACATATAAACTTATTGGCACAACTGTATTCAATACAATTGAATATGAAAAAAATACAAGTAATGCTGTTACAGTTGCACCACCCAATGGATCAGTTGGTACAAGTGAATCCCACGGTAAATAAACTTGAAAATAACGTCCAACAAGACTTTCCCATATACCACAGCCAACCATGCAAAATAAACACAGCGATAGAAGAAAAAATACAATTCCAATTATTAAAAGATTCAATAATCTATCTATGGAGGTTCTTTTGAATTTTGTTTTTCCTGAGTTTTGCATGAGTTTAGTGTCTTTGCCAGCAAAGATCACTACACCATAGCACCATTGTGTATTTCTCAATACACAACCACGCAATATTATTTTATCATTGTCCAATGCGTATCTGCAATAATAATAAATAATTAAAAATTAAATGATTCAATTTTACTTGACAATATCAACAGACATATTTATATCGTTAAAATAATTATTTATCTAATTTATAAACTAGTAATTTATTCTACCTATGATTTAATTTTCTTTTCACTCACTTATTTCCTTTCCAAGTGAGAATGCCATCGAACTTGTTCAACAAATTATTTGGCGTTTCGCAAACAATTTCACCATCAAATTCACCAACTAATTCGTTGTTGTCCATCATTGCTGCGGTTTCCGCTAAGCATTGTCGACATTTTAAATTTGTCTCTCTGTAAAATATGATAGAGAAAAACAAAGAATAATTAACCTAAAAATAATTTAACATTTGAAGTAGTAAAAATTTAAAGTTTAATTGATTATTAAAGATAGAAATACACATTCATCAATAATCAAGTATTCAAACTTCAATTAAGTTTTCACACAGACATATTCCCATTGTATAAACACTTGACGCATTATCAAATAGTTGATACTTGACCCCTCCAAATGCCTATGGCAATTCGATGCAATAATAAATAAAATTTAACTCCACGATATATAATTTAGAATCAGAGAAGAAAAAAATTCCCACGAGAATAAAAAATAATTTCATAAACAAAATTTCAACTGTCTATTATAAAAAATATAAATACTTTTAGGAATTTAAAATAATACTATTCACCGTGTGAAAATAAAGCAGCAAAAATTGTATAAAATTATTTCGTTAAATGATAAACAATAGATTATATATACAAAATAATTTTAGAATTTAAACCAAATTTTACAATTCAAAAAGTGGCATTGATTAAATAAATGTATTCTCATAATTTACCCATCCAATTCAGCAGTCTCAATGTAACAGAGGCCATTGGGTTCACTAGTCGACAATAAAAGAACATCAGCCGCAACAAATTGATCATTTTCCATTCGTATCACATCACCAACTTGTACTTGAGACCATTTTTCAACTTTAAGATTTGTTGCGCGCAATGTTTGTGACTTTCTATTATTCACTTGCGAGTCGCTGCTGTGTCGTTGCTAAAAGTTAAATAATAAAAAATAAAAGTAAGAGAATGTTAGTTATTTAATTTAGTTCATAACGATTAAAAGTATACACAAAGTTATTTCCTTTCTTATTATTCTTAAATAATAAATATTTTGTCTTTACAATTATAAACATTGTAATAACTTTATAAAATACTTTAATAACTTTTAATTATTTTCAATAAAATATTTGAGATAACTATAAAAGTTATTTTAAAGATAAAACAATTAATATCAACATTATATAATTGAATATAAATAAATATTCTTTTTATTTAATACTTACAAAGTCGTCATAGGCATCTTTCACGGCAGTGAGTGTAAGTACCCCAATAAGAGGTATGGCTGTGGTAATTGGGGTAAGTGACGATATGGCGGGTATCATTTGAAGCACCAACAAACATAGAAAATAAAAATTTGCTAGCCGTTGAAATTGCTCGAATAAATTCAATGGCAAAAACGTCAAAACTGAATACTTTGATGTCTTGATGTAGTTGTTCTATTCATGAAACAAATATTTAATTTAAAACATGATATAATAATTAATAATAAATTGTCATTTTATAATAAATTGAAATAAATAAAAAAATATATATTTGCTTACCGCATATTTAAATTGTGAATTGAACTCGCGATTGTTGGCACGAATTCTCCTCTCCGTTTCTGCAAGAATAAAATGAAGAAAAAAAAATAACACATGGGAAAAAATAAAATATATTCAAATTATTTTTATCATCGATAAAAGATAGAAAAAATTTTTTTTTTAACATAAACAATTATTCTTTGTCACTTTAATAAATAATTTAAAATAGCATTCAGCATACTCGATAATTTTTTTGATTCATATCCAACAATACACAATAAAGATGCATATAATTATTTAATTGGGTATATAATATATATTAATGCAATACAGGGATGACTAGTATTATAATTGTCGTATTATATAACAATAATAAATATCAATAAATCAATATTATCTATTGACCATAAAGTAATTGCGTTCATTAATAATAAATGATAAGTTAAGATTAAGATAAAGGATAAAATTCAGATATGTAATAATTATAAATACATTTTTTGTTTAATTCTTTAGGCTCATCCCAGTGCCCATTTGTAAATGAAAAATATATTTAATGATGTAAAGAGAAGAACAATTTTCCAATGCACTATCTTATTCAATATAATTTTCCATTATCATCGAAATGATATTGCATAATTTTCCTAATGAATTTTTAATTACTTACCTCTTCAGTAAAACAATAAAATTGATTATCAGCGGGTGAATAAAATTGTTGCAGTATTACAGGCAATTAAAATCGTAGAAGCCAATATTGAAACAGGATAATTTTTCAAACGCATATCTCATGCGATATTTAATCATTCACGTAACACACAAAAAATGAAATAATAAAACATAATAAAAATTGAAAATAGCAACAATTAGAAATAGATAAAAGGAAATAAAGAAAGTGAGAGAGAGAGAAAAAAAAAATGGAAACGAGCAACAACTGATTTATTATTTTATTTTATCAATTCAATTTAATTATATTATTGTTGCGTGCGATTCAACGCACAGCATGTGTCATCATCACAAGTCTGATTTAGACATCACACTCACCGCTGGAGAAGAATACTGTGCTGCGTCCAATGCATTCAGTTGGTGGTGGTGAATTTGAAGGTACTGATGATGATGTTGTTGGTGTTTGTGTTGAACGATATCTTGTGCCTTTCCAAACAACTAATTTACCAAGTACATTTAATAATGATTCACGTAATGTACTGTGACGATTGCTTGAACCACCATTACCACCACCACCACCACCACCACCACCAACACCACCAAGACTACTTGAGGAATCTCTTTTTGAACATTCACCACCAGTGTGTTCAACATCATTCGATGACGATGGTAAATTCAAAACAATATGTGTTGATGGTGGACGATGATGTTTACTTTTATTTTTTCGTCGTTTTCTTTTTTTACGCCATCCACCAATACCACTCGTGTGAGCATCATTGCATCCAATAGAACCATGATCACCACTACAACCACGTGCTGCTGCTGCTGTTGCTGCTGCTGCTGCTGTTGATGATGATGATGTTCTAGAGTACTCGACAATCCCTTCGTCGTCACGCATCTAATAATTATTTTTCAATGTTTATTTTCGACATTTTATGATTTTTATGTTTTGTTTGTATTTACTAAAAGCAAAAATATATTGTCAAATAATATATTGATTTATTTATGGTTTGATGTGTTAAATAAAATATATTTTTGATTCTAAAACTACCCTGGTATGTTTGGTATTGGAGATAAATTTTATTCTAAATTCAATTTTCAAAGTTTTGAATTCTAATTCGCCAATTGAAATGTCATTGATTTCGAATATTTTATTTAGAATAATAAAGATACATAAAACTTTTGATTGAATTATTCATTTGTTGAAGACTGAAAGGAAGAACTGATGTACATTCTAGAAACGAAACTGTTATTACCATAACAAATGAATGTGATAATATCGCAATCTTATTCTGAGAATACTTTATTTTAAGATACGAAATATATATATTCATTTTCGCAATAAATCATTTGTGCTCTTGATTGCAGAACATGTCGTTCAAGAATAAAATTATCTTTAATTTAAGAATACTTCGCTTTTTAGAATTAATGACTGGTAATTAACTTTTCATGTGGCTGCAATATTGAAAGCAAAACATTCTTGAATAAAGAATAATCATACAATTATATTCTTGAAAATTATATATCTTTCAATACGACATTAATATTCTTGCTTGCAAAGTTATAGATATGTCCTTGGCTCAAAAATAAAATAATCTCAAGATATCAATATATATTTTATTATGATATTTGTTTGTCATTTATAATGATCATTTTTTTTTCTTTTTTTACAATGCTTTCTTACATTGTTCAACTGTTTTTGATACCATAAACACGAGTTCTTTACAATTGGAACAAGATTTATTTGCCATCATTATACACACTGAAGAAAAAAAAAGTACTTTTACTTCTGGAATCCAAAATATTACCGAGCGAGTTTTTCTATTGTAAAAATATATATCTTTAATGCAAGAATATACCGAGTTTACTTATAATGTTAAAACTTATGTGAATGAAGCATAGGTAATGATGTCGTCATAAGTTACATTCTCATACTATAGCAAATTATAGTTCATCACTTTTTTTTTACTGTGTGTATTAACCAAATATATATTTATCTACATAAATAAAGTGAGGTTATGTGGTGTTTTTATTTTAATATTGGTATTCTTACTACAGCAATTCCAAATTTTGCTGTGATAAATACATGTATCCATCTATCAAGAAAACTTTGGTATTCATACTGTATAAATAACCAGTATTGTTACAAAAGCAAGAAATATTCCATAAGGAAAAATACTGTATTTTCCCAGTGCAGAAAAATATATTTCATATTGTTCTTTGAATAGAAACAAAAGTAACATATATAAATAAGCCACAACAGATGTTGTCTAATTCTATCAATTACAGAATGTTCAAACAATTATTGAACAAAAATATCCAATCCAAATTATATCAAGGATGGGGGATTGGGATCTCAATGGATCATTATGTAGACGTCACCGATATAATATCCCATAATAATATCGATTGAAAAAATATCCAACGGAAAAGAATGGTAACTAAAATAAAGCATAAATTAAGTTAGTATCTATATACCAAACTAATTGTATATTATTTATTACACAATTCATTATTTTTCTAGATAAAAAAAAATTAATTATTTCCAGTATAATATATGTGTTGGATGAAATTGTATCAACAATAAAATATCCAAATACTCACCTCGAACACCTCGAGCTCCAATGTATCTGTTTCGTCAACGCTCATCGCTTTAACCCCCAGTATAATCAACTATTACACGCTTTAATGCGTCAACTAATGCCTCGTGGCACCATAAACGTGCCAACGAGACAACGTCATCATCATCATCACAGTTTTTGTCTACATTATTTTTCACATACACTATGTCACGTGACATATCGTAAACATAGCGTTTTGTCACATTCACGCCACCAATGCAGTATAATATGTTGCTATTATTATTATTATTATTATTACTTGTGAAATGTTCATATTTAATTTACAAATATTGGGTATTTTATTTTCGTTGTTATTCAATAATTTATTTTGTCTTTGACGTGACATCTTCATCATCACTATTGTGTATATTGGTAATATTTCGTCCTTGAATTCCAATAGCTTCTGTGTGACGTTATTAACTTTTTGTTTCTTTTCTTTATTTCGTTTATTATTTGTTTATATTCAATAATAACACTGATGATTATTTTTATTTGTAGACATTGACGATACACATAGCACGCATTTTAATCTGCACAATATTATTTATTTATTTTTATTAGTAAGAATTGTTTATGGTGGAGAGAAAAAAAAGAAAATTAAAATTGAGAGATAAAAATAGTCGGTGTATTTAAGTAATTCTTATCAATAAAAATCAATTGTCCATGAAACAATTATGAATGATGTCGATTGAATTGCGCAGACGATGAAACACTTTATATACAATGTGTATTTTGTATTTGTATGGATATATTTATATGTACAATGTGAAAAGAATTTAATTATTATCGAGTTAATCTGACGAAAATTTAGTGGTATACCATACTTAAACATTCTTTTAATCATAATTATTTCTTTAATTTGTTTCCCAATAATATTATTAGCTGTCAGTAAAATAAGACAAATTTACCTAGTCCAGTGACTAACATACTAACTCTCATCACCAATACGACAAAGCCTTGAGCACAATGAGAAGTAACAGTGAATAAAGAATGATAAAAAGTGCTTCTGGCCAATCTTGTTACTGAGTGCATAGAATTTTAAGTTTAGCTATTGCCAGAAGCACTGTTCTTCATTCCTTATTCTAAATTCCTTTTGCATTGTGCATAAAGAGGCAAGGATTCAATTCCTCATCTACTACACAAGAATTCAATAAAAGTGGAAATTGACAGTATGGAAATTGAGAGAGAGAAAAAAAAAGGTAAAAGAAGAAAAATTCTAATGAAAGACTTTAAAGAATTGTCAGAGAAGTATACCAATTTCTTTGAAGCAAATTGTGAAATGCAATAAAGTTTTGTCACAACGGAACAGTGTTTCGTATGACAAAGAAAAAAATTTTGAAGAACCATCATTGAATAAAAAGATGATAATAGACATGAAAAATTTCAATCATGTCTGGATATTGACGTAACTCAATAAGTAAATAAATTTCTAATTTATCTCAGATTTCAGATAAAAGTAATGGGGAAATATTAATGTCACGACTTCAGTTATTTCTATTTTTATAATAACAGGAATAATATTTGAGAAAATGAGTTATATTAAATTGAATGAATTTGGATTTATTGTTGATTTGAAATTGAATATTATTCTTCTACACCAACAAATTTTTCTAATATCTCAATAATATTGTTGAAAATAAAATTGCACTCAACAATGTTCTTCATATTGTTTCCCTGAGAATATAAAATAAATATTACTATTTGTTTTACATCAATGGCAGTGAAGATTGTATTGTGTATCAAGAAAATTTGCCAAGGTTGTTCATGCTTCAGAAAATATTTCTTGTATATATATTCTGTAAACTTTTCACCTTTTCTCAATTTTATTCTTAGAAGTATAATATAAATATTGCATAACAATTTTCAAATGTTTAATATGATCATTCATTAAAAACAAATGTAATAACGAAATACTTCAGAATTTGTTAATTTTTTTTTTCACCTAAAGCTTTAAAGTGACTTTACAACAATCTACATTGTTTCCATTTTCACATTAACTTATTATCAATAATAAATATGGCAACGAATCCACCACCACAATAACAAAATTCATCATCAACTTATAACAAAACAATTGAGTAAATTAAAAAATAGGAAATAACATAAAATGAAAAATTATATGTAAAATAAAAAATGAAATGAATGGAAAATAAATTTATCTCCAATGTCTGTGTTTATATATAATCTATTCTTCAATTTGCAAATATATATATATATTCACGATTACGTATCGTTCTTGTCTCTCTGCCTTGGGAACAGATAAATATACGATACCGTATTAAAAGGCGCCTTGGCATCTTAAAACAATCTTATACTACCGCCAGTGCATAATTTCCAGTATAAAACACAGATACATTCACTCAACCACAAACATAAACTGACTTTCACCAACGCATCCACATTCACGTATATGTCAAGTTGACCGGGAAAACTATTACGTAAAATCATCAAGAATGTTATTCAACAGCAGATAGCAAAAGAAAAAAAAAAAAAGGTGAAGAAAATAAAACAAATCAAAAATACCAAACGCAAAGTACAAATATTCTCTATCATATACATAATTATTATAAACATCAGATATAACTGAATAAAAGTTTGAAACAAAAATAAATAATATAATTTTATGTGTCTGAATACTTGCAAATATAAATTCTGGCAAATAATAATGTCCCCCCAAAAAAAATCTTTCATTCATTTCTATTCTATTCTGTCTTTGTATATTTATCCCACATCATTTGTTTCATCCACCCCAACTCAAGTTGATTTAAAAATATATATTTAAAAGCGATTGAAACGCAACACATACAACACACACACATATACACACATATGCTAAAGTCTCGATAGCAATCTCCAGATGAATTGCCTTCAAAGTCTGACACGGTCGTTGCCATTACATACAAATATACATACATTTAGAGACGGATATTATCTCTCTATAATACTGTGAGATTAATTAAACTTTTGATGTTTGCTATACTTAATAATTTTTATCTCTATTTTTGTTATTATTTATTTGCTTTTATTCACTTTTTTTTTTCTTTTTTACTATTTATGAACAATTATGTCAAAGTTTTATTGCTTTGTCGTGCGATGAAAACGAGAATTCAATGTAATAAAATGAAGATAAATCTTTATATTGTTGCCAGCAGAAATATAATATTTGTGAGAGGAAAAAAAATATTAAAATTTATTAACGACAATCTTTAGAATATTAATTTTGTTCTTCAACTTTCTACACGCAGTTTATTTCTCATTATTTTTTTTTTTTCTTTACACTTTATTTTTTTTTCTTTCACTTATTATTCATTCGTTTCTTTTATCGATGCTTATTCCCGTACGGAATTCATTTCAAGATCGATAACCGGGTCAAGTATGCGTACACAATTTAATCGAATTTCACACGGTGTCATGAATAAATATAGATTGCAATGAATATATAAATGTGCATGTGCATAATATAAATGCGATATGTAACGTGGAATTAATAATTGTAATTTATTAGATTTTATTTAAACCAATGTGTATGTTTATTTTTTATTAACAAAGCGTGAATATTAAAACGTTTTATTGTTAATTAAAATGTATGATAGAATTATTTGATAGTGAATTATGGATGATAAATAAAACGTGAAATTAATTGTGATATTTAATGATACAATGTGTGAATATATTTGTTGAACAATTTTTAGAAATAGAATTGAACAAAAAATATCAATTAAAACTTCACGAATTTTAATTCTCACTGTCACCACTTTTTATCATTATCTCCAGTTTCACGATACTGAATTGAATTAATTCATAACGAGAAAAGTTTTGAAAACTTATTTTTTGTTTTTTGTTTTTTTTTCATTGATTTATAAATGTTGAAAAGTTGATTTTTATGAAAATAATAATAATAATAATAATAATAATAATAATAATAATAATAATAATAATAAGAAATCTCCTTCCAAATGTTTCAATAATTCATTTTTTCTTTTTTTTTTTTATAATAATTGCTATGATAATAAAATAATTGAAACATTGTTCTATCGAAATTTTTCAAAGAGAAAGTTCAATTACAATAGAAAATTTAATATAAAATTAACAGTTAATGCGCTCATATTATTCATTATTCATAAAACGAAGTGGCAGCTATTAATATTTTATTGTTAATTGTAATATTTATCATACTACACTTTGATTATGACAATGAACAATAATGGACCGTTAAATTATCCGTGATAAATAATATAGAAGAATGAATTGGAAAAAAAAAAATTCGTTGTGCAATAAAAAAAAAATAATAAATCTGAATGAACTGCAAAATAGTGAAATCTATTCAGACACACCATGCATATATATATATATATATATATATGCGTGTGAACCCTCTCGAATACACTGAATGGGCAATAGTCCAATGCAATTAAATTATTTATTCACAAAAAAAGAAAAAAAATCCTTTTTTATAACACTACCAGAATGAATAATAATAAAAATGAATTAACTTCATTCTAAAAAGTTTCATTTATTTTTTATTTCTATGCATTCGCTTTGTTCAATTTTTAACGTGAATATTTGGATCGATTCATTCAAGCTTGAAGCATTTGAAGAATATATTTGGTAACTTTAGTTGACAAACTTTCGTCGTGGCATTTATGAAAAAGATTTGCTGCGACAGATTTCATATCAAGAAAAAAAAAAGAAAAAGATATAAATCGCTTTTTTTTTTCAACTCCACCCTATTTTATACGCCCTCCCTTGTCCAATATTACTAATTTATACACTCTATATATACAGAGATAATAGAATATGAATGATTTTTAGGTCAACATAGGGGGAAAGGTATTTGGTTCTTTGAACAAAACTCGCCTGAAACTCATGAATTTTTGCTAAACAATTTCTTCTTTGTGAAAAATTTCAACAACAGTAATTTTTCATGTAAAAATTGTTCTAGCTATGTGATAAAATTATTGGTTGTTTAATTTTTATGATACTGATTATAATGAACAATGAATACAATCAACAATAATCTAAGGATCTGAAGCTCATGTAAAATCGCATTCAACCAATAATAACATAATCCCAAACAATAAAAAACTAAAGTCAAAGAGTTAACATTCGGCTTTTGAGTGTTATCGAAATAAAAAAAAAAGTAATAAGCCATTTTATCAGATATCACTAATATTTTTTCCAACAAAGCCTTCACAGACAGTTGTTCCATCCAGTGCTCTATCAATTGTACCATATATATTTTAACATAGTGACATATGTGAAGACTTTATCTATGAATTCAATTTTTCCAATTCAATAATACAAAATATTGCGACCAACTGCTTCAAAAACTAACACATGTTATTTAAAGCTTTCCAAGATATACTCCATCACCATTTGTAACATTTTCTAATACAATTATTTTCCTAATATAAATAAATTATTAGGGGAAAAAAATAAAATAAAATAGTAAATATAAAACTACCATCGTATCAACAAAAATAATGTGCACGGTCTAAATTTGCATCGGAAATTTGATAGGAAGTGCAGGGAACCCAATAGAAAATAATGGAAATTATATATTCTACAACTTCATAATTGTGATAAACATTGAGTTATAATGATTGACTGAACTCAAAGTGAAGTATATTAATACCTCACTTCAAATTCTACTTTTAAATATGACATTTTCTTTCAACTAATAATTCCAATTGGCAATTTGACAACTTCTGTCATGTCAATGCAATAAAATCACTTTGGTTATTGAAATCTTGCAGTTAATACGGTTAAGTTTTGTAAAAACAATTTATCAAGAACTATCAGCTATTATTGTATTATATTTTCTATCATACAAATAATTGCTGTATGCGCAAAAGTTCTGAACAATTGCCATCATCATTTAAACAAAATTGAATTGTAAAGTTATTTCTTATGTGTTAAAAGTTGTGGTAACTGGTAAATGTTAGCATAGAACTATTTAACAGTTAATAATCATGGTAATTTAAATTATTGAACTGAGATAATTTCACTTTTATATACGTGGAGAAAATGGGGTTTAGAGAATAGTAAAAAAATAAAAAAAAATACAATTTGCGGAATGAATACGGTGGGGATAAAATTGATTTGTTTAATTTGCTAAATTTATCATACGCTTTGTAAACTTTCATATACGTTCGGTTATTATTACTATTAGTAATAGCAATTCTCTAAGTTTTCAACAGAACAGAAACTGCGAATATTTAGTATACGTATTTTTAATTGGTTCGTTGTGTTATTAAATAAATATTCCCTTGTCACTCATTCTGGTATCCAACCTTCTACTCTAATTAATATAAAAATCAAATCAATATAAAGAATGTATTATTCAAATTGACTAAACAAAAACTGTGTTACTATCGAATATTTCAGTGATTCAATGTCTCAATAAAACAAAAATTGAGTCTATTGTCCAACAATATATTAACCATTTATCAAAAACATTAAACATATACACTCAATAATAAAAAAACGTTTTGAGAATTGATGATAAACGACATTTTTTTCATGCAATACTTGCTCAAAATAAAATTAAGCATTGCAGAAGAAAAAATTTCCTTACGTGACAAAAGGAAATTGAGGTCATATTCCAATTCAAAAATACCATTCAAATTCAACATCAGCGCACATGCGAACAAATAATAAAATGAATTTAGTGTACCATCATAATTGATGTTTCAACAAACAAATAAATAAAGAATTAGAAATAACTCTTTCAACAATTTCCTATTTTATATTGCCATAAAAATTAATTAAAAATTATCCCATAGATAGTTAGCCGCGATCTTAGATTGCAACTGTTAATAATCAAACAAATTGTTTTTCATTTTCATATCTTCACGTAAAGAACAATTGATGACTATACACGCATCGAGTAACCATTAGCTATGAAATAAAGTTAGCAATAAAAATCAAACTCTATATTATATTTCGCAAATAACTTTCATATATTATACTAATATCTCCGTATTTTCTTCATACAATATATAATGTATAATCAACGTCACCGTCATATGCAAGTCGTCAGCAATTTTCACTGTACTATATAGCAACTCTCGACCTCGTTGTATTCACATTCACATAGCCAACGAATGCGTACATCACGTAACAATTGTACGCATATACACATAGACAGCTGATGGTTTTAATGAAAATTTGTTTGTTATCTTTTGTTTAATAATTGGATCTCTCGTCTTTTTTTTTTTTTTTCTCTCCACCCTGTGTTTTTGTCACAACGTCAACGATCGATTATATACAGCGATGTGTGGAAGTAATGAAAAGTGTGGTAAGAGTTGTGAATTGACTCACTCACAATTATATACACACACGTATATGTTAAATTCCTGATGTTGAGTACATATACAACACACGCGCTCTAATTATTTATGTTAGACTCTTTTGTTTATTAATATTTAATGTATTGAAAACGTTTTTTAGTTTGTTAGTCCACCGCCCTAATGTCCATTTTCTTATTTTTGAATAACAGCTAACTTCAGATTGATCTCAGCCGACATAATAATAATAATAGTCGATCGTCGTTTGTTTCGGTGAAAAAAAAAGAGTTTTCTGTTTGTAGGCAACTTCACGTTGCTCGAAGAACGAGACAACCGCCGCCACGACAAACATAACCTCAATCTTTGCGTTTTGGTTTTGTTTTTTATTTTTTTTTTTTTATACTATGGTAGAGGTTATATTGAGGAATTAAATTTCTCGTTAGTGTCTCAACACTTTGATGAATATTGTAGCAGTTATTATGCACACATATGTGTTTTAGTTAGACGATATAATATGTGTACTCGTAACGGTGTACACTGACGCCTAACGTCGTTACGCGTCTGATCGCAATTTACTGCACGAAGATGTCTCGATGATAACGTATAGCTATTCTAAATTGTGAGAGAGGAATATAGGGCGAGAATTGTGAACGTTAGGGTGAAGAGAAAGAGGAAAAAAGTCGTTGCAACGCCGTCACAGAAACGTACCCTTGCATTAGTTGTTGAGTTTCACCGCTGTAGAGCGTGACGAACAGTTTCGCACCATGGTTCGAAGTTGAGTGGGGGGGCGCGAAAATTCAAAGTGAAACGATTGTAGCGATATTTTTGCAATTGTTCAATATATTCGTTGACAATCGAGCATTTTTGCTCGTCTCAAAAACTAATTGAGATCTTTGAAGAATTGAAAAGGGCTAATTAATATTGTTTCCTCTCATAAAACTCTTCTCAAATCTATAATCTTACAGCAAAAATTTTCAATACAATCAACAAAACTGTTGACGAGCAAATAGTTCCTCAATCTACCGCTAGGAGTAATCAACATATTCTAAGTGAGTACAGTATGTATAAATATATATATATACCACCTTTTCCTTGAATATTTTTGCACATGTTAATTTGTAGAATAAATAAATTAAAAAATTATCGAGTATGGTGATGAGAAAAATGTCACAAGAACCAAATAAATAAGTAAAAAATAAATAAATAATACCGAAAAATTGTCAAAATAATAAATTTTTGCCAATTCATTCAATCAATCAATTAATTAATTAAATTGCAAGTCTTAAAACTCACCCTGAACAGGACTGGTTGCTGCACTGCGTGACATTTTATTCCCGTTATAAAAATGTTATTGTTTTGGTTCCTCGAAGCAAATTCAATTGAACTTGGTTTTTGCTGTTGTTGCTTTATTTTTTGTTGTTTCTTATCACCGATGCCGCCACCACCTCGTCTCCTCAATGATTGTCGTTGCGATACCACCAAATATTTATCGTTGGCAATACCATTAAATGATTCATTGATATTATTATAAATTGTATTATTGTTGTTATTATTATTATTATTATTATCAATAAAAGGCCTGAATTTACCACCGCCAGCGGTGTTATCAGGTAAAAATGTATGCTCGGCAATTGGGTAGAAAATTTTTAGGCACGTTGGTGATTTCAAATAACAAATAAATTGATAATTAATTTTAATATTATTATTTAGTCGATTATTCTTTTGTTTCAGTGATAATAATGACGGATTTGATGTATTAATTTTTGATATTGCTGCTGCTGCTGCTGTTAACAATGATAATGACAATTGCTTTGTCAAGTTGGATATTTGACCGTGTGACAGCAACGCGATGACATTGAATTTATTTGACTTGGTGGTGGGCAAGTTGGGCTCGGCGTCCATGTGGTTACACTGGTCACCGGCGCCCCTTTTTCACTCGTCCACGACGCCACGGCCGATATCAGAACAATAACCGGTGAATATTGAAGATTATTTTATATTAATTTGCGCCAACATATATAACGTTGTAAATACGTGAAATTTATATTATCAATTATTATCACACGTTTGATAATGATTATCGTAGATATTCTCAAAACCACTTGAACAATTCCTGGAACAAAAATAAAAGCAGAAACAGCATTAAAACATATTCTTGTATAATTAGTTTTGTTTATTAATATATGTTATATATTATTGATAAAAAATTTTTTATCTATGATATGAGATGATTAATTTTTTAATATAAAATTAAAGATAATTTTATGTATGTTGAAGACATCAGTTGAAACAAAAAAATTACATCTAAAAGTATGGGATAATTTCGTGAAGTTGTTGATGTAATTTTGTTCTTGTCATTAAAAGAAATGGTTATGAAAATATTTGGTAAAAACTTTTGTAGCGTCTTTAATTGAGTTTTCATTACTGTGTTTCATTTGAACATTCAACTTGAATAATACAAAAATGATTATAGATTAACACGTAATGTCAGATAAGTAATTTCTGAAGAAGTCCACAATTGTTTCACCATACGTTATAAAAAATAGATTTTGCTCAAGACTATAATACACTTATAAAGACTGATGAGTCGGATCGATTTATTCAGGATTATCAAGTATTAATACAGAAAATTTATTGAAACGAACACTCATTGCATTTGAAATATCTGCGATTAATAGGTTTGTGTAGACAATCGATAAAAAAAAGATATATACAGGTAGAATTATTTATAACCGGATATACGAGTACATAAAGATTTCAGGGTGTATCTGTATTACCGACCTAGTATGATAAAACAGTCTTCATGCTGAAATCTCTTTGTGTAATCAACTTTTATAATTGTAATATGAATAAAGAATACTCGGTAGTATTGAATTATCGGAGAATATTCTTATTGATGGATATTTTCCGTCTCTGCAGAGTAAATGGTTTTTTTTTTACGTCATAATTGTACTTGGTAAAAATTCAGTAGAAATTTCGATCAATTTTCAAACATAATTTACACGGTCGGAATTGTATATTCGTAAAAACTGAGAGATACGTTGGAAAGCTTGTGCGATTCTGCGTAATTTGGTGTATACAACTTTGTTGTTGGACAAAAGTTACTGTACCACAAGTTCATCTATATCATTTAATAATCCGATTCCTCATGTTGATTCTAAATAAATCGATTCAACTTGGTCAATGTCCGCCAGCCAACATTTCAGTAAAACATTTCACAAATTATTTACAGTTCAATTTTCTGATTCCACTGTAATTGAATTAACATCTTCAATAGCCAATGAATTTTAGAACATTACAAATAAACATATCGGTATAAAATCAATAAGACATATGATCGCCGAGTTTTTCTACTCTATAATTATCCATGTGACTTTTTCTTTTAGTTTTATTTTTTTTTTTAATAATAGAAATTCCCAGTTACAGAAGAAGTTTTCAAATCTTTTTACGTCCTTCAAATTCAATTATGCTTCGTATGAAGTCCGTCAAAACTTTTAGACCTTCATATTTATACATAATCAATTGAACCGAAAAAAAAAAAGAAAGAAAAAGTTAAATGTTTTATTCGTGAATGACATTGTCAATTAATTATACAAATAAATTTATTTCAAGGACAATGTGTATAGTTTTGATAGGTGATATCTAGACGCTATTTAAACGAACGAAATTGCAACGTGGATCATTGTGTATGGTCGATTGCAAGGTGAAGAGCAAAAGTAACCACACACAACCAGTGTATATTAGCTTTATAAATTAAAAGGATCGAAACAATTCGGCCTCAAAACTATTTTTCCTTTCTTTTTTTTTCTTTCCCCCTCGTCACTTATTTGTGGTTTGTTTGTTTCTTTTCTTTGTTCAATTGTGGTTTGTGATTCACAATATAAATGTGTAACGTGGTAGATATTACAAGCCCTCATAAAACCTTGAAACCTTTGTGTAACTATAGCAGGAGTAAGTTGCTTTTTGATTCTTGTTTTTCAATGTTTGTCGTGGTATAATAATTGTTTCTAGAGAACAAGATATAATTATTTGGTTACAAGTTGTTACATTATCTGATATCATTTGTTTTATTGATTATAAAACTAAATATAGACGAAAATTAGGACTTTATCTTAATTTTGTTTATATTTAACTTTGTATTTGTTTCAATTTTAGATATACTTGGATAACATTAGATGTCTGAATAAACTTTGTACTGTAAACCTAATCATTTAATTGTCTAACAGTGCTACCACCATAACTTCTACCTTGATAATTATTTTGTGCTCATTAATATTAATGGAAAGTAGTATTTAACCGAATGGACAAGAGAGAAGAGTATAACTGTTTTCTCTTTTGTATTCTGAGACTCTTGTGGAAGGAATATGGCACCTTTGTAAATGGTTACTAGAGCTTTAAACTGAATTAGTTACATAGAGATTGATGGGTATATATTATTTTTCTTTGTTGATGGATGCTAATAGCAACAGTGTAAATAGAGCGATGGGTAACGCTTTCGAATTTGCATGTACAAAATTTGTTATTAATTCAAGTGTAAGATTTGGATTGTTCTTTCGCTTGAGATGCTCATTTTATCTCGAAAAAGTAACGCCGAGATTCGCTATTGGTTATAATCAATCACGTGACTGAGAAAATCAAATCGAAAAGTATCGATTCTCGAACTTTACACACCACTGCTCACAGAAAAAAAAAAAAGGCCACTAACCTAGAATTTATCATGTGGCACGCGCGATAGACACGATACAAGTTCAGAAACAATTAGTCTCAAGCGGAATAATAATAAAAATTCATAACTCGATAATTTATCCTCTTAGAGAAAAACTTCATAGAACATTTTCGTTGTAAATATTCTCAAACTACAATAAAAAAAATATTTAAAAAATTATGGTTATTATTTGTTATGAATAATCATCATTCAAACAAAACGTGCAATTATTTTTGTTCTATTTCTATCAACATTTCAACATTTAAAGATACAATATATACAAAAATAATCACATTCTCACTCAATATACAACCCTATACTCTTTCACTCGATCCTGATTCATATATATGCCTATTATTTACAGTAAAATTATATGTTTATACATCAAAATAAGTAGGGGAACATCAATTTTACCTGATCATCCCTCAATTTAAAATATATCGTATGCTTTCACACTAGCATCTAAAGTATTCAAAGACCCATGCGAACTTGAAATGAATCGAAATAAAATAATAATAACACGGAATACTGTAAGAAGATTGAATATTTCTATCAGAAAAATTTTCTATTCAACGCGCACATTAACCCTACCTCCTGCTTTTAATCATTATCACAAAAATTACATAATTTATGCTTGTGAAAGTTCGCACGCAAGGACAATTATCGAAAGTTTTTCTTTTTCTTTCATTTAATTAATTATTCTTTTTCTATTTCATTCATCATTTAGAATCTTGTTTATTATTTTTTCCTGTATAAAATTCAAGTCTCCATTTAATAAAAAAAAAAATAAAATAACAGATTATTACGTATCAACATTTTTCAAATGTCCTATCATCATAATCATCATCATCATCATCATTATCGTTTAATTCGCCATATTTTCACTATCTCAACGAAGCTTTTTGTTGTCTTACTTCACGCATATTGATAATAATAAAAAATAGAACAAAAGTATGAATAAATAACGTGTATTTTACGATAATAAATTATATTATCGTGAAACGAAACAATAGAGAGAGAATAGAGAATAAAAAAAAACCTATAAGAAAAATGTAGAAAAAAATAAGTAGTGAATATTCGAAATACTGTATTATTATTATTATTATTATTATTTTTATCTTCTAGTGTAACGTGATAAACTGCACAATGGTCGATTAGTAATGCTCACAAGTGCACGTGTACTCGGCGACTAGACGACGATATGATGAAGTAATCTGTTCATTCTCCGCCACTTTTAGATTTCGTCTGACCCAAAAAAAAAAAAAATAATAAATAATGATGTGAAATAAATTGTGGAGAGAAAAAAAAAGAGAGAGAATAGTAAATAAATAAATGTATATAACTGTTAGTGCGTGAAGAACAATTAATTTTGTTTTTTTTTACAAATTCTCTTTCAGCATTTTTTCTTTTCGCTTCTTTATATAATTATTTTTATTATTTATTCGCTACTTTTGTTGGTTTTTTTTTTTTCCTATCTTTTATTACTTAAACATGTGCACAATGGTCGGTACTGTTTCCGTTGTTGTCCTTCATTTTTGTGATTTGTAACAGCAAGAGAAGAGAAAAATATATATATATGCGGTTAGACATTGAAGAAATATTGTAGTAACAATTCCTATTATGTTTTTGTTTAATTTTTTGTTGGTTTAATTTTTTCCAATTATCAAAACTATTGCACCACAAATATTTTGTAATTTGTCATTGTATACAGTTTTTATAGTTACGTTATGTTAAATCAATTGTTGTTTGTCGGTTTTGTTTATTGGAATTTAAAAGTATTCAATAATATTTGTAAATTTCTACAGAAAATGTTGCTTCAATTGTTTCCCAATTTATAATTTATAATTAAAAATAAACTGTTACACATTAATGAAATCATTATCTGTGATAAGAAAAGTATAAACAAATTAAAAATATATATTTTCTTGTATTTAAAATAGCAAAGTCATGTTCGATGCAATTTTTCAATCAAAAATTATATTAAATTTGTTTTAATTTTCTACTACAATCAATAATTCATTATTCTCAATTTTTGTTACTCATCGTCAATAATAACTCAACATTATAACAAACATTCCCATTAAAATCAATACAAAAATTGAATCTTTGAAAAAATAAAATTCTCAACAATAACCAAAATTCCCAATTTTGACATTGCAATAAAAACATGAACAATTTTTTTCTCCACCACATCAAAAATTCAATTAATTATTTTCACCTCACCCCCAATCTCAATAATAAATTAGCTTTAAATAATTTTAACAATAAAATTACCAATATAATTTTAATAATTGATTCAATTAATTAAATTCAATTTATTCACACACAAAAATATGTAAATTTATAATCCTAAAAATAATAATAACAATAACGACAATACAAAAGTGACTCTTCTCTTTTCTAACTATACCAAACTCTCTCAATCCTCCGCGTTACATTTACGTATCATATAATACCATTCAAAAATAGAAATGAACACATTCAACTTAATTATCATTTCCTGGATAAGGAATAAACATTTCGTTGACGTAATGCCAATAATTTTCCTGCATAAAACCATTCAACCATTTAATAATATTTATATCAACACTAATACAGGTTTGATAATGTTTCTGGATTTTCATTTTATTTCTTCCTCATCAATTTGTTCGATAAAGTCACGCGCATAGAGAATAAAAATTAATAACCAGGGAAAAATTATCATCATAAATATGCATTGAATGATCTTTGAAATTGACACTTGATTTTTGTTACGCAATCAATTGATCTATAGAATAATTTACATTGGTTATTATTATTATTATTATTATTATTACAATTATTAACACTCAACTACAAAGTTTTATTGGTAGAAATAAAAAAGAATAGAATTAATTGAAATGAAATTTAACTGTTTAAATACCATTGAATAATTTACACATAATGTTTTCACAATGTTGCAAGCTTTGCGCTTCCATGACGCACGTGCGAATGATATTTTTATGAAGAATTTGTGTATGTGTGTGGGTGTATGTAACTGTAAATATTTTACGATTAGGATGTTATTTGAATTTCGTGCCAAGTTTGCAAAATTTTCCACACACACATTCATATATATATATATATATATATAAAGTCACACAAATAAATATCTAGATCTTAAAGAATAAATTTTTCATACCTCTTCTTTCCAAATCAAAAGTTCCATATTTTCACCATAAATAAATCACCAAAAGAGCAAAAAAAAATTTTAGTTCAACTAATTATCATATAATTTATATTCATCAAATTACACCAAAAAACACACAAACACACACACACACGCGCGGATAATAAATAAATACAAAATCGAGAATGAAAAACGGAAAGAAAAAAAAAAAAAAGTATTACAATTGTCAAATAAAAATAAAAATTAATAATAAATAATTAATAATATTTAATATCATTAATTTATGTATTTTATTATTATTATTTTTTTTTTCTGTTCTCTCTCTCTCTCTCTCTCTCTCTACTTTCTTTCGTTTTGTTTGCGTGCACAATTCACGAGATGGTTACGAGCACAAATGAATCAGACAAAGCCCCGGCGGCATCGAGCTCACGTCGTTCACTACTGACGGTGGGATCTTTTCCACTTGGACGCATGAGCTACGGTTTCTACTACGACATAACCTATATATATATATATATATTTATATTTATATGTATATTATATATATATATATACATATTTATGCGGACATAGTAGAGGACAGCTCGTGATACAGCGGCCGTTGGCCAGTCGTGCGATACGAGTTCATTCGAGTCCTTGCGTTTTATAATACATAAGTGGCGCCTATCAATTAAATATATATATATATATACATCCCTAGTGATAAGAAAAAGTAAAAAATAAATAAATAAATTTATTACATTATTCTTTACAATGTAAAGAATATAATAGAAAAATTTTATTTCAATTTTTATTTCACCCCCTCCATCTTTAATTGTATTTTTTATATTTATTTATCTATTGTAACATTCTAAATCAAAATTTTTTTTTTTTTTTCGCAACACATTATATCTCATACAATGATAAAAATTACTGACATTTAGAAAATGCCACAGTATGACCTGATATTTCACAATTGATTGTATTAATTCCAGTGAAGGAAAAATGCGAGGATAAATATAAAAGAAATATTTATTTATTTTTTTTATTCTCTTTCCTTCTTTCATTTCTCACATTTCTTATCAATTGTTATCGAACAATGACACCTTGATTTTATTATTATTATTATTATTATTATTATTATTTCTTTTTTTTATTCTTTTATTCTGTGTTTGTTTCTCTTCTGAGAATTATCTACAAAATGAACTGGAGAAATGATAATTGTGTAAATAAATAATTGTCAAACAGATGGAGACAATGAAGAAGAATTTGAATAAAAATATGTAAATAAAAAATTGTGTTGAAAGATGAAGAGTGAGAAAAAAACGAAAAAAAAAAAATTACTAAATGAGGAAAAATTCGTAGATTAAATAACGATGATAAGAGAAACACTATCATCTCTCATAAGAATGTGTAAATCATTTTCATATATAATTTATAACGTTCACGATGATAAATGTGATATGGCAAATTTACAGAGACACATAGATACATATATACATTTTAACTGTGAGGGAAAAAAAAAAAACAAAAAAAAATACCAATAATAATATTAATAATAATAATAATAAGATATATATATAGAGAGATTAAAAGGAAGATTTTTTTGGTATTAATAAAGAGAAAATTTTATCATTGATCGTAAAATTCTGATTAATTTAATTAATTATAATGAATGTGACAGTTAGGGGGTGGATTGTCGTGTCGACATTTCACCCCTAGTCCATCTCTTTTCTCTTTTTTTTTTTCTTGAACATCAACATGTTTACGTTCACGCTTACGATATATATATAATATTTATACCGGATAAAATCAAGCGCCATTAAACGGTTAATAAAAACCCGTGCAAGACCTAGATACGTATTTATTGTGTGAGTGCACAATGGCCGCCTCACTCACTAGTTGACATATGTATAATACTTTTTAATGCAATATACACAGAGACGGGTAAATATATATTTTTAAAAATGATCAAGCAGCAAAAAATTTGAATGAAATAATCAAATATTTCATTTCACTTTTCTAACATTTTATTTTTTAATATTTATTTGTATTATCTCATTAACATTTCATCCATTTTTTTTATACAAATAGATATATGTATGGGTTAATGTAATCCTGATGATAATTATACAATTTACAATCACTACAGGTGGTAAATAAATTTTTTTATTTACATTGCAGTAACATTTTTTTTTTTTATCAAAATGTAAAAAAATAAGTAGCAATTTTTGTTTTTTTGTCTTTTCTCCCCGCTTCTTTTTTTTTAGTCTCGGTTCGATAACACAGTAATTGATGTGATATGAATGATGAATAATGTTGTAGGTATAGATAAAAAGAAAAAGAAAAAAATTGTAGGGTATTACGTGGTGTTATAACAGCGACAATTTGTATTGTAAAAATGCCATGATGTAAATAAATATTTGTTGAATAATTAATTATTGTTATTATTGATTGAATACATGAGAATTTTTATTGCATATTTGTATTGGTATTTTGATAGCTATTTTATGAAAGCTATAATATTTATGTGTGTTTGTAAATAATTGTTGTTTATTTGTGTTGAAAAAAAAATAATTGAATGATTAAAATTGAAGGGAAGAATTAAATAAGAATAGAATTTTTTCTTTTATTTGTTTCTCTCAATATATATATATATATATTTTTATGTAAATGGGTCTTGTGAGTTTGTATTATGGTGAATTATTTTTTATGTATGCTTTAGAAATTGACGAAGATATATAGTGATTTGTTTCGAAGTATGAGTCGACTTGACTTGAGTAATAGTCCAAACTTTGATAACATATTTCTCTTAAAATTGTATTTTACAGGACGATAATGAAAAATTGTAATATTAAAACGAATAATAATTCAATTGACATAATTTTTGGTGTAAAATTATTTGTAATTGTTGATAAATTATTGTTAAATCATGATTTCCAAACACTTTTATAAATGAAAATATAAAAATATATATAAATAAAATTTTTCAATTTTAACTCAATTAAAATACGAAAAATATTTCGCCCTTATTTTTTCATATCATTATCAAAATTTTTTTACACTGACAGTTGCAATTTATATTGTCACAATGTAATTTTATAAAACATATATATATAAGGGAAGGTTTAATTCAGGGTTGGTCTAACGATAAACACATGGGTGCGGCATCACCATTTTCTATCATTTCATTTACTTTATACAAGTTTTATTCGATTACATAAAAGTGATCTTTTCTACTTATTTTATTTATTTATTTTTTTTTATCTCCACCACTATCTATTGTTACTCATTCAATTATTTATCTTTATTATTTTCCCCCGCACAAATAACATTACGACAGCAATAACATTATAAAGTTAAAATACTGTCAATTAAATTTAAACTTGAAATCGCAAAAAATAAATAAATGAAAGAACTAAAATAAATAAATTAAACGAAAAGAAAAAGGCGAAATATCTGAATAAAAATCACCAATGTATTAAACCCAAACAACATAAACAACAATTAAACAATAACAGTCATTATTAATAACTAATTGCAATTATAAAATCATCCTGCACACAAAACTAAAACTTAAATAAAATTAACAAAATTCATTCTCTATTTTTTTTCCCCATTCTATTTCTTCAACATTATCAACCCAATACTCAATAATAATCAACTAGACAATCTAACAACAACAAACAAATTTTACATCATCCAACAGAGCAATAAATAAATAAAAAGAAACAATGTCAAAGTAACGATGAAAAAAATACGAAAATGCGAGAAAAACAAAATTATTTCTCCATCAATTTTTTATCTTTTATTCTTGCATTGACGTGTGTCACGTCAATGCGAACAATGTTTATTCCCACACCCACCGGAACGAAGATAACTTTTTAATGGCCGGAAAGAAAAAGTGGTGAAGAAAAAAAAAAGCACCAAAGAAATGATAACAATAAAAGAGCCAAAAATTAATAGAAGACTGAACCAAACAAAATTTGCTCAATGTACTTTTTTCATTTCCGTATTATTATTATTATTATTATTATTATTATCATGATTTTGTTCTTTTTTTCTGTTATGTCCTTGCACAAATGCCGCACCTATCTTTTCAATGTTTCCATTGAAATCCATTGTGTATATGTCGCACCTGCAAGGTTTTAGATATTCCGTTTTTTTTTTTTCTTTCCCACCCGACCCCACCTCGCTCACTTTCCTCTTTACCACATTAATGTTTCATAGCTATTAGCATTAGTATTGTTTCTGTCCTCGGTTAGAACAACTTGCTTTGCTCATCAAAATCACATTTTACGTCGGCTTAGTTAGATTATATTATGTATGATGGTCAAGGTTTTATTTATTTTTTTCTCTTATTTCCCCAATTTCATTTTTATTTCGTCAATATAATCGTGTGAAAATGTTATAGATGAAATTGAGTATGGTTGTATAGCAATTATGACACTGCAGTTAATTCACATTGTTTAATTATTTCAATGATCAATTGAATAAATGTGAAATTTTTATCAAAAATTTTCTTATCTCTTATTTTCTACGATTTATATTTACTATTATTATTATTATTATTATTATTATTATTATTATTATTATTACTGTTATTACTGTTATCATTGTCATTAATGTTTATATTATTATTATTATTAATTAATTGATTAAAGAGATGAAAGAATAAAATATTTAAATGAATATTTTCAGTCCATTCTTTAAATTTTGGCAATTTTTCATTGGAGAGAAATATTTGCTTTTTTTTTTTTTTTTTGCAATTTATCTATCTCAAGAACTAGTAGTGGTATTTTGAAAATTGAAAAACCAACATTTTCGTATTTGGAGAGCGCATCATTTTTGTCTCAATAAATTTTTCCGCAACTCTAACCGTTTATTATTAATTTCTACGACAAACAGTAGGACAATTAATGCAAAATAGTTGAAACATTTTTTCAACAAAATATAATTGATATTAATTCCAGCGAGCAATCAAATTCAAAAATACGTGTAAAAATATGCTTTACGTAACGCAGAGACGTTGAAATGAAACAAATCAATACAAAAACTCGTTAATAATACCAAAAATGAACCCAAAAAAAAAAAAAAAACAAACAAACAATAGCAAATAAATGATTTTATTTATTCAGAAACTTTATGACATTTACGTTGTTTTTTTTTTTTTTTTCTTCTTCTCTACTACATCACATACTCTATCACATTTATCATTGACCGTCATGAGCGACAACTTATAAATATTTCAAAGCTTCAATCCATTTATTATTTTTTTTTTTTTTTTTTCGGCCTCAAATATAATTCACTAATTTAACCAGGCGTTCCCCTTTTCTCCCCATCACCAAACCTTCACACAAACAAATATGTATACGGTGCCATGGACTAACGACCAACTGGACTCATTTCTATTATTCAATAACTAACACACACACACACTATATTTCGTACGATCGAAAATTTTATATATGTATATTACACTTTGATATGATAATAAAAATGAAAAGAAAAAAATGTAACATAATGATAATAATAACACGACTTTGGTAATAACTTAAATATTTTTATGTCCTTTCGTCATTCAATGTGAGAATTTTATCGCTTTTATTTATTCATTAATATATATATATGAATGACAAATTTATTAATGTTGATTTAATCATTGTTATATAGCGATTGTTATTGATGGAAAAATTCGAGAGAAAAAGGCGAAGAAAAATGAATAAATAAAATCGTGATTTTTGTTTTTTTTTTTCTTTTTTTTTTTTTTCCAGTTAAATTAATTCTTTTTTTTATTCCTATTGACTTCTCTTCTTTCATAATTCACAATGACATAATGACAAATGATACTGCGAATTGATATAGAAGAGAATTTATACACTAACGTTTAATAAAATTAATTGAATTGTCTATACGATATTATAATTATTATTACCTCATATATACAAGTAAGTTAATGCAGAATAGAATAGAACAATTCAACTGCTGAATAAATAATCAATAGTGTTGGTAGTTGTTGTGGTAGTGGAAGTTATAGCAAGTGATAAGTGATTGACAATATGAAACCTTGGACAACATGGAATTCCAATTTTTTTTATTATACGAATTTTATAAACTTTTATATATATTAATATATATATATATTCATTTTTATCAAACAAAAGTGATAAGAAATTATTTGGAAATTGAAATGAATAATTGATAGGGGTTATTGTGCAATAAATTTCTCTGTGATATATTTTTTTTAATTTTTTTCTCTTTCTCTTGTTCTTTTGTGATTCGTACAAACGAATGTTTGAACATTTATTTAAATATTAAAAGAGAATACTTTCTAATGACCTAATTCTTTCTTTTTTTTTATTATAATTATTGTATTTTATCCACCATTTTGTGTTGCTATTTTTTTCATTGATTATTATGTATCATTAATAAATAAGAAAATATTGATTTGTATGAATAAATATAATACTTCGAAAACATTATTTATATAACGAATAAGAAATAGAGAGAGAGAGAGAGAGAGAAAATTAAAGAGAATGAAACAATAAACTTTTACCTCTTTCATCGCGTATTTTCTAAATGAAAATAAATAAATGAAAATAAAAGAAATAACAGAATCTCAACTCTCACTTTCAAGACTGCAGCAAAAATAGAACTGTTAGTTGCATATATATATATATATATATTGTATATACATATCCGTTTATATATATATATATACATACACACAGTGTGAAAACCTGTTGCTTTCGTCGGCAAATTTATCATCGTAAAGTTGAAAAATATTAAATGTCGTTGTGACAACAGAGTAAATTTTATTTTAGCAAATAAAAAAGGTAATGATAAAAATAAATAAATGAAAAGAGAGATATTGTTGTGCAAAATAATACAGCATTATCACCGGATATGGGTATGGAAAGATGAAAAAAGATAAAAAAAAAAAAAAATGAACGAAAAAAAAATAAAAAAATAGTCAGTGAGTAAGCGTGAAAGTTGATAGTGCGATAACGGATTTATAAGAGAAGTAAAAAGAGGTCTTTCATTATATATGTACATATATTCACCTATAGTACCTCTCAATATACAAAGGTATATACACAGAGACACATATATATACACATACACATGTTGCAATTGGTTTTCACCCTGTGAGAGAGTTCACAGTCGCCTTCATATATTTTCGTTGCAAAACGAAATAAAATTGTTACGAAAACGACTTTGAATTACTTAATAAATAATATAATAAAATTTTGTATATCACGATTGTTAATAATAATTGACTATGGATGTATTTTACAGTGTAAAATCACGGAAATGTTGAACGGGAATGAGAAAAAAAAAGATTGGAAGTGAAAATATATATATATATATGTTAAAAAATATTTTGCACGCGATAACGTTAAATGGAAAAATGATCTATCGATTTTTAATTGAAAAATCAATTTCATAATACGATATATAAATTTATAATAATAATTATTTATTTATTTACTCACCAATTGATATTAATTTTATTAATCCTGAACAATATACACGATAAATGATGTAAAAACATTTGTGAACTCATAACCCGCGGAGAAAAATGCATCGGCCATATTGTTTACTGACCGACCGACATATTGGTGTCATGGCGCGTTTTATGCGACCTCTAGCGGTATTTTATTTGAATATTGAAAGGGGAATTTTTATGAGAATATCGTGTGGATAAAGGAGCGTTTATATTGACGCTTGTCGTTCAGTTTGAGCGTCAGATATATCACAGAGCACTGCGCATGTCCGATAAAAGGAAAAATGGCGACGAATGTTGTGCTATTTACTCTCCAGCACTTGTGAATGTTTTTTTTTAATATTAATATCTATTAGTTGTTGATTGGGGTCAGTTTTATCAAGAGTCATGGGGAATATCATCAATATCTTTTAATTGACGAGTGTGAATACTAATATTCATTGGACCTGAGCAATTTGGAGGAAAAATTTAATGTATAATTAAATTTGTCGCTCGATATCAGCGATGGAGAGGCGCCTTTAAGGTGATGATTTCTCCTCTCACATGAACATCCCCCCCACTACTATTCTCATTCTCCAACTATTGTTAATTTTTCATTTCGCGCTTTAAATGGAGCACATTGATTGGTTATGAGTTAGGTTATAGGGAAAGTAATGAGGGGTATATGATGCCATCGGCCGAAATTCTTTCTTCACACTACCTTAAACTTTCTCAAATATGTGAAGATTATTTTATTGAATTTATTTGCATGAAACGAAAATATTACACAGTTCGTGGCGTCATCATACAATGAGAAAAGTAAAATTGATATTGAATAGGGTAAATTATTTATAAAGATTCACCAACAATAATTAAATATGTCACAACTGATTTGAATATGCTGAAGGATGTTTATCAGATGATGGAGTTCCAAGAACAGATATTTCAGTTGATAAAATATATATATCACAGGAGACACAAATCGCGTTCCAGATACTTCTACAGACATTTTACATCTTCAAAAAAATTCAATATAACGAAATTTCTGATACAATGAGCCATTTAGTTATGCAAACAGTTAATATAGAATACCGTACCATCATTGTTTTTAATGAAACTCTCATTGAAATATTGAATTACGAAAGATAAATCATTTTTGACGGTCAAAAATAAATGAAAATTAATGTCGCAAAATGACCCTCACTTCTAGTTGTCATCATCTCAGATTTAGTTTAATAGCAATTAACATCAATTCTATCTTTAGATATTTCCTATGTACAATTGACCACCATTTATTTTTGTTTATGAAGTCAGATGTCAAACGTGCGAAATAATTTTATATTCTATGAAACAAAAAATTCAAGATCATTCTCCATTCAATACATTGAAATCTATAATTAAACATTATCATATTCGCATGAAAGCGAGCATGAATTATAAAGAAAATTATTTCTATTCAACTCGAAACTGTCTAATTCCATAATATATATATAAATATCACGATAGAATTCAAAATTGGGGCATCCCAGCCTCATATTGGACTAAACCACGCCCACAAGCCATTTTCACCAATCACATAATACATCTCAATGAAAATTCGCCTTTAGGTTCCTAACCTCAATTGCATTAATCATGTATACACATATCCAACATATGATGTGATATACAGATAAAGAAAAACAAACAAAAGACCGGTAGTTATTGTCATAACACAAAACAAAACGAGAACACCATTAACAACAATAACATAGAACTAGCAATAAAACAAATCTAGCAAACAAATTGCTCAATGACTAATAATAATAATGGATTTATCGCCGTACATGTTGGTGCAGGAAATCATTCTGAAGTTCTAAAAAAAAAATATCAAAAATTGTGTCGTGATGCTTGCAAAAGTGGTATCAATAATCTAAAAATTGGTGGCTCATCATTGGACGCTGTTGTCGAAGCGACAATTGTATTGGAGGACTCACCATTAACAAATGCAGGTTATGGTTCAAATTTAACATTATCAGGCGATGTTGAATGCGATGCAAGTGTAATGGATGGTTCTAAATTAGTATTTGGAGCTGTTGGCGCTGTTAGTGGTATTAAAAATCCAGTAACAATGGCTAAACGTTTATGCGAACATCAATCAATCAAAATTAGTCATGGTAGAGTACCACCAAGTATTTTAGTTGGTTCTGGTGCACATGTATGGGCAAATGAAATGGGTATTGAGACATTACCAGCTGAAGAATTGATATCAACTAAAGCACGTAAAATATACAATCATTATAAAAGAAAATTAGATTCTGGCAGCAATAATGATAGTAGTAAAATAACTAAAAGGAGAATGGACACTGTTGGAGCTGTATGTGTTGATTCCAATGGTAATATATCAGCGGCATGCTCAAGTGGTGGAATAATATTAAAATATCCCGGTAGAGTTGGTCAAGCAGGAGTTTGGGGCTGTGGTGTTTGGGCACATAATGGACCATGGTCAGTTGGTGCTAGTACATCAGGTTGTGGTGAACATTTAATACGTACAACATTAGCAAGAACTATAGCACAATCAATATCAACATCAATACCAAATTATGTTACGCAATTGCATAAAACAATGAGAGATGATTTTATAGATTCACAATTCTTAAATGGCCTTGATGAAAAATTAGGAGGTGGTATTGCTATTAGGTATTCAATTGATGAATCTATTGGTGATTTATTGTGGACACATTCAACTAATTCAATGATATTAGGTCATATGAGTACACATGATTTAAATGCCAAGAGTTGTGTTTCGTCATTGGAGCCTTGTGAAGTTGGAAAAAAAGTAGTTGTTGAGGGAATTTGTTTTAGATTGTAAGGATGTGGATTATTTATATTTGTAGATCGTATTATGAATAGTTTATACAAAAATTGAAATGAATATTGTATTTAGTTTATGAGATGCCAATTTGCAAAGTTTTCTTTTTTTCTTTTGTCTAGCCAGATTTGTGGGCATTTAATCATGAACTTCTTTACCTTCTCAAGATGGTAATGTAGATGTTTTTCCAATTTCTCAATGCCCTTACAGCATACTTAAAATAATCATATCTTGTTCTGAGCTTCAAATACAGGCTTTCAAAATCTCTCATGAGTATTTTGTTGATATCAAAAAATTTATATATATATTCATGAAATTGTGGAAAAAATATCATAACCTCAAATTTCCTGCTCAACATAATTAATTATAGGTAATTTAAATCTGTCTTTGTTAATGCTAAATGTTAACCGACTCTGCCTATATTTTGCGCAATTTACTGTGTGAATAATTTCTGCCATATAAATAATAATTTATGTGTATATGTATAGAATTGTTGATGTACGAGTGTGCTTGTGAATTCACTGATAATTATACTTTGTGTACTATTTCTTTCACATTGTAGAAAGTAAGAGGAAATAATAAAAAATCACTTTTGTATACATGTATAAATTCCCTTTATTGAAAAATTTTTTGCTCAATGATGTATATTCACCGAATTTATAATCAGTTATATCGGAAAATAATTTTATCAACGGTGCAGCACACTCTGAATCTAATTGGAAACCATCCGAATACAGGACATTTAAGGTCGCTGATAAATCCATCACTTCTGCATAGGCAACAACTGTAATGAAAAAGAAAAACACTTTTGTTACTGAATTGAGTTTGATATAAATTTCTTATTTGTTTTTTTTGGGGTTAGGAATATCGAACCTCCTGCTGCGACACCGGATACAATATTTGGCTGTTTCAATGTTGATATTGATATTTTTCGTTGATTAGAAGATTTTTTGGTACACAAAGTTCTTAAAAATGCTGGCCCAGATGATTCTCCAACGGTTTTCAATTGTGAAATATGATTACACGTTAGTGCAACGATATTGTTGCATTTTTGTAGAATTTCGGTAATCTAAGAGAAAAATGTTTGTGATTATTAAATATTGAAATTGAAGTTTTATTCATTTATTTTATTTATCTTCATCAAATCATTTTTACTTACTGATTCAACAAAATCACCGGCTTGTGTTAAATCAACATCGGTACTGACAACAAAAATATACAAATCATCAGTGATTTTGTATAATTTTGATGGATTATTGTTACTGGATATCGTTGATTTTACCGTACAAATTTCATCCGTATTTTTTATTACATATTCTTTTGTAAAATCTGAAATGAAATTGTGTTCAACAATATTGTTCTCAAAATCTGCAATATCATATAGTGTGATTGTATAGGTTAGGTTGTGAAGCACCAGGAAAATTGAATTAAGCCACAATGTTTTTGGTATTTAGAATGTTAATGTTAAGCTCGAAGATCGAGAAAACCCGAAAAATGAACGATCCTACTGTCATATAGAAACAAAAAATTAGGAATTAGAGTTTGTGCTCTATTCCAATGTAGATATACGAAATGTATGAGTCATTTTGTACCGATAAATCCAAGAAAAACAAAGTGTAAACTATTCTAATTCTCCTATTACTGCCTCACACAATAATATCCAAATGGAATTGTTCACTTTGAAACATACTTACCAACTATCATATGCGTTTCTGCAACAATAAGATTTTTTATGTTTATTGGTTTATCTTGAGACCATTCGACAGTGAAAGAACTGTAAAAAATAAAACAGCAATAAATTTTGATTTATTATATATTTAAAAAAATGTTAACGTTATTGAATAAAAGTGAGGTTATGTCAGTGTGAGATGAGTTGACTTACGGCAAACTTTCAATGTTCTCCAATGTCTCATCATCCTCATCTTCAATCCAAAATGCACGAGAATTTGGATATACAACTTCACCAAAGAGTGTCGCCATTTTGTACAAATTTATATACACACATATATATTTAAATTCTTCTTCTTGCTGTATGTACGTTTCTGCAGTGATGATTGTTAATAAAATATCATAAATTTGCCTGTCATTGGAATAATTGACGTTCAAGATTATGCGCCGGAATATTTGTTATTATTATTATTATTATAAATTTAATATTGAAGATGGCCGCCAAGAGGGAGACAGAGTCCGACAGTGTAGAAAACTGCGGATGAATTTAAAAATAATAACATTAAAGATAATGCATTGAGTGGAATGGAACAATGCAGATATAAATCATTGTATAAATCTTCAGATTATGTACCAAAAATTATTTATTCAATTTGTTTTTGTTTTCGTTTTTTCGTTAATAATACAATCGAATATTCTTGTGTGAGCCATACTATAAACTTGTATAAAACACCTTAAATTATTAAATCTGTACTATATATTTAATGATATCTTTGTATTTTTACTTCATTAATTCCAAGTTTTTTTTTTTTTTTTTTCATTATTTATTATTCATATTACTATTATTATTTTATCATAATTTCTAAAAATATCTTCAGAGCAAATATTACAATTTGACTACACTCTATTCAGGTAATTGTCATGTAGTATTAGCATTGCATACACAGCAATAAGTGCAATCTCAAATTGGTGATCAAATTCATTTTCATTAACATTTTGTTCTCTTTGTTATGATAAAATTAAGAATAATTGTTTTGTTATCAATACGAAATAATATGAGAGAAAATTCTTAAAAAATACAATTTTACAAATATATATATATATATTTTTACTTATATATATTTATGAATAATCTAATGTCTTTTCATTTGTTTGTTTTGTTCTATACCAATAATTAATTAATTAATTAATTAATAATTTTCAAATTGTTTCAATTGTTTAAAAATTGATAATGGAAAAAAACGCAAATACTTTTGTCACATTTCAAAATTATTTTTCCATGTCATCTTTTTCATTTTGGTCTCTAATGATAAAAATCAATTTGTCAATCCCCCCCCCCGTACGACATAGATTCATGGCAACGTCATTTTGACAGGGGAAAAAAAAAACAATTAAAAGAATAGATAAAATACGGTAAACGATAAAAATAATTGAAACGAAATTTTTAAAATACACGTTTGAAAATCATAAATTTAACGCGCAAACAGTATTGTTCCCATGCCAAACCATAACGCGTTTTGCAACGTGAATTATCACGTAATGCACGATGTAATAATAATAATGTACAACAAATAGCTGAATAATACATTAAAATATCACTGCTTAATTCTATACAAGCGATTGACCAGTGCATTAAAATATCACCAAGATAATTTGGATGTCTAACTTTTCCCCAAAAACCTGAGACAATTAATTTTTTACCACGCGGTGTCAATATCGTTTCCAAATCTGTGAACAAATAAATATTGTCACTATTCTATTTCAATCTCTTTAATTAATTTATTAATTCAACTTGTCAAATTGTCAATTAACATAACAATTCACCAGTTGTTTATATTAAATATTGCGTGAAAATGATTGAATAACAAGTTGATAATAAAACTGAGTTGAAAATAAAAAAGTTAACCTATAAAAAAAACAGAAACAACTGAAATAATTTTACAAATTAAATTCAATTACTCACTGAAACATCCTGGAGCGTATGGATTTTTTCGAAATATGTCCTTTTGAATGTTGCTCAATCGATAAATAATATATCCGACAAAGAACGATGCGATTGAGAAACCCAATGCATATCCGGATTGATAAACGCTGTTGATTAAATAAAAATATTATTCCAAATGATAAAAAGAAAAACAATAGAAAGATTAAAAATGAGGAAATGAATAAATAAATGATGTAATTAATTAATTAATAGGAAGATAAAATTAATTTTACCTTTGATATAAAATATATCTTGATCCTAATGTTGTTAAAAATGGATACAACAAACTACCAACGCATAACATATATCCCGTACCCTCGTACATTATTTTAAAACTCGTTAGAGTTGTTGTTTCGTAAAATAATGCATCTAAGCAATAAAATATTTGTAATCCACATGACACCATCAATGCCGCATTTAAATCTCTGTATGATGTATATTCAATTGCTTGGATTGACTTCACAATAATAGCTATATTAATAATAATCTGGAAAAGCAAAGTGATGAAAATATAAAATTAATTATCTTTTTAATTGTAATTAATTTAATTGAAAGTAATAATAATTTAATCTCTCTAACTTACCATTCCAATAATTCCCGCACGTGACAATACAATTTTAATATCCAACCGTCCAATTCTTGGATTAATTTCTCTTCCTTGCCAAAAATCATAAATAAAATTGCCAGTTGATGCATAAATGTTTAATTTGGATACAGAAGTACGTCCAGCTTTAATATAAAGCGCAATAGCTAACAATACTCCAACAATCCATCCACAAATCGACAATTTAAATATCGAACGGACAATATAATCACTCACTTTATATCCCATATATTCAAACAATCCAAATACAATAATCGCAACAATACCAGTTAAAATACCATTGATACGATACTGTAATCTTCCCATTTTATTTTGTTGTCCATCGACTAATTTACCAATTGGTAATAATGAGATTAAAGCAATTGAGATTAAATAACCCAAATAAATTCCAAATAATTGAAAATTAATATATGATTGCCATTTTTTTGGTAAATGATATCCATAAAGAATACATTTATTATTCAAACATGCAATTTGTGGTAAAATAATTGCAATTGGTAATAAAAATATAAGGCACAATGCACCAAACCAACCGACCCATTCCTGCGGTTTATTAATAAATTCAATTTCTTTTTTTTCATTCAATACCGACGACGTAGATAATGTCATCATTGTCGTTGATGAATCTGGCAATACTTCTTTTTCATAATGTAATTTTTCAATATCTGGCTCTCGCTGTACTGAAAATCCACGTTCCTTGTCCCTTAAATATTCATACATAATTGTTTTACGTTCAACTGGCATTGATGCTGCACGATCAATTGAACGTGTTGAAAATGAACGTTCAGTTTTCATCATATTTGTTAATATTCGTATTGAACGTCGTGTTGGTCCACTAACACTGCCACTTCCCTCTTTAATACGTGATTGTAATGGCATTAAATCAGACAAATCATCATTAAATTCGTTCATTGTACTCTGTGAATCTGTTCTCAATACTGTTTCACAATTAATCGTATAACAGAGGAGAGAAAAGAAAAAAAAAGAAAAGAAATTAATTAGACAGACGTAAAAACATTTGTACAAATAGTGAAATTAATGGCGATGGAAAAAGATTGCGAAACTATTTTTTGTTTTTTTTTTTCTTTCTCTCTTTTTCTTCCCCGATAAATTTTTGTCAATTAAAAATGTTTATTCACCTTTTTCATTGTCCAATTGCGATACCGATGGTGGTGATGTTTGTATTGATTTTATCATTGGTATTTGTAATTTACGTGCTGATGATTTAGATTTTGGTGAACGTGCTGGAGAACGTGCTGGTGAACGTCGACCTGGTGATCTTCGTCTACTTGGTGATTGTCTACTTGGTGATTTTCTCGATGGACTTTTTCTACCAACTGTTCGTGTTTTGGTACGCGCTGTACTTCTCGATGATCTTTCAGGCTGTATTAATTTTTTTTTTTTTTGTATTGAAAAAGGGTTCTATTGTAAATAGTGACTTGTTTGTTGAATTAAAATTAATTGAATAATAATATTTACCTGAATAGCATCACTATTGACAGTATGTTCAGCGCCACCTTCAAATTGTATTCGATATTTATCACCCTTTGCAATAAGTATTGTTGCTTTCATATAATCCTCCATATTTGGTGCTTTAGCCAGTACTTCTTCACCCTCCACAAATTTCATTTCTTCTTTACTTAAAATCTGCAAAATACCGTACAAAATATTATATTTATAATTACATTCAATCATTAAATATTTAATCGTATATATTTAATTGTGAATAAGCAAAAAAAAAAATAATCTAACTATAGTTAAGCATGAATAATAATATTATTTAAAAAACGGTGTTCTCTTAAATATAGAGACAAATAATAATTAATTGTAAATAAATTATTCTGTGTTTTTAAATACTGAAGTCAATTAATTAATCTTTTAAAGTAAAAATAATCACGACTTTGCTCAATCATTATCTCAAACACGTTTTCACATAAATGAGACAATGTATAAAATTTGATAACAGTACAATTAATGAGAACTCGTTATCTGCTAAATAATGATAATTTTTTTCATGTGACGAAATTAATATTGATTTATAAGTCGAGGAGTTAGTTTTTTTTTTTTTTTAATTTCATTTAATTTAATTAATTAATGCTCATACAACAGAATTACATTTAAACTCTAAGATCCAATGAATATTTCATAATGATAAAAACAATAAATTGATTGTACTGAGTTATTTAACATCAATGAATTAAATACACAACTCTAATTATAATTGTTGAATTTATTCATCATTAATAAACAAATTTTTACGAAAATTTCAAACAAATATTCCGACTTTTATCCAACAATTATTGCTATAAAGATTCAATATACTTCTCAACATTCACTGGAATAAAAATAGAATTAATAAAAGAAGGAAAAGTATCGTGAAAAAGATAACAAAAATTTTCTAACCCCAAAAAAAAAAAAGATGAAAAAAAAAAACCCCGCCAAGTAATTTTCCCCCATCAACTACAGATATATATATATATATATATATATATGCTTTCTCCGTGGGAGATTTATCACAACGTGTGATACATTAACCCCAACAAACAAATCATTTTGTTTCTTTTTTATTATGCATACTAATAGCAAAAGTAACAAATTCCTCGCTACAACAATTTTATGTTGATTATAATGAATCTAATAAACACACAATTATAATCAATATTGATTGGATTAGAAATGTTTATGGATATTACCGCCATAAATCAAGAAAAAATAATAAATGAAAAATAGTGAATTAAAATATTATTCCATAGAATTATTATTACTTACACTCTATTTTATCCAATTGAGATCAAATAATACATGTACCAATGCGTTTTGTCGATCAAATAATGAAGAACAGAAATTAGCACGGCACTTGAGGTTATAATTAAAGCTGTGTGTGTGTGTGTGTGTTTTTTTTTCCCTCACGTTATAATTCGTATGCGTTACATTGCATGGACGCCCAGGATTCCTCGTGTTCCTAAATGCATTTTATTCAAGCCACGCGCATAAGCGTCATCTAAAACGTTGAAAATATTGGCGGGAAATTTGATTTATCACGCCAATATGATGGTGAAAATGTCGTCTACTAATCGACGCCATTTTGGATTTGATAGGTCGGTAGTGGGAGGCACTAAAGTGGGCCTTATACTAATACTAGTGGTGATTATATGTATATGAAAATGTTTATGAACAAAATTGGTAGGAAACTACATTATCGGTAGAAGGATAAAAAGATTAATGTAGTAATGGAGATTAGAAAAATGAATTTGGGAAATTATGTCGAAAGCGTCGAGTAGAATTTTGAGGTTGCGGTAGGAATTTCGATTTTCTTTTGATTTTCATGATTTTTCTTCTATTTCTATTTATTCTATTAACGTCCGAAGGATCGAAATAATATAAACTTGAGGAGATAAGAAGGAAAATGATATAACTGGCAAATAATATATCTTGTTGGACTCTTGAACAATGGAAATATATTTTTTCATAGTCATTATCATATTTTACAAAAATAACTCAATACAATATAAAAAAAAATTATGTTCTACGTGGATGCCACGACTATATACTTATCATATATGTTTCTCCAATCGCTGGCATACAATTTATTGTTCTGTGAGTCAATGTTGATAGTAGTTGCTATCAAAAAAATTCACTTCCTTTTGTTCGTTAGTTATTTTTGTTTGTTTGTTTTTTTTTTTTTTCACTTCAACTTATCATTGATATTTCGAAAAATATTTCTGTAAAATTATGGAGTGAAGAACAAGAGTTCTTCTATCCTGTCTAGTAAATTCTATAATTTAGAATATCCAGAATTGAAATTACATTGAAAAATCATAATATAGACTGCTAAATTTATCATACACTTTGTAAACTGAATTTTGTATTCTCTAGACATATAATAATATATTATTTAATGAAATTTGAACTTTACGACAACAGTTGGATTTATTTTCACACCAAAATTGTGAAAACAGAGCTCAAAATTACTGTACACAATTACGTAGTTTATTTGTTATCATACAGAAATGAAAAATAAGTTGAATTTTTATATTTTTACAGCGTAGAAAAAATGAAGGACACGTATCCAAATGCGAATGTACATCGATATCGGGTGATAATAAAAAACCAAGACAATAAAAATGTTGCTAAACATTGAAATATATGACGTCAATGGGTCATAATACATGTTATCGTGGATGTATAAATGCGAATGTTTCCTGAAACTCATCCTCTTTTCTACACAGAAGCCAATTGTATCTGCAAACCTGCCCAAGTAAGTGAATAAAAAGCTTAAATAAAATCACAAAAGCTTGTAATATTGTACAATAATTCAGATAGAAATAAAACAAATACAAGCGGAACGTTACTATTGCATTAAATTTTGCACAACCGTCCAAAAATGATTAGCGAATTTTCAAGAATTCCTATCGGTTACTTGATCATCATATCGAGTTTTTTCATTGTCAAGCTGACGAATGGAGAGCCATATGATATTTGTAGCGAGGCATTAAAGAAATTGCAATTGCCACCTGATTATGGTAATATCATTGGAATAATTGTAATAATAAATATCATCAATTCCACATGACCTGATTATTCCAAGCTCGTGTTCCCTATTGTCTGCCATTTTGTAGTTACAAATTGATAGTAGATGAACATGAAATCTATTCCAATAATTTATTTGTGGATTATTACAAGAATTTACGTCATCTTCAGATCTATATTTCAATACACATACATTTATGGTGTACAGGCAAAAATAGTTAGAAATAATCATATAAAGTTACATATACTATGGTATTATGAATATTATGATACTAAATAAAATGTATAGATAAATTCTAAAAGTCAATCAAAAATGAATATTTGTGATTGGAATTAAACTTCATTATTTTGTTAGATTATAATCATTAGGAAATACTAGAGGAATTGTTAAAAAAAAAAAAAAAAAGGATAAGAGTTGCTGTACCATAAATTCAATAGATATTTCGATCGAATTTCAAGCACATCTAACAAGGACCCATCTTACGTGCATGAGATGATTAAATCCTTTAGTTCATTAAAATACAATTTCTATTCATATTCAACACTGAACACAATAATGGCGTGTTTCTCCGTATACCTCAGCATCGCCATCTTGTCCGCTACCTACTATACCGACAGAATAATTATTTATCATCCCACCGGTACAGTAGAGTTCTGTTCATTCAATTAAATTTATCTGACTTTAAATTTTGTTTTTCAACTTCTTCTTAGATCGCATATATATTAAGAATGATTGAATGATTATTCAAACTATGTTACAATCAACGCCTTAATTGATTTTGCAAGTTAATGTAATATATATTATGTAAAAAAAAACATATCTATGGTTTTCATACAACTCAGGAAATCAACATGGTCTGTTCTTTTTTACGATTAGCGTAACAAAACAGCTTTCCACATGATAATTCTATTCAAATAGAATATAAGAGGAATTAGTTTGTGAAACTTGCATCACTTTATTTGATTAAGAAATAAGCATTATATATTATCACTTCCGGTTTGTAAAACCAATATGGTCATATATACTTGTCCGCCATTTTTACAATGGAGTCAATGCTCATATCGTTTCATATATCAATAACTGTGTGTAACAATATTGCGATAATAATTGTATACATACTTGATCTGTTGAGATGATATTGGATTTGAAGATGGAATTAATTCGTGCTAAGATATAGTCAAATATAATTTTAACCAAAATGTTAAATATTATTGAATGAAAGAGCTTCGATATCGTTTCAAGTAGCTCAAATAATACATGTTCATTTGTGTATTCTGTAACAACTTTTGTCTCTATTCACAAATGTAAACAGCATTTCTTTGCTATCGTTTTATGAACACTGCATCTGTACACTAAATCTTTAGAGACACAGTCCCAATGCACACACCGTGTCTTGAAAAATAAATGTACACACAAGGGTTGTTCTTTATATTGGAAGTAAATCAGGTCTCGTTGAAATATGATGATAAATCCTGACATGAAAAATATTAATTATATTTAAAAGTATAAATTTAATTCAAAATAACAGCGGATTCATGTACTCCTGCTATTATATTCTATGAAAGAATTGAGGGAAGTACAAAATTGAATGTAATGATTGAATCACAAGATAATGTGGTAATAGAACTCAAGGATCTTAAACGCACTGAAGGTATCTTGGCTAATGATCTTACACCTATTTTTATCACCAGTCAAGAAGCAGAAGATAGTGAAAGCCATTCGTATCCTCGTGATTTGAATGTAAATATATATATATTTAAATTTATTATATATGTTATATTATTATACCGAATACAAAATGGATGCTTTTGCGATTGATAATTATTATATATTAAAGATAATGGAAGATATTGGAGAATTCAGCATGTACCAAAACTTTGTGATAAAAACATCTTGCGAATTGTATAAAGATAAAAGTGGAGAACAATTTGTACGTAGCATTGTGAATTTTATAATGAATATTATTTTTAACGATTTATACCATCACAAATAAATTTATTATATTTATTTTTATTTATTCATTTACGTAGTATGGAACTGTTGGTCTTGATACAATATTAATCGGTATTGGTCTCAGCTCGGGGATGGAAAACGAAAATACAACATATGTCAAAGGAGATATTGCAGTGATAACTGTAGCTGGCGGAATAAATCTTTTCCAATCTAAAAGTAATTAAAAAAAAACCATTCATATATTTTTATATAAATTTTATGTAGATAAATACACGAACTTACTCATTAAGTTTTATCCCCTTATGTATTTATGAATTAATAATTAATTGGGATTGAAGAATATTTAACTATGACGTTATTCGAAAAAAAAAAATAATAATAACGTTTTTCCTTTGATCAATTAATATACAGGTTTACCAACGGAAGTTTCAACAACCAACGACTTTGAATCAACAGGAAAAACTGCATACCCAGAACTCTTAGTTGTTGCTGATTATACGATTGTTAAGTAAGTATTCAGATAAAATTTAAATGCTTAGACAAATTTCATTTTTAATAATACTTTTCTGCATTTATAATTGTTGATTGAATTGGAATAGAATCAGATCCAATCTCTCAACATTTTAAATTAGGAAACGAACACTGTCCGATACAGCAGTTGTTAGTCAAGAGAATATTAACAAAATAATTGTAGGAGAAGTAATTGTGCGATTTTATTTAATTTTTTTTTCATTCAATGAATTTATAGGAAACAAACGTCAAAAGTAGAATTAATAAGAAGACTGTTCTTATGGTTCAATGCAGCTGATATGTTATTTAGTCCATTGCAATCACCACGCATTCATTTAAATATCGCTGGAATTCTTATAGCAGAGGTAAAAATATTTATCATCAATGCAATCAATGGATAATTTATGATACAAATATTGATATTTATCAATAATATTTTTATTATTTATATATTAGAATGATGATTCACTTTCATATCTACAAAAATCACTAGCCCCAGAAGGCTATCTACGTTTGGATAAAGTTATGCGAAATGTGGAAGAAGAATTTTATAATAAATCAAATATATTGTCATTTGAATGTTATGACTATGCAATGGTTCTCACTGGGTAATTTATTTACTCTAAATATATATTTGTTTATCCTTAATCAGTATTATCCCTTTAACTAACTTATTCATATATTAATAAACATCTTTTCTTAATATTCTTAGACATAATATCTGTAGTGCAGTTGATACCGAGTGTGTAAATGGTGTGTATAAAAATTTTATAATAATTCAATATTGCAATGATGCATTCTTCATTAAAAATATATCTGTATAATATTAATATAAATTGTTTATAGGACGTGTTAGTCGAAAACCGGATACAGTAAATAAATCTAAGCTTTACAAAAATCGTATTAATACTGCGTCAATAATAAATACTATGATAGCTTTACCAACTCAACTATTAATTACAAAAAAAATTAGCCAATTGTGAGTTATACATCAATTAGAATATTTTGTTAATTTTTTAAATGTAATAAATTCATATGAATTATATTATAATTCGTATAATTATATTCACAGAATGGGTGTTAAGCTTGTTGGAGATGAGGATGAAGATAAATTTCCTGGAATAATGGAAGATTATTCATCTGTTTCAACTCCATTGAAATGGGCCAAATGTTCAGTTGAAGAACTAACTCAATTCTACAAGTAAGTTAATGTGTTTGTGATACCTCTGCTATATCTTAATGATAAAATTCAATAACAAGAAGGTCTGGATTATAAAAATTATCATTAAAATGAAAAGAAATATTTGAAAGAAGTGAGATTCAATCAGACATATGGTTCTATAGAATACAGATCTGATTGAAGTAAAATGTTGAAAATTTGTGTTTCTAGTTTACCCAAAGCTGATGGTTTATGGAACACTCCGACAGGTTGTTTTGTCGAGAAAGCAGAAGATATTTGGCAAAGTTCATGGACCGATCCGTGTGAAAAGGCATTAACAAAATTACAACTTCCTAAGGGTTATGGTAATCTTATAATTATTACTAAATCAAATTTTAATAAAATTTAATTGTCTTTGTGAGAACATACTCGACTTAATTTAATGATTATAAAACTGCAAATAGTTGGGTCGTGCATTCCCGTCGCAATGTCGTATGAGAAAATTGAGGGAAGTCAACGATTGGATTTATCATTTCAATCACAAGATAGAAAAATGAGAGTACTGAAGGATCTCGTACGTACTGATGGAACATTGGCGAATAATCGTACATCTGTTTTCATTGCAACTGAATCTTCAGAATATGATGAAAACTATCAGTATGATCTTGATAAAAATGTAAATATATCTTTTTATTAATTAAGATTATCATATCCATTAATCAAAAGTCAGACATAATATTCATTTGAAACAATAATGTGTATATTTGTTTAAGATTATGAGAGACATTGGACAATTCAGCTTGTATAGAAATTACGCAATAAAAACATCTTGTGAATTGTACAAAGATGAAGTTGGCGAAAATATTGTACGCTATATTTTTATTTATACAATAAATATAAATCCATTGAAATCACATGTAATTGAATATTTCATTATGTTATATTTTTTTTCTTCTTATTATTTTATCTAGTATGGAACAGTTGGTCTCGATACAATTTTTATTGGCATTGGTCTTGGCTGGAAAATAAAAAGACACTCAATAGAAGTTAAAGGAATTGTTGCATTGATATCTCTGGTTCATTCAAAAGATTTCTTCACACTTGAAGGTAATTGAAAAATGACTTATACAAATGATTAAATATTTATTGGAAGTGTTGATAATTTTTCCATTATATACAAATTATATATAGATTCACCAGAAGAATTATCAACTGAGGTAAAGGTATCATCTGAAAGAGATGCATATGCGGAATTAATGCTCGTTGTAGACCATGTTCTTATGAAGTGAGTAAATAATGAAGAGAGTATTGTTCTACCGATAATTATATACTCATTTTAATGTTATAAAAATTTGATTATGGATGTAAAAACAAATATTTAAACTTGATGGATGTTAAATGTAACGCATTTAATTTATAGAAACAGTTTGTCAAGAGTCGATTTTGTAAGAGAACTTGTGTTATGGTTTAATGCTGCGGATATGTTGTTTAGTCTACTGCAATCGCCTCGGATTCATTTAAATATCGCTGGAATTCTGTTAGCCGAGGTGAACATGCGTATATAATAAATTATATATAATCTTCTTCAATAATAGAAAATGAAAATGGTGAAGCTTATTTTCCATTCCATAATGAATTATTCTTTTGTATATTAGACTGATAATGCACTTTCATTTGTGCAAAAATCACTAACTACTGACGGTAGTCTGAGTTTGAATAAGGTTATGGAAAATGTAGAGGAGGAACTCTATAACAGAACTAAAAAATTGCCATTGGACTGCTATGACTATGCAATTGTTCTCACTGGGTAATTTAGTAAATTGAAATTATTTCACGTCAATAAACTCAATTTCAAATTGTAATATAATAATGACAATCTATTATATTTTTTTCTTGCATTTACAGACATAATATTTGTAAACGAGCTGGAACAGAATGCGTTAATGGTGCGTATGCAATAGTTGATTTATAATTATTCCGTAATGTAAGAATAAATTTGTACACTTGAAGAATATTCGTGTGATGGAAATAATAATTGTTTACAGGACGTGTTAGTGCCCATCCGAACACAGTAAATAAAACTTTACGTTATAAGAATCGCGTTAATACAGCCGCGATAATAAATATCATGATGAGTTTACCAACGCAACTTTTAATCACAAAGAAAATAGCACAGTTGTAAGTTATCTATCTAAATATTTGATAATTTTCTCGGATTTAGTAATTTTATTTATATCAAATTATACAAGCATCATGCTGAGATACATAAATATATTTGCAGGATGGGTGCTAAGCTTATTCAAGATGAAGAAGAAGATGAATGTCCTGGTATAATGAATGATTATTCAACAGTGTCAACACCGTTAAACTGGGCCAAGTGTTCAGTGAACGACTTGAGACAATTCTCCGAGTAGATATTTTTTTAGTACAATTAAATAATTAGGATTTGATAAAAACAAATCTGTTACAATGTTCGTATTCGTAGAACACCCGAAGCTGGTGGCTTGTGGAACCATCCGCGAATGTGTCTGGTCGAGAATGATCAAATGGCGGTTGATTATCAAATGGCGGCTGATGAACCAATGGCGGCTGATCATCAAATGGCGGCTGATGAACCAATGGCGGCTGATTATCAAATGGCGGCTGATGAACCAATGGCGGGTGATTATCAAATGGCGGGTGATGATCCAATGGCATTTGGTGAGGCAGACTCAATAAAAAAATTAGATCCTGTTTGCGAGTTGGCATTGAAGATGTTGCAACTTCCTACTGATTACGGTGAGCTTATCGAAATCATATCCAGCTACAGTCAATGCATCATAGTCTCGTTATCCCCTTGTCGAATTAAATGTTAATTCGATTAAGTTACATTATTTCAGACAAATTACAATGAAACAATAGAAAATTCCGTAATCGTATTCATTGCAACCCAGAAGCACTTGTAAATAGATCCTGAATGATCTATAATTTTGTTCTTCCCTCTCACGAAAGATAACTATTAATATTTGTTTCTGAACTTTGGATCAATCAGTTTTCACGTTAAGAAAAATATTGCATTGTGGAATAAATAAGTGATTTCAACTATCTGAATGAGTTTTGAATTGTCGATAGCTGATTCGTGCGTTCCTGTTGAAATATCGTATGAGAGAGTGACGGGAATCCCGCTGTTGAATATATCCATTCAATTACATGACGGTGCGGTAATAGAACTTGAAGAACTTGAACGTACAGATGGATTATTGGCGAACAATCGTACACCCCTCTTTGTCGTCAGTGGGGATCCGGAAAACGATGAGAAATATTCGTTTGTTCGTGATGAAAATGTAAATATGTCTAATGATAAATTACGAACGTTATACCAATTATTCGAATACAATATATATGAGTATGACAATGATGATATATATGTTTAAGGTTATGAATGACATTGGAGATTTTTGTTTGTACCACAACTACGCGATAAAAACTTCTTGTGAATTATACAAAGATGAAACTGGTGAAAATATTGTATGCTATATTCTCATTTATTTTATGAATATAAATTTAATGTCACGGGCAAAATGATTGGATTGAAGTTGATGTAATTGAATCTTATTAGACTTGATGTGATGGTTGAAAAAAAATATGATTATAGTTTATTCAATCAACTCCGATCTAATTATTTTTCCAAACAAAATTCTATTCTACATAAAGTTTCATTTTTTATTTATTACCAGTATGGGGCTGTTGGTCTTGATGAAATTTTCATTGGCATTGGCCTCAACTCCACTGTAAACGACAATTCATTAACAGTCAGAGGAACTGCAGCGCTGATAACTTTGAAGAGTCAACAAGATATATTTAAAGAATATCGTAATTCGAAATTCATTTATATTTACATATATAAATTGATAGAGATGAATAATTTATATTTAATTTTTGCATGGCACAATTGATGTATAGAAGCATCAACAGAAATGTCAATCAAGAAGGATGTGTCTTCCGAAAAAATTGCTTATCCAAAATTATTGCTTCTTGTCGACCATATTACCGTAGGGTAAGTAAATGACCGCACCTGTATATTCTTTTTTATAATAATTGGACATGTAGAGAAGAAGAAATTGTGAGGTTAGGGAAGTGGTGAGTATCCCTAGTCCTATTAACGATAAATATAATTGAAAATAATGAATACTGTGATAAATAATATCTGTATACTTGGCTTAATAAATTAATAGGGATCAAACGAGAGTTGAATTGGTGAGAAAACTGTTGTTACAATTTAATGCAGTTGATATGTTGTTTAGTCCACTACAATCACCTCGCGTTAAATTGCATATCACAGGAATTGTTGTAGCAGAGGTAAGAATCCAGATCATAAGGGCGTGAAATCATACATAATTCACTACTATGAATAAATGTACAGTGAATAAACAACGATTTAATACACCATACACATTACACTTTTTATATTAGAATGATGACACACTCACATATCTACATAAGTCACAAGGCACTGATAGTTATCTGCATTTGAACAATGTTATGGAATATTTGGAAGAAGAATTCTATAAAATATCAAACATAGTATCATTGGATAGTTATGATTACGGAATTGTGCTCACTGGGTAATTTATTGAACAAAATATTTACATGTTAATTGAATCTTAATCATATTTCTAGATCATAACAATAATCCATAATATTCATGTTTATCTACTCAGATATGACATATGTAACTCTGCTAATGCAAAATGTGTCAACGGTGAGTATATAAAATTTGAAATTTTATGATGATTTTATTCTGCAATAATAAATTTTTCAATCAAAACATTTTCGCAAAACAATAATATTTATTTATAGGGCATATTATTGAGACATCTAATTCGGAAGATGAAACGGGTCTTTATAAAAATCACGCTAATGAAACAGCCGTTGTGAATGTCATGATGGCTGTGCCAACAGAGATTTTGATTGCAAAAAAAATTGGCCAATTGTGAGTTTTTGATTTATGTACTTTTAATTCTTGATGGTTATAATGAGTATTTTCGAAAATGGTATATTATTATTCCGTTCGATGCAATCGTAGGATGGGTGCGAAGCTTGTTCGTGAAGACGCTGACAAAATATGTCTTGGAATAATGGATGATTTTTCAACTGTCCCAACTGCTTTAGTATGGTCTAACTGTTCTGTGAATGAACTGTCCATGTTTTTCAGGTGCTTTTTTTTCAGTAACATTTAAACAGTACGGTTCTAAAGGGATCGTCGAATATATTTGTATTATTATTTGTGTTTTTAGTTCATCTGAAGCCAGTAAATTGTGGAACTATCCGGAAGAGTATGGGGTTTCCTATCCTGTGAATGAAAGAATAGTGGAATCGCAAACTTTTGAAAGTGCGGATTTGAATGACGGAGTATCTGATGCGACATCCGAAGAACCACATGCTAGCGAAACATCAAATTTTGCAGATGAAACACTTAATCATCTCGAGGAATCATCGACTATCTTGTCTACACATTCAGAAAATGGTTCTGGTGTAACGACGGAATCTGAAGGAATATCAACGCAGTCGTCTCCAAGCGATAACGCTATAACAAGCACAGAGGCGTCAGATACTACTCAAAGCGTGAACCCATCTTCATCGACTGCGTCACAATCACCTCAGAGTGAAGAAGAGATACTAGTCACAATGGAGAATGTCACGCATAAAATCGAAATATCGAGTACTCCAGATGAGATAAATTATGGTAACGTTACATCAACTGACTCGTCATTAACCACAGAAGATGGGTACACTGTAACGACGGCATCTGAAGGAATATCAACGCAGTCTTCTCCAAGCGATGACCCTATAACAAGCACAGAGGCGTCAGAAACTACTCAAGGCTTGAGCTCATCTTCATCGACTGCGTCACAATCATCTCAGATTGAAGAAGAGATACTAGTCACAATGGAGAATGTCACGCATAAAATCGAAATATCGAGTACTCCAGATGAGATAGATTATGGTAACGTTACATCAACTGACTCGTCATTAACCACAGAAGATGGGTACACTGTAACGACGGCATCTGAAGGAATATCAACGCAGTCTTCTCCAAGCGATGACCCTATAACAAGCACAGAGGCGTCAGAAACTACTCAAGGCTTGAGCTCATCTTCATCGACTGCGTCACAATCATCTCAGATTGAAGAAGAGATACTAGTCACAATGGAGAATGTCACGCATAAAATCGAAATATCGAGTACTCCAGATGAGATAGATTATGGTAACGTTACATCAACTGACTCGTCATTAACCACAGAAGATGGGTACACTGTAACGACGGCATCTGAAGGAATATCAACGCAGTCTTCTCCAAGCGATGACCCTATAACAAGCACAGAGGCGTCAGAAACTACTCAAGGCTTGAGCTCATCTTCATCGACTGCGTCACAATCATCTCAGAGTGAAGAAGAGATACTAGTCACAATGGAGAATGTCACGCATAAAATTGAAATATCGAGTACTCCAGATGAGATAGATTATGGTAACGTTACATCAACTGACTCGTCATTAACCACAGAAGATGGGTACACTGTAACGACGGCATCTGAAGGAATATCAACGCAGTCTTCTCCAAGCGATGACCCTATAACAAGCACAGAGGCGTCAGAAACTACTCAAGGCTTGAGCTCATCTTCATCGACTGCGTCACAATCATCTCAGATTGAAGAAGAGATACTAGTCACAATGGAGAATGTCACGCATAAAATCGAAATATCGAGTACTCCAGATGAGATAGATTATGGTAACGTTACATCAACTGACTCGTCATTAACCACAGAAGATGGGTACACTGTAACGACGGCATCTGAAGGAATATCAACGCAGTCTTCTCCAAGCGATGACCCTATAACAAGCACAGAGGCGTCAGAAACTACTCAAGGCTTGAGCTCATCTTCATCGACTGCGTCACAATCATCTCAGAGTGAAGAAGAGATACTAGTCACAATGGAGAATGTCACGCATAAAATTGAAATATCGAGTACTCCAGATGAGATAGATTATGGTAACGTTACATCAACTGACTCGTCATTAACCACAGAAGATGGGTACACTGTAACGACGGCATCTGAAGGAATATCAACGCAGTCTTCTCCAAGCGATGACCCTATAACAAGCACAGAGGCGTCAGAAACTACTCAAGGCTTGAGCTCATCTTCATCGACTGCGTCACAATCATCTCAGAGTGAAGAAGAGATACTAGTCACAATGGAGAATGTCACGCATAAAATTGAAATATCGAGTACTCCAGATGAGATAGATTATGGTAACGTTACATCAACTGACTCGTCATTAACCACAGAAGATGGGTACACTGTAACGACGGCATCTGAAGGAATATCAACGCAGTCTTCTCCAAGCGATGACCCTATAACAAGCACAGAGGCGTCAGAAACTACTCAAGGCTTGAACTCATCTTCATCGACCACAACACAACCATCTCAGAGTAATATAACGATACTGGTAACAATCAACAATGTCACGCATGAAGTCGAAATATCAGGTTCAACAAATGAGATAGATCATAGGAACGATGCATCTTCTGTCTCGGCATCAACCACAGAAGATGGTTATACTGAAACGACAGTATCTGAAGAAACATCAACGCAGCCGTCTCAAATCGATAGCTTCAGGACAAGTATAACGGCATCAGAAAGTACTGAAAGTGTGAACCAATCTTTATCGATCGCGTCACAATCATCTCAGAGTGAAGAACCAATCAATGAGAGTAAAAACTGTACGGGTTTTAATCCACCAAATGGAACCCTTAACGTACCGTTGCAATATGATGTTTACGTAAAGGCAAACATAACCATAGTTCCCAAAACAACACTTTCGAACGGCAAGCAGTCTGACATCGCTAAACAATTCCTTTGCGCCTTCGGCCAAATTGCGAAACTGAAATTGTGCACTTGAACCTAAGGAAATGTAGTATATAATAGTCAAATTTCAATCGCAATTTTCTTCTACACAAAAAAAAACTGTACCTGTAAAAATAAGGCTCACACTAGCTGATAAAAAAAATGGACAAGAATGGACACTTATAAACATTTATCACCCCGTTATATGATAATCCACGTCATTCAAAATGTTAAAATTCATGTTAATTACCCTTTTCTCACAAATCCTGACAGAAAGAAAAAGATCACTTTAGTATCTCAAAATTCGTGTTTTATATTGTCGCTTCACCACGATTCTGATTGGTTATTAACCGAAATTCAGATTTATGTGCATTGCCGCTTGCTTTGGATTTTTCTATTTGAAAAAAAGTTGCTTGAGGTTGGGGAATCCCCTGTCTTGAGTAATCGAAGAATTTTTGTAAAGTTGGTACACTTAAATTGACTCTCAACATAGCTAACCTCAAATCTTTTCGCGCTTAAACTCGTTGATGTTTACATACACTCATATGTTTTGGCATACTGCCAGTTATGTGTATATAAGTATGCATTTATGCAATGGATGTAACCATAATTAATAATAACTACTAAAGTTCTATGATTTTATTGTTGAGCTGTCTTCATTCAATGTAACAATAATTATCAGTTATTGATGTAATATTGAAAATAAAAAGACAATGGATGTCAATGAAATTTCAGAAGATGAAAATTTATTAAATAAATACGAAGAACTTGTATGTGTGTTATACAATGAGGTTACCATAACCTCAAAAAATTATTTTTCTTATATACACATTTACATTAACATATACATTGATATATATTTAATGTTTGTATTGTTTATTATTATTTCAGGATGATGCAATTGAAAAATTTATTGATGTCGAGAAAACATTAGCATCGTGCGTGGTAGAAATTCCAAGTGCAATTTTAAACACAGCGGGCGATCAAGACATTGACAAAATTCGAATTGCTTTCAAAGATCTGAGAAATTCAATTCTCTCAATCACTGAACCTCTTCTGACTACGAGAAAAAGTACATTGCCAACATGGACAAAACATTAAGAATAATAATAATAATAATGTTATCATATTGCCAAGTCAAACTGTATTGCATCTACGCGTCTATTTATTTATTTACTTATGTTTCCAGAAGATGCTGAGAGGATAGCTGAATTGGAAACATGCTATGGTGAAGTACTATCAAAATGGCAGCGTGAAAAGAAAAAAGTTGAACAAGCCGAGACAAATATACTCCAATTAACAACACAGGTAATTCAACCATTTTATTCTTAAATATTAAATACAAAATATTATAAATAGAAAAATTCATTTATTCTTCAAATAATTTATCATTCGATTTTATTTTGATTTTAGACTATTGAACAAAGTAATTATTGTGCAAATTTGGGTGCAGTATTGGGAACATTTTTATGGAAATCATCGAAATTTCCACAAATGACAAATATTTGGCTCAATGATGTAAGTTATATAAATAAATTAAATAATTAATAATAATGTTATTTGTTTTTCATTTCTTATGTTACAGAATCAAACAAAAATGGGGGAATTTTTGTCAATTATTAACACAACATTTGCCTCATTTCTCGATACATTTAAATTAAATTTTCCACCGTTGTACAATGACGAGTGTCAATTTATCATGTCACTTATGGGAACAATAACAAATATATCATCAACACCATTGGGACGACAATTTTTAATTAATCATCAAAACGGTAAAATTTTAATTAAACAATTAATTAAATCATTTCCATTGATACCGAAGCAAACTGGTGATCCGATGAAACGGTAAGAGAATAGTGAACATATAAATTAATTTTTAAATAACAAAGTTCTATTACAAAAGTCTCAATAATATAAAAACGTACTCTTTTCATTTGTATTAATTAGGTTGTTGTTGATGGTTTTGTATAATATCAGTTTGAATCGTCTTGGTCTTCCATTTTTATTGGAATTAAAAGTTGATGAAATTATTGGACCGTGTATTGTTGATGAATCAATAACGAATGATATACAAGTGCCGGCATTACGTTTGTTACAATCGTTGACATACAATCTAACTGATCCACATATTCTTCAGCGTATAATTGATTCATTATCAATCGATAGAATTCAATTATTGGCAACATCAATGACTGATGAAAATGAATTAGCAAAAATAGCACAAGAAGTTATTGATAATATAATGAATAGTAGAGCAAACGCTGATACATTGAGTCATATAACATCGTCAACGGACAGTAATTAATTGAGGTTAATTAAATTAATTTTCAAGTATTCTTTATTATTTTTTTAACTCTCTCATATTCATGTGTATATATTTTTACGTTCAATTGTTCAATGCTACTTCAGTGTCTACAATTAATACACGCATTAAGTATTATATTCAATAGCGATACAAATGAGTTTGTGATGTAACCAAATATTGAATTTAATACACGGTAAAAATATATTTTAATTAATGATCTACTTTATTGTCGTTTTTTATTGGAATTGAAAGTTAATTCAAATTCTCAGTTTTGCATTCTTGATGAATCTTATTCTCTAATATCTATTTTTGTATATTTATTAATCTTCAAGTTTTTCATTACCAGGTTTAATAACATTATCTGATGAACACCAGATTTATTCAAATAATTGCATTCAAATCGTAATAACAATGTATTTCTCGCCTAGATCTGCCTTATCGACAGTGGGTATTGAAGTAAGCAGAAATTTGATCGGTCGATAAACTTAGCTGCCCTTGGTATGGTAGAAAGTTATCCTATCGAGAGAGAAAAAATGACAAAATTAATCTTTCTTTTTTTTTTTCTTCTTTCATTTCAATCGGTAACAAATTTGCAAAAATTATGTCCTCAATTCTCATTCAACTCCAATTTAACTTCGTATCAATTTAACATCTGACAAGATTTTTAAAATAATTAAAAAAAAAAAAATAATAAATAATTATCATCATCGTCAACAAAATAAATAATTATTCACAACAATAAATAATTCAATTCTCAATATGCATACACATCGATTGATCCTACACATTTATATACCGCATATGACACGGAAATCCAGGGTGTGCTGATTCCACTTGCCAGTTGCAATTCGAATATCGATTCGTAAAACTAAACGTGCGCGCGCGATGAGTTTGGGTTTTGTACTTCAAGTTTTTTGCACACAATCGTGAGGCGCCTACACTGCGACTAACTGCGTCAACCAGACGGGCGTCAGGCAGGCTCAATTATTGCTATCAAAAAAAAAATATCACGTGACTCACATTACCTCTTCAAAATGGATCCTTAATAAACAAACATTGAACAGAAAATAGAGAAAAAAAAAAAGAGATAGAAGAAATAAATAAATAAAAATATTATTCACAAATAATAAATTAAAATTCTCCAAATATTATTATTTTTACCATCCCTCTCTTTTTTTTTTCCTTTCTTTATCAAATAATAATTATTCTTCTTACACCATTTTCTATTGCTTTTATTTATCTCACACAGTATGATGATGAAATTGATGACGACACCAATAACAATGCAAGGACGACAACGAGATCGCGCTTGCTCAATAGTAATATTAACAACGGAGAGGGGCGTCACGAAGTTCGGCGTCAGCCCCGTACGGGTGAAAAGCTCGGTAACGTCAGCACGAAGGAACAGAAGGCGACGTACATCGTCGGTTTATTGATCCCGGGGCGCTGCGGCGCTACCCACCCGCGGGATCAACGAAAAAAATTATCACTGATTATCACAACATTATCGTGAATAATATAACTGAACAATTAAATAAATAAAACAATTATCAGTCCAATAATTCACAATAAAAAAAAATTAAATAACAACATCAACAAATTAAACACTGTGTTAAATAAAAAAAAAAAGAAAAAGTGTAATTGATAATCTGCAAAAATCATAAACGAAGATATCTCCTTTTTTTTTATCATTCATATTTTTTTTTTTTTTGTCACTCCAAAATTTTGAGTGCTAATTAATTCAAAATTCCAATTTTTTCATCACATCAATTAAACACATCTCTTTGCACAATTATTATTATTATTATTACTATTGTTATTATTATTATTATTTGTACTATTGTTTATTTTAATTATAATTATTGAAATATTAAATGTTTCGATATTTGGATCAACTTTAAACAAAAAGGAAAATATATATTAATACACACAAGCGCGATAGAGGATCAATTCACTTCAAGTGAATCGCCCTAGTTCCTTCAGCGTGTGTCTATAGTGCACAAGAGCATTTATATAGATTTATTATATATGTGCGGTGTGTGGTTGGTGAAAATAAAAAATAATTAATAGAAGAAATCATTTGAATAAATAGAAGAAATGATTGAAACATAATAAATAAGATTATTGGTTGTGTGGTGAAAGTGTAATACTGTTTGTTATCTTCAATTTATCGTGATGAAATTACATTGAATAAGAAAAATATAATACACACAGAGAATAAATATAAAATTAAAGCGAACGTTTATACGTTAAACAAAACGTCGAATTTTTTTAATTTGATTATCATTATTATTTTTTTGTTCTATTTGGAAAAAAATGTTATTCAATAAATTGTGAATTTAAAATGATTTATTGAGTGAAAATTTGTCATTGTTTTTTTTTTTTTTTTTTTCTTTCAATTTAATATTATTAAATAATTAGGTAATTTATATGCAATATGATAATGTTGATTTATTAATGGTTATGTGATTATTGTGATTATTCGGAATAATTAATCATTTTTGGTGATAATAATATTGTGAGATTTTTCAAAATTCTATTTGAGTTTTACTTGCGCCCCCTGAGGCGCTATAGAATGGGCCCGACAAGCAGCCGTGAGGAACAGTACGAGGAGCCAATAGGCGATTATGATGGCCTACAAATTAAAACACGTCCTACATCGACAGTTGTGAGCATTAATAATTTTATTTATTTATTTTACTATTTATCTATTTTTGTTTTATACTTTCTTTGCTATTTTTAATTTAAAACACACACAATTTAATTATTTTATTTTTATATTATATATATATATATGTAGTTGCATTTAAATATGAAAATTTTTATTGTATGAGGTGAAATTATGTGAAAGAGAAAGTGCAAAATAGAAAATCAATTAATATTTAATGACCGAGAATATTTAGGAAAATTATTTTTTCCATCATTTTTTTTCGTTCATTTATTTCTGTTTTATGTTTCGACATTACTTTTTTTTTTTTTTTGAAACATTTTGGAAATATAGTATGAAACAATTATTAATTTATACAGCAATGAATTCTGGGTGCTTTACATTTTTAATTCTTCATTGTTGTTTAAACGTTAAAAATTGTGATTTAAAATTCTGTAAAACATTTGATTGTGATCTAAATTTGGTTCTATACTATTCATTGCTTCTGATTTATAATAACAATGATATAATCGTTATTAAATACAAAAAGAATTTGTGAAGTGGCGTGACAAGTGGTGAAATTGTATCAAGCACTCTTACGTCTGGTTCGTCTCCACACCCCACTAAGTGCCACGCCACTCGAAAAGATTTTCTCTACAATTCATAAATTCATATCGTCATGAATATGGCTCGGAGATAAAAAATGATTATATACAAATTTATTTAAAATCGAATTTCCAACAAATTTGTTTCCCACAACTTTTCACGTTGGATCAATATTTTCCGAGTTATCTGCAATTTAAAATTTTAATATTCATATTGTAAAAAAAATAAAGTAAAATTTCATTTAAACATAGCATCCACATAATTTCTCCAATAAATTATCACAAATCAATTCTTTCTTCACTCTTATCTCTAATGGAACTATCAATACTAATATATATTACAAAATAATGAAAATAAATTATATGAAAAAAAAAAAAAGAGAAAGTGATAATGATTCATAAAATGATAATTTATCACAAACAAATTTTTCCGCCTCTTAAATACAATTTCTTAGTTTTATTTAATTCTTCTTTTTTCATTCTCCACCCTGACCCTGTCTCATTATCATTGATATAAACAATTTGTAAAAAGCATCAATAAAAACAATTAATCATCAATGACACAGAAAATAAATGCTTATTTTTATATTATTATGAAATATTTAATTGTTTCCTTGATAAATTAAAAATGAGAGAAATAACTCAACAATTTAACAAAAGTCAATGATTTTTTTTTTCTCTTTAAATTATATAAATTGTAAATATAGGAATATTTTGAATTGTAAAATTAAAATTAATTTTGTGCACCAATAATTGAAAACATAATTAATATTAATTTCAAATTCACCCCAATCATTGTTATTAATTTAACTTAATAGCTGGTGTTGTTAATAGTAACAGTCTCTTTATTTTCTGCAAAAATAACAATTTAAAATCCGCCAAATATTATCTGCAAATTGATTCGTTCTCCATTCATTCTTTTTCTCTTTTATCTATCCCTCTCGCCATTTCTTTTCTGCAATTTGGTTTCTCAAACCGTTCGAAAATTATATAATAAATTATACACCAGACATTATTTATTGCACACACACACAACAAACATAAATATAAATACAAAAGTGTTCTTGTGTTTGTTTCAATTACGATGCAATAGTAGTCTGTCAATGCCACACATATTGGGTCACATTTACTGTGTGTTTGTGTTCATATTTTGCCTTTCTCTGCTTAATGTAATTTGCGAACGTAAAGGAAAACATTTAACACACAAAATATACACGTGAATAAAATACGTATAACTAAATTCCGTATATACATATACATGTATAGGAATTTATATATATTTATCCAGCCATTAAATTATCAATTCCCATGAGTGAACACGACACAATATATTAATAAAAAATTTAAAAAAATAATATATTACGTAAAGAATATATATCTATATATATATATAAATCATTATTGATAAGAATAATAATAATAATTAATAAATTGATACGTGAAAATATTTATCTTGATTAGTTATTATTTCATAAAACAGAAAACGCAATACAGAAAAATATTTTTCTGTTACTTTACATCTGTTGAGTTATTATTATTATTATTGTTATTATTATTATGGTTATTAATATGTATATTACATATGAATTGTTTAATTATTGAATGAATGAATAATAATTTTAGATTAATTAATAGCTAACATTATTTATTTAAGATTACAATAGAAAAGTTCGAATGTGATGAAAATTTTTTTGTTTTTCAGAGTACTTTGAATTTGTTCAGTTATTATTATTATCATGGTTATTTATATATTCATATGGATAGTTAGTGATTGAATAGGTGGATAATAACTAGCAAATGATCAATAGTTGAAATTAATTATTGAATTATTCATAAAGTGGAATGCTAAATAAAATTTACTTCAACTTTATGTTATTTCATTTTTAGTCAATTATTTTCATTATTATTGTTATTATTACTAGCTATGTGTGTATGTATATATTCATTATATTTATATATACATACTGCATTTGTCGATGAATAGTAAGAGAAAAAATCCAGGGCATCGCACCATGTTTATTTAGAACTTTGTACCACACAAATATACACATGAACACATCACGAGTCATCATCAATTATTCTTCTTATTCTCTGTTTATAATGTTGTATTTTTTTTTTTTCTCTCTCTGTTGTTAATGCTGATTATTCTTTGTCTTCCGCATTTCCATTTATATATATAAATATGTGTGTGTATTTGTGTGCATGTGGATCAAAACAAGAATGAGTAATATATAATTGTGGGTGGTACTCTCTTGTCTCGTGATTTTCTATTTTTATATACACAGCTTTTTTTTTTTCTTGTAGTATCATCCGTTCGTTCATATTCTTTTTTATTTTATTATTCGCTTTCACTCATATTTGTTTAATGATTGGCGAAACAGTTGCAATCACAATGAGGCTACAAATTTTGTTGCAGTTTATATAGAGCTGATGGTTTCCTTTTTTTCTTTTTTGAGGTTATGATGAGAGATTGCAGCTTTTTAACTTTAAGTAACTCTCGACTATTACCTGTGACAGATAGATCATTTCTCTAGTGAACATTTTTTCTTCATAATTTAATGCTTTACAACTTTTATCTGAAACTTTTTTACCTGAAAATTTATGTTTTTTAATTACGACTGAAAAACTCGAGGAGGAATAATTCTCCAAAATCATTGTATTGAATTATACGAGAGTAATTTTTGTCGCTCAATTATCAAAGTTATCAGTTATCAGTCGTGGTAATTTTGAACATCAAGAAAAACCCCATAGACCCTGCAATTAGTAATAATAATCAATAATAATACACACCATCAATGATGCAACCATTTCGTAAGAATATATAAAAATACATACCAAAAATTCCAACAATATGCGTTTACCAAAAAAAAAAAAAAAAAAAGGCTTTCTAACAATCACTCCAACAGCAGCTTTCAAAATTGAAATAACCCATTAACGAAGCATCATTACCTGTTGGAAAATAATAATCTTTGCTATTATTATGTCCAAACAAATAAATTTATCCAATTGTTCTGAAATATAAAAAAAAAAATAACAGTAAATATTAATCATGCATTGACAACAGAAACAAATCGACAATTCCCAAATGAACAAAAATATAATATCATAAAATAGATAAAGAATACTCCTACAGAAAAATAAAAATTCTAATCTAAATAAAATCATCAATTACAATGATATTACATTTCCTCAAATGTCACCATGAATATTGTTTCATTTCTGTTTTTTTTCCTGTATACATTTTACATTGACTTATTTGTGTGTCCAGTAAATGACAATGATAATGATGATGATGATGATGATGATGATGTTGATTGACGCAGTGGGGGGATTGAAATCGTTTACTCGGATGGGACTGCATCGTCCGTTTAGTGATAACTGAGTCCGAGCTTGGTCGCATTTTAATATAACTCTCGTTACGCGTAATAGTCATATAAAATAGTCCTCACTGTACATATAAAAATAAATATACATAGTATACATATATATATATACATAAATATAAATAGAAAATTAAATTCTTCACGTGCAATTTAATTTTTATACTTGGACGAGTTTATGTTTCTTTCTTTTTTTTTTTTTAACCTTTAATATTATATACATCAGTTCTTTTATTTCATTTTAATTTTTCTACTCTCGTATTCAAACGCATTCTCGTCGTCCTCGGAACGGGGACGACGACGTTTAGTTCGTTTTATTCATATTCACATAGAGCAGTGTTATAGTGGATGTGTTCCAATCTCCCACCTTTTATTTTATATATATTGCCAACATGACACAGAAAACAAAGGTATGTGAGTGTTGGGAAATCCATCATCACGTGTTTTGTAATATAAAAAATTAAAAGTGTAAATGGAGATAATTAAAAAAAAGGGGCAAGAAAAAAAATATTCATTTTTTGTGACAAATTATTTTATTTATTTATTTATTTGGTATTATTGAGTTGATTAGGGTTCTGGGAATAATTTAATTTTTTCGGTAGATTTATTTTATTGTAATAATAATGACAATAATTATGAATATTTTGAGTTATAAAATATGTGAATTTTTTTCAGTTACTTCATATCTAATATTTCATCATTTTTTTTTTCATATCGTTTCGATATTTTTTTATTTTTTATGGAGAAAAGTGAAAAATCCTTTACATTGAATAATAATTGAAGAATAAATATTATATAAAATATATTTATACAATTTTCATTACGTATATTACAATCGTATTGGAATTTATATATTATATTTGATTATTTATTTATTTTTTTTTTATAATCTCTTTGGCGATATTTGAACACGTACATTTCTTATCCATATCACTTCGTATATATATTGTCATTACTTACTCCATTCGTTTGTTCACAATTAACCTGAAAAGATCAAGAAACATATAAATATTATCTTATTTTATAATCGTCAGCGTCATTTATTATCTCAAGTATTTGCTTGATGTTATTATCATTATACTTTTCATATATATCCTGCTGGGATAAAATTAAATTGAAATTATTCTTTCTCTATAGAGAATTCTGAATAGACATAATCTATATATTTATTTGTTTATCTATGTAATCATTCAACTCTTTTTTACCACTGATATATAATAGTGTAGGTGTGCTGATAAAGGTTATCATAAAAATGGTTGAAAGTATCTTGAAAGATTGGATGAATTTATATTGTGAAAACAAAAAAAAACAAAAATTGTGAGGAATAAATTCGTTGAATTTTTTTTATGAGAATTACGAGTAAATTGTTTTACAATTATTTTTTAATTATTTCAACACTAATTCGTTGCCATCAGGATCACGAAAACATGATTCTCATTGCAAAATATATTTTTGATATTATATGGAAGTCGAAATTATTTGTTACTCTATTGAAAAAAATTTCTACCAGATTTTAATTTTTAAATATTGAAAAATATGTGCTTTCTTCATTCTGTAATGAAAATTACAATTTTTTGAATAAAGTAAAATTACTACTTTGTACAATAGCGACAGCGATTACCCAACTCCTCGTGCAACAATCATTTCAATAAGATTATTTGTTTTCGATTGACAATTCACGCCGTTACCAAAAAATAGTTATGGAAAAATTACGATCACATTTTCACTAGTCCAAAAAAAAGAAACATAATGTCTTCTCCAACTATTACAATTCTAATTAATTTATCTAGATAAATATCCAACACTTATTCTCTTCGGCTATTATTACAATCTAATTACAACAATGTCGCAGATTTCTGTTAACACAAAAACAAACTATTCGCTCTCTTTCTGTTTCTTTAAATTTTCATTACAATTTATTTTCTCTCATGACAGAGTCACAAAAATGATGCTCATGATGATGAGTTCATCACGACAATCGGACGGCAATTCAATTAATATTTCAAATTAACAAATAGAAATACACATACATACATACAATACATTCAATTATATCGAAACAATTTTTTCATCTTATTAATTAATATTATTATTATAATTCATACGCTAACTTTTCTTAATTTTTATTTTAATTGAAGACGACAAACAGATGATGTGTATATTTTTATTTCTCTTCACAAACACAATTCTACCTCTCTCTCTCTCTTTACCTCCTAACCAATTATAATTGCCGCGTGTGCTTGTTATACAATTAATTTATGTAATAATACATTTATATACTATTGTACAATAACAAGACGTAATATACATGAATTGTTTTTACACAAAGTTATTTAACAATTTTAACCTGTATAAAAACAAATGCATCTTCAACAAACATAACCTCTAAAAAAAAAAAAAAAATACAAATCAAATTCAACAGGACTTAAAATTAATGCTAATTACACACATGAGACTAAAAGCGTTTTATAGTTGAAAATAAAAAAGAAAAAGGGACATTATTAATGCACACTCCAATGATTTTCTAGGTTAAATGTCAGCCATTAAAAATATATTTGATGCAAATTTTCATATAAATTCATTCATCTTCCACTTCATTAATTACAATTTTCATTCCGTGCAATTGAATATTCGCCAATATTATTACGACAACAATAACAATGCATTTGGAATAATTAATTCAAATTCATGCGCGACAATGATTGCGCATAAATAGCAAAATGGCGGGGCACAGAAGAACGGGCGCGCGATCTTGATGCCACGGAGAAAATGCAAACAGAAAAAAAGGATAAATGAAGAAGATTTTCCTGACTGCAGATATACACATACATACATATGCACAGATGCAACAGAATAGAATGGCCGCCCTTCGTTGGAAATAGAAAACGGGGCTTTACGTTTGAAGAACGGTGCAATTTGTGTGATTCATCCAATGCTGGTTTGGCGAATAGAGGGGGGAAACAGGAGACACTGAAAACACGTCACTGAAATAGGAGGGGAAATTGTGTTTTATCTATGTATGTGTATGTGTTACGTCCGGTATATATACATTTATATAACCATATACACCATACACACACAAACAAGAAGAGTGAGAAGGAAAAAAATGATATAAAATAAGGATAGAATGAATATGAACGCACATTTATAGGTTAGTTCCCGTATACTACAAAGTTTAGTATTGCTTCGGGCTTCGGCGCGTGAGTGGCGCTGTTTTCCATATCACCAAAACTCCGCTTCTCTTTTGTTCTCCTCATATTTATTTCTTTTTCATCCTATTTTTATAACACATCTGTTGTGTTTTGTGTTATCAATAGAAACCCACGCAAACATTAAAGTCAATGAACACATCTCTCAATAACTAACGAACTTAATTTAATGATAGATAACTAATATCATCATTGTTCGTCTCCCAAAAACAAAAGACAAAATGAAACGAACATGGAAGTGTAAAAGTTCGAACTGAAATTCAATATTTACATTGAAATAAACAATCGCACTGTCGAAAACGATAAATAGAACGGATTCAACAATAACAAACAATCTAAATATAATTTTCAATTTATTTCTTCTTCTCTCGGCGATATTCGAAAGAAAAAAAAATGAACCACATTTTATACATCATCGAATAGACAAAAACGGAGGGGAAACCATTTAAGAGGAAACAAAAGTGATTACCTGAAATTATTTTTTTATACTTTATATACAATCTACATTATTATTATTATCTTAATAAAGTTTTCGTGTGTACAATAAACAAGTGTAAATATATATATATATATATATATATATATATATATATAAATACAAAAACAATAAAACAAAAAATGCGTAAAACAATGGCAGTGTGACAAATGCACTTCGTTTTTATTCTCAACCACAACTGGAGGTCATATCTTTCTGTCTCTCTCTCTCACTCTCATTATCTTACTCATTCTTCCTTCTCTGTTTCTGCAGAGAAACATTTTCAAAACTCAAACGTATATAACCAACAAACAGATGTATGCATCATCACTATTTCTTTCTCTCTTTCTCATTCCACATATTGCAATACGCGATGTGTATAAATAAACTGTGTGTTAAATTCTGAACTGGCAAATAATAATATATATATATACGTATATAAAAGTTTAATGAGAGAAAGAGAGTGTTGAATTTGATTTTGTTGGTTATGGTCATGACATTTGGTTTTGTGACAAACTTCATGCAGTGAATGACCATTATTTCTACATCAACAATAACAATTGAAGAGGAGGAAGGTGATGGTGGTGGTGGTGGTGGTGGTGAGAAGAAAAAAAGAAAAAAAATAACTTCTTTCGTAGGGTGAAAAAAAAGAAACAAAAATTCCCTTTTTATTTATTTATTTATTTTTTTTTTTTTCCTTCATTTTGTGCTCAGATATATAACTACAAAACTTTTAATTTGTGAAATACGAAGCCATTTCTGTTATTCGTGTTATATATTGTACACGTGTGTGTGTGTGTGTTTGTGTTTGTTTGTTGAGTGCACACGAAAAGAAAAAAGAAAGAACTAGAGTGGAGGAGCGAGAGAGTGAGAGGTAGGGAGGGACGGAGGAAAAGGAGAGAAGGAAAAAAGTAAAATAAAATGATGAAGCTGTTGGAAAAAGGAAAAAAAAATGGCAGCTGACTATGAAGAATATTGTTTGATGCTGTGATATTTTAGTGCAGTGTAACAGTTTTTATATTTATTATTTTTTTTTTATTCATTATTATTATTACTATTATTATTATCAATTATAGTATTATTATTTCAAGATAAAAGTTTTATTAACGGATTAATAATTCGAAAAATAATTGATCCAACGGAGAAAATTGTAATAATCGGAAACATTTCTTCTTTTGTTTTTTTTTTTTTATCCGTTATAGAATTCAAAATGTCGCGGGTTTCGCTCAACAAATCGCAGTACAGCCAATACGGCTCGAGACGTGTGAGAAAAATTAGCACGGTGGGTTTTTTTGTTTTTTTTTTTTTTATATTTTTTTTATTATCAATTACCATAACCTATAAATGCATTTTGTGTGATTGATATTTTGCTGTAAAATTAATGGAATATATATAATGTTATTAATTTATGTGATGAAAAGGTGAAGGAAAAAAAAAGAATAATTGGGTGGGAGTATTTTCTTGTATATATATATATATGTTTATGTTGTATAATTATTAGATAACAAACGAACGATGTAATTATAACCTTGACAATCGCTAAGAATTAATATGTTGTTCCTATACAAACGTTAGTAATAATAAAAGTGTGTGAAGTCATTTTTGTATACGTATGCATATATATATATATATATATATATATATATATATTTGCATGAGTATTTGAAAATGTGAGGTTAAGTTGGAGCATAAAGAAGCATAACAAAAAACGAGGTTAGAAACAGTGTATGAAGGAGGGAGAGGAAACGGTGTGAGAAAGAGGGCACACGATCAGCTGATCATTGTCAACCTTCGTTTTACAATGAGGTCATTCTTGAATTAACAATTGTGATAGAGATCAGAGATGAAAAAAAAAAAAAATAAATAAATAAATAATAAGTATCGATGATAATTTTGATAATATCTCAGTCAATGATCGGTAATTAATTAATCAAAGCTAAAATTTATGTGCATGTAGGCCTTTTTTTTTTATTCTACATTCTATACATTTATTTATTTATTTATGTATGTAATCATTTTTATTATTTATACTTGGTGGAAATTGTTATTTACATTCTATGAAGTTATTCTTAGAAAGGGCAAATGTGAGATATTACTCACAAATATCATGAAACATGATTGATAATTATTTCTCATTAGATTATTTTTATTATTATTATTATTATTATTACTATTATTATTGCTATCATCCTTATTACTATTAGTAATGTTCATTATTTCTTTTTATTTTTATTTTTTTTTTTCATCTACTGTGTTTTCAAGGTGAACACCACTTGAATGCAACGTTGTTGGTTCTAGTTGTAACTGAATACGCAGTTAAATGATTGTATATAAATTGAGAAAATAGTGGATAGTTATATCGTCAATCAATGTATTTAGTTCACGATCTTTTTATTTTTTTTTTTCCCCTGCATTTTGTAAAAAAAAAATATTCGTTATCTTGATGGAATGTATTTGGTGTTGCGGTTGCTAGAAATAATATTTATTATTCTATTACAATGTTTCTATATTGCAAATTGTTAATGAACATAATTTTAACATGAAAATAAATGAAATATTTATGTTTATCTTGAAATGTTTGCGGTTGAATAAGTAATTCAATCAGTAAAACCAGAAAAAAAATCTCTCTGTTAATAATCAACAAATTAAACTGTAATGTAGAGATAATTTGAATTTTCTACAAATTTTATTTAATAAAATTCATAAATAATGTTTTTTTCATTTTCAATCAAACAAAATATATGAAAGAATATAGAATGACTTTGTAAAATGTATTAAAATGATGATTTTAATTTTTTGGATATTTTTTATTTCAGACTGAAAGTGAATACTCGGTGGAGGAACAATCAAGGCTTACTGGTGTTGATGGCGGTGGTGATGAAACATCACCAGACGATGATGGTGGATCATTGTGTGAATATCATGATATACCACCACCACCTGATGGTGGTTATGGTTGGGTTGTTGTATTTGCATCATTTATGTGTAATATGATTGTTGATGGTATTGCATATACATTTGGAATATTTCTCAATGAATTTGATAATTATTTCGGAGAGGGCAAAGGAAAGACTGCATGGGTTGGTTCTCTTCTCACTGGTGTTTATCTAAGTGCTGGTAATTTGAACAAAAAATATTATACAAATTAAATTCAATCTTCATTTTTGTTTATCAAAAACAATTGTAACATATATTATATTTCAGGTCCCGTTGTGAGTGCTTTAACAAATAAATATGGATGTAGAGCAGTGTGTATGTCTGGAAGTTTTATTGCTTCAGCGGCATTTGTACTTTCAACATTTTCAACTTCTGTAAATATGCTTATGTTATTTTATGGTGTAATGGGAGGTAAGTAACAATAGAATAAATAATAAAATAAATAGATAATAAAAATAGTCGCAATCAGATAATATTGAAAATAATTGATTGCGATAATTTTATTTTCAATTTTACATTCAAATTAATTTTCTTTTACATTTTTTCTTTTTTTCTGTTTACAATAGGAATTGGATTTGGTCTCATTTATTTACCGGCCGTGGTATGCGTAGGATATTATTTTGAAACAAAAAGATCTTTAGCAACTGGCATTGCAGTATGTGGCTCAGGTTTTGGCACATTTGCATTTGCGCCATTGGCAAATATGTTAATTGAAGCTTATCAATGGAAAGGCGCTCACTTAATATTGGCTGGCCTTATTCTCAATTGTGCGGTAATTATCACAATTATACAATATCTGTAAATTAAAAAAAAAAAAAAAACACCGCATTCATATGTTTATTATATTTATTGTTACTAAATATTTGGACAAACTGTTTCCTCGTTTCAAATTATATTGTCAAATTTTCTTTATATTTATTATTAGCACTTTAAAATATTACAATAACTTGAAATTATATCACAGATAGTTCAATCTTGATTATTAATCTTTTATTTTCTATCTATATATTGTAAAATTAATTAGTAATATATTAATATATATATATATTTATCATTTTATTTGGGGCATATCAGGTATTCGGTGCATTAATGAGACCATTGGAATATCCAAAACAATCTTCAGTGAAACCATTACTTCAAAGAATGGCAGAGGAGAAGAGATTCCAAATGGAACGTGGTAGTATTGGCGGTTCATATTTCATGGTACAATTACCAGATGGTTCAATGGAAAAACGTATGAAAATGCCGATAAATATTGATCCAGGTGTACACTCAAGCTTCAATCTAGACCAATTAGTGCCTGGTAAGTGAAAAATATAAATAAAAAAGAAGAAAAAAAAAAAAATAGAACCACCAGTACATTAATTGAATTAACAAAATTATTAGAATCACTTTTATCTTTTACAAAATATTGGAATTTTATTTCAAATCACTTTACACTCTATTTCGCACATTTTTATTCCTTTTATTTATCTTTTGTTTGTTGGTTTTGTTTATTGAAAAAAAAAAAAAAACATTTTTAAGTTACGATTTTTTTTTTTTTTTTTTTTTTTTTTTTTATCAATTAATAACTCTAAAGGAACGCCTTTAACACCAGTACCAACTGTGCCGACTTTGCCAACAATATCGGAGGTGAAGGTGCAGGAGCACTCGTCAAGCGGTGGAACAAGTAAAAGTGGTAGTATGGCAGATTTAAAAAGTACATCAATAAAATCAAAGAGTAAAAGAAATATAGACGATACCAAAGATACCAAAGATATAGTTGATAAACCGGAAATGGAATTTAATAAACCAACTATGCCGAGAAATGCATCGCAACCTGCTTTCACTACTCACGTTCAAGGATTACCAAAAAATGGCAGTGTACCATTTTTTGATCGTATCAGAAAACCAAGCACTGGTGAACGTTATAAACCAAGCTTGAGTGCTATTAAAAATTCACGGACAATGCTCAATTCTAATGGTGATATTAGAAAAAGTCTACATTTGAGATTGTCCAATAGCAGTATGCTTGGATCCAGAAATAATAATATGGAAGCTGATGTAAGTATTTGTATATTATTTATTTATTTCTGTATTATTAATTATTCACATTGGAGAAGAAAACGTGGAGAAAAAATAATTGAAAATTGATATTTTTGTTATCGCAGTCGATAAAGAAATTGGTAATTAATTTTTTTTTTTTTTCATTAATTATTTTGATATTGTGTTAGTGAAGTGAGAAAATTTTATGAGTGAATTTATTCATCATTTAAATGGGAATCTCGTTGAAGAGTGTGTAACAATTTTTTTGGGAGAGTAAAAACAGGGAAAAAAATCTTTCTAAATTTAATCTTCGTTATCGCAGTCGGTAATGAAATTTGTGATGTAAAAAATCTGCAAGCTCTATTCAAGAAATCAATGGAGATACTGTGAAGAACATGACCGGGATAATTTCTACTATCTTCACAAGTTTAAAAAACAAATTTCGCTCAATAAAATGAAGGAAAAAAAATATATATTTGTTATTTTTTTCAGGATGGCGAGAGTATTACATTCACAACAAGCAAATCGAGTATTCCAAAACAAAAACCAAGTATTGTTAGACCATTGTCACGTAAAGATATATTTTACAGTGGTAGTGTTGTAAATTTGCCGGAATATCAAAGCCAAAAATCATTAACAACTTATCGTCAAAGTGTATTATCACTGTCAAAATCTGTGCGTGGTGGTGATGCACGCGATGGTGATATTGAAAAAGCACCACAGCAACCATTGTGTCCATGTTTAGAATTACCGGAATCATTCAAAGAGGCCTTAAGTACAATGATGGATATGTCATTGTTAAAAAATCCGGTATTCTTGTTGATTGGAATAAGCAATGTATTTGGAATGGCTGGACTCTATGTTCCATTTGTTTATTTAATTAATGCCGCAACAGAAGATAAAATTGATGGAAGTTCAGCTTCATTTTTAATATCAATTATTGGTATTACAAATACAATTGGCCGTGTTATTTGTGGATATGTCGCTGATTTTCCACAAGTTGATTCGCTATTATTGAATAATATTTGTTTACTTATATCAACAATTGCGGTTGCTTCAACGCCATTTTGTCACACTTATGCATCGTATCTCGTCATGAGTATCTTCTTTGGCATCGCAATTTGTGAGTATTTATCTTTTTTTTTCTATCAAAAGAGAACACATTTCTTCGAAACATTCGTCAAAAAGAATAAAAGAAACATTTCAATGTTCATTAATTCATCTATTCCTGAAATCAGAATAAAATATTTCACAATCAAGTTAATTTTTTCACTCTATCACACTGGTGTTCTTCCACAAACAAACAAAAATAATTAATAATGAATAATAATATCATAGATTATTATTATATTTATATTACGATTATTAAAAATCATGAATCTAATCTTCATATATATATATATATTTTTTTTTTCTGTCTGCACAACAGCTGGATATATATCGCTTACGTCAATTATCTTAGTCGATTTATTAGGATTGGATAAATTAACAAATGCATTCGGCCTTTTGATCCTGTTCCGTGGCGCTGCGGCAATTATTGGATCACCATTGGCTGGTAGTGTTTATGATGCAACAGGAAGTTACACTATACCATTTTTTATGGCTGGATTTTTCTTCCTTATCAGTACAATAACGAGTTTTATGGCGCCTGCTATGAAACGTTGCACTGCACCACAGGTAATTCAAATATACGCATTTCACCTATCTTTAATTTAATTATTTTATTATTTTTTATCATTATTCAGACACAGCCCGTTATATTGGACGCACTAACGCCAATTGATGAAGATATTGAAGAAGAAAATGAAGATGATATACCAGAAATAATTGAAACTGCACCGTCACCAGGTGATCCACCAGAGAAAGAAATTAAACAAATTGAATCTGTTTTGTAAATAATGGAAAATGGAAAATAAATATTCTTTTCCATTCTACCAAAATACATACAGATTTTATTTATATAATATAAAAGAGTGAGGCCATTATGAAATAATATCTATACTCCGAGCCACATTTCCGTTCAGTTCCGCAGCATTGGCAAAAAAAAAAAAAACAAAAACAAAAAGAAAGAAAAAATTAAATACGAAATACAAAACAAAAATATCATAACAAGAAAATTAAAACGATTCAGGTAGTCCTTTTGTTACAATTATTAAATAATAATGATTCATTATTATTAATAATGATAATTATGATAATAAATATAATAATAATAACAATAATAATAATGGCACAAGCTAAAGAGCAATTATTAACTGATTTAACCCAGAAGAAATTTCATTCATTCGCAGATAATAATTTATATTCAATATCATCAATTTTTCTCTTTTCTTTTTTTTTTTCAATTGTTCTTTTTCATTTAATTGTTTTTGTCCCATATTACTTATTTTTCTTACTAAAAAATGTATTTTTAATGGCTGTTGACGTCTGAAAAAAATTGGATATAAAGGATGATGGAAAGAAAAAAATAAAGAAAAAAAATGGATAGATTAAATAAATTGACTCAATCAGTATCGATCAGCAGTATATATATATATATGAATATATACATATATACAGATGTAAGAATGGAGGGAGAATGAGGAAAATTAACGTGAAAAATTGTGAATGAAGAAGAAAAAATAATGGCACGCACTTTACTTCTTCACAATTTTGCATATCGAATTAATGAAAAATAAGTGATGGTGAGAAACGTTAATGAGAAACGAAAATTGAAAATTTATATACATATGTGTGTGTGTGTATATATATTTATTATATCTATATAGATATAAATGAAGGATAAATAAAAAATTGCAAATTAAACTGTTAAAGGGGTAAATTTGTGAAGAGAAAAAAAAAATTGTTTCATCAATTAACATTTAAAAAATGAAAGGAGTTGAATAAAAAAAAAAAAAAAATTATAACTATTGCGAATTGTCCATGTAATTGTGTAAATAATATAGACGAAGAAAAAAAAAAAAAAAAGGGGGAAGAAATACTTAAATTGAGAATTGTAGCAGTGTTGAAGAAAAAAAAAAAAAAAAAAGAAATAGTGAATATAACTCAACAATAACGAAATTAATAATTTTTTTTTTTTTCTTTTTCGTATTTTTTCAATCTACTTATTTCTCAATCCTTTTTCACAAATCTACAAATTAATTGCGTGAAATTAATCGAATGGTGAATAAAAACAATAACAAAAAACAAAAAGTTGAACGATAATAACATACAACAAACTTTGCGTATTTGTGTGTCACAAATTTATTTAAATTTATTTTTTATTAAACAATTAACTGATGTATAAAAATATTGTATACGTAAAATCCATAACATAAATTTGTCTTGATTAATTGATCAATTAGATTAATTAATTGATCGTATAAATAACTGATTGCCATTATATTATATTTTAGTTAGGTAAAATGAAAAAAAAAACAGGGGGGGGGAGAGTTAATAAAAACAAATAAACAAACAAACATTAATTGTTTCAAGTTGAGTAAGTCACTAATAAAATAATCAAGCACATTGATGTAACACACAAAACAAAAACGAAACGATTAACTTAAAATAATTATGAATTAAAAATTAATAAAGAAATATATATATATATATATATATGAATAAATATATATGCGCCATAATGAGGCATGCAGAGAGATGAAAAGAAAAGAAAAAAAAAAAACAATTTCACTGTCGGCCATATTTTATTGTCGTTCACAGTCTAATGTTGCTTTTGTGAATGTACAATTGATTATAATTAATTGATAAATAAAAAATAAATATGAAACATATATATATATATATATATATATATATATATGTAGTACGAAAAAATAAATTTTAAGAACAATAAGAAAAAATAACTTTGAAAGATAGAACAGAAAAAAATAATTGTAAATTTTGTTGAACGCCTGAAAAAAAAAAAAAAAAAACGGAATGAAATGAAAGAGGAAAAGAAAAATAATAAATGACCCAAATAAATGAAGATTTAATCGTTAAAAGCATTGTAAATAATCATACGTGGTTACAACAATTTAACTAATTAATTAATCGAATAATCAATTTATTATTATGTATTGAAGTATATATATATATATATGTATATGTATATCGATATATATATTAAAAATAAATGATATAATTAATGTTCGGGATTTAAAATTGTTGCATCTGTCGCTTAAAATCACATAGAAAAAAATTGTGAATATTAATTATTACTGTTTCTTTTTTTCACGCTAATAATAATTAATCATAAATGTGGGTGGCGAAATGAATAAAACGTTGGGATGATAAGTGCGAAATTAAAATATATATCATTGAAGAACTGAAGAGTAATAAAGAATGAAACGAATGTGAGAGAACAATTGTGGATGAAAATAAAGAGTAGAGAATGAAAAATATTAATGACGCGATAACAAACAAAAAAATATATAATATTAATAATAATTATATTAATGATAAATGACTATTGATAATTATTATTGATAATCGCAGTGATTGCGTAATTGTTTAGATAAAATAAATGGAAAATAATGAAAAGGAAAAAGATAAACAAAAAAAAAATTACAATTTAACAAATGCGCATGTGTTCACGCGCGGTACTGAATTTCTCCTCCCCCCCATTATTTTACAATTATAAACATTTATATATATATATATATATATGTATATACATATATATATATTTCTGTTTATAATTATTATTGGCGTGCGCGCATGTACGTATTGTGTGTGTTTAGTATTAAATAATATCAAAATTGCGTGCTTAATTGTTTATATGTTCACGGCGTATGTGTGTTGTGTATTTGAAATAAATAAATGCATAAATAAATAAATGAATAAATAAATAATGAAGCGAGTGAAGAAAAAAAAAAAAAAAGAATTCATGCACATTTTTAATTGAAACAAAAATGGCAAAAAAACAAAATAAAAAATAGTGCATTGAGTGTAAGATACAAAATTACAAACGAGAGAGTGATTTTATGAAATTAATTATTTGTGAGAATAGTAAAGACGACGAAGTGATAGAATGAAATGATAAAAAAATAATAAATAAAATGGAAAAAAAAATAAAAAATAATAAAAAAACAAGAAAACATATGCAAAAAAAAAAAAAATAAATATACAAATTCAATTCGCTATATATTATTGCCTACGCGCCATTGCACGCTCTGTTTTGTGCATATGTTAATATATATATTATCAACAATAATAATAATAATAATTATTATTATTATTACTATGATATATGAATAATTAATGATAATAAATAATTATAGATATAAAAATAATAATGTATATGATATGGTACAAACGAAGATGATGATAATGAGAATAATGAAATACAATGTATTGAAGAATGATATGTTGATCGAGAAATTGATTATAAAAAAAGGAAAAACAACACGAAGGATTATGAATTTTTATTGAAAAACAAAAGTGACGGGAAAAAAAAAAAAAAACATACAAACAAACAAATCAAACAAGTTGTTAATTTAAATAATTTTGCTTTCATTTTTTTTTTTTTTTTTTTCAATGAAAAAATTTATTCTCTCTTTTTTTTTCGCCGCTTAATCAAAAAAACCAATCCATCGACAACACCGTTATCGATTAATATCAATAATTATTGATACACATATTTTCACATATTTAATATAAACATTTATATAAACACCCACATCTTTATATATGTGTATATATATTAATGTTTATTTATGAATATGCATATGATTTTATGATAATTATATCGATTATGACAAGAGTGAAAGGACAAACCACAGGAGAAACATCGACAGCACACAACTGAACAGGAAAAAAAAAAATAAATCATAAAAGACAAAATGGGAGGGGGGGAAAAAAAAAATTTTTACATAATAATAACATAATGAAAATAATTATATTAATTTATAGAACACAAGATGTCTTCTACTCATGACGGCGCGTGGCGAATTTTACTGAAGAAAAGGTCACACAATTACACACGTGTATATATCCACATACACAATTGATATATATATATATATATATATATATATACAAATGTAAATGTATATGTGCGCTGAATTCGACCCACTAATTTGGGGTCTGGGCGAGACTGTCAAATTTCGTAGATCGCTCGCGTCGACTTTTAACGTGTGTATGTATTAAATATACACATACACATATGTTTATATCTTTGATGAAAGAGTTCATTAACCTTATTCACTGTTAAACTGTGGTGAAACCAAAAAATTTTCCACTCAAAATTGTTCAACCAAAAAAATACAAAAAAAAAAAAAAGAACAAAAACAAAAACCATCAACAAAATATAATTATATATATATATATATATATAATTACGATAACGTTAATTAATGGAGGAAAAGTGAAAGGAAATTTATCGAGAGTGCAAAAAAAAAATTGCAAGACGAAAAAAAACATTTTTTTTTTTATTTAAAAATTTTCACGGTTAATTGCGCCTGTGTGTGATTACATCACACATGAGTTTGTGATCATGCTACATGGAGAATGGTAATGAGACATACATATATATATATATATATATATACATGTATATATATATATGTATATGTATATATTTTTAACATTCCGGGAGCTTGTACCTCCTTGTGCGTCACAACTTTGATATCGAGTTGGGGGGGGGGGGGGGGGGGGGGGATAAAACTGATGGGGAATAATTCACGGTAAATAGGGAAAAAAATAATTTGAAATTCAATTTTTTTTTTTTTAATGATTTGTTTATGTATATTATAAATATTTATGTTTATGTATAGATATATGTATGTATGTTTATGTGTGTACACGACGGAAGTACTATTTGTAAAGTGTGCTTTCTGATCTCCATTCAATGAGTGTGAGATGGTTGGCGGGTTGTCGGCTATATGTGTATTGCCGACAACAACCGGTATTCTCGCGCGCGACGTTTTGTGATATATAATCCCCGTTGGCCTCCAGTAGTCGTTCACAGTTCGTGCAGAAATAACGTCGAATTCATATAACATTGGGAGGGAGAGAGAGAGCGGCTAAAAGCATGCGTTTGTCCCCGTGTGATAATTTTGTTTTTATATTAATACACGTTAATATTATGTGTTAAAAATAAAATTTTCATTGAATTTAATTCACGGGATTATTTGATTGATATTTTTTTCTTTAATTTTGTATAACATTCTTTTTTTTTTTTGTTTTGTTGTATTTTATGTTTCATTGTTTAATTTGATTATTTTCTCTGGTTATTTTTTGTTTTTTTGTTTTCGGTTGGTATGTTGATGTGATAAAAATTTTATGCGTTATTTTTCACTGTTGGTATTATTTCAAGTGCGCGATACAAAAGCTCTCACTCGTGCGCAAATGTGTAAAAAATTAATATCTAGAAATTTTTTCTTGTCAATTTCGGTTGTTTTCATTCATTTGTTTTATTGTTTTGTGTTTGGTATGTTGGAGTAATTGGGAATAATTATTTCTTCGCGGTTGGTACTTTTTTATGTGTACGCCACGTGTGTTAAAAAGTAAAAGAAAAATAAAATACTCTATTGTGTGTGAAAAGTTACTAGATAATTTTAATTGTACAATAATTCGTACTTTATTTTCTGCATTTGACTGTTTTGTATACATTCATTTCTTCAAGTTGGTAATTTTTCCAAGCGTGCAACGTGCGCAAAAACAAAGCTCTTTTGTGTGTGAAAATTTTCTAGTTATATTTTATATTCCGTTCAGTTAATTCGATTAATCCATTAATCGATTGAGCATCAAAGTGATAAAAACCAGTAATTTTTTTTTTTCTCTCTTTCTCCTTCATTTCTTTTTCGTTGGTAATTGTTCAGAGTCTTCCAAGTGGGCCACGTGCGCAAAAAAGCTCTGTCGCGCGCGCGCAATACCCGTGAACATTCCTAGTTATATTCATTGCGCAATTGTTATTGTTATTGTTGTCGACATTTTTTTTTTTCTCTTTTCAAACCATCAGTGTGTTCACATTGATATTTTCAATATAAACCACAATATATATTTGGATTATTATTATACAATACATGATATTCTCATCAACATCAGTGTCTCAAGAAGAAAAAAAGGAAAAAATAAATAATGCAACGCAAATAAAAAAGTTAAACAAATAAAAGGTAATTATAATCATTATTAATTCTCCCATATATAAATACTGTAATAATATTCAAAAATTATTTTTAAAATCCAATACAACAATTTTTACCACACACTTACGTATATATTTGTCTTTCAAATATTTTCGTTCCAAAAATGAAAAAAATTCCACTGACCTTGTGAAAAAAATTTTATTTAACTTTTTTTTTTTTTTTTTTTTTGTTCTTTCTTTTCCTCCCGCGTGCGCGCAACATCTTTTGCGCAAGTGCGGGAGCACCCACGTGGTATCAATTCAGGAACACGTGTACCACATACACACCAATTTTCATTATACACATAATAAACATATGTGTATATATGAATTAAATTTAAAGAAGAACTTATTTACATATTTTTACTATCAATAATTTCATCATGTGTGTACATTTCAATATTATTATTATTATTATCATCATCTTCTCTCCTTTCCTTATACTTACTACGCACAAAAATTCATTTATGAAGTGATAAAATTAGTTATCGATCGACAAAACGCGTGTCTATGTGTACATATGTGAATTATGTAAATATATATATGAGCCACGTGGTGTGAAATGCGTGTGCGCGAGCGATCAATAACGAAAATTTTTTTAAATTCAATGGTGGATTTATTTTTCATTGAACAAACATTTTTAACATCATTCACAGTTTGATTATTATTAATTATCATTACTATTATTGTTATTATTGTTATTATTATTATTATTATTGTTTCATTTTCTTTATTTAATTTCTTTCAAATATATTTTTTTTTTTTCTTCACTTTTCTCTTTTTGATAAATTAAACATTCATGATTGTGTGTGATGAAAAATTTTATCCCAGGATGTACGACTTCCGGCCATATATGGAAACGAATCTCTTTTTTTTTTTTCTTTTTTATTGATGTCAACGGCATTGGCACATGTGAATGTGTGTTGGTGCAAAAGTGTGATGTGCTGTGTGTGTTTATGATTATTCTATGGTAATGTGAAGCGGCAAAAATATGTGTTGGAAAGAAGAGGAGTGTATTTTTCAATTAATTGAATGATTATGTGTTTGGATTTTTTTTTATTGAGTATATTGATGTTGTTGGATTGGTGGTTGGTGTAATTTTGGTTTTGAGTTGTTGGGGGGGGGGGGGAGGGGGGGGTGTTTCTTCTTTGGGTAAAGAAAATGTGAGGGATTTTTTGATAGCGATGATAGTGTGTTTTTGTAGGGATGTGTAATAGTTGGTTTGAAATGTGTCGGGTGGTAAGGCGAATTATTTTTTTTTTATCTGTATTGGGATTTATTTGTTGAGATATTGTGAGGTGAAATGATGAATTTAATTGTTTTGTAGATTGAAAGTGGTATTGAGGGTTTGTACAGAAGTAAGAGAAAAATGAGATTGAAAATATCCACCAAAATTAAATTATGGTAGATATTTTTTCTCTGTGGAATAACAGTACTTTCACGACCACATTAATTTTTTTTTATCCCGAACCATTGCAGAGATAAAAATTGTCAATTAGAATTTTACATTATATATTTTAGATGGAATAAAAATTGGTCCGTTCAATTTCAAAGATTAACCAAAAAAAAAAAAACAAAAAAAACCATTACACAACAATATTATCATCAAAATACAGCCAATAAAAATTATATTATATTCTATTATCACATTTACGTGTGTGCTAATAATCCTTGAAACCAAAAAAAAAAAAAAAGAAACCAAAATCAAACCAACCAAACATACATAATTCCGTTTACATAATTTCACGATAAAAATAACATCTCTCAGATATCAAATTAGAATAAAGAACGCAGAATTTCAATCCCGATCTTATCACTGATACAAATACAAAAAAAACCACACTTGAAACATAAAAATGAAAAAAACCAAACATAAAAAAAAAAAACGAAATTAATTTTCAATTATGTAATTTGTGACATAAATACAAAACTAATGAAACAACTACACAATTCATACACTTCACTCAACAATCCAATCAAAAAAATCCATGAGTTAATTATGATTTGTTTATATATGATACTATATACATTTATTTATATTGATACATAAATAACTCGAATAAATGTCCGACAAATATCCGCAAGCATAAACATACATTCATTAGCAAATGCACAACAATGTGCGATACGTGATAACAAAGTGAAGAGAGAGACAAAGAGAAAAAAAAATTAAAAAAATAGAGAGTGAAAAAACCAAGAAAATGAACTTTGTACTTGCCACCACGTGGCTTTTTCTTTCATTTAATTCGGGCCATCTCATTCCTTTGTTCATCCACTCGACATGTCTCAATATAAATCGCAATACGTACATTGAAAACAAAAATAAAAAAAAGCTCAATAATAATGTTGTTTTTTTTTCTCCTATCTCAATATTTTTGAGAATTCATTTCTCTGAATTCGTTGACCAATTTCGTGATCCGAAATATATAAATGATTTCTTTAAGTGGATTTTAGATAAGTTGATGAAGGTATTTATATTTATATGTGTGTGTGTGTGTATGTGTTTTTGTGATTCTATAAATGATAAGAAATTGTGTATGAAAATCAAATGATAAAAAGTAATACAAGTTGGGTGCAATCAACGAGGGTGTTTGTATATTTATTTGTGTGTGTGTATATATATGTGTGTTATTTCATCAGTTTTAAAGTAAACGTTTAATGGGTGGCGTCGTTGATCATAATCGTATTTGAGTGTCGATTAGTTCGTAGAGTGTGTGTCTACTTCTCGTCATCACCATCATCTTCAACATTATTTTATTTCTCTTCATTTCATTTCTTATTATTTTTTTTTTTCAATATTGCCCTAGGAAATCTCTCTTACCACCTATCATATATCTAAGAAAAGATAAACATATGTATATGGGTATGTATATGTGTATTTGTTTTATATAAATAGGTTTGATTCGAAGAGTTTAAATTCATTTGTGTGATGGGGAGCGAACAAGAATCGTGAAGCAGAGCTTGAGGAATTGTTGAGTGAGGTGAAATTTTGTTTGATTTAGTTATTAAATTTTGTTTTGAAGTGGAGGGGTTTTTTTTTTTTTTACATGTTGTTTGTTTATTTTTTGGGTGAGAGTGTATGTGGTGGTGTTGATGGTATTTTTGGGCCGAGTATATTTTTTTTTTCAATAAAATAATTGAGTGATCATTGAGCGGAATTGATAAAATTCAATGAAAAATTTTTCGTGGAAAATTTTTATCAGTTATTTCTTTTTTTTTCTAGTTCTCTTGTTTCGCTTCTTTAAATATTTATTTGTTTATTTATTAGAGAGGGAAATACAGATGATGAGTTGTGATTATTTTATAATAATGAAAGAAGAAAAGAATTTCACATGTAAAATTTGAGTGGAAAAATTTTTTTTTTTCTTTTGTTCTTCTCTTTTCTTCTTGAATAATTATTTACTCAATTGTTCATTCATCCATTATACCGAACAAAGAAACAGACAATGAATCGATTATATGTCGAAAGTGATAATTAATTAATGATATGATTATATATATATATATATATATATATTGAAAAAAAAAATATCGATATAAAATATCTACGAACCACTTTTAAAATTTATTTTTTCTCCCCAAATTAATATTTATTTATTTATTCATCCACAATTTTATCGATCAAAAATTCAAGTGACGAGTATGAATTTTATGTCAAAGACAAAAAACACTTTCCAATAAAATATTTACAAGCATTAAAAAAAAACGAAGTATTTAAAAAATTTTTAATCACTCAAAAATGTCTGTTAAAAAATTTTCGTTTCTTCTTTCAAGTATGGAATTTTATTTTTTCACAACTTTCTACCAAATATATATATATATATCATACAAATACACACACACACACACTTATATATATATATATTCACATTCTAGAACGCTCGTGGAAAAGTATTTTATTCATGTATAATTTTTTTTCCCCATAAATTCTTAATTAAAAAATTATTCCAAGAATTATGTAAGAAAAAAAAAAAAAAAAAGATTAAAGGGAGAGTGAAATGTATGCACACTGCCTTTCATGTACAAACATAAAGAATTTATAGAAATTAAAATCATGTTAATAGAAAAATGATAAATTAAAATATATATACAAAATAAAATATCACGACACATATAAATAAATAATTATACCCATAAGGTTTCTCATAACCTTTTGTGTTAACTCATATTCCAATTTATTTTTTTCTCTTTTTTATTAATATACATATACATATTATTTATCCATCACTAACACATTGTTTAACATTACACAGATTCTTTTACAGTCCCCTCAAGCAATGTACAATCAATAATTACAATACACATTGAGAGATAACTAAATAAAAAAAATTAAATATATATATATATATATATATATATATATATTTAATAATAATTGCTTTTTTCTCTTTTACGTTACACATTTACATACGAAACATATAAATGAAGCCATCGGGGATAAAAGTGAAGGTTAACCTTGAATTAACATTTAATAATATATCTCGCTATAATATTCCAGTATAGATGAAAAAAAAAAAAAATAAATAAATAAATAAATAAAGGAAGAAATAAAAAAATAAAAATATTTTAAATTTAAATAAATCAATCAACAATGTTCACATAATTGTACATTTGTATTATAATTTATTAGAATGTAGCAATTTTTGTTACCTATTTTATTTTCAAATACATTATTCATAAATTATTTAGTTAATTTCACATAAACAATAGAATAACAATTAAGTGCCCAGTGTGGCAAAATTGTTTATAAAAATCTGAGAAAATATTGAATTTAATGGAACAAACATAAATAATAAAATACAGTGATGGAGATTGAATGTATAAAAAAATGAGAAACACATTCTGGGCGGAAAATTTTCCGCAGAATCGTGAAGAAAACAGGTTTATTATTATTTTTGTTATTTTTTTTGTTTTGCAATTTAAACAAACAGGTGTATATTTTACTGTAGAATCTACTTGTCGACGATAATTCTGACTGATTTATATGTCATTTGTTATTCACCATACATGTATATAAATTTGTCATTGAATGAAAGAAGAAAAAAAAAAGAAGAAATAAAATAGAGTGAAACACAACGGCAACAAAATTTAAAAAAGTGAAAACGATGATAGAAAAAAAAAGAAAAAAAGAATAAAGTGTGATAAAGAGAGAATAAAAATCACGGTCTATTTAATTCTGAACCAAGGTCGATAATTAAATAAGTTCGCACACTCAAGTCAAGGTCTTGACTGGTATGTATATTTATTTGTACACTAAAATGTATTAGAACATGCTTTAGTACTTTTTTTTTATTTAGACCACATGTTTCCTATAAGGTCTGTGGCCATTTTAAGGTCACCTTGATCTCACAATTATCATTCGTATGTGGTTTAATGACAAATAGAATGTCCATTTTTATGTTCACTCGTTGGATTAATTGTGTATACATTATTGTCTCATAAACCATTTATTTGTTTGAAGTAGAATTGTGAGAGAATAGTTGGAGATATGGAAAAAGTGTTGAAACACAAAATGTGCAGGTTTTTCAGACGGATATTTTCATTTTTTAACTTTTGAAATAGCTATATTAGTTTTTGAGATAATTGGAATTATGTGAAACAAAAATGGCGCTATTTTTGGTTTTCAAAAAACTGAACAATTTTTGTTTCACCCATTTTTTTTTTTTTTTATCTATAACTACGATTATTCTATTTTAAACAATTGTACATGTCGAAATAATTCACATTTATAAAAGTCATCAAAGGGATTTCAAAGTAGAACACAAAAGATAAATAGTTTCGTCAACAATTTATACAATGATATTAATTAATTGTTAAAGAATTATTTAGTAGAAAATAAATAATAAAGTAGAACAAATCATTCTGTCAAATAAGAATAAAAAATAAATATACATGAATGCTGAACTGAAGAAGCAAAGAGACAGTTATCTACATTGAATAAATCCAATGCTGTAGTATTTATGAATAATTTATTATTATTGAATGAGGTAGTTTGACATTTCATTATCTTACACACATTTCTGTTACACAAGTGCAAGGAGATATATCCTAACTGGTTAGATTTATGAAACTGTTACCGAATGATTATTACGTTGAAATGAATAATTAATATTTATTTCAAAAATATTTGAAATATTTTATTATACAGTATTCAAATTTTGTTTTTAAATATAAAGCTCTAATTTCAATTGATCTCTGCAGGTAAATATCCTTTCTTGTTGTAAATCACAAGAAGTAATACTGTAATATCAATTTTGGAAAAGAACCAATTGAAACTCAAAATTTAGTTCATTTTTCTCCCAATCAAACAGAAAATAATAAAACAAAATCTTAATATATATTTGCTCAATCAAACTTCACTTTCTCAATACTTTCCAATATCAAGTTTGATATCATTTAAAATTTTCTACAGACATTGAGTAAATTTATTCCAGCGCATTACATAGATTCCATGTCATCGTCAACAACAATCAATCCAATCATAACTCAACCAAAACAAATTAATATTCATTTGTCTTTTTCTCACATCTATAAACATAATTTCGAAACAATACGAAACCCACCCGACTATAAATTAATATGAGAATTCATACTCATCAAACATTTCACAATAATAAAATCTGTTATGAGGGCGTGACTAAATTAATATGACGCAAAAGAGCGTGGAAATTTTTGATTAAATTTATTATATTAATGATATTATGAAATAATTCTTTCAAATGGGAAAAACAAAAGAATTCTCCTCCATCATTTATACCTTCTTTGATAACAGTATGATTGTCATAAATATAAATTGTAGTGAGAATTATTTTGTCAACATCGTGTTTTGCCTGAAGAGGGGAACAAAGTTTTGAAATTAAGTAGAACTCTTTGTTTTCCTTTTCATATATATTCTTAGAATATAGGTGTACAGTCTTGAGAATATATAGTTCAAATATTACATCATCATTTCTTTCTATCACGTTTAGTGAATCAAAGTCCCTTAATTTTCATTGTTTTTCTACAATTAACAATATAAACGAACAAAAGTTACAATGGTGTCTATGAAGACAATAATATCAATTGTTAAATATACCATAACCTCTGTAAACTTTCATATACGTTCAATTATTATTACCGTCAAGTATCATACTGTCTGGTAAACAATGACAATGTGATTCATCTTAGTCTAAACCAATCGCTCTTGCATTTCTATATATATCCATTCATTATTTACTAAACTTCCAAGCACTTCCTTTTCCCCTCTCATTTTGTATATCATATCGCATCACGTTGAACCCCTAATAAATTTCATAACACAATTCCATCTTCATCGCATCTTCTTCTCAATCCGCTTTAATTAAATAATAGTTAGAATTGGCTTCCTAGGAATTCCCGCTACATATAATAACCCACTCTTGCTTACAATATCAAATAAAAGAAATTAATTGTCCTATAAAAGAACGGGAAGTACGACCTTCCTCACATCAAGGCCTTTCAATACAGTACACACATGACGATTTCCAAATTCAATTGGATATATATTGCCAACGGCAATGGCCCACCACCACCACCACGACCACCAATTTTTCCCACCATTTTGTTCTTATATATATTTCTTTATTAATTATATATAAGTTTTTTTTTAATATGTGTATGTGTGATGACGACACACACGCATAATCATTCCAGTTGCAATGAAACAAGATAATATTGCCATACGGACGGTAGATTTCCCCTCTTATGCTCTCAACGTCCCTCCCACGAGTTACGATCATCGATGATGAAATTTACTTATTTTTGTCCCGCGACGTGCGGGACAAAACCGATAAAAGTCCCACGGGCTTCTGAGTGCAGTAGTCTCATTGCTGTTACATATATAACAACCGTGTGTGCAATAACGCGCACAATACACTAAACGCTCTGTAATTAATTCGATCCGGGCTTTAGCAAGATTTTTATTTCATTGTTTCACGTTGTTTTTGTTGGATTTAATTAGATTTTTTTATTAATTAATCTTTTTTTGACACGTTTGTTTCGTTTTCTTGTTTGTTTTTATTTTGGATTGACACGAGGCTCTGTATTTGGTTTTATTTGGTGTATTGGTTTTTTTGGTGGGCAATTTTGGGATTATTGTGTGCGGTTTTTTTTGTTTTTTTTTCTCGTAATTTTGAGTTCATTTTTGGGACTGTTTATTTCCATTATATTGCGGTAATTTTTTTGTTTGATTTGTGGTATTGTTTTGGTGTTTATGAGGTGTTGGTTTTTTTTGTTTTCTTGTAAGGATTGTTGGTGGGGTTTGTTTTTGGTTTTTTTTTTTTTGGGATTGCAGAATGTGTTGGTTGTTTTGTTGGGAAATTTTGGGGGAGGGATTTGTTGTAAACAATTCAATTGTTTGAAGTGGAATTGTGGCGGAATGGTTAGAGATATGGAGAATGTTTTTGAACAAAAAATGTGCAGTTTTGTGAGAGGAAAATTTTGGTTTTTTGAAATGTCTCTATTAGTTTCTGCATTTTGCAAATTATGTGATTTTTTGAAAAATGGGTTTATTAAAAAATGAGAGAGTGTTTATAATACGGATTCCACAATTTAATTATTCACTGTGTGCAATAATTGAATTTTACGAACTGAAAATTTGATTTTTGGATTTGTTTTCTTTTATCCGTATTTTTTTTGTTTATCACGTTATTCCGATTATCTCAAAGAGTAATGCGAATAATTTGAAAATTCAAAATCGAACATTTTCCTCTTTGAAACACAAACATTATTTATCCCAAAACATTTTTCGTTACTCCAACTGTTAACCGACAATTTCAATTGAAACAATTGAGCTGTTGATAAAATATAATCGACCGAAATTATCCAATTAAATAATTAACGCACTCTGATTATTGTATATTGAAAGACATAAAAAAAAAATAGTAAACAATCGTCACATAGAATAAAACTGGAATAAACAATATCCGTCATTTATTTTTTAAAACAAACAACAATTGAGAGTGAATGAAAGAAGGGAAAAAAAAAAAAACAAAATGAAGAATGATACAACTTTCTTTTTCGTTTCATTTTTGTTTCAATTCTCTCATTATTTATTTTAATTCAATTTAAAATATACATATATACCACAACACATTATATTTAAATATTTCACAGAAGTTTGATGCCCTTGTCGCTTTTGCTGTTGATGGTGGAGGCGGCGGTGGTGGAGGTGCAATTATTAATCGACCATGGCACCGTCAACGGAAAACAAAAGTGACTGCTGCAATAATTCCACAACGAAGAAAAATAGTAACAACAATAATAACAATAATAATAATGGTCATCCAAATGGAATTAATGAAGAGATACAGCTCGATACTCACAACGATAATGACAATGAGGTTAGTAATGAATAAATATTTAACTTTCTAAACCCACCTTATTTATAATTGTCATAATTTTTATTTCAATATCCAATTTTTCTTCATACATTTATTTATCGTCCATGAACATAATTAAAAATGAAAATTGCTACACACTTAATTTGTTGTTGATACATTCTCTGTTATATCGTACACAAATTTTCCCCCCGATTGGGAGAAAAAAAAAATAAAAAATTCTCATATTTTCATTATTTATAAATAAAAATTGAAATAAATAAATAAACATGAAATTTTTCCATGACAAATTAGTTCAGTTTATTATCTGTTATAAATACAGACACGTTTTTTCATCACTATCAAATAATAATGTATTTTTATTTCCACTTTTTAATTTATGTAATTTCATTTTTTTTTTTTTTTTCATAATTGAGAAATTAAAATTTGAAAAATTAAATTAATACACACTGAATACGTTTTTATATATTCTTTCTTGAAAAAATGGAAAAAAATCCACATTTTTCCAATTAACAAGAAATTACTGTGAATAAATTTCATTGAACAATTACAAATTTTAATAGTAACAAATAGAATAAAATGTCAAATCAAAATTATTATATACGCAGAATTTGTTTGATATATTTTCTGTCAATATTATAATATATACGCAGAGAAAAGATCTACCAAGTTGTGGGTCACAATGTTATCATATTCTCAATAAAAAATATGTTTAAGTATAAATATATATATATATATATTGTTATTATTTGTGTGTACAAAAATATACAGGTCGAAGTGGAGATGGTTGTGCCACCAGACGGTGGATGGGGATGGGTAATAGTTGCCGCTTCCTTTATGTGCAATCTCATTGTGGATGGAATTATTTTCAGTTTTGGTGTAATGTTAAAACAAATTATTGAAGAATTTAATGCATCAAAACCAAGTGTTGCACTTGTTGGTTCATTACAAACTGGATTTTACTTGATGGCAGGTAAATAATTATTATAATTAAACATCAATTACAAACATTATTTAATTATAAATATATAATTATTAATAATTAAAGTGATTGTTGCACGATTAATGAATCAATTGAAGGTATTTATTAGACAATTAAACAGAGATTTAAATTAAATATAATTTAACCAAATAACAATTTAACAAATAATATTTAAATTACTACATAAATTGGATTTCGTCAAACTTTTTCTTATAATTATTTGAAAAAATAATTAAAAAATTATTGCTCACAGTTGCACATTAACCTCTAATAGTAATTTATTTTCTCAATTTGTCGTTAGTTATTATTATTTCAATAAACTCAGAATTTGATCTAGAATTTTACTTCATGAAATAACCACCCAAAAAATGAGATTATACATATCTTTGATAGCAGATGTAAAATTAAATTAGATAAATACTTATGATAAAAAAAAATTCCAGTCCTGGTAGATTATATTCATTATTTCATTATTATTTTTTTTTTTCCTGAACTGTTGTCTTAACAATCAGTTACATGATAATTATATCAGATACTAGTAAATTTATTTGTATATATAATTGTCCATAGTAACTATTATTTATATAATAATTTAATATTTGTTATGGAAATATTTTATTTGTCAATATTTATCGGTTCATTCAATTGTTACAATGACAATTATTTTATTGTTAATTAATTAAATTGATACATCAGATATTTTTTTAAATATTACTTTATATGTTCAAACATATTTTGAAACACTCATCTAGTACAAAACAATTATTTAAATCAGAATAATTCCAAAAAAATTAATAAATGAACAGGAAAAATGAATAGAACGTTGGAATAATCAACTTTCTACCTTAACCTTTTATTTCAATAATCATTTTTTTTTTTTTTCTATAAATTAACTAAATATTTCATAATTTTTACCCTAACAAAATGTATTTACTGTCCACTGATATTGCTGCTGTTGTTTATATATCTCTAACTCGTTAATAATGAATTAAATAAATATTCAAGTAATATATAAATTAATACATAAATTTTCTTGCAAAATACAATTTTAAATATATATCGTGATAACCATACATATAGAGAAGAAAAGAAAGAAAAAAAAAATCATAATAAAACATCAGTATTAACGTCACAGTTGGAATTAAAAAATTTTTTTTTCTTGTCAATTGAGTTCAATATATATATACATAATATATATACAAATATTTAATTATTATCGTTATACTAACGAGCATGTCACGATAAAGATAATTTTATTTTTGTTCAATTTTTTATTTCATTTTTATTTTCAATGTATTTTTTATTATTTCTTTTTTATCTTTATTTATAGTGCTAGATAATGATTTGTGAAACAGAAACAGTGATGATGATGGGTTACGTATTTGCGTGTGGTATAAAATCAATTTTATAACAATGTTTTACATTTATAATATTTATTATTAAATGTGAAAATAAATTGATGAATTATATTTCACTTATATTCATTTATTTATTCATTTATTTTTTCATTTTTCTCTACGTTTAATTTCACCCTATTTTTCCATTATATTTTCCTCATTCATTCATTCATTCGCTTATTTTATTTGTACCTTTTTTTCTTTTTTATTAGGACCATTTGTGTCAGCATTGGCAAACAGATATGGATTCAGACCAGTGGCTATGATTGGCAGTGTTGTCAGCTGTATTGCATTTGTTCTATCATATTTCAGTACATCAGTTGAATTTCTGTATTTTTCCTACGGTGTATTAGGTAAAAAGAATATATTTATTTCATCAATTTCAATAATATAATTGCATCAGTAATTATATATTATTTTTTCTTTCCATCTTTTACTTATCTGCCTTTCAATGTTCCACTTCATTAAATTAAAATTCTTTTGTTGGGTTTAACCATCTTATAATTTTTTTTTTTTCTTCCTTTTATTATTCGTTGATAATATGATAATCGCGATAAGATAGTGAGAAAAAATGTTTGTCATGTGACAAATAATTAAAAGATAAAAATTAGTGTCGGGGGGGGGGATGAAAAAGACAAAAATGTCTTTAATTTTTTTCGCCTAGTTTTTTTTTTTTTTCTTCTTATTTCAATATATCCGTCTTCATTTAAACAATTTTTATTGCACAATTGATGCTCATGAGTTTATATAATTGTGAAATATATAATTCAATGTGTATTTATTTGTCATAATAATTTTATACGCGAAATTAGAACGAGAAATAATATAATTGGATTAATGTTCTTTTTTATTGTCACTTTTATCTATTTATCTTTTGTTTTGTTTTGTTTGTTTTTTTTTTTATTTAAGGGGGCGTGGGTGCTGGTTTGATCTACGTACCAGCAGTAATAACCACAGGATTTTATTTCGAGAGATGGCGAGCATTAGCGACTGGTATTGCGGTTTGTGGTTCGGGAATTGGTGCCTTTGTACTTGCACCAGTAACGGATTTGCTGATAAAAAACTTTGGCTGGCGTTATACTCTGTTAGTCCATGCCGGTGAGTATTTTTTTTCTTTATTCTGTTACACGTTTCAATCAAGCTTGTATAGAATATAAAATAGTAGAAGAAGAAAACGAAAAAAAAAAAAAGAAACAAATGAATCTAAAAGCTTTTTATTTAAAGGAAAAAAGATGATGAAAAAAAAGAAGAAATAGAATAAATTTAAAATACTAATTCAATTAATGTTTTTTCTGTTTTCTTTTTTTTTTTTTTATGTCTGTGTAATTCTCTCAAGGGTTGCTGTTGAATTGTGCAATATTTGGGGCAATGTTTAGGCCATTAAAACCAAGTCGTATAAAAGTTAAACAGTCTGAGGTTAATAATAAAAATATTCTACAACAAGTTAAAAGTCCTTTAATGAAAAAGACAAATTCAACTAATTCACTTCATGCCAGTCAACCAACTAATGTTGGTTGGATATTTGGTACAAATAATAATGCAGAGTATCCTACTGCTGCACAAGTTATTGGAAGCAATCAAGATATTGTCAAGTAAGTAAATAAATATCTTTAATCGTTCATGAATATTTAAATAACCAGACCAAAAACCTATAAAAAACTCTCACTAAACTTCTCATATTGAATGAATATTCTGTTACTTGAATAACAAAATCTCCTGCATTTATTATTTCTCCACAAAGATAAAAGAAACCGGAAAAAAAAAAAAAAAAACTTCCTGAACTTCCTACTTTCAAACTCCTGAAATAAAATCACTCCACAATACAATTTACTACAGAGAAAAATCTCCAACTCGTTCTCTATTAGATAAATTTAATTAATATTTCATCAAAAATGATTTTCTAGCAATAGATCGCATCATTCACTTCATCATATATTACCAACAAATAATGATAAGCAATTGAGTGCATCGGAAAAACGTTTGTCTGTACCAATTTATTCAGACATGGATGTGACAAAGAATGTAACTGAGACAAAAACAGAGGAGGAAAATAATTTACTTGATGGCGACCTAGAAAAGCTGTACGGTCGACTACCCACTGTAAGTATAATGATTAAATACACAAATACATATACATAAACTTTATACCAGTGCATATAAGATACATATTGATATGTTAGTTGATATGATTGATCAGCCGATAATTATTATTTGCGTTGATCAAGAGAGAAAAATGAAAGATAATTGACGTATATAATATTGCAATTTAATAATCGTTGAGTAAACACATTCGATCTGATAATTGAAACGTATATAATGATTGAGTGTTGATTTATTAGATTGAAAAAACGAAAAAATATATATATATATATGATATTAATAAAGAGGAAAAGTAAATAAAAATAAAATACCTGACTTTATAAATTAATTACAGGTACGAAGACACACAATTAGCGGTCGTCGAGAAAATGGTAGCCAATTGTCATTGAAAAAAGTTGGTGGTAATAAACGTAATTCAACAGCGCGTGATCCACAAAGACCATTTTATCGTGATGATATTTTTTATGGTGGTTCATTGGCACGTTTACCACATTATAAATCACAATTGTCATCAGTTGGTTATCATATGTCTGTTACACGTTTACCAACTGCGACAGATGTTGAAGAAGAAAAGAGTGGAAATTGTTATATATGTCCTGAAAGTGTTAGGAGAATTCTTACGACAATGTTGGATTTGAATTTATTAAAGAGTCCATCGTTTCTTATTCTTGCTATTAGTGGTGGACTTACCATGATGGGATTCTTCACACCGTTTACTTATTTGCCAGGTATACATTTCGTGGTTTTACTTCACTTGATATTTGTGATGATTTTTCATCTTTTATTGAGGGGGAAAACAAAAATGGTTAATTGAACTGTGCTGTTTTGATTGGTTAACGTTAGATCTTATGGGATTTTATCTCGCGATCAATCTCAGTATTGAAAACCTAACCTCACTTTATTTCACTTCATTAACGAATACAAATTATATCCAAACCTAACCTCACTTTTTTCAGAATTCCGTTATATTTTGAATTGAATACTTGAACTTAACCTCACTTTTTTTCCATTTCGTCGAACAATAGAATGATAATGCTCACATAACCACAATTTCTCGACATTAAATACAAAGAAATTAATTTTTTTGTATTTGATACACGACCAAAATATCATTGTTCATTTGTTGCCCGCCATTTTGTTTTCAAATGCTTTTCCTACACTTACGCCATCTCTCGTTTCACTTTCCTAACCTAACATTCATAGATCAAAAGTTTGTTCACATATAACATCATAATTGTTAATAGAAACAAAAATCTACTGTATCAATATGACCATAACAAAGAAACAAAGAAGTACATTCAATTTATTCATTGTTATTTACATTATTATCCACAGATCGTGCTGAAACAGCCTACCATTTTGACAAAACAACTGCTGGATTATTAGTATCGGTTATTGGCATCGCAAACACAATTGGTCGTGTTGTTTGCGGACTTGCGAGCAGTTTGCCTGGTGTTGATGCACTTACTGTAAATAATGTATTTATCAGTATCAGTGGTATTGTCACAATCATCTCTGGATTATCTGGATCAAAAGAATATCAATATTTTTATTGCGCCAGTTTTGGCTTGAGTGTTTGTGAGTATAATAATATAAATTATTAATCAATTTTAGCGATTAATGGTACCCATATTCAATCGGATATCGGATATCATTCGTAAAATAAATAAATACCAGCGAAAGAAGTGGTTTATATGATTCACGTAATTGGGGGAGCAATATAATATTCCCTAAATAAACGATTTGTGTAAATTAGTATTCAGTTCGCGTCATTTAATAAATCTCCAGCACTCGCGTTATGAAATTTTCTCTTGCACTAATTTTTAAAATCCAATTTCCCAGTGAATTTTAAAATGCCATGAATAGTTGACAATATTTCTACTTCACCTTTGTTTATATAATAATACTCTATGATTTTTTTGGTTTTTCTTTAGCGGTTTTCGCTGCGCTCAGATCAATTCTCGTTGTGGAACTTGTGGGATTGGAAAAATTGACAAATGCCTTTGGATTAATATTACTATTTCAAGGCATAGCAGCGTCAGTTGGTTCACCATTGGCTGGTGAGAAAATATATCAGAATAGAGAATGAAAAAAAAAAAAAAAAAAGAGCAAAATGATATATAAACTTTTTATCCTCTTTCTTTTTCATCATTTATTTTTATTATTATTATAGGAGCATTTATGGAAGCAACTGGAAGTTACGATGCGTCTTTTTATCTCTCGGGAACGTTAATTCTACTATCGGCAGTGATCTGTTATCCATTGAAGAGAATAAACGAATGGGAGAAACGAAGAAGCCGAGATAAAACATTGGACATTGAAGAATCTTGATTAGCGGTGATTTAAATTCATTTATATTATATAAATAATAATAATGTTATATATAAATATATACAATAATATAATATAATAATATACGGACGTAATTAATTATTTTTAACGAAGTCCAAAGAAATATTACTGTAATATTGTTGGAAGACTGCAGAATGTGCTTCAACTCGTATTCAATTGCCTTTTGATAAGAAAGAAAAAAAAAAAAAGAAAAAAGAAGAATACGAGAGAATCAATGAAAGAAAAATTATTGAACGTAACTTGAAGCCAAAATTTTTTCGAGAACAACATGGACGAAAAACAAAGACAAAAAGAAACGCAATGAATGGAAATTTATTGTTGCATTTAATATGTGTGTTTTGTGTATATGTAAAAATTAAAATTAGTATCTTGTAGATGTCGAGATAGAGAGAGAGAGCGAGAGAGGAAGTGAGAGAAAGAGAGAGAATTGATGTTTGAAATAAAATAATAATAATAATAATGATAAGTAAGAATAAAAAACAACAAAATGTATATATAAATATATATATATATATATATATATATATAAATAGATATAGAAGTGTGAAAATTATTTTGATTAAATGTTGTTGATTTTAGTTTTTGATGGTGATTTTTGTTTTTTTTTATGTGTTTGAAGTTTTCATGGTTTCAGTGCAATCAGTTGATTTTATGGCGTTACTTGTGAATTTCAATATTGATTAAAATTGTATAAACACTTTAGAATTCGATCAATTAATTTGTTATCAACATATTATTTAATGTTATCTTCACTATTTCAAGTGGAAATAACAATTTTTAATTAGTCAACAACTTGCATCAAGTGTCGATTAAGATAAGGATTAATAAAATTGAAAATAAATAATAAAAGTATTCTTGAACCAACAATAATCATATAGTTTCCAATTATCAATAAAATATTTCAACATTTGTTTTTTCCATATAAATAATAATCTGAATTATTTATTACCAAACAAAAATATTTTACAATATTGCATATAATAAATGAAACAACAAAATTATTTCTCGCGCAGAAAAATAGTTTCTCTGTTGAATAATACATTCATATCTCTTTTTTTTTTTTTATCTCAGTGCATATATAATATGCAATATATAGCAGGAACGTTTGATGTTAATATATGTATACTGTTGCGATAAAGTTCGGATAAAGAGTAAAATTGTTATCCCATGAGAGTTTGGAGTTGAAAGAGAGAGAATATATGAACATGTCTAGCTGTATATATACATTTACGGATAATAAATATATTCATATGTATATATTTGTTTAAATCCGATTAGAATTTATATTTTGGTCAATAATTATAATTCGCATATGTACAATATCGATATAATATTAACAATAATAATAAAGGTAATAATAATATTAAATTCAATTCCCATACGTATTAGATAATACAGATAAAATATGGTGAAAAATACTGTACATTAATTTTAATATCATTATGATATATATTTTTGATGTGAAAATTATATTTCTATCGTACAAAAATTATGAACAAAATTATATTTCATATTACTGTAAAATATAAAAGAAAAAAAGAAGATACAACAACAATACTGATAATTCAACGATAATACTCATAAAAATTGTAAAATTTCATTCTATTTTATTCTATATTAATTTTGTGTTTCATCTATTATTAATATATAAAACAAATGTGTTTTTATACATGTGCAATATATTGTCTTTGTAGCATTTAAATGTGCATAGAAGTCTGCACATACATCAGTCAAAATAATATTCAAGATAATTAATGTTATGTATATATAAATAGAATTACACAAATTACTACAAATTTTTTTGACTACCATTTTGTGAAGAGTAAAAGAGGAAAAAAAAAAGAAACAAATATATTTGTAAAAATGATTTTCAAATAGAAATATAATTTGTTATATTACTATGATCATATAATCAATATTAGTCATCATCAAAAAAAGAGAAGAAAAAAAAACCTTCCATAGAATTTATGTCTGCAGAAATGCTGCCAACAGCGTTTATTATTAAAAAAAAAAAACAAAAAAACAAAAGAAAAAATCCCCTAGGACAAAAAAATAACCTAAAGAGTGAAAGTACAAGAATAGGCTTTTAATATATATAAAAAACCAACGTATTTTTTTAACTATATAACATTTATATATATATATATATACCTGATGCGCGAAAGCCTCTGACTCTGCAGATACATTGCGACATGGCGCGGTGGTGGGTGCGCTTAGTTTTGAGAGAGGTGAGACTGTACATATACTCAATACAGTAACAGACGCCATGTTACCTAGAGCAAAAGGGGTAACAAAAGTGTTTGAGGAAATGAGGGGAAATTCACGGTTGGCGCATGAAGGGGTGAAATGCACTGCGCCGTTACACTGAGAGAATTCATGTGCGAGAGAGTAAAATATATTGTATTTATATATATATATATATATAAATGCATCTTTAGCTTCAGTATCCGCAGCATCCTCTTGCACTCTCACTCATTGTCTTTCTCTCTTGGTATACATAAACTCCCTACCACCCTTTCTCAATCAGTTTGCAAAATTTTCACCCTGTATAACGTGAGTATGTCCCAGACAATGTTGAATCCAGTTGAGCCCAAAGCCGGGTACTGGACGCACCAATTTACATTTTTACAATTTTTTCTCTATTGTATACATTTAACTCGTCATTACATTTATACATATTGTAAATAAATGTATAGATGTACATATACAAATTAAATATATGTATATGTATTGGTTATTGTTATTTATTTATTGATTATTGAAATGTATAATTTTATTGATAAAAATTGAAGAATGATTTTGTTAATTTTCTTTTGGTTATTTTGAATTTTGTCCCTCTTTTGGTTTTTTTCAAAAATCAAAAAAACGGTACTCGGCAAAGGGGCTCACTCTTAATTGTTTATTTGTTTGTGTGTATGTGTGTTTGTAAGTGTGTGGGTATTTTGTTTGTTTATTTGTTTATTGATATTTTTGTCATGGAAAATTTTTTCATTACCATTTTATGTATTGACAGTGTTGGGTATTGGAGAATTGATGATGTAAATGAATTTGGTTTTTGGTATTTTGAATGGTTTTTTGTTTGTTGATAAATGAAAAATTTGGTGGGAATTTTATATTTATTAATCGAATTTTTATTGTTATTTGTTGATGTTGATAATATTAATGTATTATTAGTGAACACAAGTTTGTAAAGTTTATTGCAAAATGTTATTCCAATAAATAATAGGAGGACAGAATAGTTGATAATATATTGTAGGAAATTCAATTTTGTAATTTAATTAATATAAAGAACAATTGTGAGATTAATATTTATAGAGTAGATAATATAAATAAATAATATTAAACTTGATTAGGAATTATTATTTATTATTTGTGGTCTTGTGTGTAGTTAAACAAAAGTATCAAAAATATCAAATTCAAAATTATAATCTTGAAGAGAAAAAAATCTTTTTAAAAATAACTATCAAACTACACTTAAAACAACTACGATAATTGTTTCAATATCAATTACAACAACAATACCCAACGCTGAAAAAAAATATATATAAATATTTATTAATTGTTTCATCATCATTATTCCATATTTAATCTTGAAAAGTTTCGTGACATTGAAACAATATTAAAAGAGAAAAAGGATAAACAAAAATATCCATTATTGTTTGTTGTTCTTCATTTCATTTTAAGTTATTCAAAACAAACTGAAGAGTAAAATAAAAACAGTATATTCATATATTTATCATACATTGTGTCGAGTTATTTTTGTTTGTCTCTTCACTGACATTGTAAAAAAATTCGTCTAATTGGCGTGAGTAGTATAATTATTTTTCTTTTACTCACTCTCTCTCTCTCCCTTTTGTATAATCATTATTACCATTGTTATTTCATCCTACATTATTTTTTTTTTTTCAGTTCACTTTTTCATTGTCCAATGTTTTCTACAGTGTGAGTGATATTGTGCGCAAAACAAAAGGAAAAAGATGAGAGAATAATAATAATAATAATAATAATAATAACAAAAATAATGATAATAATGACTGAGACAATATAAAAGAAAGAATACAAAGTGTAAAGTGTCGAAGAATCAAAACACCAAAAATTAAATAAAAGTGAAACGATAAAATATCTAAATAAATAAATAATAAATTATAATTCATATTAAATTACATATTTGCACAACATACAAAATAATTCGCACAACATTTCTATATTTCTATGACGAATTACTTCGTTACGTGACAAAATTTGGAACAATGACGAGTGGCCAGAGGGATCAACAACGTTACAGTTACATGGCGTGTCCATTAAATGACTCAAGTAAGTTATGGCGACAAAAATATATAAACTAATAAATATTATAGGTGAATAGAGAAAGAGAAAATGATAAAATGAAACAACAAACGCAAATGAATAGAATGAAAATAAAATAATAACTAAAATAAAAATGATCGAAACAAAAAGTTGGAATTACAAAACAAAATACTATTTATCATTTCTATTGAGATAATTTATTGCATTGTTATTAGCAAATATATATGCTAATACAAGTTATTAACATATCGTCATAAACTTGATGTATAGATATGTGTCCATGTGTGCATGGTATATAATTTACAAACTATTGGACAGTGGTGTCAATTAACATTGCAAACACAATTGCGAAATGGATCTATTAAATATTGCAACAGTTTGAAGATTAATTAAAAAAAATTGTTTAATAATAATAATTATTATTCTTATTATAATTATTATATTACTATATATAAATAAATATTTATAATAAGACAAATGATACAGAGAGAATGAAATATTTTTTATACGTATTGATTTGTCATAGTTAATTGATTGATTAATTTATTTATTTATTTATATTATTTATTTATCGTGTTGGAAGAATGAATGAGGATACTTTTTATATCCCCTCATTTTATTCAAGGGCAGATTAAATGAAAAAAAAAAAAAACATCAATGCTTGTGTGCTACACAATCTATTTAACGACGTACTGTTGTCGTTAAAATGAAAGTAAAAAAGAACCTCGTCATAAAAATAAAAAAATTTACGCGCATGCAACTGCCATCTGGCATTTATAAGTAGATGTGTATATATACACACGTATATGTGATTGGAATATTCAATACAATCATATACAATTGATCGATAGTGATGTTAAAGGGTTATGTGATAACAGAATGTGTCTGTTTGTCATGTGTATGTGTGTGTGTAGAATATGAAGGTAGAAAAAATAATTGATGACCTTGTTGTTTATAAAATTATGTAGCCTCGCAAACTCCATTTAGTATGAAAAAAAAAGAAAAAATTCTTCCCCGTTACCGGAAATAAAATTATTACATTTATCAAGAAAACCAATCTCACATTTTACGAAACATATTTCTTAACAGCTTGAAGAAACTATTCTTCTCTTCCGGTATAAAAATGATACATATATTTATATATATGTAAAGTTTAATGTCTTCCTTTAGTTCCGCTTGGGGAAATCAAGATGGCGAAAAATACGGAAATAAATAAAAAGTATATAAAGAAATAAAAGAATTATACTTTCTTAAATCACCACATTTTTCCTCTTGTCGTTTTTTCACATATAATGTTATTCATATCTTACAAATCTCCATAAAATATAAATCGGAATAAATAAGAAAAACAAGTCATGACTTGTCACAGAAAAGACTTCATATATGTGGAAACGTATATAATATATAATGGCAATTTGCCAAAAATAAAAATAAACAAAAAAAAACCGAATTATAACGATGTTATATTTCATTTATTTTAGAATAAATTTTAGCTGAAAAATCATCATATTTCACATCATTCAACGACTATAAAAGATTCACCTCCGTAATTTACTACTAAAAATGAATAAAAAGAACAAATAAATGTTGATTGTAATAATTGATAATTAATTTATAATCTCATCATAAGATAAAATAAATTTTTTTTACCATTTCACATCCCATTTCATATGGATCACCATGAAAACCGTTATTACATTCACATTCGGCCCTGTGCGCTGTGTGTATCACACAGAATGAATTCTTAGCACATTTTATTAAACCCAGCACTTTATTCTCAAGATAACATGAATCAACACAGTATCCACCATAGCATTTGCTTGAATCCGAACATTCGACATCTGAAGTGCAAGCTGTAAAATTGAAATAACACTTTGAACACAAACAATTATTTTATTTATTGATAAAACAAAATTTATTATACATACATAAGTTATCTGAGTCATTTAATGGCTGAAAATTGACACATTAAATATAACAGTTATTGACAAATATACATCATAAATTGATTAATTATAATATTGACAAATAACTGTTCATATACTTACAAGTTCTAATGATGACGTTATCAGAATTCCAATGGTTGAAATGAATATTAATATTCCACAAATTTTCATCGTGTATTTTATAATAAATACAAATGAAGTAAAGTTGATCAAGTACAGTTGAAGTATTTCGTAGATATGTTTGATGAACTGAGACCAAGTGCCTTTTTATAAGACATATGGGGTCAATAAAACTCTACGAGGTCATGTTTTAATGACTGAAAAATTTAGAGTTCACGTCATCGATTATTGTAGTTAGTCATCATTTAATTGATAATCACTTCAATATCGTAGGATTTTAAACACTTTGTTTACCTTGAACCCATAGAGAACTCATCTAAAGCATATTAGAAATACAATTAATTGTTTCATTTTGAAGCAATTTATATAATTACAACAATATTCTTTTATTATATATGATAACATATGACATCATGTACTTCTCAATTATCAAAAATGATGGAAATAATATGATATTACAAAGATAATATTCACTACCGTGAAAAGAATGAATATAAATAGCAATAATAATGTGTCGAAACTTCAGTGGAAAAATTTGACAATTTCTTCAAGATTTGTTTGTAATTATTTTATACAATTGATAAAGATAAAACTTTCATCTTTTATCCATTATTGTTATAATGATCATATATATAAGTACACACTTTTAATCATGTGGATTGAAGTACCTTGAAGACTTATGAAAGAAAATAGAGAAGAAAATTCTCATTATAATAATTGGTGATGATTAATTTTATTTTTTATATAAAAATAAAATATTTTTCCATTACCTTTTTACATCTAATTTCATATCAATCACCAGTATACTATAAAAAACATCGGTAATCAGCTGTGTACACTTTGGATACAAGTCTTCTTCATTCAAATAATAATAACGTTTAAAATATCTAAAGAAGCCATTAATTTTTCTGAAAAAAAAAAGCAGACAAATTAGTAAATAAAGAAATTTATAAATATATAGATGACAAGTAAATGCTATAATATTCAATTTTATATTCAAGATTATTATGTTGAAAAATAGAAAATGAAAACTAATTTTTGCGATGACACAGTTAATATTGAATGATTAAACATATACTGTGACAAATAACGTGAGAGTGGGATAGTTATATCCTCGATTCTCCTGTCATGTCATGCACATTTTATCCTGTGACATTGTGACGTCCTTGCATGCAGACACAGACAAATATATATATATATATATATACATTCAGTATTAGCCAATCCAACGTTACTCGGCCTTGTGGGAAATCAATGGAATAATATTAATCATGCAATTCATGCTGATATATTTACATATATAGGAAAGAGCTGTGGCAAAATGACCATTCCGTACAGGATATACTCTTCCATAAAAACCTAAAAAGAAAGCGGTATTTTATTCTGCTGTTAAAATTCATTGGAACAATTGAAAACTAATTTCTAACCTCATTTTTTCCTTCAAATTTACGTAAATAATTATTTTTCTATTCAATTCTGAGGATTATCCCAAAAGTATCGAGCACGCTTTTGTTTTATCGTACACACACACACATAATAACATACATACGCAGTTCCTATATACTACATACATATATTTATACCATTCATCATATATATAAATAATAATCTATTTATAGGACATAAAAATTCTGTTCATACAAATCATTGTCATTGAAATCTATATTTATTCACTTCTATTCATAAGTTTCAATCCTGTGTAGCTTGCCAAAATGAACACAGATGTGTCTGGTACTCAGAAAACAGTTACCATGTATATAATAATTATTATTATTATCATAACAAAAAAAGATCCAATGAGTACCAATGTTTATATAGTGTTGACTCCTCGACACTATATAGTTATCCCGAATATCTATAAACAATAAAACCTTGAATTATAAGATGAATAACAATAATTAATATAAATTTATTTACAATAATAAGAGATTTATTATCCATTGATAAATACTTATTGGATACAAAGTATTCATCTGATGTTTATTCTTACAATGAATTTAATTTATTTGTTTAATGTTAATAAATTCAGTTATTGTAAGATGATGAAATGGATGATATAATATAATAAATATCTAGTTGATACAATAATTAATCATCCAAATAAACGGTTGGTTCAATATTACTATTTATGTTCAATTTTCAAATCAGTACAATCAATGGTACGTGTATCCATCTTGAATTCTAATTGGGGGTTGAATGAAAATTTATTTATCAAGTCCTCTCTTATTTTTTTTTTTTTGATTGGTACTCGCCCAATAAATAAATCTCCTTGAACGAATCTCGACACAATTAGAGCTTGCCAACTGCACTTGAATTCTATGTGTATACATACATATTTTTCTATACGATATATATCTATTTATAATCAGAGACTCTGTATAGTCAAGAGACTCTTCGATATATCTTTATGTATTCGAAACGATAAATCACTTGAGGAAAATCGAAACGATAGCCAACTAAACTTCATTTTTTTTTTTTTTCATTTCTTATCATTGCTATTATTTTTTTTTTCGTTTTTATTCTATTCACTTTCATCTTTTTATCTCCCTTTAGTATGCATGCGTATATCTTATTCCACCTAACTTCACGTTGCACGCGATCCTCAACTTTCTCTAGGGACATTCATGTTTACATAATTTGTGGGTTTCGTGTGGTCGAAAAAACAAAAAACTTGAGAAAGAAAAAAATTGGCACAGTGATAGATTAATCTGATTATGATATAAGATTTTGATAACAGGGGAAATAATAATAATGCTGGAAAAAAAATATTTTAATCATGTACACTAGGATTAATTATTTTCCGTGGGTTGAGGTGAAGAAAAAAATTTTTTAATCTTTTTCGTGTTTATACATGCTGCCACCAGACGAAAACATTATACCTAGAGAACTGTTTAGAAATGAAAGAGGTGAACAATCAATTTTTAATCTTGGGTTTCCCCTCTTTCCATCTTCGCTATTGGACATTTTTGTATAACTCGAATGTTTGTAATATTTATTTTTGTAATCAATAGGAAGAAGTATCTTTGATGGATGAATTTTTACAACAAAAACATCTGCTCTAAAACATGATAATTAATTTACATCACTGTTTATTTTTATTCAACAATTATTTTAGGAAAGAAATTAATGAAGTAAATAAACAAAGAATCAAGATAATTGAATGATGTTCAGTAATGTATATATCGTCACTTCCGAATTAAAATGAAGAATCTCTCTAAAAGTACTCCACAAGTGAATCGTACAAAGACGCATATTGCCTCCGTGACCTTTCACACAAAACGCTGCCATAACGGTGCACAATACGGCATAATTGCATATAAACAATTTTGTAGAGCATAAAATTCCCCACAAAAAGTTTCCCTGAGAGTATATATCTTATGTTGATAGATCAAACATGACAGTCTGTTAAACTTCATGAGAAGAAAAAAATCTTCACAACTGGATAACCAATATAATAATCGTTGATGTCTTTAGTTTTATGTTTCTCATATTTTTCTGAATTATATACTCATCCAGAGGATCATGATATAGTAGAATTGATTTTTCACTCTAATATATACACGAACACATATAAAATCGAATCTTAAATGTTACTTTTATATATATACACCCACATATTCACAACAGCAAAATTATCAAAGTGTCATGTAATTTCATGATGCACGCTACGCCACTACACCACGTGAATCGTCATGACTTGATATATAAATGTATACATCCATACACACACACACACACACACACACACACAACCACATCACCTTTACCGCGAGTTTGCAAAGCGTCGCGACGCTGTTAGACGACCAGTCATGCGGGGGTGCCGCTCGTAGTCACATTCACGTCTAAATTAAAAATATAATAATTTCTATATTATCATTTATTTATTTTTTTTCCCCCCGTTAAATTTTTGTTTTGTTCTGAAATAAATATTATCCATTCTCTCTTCCTCCCTGTCTGTAACGACACACAAATATACTGAAATAAATATAGCAAAAATGTAAATGACAATAGAGAAACAAAATTAAAGCATCAAAATTGCAAGAAAAAGTTTCGATGAAAAACTAGAATGTGTGTACATGAATTACTAAATAAATACATAATTGTTTGAAAGAACAAAAAAACCTTCAAAGTGATAAGTGCAAGTATACACATAGCCCAAACACATAAAATGACATTAATAAATATTTAATTCACCGAAGTTATATTTACACAAAATACTTATAAATAAATTAAGGTGAACTGTTCTATATTTTTTTGTTTTTCCATATAATAAAAGTGTGTAAATTTTTCCATTCATATAAAAGACAAACATCAATATTTATACACACTTTTACACAACATTTCTGTTACTTTTTATATTATTGGTTTTGTTTTGTCTTTACAATTGCATCGACGTTCACACATACACTCTCATGACCTTGGGTACCAATAGCCATGACATTGTCGATAACGATATATATATATATAAATTAAAAATATATATCTACACGTATAAATTAATATTTGTATAGTTGTTATAAATTCACCAACGATTTTAAAGAGTGATTTTACATACATAAAAATAACTTTATTATTTATTTTTAAATTATTTGATCTCGTTTTTTTTTATTTTTAATTCATCTATAAATATATACATATATTTTTTCTATATTAATACAATTGTTGAGTTCACTTTGTGTATTAGTGTGGTATCATTGTGAACAATATTAAATGAAAAAATATTGAGAGACAAAAAAATAAAAAAGAACACAAGAAATGTACAATTGTGATATTTCGTGACATAAGCAATTTACAATTGTCAGATCAATCGAGAGCTTTTTGCTATTAATGTCTTCGTGTGTCCCTGGGCCATGTGTGTATGTGTGTTTGTGTCTCAGTATTTGTATATGTTTGTGTGAAAGGCCGAATTGAGTTTGATGTAGTTTTGACCTTGTTGGATCACATGCAAAACTCATTGCACCGATGACTGTGCAAATGTGATACGAATTTAAAAAATTAAAGCATAAACAATAAATAATATATTAATATTATTATATGAATACATATTGTGGACATTTGTAATAGATATTGTGTGTTTTACTGATTTATGTGTGTATGTATACAATGAAAATGATGAACTTACAACACGCATAGACATTTCATTTCTATTCTGTCTACTTCATGTCAATTTACGTGACACCTCTATTATTATACATCCCTTCTTCATCAACCCTACGTCGACACTTGTTACCTCCATTGTGATTATATTCCAATGGCAAACATAGACATAAATATAAACAGAAACAAGGAAGAAACAGATATTCTATAGGATAAATATTTTTTTATAAATACAATTCAATTTTAAAAAATATCAAATGTTCATATGAACTCGAAATTTATTCAATAAAATTTGTCATTGTTTCACATTAAACGTAATCAAACCAAAAATTAACACCATCAGTCGGTAATGAAGTTACGAAGAAACAATCTGTTTTGTTATTTTTGTAAAAACCTATAATTGATCTGGTGTTAAAAATAATGCGATTGGTTTTTAAAATTCAATAATAATAATTCAACGAAATGAAAGCAAGTGAATTATTTTTATAAATAGTCTATACAATCTATTATTAACATTTTTTGTTCTCATTATCATTTCCTTCTTATTGTTTTGTGTGACGTGATTCAACAATAATAAATCAATCAAATTCACAACCATGAATTTAATGTTCCGTAAGAATTTTGGCGGCGACAAGGCCCCAAGCGGTGAAACACGTTCAGGAATTTGTGGTGGTGTTGGCTATGTGGCAAGCGGTGCGCCAAGTTTAGGTAGTAATACAACATCATTAGGTGGTGGTGGTGGTGGTGGTGGTGGTGGTGCACGTTTAGGCATACGTCCGAGTATTGTTAATGCGGGTGGTGCTCGTGTACCAATAAGACGTAGTCGTGAATTTGGTTATTATCCAATGGATGAACATCCAACACACGCTTATCGAACACATTTATTTCTGGCACCGCCTGCAGGTGGTGCTGGAAACGATGAAAATGGCGGCGAACGTCTTGGTCCTGGTCCACGTCGAAATTCTGGGCCTCATGTTATCAAGTGGGGTGGAACTGGAACTACAACAAACACCAACACTACTGCATTGGGTCCAAACAAAAGAAAGCAAAGCACCAATCAACAGAATTCCAAAGAAACATCAGAGCCACCGACGCCCACTGCATCGAGACAGGTTAGAAATAGACAATCAATAACGAGTCTGTGCAGAATGTGAAAGAATACAGCTTATGTTTCGAAATCAACTGTCGCCCACTGAAAATATTATGTTAGGTTTATTTTAAAACTGTTTTTTATAATACCAAGAGAGCTTTAGTGAATTTTATACGATAATCTTGAGTTGAAATCTTCCTTTGTCCGTAATGATTTGTTGTCCTATTAGAAAACTTGTGTTGTCGGGGAAATGATCAGTCACAGTACGGTATTAGGAGTTTGAAGAAAACTATAAGAGTGATGACTATGTCCTTGATCTGATTTCTTGGTCCAAGTTCTCGAATCAAGGTGAAATAACTAGATTCCGGACATTGTACAGGCCAGATGTGAATCCCGGGTAAGGAAGCTAGGGTAATATAGAACTTGCAGTTCCATTTGTTCATACAAGCTGCTAGCTTCACATTGATAAGTTTTTTCATTGTTTAGCTCATTCTTTTCAAGAGCTCTGCTCTTTGTTCAATTACAGAAGGGAAACTTTTATAGAGTAACCGAACCGGTTACCTCTAATCCTCAGTTTTCATATAAGCCAATCCTTCCTTCCCTTCCTTTCCAGCATAATGTTAGGACCTAACTATAAGGACTACTTGACTTGCAGTAACCTAGATTAATATTTCATCCGGACAGCTACTCCTTCATTCAGAACTCTAACGATCTTTTGACAAGAATTGATAAACTCAACCACTTGCTGAATCTCTTAAAGACGATTTTCCATTGTCCTGCTAAGATCAGCCTACTCGATCTGAAAAGAGTTCATTGACAAAACTCACTTCACTACCGTTATATATTTGAAACAATCCAGAATCCACGAAGATAAATAATCAGAGCCTCGATTTTCCCTTGATGTATTCCGTATTAAGTATTATTCTACAAAAATCGATCACTACCAATGTAGAAATCTTTATACGAATTGAAGAAAGATAAAGAGATGAACTCAAGGCCCTAAATAAGAATTGGTCTCTGAATTAGACCTGGTCCTTCCATTTGTCGTTGATTCAATTCCTATTAGATTAGAAAATCACTAGTTATCGTGAATTACTGTTACTTACCAAGAAATCAGAATGAGAGCTCTGTAAGAGTCCTGACCAGTCACTAATGCCAAAAAGTGTGACGATCTTTATAGAATTTATGAATTGAATAGTTTTTTTTTATTCGTTTGCTTCCACAGTGTGGAAACTACTTCTACAATTATTGTCATCATTACTAATGAACAAGTGCATATGATATATTTTTCTTTACTTAGACGTATTCTATTTCTAGATTGTGATTATTTATTGAATGATTTCTAGCTGTTAACTGATAATAACTGACTAACTGTCTAAATTTAATATCATTTTGCATTAGATTTTAAATACATTATTTAATCATCTTATTTTTTGTTCTCTTCCTTATCTTATTCTACATAAGTTTGTAGTTCAAACTTACATTTAATATCTTAGATAATTATTAGTATGTGAAAAACGAAAAATAAATCAGTATCTATTTCATTTAGTATTTAATGTATATAAATAAATAAAATGTTCGATAAATTAATCTCATTTCTTTGTTTTGTAAATAGATAGGTATTATATACCAAGAAGACTTTTTTTAATATACTGTGGAAAGAAAAAAAAGAAGGAATAAATTGCATGAAAAAGTTGAGTAATTCGATAAAAATTTTCTTCTTTATTTTCATCATTTTATTTATTTATTTTTTATCCACAAATTATTTGTCCAATTACTTTTTGTTTTTTCTTTGTTTCAATACTCACGTGAACTTTACAGATACAGCAGGGTCATATATTTTATCGTTAGTTTGTGCTTTTACACTTTTTCATTATTTATTCTATACTATATTCATGTTACGATGCCGGAAACAAACGAAGCATGATATACAGCATTAAATATTCAACTGCGCATTCATGCCGCTGAGTTGCCAACCATAACCTATTCATTGTCGATTATTATCTCTATTTTTATATATATCCATTTCAGTCATTCAATGCTACTGTGCAAAACTATATACATAAATAATATATAATTAATATAATTTACACCCTGTAAAAAGTTTTGAGAATTATTAGAACTGAAATATTTTCAGCATTTAGCATTAAATTATAATTTTAATTTTAAAATAGAATTGATATTTATAACATTAAACAAAAGGGAGAGGATAATTATTTATAATTTTGTCTTTACAATGAAGATTAAAAAAACATCATAGATGGTCAAAAATTGTAAATACCTCTTTAATATTATCTAAATATTTTTTTTTTCCCCGTTTTACTAATTATCATTTATTTTTTTTTTGTCATTTCATTGTATTTGTATGTTTTTGCTTTTAGCTTATTGTATTTTCTGGCATATGTATATACAGTGGAAACAATATTGTGTTATTTACATGTTGATAAATATATATCATATGCTTTTGTGTTTTGTGATGCTTTACAGGTTTCATTTTGTGGTAATAGACCAGCAGGAATCTACACGCCGCTCGTTGTTTCCGGCACAAGTCCACCCCGAGGTGAACCAATATCACTTGCGACATTGGATCGTGACTGTTTCATCATCCCCCTAGCATCCCTTGAGCGATTTCTGCCCGCCGGTGTGCCAGTGAGGACTCACATTTTATTACGACATATTTTTCTATTTACTTCTGAATTTTGTTTGTCTTTATGTTGTTGTTTTTTTTTTTGTCTGCAAAATGGAGATGATGAATGAATTTTTTTTTTTTTGCTTTGTTTAGAATCAGTATTGTTACATGTAATTATTGTGCCAGTGTTTGTAATAATTGATAGCATGGTCATGAATTTCTTGGTTAAAAATTCAAGAGACAATATTAAATTTCATAATTTATATTGTAAAATATTTTTGTGTTTGGTTTTTTGATGATAGTTAAAGAACAATGTGATATACGGCAAAAATGCATGGGGATGTTTTTGTTCAGTATAAAATTTCGCACAAAATGGTCTTTTGACAAAGTCTCTAGGAAAAGTGGAACCGGAAATATGCAGCTTCAAAGTTATACGTCAAATGCAAGTTGATAATATAGTGCAACAATCGATGATTAAATTATTTCGTAATATCATAAATAATTTTAGAATAAATTTATCTATATCAACAATATTATTTACTTCGAAGGTATTGCTTGGCAATAAATATCAATAATAAACTTTAAAGCTTACTAGTACAACGAAAAAAAAAAAGAAAAAAGAAAAAAACACTGCGAGTTGATCAAACGTTTCCCTTTACTCCATAAAAAATAAATAACATATTATCGATAAATTGATTATGTTTCCTATTCCTTTTTGTTTCATACTCGAAGCAGGTTCCAATAGCTGACAAAAAACGTGCTGGCAGTCCATTATCCGTTTTAGAAGTTGAAGATCCAAAGCAATGCGTTTTAGCGCACTTTATGACACAACTTGAACCACTCGATCCAATTGTAGAGTCTCCAGTTGCTCGTCCATTGGTACTACAACGTGACACAGCAGCTGAATTGATTGCCGAAATTGCACCATCAGCGTCACAAAGTATTTTATTAACAAATATGGAGAGAAATGGTAAATGAAAATAGAAATAAACCAAAAATTTATCAATTATTATATTTAAATTCAATGAATTATTTTCATTTTAAATTAATATACAATTAAATTAATCTTAATCAATTATTTAGTATTTAAATTTTTATTCCTAAACCCATAAATATAATCTGTAAATTAATTTCTTTATTTATTTTTAGCTGATTTCCCTTTCATCACATATTACTTGATAAATAAACACAATACAGATCCAGCAGATTTTTATCAAGAAGTTCAATGTGCAGCATTGCGTAAATTTGATCCACGTGATTTACGCTATGCCGCAAGTCATACATTGGATTTGTTTAATGAAGTTGCAACGATAGCACGACCACCATTAGAACCACCCGGTGGTAGACCACCAATTCCGTCCACCGGATACATCGTTTCAATATTTAAAGTGTTTGAGGGCGATGATGGACTAAAATTCGAACAGAATTGGCTGTATTGGACAGGTACTTTATTAGAAACTAAATAAAATGAATCAATAAAATTACAATACTAATAATAATGATAAAGAATAAATATAATTAATTATGAAAAAATAGTTATGAAAAATCTCACAATATAATTTCTTATTCATTTATTTTTTATCATTGATTTATTACTGTATTGAATGATAATTTTTGATAATAAACTCATTATTGTATGTTAAATGTTAGTAAATTAATAATTAAATAAAACGCATTATTTTTTTTTTTTTTCAGTGAATAAAGATAAGATAGGAATTATTTTTGTCGCGTGAATAATCACTCAATGAAAAATTGTTTCATAGAAAAAAAAAACAAATGAAAATGGGATCACTATACGTTTAGTTATAGTACTTTCTAGAGTGAAAAAAAAAATATGATAAGAAAATTCCGAAAATAGTGACGTGATAAAAATAGAAATTGACTTTTCGTTGGAAAATTGACCTCAATTTTGGTCTATAAAAAAAGGGCTGTGAATATCGGGAAAGTGATAGAATAAACCATAAAAAAATATTCACTAAATATTTTTGTTGAATATAAAGTAAATCCGTTCATAATTCACCGAGATATCGACTACGCTAGACTGGATTCTGTAGGGAAGATTTAAATTCCATAAAAATAAATTTGTGAGGTTTTTTTTTTTTTCTTTTTTTTTTTCCTACTACTACTAACACCACTATCGATCAATAATAGCTTCAAGTGGAAAATAGATAACTAGTAATAAAGAGGCAACGAAATGTAGTAATGTGTTTTTGAATAATTCCCTCGAAAAATATCTGCACAGTGTTATTAAATTCCAGCTCGAAAATAAGAAGATATAAATAAAAATAGAAAGAATACTTTTTTGTTTGATATAAAATTCTGCACAAATTGAGTTCTTATCCAACTTCCTGCGATAAAAATTACCAGAGATACGTAGCTTCAAAATTGAATCTTTAATTTTGATATTTTGTGCATGAAAAAGTAAAAAATCTACTTGTGCTTCTAATCAGCCTCGTCATTTTATCATGTATAAATAAATAGAAAGAGATAAATATCCCAAACGTTATTTATGTGAAATAGATACAATACCATATACTGAAGTGAAAGAAATAATAAAATTGAAGTCGGTGATAGAGTTGATTTATGATATTTTGATTGACACATTCACGATTAATATTTCTCAATAGTAATTTATTTTTCCTGTCAATCTTTTACTCTTACTTTCTTCTTTTTTTTCTGCAGGAGCACGAATGATCTATCGCTATCTACCAAAATCAGTTGGATTAAAACGTATAACGTTACATAAATCAATGTCACAAGGTGACAAGATGTATCTATTGATATGTGAATGTTCACAGCTACAAGATAACTTGTCGGCAGCGGCAATTTTATTACCAGCATTACGTGCACGTTTATGTGGCTATACCGGTTTATATCGGCCGTCAGTGTGTTTTTGACTTGTTACTTCTACCAATTTTATTACCGCGAGAATAATAAAGAAAAGAACAACAACAAACAAACAAAACCAACAAACAAAAATTACGATAAAAGAATAAATCGAGTTCACTATTAATAATATGTTATAGGAAAAAAAAATCTTCTTCGCTAAATAGCGCTGACGTTTATATTTGTACTACGAGAAAAAAAAATAAAAATAATAATTAATAATTAATTTTCAATAAAAAAATTGCCAGCAGATTTCTGCATACTATCAACTCTATGCAATTAATGTGCATTATTAAATTAAACGAGTGAGAGAAAACAACAAAAAAAAATTAAGGAAAAAAGTAAAAAAAAAAATAAAAAAATATTTAGTTTCATTAAAACATTTTTACAACTGCTAATTAATTAATTAAATTATTTATTAGATACATATGACATATCATGAATGTTTAATAAATATAAATCTGTGTGATATATTCGTGGAGTATATAAATATTGCATTCGATAAATTGCAATAAAAGAAAAGATGATTTGAGAATTAAGAATGGATTGTGAAAGGAAAAAATAAAAAGCACCAATAAAATAGTACTAATTCTCTCGCCTGTTTGAATGCTTATCAATTTTACAAACGAACAAAGAAGAAGAAGAAAAAACAAAAAGGTTTCATTGAACAATTTAATATCAAATAAAAATTAGCAATAGGTGAAAAAAAAAAATTAAAAAAATATGGCTCAATGGAAACAAAAATTTTTTAGATAATTATATTAACAATTTTAGAGCAAACTATTTGTAGAATATCAAATTGAATTAGTTGTATAATTCTTTAATTGATAAATCCAATTAATATTAAATAAATAAAGTAGAAATCAATAAATTTTGTAGAGTACAAATATAAATTGAATATCAAACAAATATCTAGTCGAATAAAATTGCCTAACGCTTCGTTGCATATAAAATGAGACAATAGTGAATGAATTAAAAAATAAAGTGAATAAAAATAACTAGAATATAAATAAAATCAGGAAATTGCGCAGGCGCAATTAAAACTTCAATTAAAAATTTAGACATTTGAAACATATATTTTTTTTTTTTTCATACACCCGTTGTTATTTATATATACATATATAAATGTAGATATTATCGTTTAATTAATTTATATTTAATCTATCTTTATTATTAACTATTAAAATTAAACAATTATGTAATTAACGCGCCAATTTTGAATATAAGAGCCCAAAGCAATGGATAGAAAAAAAAAAAAAAATGTAAAACAAACAAAAAAATCTCTCATGAGCCTTGCAAATTACAATAAACTGTGATTCAATTTTGTATCGCGTATTATAATTACTCGAGCATAAACAAAAATAACAAAACACACATATAATACATAAAAACATATATATACATACATATATATATATGTATATGTATGAATATACGCAAAACTGTGATTGCATATAAAAAAAATAAATGATTTTCACATAACAAAAATGAATCATCTGCAACTTCTTCTCTGTATCAAATTCATGAACTTTCTCTCATTGATTGATTCAAGAATTGGAAAAAAAAAAAGAAAAATGCGGAAAAAATAAAATTGCTACAATAAATTTATTCAAAGACTTTGTGAGTTTATAATATGATTTGTATTCCATACTATTTTATTATTTATTTATTACATTTGCATTGTAACAATAATTGTAATTAATGTTCACACACAATCTATTTAAACATATGAATATATGTCACATTTACATGTACATAAACATTGTGTTTGTGACGAGTTATATTTTATTTGTTTTCGTTATTTTCTCCATTTTCTTGTTTTAATTTTATAATCTTATTTATTTACAATAATTTGTCAATAGCCTTTGGGTCCTCGAAATCTTCTACGGCCATCGAGCTAGATGAAAAAAAGAGAAGAAAGTAGTAGTATTTCATATTATTGTAAATGAAGATTTGATTAATAAAGAAAAATTACAATTGATCTTTTGCACTCGAAAAAAACATTCTTCAAAGCATAACATTCATCAGGTACATCGTCACCTCGTTTAAGCAAGCACTGTCTCGGTGTAAGTTTCCGCTGAAAATATAAAACCATTTATTATCATCAATGAATTATAAATGAAAAAAAATATTTATAAGTATCTACTGTAGTCAACTGCAATCACTCTACACAAAGTGAAAGAGAAATTCCCTTTGTTAATCATGAATTTTCTTTCTTTATCAATCCCTGAATCGAATATTAAAAAAATATCACAGTGAGATATTATTTAAATCAAACATAACCTATAAATGAAGAGAAAATTTGGATTTTAATAATGTAACATTCCAAAAATAGATCCAATCAATTTTGAGGTTATACATAATAAATAATATACAAACATCTTTACAACATTCGCTTTCTAATAGACACATTTTTAAATCCGCTCTAACTCCAGCACATGTAGTTTTATCTGCTAATTTTTCATCTTCTTCATCATATTTCATCATCTTGAAAGCCGTTTATTGTTAAATTTTCGTTTAAACATTCAATTAAATGTTATATATATGTATATTCAATAACCAATAGACATTTGTGTCAATAATTATAGAATTGATAAATATTCAAGAACAGCTGATTGCACACATATCATTTTTCAAAGTGATCATAACCTAACCTAACATTATGCGATATATGCCCTCACTGTTCAACTTTGACTGAACAATTCTCTGAAATATTCAGGGCTAGTTTTCAATTTACTACATTAATCCACACATCATTTATATAACGTTATCTTATTTAGTATAAAAGAAGTTTCATTGGCTCAGTTTTATGTGCACAGAGTTTAATTGATCGAGAATTAACCAATCCGAAGACTGGCATTCTTTGATAAATGTATCACCATCACTATCGAAGATAAAATAATCAAACACAATTAATTTTCATGAAATTATTTGAGAGAAATATAATAAGACTGATGCTACAATTAATAACTATAAATTTTTATTATATCAAAATTGTATAGTTCAGACCGTATTATTTATGTGTATAACTGTAAAGAGATGTAAAAATAATCTAATCAATTAAAAATGGACTATCACACGCTGCTGTACCACTCATTAATCCTCCCTCATTTGAAGTAATTAATTTAGTTCTCAACACATGACCAACTTGTCGATTAACAAATATATTATTTTCATCACCAATAATAACACCAAAAATTCCAAGTTCTGAAACAAATTCTTTAAGTTGACAATCATCTGGATTATCAACTGAAATAAAATAATTTAATTGTGATGGTGGATGAATTCGATCCATAAGTATCCAAGCATTGCGCTCAATAGGTTTTATTGATTGTAAAAAATCTCTTATATCAGTTCCATAAATATTATTCCCACCACCTTCTCTTTGTGGTTTAAGAACAAAACGTTCTGGATTTTTCAATGCCATTTCCAACGCTGCATTACCACTTTTATTTATTTCTAATGAATAAAGACCTAGAAACAATAAATCATTTATTTTCCCTTCTAATAATCACTAACAGTACAATATAATTTAAAATATACTACAACATTATTTCACAATCTAACCTGTAAATATTTTTTCAACACGTTCAACCATTTTTTTATCCTCCAAGTATTGCGCGACTACACCCGATTTCGCAAGTGCTTGCTGTACTTTTTTAGTTCCAGCTAAATGATATTGAATTGATGGGCATTTAATAGCAAGTGATCGTTCTATCAATAATCGTACATCCCATTCTTTTTGTGTACAATATTGATTGGGTGAATAACCCATACGATAATATACAACAGCAACAATATTATTATTGACAATAAGTTCTTTCTGTGTTCCAAGTTTTGCTTCAACTGTCAATTGAGTTAAAGTTCTCCTCAATACTCGAACATTGTCATTGTGTTGTCTGATATCAAATTCATGAAATCGCTGATCACAAATATTCAACGTAAAATCTTCAACAACAAATAGAATAATCGCTCTGAAATGAAACAAATGAAATTAGTAAAAAATAAAAGAATGAAATAATAATTAAAATTGTGTGTCATCCATATTTCTGTTTTTATCCATTCTGTCTTTTATCTAATTCATAAAATCAATTGAAATATATTAAAACGCACTTTGGATTGTTATAAATATTCCATGCCTTCAGCATAGCAATGCTCATTCCTTCAAGTGCATTATTGTCCGGTAAATGATTCACTGATTCTTTCAAATTAAGTTCATTCAATATAAATTGATGAAATTTTGTTGTAACAGTACCAAGACCACCCATACCCGATGCAAATGTATTTATTTCCACTTGTTTCCAGCAACAAAATAATGACGTAATATCATCATCATCATCATCATCATCATCATCATTGTTATCATTATTAGAACAACATGTATCCAACATTAAATCAGATCGAAGTAATCCCAATGATACTTTTTGATTAATTCCTTCATTGTAAACTGTATCATATATCTCAAATAATTTACGAGTAAATTCATCAACTTTTATTGTCTCAGCCAATGTTTGTTTAATAAATTCATAATCATATGCAACTCGATGTATCAGTGTATTGAGTATTGTTTGAATATCAACAGCATTCTCAAATTCAGTACGGGGAAATGTTGATGGCAATATTGTAAATGGTGTATGCTGCAATAAATTTTTATTCATATTTGTCTTTGGACGATAACCCATTCCATGCATTATTGCCCAATCTTTTGCTTTATCAATAAGTTCCAACAACAGATCTGATGACAATGGAACTTTTGTGCATGATGGTAATAAACTTTGTTTGCTCTTCATCATAACTAATTAATTTAGAATATAAACAATTTTTACAGTTAATTATATATAAAAATTTACCTCAATATCAAATAAATATCGTAATATTATTTAGTTAGTTATTTATTTATTTATATATACATTTACCTCACGTTTATTTATATTTGTTTTATAGTATCCAAATTCTTTCACAATTCTGTTTCGAAATTTCATCAAACCGCTACGACTTGAGTTCCGTTGATTAGTGAAGTTTCAATATTAATCTCAAACATTATTTCTTATGTTATCAATTCATTGTTTCTTGCTTGCACAGTAGTATTGTTGGAGATTATAAACAGTCGCTGAGTTAATTTGTTTTGTTATCGTATTCACATTCCAGTTATTTATCAAGAAAGTGTAATTGAGTTTATGAACACACACACACACACACCTCTGTGTTGTTCCTTTCAAAGTGAAAAGATTTTGTTGATTGTCTACCTCTAACTTTAAACGCCTTTGACAAATGCATTCAATGTATGCATTCCGTGAGTCAATTAAGGCCATTTTGTTTTATGTTACTTTTTTTCTTTTGTAAAAACAAAATTATATTGGTTAGGTATAAACCTTGTAGAATTTTTTTCAGTAACTTGTCCTTTAACACTACTTGTTAAAACTATTCGCAGATTATTGTGATGGTTTTTGAATCAAAAATATAACCTATCATTATAAATTAATCTTAGGAATTTTTTTTATCAACGAATTATTGATAATTTGCTATATTCTTATTAGCATGGATATGACCTTGATGCAGATTTTTACAGAGAATCTGTTTGTTTGTTAATATAATTATATTATCTAATAATATTATAATGAATTCCGAGTAATATTTATTGATCTAATTATATTCTCAACGGTAAATATTAAATTGATAAAACAAAGTATAATCTCTTCTCAGTTTTTTTCAACTTCCAACTCTTTATGGAATTATTTGTTATTATATGATAAATTCAATTTGAGTCAAAGACAGGTCTTAAGTATACTCTCATATATTTATTAACAATATATATGTAGATTTTTGTTAGGCATAAATACAACAATGTAAAAAATATATTTTTTATATAAGTCATGTATAAAAAGTTATAAAAGTTTTGCTTATAGATTTATATAGATGGAAATAACACAAAGTAGAGTAAAAATAAATGTATGAAGAAAATTGAAAAATAATTTTGGATGTAATCATGGAAGTAACATTTCAATTTGCTTTGGCTACGCTGATGCTTCAAATAATTTCGCAAGTAAATGCGGATGTGATTTTGCCAAGAATTCATAGCCAGGAGATTTTATCACATGAGCTACATTCATATTGATATATTGAATAGTCGATTGCATCAATAGTTTGTGATCATAAATGTCGGCTAGTATTAAAATCTCCGCTGCATTTTTATGAGATAAATTTTCGATAATATCTTTCAAACATATCAATTTTAATCCGTCCAATTGATATTTATCAGCTGCTCTAAATAAATCCGTTGCAATATCTTTTATATTTGACACGTCATTTGTGTAAATGAATTGCAACATTATTTGAAAAACTTCTGGCTTGATATCATCTATTTCCACCATATTTTCATTTTTCTCTTTCATTTGGTGTTGAAACATGGCTTTAAAAACGGGCGATCGGGCCGACAATATAGTTTTGTGAGCTTCAATTTCTTCATCATAAAATACAAATGTTATGTCAGAGAATTCGTTTTCTTTTAAAAGCTTCGAAAAATCATTTGCAAGATCATTTTTCATCGACTCAGGGATAATAAATCTTGGTTTACGTCTCGTACAATTCTCTATTACGCCCAGTTGACATATAATTGTTAATTCATCGTTTGGTAAATAAATATCTGCTTCTTTCATCAATTGTTTTTTTTCATAGAATTTACTGAACCCCCAATCATCCTGTTTTTTGAATTGTCTTTCTGCACTATATTTCTTAATACGTTCGCCTTTCGAATTAACGATGAAATATGTTTGTATTGTCATATAGTTTGATATATCATCACCAGAGCAATTAACTATAAACATTCCAATAAAGTCTTCTTGACTGTTAGTATTTTTGCTAAAGAGATGCATTTCGAGCTTCCAAGTAGTTTCTATTGGCTTTTTCAGTGTGAATGAATCTGAATACAAAATACGTTTTTCGATTGCAGCCCATCTTAATTGGTGGCTGAATTTTTTAATCGTCCATTTGAATTCCATTTCATGAGTTTTACAATCTGTGTAACACCCATCCATTGTTAATTTCTATTTTTAAATATTAATTGCAATGAAAAATACATAAATCAAACGACACATTCATTTATGTAACTTATTATGGATGTTTGAAAATATTATATATTATAGGTTATGTGCTATCATTCCGAATAATTCCGGCCCAGTTCGGTCCGCCATTCCGCTGTTTCCCTATTACGTGTATAACGGTTCAAAATCAATTTAAATCCTTGATTGACGCCATTTTAATTCAATTCAAAAGAAATCTTCATATATTTAAACTTTTTAATAAACAAATTAAGATTTTGGTTATCATATTAGTCCACATGCTGATAATTTCAATATACTTAATAATATGTCAGCCAGTTTAACCGCATTGAAAAAAAAAATATACATGAGAAAAACACAGCACAGTTTCTTACTCTTCATCTTCTACGCTTTCCCATTGGTCCTCATGTCGTCACTCACTCCCACTCACATCACACACACATATGCACATATATATACCCCAAAACTAACAAAGTAACATAACCTATACATTTATCAAAATACATACATATAATTGTATATAATACAATAGTGACACATCAAATACACATCATTACCAATTATTCGTAATTATAATCCGTCAATTGTTTGTCCAAGTAGTCAGTTATCAACTGTAATATGCCACGCATCGAAACAATATTGTAGGTTAAATTATTATCTTTCTGTAATTATGCGGAAGAAATCAGTTGGAATTACAAACGACAATGCAAAACCTAGCACGTATGTCTTTGTTCACATTTAACTATCTACATAATAATACAAACATAAATATATATATTAATTTTTCTTGGTTTACTAGGTCAACGGCATATCAACGAGGAAATAATAGAGATGGATCACCACATTATGTTTTTTTATATTCTGATGATGATGATGATGATGATGATGATGACAATGATGATGATGATAATAATGAGATTTCACATGCAAATAAATACGATAAAAATATTCCACTTCAATTGCATAGTAATAAATTACAAAAAGATATTTGTCCAAGAAAAGTGGAGGTAATAACAGTAACATTAAAGCCTGAAGATACACTTCAAGCTTTGTCACTTAGATATAGATGTACTGTAAGTAAAATTGTCTTGTTATCAATTTTAATGTAGAAATGTATACAAGAATATGTTGAAATTAAGATAGCAATTGTTAAATAATTGGATGCTTTTTTTTTTTGTCTTTTCCAGATATCAGAATTAAAAAGGATAAATAATATACACAAAGAAAATGAAATATTTGCCAGACGTATTATTAAAGTGCCCGTTCCACCATTCTCAATACTTACAGAAATAAATAATGAAATGAGTGAACAACAAATAAAAAGTGATTCAACAAACAAAACCAATAAATTAATCGACATTAACAATTCAATTGTTAGTGGCGATGACGCTGCGATAATAAATAATGAAGAACAAAATGAAATAATTATTTTTCCATCAATCAGTAATAACAATAATAATAATAATAATAATAATAATAGTAATAACAGTGATGATATTAATAGTATAATACTTAATTCATTGTCAATTAATCCAATGAACAATAATTCAAATGATAATTTTGAAATTGTTGACAATGAAAATGATGAATTATTATTAATTAATGAACGTGATCGAATTTCAACGACCGAAGCTCGGGTTATTGAATTATTTGGTTGTTCTGGTGCCGATTGGGGTTTAACATGGATCCATTTGTTAGGTGCATCATTGATACTTGGTTTTGTATTACCAGTTATTTATTATTTAACTTTAACTGAAAATCATCAATATATACACTTAAATAATTCGTCCAGTTCGTGAGATAATTTATATGAATGTAAAGGATAATTTATTGATAGTAATCTTGTTAACTTGATAATTAAATGGAAGAAATGATGAAATTAATTAGTTGAATATGTTGATGGAGAAAAAAAAATTGAATGACAATAACAATGATATAATATAAATTTATTTCGAGTAATTTATATTGAAGAAATTTATTTGGTTTTTGGTTAAGTGAAGAAATTGTATTTTCATTTCTTATATTTTTTTGTATAAAAAAAAACCCCCCCTTTTATTGATAATGTGCCTCTTGTTTGATGTACCTGATAAAATTTGATATTTTATCAATTCTTTTTTCTTTTGTTTATTATAAGAGTAAAAACTTTTTCGTTGTTGATAATTGTGAGAGCGAAAAAAAAAGGTTGGTTCCATTTTGTTGTTTTTTCGAACGCGAAATTTTTTCAGAGCAAATATTGAACATGAACATTTATTGATATTAATAGTATACTACTTTAAGTTATAGATAAACATATTATAAATGTTAATGTTTATGCAATCAATGGAGAAAATAAATATAATTTGAATATTTATTTAAGGAAAATAATTCTTTCACTATCGCGTTGGCAATAATCGCATTGTTGTTGTCAAACGTGTCAATCAAACGAATTTTTACGATACAAAATGGCGCAATATTGCCACAGTATAGATTTGATAGAGAAAAAAAAAAAAGCAATAAACAATAACCTACAAACATTTGCAGACGTTAATTATACTTATATAGACTTTAAAAAGAATAAAAATGCACATAAATACTGGAAAAAATTCAGTGAAGTTATTGATTCTTATTCTGGTAATTATATAAATTAAAATATTTCCAAATTCATTGAACAAATTTAAATCGTAAATTAATGAATAAACATTGTTAAATTATTCAATTTCAATTATTTTTCATTTATTTTCTTCTTGTGTTCACGTTCGATATTTTATCGTTGAAAGTTAGCATGTGCAAATGCTCAATTTTATAATTTGGGACCAACTGACGACACAGATAATTTCATATTGATCATAGTTGTGGCGGAAGAAAATGATTGTGTTGAGGATGAATCACTATATTCAAATTACCTACGTAAACCACCATGCACATACAGCCCAACATTTCCACATTTTGGTGGACGACCGTGGTATTGGTCTGACAGTGTAAAACCACAACGTTGGGATTTATTTTACAATATAACTCCAGAAAATTGAAAAATAATTGTGCAACAATTGAATCAATTCAACGATTGGATAAAATAGATATATAATTGTGAAAAGAAATAAAAATGCAGCTATTTCACATGTGAATTGTGTAAATTAATTTATTTAATTAATTCAACAATACAGGAGGTGTTTTTTTTTTTTTTTTATTACATTTTTCTCGATGTTATTATTTTGCAATAGAAAAAATGTCTTTGGGTGTTGAAGGCTGTCCGGTCACTGTGTCACGACGCCATCTGTAATATAATTAAATATATTTATTAAGAAAATTATATTTTATCATGACGAATGTGAATACAAACAAAAACTCCTCGTGAATAAAACAAAAGAAATATTGCATCTAATAAATTATTTTCAGTAGACGATATGTCGTTCAATTTGTATTCAGAAGACCGTCGTCAAACTCATCATAAAATAATAAAATTGAGCAACATTTTTATTGAGATAATCCTCAAATTTATAATCATCACAATAGAACTGATAAATAATACAAAATAATATCACGAATAAATAATTATTACCAAGAATTAATTGTGTGCTGTTGATATTGATGTTGTGTGGATTTTTGAGGTTATGTTTTAGAATTTCTTGAAACTCTTTTTGGATCCTGTGCCTTTCGTCACTTTTAGAACGTTGAATCTAACTGTCTTGCTCAACGGTCTGCATTCACCAATAGTTACAACATCACCGATCTCAACATCCCTGCAAGAAAAACAAATTCCAACAATTAATCCAATGAAACAAAAGAAAAAAAATTCTTTTTCTTCTCTACAAAGTGATTTCTTTTTTTGTTCAAAAATTATAAATCAGTGGACGAATTTATCTTCAGTTTATCTTCAGAAGACCGTCGTCAATATCATCATATAAAAAGTTAGTTTATTAGCATAATAATAATAATAATAAAATTAGAATTTTTGTTTATTTCAATTTTTTACTGACCTAAAACACGGGCTGAGATGAACGCTCATATTGCGATGACGTTTCTCAAAACGATTGTATTTCCTGATGTAGTGAAGATAATCCCTACGAATAACAATTGTCCGTTGCATTTTCATTTTTTGAACTACACCAGTGAGAATACGTCCTCTGATAGATACATTTCCGGTAAACGGACATTTTTTGTCGATATAGGTACCTTCAATTGCCTATTAAATGAAAATAAAAAAAAAAAGACAAAAGTTTAATTTTATTATGATGAAATGATAATTTAGGAGTTTAATTTTTGAAATGGAATTAATTTTTTATTAATTATTTTCAGAAGACGATATGTCGTTCAATTTATATTCAGAAGACCGTCGTCAAACTCATCATAAAATAATCAAATTCAGCATGTTTTTCTCTTATTTTTGTTTGTAATAAATTAATTCCACTAATAAAACTGCTACTAAATGGGAACGTGAATAAAAAACCTTATTTTATCGTTTTCTCAATTCACCTGATAACTACTGCAACATAACCTCTCCAACTCGCGACGAGAAACGAGTACAAAAAAAAATTGTCAAACAATAAACACATACATAAAGATAAAAATACCAAATATACAAAATTTTGCAATGATAAATAAATAAATCATCTTCTTCCGCTCTTTTCTATTTAACAAATAGAATAGTAAATAATTCTGTTTTTTTCTTTCTTTACCTCACGTGGAGTTTTGAATCCCAAACCGACATTGCGTGTGTATCTCGATGGTTTACGAGACTTAGCACCCACACCCTTTTTGCGGTTAAGAAAAACCGTTGGTTGCTTTTGGAATGCACGTTCGGTCTGAAAATATTAATAAATAATATAAATCTTCAATCGATATATATTTTGTACTTAATATAATAATCAAGTTACGTGGACGCCAAAGAAATAATAATAGTTCAATGCTTGAACCACGTGTCGATTTTATAGTTATCCATATTTATGAACAAAATTAACTATTTTTTATACAGTTCATTGATTAATATTAAATAACCTAATGTTAAAAAATTATTTATTCGATTTTCACGCACTCGTTTAACGTATTATCTATATATTTATCACATTTTGACGACGACGAGAACTGTAAGCATACCTGGTCAGCCATCTTGATATGGTGAAAGAGAGAACGTATTCCGGAAATGAGACAACATTGATTTGTCAAGCATTTTGTAGAGTGAGCTGGTGTATAAACACTTTGACGGTTTTCATGAAGCGTTTTCAGAGTGATAACATTCACTGTCGCCATCTACAATACTCTGTCGGTAATGTAGAATACTGGTGTGAACAAGATGGACGTTGACGCGGTTAGTTAATTAAAAAAATATATCGTATAAATTTTAGGTTAGTAAACACTATCTGATATTATGTTATATATATTAAATAATATATAATAAATATTATGGCGCTGTAATATATATTGAAAAAGTTGGATTTTTAAATCATAGATTGAATTAACAATTAGTACAATAAATACAGAAAACTGCATCAGGAACATCTGATAATTATCATCTTGTATCAAAGATAATGCAGAATAATTACAATCGACATCTATCACTGTTGGTAATGAAGTTAACTTTATTACTTACAGCAGGACAGTTATATATTATACCATCAGAGATTGAAATAAAATATGATTAAGATCCTGACTGCAACAATATTATTCATCTCATCGATATTTCCGTATTGTAATGGTTTCAATAACGGAATTACATAGCATAATAGTCATAATAAATATAATACTAGTAATAATCGTGACATGGATGCATCTAAGTCACTACAAAGAAAAAAAAAAAGAAACAGCACGAACATCAAGATGGTTAATGACTGTTGGACATGCACACACAGGGTCTTCACCTATGGAGTCAACTTTTATTCTTTTTATATTGTTAACTCTTCTTAGTTTAATAGCAAGCACGAGGTGAAGGTCTATATATATATACTAATGGACGAAGAGATTTATGAAGTATTAGTGGAGATGCTTCGCGTTTTGTATTAGCTCTTTCATCTTTGCTAGGTAACATAACGTGACCTAATAACGGTATTCACATGACTCCCACTGCAGTATATTGTACATATACATATATATATATTAATTTATTTAAACTTTTCATTTATACTAGAAATATAACGCATTTATGAGTAAAAGAATTAAACAAACAGTGAGTAGTAAAAGTGTGAATATTAAATTCACACAATTACAGTGAACGATAAATATTAATCAAAATCATTTATTATCTCTGATGAATATAAAATATTCTTTATTAATAATTAATTATTACAGGTTGAAGGTGAAGATATGTAATTGAAAAAATAGTCATTGCATGCAATGGTAAATACGAATTGAATGTGAACGCAGCGAATGATAATCGAGATAAGAGTTCTTGATGCTGGTAATTGATATTAAATGGAAATAAATGGATATGAAAGTGAAAATAAGGATAAAAATATTGAGGGAATGAAAAGACAGATGGGAATCATATATAGATCGTCGCTTTAATGGTTTAGAATGTTAATAACATTCTTTCGACATTCTTTTGCAATATTGCATTAATGTCACGCACACGCAATACAAATACGATTTGTGATTGTAAACCTTCAACTTCTATTTCATTGATAAGCACGGTGATTTCATTTATAATGCGATAATGGAATATTACTTGCGTGGTAATTAGAGATCGCGATCGATCGGGAATGCAAATATTTACTGAGTTGAATGTGAGTGGAAGAGAGAAGAAGAAATGAAAAGAAAAATGGATATACACTTGGATATATTTATATTTCTCTTTTTGTTTTCGCTTTTACTTTTAATTTCTCTTTCATTCGACATTTTTATTTTATTTAATTACCGCAATGATAAGGGAAAATGTATTTCAATTTATTATATCAGTACAGTGTAAATATCTCGATGGCAATGTAGAATATATTATTGCAATAATTGCTAATTATTCTTAGTTTGGTAAAATATTTGTAGACGAATTTGTAGATTGTATTCTTACGATTTTTCACAAATTGTTAATTGAATTTTTGTAATTTATTTCTAATTGTTGTAATTCTTGTTGTCAATGTTCACAAACCGAATTGTAGAATTGATTTTAACGTATGAAGAAAGATTGGATAAAATTAAAAGTGATTTTAGAGGTTAATTAAACTTACCATAGAAAAAAAAAAATTACATAACCTTATTTTTTATTCGCACGAAAATTGAATCATGAATAAATGTATTCACTCACTGAAAACTTCGATTGGTTATTGACAAATAAGGAAACACGAATTGTATCGTGTCAAATAAGACGAAATTACCGAGAGTATTTACGTACAAATATAAAAGTGGTTTATTCTCGAAAAATAAATACGCATTCTTTTGAATAATATTTTTGTTCCATTTCACATTATCGTCAACCAAGTGAAAATAATAATGAAAGTATTGAGTTTCTTGATACAAAAATCACCGAAAAAAAGGAATTTTTATCAAGGGGAAAAAAAGAAAAGTATAACAATTAATTTTTAACTTATGAGAGTAGAAAAATTATTTTTTATTCATCTTAAAAAAAAAAAGAACAATCGGGCAAAGAAAAAATTGATTAAAAAAAAAAATAACCATCGAACAAATGGTGACAATGATAAAAAATAATAATGGAGAGGCACAAAAATTTATTAATAAATACCCCACTAATTTTTCTTTTTTTTTTTTTTTCACTTCCAAAAATACTTTGTTTCATCTCATTTATAAAACGGGGATTTTTTCTTTGTCCAACTTGTTGAATTCTACAATTTTCTTGATACATTTTATACTGATAAATATAACTGGGCAATCAATAGCACTTCCAATTTAATATTCAATGAGATTTCCAATCAATAGAACACATTAATTTATTTATATTATGGAACTCGAATGCCCGCAGCTAAAAGATAATTTCTCAAATGATTTTTATTCGTCTCAGTTATTTGTCCTGATAGTACAGTGAGTTGTTGTGTTGGTAATCGTCCCATTCCTTGTGCCAAATACATTCTGACATCACCTACAGCTATGATATTAAACCAAAAAGTGAAATAAAATAAATATACATTTAATATATTATAATGAACAAAATGAATAATGAAATAAGAATAATATTAATTTTAATAATGTTCTTTCTAATTACCTTCCAATGGATCTTTTATTGGATTTCTTGCACACATCAATTGACTAGAATTACCCAACATATTAACATTAATTTCATCTGGCAAAATATCATCATTCAATATTTGTGAAACAACTTGTGGTAATTCAAAAAATTCAATGAGTTCATTCAATAATTTTGGATAAAAAACACTGTATTGACTCTCAATCATTATTGGACAATTGATTAATAAATTTGAAATACCAATTGCCACAACTTTACGATTAATTTCACCAGAAACTTTTTGTAAATCTGATAATAACACACGTTCCAATACCATTCCAAACATTTGTGTTTGAATTTCATCAATAGTTGTTATCAAACTTGTTGCGCCATAACGAACAGTATAATATGCAAAAAATACAATAAGACCTTTGGTAAATTTTGTTGTCTTTGATGATGATAAACGTTGAAACAGTAACATAAAGACCTGCTTCATGTACGGTACTAAAGTATCCCTGAAAAATAGAGAATTGAAATAAATTCTTTTCATCACATTGAACTGTAAAGAAAAAAAAAAAAAAAAAAAAAAAATAGGCTTACGGTGGAAAATGTTCAATAATTGTTTGCATCAATAAAAATCCCTCATGATCATTAAGTTTTGATGCAATTAATTTTTGGAATACACCTAAAAGACCATTTGTACGATTTTGCGATATAATTTGTTGCGATCCTTGACTAACAAACGCTTGAAGTAATCGATTTAATGAATGAATATTTTCTTGACATTCAAATAAAACTGGCGCCAATAAACATGGAAATAATTCCATATATGGTTCAGGTACAGTTTTATCAGTATGCAATTCAAGAAGTAATGCAAGAACTTGAAATACATATGGTACATATTCTTGAATTTCTTGCTGTAAAATTCCTTGGAATATTGGAAATAATACTTGTTCAAATGATCCAACAGCTGATGGATTTGTTTTACAAACAATTCTGTGAATAAACAAATAAGTAATTTAGAATTTAAATATGAAAAAAAAATAAAAATTCTAATATTATTATTTTATATTAATATTTGTAATGATAAATTACTTGATGGATAAACTCAGTGTTTCAAATAAATAATGAATAAAATGTGGACGTGTTGGATTTTTGGATAATTTTTCAGTCAATTTTGGCAATAATTCACCCAAAAATGGCACAATATTATCTTTCAATACTCCAAAACTTCGCATAATAGCTTTCATTGCGTATTCATTTTCGCTTGAATCCGATTGATCCAAAATGGCGAATAAACCATTGAGTAAAGTCGCTGCCATAGGAGTTAATTGTTCACTGTTTACACTGTCAATAATTAAATGTAATTTGAAAAAATTATTGTGTATAAATTGTTTAGAATTATTCAATAGTCCTCTCTCTCTCTCTCTCTCTCTCTCTCTCTCACTATTGTTTCTTTTACTTACATTGGGATATTGTCAGTTCCACGAATAGCAAGAATTTTTTCAATTGCACACGCAGCATAACTGTGTACAATAACATTTGTTGTTGATAAATGTCTAACAATATCTGGCAACGAGCCAACAACTATTTCACGTGGTAAAATTGATCGAAATGACATTATAAATTTAATTGAAGCTGCTTTCAATACTGGAAATTCATTCACTGAAAAAAAAAAAAAAGGGCATTCACAAATATAATTAAAGAAACAATGAATATAAATATTATTATTGTTAAATATTTAATTACCATCAGATTTAGATAATTCTGGTTGAATATGTTGACTGGCAAATTGTGGAATTGGTACAAATTCATTGCTCTGTGTTATACCATGTTTTTGTGTTTGTCCACGACTCGCTGAACTTGTAACTAAATAAATTACCGCATCTTTTTTACGCCAATGTTCTGACGGTTTAGCTGCATATTCATCGAGTCTTTGCTGTAAAAAATAATACATAAAAATTTGAATTGATATCATGATTATTTGATATTTATTGAAAAAAAATTAATAATTAATTATTTATTTTTACCACAATGTAAACACCAAATATATCCATCACTTTAGCACCAAAATGTTTGGCTAAAACTTTTACAAGATCACAAGCGGCGCGTCTTCGTGTATCAACATCACTTCCCTCAATATCTCGACGTATATATTCCTCAGGATTATCCTCAAATAATTCATTGTCTGCTTCTCTAAATTCGATGTTGGGTATTATAAGATTTGTGCAAATATTACTGAGTGTTTCAGGCGCTTCAAATAAATTTCGATATTGAGTACGTTCAGCGATTGTTACTAAAAATTGTAATGAATTCGATACCAGCTGCAATAAACACAATATAAATAATTTAGAGTTAATAGTAATAATAATAATGATAATAATAATCATGAAAAGTTGTTGAACATTGTTGTTTTATTTAAATACATACCGAATCATATTTTGGCTGTTGACCTGTTACATTAAGCAATTTCCATATTGCATCCAAAAATTGTGGCACATATTTTTCAAATTCTTCATTATATTTTTCAGCATAGAGAACAATATTGTCACATACTTGTGTCTTTAATTGTTCAATTACACCCACCTCTTCGCTATCCTAAATTAGAAATGAATATTAATATGTATGGATAGATAAATATTTATTTATTTTAAAGTGAATGAATTTACCGTTGTTTGTAGCGCGGGTACATCACTTGTTAATAAATGATGAAAATTAGTCATCCAAACATCCATATTGTCTTCAAAAAATTCGGGTAAATCTTGATAATTCAATGAATAAAATACTTTGCTCAATATTGTTAATGAATTGTAAATTATTTTTAATGCCTCAACATTATTTGCGTGAGCTTGTGTCAAATTCATTGTTGCCTTGAATAAATATAAAAGATAAAGATGAAAGAGAATTATTTATTATATTGTGATTTTTAACTGTATGTTATTTAATGAAAATAAAAAAAATATTCGTTTACCAGAAATAAATCAGTGAGTGGCTTTGCAAATTTATCCAACACAAATTTTATCTCTGTCCAAAGTACTTGACTTTGAAATTCGTAACGATAACGTTTAAATAATGAATGTGCAGTATGCAAAACACCATTAATAATATGAAAATCTCCTGTATTGAATTTAATAACCATGTGATCAATTAAATCTGGCCATTTATTTGGAAAATCATGCTTTCCAATTATCGAAATGGCATCGGACAATTGTCTCTGTATTAATTCAGGTGAATGAAGCATCAAATCTACAATTGATTTCTTAATCGTTTCACGATCTTGTGCGTGAATACGATCAGCTTCATCTTCATCCTTGAAAATTAGTAAACAATATTAATTCAAATTTATTTCTATATCAATTTTATATGACAATATAACCTTCAAATAAATTACTTACAACTTTCCAATTACGTTTTACATAATTTTTGAAAGCTACTGAACCAGCTATTCTTATTGTCAAATCAATTTCCGATTTTTCAATCAAATGTAACAATAATGCCGGATAATTTTGATTGACTTCGATTGATTCCAAGAATTTTTCCGCTAATATCAAAGAAACAAAATATTTTACCTGATCATTTGTTCATTACATTTATCATAATTATTATTATTATTAAAGTCGAGTTCCTAATTCATATCATGTAAATAAATGATTATCTGTATATATATTCATGTTATTATTTTTAATTCATTGATTGTTGTGCTAATTTTGAGGTTAGGGTGTAAACTTACCGGGTCGCCGAACATTAATTTCAGGACTGAGACTGTGTTTCAGATATTCACTCAACGTTACCAAATTTCCAGAATTTATCTCCATAGTTTTTGATTTTTATCAACCAATAAAAACAACAACATAAGGGCCAATCTAAAAAATTTGTTCAATATAACAATTTCTAATACTTTTTTCTGACCATGCAATCGTTGTTCCACAAATATTCATGCATACAATGCAAACGTAGAGTAGCGTGATGGTGTGAGTGGGTCGAAACGTGCAGTAACGCGCAAGAGTTCTTATCGACATACTTCTTTTATTTTCTTTTTTTTCTGTTGCTGATAACTGGCCGTTACCGTCGGTCGGTATTGTCGCGGTTCGATATAAAGAGTTTTGGTCGGTAATAATGGCAGACATATGCATGCGCCAATGAAAATGTGCGATACAACCCTCGGCCAGTGGTGAACAGACGCTTGTTGATGATAGGACCATTCTTCTCACAAACATTAACCTCGCGCATTGTATTGGCTGTGCTGATGTAACTAAATGCGTAAAACAAAGGACTTCCCCGGATTTTCACTGGCGTATCGATTTCAATACAAAGCAGTGAACAGCTGTCTTGTATTATTGAATTTTGGTCAATATATCTAATTGGCACAAGACTTCATGACTATTCATGAACAAAGATGCAAAAACAATACTTTTTTTTGAAAATATTTACTTTTATAAAACAGAAATAAATATTAAATTGATAATTAATTTTTATAGCACAATTATGAGAAAGTTGTTGCTATACGTAATAATATTGAATCATCCATCTGCTTTTGGATGTCACTATTGTCTTTTAATTAACAATTTTCTTTCAACTAAAGATCATCGATACTATGATGATGATTATTATTATTATTACATCGTAATAGTTATCATAGTATTCAGATCAATACTGTACCCGTACAGTGGCGCCCTTCTTCGAGTGGAGTGTGGGGATCCCATACACTTTTTACCTCACTAATCACTCTATGATATAGAGTCTATGTACTGCGAGTACATGCCACAGTAGCAGGTCGTATCATATTATGTAATCACATTTATAACAATCAATTATGTAGCGATAAATACTCATTATAATTCTTTAAATATTTCCATTTATTTCTAAAAAACAATATGTCCTCTGTTATGTGCCAGTGGGAAATTCAAACGAATATTAAACTCACTATTTATATCCATAGAATTACAATTAAACTACAAAAGATATTTATTATTTTTCGTGGTTTTAGTTTCATGTGGATCATTTTAAATATTTCATTTCATTGAATATATATGTTTCTACCAAGGTTTAAACATGCCGGCACATGATAATGCGATGATAAAAAAATTCTCTAATAATGGAATATTTTATTTTATAAATTCATTTTCAATTGTTCTAATTTTCCATGAGTATGTTTAAGATCACACGCTTATATGTTTGAGGTTATGTTTGATGTTGCGTTGCGTGTTCGCCTTGAATATATCTACACAAGCTTATACCACGTAATCTAACTATCGATATCTCTGACGTGAAGGAAGTGTACAAGTATATATCGGGCGTGTTGTTTGAGCCTGACAATTGCTCCGAATAAATATAACGATGTGCGTTAAATTAATTTATAACCAATTATTATGATATATTTATTGTATACATATTATTTTCATCTTCATGATAGATATTTATAATGATTGATTCGATTAATCAAAGAACGGGGAAAACAGGTGGGGAATTTGATATATAAATATATAATTATAATGTATAATCGTTGGGGAAGGATGTCGATCGATAGGGGTAGATAGATTTTAATATTCTGCAATTTTTTAATTCATTATTAATTGTTCATCTTAATTTTTTTTTTATTTAAGTCGACTAGATGGAAGATGGAAAAATTAAAAACGCACACGAGAAATTTTTATATGAAAAAGTTGGGTTAATGTATCACAGTCGGTAACCAATAAAAAATCCACCGCAATTCTGAATTGACTGTTCCAATTCAACAAATAATAACAACAACCACACTAACAATAATAAATAAAACAAAAATACCATGTATCAAAAAGAAAAAAGATACATATATTCTTCTACCACTATTCATTCAGAAAACTTACTCCGCCATTTTCTCACGCAAAACATAATGATACAAAAAAAGAAGATGAAAAAGCAGAAAATAAAAAATGAAATTATCGCGTAGTATTCAATTCCAGTCGTTGCATGGTGTAATGAGCCATAACATAGAAATATAAACTTTTCAGAAATATAATGTCGAAAAGCACGCAATGCTTTTACTTTTATTTCCAATACACATCAGACAAATATACACCAACGCATAATTGCAGTTGTGCATTGGTTTGGTGGCAAAAAAAAATTTAGATTTATGGGATTGTTTTGAAGTCGAAGGAAAGATTGTTATGGGAAAATAAAATTGTTTATCGCAAGATTTGAATTGTTTATGTGAAATTATAAAGAATTCAGGACGTTATTTATTCAAACAAATATATATATATCGATTGTTTAATGGCTGTATTCAATTAAAAATACTAATTTTGTGCAGCTCAACTGAAATAAATGAAGAAAGACACTAATTGGAGTTGAGTTGAGCTAAAAATTCGAATTTTAAAACTTATTAAATATGTGTAACAACGTTCACAGTGTTTGGAATGTGTGTTCATTTGTTTTATTTCATTTATTTTTTGTCTCTTCTTTCTCTATAAGGTTGTTTAGTTATTGTTCAATTGTATTAACGGTTAGTGTTGGGGTGTAATTTATTTCAATGATTCATTTACAAGTATTATCAATTCAAAAAGTGTATTAAAATACGAGAATTAAAAATGGATTAAATTGGTAGAAATTAATTAGAGTGGTATTGTGCTGTGTGTTTTAATATATTTGTGGAGATGGGATTAACATTCTGTAACCACTGTTCATCTGAAGAAATACAAAAAGTTGGCAGTGTTTCTTTTCCTAGATCAATCAACTCATCGATGATCAAGAAATTTAGCAGCTAAGGTATTGAAAAAAATATTCATTTATTATCATTCAATGCAACTATATGTTTTCAAATATATTTTCAGTATACACAATTTAAAACACATAATTATATTGTTGTCTTTTCGTCGAGACAAATATTTATTTTTATTTCAGGAATAAAATTGTCATACAAACATTTTTTATTTTATTGTTAACAGCAATTTTTAATCATAGATTTATAAAATAATTTTTTCATAATTCTGTTTGGATGAAAATTATTACTTGTTAGATTTCTCTTTGAGATAATTGCAAAATAATCACGTGATTATATTGCACAAATTTTATTTTTGAGACTAATTGAGAAACAAAAGCAAAATTAATATTAATAATAATAATTGTATTATTACAATGAGTCCCATTTTTTAAAGTTCTTAATCTAATATTTAATTTCATATTCATTTTGGTGATTTTTAATTACTCAAACTAATAGATCGTGTACGTCGCCATATTTTCTCTTTAACTTCAACTTCACAAATAATCGTTAGTTCATCATTAGACAAAAATAAATCCGCGTTGTGTAATAGAAATTTTTTTGAAAAACAATAATATGTCCAACCATTACTACGCTCCAAATCATTTTCATATTCACACAACAATATACAATTTATCTTTCTCTTCTTTCCCTCAATATCTATAACATATAAATGTGATCGTCGTGATTTAATTGAATAATTTGTTTTATTCAATATTTTGAATATTACACAATCTGAATTTATTGGATGTAAAACAAAACGCCAACTGATGCATTCATTATTTCTCGATGTGGAAAAATCAGTTGAACGCATATCAAATTTTTCGCTGAAATTATTTATCACCCATCGACATTCGTACATTTCAGCCGCCATTTTGAATGACCTACTTTTGCGTTTATATTTTTGCTACTGGACTTTGATACTTCTGTGTATCACTTTACACCAGTTTATTTTGAGACTTAATCAAAATAGTTACAGTTATTTTTACTTCATATATTGATTGTTGAAGATATGAAGTTATCAGGTTATAATATCGCAGAATATTTGTAGGTTATGTTCGAAAATTGTTACAATATTTTGCAATTCAGATGTGGAAATTATTGGCACGATACACACGATTGTCCCACGTCAGTATACAAATAAATCTGTAATGAAAAAACAATAATAAATATCAATAACATTTATTCATTCAACAAAAAAAAAAAATATGAATCTATGAACAGATAGTAAAAATGTGCTACATTGAGATCATAATGTAAATGTAGTTGTCGCTTTCGAAATAGAGGGCTTGTATATGATAAATAATTCGTTGTTCTTATTTATTTAAAGGATTTTTGAGGTTCTATTTATATAAATAAATATTCGGCATATTTTTTCTCTTAACATTGATCGATATTTTATGGCGATAATAATTTTTTTTGAATATAAATTGAACAATTGTGTAGAAGATTTTACCTGAATTAAATTGCCTCCTCATAAACAATATCACACTTTGATAATTGAATATATATATATTATTAACAAAAAATATTGCACTGAATATTATTGATTAATTATATTTCGGAGGTTCATTTCAAGTTCAAATATTTCATTACAACGCGACTTGTCGTCTCCAATGTCGAGGCAAAACTAATTCTCTCAGATGAGCTGGAAAAGTTCTTGTAAATAGAATTAAAAGTCGGGTATATATCTTGAATATTGTGTGAATATTTCGTTATTATTCACTATACAGTTTATTACCTATGACAATTGCTCTCATCAGGTAGGAAAAGGATATCTTTCATGCGACATTGTTTTCATATTATATGGTGGGGGTTGAGAAACTCGATCACAAACGAATATTTAAGAACAGGTCAGAATTTATTGTGGCAAAAGGGTATGGAGTTCATTTAGTAAGAATATAACAATACATTTATAAATTCTAATGGCAATGAAATATGTCGAATAATTCAGTAGTGGATTTAATTGTAATTTATTAATTTTCTTTTCTTCCTCCTTTGATTCCAACTTTATCATTTCCTTCAAGTTAATTATTCATTATTGAGAAGTTATAAATTATTATTGTATATTTAATAGAAAAAATGATTTATTAAATTTTGAGAGAATTAGATACAGTCAAGGGTAAGAAAATTTATTGTCTTTAAGAAACTTATCAAATATATTTACATCTAAATATATACAATTGAACATTGATTAAGAAAGAAATAAGAAATTTCCCTGTATATAGGTTAGAAATATAACTTTGTGATTAATAATTGTAGTTGAAATACAATTATTAAATTGAATTTCTTTGGAATATATATTACTTTGGAAAAAGTAAAGATTGAAACTCCTACAGAGTATATTTCATTCTCAATAATTTTGAATACTTATTTAAATATATATATATAAATAACAATAGAATAATTTATAACTGGTAAAGTATAATGAATTACTGGCTTTAAAATTTACGATTCCATATACAGGTATAATATAATAGAAACCTGTAATAAAAGTTTGCTGAAAGCAATAAGATTCTTATTGCAAAAATATTTATGGATGAGTAATTGAACTCTCATACAACAATAACTCTTTTCGAAAATATTATCTTGGATAATAATGAAAAACAAAGTACATATCAATGTCAGTGACTTTATATATTTATTAATTCAAAATGCTACAAGCAAAACAAATCTTTAAGTCAATCATATGCAAACGACAATATTAGAAAGTTTTATTGAACTATTTGAAAGAAAAATTATAACACTTTCAGTAATTAATATAAAAGCTACATTTAATTTTGCTATTTTTATCCAACCAATTCTCAATATTCATAACACATATGTCGAGATTTTGATTGTTCAATTGAGTGAATAAAATAATTAATATTAGAAATTAAAAAATTGATATGCAGTCATTGTCGACTTTGTCAATTGAAAATATAAATAATTCTCATGTCAACTTTATAAGTAAGAGCTCTAGTAGACGAAAAGAAAGAAAAAAAAATTACATTACTAAATTTTACATTCTCAATTGCTTATTCAATAAAACTAAATGACAATTTAATTCATGAACATTAGAATGGAATTAATTTGATAGATAAAATTAAATCGAGATAGAAAAGAGAAAAATCAAATTCTCATACAATTAAAAAAACTATAAAATTATTTAGTGTTAACAATTTATTGTCAAATAGTCGAAAAAATGTAAGAATTAAAATTTTTCAAAATATTTATCACAATAATTAATAATTCTCACTAACGGTGGATTAATAAAATACTTGGTATAATATTGAATTAATTGTTTAGCATTATAACGATCAGCTAACACAAAAATTTCCTCAATATTGTCAATAGTAATATTTTTAAATAATGATTGTTGACACATTTGTTTAAGTTCTTCAATCGCATATCTATCAGCAGCAGCAAGCAATCCAATTGCTATTTTATCAATATTAATCACTTGATTTGTATAAATATATTCTAACATTCCTAAAAATATTTCTGGTTCCATATCGTGTATTATCACACGATTTTCATTCTTCTCTTTCATATCATATCTAAACATTGCTTCAAATACCGGTGAACATTCAGTTAAAAGTGTTTTACGTACACGAAATTCTTTTTCATCTACAACAATTGTTACATCACTGAGTTCATCATTTTCAAAGAGTGTTTGAAAATTTTTTCTCTCAACAGCATTTAATATTCCTCTTTGACAACACTGATGTGAAATTGGTGCAGTATTTAATTCAACACAAACACGACAAATAATAGAGAGTTCATTATTTGGTAAAAATAATTTGGCGTTATCAAATAAAATGTTTTTTGGAAATTTATAAAATGACCAACTGTAATTTTCTGGAATTGTTTTTCTTGTTGGTGAATATGGTGAAGCATTAACTAATTCTGTTCTTTCACCACGTGAATTTAAAATATGTAAACAAGATTCTTGTGATTTTACTGTATAATTTGAATTTTCATCGGTAATTATTTTAAATATTAGTGAACCGGAAATTTCATCAGTACACAATTGAAAATGCCAAGCAATTTGTCTATCATCACCAGTTGAAAATATTATTGAATGTGCTTCACCACAATTGTCATAATCACTGAAGCGTACATTAAAATTAGTTATTATCCATTGGCATTCATAAAATTGCACATTTGAATCCACGTTCTCCATTATTTCAATATCACAATTTTGATTAGTGTTTAATTAATGTTTCAATTATTAAATCAACCAAGATTCTTCGTGTAAACAATTTCAATTATGATTCAACAAATTAATCAATGTCTAAATTGAGTCAGTGTTTCAATTTATTATATTGTGTTCGATGTCAGAAACGAGACTAAAATTTGTAAAATCGTGCGAATGTAGACGTTGTGAAAATGTTATGAAGAACAATTTAATCTTCACAATTGAATGTTCATTGGCCAAAATAAAATTGTTATGATAGAGTAGTATTAGTAGTAGGGATATTTGTGTATACCCCGAATTTTTAATATATTTATTTTATGAAGAAAATGCAGAAGTTTGATGGATGATTAATTGAATGATGAACAATTATACAATGGACAATGAAAAGGTTCAATTGAAATATAGAAAAAGATTTATGATGGGTTTATAACAACAACCTTGCAAAAGTCACAAACATATAGTCAAATTATTTTGATAAATTATGGTTTTATTATATATCACCTGATATACGGCTACAGTTAATTGTTCACATGCCAATAGAGAGATTGTGGATAGTTTGTCATTCACATTTGTCTTACACTGATTCTTATTTCTGTTTTATGTATATATTCTGTGTAAACTATTATTCAAACTACTTTGGTAACGTACGACTTTTGCTTATCGAACTCTGTACGATTATTTGTTTTTTTTTGGGTTGATAACTTATTTTGTATAATCAAAACGATTTAATGAATGCATTTAATCTTGTCTAATCTAATCATTTATAACTGATAGCACGATCAATTTAATGTTTGGTGTCAAGAAGTTATTTTTACTGATAGTTATATTAGGTATTTTTAATAATGAATGTGAAATTTTAATTAATTATGTTGTAACTGACAGCAGGTGATTGTCGCACGACCAATACCGGCACATTATATTAAAGTTGATAGTTCTTCACTTCTCATATTCATTTCTCGTTTTTTTTCTTTTTTTCTTATCAATCATAAATAAAAAAAATACTCATTCACTGATTTACAAATGAATAATTAAAACGAAACTAAATTTCTGCAGATGTGTTGATGTCGTTGTATTATTAGTTATAATTTCATATTATTGCACATGAAGTTATATTTTTTGAACAACTATAAACAGCTTTAAATAAAAAATATAAAAAATACTTTTATTCCATCTGTAATACAAAATATTAGATTAACAATAAAATATAACGAAATAGTGAAGGATTAATTGATGAAGAAATAAGATAATGAATATTATTAAATTCTTACTTTTTCTCGCTTTGAGTTTTTCATTACCAAAGTTCGATAAAGAATTCCACCAATTTGTGGATGCTCTTTCTCCATAGCCCTATATCCTTCAGTCTTCATAACTTCACTTATATCATTAATCATAAAATTTTGTGTATATTCAATCAATTGTTTTGCATTATAACGATTAGCCATAACAAATATTTCTGCTGCATTATAAATAGTAACGTGTTTATAAAGACTCTCCTCGCACATCTCTTTCAATTCATTGAGTCCATATTTATCAGCACCATATAGCAAATCCATTGCTACATCATCAAGATTATTAACTTTGTTTGTATAAATATATTGTAACATTATTTTAAATGTTTTAAAATCCATATCGTTTACGTTTACGATATTTTCATCTGCCTCGTCCAATACAAATTTAAATATAGTTGCAAAAACGCTACTGCGAGCAGCTAAAATCGCTTTGTGTGCATGAATTTTTATATTATGAACGATAAATGTTAAATCAGCGAACTCTCCACTTTCAAATAGCTTCATGTAATCATTTGCCAATTCATTTTTCGATACAGTTGGTACAATAGTTTCAACAGCAGTTGTTACTTTATCCCCCATTAAATTCATTTGACAAACAATTGTTAAAATATCGTCTGGCAAATATATATCTATTTCATTTAATAATTTTTTTTGGCTGTATAATTTATCAACACCCCAACTCCAATCATCAGCCATAAATTTACTGAAAGGACAATGTGATTTTTCAACTAAATTGCCATTGACTTCGAGGAAAAAATATTTTTGTGACATCCAAATTTCAGTTTTATCATCAAAATCTTCACAAAATGCAAATATACTGATACAATCTTTTCTATATTGTGTACGACCATGTAAATATAATCTGAAATACCATTTGGTATTACTTTTATCAATTTTTATTTTAAATGATGATGATTTTAATGATATATATCTATTTTCATGTTGAGCGCATTCCAAATGCGTGGTGAATTCTTTTATTGACCATTTAAAGTCATATTGTTGTATAGTTACGTCTGAACAACATTCCATGTCCATTGTGAATAATTATTATCGATTATACATCATCGAGTTTTATATTCGCAAATGAAATTGCGCGGAAAATGTTGGACGTTATGTTAACGAGTAAATGCGACTCAAAACTATTCAATTGATAACCACAAAATACATATATGTAATTATTATTCACACTTGTTGCATGTATAATAACACTATTGATAGTGAAAGAGATCTGTATTTATAAAAACATTTGCTTCAATAATATTAGAGGTTATGTTGCCGAAGCTATGTAATTCGAAACGTATATATATATATATATAGTATGCAAAAGCGCCATCGAAGCGGTGAGGATGCGAACTTTGACTGTACATTGTGATTGGTCCAATTTTCATTGCAAATCAGCGCGCGTAAATTCAAAAATGATATATAACTGCCTACTACACAAATTATAACGAAATAATAATCATTTTGACGATTAATCTATTGATGACTTGAGTATACAAAATCTAATTTTAAGATGAAAATTTATACGAAAGAAAACTGTAAAAAAAAATGGTATCATTTTCATGGTGAAAAAAATCCGTTCTCTAGCATTATTAATTATTGAATAATAAAAACATTATAATAAAATCATCTCCATAAAGTGATTGATGACTAATTGTTTTGAATCATTTTCTACTGTGTCTGAAAACATTGAAAAAAAAAAGGTAGGTAAGTATGAAAGATGAAATGAAAATATTAAATACACTTCAAGCAAAAAAAAAATCAACACATTATCCATTAACAACAGTCTAGACAGGATTTAATCTGACGCTCGTTGAATAATCAACGATTTATACATGTCAGTAATCAAATGTGAATAATGCTGCTCTATCTTCATAAACCCCGTAGACTCCAATACATCCAAACCGTTTTCATGAATGAAACTGATTACTCTGTCCTTCAACTTCCAACAATTATAACGATCAGCGAGAACCAAAATCCATGTTACATTCTTTAGATTAATCAATTGATAAAGTTGCTGCTCGCACAATTTTTTCAATCCTTTCAATTCATATTTATCTGCAGCTTTTAACAGTTCATCAACAATTCCATCAATATTCTGAATTTGATTGGTATAAATAAATCGCAGGAATTCATTCAACACATCCGCTCTCATGTCCTTTAAATCAATTCGATATTTGTTATTACCAATCATGTTTTCTTTCATCATAACAACAAATACAGGACATCGTGCTGATAAAATTGCTTCATGGGCTTTAATCTCTTCATGACCAATGATAAATGTTATATCACTGCATTGACGACTATGAAATAATTCTTGATACTCCTCAAAGTCATTACGTTTACGTTTTTTTATTAAACTAGGTCGTGGAATAATAATAATTGGTTTTGCAATTACCACTAAATCACAAATTATTGTTAAACAATCATTGGGCAACAGTTGTTCTGAATTTTTAGTCAACAATTCTTTCTCTATAAATTCTTCATCACCCCAAGCTGATCTATGATCAGTAAATTCACGTTTTTTACCAATCACAGAATTTTGTACTCGTTTATTTTTCCAATTTAAAATATCAAATGTAAATTGTCCATAATATTTTTGTTTACCTGCTGATGAACAAAATAAATAAATTGATAACCAATTATTGAGATTGGATTTCGTTCCGTGATATTTCAATACAATATACCATTCAATTAAATGTCTGTTTACTTCTGTGTAAAACATAGATGATTTGAGGTTATGTGATCTTTCGGATTGTTCATAAAATTCCAGATACGTATTAAATTTTTTTATTGTCCATTTGTATTGTGTACGGCATTTTCCAATATGTATTGAATATTCGGCCATTTTGTTGTCGTTATATTGACGTTATTTTTTTTTTTTGAATCAAATGATCAATAAAGATTTTAGATCGACCGATAATTATTGCAATCCGACATGAGAACGCAGTCTAATTCAACATGGCGGAAAACACATCTGTATCTTCAATTTTATAATAAATAATTGAACATCATTTTTTGATTATGGTGGTTGATGGTGGTTGAATACAGACAAACGATATAAGTATTTAAAGAATTAAATTACATAATGAATATTACACATTGAATCTTCATGAGTATGAGGAGAAACAAATATTGAACAGATAAACGGAAATTTTTGCGAGGTTTTGCAAGGAGAAAGCAATTTTTTAGAAGAAATATCAAGAAATTATATACTGCACTTATTATTATTGATGTGTCGATACACAACAGGATCTTTAACAAATCTTTTTTATATAAAAATAAAATAATTCCATAGTGAAACATTAAAATTAAAATAAAACAATATAAGTAATTGAATTGCAAACAAACATTACTAACATAACCTCTTTTATTTTTAATTTCTCATATTAATTTTTGTCAACTTGTTCAAATCTCTTCATTGATTTACGATAAATCATAAACGCCAAATGTGGATACTGCTCTTCCAGATTTTTATATCCTGCCGTTTCAATCACCTCTGATATATGTGTATGAATAAAAGTCTGTGTCATTTCCAACAATTGCTTGAGATTATGACTATCAGCAAATATAACAGCATCCGCTGCATTATCAACAGTGATTTCTTTTAAAATTGACATCCCATACATCTCTTTCAATTCACCCAATTCATATTTATCAGCAGCATATAACAAACTCGCTGCCATATTTTTATCTATTACCAATACTCAATATAAGATGCCATTTTGTATTGTAATCATCTCCAATTGAGAATAAAGGCGATTCCAATTCAGTATCCATATTCGTTTGTTTAACACGTTCTACTAGGACAACTAATTTTTTTACTGTCCATTTGTATTCAAATGAATTCACTTCTAAATCAGTACAATATTCATTCATTTTTTAATTTTAAATAATACGTCAATTAATTATGAAACAATGGTTTATAAATGATTAAAAACTGTGGCTGGTAAATATATTCGAATGTTAAACTGTGAACTGTTTCCATAATACACTTCTTATCACTAGCACTGGGCAAATGCTTATAGTTTCTATGCCGTCATTCTGCTGGAGAGTATGCTGACTCAAGCAATGAATATGATATCAGTTGTGTGTATTACTTTATCGCTACAAACGTGCCTGAGTATCAGATGTATAATTCTAGTAGAAGGATTGTGATTGGTAGTATATGTGTATTAATGTCATTGGAATGTATTATTTTTGCACACAAATAGTAATATAAATGTGCCTGAAGTACTGAATGTGTTCATGGTACAACGACAATAAGTATTTGTTAATAACAAGAAGTTGAAAATATTCAAGAATCACTAGGACAATTTTTCTTTAAGAGTTATGTATTCTATAAATAATTATTTCATCTTCATTATTACAAATAATCAATGCGAAAATGGACTATCAACTTATGTTGTGTTTATTTGATTCGAAATAACTGACAAATTTAGCAATATCAATTATAAATGTTTAAAAAAAAAAAAAACGTGATGAATGTACGCCATCAATTGTCTTTTGCCAAAAGCTTTTCCACCAATTGTGGATTCTCTATTAGTATATACTGAAATTCATCAGTGTGTACCACATCAGGCATTTGTGAAAATATAAAATTTTCCGTAAATTCTATCAATTTTTTACATTGATATCGTACAGCCATTTCTAAAGTGCTCATAGCACAATCAATTGTTAATGTTTTACATAATGAATCTATGCACATGGATTTAAGACCTTCTAATTGATATTCATAAGACGCAGACAATAGACACACTTCCATGTCTTCAAGATTCTTCACTTTATCCGTGTAAATATATCGAAGAATTTCTATAAATGTACCGGAAAAAAAATCCTTCAATTCAATAATAAAATCATTATTGTTATGATTTTTTATCTCCTGCTGCTTTCGTTGCTGATCATCAATAATATCTGCAAATACTGCACTACGTGCTATTAATATTGTCTTGTGAGCTTTAATTTTCATATTATTATCCAGCACAAATGTTACATCAGCATATTTTTTAGTTATAAATAGCTTTGCAATATCATTTAGAATGTTATTGGTAGGCTCAATCGTTTCTGTGATACGATTTTCATCAGTTGTAATCGGTTCACCCATTACATTTATTTGGCAAATAATCGTGAGTTTATCATTGATTAAAAATAATTCGTCTTCACGTAATAATGTTTTTTTGTGGTAAAATTCATTACATTTCCAACTACATAGTGACAATGAGTCGAGTGTATTGTGTATTTGTATTCTCTCATTATGTGAATTCAAGAAATAATATTTTTGCCATGATCGAATTTCAATTTCTGATATTGATTCTTCAGCAGTATCAGATAATGCAGCAATTCCAATGAATTCTTTGTGATCACTCTCGTTGCCATGAATATTTAATTGAAAATGCCATTTGATTTTGTTGTTCCAATCTCCAATTAGACATGGAGCTGATTTTAAAATGATATCATTTTTATGCTGTCCTGAAAGTACCAATTGCAAACCAAATTTGTTTATTGTCCAATAATATTCGAATGTATGAATTGGTACATCCGTGCAACAGAATTGCATTGTGATAATTGACTATATGTTCGTTTTTTATATTAAGACATATGCAATGATTAGATTTATTCGGAAGTTATTGTTATTCTGTACTAATTTGAGGTTATGTTAAAAATGGTAGCATTGATTTGATAGATTTTTATATAGACCTCTCTGATAATAACTACGTTGAGATTGTCGTAGTAGAATTTTGCTTTGGAAAAGTTACAATTATATAATATATATAATGAGCTTTTAAAAAGTTTATTTATGAATCTACGATCATTCGGGGTTGTCAATGACGTCAGGCGAAAGTTGATTTGATGTAATAAATGTCGCTTGTTCTCAATTCCGATACAAAAAAAAGAAGACTGTAACACTAAATTTCTATTTCTCTATATTTATTCAATCGATTGCCATAAAAATTAAAATACAATCGATATATTTTATTGAAATTTTCATATTAACACAGATTGAAAGTTAGACAGTATAAAATATATTTGTAAAACAATAGTTATATTATTTTAGGTTATGGGCCCAATGTAAAAAGAAAAAAGAGTGTATCTTCCAGTCCAAACACATTATATATGTTTGAATATCAATTCATCGATAATGAACTGCTTAATGTGAAAAATTAGATTCACATATACTTGTATATGTATATAATATGGATTCCAATTATTTTATTGTATGTATCATACAAATATCGACAATACTGCATAATAATAATTTATAAATCAAAATCGAAAGGCTTCTTTGTTTGCTGTTGAATAACACTCGCTGATGATGAAGGTATTGGTCGAATTTCTTCTTCCGGAATAACGTTTGAGTCTTGTAGCATTTCTCCATCATCATCATCATCACCGCATTTATTTCTATCAGCATTACGACGTTTATTTGGATCAGCATCATGTGCAAGATATCTTATAGACGTTAATCCCTCAACATTACGATAAAGTTCATAAAATGATTTAGTATCATTTAAATCGCTCAATTTATGAATAAAATTTTCATCATGAGTAATAACAATTAATTGAAATGATTTTTGATAAGTAGCACGTAAACGTACATAATTATAAAGTGCTTGTGCTAAACTAGCAGCATTACTGGCATCTAAATTAGTTGTTGGTTCATCTAAAGCTAACATTCCACATTGTTCACAAAATGTTTCAGCCAATGCTAAACGAATGACAATTGATGCAAGAACACGTTGACCAGCACTACAACGTCCTTTCATATCCATTTCAATACCATGTTTTATTTGCACCAATTTATAATTAAATTGTCGTCGTGCACCTGTTCCACTTGTTGCTTCAGTACGAATTTGTATTGAAGTAGTATCAGTACCAGTGTAAATAAGATTCCATAAATTTTTCATTGTTTCATTAACAGTATTCATACGCTCTTCATGATAATCACTCAATGATAAATCCAATGCTTTGCTGTAAGCTTGTAAATCACAAATAGCGTCATCTGTTATCATTTGTTCCAGCCATTTAATTTGATATTTTTCACGTGCTGTTCGATATTCCTCCTTCTCCAATTCATCTTCCAATTGTTTAAGATTATAATCTAACTCTGCCTCGCTACCTTTAGCGATATTCATTGCCCGTTCTAATTCCTGAAATTTTTTCTCCAACAATTCCAATTCTCGTTTTGCATCATCGTAATTTAAATTTTCAATTTCCAATTGAATGATATTGTAGCGTGACAATATTTTTTCTACTCCTGATCGCTTTTGACGTAATTCATAATTGTCTGTTAAATTACGTTTATCAGTTTCTTGACACGACATATTTTCTTTCAATTCAATAACTTCACGTTCACAATTATTTTTTTCACATTTATTGTTATCGAGTATTGTTTGTTGATCCGCCATTTCTTTTTCAACACTACTCAAACGAGTATCAATTTTACGTGCATAAAAATTGATCACATCTATTTGAATAGAATTTAATTTTTCAAGTTGTTTTGAATATTCCATTACATTTTTACGTTCTTTATCTAAATCTTCACGATATTTATGTTTCATTTCTTCCAATAAACGCTCAGCTGTATCCAATTCTTCTTGTGCTAGAATTAATTTCTGCCGCCATTCTTGCATTGAATTCATCAATAATTGTTCACGTTTTAACAATGTATCAATGTTTTCACGTAATTGTTTCACTTTTTGTAAATCATTGTGTGCTTTTAATTGTTCTTCAAGACATCGCGCTTTTATTTCATTACATTGACGAAGTTCATTATTCTGCGTGTCCATTTGAGTTCGGATATTATTTATCTCATCACGTTTATCTTTCAATGCTTGAAGCAACGTTTCACGTTCATTTTTTATATCATCCGCTGATTTATCGGATGGTAAACCTATTTGTGATGATTGAATTTCAATTTCACCCAAAAATCTTTCAATTCTTTCAATATCTGTTAAATCTCGATCCCACAATGCCAAATCACCTGACAAACTGTTACACATAGCAATTTTTTTCTCCGGATCCAACATTGAATCTTGCAATGTTTTTATTTTCATTCGTGATTGTGCCAATTGTTCTTGATGTACTTTAATAACACGTGACATTTGAGCTTTTCCAATTTCCTCAAACATTACAACACTCTCTACAGTTGTTTTCAACGACAATAATGCATCATAGTGTTCCTGCAGTGTATTTAATTCAGTTTGATATTGTTCAAGACGTTCAGGTTGTTGTTTCATATCATTTTTTATTTTCATTATTAATTGTGGCGCGTCAGTTGGTTTTGTAAAACCACGTGAACACAATGGACAACATGAATTTGGTGCTGAAAGTAATTTAATATATTCACCAAAAGCACTACCTTGATACGTAAACATACCAATTTTATTTTGCAATGCTTTTATTTTATTTGACATTATCAACAGTGTTTCATTATAATTTTTATAATCTTGACAGTGAACAAGAATTTTTTCTTTGTCACATTGAATTTCACTCATTTTTGCATTCAACTGTTGCTTTTCATGTTCAATTTTAGTTTCAATTGACATTGATTTATATTGTTCAGTATTCATTTCTTCGCGTAAATTATTTAAACGTATATTCATGGCTATTTGTACCTTTTCCACGGCATTTTGTAAATTACGTCCAGTTATATTTGTAATTCCTAACAGTTCTTTAATTTTGTCACCGTGTTTTTGTGTTAATTCATCAATTTCCGAATACTTACCTTTCAATTCAGTTTTCAATGTATCCATTCTGGCATCTAAATTGCTTTGATTTTGCATTGCAGTAAATAATTTTTCAATATTATTATATTCATCTTCAAGATCTACCAATTCACGCATTGTTAAATCAATTTTTTCCGGAAAACATTCAGTTTTTATTATATCTGATATTATTTCAGCTTGTCGTTTAATATCATTTAAATCTGCATCGACTTTTTTTAATTTTTTTTCTGCATCACCTTGACGTGCAATTTGATCACGTGAATCGCGCAATATATCACGCGTTTCATCAACTTCTTTTTGAGTTTGTTGCAAATGAAAATCAATTTTTGAACGTTTTCCACGCAACATTTCAACCTTTTTCTCCATTACAATTTCATTCTTTTCATTTTCAATACGCATTGAATCCAATGATTCCTCTAACGCTGCAACATTTGCTTCAATTAAATCCATTTTGGTTTTAATTATTTCTTCTGTGGCATCAACGTCAAGCGATCTTTCTCCAAATTTTTCGAGAACTTCATTCAACAATTTATTACGTTTGTTGACACGTATTTCTTGATCGGACATTTGTTGACGAAGTGTACCAATAAGGAGCCTGTGATCTGCTAATGAATTTGTAATTAATGATTCATTATTTGCCAATTCGTCTAATTTTCGTGTAATTTCTGTAATTTTTTTGTTTTTTTCAATCAACGTTTCATCATAAGATCGAATATGCTCGAGTAATTCTTCATCTGTGCCTTTAAAAAGTTTTCTAATTGCCGACTCGGTGGCTTTCAATTGTTGTTTAGCTAAACTCAATTCAATTTCTTTTTTTTCCCGATCAATTTTTAACATTGAATATTTCACCTCAAGTTGTTTCAATTCAGAAATTCTTTCTTGAACTGGTTGCAATCTATCAGATAATTTATCAATTTTTTCTTTACTTTCACATTTACGCTCTTTATAATCATTGTAACGAATTTCTTTTGCTTTAACTTCTTCAACCAACACTGCAAGACCTTTCTTTTCAGCATTCATTAAACGAACCTCTGATTGTTTCTTTTTAATTAAATTTCGCAATATTTCCAATGTTTTATTATACCGCGTTGTATCAAAAATTTCATCCAAACGTTCTTTCAATTTACGACTCTCTTCTAATGGCCAATTTGCATCATCTTGATGACAAAATATAACATTATTTAATATAGCTGTTGACAAACCCAATATTTCTTTTATTTCTTTATTCACATCCGCACAACGATGTGTTAATGAAAATTCCTAAAACAATATTATCAATAAAAATAAATTGTCATTTTTATTCTTCACTGTATCAAGAGAGGAAAAAAAAAAGCAAATTAATTTTCACGTTATTACCTCGCCTGTTGCTTTATCAGTTCGTGATAATGTACTGTCAACAGTTTTAAACTTTAAACCAGCATCATTTCTTGTCGCTTCAAGTATTCTCGTTACTGTTACAACATTTGCTTTTTTATCAAGAAATTCAGCTTTAACATTGCCACGTACATGCACCTATCGAAAGAATTAATCTATTATTGTATTTCTACGGTTTGTTTTCATATTTATCTTCAATAGGACTGTCGCAATTCTGTTTAATTATCGAAACTAAATTGAATTCAATATCATTTATTAATTGCGATAGATCACCGGAGGTAAAACCGTTTTTTGCCGTTCCATATAAATTAATTTGAGGTTATGAAAATACAAATAAATTCTAATTAAACTCGCGCCAGTTGTTGATTAATAAACAGTTTATTTCCACTAAATAACAATCGGAATAAAATTCAAAATAAATGCTGTCATTTATAAACAAAATTAAAGTGAACTTATATTGAGGTTATGTTCGAATTTATTCGCTATTGATACAACTATTATAATTTTGCTTGAACTTTATTTAGTTATTTACACATTGTTATCCATTTAACTAATTTTTAATCGACTCCGCATCGTCTGGAAAATAGAAATCGTCGAGAGATATTGTATTTAAACTAAAGATTATCATTTCTTTCTACGACTATTTGTATAAATGAGTTATACATGAGTACAAGCATAATAGTAATAATTAATTTGCAAACCACAGTAGAATTCTTAGCGAAATTTATCATCCATAGAATTATAATTACCTCCTTATTATTTTATTGATACAAGTATTTATACATAATCGATTCATAGCAATAGCTGTAGGAAATATGATAAACTGCATTTTCGGTATAATATCCGTCTAGAATTTTTATTTCTCAAACGATGAGGAGTCGATTAAAAATTACTACCAACAATGTCAATTATGGGTAATTACAACCGGGCCTTTATAGTCATTTGAGGGCTGCCCTAAAAAACAAAAATAAAAATGAACATGAATTAATTACCGCATGTGAACGTTTTAGCATTGGATCATGAATAAAACTTTTTCCTTTATCAGATCCAGGTGGAAATTCTCCAGTAGATGCATAACGTAAACATTCAATAACTGTTGTTTTTCCAACACCATTCTGACCGACAATTAAGGTTAATGGACGAGTAAATCGTATTGTTTCCTCTGTTTCATCACTGAAATTACGTATGCCACGAATTGAAAGTCGTCGCACTCTCGACATTTTAATTGCTACACTTTTATTTCAATAAATTATATTGTGACGGAATATTCAATAACTGTGTATAGGAGGAGAAAATAAGTAAACACGGCTTCACAACAATTCACGTGGTTTACATCAACATAACAATGTATCACAAGAGAGGAGGAATGGAAATGAATTAATAATCAAGTGGTAAATCGAAAGCAGCTGTTCGTGAGCGTTGTGAGAGTGAACGATGGCGGCGCCTGGTGGGAACAAGTACGAACTATATATACTGCACAGTCGATAACAAAATGGCGTTTTTTTTTTTTCAATTATTTGCGGTTTATTTATTTTATATGATTCGGTTATTTTATCAATATTTATATATTCAGATTTATTCATATTAAGATTATTTTAAATACATTGATACAGTAATACATGAAAGAATGTTTAGAAATTATATATTAATTAAACTTCCACAGTTTTCAACAATTATAAAAAATAAGTAGTAGAAGTTAATAATTATTTTGTCATTGAATCTATTTATATTGTAATTTTGAATATTGAAACATATATTTTCCAATGACAAACAAAAAGATGTAGCAAGAATTAATATTATTTTGTGTATTCGATTAATTCTATCTTTTTTTTTGTGTTTTGTTCCTGATATTTAAATATCCAAATGAATCACCAGCCGTTCCTGCATTTTTCAGTGCTCGATGAATTAGCAACCCTTTATACATTGCAGTCACCAAATGTGGATGTGACTGTTCCATCGCTTTGAATCCCAAACTATCCAAGACATCTAAACCATGTTTATTAATAAAATGAATTGTATGAACCATTAATTGTGCACAATTATGATTATCAGCAAGCACAAGAGTTTGTGCTGAATTTTTTATATTGATTGAACGGAATAGTGACTCTTCACACATTTCTTTTAAAATTCCAATCTCATATTTATCCGCTGCTTGCAATAAATTATCAGCAAGTTCATCAATATGTCGAACTTCATTCGTATAAATAAATCGTAATAATTCTTCAAACACTTCTGGTGTCATGTCTTTTATATCAACACGATTTTCTTTATTCTCAACCATTTCGTGCTTGAACATTGCATTAAAAACTGGACTACGTGCCATTAAAATTGCTTTATGCGCTGCAATTTCTTTCTCATCAATAATAAATGTTACATCGCTGCAGTTACGTTTGTTATATAATTCTTGATAATCTTCTAACAATTTACATTTAGGTATTTCTATTGGTCGTGGTCCAGAAACAGTGACTGGTTCACCTATCAACGCCAATTCACAAATGATTATTAAAGAATTATTTGGCAATAACTCTTCTGGATCATCAGTTGTTGATTTTTTTTTTAAGAATTCATTTATAAATTGTGGTTGAGTACTTTCGAATTCAATTAATTTATCGCTTCTACAAATTTCCACCTTTTTTTCTTTTGCCTGTATTGTATAAAATTTATAATGTCCCATAATTTTTTGTTTCTCTTGCAATGTACAGTTTATCCTTAGCGATATCCAGTCTGCAAATTTGTGTGATTTTCCATTAAAATCTAAATTAAGATCCCAGCCAATCGCATCATTGCCCATTTCTGTGTAAAATTTTGGTGATTTGAAGTTAACTCCATCTTCAGAATTTTCACATAATTCTATATATGAATCAAATTGTCGAATTGTCCATTTATATTCCGTTTGACATTGTTCAATATCTGTATAACATTCTCCCATTGTTGTAATATTAATCGGTATTTTTTATTTGTTGTATTAAAATTGTCGTACACGTATTTTGTATGACTTTCTTATATATGGAATTATTGTTATTATTTGGCAATCGCATTTTTCAAAATGGCGTCGATTAACGGTCAATTAAAGAATGAAATTATTTGATTATTATCGTTAATCATCAACCAATCATGTGACAAATTAGAATTCAGAATATTAACGGTCATATGCAGTGCAGCCAATAATAATTCTCTTCGTTACATGTAAACTCGAATTCTCTTTGCTTCTTATTGGTTCCCGTTCAAGGGTGGGGATAACTCAAGAGCGCGTTAATTGGTGGACAAATCTCTCACATTAAAATCGACCTTCATCGATTCATGCATATATATGTGCATCGATAATAACGGTCAATCACAACCACGAGGTTTACACATTCCATTATTCTCCATTTTATCACTTCTGAATTTCGGATTCATCTACAACGGTTCAACAGTTCAAGTCAATCTTTTACTCTCAGTAATAACGCATTGACTCAATAAAGGTTAGTATACATTCCACATTTCAATACTTTGGTAATCAATTAATATAATTGATTAATTTCATTGTAAAATCACGATGTTCATTGAATAAATTGAAAATTATAGAAACTGATTTGCTTTTTTATGTTTAAATCAGGGATATAAAAAATGCAATATATATAGATATATAATGTAATGTCCGCCCTCTGCATTGGTAAAAATCAACTAATGCAGGAATGATTAATACATAACCTCGAAAAAAAATAAAATAATTCTCACAATTAGACGAAAAATGAAAAAATAAATAATTGAATTAAATTGGACGACAAATTGTTTTAGATGCCACAAATAAAACTTCAAAGTGTTGATGGCGAAGTATTCGCAGTTGATGTTGAAATTGCAAAATGTTCAGTTACAATAAAAACCATGTTGGAGGATTTGGGAATGGATGACGATGACGGTGAAGTTGTTCCATTGCCCAATGTTAATTCTGCTATTCTCAAGAAAGTGATCGAGTGGGCTACTTATCACAAAGACGATCCAGCACCACCTGAAGATGATGAGAATAAAGAAAAGAGAACTGATGATATAAGTTCATGGGACACCGATTTTCTTAAAGTAAAATAAATTACTGAATTTTTCTCTAGAATTAATGTTTTCAATCGTATATATTTATATATGATTATGAAATATTATTATATGTTATTATAGGTTGATCAAGGAACCCTATTTGAACTTATATTAGCTGCTAACTATCTGGATATAAAGGGCTTACTTGATGTCACTTGTAAAACTGTGGCGAACATGATTAAAGGAAAAACTCCTGAAGCTATACGCAAAACGTTCAATATAAAGAACGACTTCTCAGCAGCGGAAGAAGAGCAAATACGCAAGGAGAATGAATGGTGTGAAGAGAAATAGATTATACACTGCGAGCAGATTCATATTTTTTTATAGTCAAAATTAATTTACATATTTTATTTAATATCTTCTCTATTTAATTTTTGAAAAATTAATATAGTGTAATGTTTGAATTCAAACAAATATATAATTAATTATTAAATCTAAATTACACATTTTACGTTGCGTATTATTTTTGAAATCTTCTTTTATTTCTTCCTATCTAATGTATAACTTAATGTTATCCCAACGTTTTCACATTTCCTAAAGCATATGTTTATATATAATCGTTTTCGTTTCTCTTAACCTCAAATTATTATATATTGACATGAAATTTGCGTATTTATCATAGCACATCAGTTTTGTAATTGTTTTTGAATTTCATAACCTCAAATGGACAATCAAACACGTTCCTCTTGAATTATATGACAGAAGTGAATGAAGAATCACATCTAGAACAATTAGGACAAAAGGCGAAAAATATTATTGAAAAAAATGATTACAAATATTATTTTTCTTCACTGATGCGCAATTTTTTTCGTCGATTTCCCATTATTGACGTCCGATATAAATCTGCCACTAATTCTGGATATCTTCTTTCCATTGCCTCATATTTCGTTGTATTCATGACGTCTTCAATATGTGTATGAATAAAATTTCGACAATATTTCATCAATATTCCACCATGAAAAAGATTAGCGTATATAAGATAATCTGCTGCATTATCAATAATAACTTTTTTACAAAGTGAAATCTCACACATTCTTTTCAAATCTTCTAACTCATATTTATTCGCAGTCCACAATAAATTCAACGCCATTTTATCCAAATCTTTGACTTCATTTGTATAAATATATTGTAACATTGCTTTAAAAGTTTCTGGATTGAAATCATCTATTATCACTTCATTGTTTATGTGATTAGTATCCTCATCAAATTCCTCTTGAAATATTTCTGCAAATACTGAACTACGTGCAGACAATATTGTTTTATGTGCTGGTATTTTTTCATCATCCAATATCAACATGACATCACTGAATTTTTCATTTCCATAAAGTTTTGCGATGTCATTTGAAAAATTTTTAGCAATTACTTTTGGCATGTAATGACAATGTTTCGTAGATGTTTTATCATTCCCCATTACATTTATCTCACAAATAATTTTTAATTCATGATTTGGTAAATATATATCAGAATTTTCTAATAATTTTTTTTTCTCATATATTTTATCACATCCCCAGTTGTTTAATGTTACTGGTATATATTTATGCATACGTACACGACCCAATTTAATTTTTTTTCCCTCACAATTCACCAGAAAATATGTTTGTGAAGCAAAAATTTCCATTGTTTGATTATTATTATTGTCATTGATATTTTCAAGATATGCAAAAATTCCAATGTAATCTTTTGCATCATTTTCACAGCCATAAATATATAATTTAAAATGCCACATAGTTTTACTGCTGTTGCTATTATTGTCATCAACAGTGAAGGAAGATGATTTCAGTGTTATTTTATTTTTTTCATCCTCAGCGCATTCTAAATGTAAATTAAAATCACGTATTGTCCATTTATACTCAAATTGATGTAGCTCTATAGCTGTATAGCATTCATCCATTGTTAATATTCATTTCAATTTTTTATTACATATAAATTTTGATTGTTTATATAATATACGACGCTATTTACATAACAACAATGCAATCAATGCACAAAGATTTTTTTAGTCGCTATTGGACTCATATTTTTCCCTGTCCTAACCTCTCTTTTGTTTCTATTTTTACTGTTCGCCAAGCTATGAATAATTGCATTGAACTTGCGGTTAATTGATGTAAATGTAACAGATTCAAATTACTATCCATTCTCTTATTCCAGAATATTGGGATGAGTAAATGAGGTTAGGTTATGTAATATAATATTCATGAAATTTGTGATAAAGATAAAATTAAAAACAAAATGGCGCCAATAAATGTTCGATGTGGCAGGGTATGTTGTGAAATTAGCCATTATCAGATACTAACGCCAATGAAATGTGTACAAATTGTACAATTTGAAGTTGACTTCAATTGGATTGGTCTAATAGTTGCACGAAGGTAAAAAAAGTCACAGTTAGTGCACTATTTAGTTTGATTGCTACTGTTTGCTATTATAGACATTTTTATCTGTACATAGCTACAATTTTTATCGCATCCATAGACATCCATAAAATGGATGATGTGATACCGACACAAAATGGCGCGACTGAAAAAGATGATAAGCCCAAGAATCAGTTTGAGAAGAAAATATATCGTCAACTTAAGTACTGTAATAATAAATACAAAGGTATTTAATCTTCACTGCATAATTATGTTTGAGGTTATGTTATATTGTATACTCGAGAACTATTATAAACATAAGTTTGGTATTTTCTCCAGTTGAATCATGGGATAATAAAAACAAAAATGTTTTGTTACGAAATTTTTACATCGATTTACTTCTGAATAAACGTGGGATTTTTATTAAATCATCAAGTCCGCAAGATTATGTAAAAAAATGTGATAGCGAGTGAGTATTCGTTTCAACATTTGTATTAATCTTATATAGGGATGTATTTACGGTTATTAATATCAATTCTATGAATCAATATTGTTACAGAGAACGCAAAGATGAAGTTAACCCAGTATCAGCAGCGCGATTAAAGTACAAACGTCGACAAAAAGAATTGCGGCGAAGAAAAGAAGGGGTATCAGAATCTAAAACTGGAAGGAATAAAAAATTAAATGAATACTCGGAAAAAAGAAGAGAAACGTTCAAAAAATTATCAAGAAAAAATAAAAATAGTCAACCTGTGATGAAAGATAGATTAGATATATTGTTAGGAAAAATACATATTGATACGTAGTTTTTAACGATCGATGAACACTTTTGATTATTGGTGTCGATGGATACTAAATAAATATTATTTTAAATAAAAAATAAAATGACTTCATTCTCTATATTTTCTTTTTGCGTTTATTAATTATTGAATAAGAATATCAGGATTATTATCATCGCAGATCCATTCACGCATTGTAAATTCATAGATAGACAAGGAAAAGTTTATAACAATTCGACAATAATGAGAATAATTCAAGTTGATTTTGTCTTATATAAATGAATGTTCGGAAACAATAAAGAATGAACTAGACATATAACAATTCTCACATTTTCAATGGCCCATTCGCACAAATTATAAAAAAACCCAATGTAAAATTTGAATAATAATTAATCGAATATTCAATTTAACCGGTAAAGAAAACTAAATTCTTTACACTGATCTTTGTTGTTATATTTTTGTGAGGATATATATTCTCTCATTATTTTTTTTTTTTTTTTCAACACCAAATACGAAATTGAATATTTGTACTTTTAATTTTAAACTTGAAAAAACTAAATAAATAATAATTTGATAATTATTAAACTTAAAAATGTGATGAATTTTATGAAATATTAATACTACTCAGATAATACATCAGTAATCAAAAATAAAACTAAGAAATAATTGAATTAATGATTAATTAAATGATTAATCAAATAATACTCCTGACACAGATACAAATAAAATATGAAACACATATATCATTTTCTGATTAATAAGCTTCCTTTGCTCGTTGATTTTTCTTAGTAAGAACATTGATAAAAAAATTCTCCATCTCTGTAACAATAGAACCATATAATAAATAATCAAAATCAAATAAAATTTCGCGTTGGGAATGAAACAAATATTGAAAAGAAAAATTCATAAAAATAATTACCATTTTTCCTAACTTTTAGGAATTTTTTTACGTCGAATTTTTGTTGCCAATCGTCTATACAGCATTATCGCTAATTGTGGATGATTTTTTTCAAAATTTTCATAACCTGGAGATTTTATAACATCACCAATATATGTATTAATAAAATTTTGTGTATATTTAAGCAACTCAGCGTCACTGTGACGATCAGCAAAAATCAAAGTCTCCACTGCATTATCAATAGTAATTTTTTTATAAATCGACTCGCCACACATTGCTTTTAATTTTTCTAATCCATATTTGTCTGCAGCCGGTAATAAATCGATTGCTACATCATCAATATCATGAACTTTATTTGTATAAATATAATACAAAAGATGTTTGAATATTTCTGGTTCAATATCATTGACATCAACAATATTGTCTTTCTTTTCTCTCATTTCATGTTCAAACATTGCATTAAAAACTGGGCTACGTGCAGTTAATATATTTTTATGAGCTCTTATTTTTTCACCGCACAATAAAAATGTAACATCTGTGAACTTTTCGTTCGTTAAAAGTTTGCCTAAATCTTTTGATAAATCATTTTTAGCCAATGCTTTTGGAATATAGCAATTGTTACGTGACACAGTTTGTTTACCCATTACATGAATTTGACAAATAATTGTCAATTGATCATTTGGCAAATAAATATCTGACTCCTTTAATAATTTTTTCTTCCGATAAACTTGATTATTACTCCATTTATTTAATTGTTCTGTGAATTTATGCAAACGCATTCGTACAATTTTAGATCTTGTGCCGGTAGTGGTGGCAAAAAAATATGTTTGTGATGCTAGAACTTCTGTTGCTGTATTAGCACTATCAAAAACAATACCAATACCAATGTGGTCTTTTGAAATGTGTGTAGTGCAATGAAGTAACAATTCTAAATGCCATTTACTATTATTAACATCTCCAGCTGAAAATGATGATGACTTTAATGTAAGGACACTTTTTTCATCCTCCGCATGTTCCAAATGCAAACTAAAATTGGTTATTGTCCATTTATACTCGAATTCGTGTATTTCTACGTCTGTGCAACACGTGTCCATTGTGAATTATTGTTCCCGTTTGTATTGTAAGAATTGATTATACATACATATATATTATTTGAAGAACTTCTGTAAGCGGTTTTTCAATCAATACATGTGAAACGTGGCAGGTGTAAAACTGTTCACTTATAACATTTTCACGATACTCGATACAACTTGAGGTTATGCATCTTAAGCTTACTTTTTTTTTTTACTAATGTTCAATAATATTTATTTATATTCAGACTGAATAAAGATTCAGTGAGCTAGATGAAATAGCGTTTGCTTCGATATTTCCACGCACGGACATGTATGATCATGCTTTTCGTTCCATGGGATATGATAACTGCTCACGCTAATCACCTGACACGATTTGAGGTTAGGTTTATATCAGAAGTTGAAGAAGTAATATCGATGAGAAGATAATCGATTTTTGATTATTATGAATTCGATTGTAAACGTCGATAAATTTGCGGAAATATTCAAATCATTTATGAGTTCTGCAATAATGGCGCTGATAGCGTCAAATATGGCGGAATATTAAATACTCGAAATATATATTTATATATTCTAATATTAAGCTAAATTCCTGTAATATAATTATTCACGGGATATAAAAACAATTTGTTATTCATTGAGCGAATATATATCATAGGAATTTAAATTATTACATACCATAATATATTTTGTCAATTAAATCCGCCATTTTGGATCCATCACAAAATGGCGGTTAACGAATTTCCAATACAGTAACCGTTGAATAAAGAATTAATATTAGATCTTTTTATTGCAGAAATATATAAATGGTATTGTTTATGGAAATTGTTGAGCGTTTTCATGCTGAGAAGGAAAGTCTATGTGATATTGCATGAGATTATTTTTTCAATGCAAAATACCAATCAAAAATTATTTAATTTACGCAACTAATCTATTGAAGAAGATGAAAACTGAGCACAACTGTACGAATATAATTTCGGAGAAGAAAATTGCTATTTATAAGAAAATTCAGGAGTTATTATTATGTTTATTTGCACCAAACAGATATGATGAATTAAGAAAAGAATTTGTTCAATTGAAATATCGTAATATGGTAGTTTTATAAAAGTTCACATTACGTGAGGAAACGCGAAAATTTGTAATAATTTATGTAATAACCCCACGCAATTTCCATGAGTAACATAACCTCTCAATCTAACATTCATTTGCTTTGTTTCTGTTGCATCATTTCTTGTAAATTATTTTCAATCTCCTTCAACGTGCGTTTCAAATATGATTTATTATTTTCTAATGTCGCAATTTTTTCATCAGTCGTTTTTATTTTTATCTCCAAATTTGATTTAATTCTTGGAATATTATCAAGTAAAAACATTCTTCCAATTGATTCATACGTTTTAGTTTTGTATTTTAAGCCAGAAACCTCATCAATTGTTAATTCAGCACCATATTTCGATCGTCGCAATGATTCAATTTGCATATCAGCCAATTGTAATTTCTGTGTTGTATCGGTCATTTGGTCGTGTAGTTCACGAAATGCTTTTTTCAATTTTAAATCAGCTATCAGAGCCATTGTTTCATGACAAATAAAAGATATTCAGTTCTTCAATTGCGTTTTCATCAATCTTGATGTCACGTTTTGCCAATTTCAATTAATTTAACCTCAAAATTCACTTATTATTAAATACATTGAGGTGAATCGCTCAATTGGCATATGTATAAATGGCAGAATGCTTTTCGGTGAAGAATTCCGACTTGAATGAGACGCTAAAATTCATCCTTTCGTTTACTTTATCCCCACTTTCTTCTTCCAACAGCTGTGATGACCAAATTCCGCCTTCACAGACAATTCTCTGATATCAAAAAAAAAAAAAAAACAAGTAAATACAGATATTTAAATGTACTTACTGATCTAGAGAGTAAAACTCTTCAACAACATTATAATTACTTATTATATATTTATCATAAATCTTTTATTAATATATTTGTAATTAATATACAAATATTTCTACAAATAATTAAGGAGAAACATAAAAATACTGTTGAAATATAATCACGATACCAAATTTTTACGTGCGAGGAAAAATATTTTGTTTATTAATATTCTTTTATACAACATCATGTTACTTCAAGTCTTTGTTTATTTATTCACAATGAATATACATAAAATAACAATAAGCAGATGAAATACATAAAATTATTATATTTACTTCATGAGAATTTTTCTGGCACGTGGATTCTCTATAAGTAATTGTCGATGAAGCATCAATGCTACTTGTGGATACTCGCTTTCCATAATATCGTATCCCTCAGTTTCCATCACCTCATCAATGTGAATATTTATAAAATCTCGAGCAAATTTCAATAATTCTTTTGCATTATGACGATCAGCCAACACAAGTATTTCAGATGCATTTCCAACAGTCATATTAACGCACAAGGATTCTTCGCACATTTCCATGAGACCTTTCAGCTCATATTTATCAGCCAAAGAAATTAAATTCATAGCATAATGGTCGAGATCATGTACTTCATTTTTATAAATATATTCAAGCATTTTTTCAAGTATCTCTGAATCAATATCAGTTACAGTAATTTCATCTTTATTATTTCTATCCATCTGAAATTCTTCAAACATATCTGCAAAAACACGACTTCGTGCAGCTAATATAGCTTTATGTGCTTCCACTCTCTTTTCATTACACAATACCAATGTCAAATCTACAAATTTCTTATTCACCAAAAGACTTGCAATATCATTTGCTAAATTATTGTGAGCTACTTTCGGCACAAAGCCATTCATTCCAACAGTATTTGTATCACCCATTACATCAATTCGGCAAATAATTGTAAATGTTACATTGGGTAGAAATATATTTGCCTTCATCATTGAACGCTTTTTAAATTGTACTCCTAGTCGATGTGTTTTGGTAATATCATGAATGGGTATGCGAGTGCTTCGAAATTCTGCACCTTCAGCAATAAAATCAAAATTAAATGATGCAGAAATTGAAGCTGATTTTTTTATTGTATCAGAAATCGCAATTATTCTTACGACATCTTTGTACTCATGTGTATTCCCATAAAAAATCAATTGAAGATACCAATTACTGTCATTGGTATTTGCCACTGGAAATGATGATGAATTCAATGATATCGTGTCTTGATTTTGGTCGGCACGTTCTAAATATAACCCAAAATTTTCTATTGTCCATTTATGCTTGGTAGAATGGACTTGTACGGTTGTGTAACTTTCATCCATTATGTCAGATTAATAAAATTCATATTACTTTCCTCGAATAGAAACAATACTATATATATATATATATATATATATATATAAATGTTTTATATGATAAATAAATTGAGTAAAAACAATTGGCGTCAGTTAGTAATAAGCAGCGATATGCATTGTGATGTCATGTGAGGTTATGTTTGATATGTTTATTTACTGAAACATGATACATGGACTTTTATATAATATATTCTACGGTGTTGATGGAGAACTTGTGAGTCCGGTGGGGGGGCGCCACTGGTCCGATTCTATTTTTTATATATTATTCGGTGATGGGGAAATAGTTAATGCAAAAATAATTATTGAACACTCTCATTTTTGAGGAACAATTTAGTTGATTTTATAGCTCAATACATGGATGTATTATCTCTAAATAATAATCAGAGGATAGTCTTGATATATATATATATATATATATATTACAAAGATTATTCAGTTACACTTGAAAATGTTCAATGTTACATAAATGGTTGTTCTTCGTTAATAGAAAAATTTTAATCATCACAGAAATTGAACAATTATTCGAATGAGTCAACGATATTATTTTTCAATAGAATAGTGTGATGTACAGTTATATCGTGTAACAGAATACGAATGAATGTAAATGAATAATTTATATTCATTCTATGTTATTGTAACTGATAAATTCCAACACAGAAAATTGAAGTCATAAAATTTCCAAAGATCAGTGAAACTCTACCTTAATTCAATACAATTAAATGGTTACATTGAATATTTTTTAATCGATTATTCCAAGCAGCAGTGATGAATGAACAGAACCCATTTAAATAAACCTGGAAGAAAGAAACACAAATAATAATTGATTACATGGTTGATCAACGATTGTTATAAAAAATGATAAACATAATTTTTTTGCATGTCTATAAACAATATATTGTAAGAGCTAAAGCATTACCATTTATCTAAACTCTCGTCATCATTCACTTGTGTCAACATTCATCTCTGGTGAAGACGGATGAACTGGTGAATTTTCCGAGGCGTCATTAGCTGCACCACATATTCGTACTTGAAATTTTCGCGTGGCTTCCAATAGTCGTTCAGCATTATGACGTTCAGCTACCAATGAAGTAATCATAACATTTTGAATTGTAATATTGTTACATAGATGATCCTCACAAATGTCTTTAAGCTCTTGTAATCCATATGAATCAGCGGCAACCATTAAAAATATAGTAGTATCATCAAGAGTTGGGATTTCATTTGTATATATATAACGTAGCATCCGCTTGAAGATTTCAGGGTCCATATTACCAATGTTTATTACGTTTTGAACATTTTCTGTTGAATTATCTTCAAAAAATTCTGCAAATACACTGCTACGCGCCACTAATATTATTTTATGTGCTGGAATCCGAACATTAGCACCAACTATGAATGTTACATCGCTGAATCTTTCATTCAAGTAAAGTTTTGCGTAATCATTTACAAGATTATCACTTGTTGATTCTGGTGTAGAGCTGGTAACACCAACAGCAATTAGATCACCTGTTACAGTCATTTGACAAATAATATTGTATTTATCGTAAGGTAAATAGAATTTTGCATTATTATTCACACAATTATTGATTGTTGTTATTGGTACAGGTGTATTTGAAAGACTCATAGTGTTTGAATCACTCATTACAGTCATTCGACAAATAATAGTCAGCTCATCGTTGGGTAAATAATAATTTTCACATCGTGGCCGTAAAATATCTTTCGAAAATAATTTTGGAAACCCCAAACCACTTGCTCCTGCATGAAATTTCGTCATAGGATAACTATCTAGTTTATGCCGTCTATGTGTCGAGTCCACCAAAAAATATTCTCCTGATGCCCAAATTATTGGTGTGGTATCAACACTCTCGTAATATGTGTAAATTCCTATGAAATCTTTGTACGGATGTGTAGCACCGTGCAAATCCAATCTTTCATGCCATGATGTTGGATTACTATCTCCAATTGTAAATGAAGATGATTCAAGAATTATTGATTTTTCTTCATCTTTTGAACATTGTAAATAAAGACCGAATTTCCTGATAACCCATTGGTATTCGAATTCGTGCGAGGATGCATCAGTGATACATGACGCCATTTTGAGAATATAATTTTTCTGTACTTTAGCAGGTATAACCTCAATTATAAATTATTTTGTTATAATAGAAACACGAAAAACGATAATTAATTACAGTTGTATATATTTTGTATCATTCATCAGTTGTAATCGATAACAATGTGTTTCTTCGTATGTTAATTAGGTTAGGTCATGTTAGGTTGAGTATTATCTACATATGATTTTCGATTTATCGGAATTTTTCGTGTGGCAATCAAAAAATGGCGATATCTCGAAATGATTCGATATATTTTGGTTGTTACTTTGGGCTATTTTTGAAAAAAAAAAAAGAAAGAAAGTGGGGTTATGTTATACCAATTCAATTTACGAATGAATACAGATACATATTTTTTGAGTCTCCCACTACGAAAATGATTTAATAAGGAACCATCTGAATATCTATGGCTTTTAATAAATTCGAGATATTTTCGTGATACAATGTAGTATTTCAATGAATTACAACAATTTGGAAATGTAAATAAGAAAAATTTGGATTTTTCTTGTCGTTGATATTTCCTCAACATTTTCCAATCGTATAAAAAGTAAGAAGAAATCTTCATGTTCATGTTTATTACTGAAAAATTGAAATTTCAAAGACCACTTGGTTAAATTGTTATCATCTCCAATTGGACATGTACATGATTTCAAAGTGAATGTTCAGTTTCCTTATCCTTTTACGCATTTCAATAGCAAGCTGAATTTTTTTTATTACCCATTCATATTCAAACTTATACACTGATACATCTGTACAACACGAATTCATGATAGAAATAAGTTGTATACACTATTTTAGATACTTAATACAAAGAAAATTATATTGAGTTTGTGTATTGTTGACTTTGTAACCAATTCGTAACAATGTTGCAGGAATTATAATGCACTAGTTACGTTGGCATCTCAACAATCGAATCGAACGTTCTCGCTGTGAATGACATCGTTGTATCTGTTCTATACCAATTACCATTTGGATTTTTTTATCAATACATTTTGCGATAAACAGGTGACGCATGAAAAAGATATGACACTACAAGACTGATAACACTTTTTACGTGCTTGATATGATATCAATATTCGTAATATATGTTTATATAATTATCGAATTTTTATAGTAACTTATTGATATATTATGCAGTAAAACCATTTGACGAAACTAATTTCCAATTGTTAATGTTCTGAAGTTTATTAACTTATCATAAGACGCAATTGTTGCATTGACACGAGATAAAATACTTTTGTAAATCGATCGTTTAACATGACGCAAACATTGAATAATTATTTATTTAATCATAGTTACAAAGTATGGTGATACAGAATATGTAGTTTTACTATACTTTCGCTCATCATCATGATTTAAAATAAGATAATTAAAATATTCTGAAAAGTATACAATTAATTAATTATTTGTACGTATGTTAGTTAGGTTTCATTATTATTGAATCACAATTCATTGATGCAAGTATCACGTCATCATCTTCTTTTATACGTGCATTTATAAATTTTCGTGTGTAGTCTAGTAATCGCTGATTATTATGATGTTGAGCCAATATAAACGTTTGCATTACATTATCAACAGTGATATTGTCACAGAGATAATCAGCGCACAATTCTTTGAGTCCTTCCAAGCCATATTTGTCAGCAGCGTTCATCAAATCCATTGCTTTGCCATCAAGATCATTAATACGATTCGTATAAATATACCGTAACATTTCTTTAAATATTTCTGGATCCATATTTTTTATTTTAACTTCATTATCAATTTTTCCTTTCATTTTATTCTCAAACATCGTTGCAAACACTGAACTACGTGCCATCAACATCATTTTATGAGCTGGAACTCTCTGGTTATTGTCAAATACAAATTCCACATCGATAAAATCATCTAGTAGAGTATTATTTGCTAGTTTAATCGGTAGACAATTTTTAGAAGAAGTTATTGGATGACCAATTACAATTATTCGTGAGATAATTGTAAGTTCATCATTTGGTAAATAAAAATTTGCATTCTCCATGAATTGTTTCTTCTCGCACATTTTATGAAGCCCAGAATTATTTGTCGTTGCATCAAATTTTGTCATTGGTGAACTTCGCAATTTAATTCTTTTATTTGTAGCAACAATTATGAAATATTCTCTTGACAATGACCAAGTTATTGGTGTCTCCTCAGCACTATCATAACATGTAAAAAGTCCAATATAATCTTTATTTTCATGTTCACTACCATAAAGATATAATTTTAGATGCCACTTTGTGTTACTTCCGATTGAAAATGTAGATGACTTTAATTCTGTTCTTTTAGTTTTTAAAGCTTCACTGCAAGCTAAATGGACACTGAATTTTTTGATTGTCCATTGATATTCGTATTCGTATTCTCTTAAGTCTGTATAACACGACACCATTGTAGATAAGTTTGCAACCAAAATAACATGAAAAGAATAATATAATGAACTGTGTACCTGGAGTGCGGTAAAAGTTTATGTACGTTATGAATGTAAGCAAAGTTTTTTGTGCATCGATTGTAACAATATATACTTTATATACGCATTAATTTGTAGCAGTACCAATAAATAATACGTAGATTTATCGAACAAAGAACTTTGTTATCGTAGCTGATAAAAAATAATGGATGGTTAATATAATAATCATGATAGAATTGGAATAAACAAGACTGATGGACATGGAGATATTTGTTTTGCATATATATCTTCATCTCGAATCATCTGGCAAAATCGTATTTCATTGCAGATTTAATGTAATGTCACCATTCATTTTCCCATGTGTTCTTTTATCTTAGTTTCAATTTGGTTTCTCGAAAATTGCAACAGTTCATTTTGAATAGATCGAAGACAGTCGAGAAACTATTTCTCTTTTACAGTACAAAAAGGAAATTAAAATTCAAACAGATATTACGAAAAAACCAATAATTTTTTCTGTGTAAAGATTATAGAACAAATAAAATTGTAAAACTTTGAGTTCTGATTGTTTATTGTAATTTATTGTAATCAATTGATGCCCATATTTATACTTTGAATTATTATACAGAAATTAATTTTGAATCAGCATATCAAACATAACCTTATTCATTTCTCAATTTCGAAACTAATTAATTGATGAAGCAATAAATGAGTTAACATATGTAATGTATGTAAAGAAAATGATACAAAATTACTCAAATTGATGTTCATCTTTCTATATGTAATGTAAGTGTTGTAAATTTTTAGTAGAAAAATGAATAATTCAAAAAATCATCAGTGGCTTCAGTCAACCCTGGATAATCGCCACACTACACACCAGATAATCTGAAATAATAAACGAATAAAAATATTGTAATCAAATGAATATGTTAAACCAATAAAAAAGTAATAATGTAGACTTTAATTCTTACTATAATCAATGTATATTGCTCACATCTATTGAATTCTTTAGTTAATTAATCATAATTGATCCCTACTAATCCCACAGCATCAGCGTCATTAATTCGTGCATTAATAAACTTTCGTGTATATTCAACTAATTTTTCATTGCCATAACGTTCAGCTATTATCAATGTTTCCGTCGCATTATCAACAGTGACATGATTATAAAGGTACTCCAAACAAATATCTTTCAGCTTTTCCAAACCGTATTCCTCTGCTGCACTCATCAATGCCATCGCATGGTTTTCAAGTTCAGAAACTTCATCAGTATAAATGAAATGTAATAATTCTCTAAAAACGTCTGGATCGATATCATCAATAACCATATCATCATCAACCGTATCATTTACTCTATCTTCAAACATAGTGGCAAACAGTGGACTACGTGCCATCAAAATCGTCCTGTGAGCTGGAATTCTTGCGTCATCATCTAATACAAATATAACATCGCTAAATCTTTCACTCAAAAAAAGTTTTGCGTAATCATCTGCAAGATTAGACTTTATGTCCATTGTCTTAGGTGAATTTATAACAGCCATAGCAGTTGGTAAACCAATTACAGTAATTCGACAAATAATTGTGAGCTGATCATCTGGCAAATATAAATTTTTATTCTCCAATAATTTTTCTGTTTCATAAAAATGATTGAATCCCCAAGCAGGTGTATCTGCAGTAAATTTATTCATAGAAGCGCTCCGAAATTTAATTTTATTGTCCGCAGAATCAACAAAATAATAATCTTGTTGTGCCCAAGTTGTTATTGTTTTATCATAGCACTCAAAGACTGTATAAAGTCCTATGAAATCTCTGTCTTTATGTTCAGGACCATAAAGATTTAGTTTCAAATGCCATGCGGTACTATTGTTCCTATCGCCTGTTGAAAATGTGGATGATTTTAGAACAAGTTTTTCTTTTATCTCTCTCTCAGCACATTTCAATTGCAAGCTGAATCTTCTTATTGTCCATCGAAATTCAAATTCATATACGTCTGTACAACACGACACCATTTTGTATGATTTTATTTATTGAAAGAATGTAAAATTATCAATTAACAATGTGTGTGCAGCGTTCACTTATTCAACCACATAATGGCGACGTATTTTGAGGTTATCTTATGTAACGATGATTATGTAATATCCATATGGTAATTTTGTCTTGTGCGCATTGACGCGGTGATATTTGAAAATGATAAGGGTAGAAAGGATGAGCCTGTAATGCCTGAGTGTAATTTATATTTTTACTACATTACAATTATGTGAGAATAAAAATCCACCATCTTATGAGATTGGCGAATCAAACACGAACGACTACAGCCAATCATAAATGAATAAAATGCTGCACCAAAAACTCTTTTGTCTTTTGTGTGATGTGAATGTTATGAAGAATGTGGTGAAAGATATCACCATCCTCGTCATCACATGTATACATATTTATTTATTATTTCAGTAAGTACGGAAAACAATTTCTGATCATAAGAAGTGATCGGCTGTGGCATCATCCGCCCCAATCGGTGCCTTTATGTTATTTCTTGTTCTCGAATTGCCACTAGGTATCACGCAATTACTTTGATGTTGTCTGTCTTTGAAAAAATCCCCAATGCCATAGAACTGAAAATAATATATTATATTTGAATAGTTGATAATAGTAACGATAACATTTCGACATCAATTCACTTAATCTATTTAAGATAATGATTTAATGTATTTATAATGAGTATTTGTTACCATGAATAGAGAAACGATTGTGCCAATAAGCACTCCACATAAAACATCACTCCAATGGTGTTTATAATTTGAAACCCGAGATAGTACTGTTAGCCATGCTAACGTAAGACATAATATTTGAAGAAAATGTCTCAGAAGTTTGCTACCTTTCCAAGTCATTCTTAATTGCAGGTATAACTACAAACAAATTAATGAACAAATAATTAGTTAATGTAGTGAAATAAAAGATTGAAATAAATTTTACATCATTCTCAAATCCTTTTATATGATGCAATAGAAATTTTTATTGATATAATATACTCACAGCGAGGTAGATAGTAACATAAGTGATGAAGGACGAGTGGCCCGACGGAAATGACAATCTAAAAAGATGAATCAAATCATTAAATGCGATGAGTCTTATGGATTTTTTTTTGTCACCCAATTCTTTATTCTCTTCATTCATTCTTTTCAACCTTCGTTTTTTCTTCTCCGACCTGCAGTACTTTCTCTTATCCAAATAATCTTGTGCCATTGAACAATGATCGAAAGAAGAAAATTAATTTTTATGTGTAATTGTTGCCCACACAACATTTGTTTCGATTAGGTATAATCAAATTTCCAAAGCTATCACAATTTATTTCATTATCTGATGGGTTTATTGATATAGATACCTGATTTCTCTCAACAGTCCTGCAGTGAGTCCAGGTGCAGTACATGTAAAATTTTCAATGTATACATGTTGATTTTCAGGTAAACTACAGTCAATATTTGGTTTGCAGACCTCGAGAAAGTGTGGACGTAATCGGCCAATTGTATGTTTGGCAGCGTCAGTAACAAATGTTGTTACAGCGACACCAAATAAAAATATTCCTATCTGTAAATTTAATCATTCACATTTATTATTATCAATGCAGGATATTTAGTTTCATATGATTTTATACAGATATTATAATAATTATAATTACAATAAGCAACTTTTGCTTCTTACCTTCTCGTAAACTAATGTAACCCATCGAAAATTAAGACGCTCAAATTTTGTCGATGATGTTTTTCCACTGCTACTTATCATGAAAAAATATTCACCAATGATCATCTGAGAGAGTTGAAACAAACAAAAAAGATATATAAATATATAGAATACTATTGATATATATTTATTGAATTGCAGAAGATAGAACCAAAGAATTATTATGCAATTAATATTTCATTTATATTTTTATCTTTAAGATAATTACTTAATAATATCAAATGAATTTACAGGTGGTAATTTGGTTCATCACCACAGCAATGAAAATAATAAAAATCAACTAATTGTGTAATTTGAGGTTAAATAGATAGAATTTTAATTATATTATGGTTTTTATAATTATTTTCTCACCATCCGTTCCCGCAACACTCATCTCATAAATATAAATTATTATATACCAATATAAAGAGAAGAAAAAATAAAAGACAACGACAATTTGTAAATAATTTTGACTGAAGAATTCACAATGAAAAATACACGTTTTCAAGAAATAGTAAAAGAACCACAGTCATGATTTGTTGTCTCTATTATCATTATCATTTATCAATTAGTTTATTTATCTATGTGTTATTGATTACTCACCACACCAATTGGAATAAAAATTCCAGGAAAGTAGAGAATGTTATTGGTGACAGTAGAATCACGAACAGGATGTGCAAGAGATTCATCATTGCAGAAAAATCCTCGTTGAAATGGTTGAGCATAGATGTTCATTAACAATACTATGCATGAAACTGTTAAAAAAAATTTTGCTGTATGAATTAGAGAGATAAGTATATGTATATTGATAGAATTAGCTGTACCAACTTTGAATGAATAGATAATAAATATAAATAAAAAAGAAAAAAGAATGGAATAAAAAACAATATCCTTTGATCAGTTGAGCGATATTGAATGTGACAAAGCTTGAATAAACTCGGCAATTATTATTTCATTACTTCATGACCTTCCTCCTAACCATATACACATTCATTATTATTCACAAAAAAAAAAATTCATTAATTACAATTAATTCATTGCATGTCTCGAACTTCATCTCTATTAAATGCATTCATCAACATAAATTAATTTAATGGATTATATGCATTTTCTAAACAAATCAATAATGATATTAAAAAATATTATAACAAACAGTATAAATAAATGTCGAGGTTATATTCGCGTATAAGTCATCATGAAAAACATTCCATAAAAATCAACACTATGTAAAACAATTAGAAATTACGATTTCACAATAAGTAATTGTGAAATCGTAATATTTATCAAGAATTCATTATAGTCTTATCTGAATCAGGATAATCTAATCTTCAAACATATATATTTGAAAAAAATTAGTGAACACAATAGAACAATATTGAAATATTAAATTCCTCTATACAATTATAAAAAATAATATACAATATAATTTTACTACAAATATTCTTTTTAACTCAATAAAAAAATGTGTCTTTAAGTTTGTATGAATAATTTTCGATAGCCACAATTGTTTATAAAGTAAATTAGTATGAATTAATTAATTGTACACTCAAATAATTTTGTTCACTTAATTTGTTTTTTACTCACCGATAACTGCACATGAAAAATCAATAATGATCTTCAATAATGTTGCATTTGATATTCGGTCCATGATTGTTAATGTTTCTTTTTTTAATGTCTCTTTGATGTAGATGAAATCAGCTCAATCTATGTAGATAAAAGAAAAGGAAAATTCAAGGCGCCAGGTAGTAAAAATAAAATAAAAAATAAATGAGTATGATATAAAAAATGAGAAGATAAGAGGTTGATGACATGGATTGTATTGAAATATAGTAAAATATCAGAAGACAATTCACATGAGTGAGTTGTGTGAAGCACACAGATGATATTGATATAAACTCACCAGCAACATGGATATTTAGTATAACCACCAATAAAATTCACCTCTATCACGGTTGGTTAAATATTCACAACCACAATATGAACAACCAACGTCAGTAGCCTGAGGTAGACTGAATTGATTGACTTCATGTAGGCAACATGAAAGCAAGATTACTGTGTTCATTGTCTTTCAGGTTTCATACCAAGTCAAATCCCCACCAATATCGTTGGCATCCTACCATCTCCAATAGACCTCTACATAACCCTTTTTTTCTCCCACTCCTTTATAAAGTTTTATTTATTGCTAATTTAACGTAAATAATAGTAATGACAACAGCTGTACACATTGTTTGTATTGTGCATCGGAAAAATCAATCACGATAATAAAATTCTTTTAATATTTTTGCATATTTCAAAATTACATAATGAACGATTTATGAAGTATTCAATTTTTTTTTGCGTCATAGAACGCTGCTGAAAGCTATGCAGAATGTTTTCAGCTCATTTGTCCGCTTAATCGATTTTGAAATGAATATTTAATGTATTTATAATTTGTAGCATTAAGTGATATATTCTCACGTGGATTAGCGAAACAATTGTGCTGATGAACATATTCTATTTAAATCGTTGCTCCCATGGTGCTTATAATTTGTGATCTTTGTCATTGCTGTGATTCACACTGAAATGAAACATGATATATTTGAAGATAGTTTCTTAATAGGTTGATGCCACTCCAAGTCATTTTTTATTGCAGGTATAACAACGGATGACTGAACAATAATTAGATGGATAAGCAGTCAATGAAGTGGTAGTATAAATTTCAGATATATTGTAGACTAGTCTGAAGACACAGCATAAGGAGAGTAGCATCGAAAATATTTTGCAAATATTTGCAACAAAATTGTAGGTTAGGTTGTAGACATGCGACAATTTGACTTTGATTATATATTAACAATAAGGAATATGACAATGAAATCATTGTTATGACATGTTAATCCATAAAATATTACAATGATTTTCGACATGCGAATATGAATGTTCCAAATTCTTTTTTTGCACATTAACAATGATCAGACAAAATATAAGACGATAATAGTGCCATTAGAACATTCGATAATAGGACATTTATTAACATTAAAACAAATTTTAAAAAAGGTCCCGGTGAGTTGATATTAGATATTACAATTGTACATTGAAAAATTAAATTCAAATGAACACAAACAAATATATAAAAGTAAAAGTAAAAAGAATAAATATGAAAAATGCGAATGCATAGTTAATGGCGACAATGATACCAAAACTGAATGAGCAAACTTATGTAATACGTGTAAAAAAACGTCTAAAATATATATCAAAAAAGTAAAAAGGAAAATTTAAGAGTTAATGGCAAGTTTCGAGTACACCCGGTGGAAAAGCGATTGAAGGACCAACCGAATTTGAATACATATCGCCTTTGTTAATATTACCAGTTAGTCTATGATACACATCAATCGATGTCATATTAACTGCAAGCATCTGATTAGGATAAATATTTCCTTGAAATACATGAAGAAGTTGTTCATCACGTAAAATCGAAATCTATAACATAAAATCATTAATAAATATTCACAACAAAAATAATGTTCAACTGTACATTCGCGTTCAATTATTAACCTTGCAAATAAATCCAGTCGGTGCATAAACTTGCATGCACAAAAATTGACATTGAGCTGAAAGTTTTTGTGCAACCAAATCCTGCAGGATTTTTTGATAATTCATATTTATATTTGAACTATTCACAACAGGACGAAGAAGTGATTGGTGAATATCAGATGAATTATTTGTAATTGCAGGCGTTGTAGTAAGTGTACAATTCAATTCAGCATCAAATGCTTCATGACGTTTAGATTTTTTCTTTGCCAATGATCGTCGAATTCCACCATTATATTGTTTACCATTATAATTTTGTTGTGGTTGCAATGGATCCAATTGATTCCCAAAATTGTTTGCAATTGCTTCATTTATCGAACGCTGTCTTTCAATTATTTTAGCTGATCCTATTGGTTTTGCCCAACGAATTTCCCATTCATTTTGCGCAGCTATGCCGTCGGATGCTACAATTTTTTATCAATTAATTAATTATTATTATTATAATTACAATGTTCAAGAATACATCATACTATTTATAATTATTTGATCATTTAATGGATAAAAATAATTATTAATTGTAGAATTGTACGAAAAGTGTTGTTCTTATTTATTGAAATCGAAATTTTAATATTTGAGTATTTTAAATTGAAAGAAACAATGATAAGAAGAAAAATTAATTCGTGAGTCATTTAAAATTCGCTTTTCATATCAAAGTTCCCTTTTTCATCACTCACCATTCATTATATCGAGAACTTGCTGTGCCAATTCACGCGTTTCATAGTGAACAAAAGCAAAATGATTAATTTTCTTGAGTTTCAGTATAGGAATTCCAGTACCTTTCTGAATTATGTCACGCACCCTTTGATGAGGCATATCGTTTGGTAAATTTCTCACAAATAAAGCAGTCACCTGATAAACAAAATAAACCGTGAAATAAAAATTACACAATAAATAAAATAAATTAACGAAAATAACAAACAAACTATTGAATAAATGTGTAAAATAAAAAAGATAATTTAAAATAATTCTCGCAATTATTTAACAAACACAAATAATAATAGTCTCAATTATAAAATTAAGTAGATAAATAGATAAACAAATGTGTAAGCGAATTTCTGATATGCAATCAATGAATTAATTAATTAATCAAATGAATAAAATAAAAGCAATTCAACTCACAGTTTCCATAACTTCTTCATCAACAGGATCGCCAGGTTCTGGATCAGCCCAATCAACTGCAATTTCATGATCCCAAAGTACAACACGACCAGGAATAAGTTTTCGTCTGGCCATAGCTGCTGATCTATGATCTTTAAATTCGACAAATATAAACCCTCGATTTTGCGTGCGATCTTGTGCATTAGGATAAAGATAAATATCGGAAATTCCTTCTAACATTTTTCCCAATTCATTTGAAAAATCAGCTTTTGTTTTATCTTTTGGTACACCACCAAAAAATAATCGACAATTATCGATAGATTTAACAGCTCCAATTCTGTGGCCAGGACGCAATTGATAACCATCAAGAAAATTACAAGCACGTCGTGCAGTTTTTGTATCCTCAAATAATGCAAATGCATATCCACGAGTTGAACCAGAAAAATCAAGCATCAAACGAAGCTCTAAAAGTCTACCAATTTTTTCTAACACTGGCATCAACTCGTCTTCATAACAATCACGTGGTAGACGTCCTAAAAATACTTCAGCACCTTTTATTCGTTCACGATATTCTGCAGTGAGTTCAGGTGCTGTTAAACGTCTTTGTCCATTTTCTTGAATCAATTCATAATGTGTTCTTTGCATTAAATCAAGTAAACGTACTGTTATACGACATTGACCATCAGCGGATTCTCGCAGATTTATTTCTGATTCTGTATTTATTTCTTCCATATTTTGTTCTATTCAATTGATCTTATTGCAATTATTTTTTGTCTGTTTTATTGTTACAGTTATGGAAAAGGAGACTTTTATGCCACGAAATTTGATCACGATGTGGATGGATAAATGTTGAAACTGAGAGTGATGGTAAAATTTTAGTTACGAAATCGAAGTCAACTGATCCCGCCCTATTTTATTTAATTCGAAGAAACTCCCAATTCCGTGGAGGATAAAATAACCAATGAGAATGTTGGTGCGAGAGAAATTGAGTGAGAAGTGGACATAAAACGACTAGCAACATTGGATGAAGTAAACAAAGAAGTAGAAGATTTCGCAGAAATGAACGAGCGAATAAATTCTCCGTATTTTATTATTTTCAAAGTCAATATTTCTTGTTTGTAATTTTTTTTTTCATGTTTGATGTATTGAGAAATGTATAGAAAGAGAATTATATATGAACGAATGAAGGTTGAAGAACGTTAATCAATTAGAGAATACATATTTTCATATTGAAACAATAGAAATTTATTCAATTAAATATAATAATGTAGAAAAAAATTGTTCACGTTTTATTATTTATAAAGAATTAATTCTTAAAAGTAACATTTATGACAAGTGTATATAACTAAATAAATGTAATTCTACATTTCCCAAATATTATTCTTGAATAGTTGAAATATAAACAATATATCAAAATGATTAAACAAACAAACAAAAATATTGTCAGCTTGTGAAACATTTACCGTTAATTTTATGATGAAAATAGTTGTCTTTATTATGGAAATGTTTCATCGTATGACTTCTCTTTGTACATCAAACATTTTTTCTTATTTCTCGGTATATATTTATCATCTGATTTATCGAAATGACTTTGCAATTCTTCATAACTCTCTGCTGATTTGAGTATTGTTTCATTGATATCAGGATATTTAGTACCATTATCTATAATATCGCATAGGTTAGTTGCTTTATTAATATTTTCATTAAATTGCTCGATAATTTCCATTTCCTCATTCATAATTGCATTAAAAATAATCGCCTGAACATGAACATAAAATTAATAATTCAATACAGGGAAATCAAATAAATAAATTCATCAAACTAATAATAATTTACTTTTTTCAATCTTTGCTGTAGGTTGTCGAGTTTGTTTTTTATTTCACTCATATTTTTATCTGTATATTGATTTGCCTGAATTTTATCTTCATTCAATAACACATACTTGGGTACACTGATAAGTTTTTCCATACAATTCTGTAATTAAAAAAAAAAATAGCTGTAATATTAATATATACAAAGAAGAATAAATTTTACAATATTAATATTATATTAAGAGTGAGTAACCTCTAAAGCAAGTGATTGACATTTATATCCGCGATAGAAAGCTTCCATCAATTTTTTTTCATTACTCTTCAATGTTTCAAGATCATCTCCTTTAGGTTTATATTTTTTTCTAAGCGTTTCGCACAGTTTTTGGCATCTCGATTGTATTTTTTCTTGGATAAGTGATTTTACTAAAAATTCATGATTTATATGCAAAATATAAATAAAAAGAAAACAATTAATACACAATAAGTTCAATTGAGCCCAAAAAACTAAGAAATTTGTTTTTCCCCTAATCTTTTGTCTAATAAGAATCAAAATATATTGTTTCATATCCCAAACAATGGAATATAAAACAAATGATGAGTAAAAAAAAAAAAAAAGCTGTATGATCATTCAAAATTATCTACATGAAATTATAACAGTCGTGTTCATCAACCTGGTTGACCAAATATAACAAACTCTGTAAATAAACTTGTGGATGAAAAGAATAAAAAAAAATATCGTCAATGGGAATATGTTGATCATATTTATATATATAGGAAATAATCTCTGGCTTACGAGTAGCATGGACAGCCCTGGAATGGAAGCCGAATAATTGCATCTCATATTCCTCTTGCGTACGTCTTTCCATTTTTACCAATGCCATAAAAATATTGCTTTTTTATCTATTGTAATCGATAATCGATACAATTTGTACTGCATAACCTCAAAATCGAACCGACTGTACATGCAGCAAATATTTTGTATATATATTTGCATGTCTTCATAGTATAGCAAGATGGCGGCCGTGTAAATAACCCCTTCTTCATTCGTTGTCGCCAGTCCCCAATCATTCATTAGATTTTACGCGGCAAATTTAAAAGAATTCATCAAGTACTCAGTTCAAAAATTTATATTCAATCATAGTCTAAAGACCTTTGCGCAATGAAAGTAAAAATGGAATTAGAAATAAAAAAAAGTGTTATTATTTTAGTTATTGATATTTATTTTTCACTTCTTTCTATTTATTCATTATCGTCACAAATTTATTCTGAACATCAAGTTGTAAAGTTGTCGAACGCAAACGAATACGCAGATTGTTGAAGCGATGTATTTTTTTATTATATCATTATTATATAATAAAATATTTATGTACTGAAAAAACACAGTTCAATGGTTTATTGAGAGGTAGATGGATTGATTCCATTTTGTTGTTAGTTCGAATGTAATTCCTGAACATTGTTGAGATTGGTTTCTAGTGCTTTTCTATGATTCGCCAGCTTTTGTCTGTTCATAGATGATCCTAAAATAATTATCAGTCTATTAGTAATATTATGCCTAATATTTTTTAATCCAATATACAAAGACATTCTTTTTTTTTCATCAATAACCTCAATCATTTTACTCCTCAAATACCTCACACAATTATATAACCCATGCAGTACAAAAACATGAATCTGATAAATTTAATGAGTAATTGTTAATTTAAGAAAAAAAGAAATAACATTTTCTCATCACTCTATTTTTTTTTTTATACTAATTTTTAATCATTTAAAAATTCTTATAAATAAAATATCATACCTATATAACTGAGTAATACTGGTAGAAAAATAAGACCGTGAGCTGCGCCAATAAGTACAATTCCTAAATACATTCTGAAGTAAAATACCTGAAACAATAACCAAAAAAATAGAAGCAATGAATCAAATAATTAATTACAAACAGTATCATGTTATTGTCTTTTGTCAATTAATTAATGTTTATATCAACAAAACAATATTAAACTTACCTTAAAAATCTGACTCTTGGCAAATCCTAAAACAATTATACCACCAAATTTAGTGAGTGTTATTCCACTGAATATAGAACTACCCATATTAACTACAGCATCCTCAACTCTCTTGATTCTTGTTTCTTCAACTGACATTGCAAATGAATGAACCAAATGACTACAAAATTCAACAGATATTCCAACAGCCTGAAAAGATAAGTATATTTATGAATGAAAATTAAAATTACTATTATATAATTGATGTTCTATTTTTAACATTCATGGATGAATTCTTACCATAACAAGATTAACCAGAGACACAGCATTGAGTGTGATATGCCACCAATACATAAGCCCACCGATATTAACCAATATCATTGTTATTGTTATGATAATAATTAAAGATGAGAAGATATCAAGACCCATCAATAGAAATGTAACAACAAAAATAGCCAAGAGTGAAATACCAATACTCTCCAGTGTATCAGACCACATGGTCAAATATTGTTCATAAAATACATAAAAAACACTGTATGGAAACACTTCAACTGCCATATCTTGTTTTTTATTCAACATTGTTGTTATATTGGCAGATATCTTTCTGGCTTCTCTCATAGACTCGTAATAATCAGCTGAACTCTTTAGAATTGTATGATACGACATAAAATACGATGTATCAACAGTAGAGAGATTATTATTTGGATTTATTGTGTAATCTACTGCATGACCGTATGCAGCATGACCAGCTTTAGCGCATCCTGAATCCGGATTATCATTTAAAAAGAATGGAACATACTTTTGGAAGTCTATAGCATTAGGTCGACGGTATTCAGTTACATTTATGTGACACGATTCACATTCACGATGTGAATTGTGCGGACAGAAAGAATTATTAGACGTAAAATATTTACAACATCCCAATTGTGACCATTCAAAATAATCATCAAGCCATGAAGACGATGGCTTAGCAATATAACTAACATTTGGCTGTTGTGATGCAATGTATATTTGTGTAGTTATCGAATCCGAGTTGCAATATATTCCATTGCAAATTAAATTTTGCGTTTGTGTATCAGAATAATTTAAACCACCTTTCACAACAAAATACATTGGCGGGCCAATTGATAAATATTCTTTCAATGATACAAAATATTTCAACACAAAACTGTCTTCTGGCATTGATAATTCTTGATCCAAACCAATTTCAATGTGTGGCACAACGGCAATACTTGCGCAAAGCCAACCAAAGAAAATAGCCATTACACTAGCGCGTATCCATTTTTTTAATAGCATTGGAACATATATGAATTTAAATAGTTTATGTAGAATTCCGTCTACGACATCCTCATCACTATCTTTTTTTGATCCTCGTATAAAACAACAAATATCAAACCTGTTTCCCGTTAGTCGTAACGTGTCCAACGTCAATAAACTAATGAAACATGTGATTTGCAATAGGAAATCGATAAGCAATGCCATTCCCGCATAAAGTGCAAATGCTCGCACTGCTGGCATATCAGATAATCCACCAAGGAAGAAGCAACAACTCTCTGAAACACTTGTCAATAGCATGCTGGGACCAACTCGACCCAATGTACGACCAATATGTTCCGGAATAGTTTCATTTGGTCGTCGTCTTTCTCTCTGATGTGTTGTCACCAATATAAAAATATTATCAACCCCTACAGCTAATACTAAAAATGGTATAACCTCAATAATAATTAATGTTGCTGGTAAACCAATTGCAGCAAATAATCCAACAGAAGATGCAACTGACGCCAATACAATTAAAACACCACCGAGACCAAGTGTAATTTTCGAATCAATCAATAATTGTTTAAATGATCTCAATTGTCCCAATGAAACGGTAATGTACGCAAACATTATGATATATGAAGCCATTATTGTTGATACATCAGATTGTGATCCACGTTGTAATTCATCTTCAATTGATCTCTCAGATGTAAATGCAACATTCATATGTGGTGATAAATATTCTGGTGATGTCCAATTTTTCATAAATGCAATAAATTTCTCTTCCCACTCAAGTGCTTGCTTTAATTTTGTTTTATCATGATGATTATTCACCAATATTGTGATTATAATTGCTCTTGCTTTCTCGTACGGTGGATTGTGAAGTGATTCGCCAGATGATAGAAATCCACCAACGGCTATGGCTGGTTCAACAGGTCCGCCGTAACTTGCCCGACAAGAGTCCAAGTACGGATTGCCTGTGCACTCTTTGAAATGATTGAGATATTCTCCATCTGTAATATCGAAACCATCTTCGTCATAATAACCCCAAATGCTTTGAATTGCACATTCTTTAACACTCGATGGTCCAGTGAATGCATTTCTCATTGGAGCAAAGCATATATCAGCGAGTGTATAATTATTTTTTGTAGTTATATTCTCAATTCCCTCTAGAAGTTGCTTTATTTCTTCGAGAAATGTTACATTAAATACTGGACCAAATATTATTGGTCCGTCTGATGTTTCGTGAATAATGTCTGGTAGATCTATTGTTGATATAATTATCTGTTCGTTTCTGTAGAATGGTTCAAAATGACTATCGAAAAAATTACGTTCGACACGTGATCGTGAATTTGGCGATGCCCACAATTCAACTGGATCTGTTGTGATATGCATGTATGGTATGCCAACACAAAGAATGCTAACACAAATGGTACCAAGTATCAAAATTATCCATGGATGTTCAGCACAAACTGAAACAAAAGTTGATATGAATGTAATGGCAACAATTGAATAGAATCACAGATTAAAGTTTTGTTGTGTTGAAATTTAGACACTTACAGGTTCCCCATTTACAGAAAAACTTCTGTAAAAATTCATCAGTATTTGCACCAAGTCGTTCAATAGCTGTTGATTTCTCGTTATCAATTTTACCTGGTGGAATAAACAAATCAAAAAGAAGTATAATATGGTTGAGATAATGACACAATGCTTCATACAAACGTTACATTATATTATATATTTTAAATTTAACAATCTACATGTTTACTCACCAATCTGTTTTCGATTATTGCAACACATAACCAATAATAAAAACAATGTTGAACCACAAATAAATATAATTGTCATCACAACAGCAATTCCATCGTATCCAAGTATAGTAAATGATTTAGGTGGTGGCAATGCAGGTGGTGCAACTGGACAACTCTCTGCACAATCAATACAACTGCATGCAGGTATTTTCGACTAAAAAAATTATAAATCACAAAATACATGTGGAAATAATTATCAAATGATAAATCACAAAGTAACGAATTAAAATGTTACGATAATGACAGAAAATCTTTTTTTAAAAATTCATAAATATCATTTCGTTTTGCTGCAATTAATTGTCATATTATTTTCCGTCACTCACATTGAGAGCTTGACTACACGGTATAATTGTTGGATTCACTGGTGTAAATGGTCCAATTTTATCTTCACTTTTTCTATATGTTATTTGGAAAGGAACATAACCTGGCAATTCATCTGCATTACCCATAGTATCAAACCATCTTTGGGCGGTACATTCACTAGCACCATATCCACCACACATCATATCCAACGCCAATTGACCAGAAGCTGGATAAGGTACATTCTTACACGAATTATATGTTCCTTCAAGATATTGTTCAGTAATAAATATATCAACTCTAGTAATATATGCTGTAATAAATATCAGAATAATTTACAAACATTTATATTCAATTTAAAACTATTTTAATAACACGCTGAATTAATTTAATGCCATAAATACTTACTCGAATTTTTATTCTCCTTTATTTCAGTTACATTCATAAATGTACTTTGAGTAGGACTACACGTGAATTCACAAATGTGTTTTTGTAAATTATCAAAACAACTTGGACATCTGGCTAAAAAATTAGCAGCCATTTTGATACTTTCATGAAAAGTTTTCAGTTGCTTTGTATCACAGCATGTTTCAGTTTCATTTCCTTTATTTCGTATCATATGTGGACAGTGCTCGAGAAGTAATTTTTGTCCTTCAGAATCCAATGTTTTAGCTGGACCAGTGTAAGGACAATTTTGCTCTTTATTGTATTCATTAGTATTACATTGTCCATACCATATACAATGTCCATCCTCAGCATTGGCAACCTGTTGATGTTAATAAAAAATTATACAATTCAATTCTAACAATATAAAAACAGATGATTGTATAATAATAGTGATATTTTTATCCTAAATTAAATACATTGTCGTATGATTTTAGTTATATTTCTACAATTATATCCAGGCGATAAAAATATCAAACACACTAGACACATTCTTTGTTTATCACTGAAATATTTGAGTCATGTTGGTATAATTAAATAATATATTACTGACATGTAATGAACAGAGAAACAAAATGTATGATTCATTTTTGATTTTAATTAATATATTTTTATGTCGACAGTTTATAACACAAGGAACATTTTAATTCTTCAAAGAACCATAGAAAATTCTTTTAAATTATAAACAAGAGAATAAAATATTGTGACATAGTGTGTTGTGATTTTATAAATTGATCCCGTTGCTTCAATGTTGATGATTCATTCGTTTATCAATAAATCAATGAGGTAATAACTAACCGTTAGCGCAATAGATAACAGTGCACTTATAAATAGACACATTTTCAGTGACGCCATTTTTTTCAACGTCATTATGTTTGCATATAATACTGTCAATATTTATGATAATGGCCACTTTGATGCAGCATTGCTTTCTCTCTTCTCAATTAAATAGAAGCGATGATTCACAATCACAATGTCTGGCTGATGAAAAATATTGTACTGGTGTTCCAAATTTTCACTGCTGTAATTTTTAGTTCTCCACACTAAAGTAATAATCAAACGAGTGGAAAATTACCAATACGCACGTGTATCACACACTATTTTTTGTCATACCTGTGATTGGAAGTTAATCATAGAATTAATTACAAACAAATGAAAAATGAACGTAAATAATTCGGTAAAGAAAAAAAATGGTAGAGTCAATTATTTGCTATTTTACTGTGTCACTTGATGAAAAAAAAGTATGCACAAAAATGATTCATGTATAGATATTGCCAATATACATATTACAAATAAATAATAAAATAACTATTAGAATTCTTCTTCTAAATATATCTTAACATTTGGAACTTTCAGAAATAGTTTATTGTCCATTTATATTCAAATTCAGATTTTCATTTTTCAATTTCTCAAACATAGATTAAATCTGTTGCCACATATGTTTCGTAACATTCTTTTCTATTACCAGAAAGATAACCATATCCAATGTGACACACTCCATATTTACTATATAAATATGTGTGTACATTCTAGTTACAGATAAACTTACATATATATATATATATACGTGCATGTGTATGGTGATTAGTGTCACTATCACCCAGTGATATATTGAAAATATTCATTGAAAATTGATTTATTGTAAATAAAAAGAATTATTTTTCTTCTTCTGATCTTTTGAGAAAATTCAAAGATGTTCTATTGATTCATTAATAATGATTAACTTCTATTGAATACACCAAGATTTAATGATGATCTCCAACACCTTTATCACTGGCAAAAAAAATTTTTTTAAATACTTCAACGTTGAATTTATTCGAGCTATCATTATATATTTTTAAACAATGGTTTCAAATAAATAAGAATCGTCTTTTAGTTTGAATAATTATTTATATAATTAATAATATGTTAATAATGAAATAACTTACAGTTGAAATATTAGCAAACAGTGCACTAATAAAAATCCACTTTTTTAATGATAGAATTTTCTTCAACATCATCACGCTGCAACGATACTGTTGATGATAATCAGTTCAATAACACATTCCTCTTACTTTATTTTTCTATCGAATCAATGTGGGAACATATGAATGCGCCGACTGAACGATAGACAAATTGTGTATCGTTTCTAATTTTACCTCAATAATTTTTGGCTTCCCCACCACAATGGCGATAAGGAAAGTATTACAACACGAGTGGGGACATTGTCCGAAGACACCTGTATCGGACACTATCTCTTATAATACCAATAATTGAAAACTGTTGGTCAAATTAATTACCAATGAAAAAAAAAAAAAAAAAAGAGTACAAGGAAATAATGAAATTGAAGGGAAAAAAAAAAAATGAATCATCGATTTAATTTGTTAAAAACTATTGCCATTAATGTGACACAGTGTAAAGAATTTTTTACTTATTGGAATATTTTTGAAAGAAGATAAAACTCGTGAGAACGATATATTATTTTTTTCTATCGCAAAATTTCAATAGTTTATTTGCAAATATGTTTATACTTGTACATTTGGGATAGATAATTGTTTTGTTTTAATTATATTTGTGAATGCCTTTTATATAGACAGCATTCAAGATCAAAGAACGGAGAATAATATATTAAATTGAAAGATTGTAATCATCAGGGTCATGAAAAATTAAAAATAATTGCTCATCAGTTGATGAACAGGACTTATTAGTGTCTTGAATTATATTAGATATTATATTTATATCGACTACGTATATAATGTGTCGCAGTTGGTTTTGTTGGAGATAATAAAGTGCTGTATCTAGAACAATAAATACTAGTGAATTTCTTCAATTTTTTTTAAACTTTTTTGTCATCGAAATGCGATACAGCTGTAATGCATGTTGCGGATTTTCCTTTTCCATAGTTTTGGATTCTGCAGTTTCCATTACAGTCGATAAGTGTAGTCTTACGAAATTTTCAGTGTATTCCAACAATGTATTGATTTGAGGACGTTCAGCGATGGTGAAAATAGCTATAGCATTATCAATGTTGAGGTTTTTGATGACATTAAAGCAGTTAATATTTTTTTCTTGTTCATGTTTACGATGAAATGGGAATGCAGTTATTGTCCAATCATATTAAAATTCATGTCTTTTAGTAGCTGTACATCCTTCTCTCCATTGTCGATGATTATTTCATCCTTTTTGTAATAAAATAGAAACGATTGTCTTATTTATTACTGGGTTTCAATCGTTACAATTAATAGGTTATGTTACTTATTAGAAATAACGGTTAGAGCTTTTCGTTATATATATATAAGCACTCTGTTTTACCGACATGTTCAATTCAACTACTACTGTTTTTTCTGCTAAATTATTTGTTAAAAAGCTTTTATAGTGCATCACACGTTCTGTTTACATATTGAATATAATAAATAATATAATAAGTTGATTATGAACTTCCTTTTATCAACTAATTATTTATAACAATACCTAGGGGAAATATTGCGTATCACTACACTGCCTCAGAGCTGCATATTTCCACTTGAAAATAGCTGCTGATTGGCTGTAATTATCCATGTTTGATCCAATTATATCCCATACCGCCATTTTCTAATTACAATGAGAATACAATATAAATTTTCTGCTATGTCACGATCGATGAAAACATAAATTCAGAATATTATAAAATTAAATTAATGAAAAGTGGATTGAATTGAAATTTGAAAGAGAAATTTGACGAATTATTGTTAGTTGGTGATAAAACAAACAATATCGACTGCTTCTCTTTATAGTTCTATTTAATTATTAATAAGTTAGAAGTAAGATAAAGAATCTAATTTATCCACTCAATAAAAAAATACCTGTAAAAATTAAAAAAAAAATTGGAATATTGTATGTATAAAATAATTCATATGAAATTTCTTTGATATTATATTTCAGATTTCAATCGAATAAATCAGAAAAATGATACAGGCACAGCCTGAAATAGCATCAAATACTGACAATTACAATCTAACCTGACAGTCAATTTGCCAATGAATGAACAAAAAGAAAAAAAAACAGAATGAATAAGTCTCAAGCGTCATTAAACTTTCACAATAAACCTCGTTAATCAATCAATGTACCATCATCATCTTCTAGTACTAAATAATCAGTATAGTGATCTTCTACATTCATATTTTGATCATGGATTGATGAATGAATGGTTTCATCATCTTTCAGCGCAGTATATTCAATATAATACTCTTCTCTATCCACATTATGATCTTTGTTGGTTGGATTGATGGGTTGATTATCCTTTCGTTCTGTAAAGAAGACGAATTATACAACTTTTCTGATAAAGGTTTGTATAATTAATTATATCCATAATTCTACTCACGAATTGGTGTAGTCGGAAGATGTAATGTTGGAATTGCTGATGTGGTCAACTTGGATTTCAAACGATATCTTTTTATTTCAAAATGTCTTTCACATACACGATACTCTCTTAATTTTTTCATCGGGATGTTTGATAGCTCCTCATGTGCAATCAATAAGATCCATTTACGTGCGCGTTCCCGATTCTTTGGAATTCTAAACATGCTTCCCGTGGCTTTGCCACACTCTGAAATACTACATCTTCGTCCCATAATCTTCTTTCTTTTTTTTTTTTTATCGGTAAAATGGAATAGATATAAATTATCCAACGCTTGATAATTAATTTACTGAACACAGTTGATAACTTAGGAATGTTCTTTGATATAGAATCAAGCTTATCAAATCACACAGACACAGTAACAATAATAATACAGATGCGTACTGTATTTCATAAGGTAAATGATAGTTACAAACTAAAATAACACTGGATATTGCTACTACAACCTCTTATATTTATATTACAAAAATATATCTGCATTAAATACTCGAGTGGGGGAATCAGTAAACATTTTACAACAGCAAACGCTATATTGCACTTGAACCAAAAGTAAATATCTTTTGACTATTACTCTATGTCAATAAATATTGTCCTTAATATGTTTGTCTCAAAAAGGAAAGACTGAACAAATATAATGAGACTGAATACATAGGTTGGAAATAGTACACCAGCGTATCTGGTTCGAAATTGGCTCGCTGCAACGAAAAACTTGTGACCACAGCAATAAGTATATTGACAAACATCACAGACCTTTACTTGGGACCATTTGCTGGATTGACATTAAGCCTTATGAGAATTGAATTGGATTCAATATCTATTTTGCTAAGGACATTATAAAATTGTATTTAATTGAGCATTTAATTCTGAGTTCAACAGAAATGATTGTAAATTATTTTCTATCCATGGAAACAATTCAGTGGGTTATAATCTCTGGTTTTCTTTTACGATACTTGTTTAATAGAAATTTTTTTGTTAAACAAGGTTTTGATTTAAATAAAAGCAATGAACACGAATACAATTCTAATTTATTTGGTATAAAAATGTGCCATGTAGATATTTGTTTATTATTCTTCATCAAAGTTATACGCATTCCAAATATAATTATTATATCGTTAACATGTGCACGATCACAATTTTGAATAGAAATTGTATCAAAATGATATAATACAATAATAGAAAATCATTAATTGCATACATTAATCACAGCATATTAACGAATAATTGAATAAAAAATGAATAGAAACAAATTGCAGTATCATGAAAAATAAATTATGATTATTGTCTTACTATTACCAAAGTGTCTAATTAATTATCATTGTCAATATATTGCGCTGAATTCGTTACTAACGTAGCTATAAATTAAAATTATCAATACTATTTTCACAGACGAAATCACAAAAGTGTAAAATCTGGAACATAAAAGAATCAAATGATAATAATGAATTGTACGAAATTAAATAGCAAATGAAAATTGTTTGAAAAAATTACCAAATTATATTGAATCATTATTGTCATTAATAATTTTTTTGCATTGATTGTGCGATTTGAGCATCAAATTTCGTAAAAGTATTGCCGTCAATTTCGGGTGTTTATCCTCCATCGTTTGATATCCGACAGTAGTCATAATATCAACAATACGATTATACATAAAATCTCGTGTATATTCCAACAATCGTCGTGCATCATGGCGATCAGCCAATATAAAAATTTCCGCAGAATTGTTAACAGTGATATTTTCACAAATAATTTGTTCACACATCCCCTTAAGATCTTCCAACTGATATTTATCAGCAACAGGAAGTAAATCCATAGCAATATCATCAAGATTATTCACTTCATTTGTGTAAATATATTGCAACATTTTTCCAAAAATTTCAAGACTAATGTCAACAACATTAACCTCATTATTATTTTGTTCTTGCATTCCATGTTCGAACATTGCTGCAAAAACTGGACTACGAACAGCCATTATACTCTTGTGAGCTTTTATTTTTTCTTCATTCAATATGAATGTAATATCAGTAAATTTGTCATTGATTAAAAGTTTTGAAAAATCATGTGAAAGATTATTTTTAATCATTTTGGGAATATGCGTATCCACAGCAGATGTACATGTATTGCCCATTACATGAAGTTGAATAATAATCGTGAATTTATCATTTGGTAAATATAAATCTGATTGCTCTAATAATTTTTTTTTCTCATACAATCTATTCCATCCTTTGGAGTATGAATTTTTATCAAATTCACACAGTGAAGTTTCCATCATCACAATTTGTTCTTTTTTACTATTGACAATCATATATTTCCATGATGCCCAAATTTCTGGTGTTTCTTTATAACTTTCACAATATGTAAAGATGCCAATAAATTCTTTATTAAAATCTTCAGTGCCATAAAGCTCTAATTCTAAATGCCACGTTGTGTTGTTGTCGCCCGCTGAGAATGAGGATGATTTTAGAATGCTTTTATGTTTTCGTTTCCCTGCACATTCTAAATGTAAACTAAAATTCGTTATTGTCCATTGATATTCGAACTCATGCATCTTTACAGCTGTGCAACATGAGTTCATTGTAGATTATTAATTATTTTAATTATGAAATAGAGCGAAAATAATATTGATATACGGTTACAAATTCTTAGTGGTTACAAAAATTTGAGGTTATATACGTGCGTTCAAATAATCTTACTCTGTTCTGCACTGTCCACACTTTGGCAATGTTCTGCTGCGCAGGAATGTGTGATTATTCTCTTTAAAGATTATATTTGGGACATCTGTTGGAGATTATAAATAATGTGAAGGGATAGGGAATAAAGAATTAAGGAATTGTAGATGTGGCCAATCATAAGCCAAGAATGTGGGGTGCCCAGTCACGGGATTGGCCAGGCACGCTGGTGCATTTTTCTTGTTCCTGATGGTCTTAATTCCTTATTTATTCTACACAGGTTTTATATAGAGGGCGACACAGATAGGGATTTTTGTTTTCAAATTTACGCTTATTGCCTGTTGATACAGTAGTCGCTTTCTCTTTAGCGGATATGTGAGTGCATGATAGAAAAGAATACCTACAGGAACAAGAGTCAAAATTAAATACATAAAACCTAACTTGATTGGCTGATAAAAATCGTAGTGGGAGGTGGGAAAGTCTACTAAAGGTTTTGAGAAACTGTAAAATGCAATAATCAACACCGTTTATACAAACTCAATTAGAGGAGAATTTATTTCCTGACTCTTTTATTAATGAGTTTTCGGAAAATGAATATTATAAAAATGAGAATTTAATTTAACACGATTTTGGGAAATTTTTTGGTACTTGGAAAACATTGATTCGATGATCGAGATTAGGATGATTGGTTGTAATAGTTCCTCTTTGATTTCTGAACCTACGCCAAGTGTACATATATAATAAGATATAGTTTTCTTGAAAACAAGGTATTGCAAGAAGTCTTGAACGAGTATCAACCGATATTTACTTCGTATCGGGATCATCACATTCTCCATTACATTCAGACGTCATCATCGTGCTCCGGAATAGCATTGCTGCTGTCTCTGGATCTTGATCGTGTAACGTTTGAAATTCTTCAGTTTTCATCACATCAATAATCCGGAGACTCATAAAATTTCGTATGCATTCCAACAAAGACTTGGCATGATAACAATCGGCCAAGATGAAACTTTCCGCTGCATTATTAACGGTGATATTTTTCCAAATGATCAATTCACACATCTTCTTGAGATCATCCAGCTGATATTTATCCGCTACAGGTAGTAAATCCCATGCTATATCATCAAGATTATCAACATTATTTGTGTAAATGTATTGTAACATTTTTTCAAAAATTTCCAGATTGATATCGACAATATCAACTTCATTTTTTTTCTGCTCTTTCATTTGGTGTTCAAACATGGCAGCAAACACAGGACTACGTGCTGACAATACATTTTTATGAGCTGTAATTTTTTTATCATCAAATATAAATGTGACGTCGGAAAATTTTTTATTCATTAATAGTTTTGCAAAATCACTTGAGAGATTATTATTCTTGAAACTTTCGGGAATATGACAAGTTACTGCAGCCGTGGATATATCATTAATCACATGAATATGAAGAATAATGGTTAATTCATCATTTGGTAAATAGCTATCAGCTTTCTCCAACATTTTTTTCTTCGAGTAAAATATATCCCATCCTCTCAATGGCGAATTTTGATTAAATTCCTGCATACATATTTCCTTCGACTCCATTTTCTCTTCTTTTGAAGTAACCAATGATATTTTTTGTGATGCCCAAATCTCAGACGTTTCATCACAACTTTCACACGATGTAAACATTCCAATGTAGCTATTGAAATCATCGTTGATGCCATAAATGTGTAATTCTAGATGCCATTGAGTTTTTTCTCCTACTGTAAAAGAAGACGACTTCAAAATAAATGTATTATTTCGTTCATTCGCACATTGTAAATGTAAACTGAATTTCTTGATTGTCCATTTGAACTCAAATTCATCAACTTTTACATCTGTACAACACTCCATTGTAAATAATTATACTTCAGTATCAAAACGACACATACAACACATTATATAGTGGTTTTGTATTCAAACTATTGTCACAATAATTGAAACATTATTGTTTGTTTGTATACAATGTTGTGCTATTTTATTCTTCTGTAGTGCAGAGTAATTTCCAATCTCTCATTAAATCAGTATTTTTGATGGGGAATTTTTTTTTAAATGTTCTAGCGTTGATTTACTGGAGCACAGTTACGTTTTGTAGGTTATCTTGTCAACTGAATAGCAATCACATAACCACAATTCGCGAGTATGTCAATTCCGTACTGACATATTGGGTCATCAGCAGCACCTTGGTGCATGTGACGTACTGATTGATTGATGAATATCGGAAGGTAAATCAGTAAATCAAGATGGATTTTGGAATATTTAACTAGAACAATTGAGAATTTGAATACTTCTGATCTAGTGCTGCAATTTCTAGCAATCCAAAATGCAAGATCGTTAAATGAATAAATAACAGGAATGAAAATCAGATGCGTATATATCGTTTTTTGTTTCGTTGATATTCAATTGTATATTTTTGACGGTATGGCCAGACAAATCTATGTGGAATTTGAATGCGGTGCCTAGGTATTCAGTTCCTTTTGAATTCGTACGATTATACACGTTTCAATCTTGAATATGGATTTATTGAGTTCTTCATCATCTCAATGTTTTGTGAAAGCGCTGTAAAATAAAGTGTAGAAATTAATAAACCGATGTTGAATTAAATATTGAAGATAACTGAATCAAAATGTATTGCACAAGGAATCATCGACAATTTTTCCTGGACACTTCTGTATTTTTATTCTTTTTTTCCTTGTCAACTCTCCAACAATAAAAAACGAACTGAAAAATTCTTAAACATGCTTTTTAAATGAATATAATATCTTTGTATTTATACAGTCGAAAGATCAAAGCTAATATGCTTGTGAAACTGTTCTGATAATTTAGCCATAATTTTCGTTGAATCAAATTAGACAAATTTAGTAATTATTCTACTTTTGATGAATTAACTAGTAATTCAGATACAACCATTTAAATGATAACATTATCATCGTAATTATATTATTCTATGTCAGCGTCAATTGAAATCGTATCATTGAATGGGGAAATGAAGAGAAATTCATCAGTTGGTTTTGTATTCATACAAATTGGAAAAAAAAATCGAGATAGACAAAATTATAGACAAAAAATTCACGTGTACTAATTTCAATGAACGTCATAAATCAAATATCACTGATGTCGTGATTTCGACAATTATATTGCCCATAAGTAATTAATAGTAAAACAGTTTGTTTATTCGGATCGTCGAATATTGAATGAGAAACTAGAATGGGCACGCGAGATATTATCTGCAGTATATCATAAAGATAATACCATCGAATCGCGTTGAATTAAATTAATTGTCATGAGAATGAAGTGACTCAACGTTACAGTAAGAGTCTCTTTAGTATACCACACGGGTGATATCTGATAAAGTTAATTTAGAAAGTTGCCTGTGGCTTCTGATAAATGAATCAATGAATGAATAATTGAAATATGATAAGATATTCTGATAAGGTAATGAATGAAGATAGCAGTATGCACAGATGTTTACAAATAATTAGAACATATGATAACAATCGATTATGAGTTTATAGAGATTATATCAACCATTGTCTTCATCACGTTCATATTTTGATAAGTATTACTGTTTAAACATACAGTTTATGCGCATCAAATAGAAAAACGAATAGCACATGGATTTGAATTTATTAATGAAAAGATTAGAAATAATATTACTGATTGAAAAATGAAAGGCAATTAATAATACATGCACAAAGGAAAGAAGAAATTAAATTCAAATTTATAAATACTGATAAATTGTAATATTCAGAAAATTTGTAGCTTTAATGAAACTATCCATAATTTATCCTCCATATCAGACCTCTCCAATCGTTTTTGGAAGAGGTTATATAAAATTAGGTTCTAATATTATGTTTATCTCGGCAGTTACCGTGATTTTTGTAGCACTGTTAATAATTTTCTAGTACTAAAGCGTTAAAAAACTCGTGTATCCTAGAGGAATTATTTCAATGTTGGTGAACATGCCGGGGAGTCCCGCTGAGAACGTGGGATCCCCGATCTGTTTCCTATCTATATACTCACAATTACATACAGTTAGTTCCCATAGTTGAGAGTTCTATCGCTGAGTTCCTCTCCTTCGCAGTATATCAGCTCCTCCACCACTTCGTTCAATCATTGAACCGTTCCTAACTCAGAATATCGCGTTTGTGATAGTCAGGATCATTTGGATTGGTCAGATTATAGGAATAAAATCGGAACTGTAATATTCCCTATCTCGTGTGTATTTGACCTGCTAACAAAGACAGTTCGCATGGGTAATTTTGTCTTTTTTAGTATATATAGTGGCGCATGCGTATCACATGCTGAGTACAGTCACTATAAAAAATATAGATATTCTGAGAACTTTTGAATTGCTTGTAGTGTTTCTGACATGGGCCAATCAAAATACATAATATTTGATTTTTATTCTACATTTGTTCATGAGAATGAAGATCCAATCTTGCTCGTGTAAGATTTGAACAATTATGGCATTATTCATGAGAGATTACTTCATCAGGTGATGATTATCAGTGCAAAATCCTAATTCATTATTGCATCTTAGATGCATCAGAATAGAGAATACAACTATATGTATCCAGATCATTTATACGTTTGTTACATTCGTGAAAATAACACCACACGACTAAACCATGCAACATCTATAAATACAGATGATACAAATCATGGGCATAACACCATCTATCACTATCAAATGTGATAATATATATCATATTGCAGTTCTTTTTTAACGATTATATGAGTCAACGCTAATAGGATCTAGAAGAAACTAGAAGTGACAGCGTTAACGATAATTGAATTCGTTCACCTTGATACATGCCCGGAAGCAATGAGTGACAAAATTATAGTCATTATAATCGGAATGAAATAGAAATATTTTTTCATGCATGTGATACAATTGGTCTGCATGGCGTCAGTCATTTGATGTCTTTAGTCAATGTGTATTTCAATCTTGAAATCTCTGAAATGTTTTAACTTTGTTACGAATGATCGCAAGGGTTTATCAGTGATAAATCATTGTCTGCTATATTATCTGACCTTCAAAACGGACATTGCAAGATTTCAGTGGATGTCAATTTATGTTGACTAACGTGTAGATACTTCTTTCTGATAACTTCTCATGATTAAATGCTTGTAATTTTGACAATATCCATGAAAGAAGAAAGGGAGAGGGAAGTAGAGTTAATTTGAGAGTAATCATTTTTATTTTTTACACTCGATGATACTTTTAATTTGACAGTTTCCACGAATTTGAGATATAACTTGTCGAGATTACTTTGCCTGTCGTCCACCAGAGGTCGGTCACTTTACTTTAACATCCTAATAATACCAGTGAGGTGTCACATTCGAATGGTCGTCAGCAGCCGATGTATATCCGAAATTGATTAAACCTGTGTCATCTTCTATTACCGATTCTATGTTGAATAGTTGGAATTTATTGTGTATAAAATGCGGTGTGTTTGGAATTTTCTTATTTTTCTTTTTAGTCTCATTTTTTTTTTAATCATCGTAGCGTTTGGATTATACACATTTTTTGGATGTGAGTAAAAAAAATATTATAATGATAATTAGTGTAGTGGGAAATGATAGAATTCGATAAGTTTTATAAATTTCAAGAAAAAAAAAGATAACAATGCTCTTAGAATTTTCTTACACCTTTACACCTATATGAATTCTGTTGTTATAGCAACATTTTGTGGTATATAGTGTTTTAAATGTTGTTTGGAGCGACTGATTACTGGAAAATGTCTGCATTATTGTGAGGATGTAGTGCTGATATTATTATACGTTTATTTGCACGACAAGCATTGTTCATTTTTTTTTTTTACCAAATGGTATTTGAGAAATGAAAATTTTCTCGAGAAAACAATATTTTCTATCATAAAACTACAATTGTTCATTCAGAAATAAACCAAGTTTGAAACTGGTAACATTCTTACTCTGTATAATCGTGTCGCGCAGAAGAATAAAGTAAGAAAAAATTGTTCTGCGCCTCATGGGGATTCGTGTTTTATGATTTTAAGTATATAATACATAGTTGAATTTGGTTTTACCGTATCGCGTCGCCTCAAGCGTTGATGAGTTAATACTGTAAAATTCTAAGTACATTACATTAGTCAACTGTGGTAGAGTTAAAAATTTGTTTTCAAACTGAGGAATCAATTTTATCACAGTTAATGGGCACCAGCTATTTGATAAAATGTGGTATTTTAAAATGGGTGACTTGATAACAGTTTTTATATTTCTATAACTTATGATAATATGTAAATAAACGTATAACATGCAACGTTGTGATTACATCGGATAATCAAATGTAGTTGGGGTAGATTTTACGTAGTTATCAATGAAATTATTCACCGTCATTCTACCAATTACGAAAAACTAATATCATAATTTCTATGTCAGACAACAGGAACAAATTGATCCTATGTCAATTTAAAAGTAAGAACAAAGACAATAAGATCAGCGATGTGTCATACATAATGCTCTAGCCGATTGAATGTGAGACTCAGTAGAATGTGTATAGCCTTCAATACTTTGAGTAACAATCTTGTATAGTAGCTTAAGGCGTGTTGACTTTTAGATTGATGCAATCTTCGGCATAGTGCTCTACTTAACTTGTCACCCATTCATATTAAACCGTTTCCCCAACACATATATAACTTCGATTGGACTGCGGATGGAATCCATTCAGTATGAACATTGATATTCTTCTAGTACTACAATTTTTCTATTGAATTTCTGATCCAGATTGCTTCAACAATAGTGATTGTCAAGACGATGAAATATGCCACAATGTTGAGTGCATTGATCCGTGTAAGAATTTGAACTGTGGTATAGGTGGAACGTGTCACACAGTGGAACACTCTTCATCATGTGTATGTTCCGATGGCTATAAACTGGATCCAGGTGAAAAATTGATGGTTTGTCGACCAAGTAAGTGAAGATTGATTTATAAAATAGAGAACAACCCTGAGGAAAACATATCCTAAAGACTAATATTTGTCTTCAAATTTGAATTTTGGATTTTCAATCAATTTTGCTACAGTGAAGACGATTGTGCTGCAATGAAAGATAGCTCAATAATGACGAGTGTTCCCAAATGAACGGTTGAATCTGTTATTAAAAAAATATGAAAATTGTGAATGTTCCTTTTCGTATCAACACTTCTTGAATTTTTTCGTTCGGATTATAGATAATTTTTTATCTCTTGATATCTCATGATCCAGAATGCCTGAATCATACGAGTTGTTCCGACTCGGAAGAGTGTCGGAACCAACTGTGTGTTCAACTAAACTGCTCGGAAAACAGTTGTGGTGAGAACGAAATCTGTCAAGTCACTAACCATTCTTTCGCATGTGGATGCTCGACTGGATACGAACGCAATGAATCTCTGAACAAGTGTCAACCAAGTAGCCATATTCCTGATTTTGTCTCTACAAGATTTGGTGGACTAGAATGCACACATCATTCTGATTGTTCCAACTCAGAAAAATGTTACGACAGAATGTGTGTCGAACTGATCTGCTCTGAAAAGAGCTGTAGTGAGAATGAAATCTGCCAAATCAGTAACCACACTTTGTCATGTCTGTGTTCGAACGGATACAAACATGACCCATCACTCCACAAATGTCGACCAAGTAAGTGGCGTTCATTCGCAATGCTTACAGAAACATACTCGCTATATACATCCATTTATCATTAATCGATAAAATTTATAATTTATATATTTCGTTTATGTATCATTATTCTGACTTCATTTGCAACGTATTATTACAATATAGTTCATGAATTTCGTGCTACAGAATGCGTAGATCATAGTAATTGTTCCCATTCCGAAAAATGCCAAGACGAGCTATGTGTAAGATTGGACTGCTCGAAACACAAATGTGATGATGACGAACTCATGAGTGACTCTCCCTACTTTCCACAATCATCGGAACCAAAACGGAGTAAATTTCGAAGGCAATACCAGACAAGTATGAGTCACCAAATTGAATATGTTGGGGTGGTTTAGTTCTAACGTAGTTCAACATCAGAATTTCGCAAATCGATTAATTCATTTTATCTGAATCCCTGCAATGAAGCATGTACGAGTGAGAATAATTGTGGCAGGAATGAAGGATGCATCGAGAACCTGTGCATGGAATTAGACTGCTCCACTCACCATTGTGGTCCGAACGCGGTGTGTGAAATTGTTGAACACGCTTTATCATGTTCATGTTCCACTGGCTACAGACTTGATACTTCAACGACTCCGAACACTTGCAGAAAGAGTAAGTATGGCTTTCCATTCGAAATGTCATTAACCAGATAAATATATTGGGGTTGTTTAATACCAGTTCGCAAATTAATATATTCTCTCTGTTTGAATCCTCGTAATGTAGCATGTACAAAGGGCGATGATTGTGGCAGAACTGAAGGATGCATGGGGGACCTGTGCATGGAATTAGACTGTTCCACTCACCATTGTGGTCCGAACGCGGCGTGTAAAATTGTTAAAAACGCTTTAACATGCCCATGTTCCGCTGACTACAGACTTGATACCTCGATCAATCCGAACGTTTGCAGGAAAAGTAAGTATTGCTTTCCGTTCGAAATGTCATTAACCAGATAAATATATTGGGGTTGTTTAATACCAGTTCGCAAATTAATATATTCTCTCTGCTTGAATCCTCGTAATAAAGTATGCACAAAGGGCGATGATTGTGGCAGAACTGAAGGATGCATAGGGGACCTGTGCATGGAATTAGACTGTTCCACTCACCATTGTGGTCCGAACGCGGCGTGTAAAATTGTTAAAAACGCTTTAACATGTCCATGTTTTACTGGCTACAGACTGGATACCTCTATCAATCCGAACGTTTGTAGGAAGAGTGAGTATGGCTTTCCGTTGGAGTAGTTATTATTTATATGAATGAAGATGTTGTGGTTGTTCAATACCAGTTCGCAAATTAATATATTGTCTTCATTTGAATCCTTGAAATGAAGTATGCACAAAGGGTGATGATTGTGGCAGAACTGAAGGATGCATAGGGGACCTGTGCATGGAATTAGACTGTTCCACTCACCATTGTGGTCCGAACGCGGCGTGTAAAATTGTTAAAAACGCTTTAACGTGTCCATGTTTTACTGGCTACAGACTGGATACCTCTATCAATCCGAACGTTTGTAGGAAGAGTGAGTATGGCTTGCCGTTGGAGTAGTTATTATTTATATGAATAAAGATGTTGTGGTTGTTTAGTACCAGTTCGCAAATTAATATATTGTCTCTGTTTGAATCCACGCAATAAAGTATGCACAAAGGGTGATGATTGTGGCAGAACTGAAGGATGCATAGGGGCCCTGTGCATGGAATTAGACTGTTCCACTCACCATTGTGGTCCGAACGCGGCGTGTAAAATTGTTAAAAACGCTTTAACATGTCCATGTTTCACTGGCTACAGACTGGATACCTCAATCAATCCGAACGTTTGCAGGAAAAGTAAGTATTACTTTCCGCTGGGATTGTCATTTTAAAAAAAAATATGATGCGGTTGATTAATACCAGTTCGCAAATTAATATATTGTCTTCATTTGAATCCTTGAAATGAAGTATGCACAAAGGGTGATGATTGTGGCAGAACTGAAGGATGCATAGGGGACCTGTGCATGGAATTAGACTGTTCCACTCACCATTGTGGTCCGAACGCGGCGTGTAAAATTGTTAAAAACGCTTTAACATGCTCATGTTCCACTGGCTACAGACTTGATACCTCAATCAAACCGAACGTTTGCAGGAAAAGTGAGTATTGCTTTCCGTTCGAAATGTCATTAACCAGATAAATATATTGGGGTTGTTCAATACCAGTTCGCAAATTAATATATTCTCTCTGTTTGAATCCACGCAATAAAGTATGCACAAAGGGTGATGATTGTGGCAGAACTGAAGGATGCATAGGGGACTTGTGCATGGAATTAGACTGTTCCACTCACCATTGTGGTCCGAACGCGGCGTGTAAAATTGTTAAAAACGCTTTAACATGCCCATGTTCCGCTGGCTACAGACTGGATACCTCTATCATTCCGAACGTTTGCCGGAAGAGTAAGTATTACTTTCCGCTGGGATTGTCATTATAAAAATAAATATGATGCGGTTGATTAATACCAGTTCGCAAATTAATATATTGTCTTCATTTGAATCCTTGAAATGAAGTATGCACAAAGGGTGATGATTGTGGCAGAACTGAAGGATGCATAGGGGACCTGTGCATGGAATTAGACTGTTCCACTCACCATTGTGGTCCGAACGCGGCGTGTAAAATTGTTAAAAACGCTTTAACATGTCCATGTTTTACTGGCTACAGACTGGATACCTCTATCAATCCGAACGTTTGTAGGAAGAGTGAGTATGGCTTTCCGTTGGAGTAGTTATTATTTATATGAATAAAGATGTTGTGGTTGTTTAGTACCAGTTCCCAAATTAATATATTCTCTCTGTTTGAATCCACGCAATAAAGTATGCACAAAGGGTGATGATTGTGGCAGAACTGAAGGATGCATAGGGGACTTGTGCATGGAATTAGACTGTTCCACTCACCATTGTGGTCCGAACGCGGCGTGTAAAATTGTTAAAAACGCTTTAACATGCCCATGTTCCGCTGGCTACAGACTGGATACCTCTATCATTCCGAACGTTTGCCGGAAGAGTAAGTATTACTTTCCGCTGGGATTGTCATTATAAAAATAAATATGATGCGGTTGATTAATACCAGTTCGCAAATTAATATATTGTCTTCATTTGAATCCTTGAAATGAAGTATGCACAAAGGGTGATGATTGTGGCAGAACTGAAGGATGCATAGGGGACCTGTGCATGGAATTAGACTGTTCCACTCACCATTGTGGTCCGAACGCGGCGTGTAAAATTGTTAAAAACGCTTTAACGTGTCCATGTTTTACTGGCTACAGACTGGATACCTCTATCAATCCGAACGTTTGTAGGAAGAGTGAGTATGGCTTGCCGTTGGAGTAGTTATTATTTATATGAATAAAGATGTTGTGGTTGTTTAGTACCAGTTCGCAAATTAATATATTGTCTCTGTTTGAATCCACGCAATAAAGTATGCACAAAGGGTGATGATTGTGGCAGAACTGAAGGATGCATAGGGGCCCTGTGCATGGAATTAGACTGTTCCACTCACCATTGTGGTCCGAACGCGGCGTGTAAAATTGTTAAAAACGCTTTAACATGTCCATGTTTCACTGGCTACAGACTGGATACCTCTATCAATCCGAA